>JASDDO010000031.1:27327469-29727469 GCA_030015575.1 Agapanthus africanus | reverse complement strand
TAGGTAAATGGCATGGCTCTGATACCATGTTGCGCCACGACAGCTCCCCAGCCTACTACTCGAGGCCAAAATGCGGAATCAAAAATTTCTCTTAACTTTAAACCGGCGCTACTGCGGACAATAAACCCGGATCGTGACCATTAACCTATACTAGCTAACTAGAGATGTGGTGAGAGATATACCGAGCGATCCGTGTCCTTCGGTCTTCTCGTCGTCATCCCGATTTCCCGCGGAATCTCCGTTCGTCACCTCCTCGTCGGAAAGGGCACCATGTAGCCGTTTTCTTTTACGGGCTCCCACCTCTGGACCGAGGCAACTCGGGCGTGAAGTTGGCTAGCCGACGCGTCCAAGGGTACTGTAGGTTGTACAGTAGAAATGCTTGTCTCATTTGGGGTAGTGAAATTGCCATGGTGATGGAGGAATGATCAATGAACTTTGGAGAGGGTTAGAGAATTATGCAAGCAAGCAAAAATGAGATATGAATTCTTCTCCTCATCAAAAATGAACCTCTCATTTTCTCTCCTCCAATTGTGGCCGGCCCCCCCTCTTTGGAAATATGGTGGAGGAATCAACAACACAAGAAGGGAGGTGATGGTAGTAAAAGTAAAGGGGTTACCACATCCAAAAACAATGATAACAAGGTCAAATCTAAATCAAGATCAACTCTAATCACAAAGACATGATGTATAAAGCATCTCATGATGATAGAAGCCACAAATGCAAGAAACCCCTGCACAATAAGTTATTTGCAAACTTGCAAATAACCCCCTCAATCACAAAAGTCCGGCCGTGAAGAAACAAAGGAAAACCGGCCGGAACGGAATGCAAACTGGCAATTCCAGAAAACTGATCCCGTAATAAATTACAGGAATGCCCCACTACTGCATATACATGCCCGCATTTGTATTCCCACTGAATACAAATGCAACGAGACAAAATCTACACTGTCTAATACTAGGATCCGGCTTAAGCCAAAGCCGGCTAGTAAAATCCGTCCGATCACGATTCGTGCAATACCGCACATATCTGATCGAACCCTGCCATATCTCCATACGGCCTCTACAGCGTTTCGCCCGAAACCTGAGTAACTGAGTGTGGTGGACTCTAAAGACTCGTCAATACTATGGCTGTGGATTTAACCACTAGCACGTCAGAGGTATTAGCCATACGTGACAGGCCACCAGCTATTGACCAAAAGGGACGTCGATGAGCGAACTCATCCTGACACCCTACTGAGCCTGTCAGTGACAATATCCGTACAGTCTAGTCCGTTCGTCTATGAGTATCGCATGGCGGGCCTAGGGGGTTGGTAAAAGTCAGACCCCCAAAAGCGGTACAAGTCGTGTCGGAGTGTAGCCCAGAACACCCTGAGATACTACTGGAATACCTACCAGTAAATCTCCTGCCTCGGCCGAGGGCTTTGTGTAATGGCTCTCCTAGACACAGCGCGACCTCACCCCCAATACCGGGAGAGACGAACCTCTGCAGATCCGCTCACTGCCTCCATGTGGCTCGGGACTGTACCCAACTAAAACCTGTTTGCACGACTCCTTTGAGCCGTGGTAGGGTAGTAATCAAAGCACAGTGGGAACTCACACGAGACAAATGACGATCTCAGGTCGATGAACTAACCTGTACATATGTCACCAGGGAACTGCTATCTGACGTCTGGTATAATCCCAACTAGCAGGTTCCCGGCGAGTCCTGTCCGGTGTACTCATAACCCAATGAGCACCTGTATACATCTTAGGTGAACCAACTGACACCAGTGGCTTGTGAGAGCGGCCACCGCCCCTCGTCGGGGTCTCGACTGTATACACTAGTCTACTCTAGAGAATCGATGCCCTGTCTCGAAACTCCAACGACTAGGGACCTTTTAAGGATGTGCTTATAGATTACCAGCTCCCACGTATATGATCGCCATCATACTGCTGGCCGTCAAGCAAGAATCCTAGGGGCTCTATCAACGTGTAATAGCGACCTCTCAGGTCACCTAAAGCAGTACACGATGATAAAGATAATCCAGATAGCATACTATCATCTTGAGTAAGACTGTCCTACCGGTATAGGTCCTCCCTCAATCATTGCAATCACGTGCCTGTGATCCAATAATTGACTCTGAGGGCACTAACTCCAACAAGTAGCTTTCGCTTATTATTTTATAGCTTGACGTTTCTTTTAAATTTCGAGGACGAAATTTTTGTAAGGGTGGTATGATGTAATACCCAGTTCTTTTATACACCCATATCCATATTTTTATATAAAAAAAGGTTAATTACAAATTTATTTATTTATGTCTATAAACTATTTTAAATATTTTAAAATTCCCAATCCATCTTATTTTCCCCCCTCTCTTTTCTCAAACCCTAATCCCAATTCCTCATTTTCTTTTCCCATTTATATAAACCTCTATTCCGGCCCAGAACTCCATTTCATTTTTGATTATTTCCTAAAACCCAGCCCATTCCTTCTATTTAAATTAAACTCCTTTTAAACTTTAGCCTGGCCCGTTCCCTTCCCATTCCATTATAATTCTTTTTATTTTTGTTTTTAGCCCAGCCCGGCCCGTTTAACCTCAGCCCACGAGAACTAATGGAAATCCATTTCTTATTTAAACCATGGCCCGGCCCAGTCCTCCTCTCCAAGCCCGCTTCACCCTCAACCCACGCCCGCTTCACAACCCGACCCGCTTAGCCCCATCTTCCCCAACGGCTATAAAATTTTTCCCGCTCATTCCTTTGTTCGCGATCCACTCTTCTCGCCGCACCTCACGCTCACGCCCACGCTCGCTTGGGCATTACCCCAGGACGCGCGCTCTCGACCTCTCCTCGTCTCCTCTATCTCACTCCCCCTCACGTCCTCTCTCTCTCGCTTTCTCTCCTTTTCTCTTCATCTCTCTCTCCTCCTTTTTCCCGCTTCTCCCTCGAACCCACCACTTCGCCAGCACCGCCGACGAGCTCCTCACTCCCGAGCACACTTCCATCATCACCTTCCCTCCTCTATCGCCATTACCCCACGCCGCTGGCCACCACGTCGGTCACCCTTGGCATCACCCTCAACTCCGACCACCACCTCCTTGCTTTCGACGCCGCCATCATCGTCGTCATCCTCACCTCCCTCACCTCCTCCCATCGCCTACCTGAAGCCCCGGCTGCACCCTACCCGACTCCAAGCTCCATTCCCCATCTCCTCCTTCGAGCTCTGCACCCAACCGAGCCCTCCTCCGTCTCTTTTTTCCCTTCAATCTCACCCATCACCGGCCACCTCCTCCCCCGAGCACCCTCACCTGCACACCCCTCCCCCTCACCAGAGCTTACCTCGCCATCATTCCTAAGCTCGAACCCCGATCTCTCTGTAACTCCTCGTGATCCCCATATCTTAAAACCCTCGAGCAAAGCCAGCCCAACCGAGCTCACCCAACATCCGTGGCACCACTGGAGCTCTACTGCGACGCCGCTGGCCTCCTCCCTGCCATCTCCGTCACACCCGCTGCACATCAGAGCCCCAAGCTCCACTTCTAGCCGAGGCCAAACCGCAGTTGAGGCCAAACCCTTGCCGTTGTTGCCGCGTGTGTCTTGCCCGTGCTTACCGTGCCAGCAATTCATCGTCTCCAGGCAAGTTTCATACTTGCTACATGCTAATTTGTTTATGTTACGAACTATAATTTTATAGATTCCATACTCACTATCCTCGATAAATTATGTGATGCAACTGGTCGATGCATGACCTCAATGGAAATCATCATTTAATTTGGCGGAACTCAATTGTATAATCTGGCCCTTATGGCTGTGAATCTAGTGTGTGAATTTCGTTGGAAAATATGACCGTTAACGACTAAAACGACTACCCCCAAGTTTACCTGTAAAACTGGAAATTTATTGTACCTGAAAACCGTTAAAATCACTATAAATTATATACATAGTGGAATGATGCGTTCGAGTGCTTAAATCGAAGCCGACTCGACGAACTATAACCCTATGCAAGTTTCTAAATATTTCTGTACTTAAACTATGACAATATTTGGATCGGAGAGTGACTCTGGACTGCAGTCCAGAGCGGCTGTGTTTACTGTGTGCTGTCCCGTAATGGGTACCACCAGATTTCCTTAACTCGTAGGTTGCGGAACTCCACTGTTTATTAAAGGTTCATCTGTTAGCTAGACAACACAAGTAGTTTCATTCTGTTTCGTTGTCGTTTGTTATTTAATCTGTAATTTAATAGATGGGGACGTATAACAGTCCCAACAGAATCAGAATTGACATACCAGTATTGAACAGTGTATATCTCCTGACGTACAGACGCGATTGAGAATCCGTATATTGCGTTGAAAACCTTGCTGAAAACCCTAGATTTCACTCAACTGTAGCGTCGCTAAATTCTGATCTCAACTAGGATTAAAATGCGTTGCGAAACGGACTCTTGATTTTGAAACCGGATTTCCAGCCGCGAACGCTTAAAATGAAATAGCCATAATTAGTGATCCCGAAACCCGATTGGCGTGAAACTAAATTCGCTGGATAGATAATTGAACATACTATTTATTCCAAGTTCATCGTTTCGCTAAACTGTACCCATATGACTTATGATAAATTGTGCAAGTGGTAGAATACTGTTTCATTACATCCTAATCATACTTTACATACTGTTTACGCATCATATCATACATATGTCACTGCATTGATAACCTAGTGATAATGCGCATTACCCAATGTTAGGTATTAGTGATGATTGTGACAAGTGCGTTAGTGTTCCTGTATAAGTGAATAAGTGAAAGTGACACGTACTTGTACACAATCAGTGAACCTTATTATTATTCTATTGCATTGTCGACGTCTGTGAGACGCGTGTACGTGTGACTATAAGTGGTATGGGACACTTATGGAAGCTCTTGCATGGGTGTCACAGATAAGACATCAGACTCTGCCATTTATCTTAGGTATTAGTCGGGACGTGCTTGATGGAGGTCCTGCCTCCAGTTCTCGCGCAGACTTGTCACAGAACGATTGGTATTTAGGGTTATGGTTAGCGTTTGATGTAGACCACGGGGTGTGGGGTAGTTTGAGTGCGAGTTCAACAGAATCTCGGGAGTCCCATGCCGGCTTATATATATATGGAGATATATAGAGATTTACAGGGTACATGATTATTACCGTGAGTTACATGTTGGGCCCGTGGTCCCTTGTCCTTGGGTTCTACCCTTGGGTGGAGGACACTCGCGAGTGGTTGACTCTCACACTTGGATTGACGATAGGCTTAGTGACCTGTACAATGAGACTTAGAGACTGATAGGGATAATTGCATTGATATATATTACTTACCGTTGTTGACATACCTGGCATATTATATTATTGTTTTACTGTTCACCTGATCCTTTAGACACTTCATTGATTACTGCATGTTCATATCTATACCATTCTGATTTACTGTTATATATATCTTTTAACACTGTTCGAGTTGTCACTTGTTTATATATATTATATTGCTATTGTGTCGCTCTGACGACCTGAGTATGCATGCTCAGTGTGAGGAGAGGATTTAGCCTGGACCAGGACTAGACGTGCATTACAGACATCTTGATTAGCTATCCAGGGTTATACCCTTCTGTTTCCCATCAGGTCAGTTCTTTATATTACTTTGTTCAGTTACTGCATTTCTCATTACCTGCGCATTATTTACTGGTTACTATGTAAAACTAGAAGCCGAAGTGTGACTACGGCAGGACTTTTCCTTGACCGTAGGAGCATGGCTGGCCTTATCAATCCCTCGTATTCCGTATTTTGGGAAACGGGACGTGACAGAAGGAGGTCAAGACCTAGGTATAACCCTCTAACATAGTAGTTAAGTTTGTAGTTAGTTTGCTAGGTTTTTGTTTAGCAAAGATCCTATTTTCTAGTCCATGTTACCGTGCCATAAAAAATCGTTTTTTACCGTTTCCGCCTTCCCGTAAGAACCGGGACGGGTAACGTGGACTTACAGGGCGTAGTGCCATGAGATCGGTGATATGATGTGATTCGTATTTGGGATACGACAGGTGATTTTTAGCTGGCCTTTGGACGTGTGTTTCACACACGCATTTATATTTATATAGATGGTATCGATTTGTACTAGACTTAGATCAGTACCCCAGATCATGTGATATGATGATAATGATACCTGATAACTGAAGAGATGAATGTGATATTGACCCGCACCCAGCTATTGGGGATGCCGTACGATGATTTACTGTACGAGCTTTATTTGATGATAGATCCGCACTCATGACTCGAGGATGTCATATGATATTGTATCGTACGCGGTACCTCTGAGGCGGGATCACCGACTTTTATATATATATATATATATATATATATATATATATATCGATTCAGATTTAGGTGGTTTCCATACCCCTCCTGATTGACTTGTTAGTTAGAGATGTAGTTGCTTAGTAGATGTTAGACTAGGCCGATGTTATACCTATTTCAAAACTAACGAATCGGGAGTATTTCAAAGATAGGCAAAGGGATTCTACGGATATTTTCAAAAGACGCATCTTTTCTTAAAAACACCGTAGCCCTTATTTTACTAAAAATCCCGATTCGTCTTATTTCAAAATGGCAAAACTGCATGACCTTATATATTGTTGTAGATTCTTCACTGTTGCGTTGATTATTCGATTCCCGCATATTCATGCTATTCGCATTGCATGTGTAAATGAGTTTATTGTATATTAAACCCATGCTGTTAGGACACAAGCACCATTATCGATGATGCGTATGTTCCACGTACACTTGCTTGCCGGCTCACACACTTCATCATCGATAATTGCCATGTCACTACACAGTAGGATTCTTGCATCAGGATATGACCCTTGCATGTGCATACTATTATTCCATATTGCATGATATACTGATATGCTTGCATTTCTTTTACATGTCGCATACATCATGCTTTTTGATTATACGCATTGAGATATGTTGTTTCCATGATATTTCTGGATTTGGGAAGCATGGGTATTTCAAAAGAGAGTATGTAATTGTTTTAAAAACCCGGTTACCCTTGATATGATATTTCAGTGCGTCCACCATGTGTTTTCTCGGTGCTGAGAGCGACATATGAAACCCGATTTGAGGAGCGGATGAGGCCGATTGCGGGTACATGGTGGACCCGGTATGGTACCCCGTGGCGAGAACGGATCGCTGTGTAGCTAGACGGTGAGCCTGACAGTGGGACTACTACCTACCGGTGATTGGTTGGACCTGGCGGTTATCCGGAGGATACTGACCAGAGTCGATAGATGGATACGGGACGACCGTATTGCCGGGGCCGAGGGCCGATTCCGCAGACGGAGCCCGATATATGAGGATTTACGTGCCGATGCTAGGCACATGTTTCATGATGTTTTCGAGTGTCGATGCTAGACACTCAGGTTCCATGATTTGATATGTCGCGAGCGACACATGTTGATTTACATCCTCATACTTCCATGCATATACTTTATGATATTTACATGCATGATGTTTATTGTCATTGGGTGACACGTGGACGAGATCCACATACATACAGACATTGATCAAATAGTTGGATGATATCCACATACTCATAGACTTCCTGATATAGTTGACATTGATTACATTGATCATACCTCATATTTATGATATGTTATTACCTAAGGCACTGGCATGAGCACTTGGCACTACACTCATGTATAGAAGTTGCATTGCCACCTTATCTTGCTTCAGACTTATTCATTTGAGATTTATATTTATATTGATCGTATTGACCTAGGATTGTGTCATGCATACGATTTCTGCTCTGTGATGTTTTCTACTCACGAGTTGGCAACTCACCCCCGTTGTACCATCGTTCTTGCAGGTTTTGCCGTACAGGTTCCATGGCAGCATTTCTGGCACACTGCTCCCTTTGCGGTGATTTGTTTTGGTAGGTGGGTTCTTTTGCATCAGAACCACCATTGTACATGTATTATTCAGTTGTATCTAGTAATTCCATCAACCAAAACTTGTATATTGTTTCAGACTTAGAAAACCAGTTATGTATTATTTCGACCTTAGAGTCGCGCGTTGTAGTATTATGGTTTTCATGCTGATTTTGAGTTTCCTTTTGAGTTTTGATCCTCGCCCTTTGGCGTTGTATATTATATTGCTTGCGTGGTTATGACCGTCGATTGACGAAGAGCTAGCTCCCGCTTGGGGATGCCTTTTATCATTGCATATATATTATTCATGTTGTACCCCGTTCGGGGCCGGTATTTATAAAGGAGACTCTGCCGAAATTTTCAGAAAAGACTATACATTTTAAAAATGCATATTCGGCTTACTTATTTAAAAACCTCACTTTTAAACACGTTTTCTTACTTCCTAAAAACTAGTTTTCTTTATTTACTCCTTAAAATGGTTTTAGATTTCTGGGTTTTTGGCTTACTTGGATTAGATGAGGATATACTTCATATGATTCAAGGACCAGTCACGTGCTCTTTCGGGTCGTGACATAGTTAGAAAAGGTTAACTCAGGATGACGGTCGGTTTTCATACTCTGCTTTATATAGAAAAAGGATTTGCTTTATAGCATAGAATTTCTCTCTTAGTATATTGGTCAATAAATCAACAATCTATTCAATTTTTATAAGTATCGATGCGGTTTATCTTGATCAATATATGCTAAGGTACATACATACCAAAAGTTGTATGATCTCAAAACTTCTTGTGGTTGCATCCAAGAGTCGTAAATTTAACGGTTTACCGACAATAGGGCATTTTTCTAGAACCAAATCAGCATTTAAAGAGTGTCAGAATCACATAAAATTGGTGTGCATATGTTTTAGATCATAAATATCTTTACTATTTTATGGGAACAATACCTGTATATCTTATAGGGAAAAATGAGGTTGTGGTCGTTCAGAGCCATGCTGTGAATGAATGACACAACCCTGTTCTGAATCCCTCTATAATTTAAACTGGGGACCCATGAGAGCAACCTCTTTCTTATATTATATGCATGAACATTGAAGAGATAACACAAACACTAATTTTTCATTATTTATTTCATTTCTACATAACTAGCAAGTTTCCATCTCATAATTAACATCAAGTTCCTTCACCCCAAGTAGTATTCCTACTGGTCCCCATCCTAATTGCACATCTCCACCCTCTCAATCTCACAAAATACATTGTCTGTTGGGAGCTCAAACCTGCAACAGGGACACATCTTAGATGATTGAGATGATAATGATGGATGCCGATCGTCGAATAAAATAGTGGAGGGTGTAGTTTTTTGACGCCACCTGACGAAAAAGCCTCTTATGGTCTCTTTTCTACGTTACTCTCTCTCTCTCTCTCTCTCTCTCTATATATATATATATATATATATATAATCTTTTTTTTCATTTTGTAGACTTGTTTATGGTATATGAGAATTTGGAGGATGCTAACTGATCATCTTGCACTACAACAAGCTTCATTTTAAAAGTTTTTTGAACCAGAAATTTGATACTTAGTTAGAGAAGGTTAACTCAGGATGACGGTCCGTTTTCATACTCTGCTTTATATAGAAAAAGGATTTGCTTTATAGCATAGAATTTCTCTCTTAGTATATTGGTCAATAAATCAACAATCTATTCAATTTTTATAAGTATCGATGCGGTTTATCTTGATCAATATATGCTAAGGTACATACATACCAAAAGTTGTATGATCTCAAAACTTCTCGTGGTTGCATCCAAGAGCCGTAAATTTAACGGTTTACCGAGGATAGGGCATTTTTCAAGAACCAAATCAGCATTTAAGGAGTGTCAGAATCACATAAAATTGGTGTGCATATGTTTTAGATCATAAATATCTTTACTATCATATGAGAACAATACATGTATCTCTTATAGGCAAAAATGAGGTTGTGGTCGTTCATAGCCACGCTGTGAATGGCAGACACAACCCTGTTCTGAATCCCTCTATAATTTAAACTGGGGACCCATGAGAGCAACCTCTTTCTTATATTATATGCTTGAACACAGAAGAGATAACAGAAACACTAATTTTTCATTATTTATTTCATTTCTAGATAAGTAGCAAGTTTCCATCTCATAATTAACATCAAGTTCCTTCACCCCAAGTAGTATTCCTACTGGTCCCCATCCTAATTGCACATCTCCACACCCTCTCAATCTCACAAAACACATTGTCTGTTGGGAGCTCAAACCTGCAATAGGGACACATGTTGCGTTTCCGAAGCCACGGCAAGATGCAACCCCAATGGAATCCATGCTCACAGGGGAGAACACAAATGTCTCTCCCTACCTCGATCTCTTCTTTGCACACCACACACTCCCATCCTTCTCTTCGGCACTCCACCGACGGCAATGCCACCACCGATGCCAAAGATGTGGCTACTTCGGTTCCCGCCTTCTCCTCTCCAGCGCGGCTGTTGCCGCTGGTTACTACCTCTAGCAGGCGTCTGCATTTCGCTGCGTCGTCAACGTACCTGCAATTAGTTAAGTAGACCCGGTTAAGTTTTTCGGGTGAAGCTGTCAACCAACATGTATACATATGATGCCTTTCATTTGTGGTACAGAGAGTTAAATAGACTTGCTTGCTTGTTTTGATATGCAAAATATTGACTGTACATTATATCTGCCTTTTAATGGTCGGGCTATCAAATTTTTACTAGCTATAGAGATATTCTAAAAATGTTCTTGATCCAATTATAAGAAATTCATACCCAGCATGTTAATTATAACCTTGATCCCATATTCAAGAACAACATCACCATGGAAGCTATACCTTGCAACAACACCCCAACCCTGCTCCCCGAGCTCCGCGGCGGTCAACATCCTCCCAACCAAATGCTCCGTGATCCTCACCCTCCAATCGAACCCCGGACACCCCTTGCTCCTATCATAGACCTCGCACATCGCCATCAGGAGCAATGCGGCGTCGAACTCCATCCCGAAACCGCGCAACTTGCAAGAACATGAATTGTTGCTATAACCGGCATCGGAACTAGAGGAGAGGAGCTTGGAAAGAGACCGAAGGAGGAGACGGGCGAGGAGGAGGGTCTTTTGGGGGAGAGAGAGGGAGTGGAGGTAGGAGAGGGTCTGGGAGAAGTGGGGAGGGGAGAGGAGGAGGTGGAGGAGGCGGCGGTGCTGGTGGCGGAGGTCGGAGGCGAGGGCGGAGGTGAGGAGGGTGAATTGGGGAGCGGGGAGGTTGATGAGAGCTGCCATTATTGTTTCTCCACTTCTTGATGATGATGATGAGGAGTCCATTGAAGTTGAGGTTTTTTAGATTGCGGGAATGAGTTTGGGTGGTGGGTTTTATAGCAGTTTTTTGGAGGGTAGGGTGTGTGTGAACATGGAGAGATTATATACTGTTTCGGGTGCAATGCATTGCTCATAGAAAAGATGAAGATATGACCATTCAAGTAAATCGGATCGATCTTTTGAAAACCGGTCCGTGTTTTTAAAAAACATAAACTCTCGATCTTCGACATATTTTAACGACCCGATCCGTTCAAGTTGATCGCCATGCCCTCAAATGTATGTGTATGAAAAATCAAAGGATTTAAATACCTTTAACCTATGCATCGATGGGTGAAAAAATGAACGTTTTTCGATTATACAATATAAACTTCATCCGATGCATATGTTAAAGGTCTTTAAATCCTTTGATTTTTCATGCACGTACATTTGAGGGTATGGCGATCAACTTAAACAGATCGGATCGTTAAAATATGTTGTAGATCGAGAGTTTCCGTTTTTAAAAAACGCAAACCGGTTTGCAATAGATCACTCCCCTTTAAGTAATGCAGGGACGGATTTATACTGGGTCCAACAAGGGCAATTGCCCACACCGAACTTTTGCTTATATTTTATATTATAATAATTTATACATATATATAATATAAATAGGGGTCTAGCCGTGGACTGGTAAGTTAGTTAATCCTTAATATTTGCAATTTTTATTTTACATAATTTATTTAATTGATATGGATTCCAACGTGTATTTACAATCAATATAGACAATTTTCAATTTCAATGTTTAGATTATACTCTACTTTTTAAATTATGTAAAGGTTTTAATATATTATTTAGCCGTACTGTTTAGTAAAACATCACCGTCTATATTATGATCGCACTGACAAAGATTCCTGCATTCGTCCCTACTTGGATAATATATATTGTCTATATTTTGATCCCACTGACAAAGATTCCTGCATTCGTCCCTACTTGGATAATATATATTGTATACACGCTCGTTGATTGAGTGTGCCTGCCATAAGAGTTTTTGTTTGATTAGTGTAGATATTGATTAGAGATGCTGAGATGTATGGATTAAAATAATCACACGATAGAAAAAATATGAGAAGCGTATGCTTATAAAACATAAGATGGGCCAAAGCTCAATAAGGCTTGAGTTTTATTGATGGAGTCCGTCTATATTAAAAGGCCATATACACTCATATTAAATAAAATATATAATCGCTCCTCTCGTTCGTTTATATATTTATATAAATTTAATACGGTATCAGAGCTACGTTGAATACTTGTGTGGATTTGTACTTTATAACACCTCTGGAAGATAGCAGTCTACATGTCCTTGAGAGGCTAGTCTCTACATTTGTCATAACACCTCTGAGAGCTCCGCCTACATGCCTCTGAGCCTCTACATGTGTTCTACGATAAGTATAAGAAGTGTATGGGGATATAAAACATAAAATGGGCCAAAGCTAAACAAGACTTGAGTCTTATTGATGGAGGCCGTCTATGTTAAAAGCTCATGTACACTCATATTAAATAAAATATATAATCGTCCTCCTCATTCGTGTATATATATAAATTTAATAAATGAAAGTGACAGCCCAGTGATAAACTGCAACAAATCTGCATACATCAAAGTTTATAAGGAACGGTTTCTTTTTTGGTATGAGAAATTGATTAAGAGAATGTTTGGAGGGAAATGATATATATTGAGTTCTATTGAAAACTCTGCGCCCCTATTAAAATATTTTTTTAAGAACGCCAGTGTCAGTGTTGAGCTGGCGTCCCGTGGCCAAAAGTAACCTGTATTTGTAAATACTTTTGAAAGCAGTTTTTTTTCAATATTATTTTACTAAAAAGCCTTTTTAAAAAAATTATCCTAAGCATTATTATTTTTCTCCTCATCATGCTTCATGTGTCTCTATTGACCAGGCAATCCGTAGATTTAATGCTGGCAACTTGTCCATACCATTTTACTGCCAAGAGTAATTCAAAAACTTGTCAATGATGAATTAAGTAGAGGCACAAGTTAATGAGATTTTTCTTTTGATAGTTCATGTTGAGAGAAAAGTTTAATTGCTTAAGCGATGCTCTGGCAATGAAGTCAATGATGTGGTGAGAAATCTTGATCATGGAGATGATAGGAAGCCTTGTCCACTAGCATGCGCCTCATTGGATCATGCAATGCTAGACACCTAGGCAATTTAATTAGGCTCGTCGTTTTCTTCTTTTTTGGTGCTCCCCATTCCTTTGCTTCATTCTGTACCATGCCCATGGATTAAGGGGTTTCATGTGTCTATGTTCCCTAATACAAACTAAATGGTGGTGCTAGATATTAGTAGGTATGTGAGGTTTTCCTCATTCTGCCACCCATTTCATATTGATTTTGATTCATTAGGAAATATCTTAGTTTAGACAACAGTTTGTATTCGAATTATATTGTAGTTGGAACCGCATTCAAAATGAAAGGCTCATATCTCAACAGTCTGATTAATCTACCGTTATACTAATCTATGCATCTCCAAATGGATTTTGATATGCAAAATGCCAATTTTATTATTCAAAAACTTGTAATTCTCATAAACTTTTCGCACCCCCCCTCGAATGCAAACATGGTTCCATCCCAGGTTACGACTACCAACTACGTCCAGCGTTCGGAAAAACATAATTATTTAGTCCCTTGCATGTAAGTTGAAATGTATTTCTAACTTTTTGTACATGAAATCAAACTAAATGTAGTTGAATGGATCCTCTGATCTCTATCCATACAACTCCAATAATGAAGCCACAACTTGATGTTGATATATCCAGAACCCTTTGTCACTAGCCCTGCCTTTATCTCGTTCTGTTGTCTATCTTTGCTTTTGTTTCTCAATGTCTTGCCCTCTTTTGTAGATTCTCCCCTTTCCTTTTTGTAGAAAGGACTACTCATATCTACAGCCATCCTTATACACATGCTCTTAAACATTTTAAAATCTAATATAAAATCTCATATCCTCTGTCTAGCGCACGGTAGTCAAGTGAGACTTTTTGATAATAATAGAATTTTTGAAACTAGAATATTTTCATAGAACTTTTATAGAGCTATGACTGTTTTTTATAGGATTCAAGAACTATTAGAATTAAATTAGAACTGAAAATTGAAACTATATTGGTTATTTTATTTTTATTGGTGAACTCCAAATTATATATGTTCACTTTAGGTACATAGATTAAAAAAAACATATGATTAAAACAGCGGATATAACATGTATCTATCCTAAAAATTTACCGATTACCTGATCCGAATGGTGGGAGCGTTATTCTCGCTCACGTCACGTTATAGATCCGGTCTTGTCATGCCCCGCTTCCCAGTAGACGGAAACGATGACGTGGCAAACCCGCGACATATTTATTCAGAGAAGGTTATTCCCTAAATAAAATATATATGTTCACTTTAGGTGCGTAGATTAAAAAAACATATGATTAAAACAGCGGAAATAACAAGTATCTACCCAAAAAATTTACCGATATACCTGATCTGAATGGTGGGATCGTTATTCTCGCTCATGTCAAGTTATAGATCCGGTCTTGTCACGCCCCGCTTCCCAGTAGACGGAAACGATGACGTGGCAAACCTGCGGCATATTTATTCAGAGAAGTTCATTCCCTAAATAAATATACTAAGCGTATTGAAACAATAATACACAATGCAAGAATAAATAGAGATTGTAAAATTTTCAACAAATATCTTTATTCACATTCATTTTCAAATATTTACGTGTACATGAGTTTCAGCTGGAAAGTAAATACAATAAAAGAAAATGCCTAAACAAGTGGCATGCATAAGCTGAATAAAAAAGTGAAGCTATGCTAATTCTGTGGAGCAATCCAGTTGTAATCTTCCTCTGTGGCCTCCACTTCCTTCGTCTCGATCGTATCTGACGAACATTCTAAGAAAACAAGGGTGGTTGGAATGCCCATTAGCGAACTAGCGCTCAGTAAGTCCCAAGGATAAGGTAAGAATAAAAGAATAACAAGTGTAAAATATATATATGACGACTAAAATTATATGTTCATGGGTAAATATGTACTATAGGTCTCTATATGGTCACTATGTTAACGTTAAATTCTAAGTGTGAATGTCAAAACAGCCGTAGAAGTATTTACGAGTTCAAGATTGGGGCTCCAGGAGCAAGAAAACACAGGCTCATTTCATGTGTTAGCATCGGGGCTCTAGGCTGTGGATGAGTCAATTCGACTGATATTCGAGTAAAATAAAAAAAAAGGTTAATACGGGACTCCTGAAACTCCGTTGGACTCACACAAGAAACTATCCTAAGCATCATGAGTATAACTAGTTTATAACCGTATAGTATACTTAATTAAATTGATGGATTGGTTATAACATGTCTTGATGGAAACCATAGATTGCAAAAGGTGTAGAATGAAGTCGAGTGAGTCGAGTAAAATGCGAGTCATGTCAATTGCAATCTTGGTTCGAGTCAAGTTAGTTCGAGTATATTGAGTTCGAGTTCACGTTCAATGTTTAGATTCGAGTTGGGTTAGAGTTCGAGTTTGTGTTTGAGTTCCAGTTCAAGTTTAAATTCGAGTTCAGGTCTTTTTTCATATTATTTTGAACTGTTAAAATCTTTTGCTCGGAAGAAATCGGCAACTGCTCCACATGGACAATAGGATTGTTAGTTATATATATGCCCTAGAGGCCATTACTGTACATGAGATATATATTGTAGTGGATACTTGGACATATATAGGGAGGATTTTCTTGCTCGACATGATAATATGCTATCTGGTTACTCTTTATCTTAACATGTATACTGATTGTCTCTCTATTACATGTTGGTAAACTGTAACAACCCTAATTTTCTTATACACTTTTTCCATACAAATTTTTAAATTATTATTTTTTAAATCCTTAAAGGGGTATTTATTGCCTGAGCACAAGACTTAAGTAATTAATTAGCAATTTAATTATAAGAAGGAGCTTGTAGCTCATTAGTAATACCTTGTATTGCTGAACCAAGCCACCAGAGTTCAAATCCCATGCCTCACATTATTTTTAATATTTATTTTTTTTTAAATTTTTTAGAAGTCCAACAGTCAACACGTGATAACTCTCAAAAATTCCACTACTCATAAAAAACTGAAAGTACCAGAGCCTACACCTCGAGACCCCCACCTCCCGACCTGGCGACTCGGCCGACTTGGGCCGGAGCCGCCTGCCGGACTCGGCCGTCCGGCCGAGTCCCCAACACAAAAGTTGGGGCTCTTGGCATTCTATACCCCCCTGCATACTTTAAATTCCAAGATCGGTTCCAGAGAATTCAGAAAGCCCCATTTACTCCAATTTTTAATACATTTTTATATATTTTTACATTTTTTCAATTTAACTCTTCATCTACCCTAACGCTAGCCTAACCCTATAAATACTATCCTAAACACCACCCCCTCACTCACATTTCTGAGCCAACACTCAAGAAAAATCCTTAGAACCCTAGTGTGCAATCGACGTGAGCACGAGGCGAAGCTACGGCGAATTTTCCGGCGAACTTTCGACGATCATTCTAGGAACTCCCGGCGACGAAACGATGCACCGGCAACTCCTTCCGATCCATCTCCCTCTCTTTGTTGTCCAAAACCCGTAAGTCCCATTTTCTACCTCTCTTTTCTATTCTAAAAATACGGATTTACAAAACCCGACGGAATCAGAACAAATCCGATTTTCGATTCGGTTTTCTTTATAAAACTTCACTTCTCGTTAATACAATTATGCTTAAACTCTCTCATGTTGACTATTAAACACTAATCAACCAAATCGATCAAGTTTCATTTCATAAAATGATGGTTATTTCAATTTATCATATTTTTCACTTAAATACCATATTGTTTCAATTCTACATTTAACTCTATTAAACTTGCTATATCTTTAAGTAGATCACGAGGTAACGACCTACCTCCTCACACACTCATATGCAACATAATAAGATACCCTCGAGAACTTAGAATACGGGAAAACAAATATTTTCATTTAAATACCATTTACTTAATAAAACCATTTCTAAAAGATTTAGTATTGATACATCTTTATAAATAAATACCACTTATTATGAAAATAGGATAAGGTTGTGGGCATCAGTCGTTTATCTAAACCTGACTTTGTGGTGTCTAGGCTAGACAAGTGAAAAATGTAACTTTAAAAGGCTCGTCTCACGGTGATTCGTGAGCGGATCCCTCCTTTCTTCACTTGTACTTACCTGGCCACAATTGGCGGTGAAGATGCGATTTGAGGCATCTCACAACTTGTCATTTTGGACCAGTTAGGAGCAGTCTAGTTGACTTAGGAGACCCTAGAACATAGAATACGGGAAAACGACATATTTTTCATTTAAATACCATAATTAATAAAACTGTTTTCCTTAATAATTAGTATTTATACAAATCTTTGCAAAGCGCCTCTACAACCCATTTGGGGAACCCGTTCGGGATGGTGCGGATTATCGCACATCCTCGAGCTTAGCAGTGCGAGATTCAGACCTCCGCAATGAGCATTCGGTCTCGAAAGATTTAAAATACGACATCTTAAGAAAACGAGATTTCTAGAATATTATAAATATATATAAAAAATTATTTTCATATAAATATATGTATATGTAACATAAACATATCTATTTTTGAAGTATTATAAATATTCCACTTTTTTACAATATCACAAGAATCAATTTTACACTAAAATACCATGAATTCCATACAAATCAATATTACAAATAAACACCTTTATTTCTGAAATTAGGATATTTCCACTAGAAATATCACAATATAAAATTTATATTCATTACAACTCTAAAGACGATTAATAAATACTTGGGGTGTATTTTGAAAAGTATATAAAAGTATTTTTACATTAAACCCCCTCAAGTTCTATTAATTACCCTAAGGACCCTAGTAAACATAGGTTTAAGCGGGACCAATCTCTTGAGCCTCAGAGAGCCAGAGAAGCGGGTGCTTGCCTATCTATGGTAGACAAATTAATAAAAACAATCAGGCCTTCAATTTACTTTGCTAATTGTCTGACTCAGTTTGAGTCTCAGTATAATCTGACTTGAATATGATTAAAGTACAATCTATAATCTACAATATTCAATATTACAATTCAACATGAATCCATGAATCTAATTATCAATCTATATAACTTGACTGAACCGAACCATGGATATACATTCCATTTACATGATCTCCAGTTTACATCCATTTATATGATTCTACGGTTACATCCGTTACAGATATCATGGTTTCGACCAGTCATCCAATTATACAATCTATACAGTTTACAATACAATACAATCAAAACACTACGGGGTTTAAGGGGTAGATTGGTACAGAAGGTGTTAAAAGTGGCACGAGACGGTAAGACTTAATACACCTAATATGAATCCAATTGCTGTTGTTCCGGGCCTTCTAACGGAGCCTTGTACTTCCATTTGCCTCTAGTCTCTGGCATATAGAGACTCCTCTCGTATACACCGGCATTCTTCTGTGCCAAGCTACAAACAACAGCGTTAATACAACATTACAACAAGATAATACAACTTTAAAAGATACCTTTTTATTCTGTCTATTCTACTTTTCTCTTATCTTTAGGACTTACCGAACGATCTGTTCGCTGACGACATTCTCTTTCTTTCTTCTTTGAATGTTGTCAGGTAATTTGGACACGTCATTGATCGAGCCTACTGCTGAAAACTTGGATCAGCTTGCTGAAGAACCAGAGCTTTAGTTTCATTGTACACATTTTCTTTCAGTATTTTATATTCCTGTTATGCCATTGTTTAGGCATCGCTTTTATTTCAGTTGTATTTACTTTTCATGCATTGTACAAAAGAATGTTAATAAATAAAGTTGCTGTTCAGTTTACATATCTTGTCTCTTGTGTATTTACTTTTATATTGCTTAGATACGCTTAGCGTATTTACTTCAGAGTAAATACGTAGCGGACCAGTCGCGTCCCCTTCGCCGTACACCGGGAAGCGGGGCGTAACAGGTTTTGTTGGTGGCCCATGCAGGTCAGAGCTGTATGGAAGCCTATGCAATATAAAACACAAGAACCAACAACTAAAACATTCTTTACAATTCATATTCCTTGAATCTTACAATCTCACATTCCTTGAATCTTATCATTTCATGTACTTGAATCTGTCCTAACCTAAATTTTTCTTCAAGGTTATGGATTCCCCAAACAACACCAGTAAGTCTATCTCACACTTTTTAAAATCCTTGCACCATCTTGTTATACACTATCTATACTCCAGTCATCAAACTTTTCTTGAATTTGTTACACTTTCCTTTTTACAAATTTCAAGGACGAAATTTTTATAAGGAGGGTAGAATGTAACAACCCTAATTTTCTTATACACTTTTTCCATACAAATTTTTAAATTGTTTTTTTTAAATCCTTAAAGGGGTATTTATTGCCTGAGCACAAGACTTAAGTAATTAATTAGCAATTTAATTACAAGAAGGAGTTTGTAGCTCATTGGTAATACCTTGCATTGCTGAACCAAGCCACCACAGTTCAAATCCCATGCCCCACATTATTTTTAATATTTATTTTGTTTTAAATTTTTTAGAAGTCCAACAGTCAACACGTGATAACTTCCAAAAGTTCCACTACTCATAAAAAACTGAAAGTACCAGAGCCTACACCTCGAGACCCCTACCTAGCGACTCGGCCCGACTCGGCCGGCGGACCGGCCGACTCGGGCCGGCGCCGCCTGCCGGACTCGGCTGGACGGCCGAGTCCCCAACACAAAAGTTGGGGCTCTTGGCATTCTATACCACCCTGCATACTTTGAATTCCCAGATCGGTTCCAGAGAATTCAGAAAGCCCCATTTACTCTAATTTTTAATACATTTTTACATTTTTTTCAATTTAACTCTTCGTCTACCATAACCCTACCTTAACCCTATAAATACTACCTTAAACACCACCCCCCTCACTCACATTTCTGAGCCAACTCTCAAGAAAAATCCTTAGAACCCTAGTGTGCAATCGAAGTGAGCACGTGGCGAACCTACGGCGAATTTTCCGGCGAACTTCCGATGATCATTCTAGAAACTCCCGGCGACGAAACGACGCACCGGCAACTCCTTCCGATCCATCTCCCTCTCTTTGTTGTCTAAAACCCGTAAGTCCCATTTTCTACCTCTCTTTTCTATTATAAAAATACGTATTTACAAAACCCGACGGAATCAGAACAAATCCGATTTCCGATTCGGTTTTCTTCATAAAACTTCACTTCTCGTTAATACAATTATGCTTAAACTCTCTCATGTTGATTATTAAACACTAATCAACCAAATCGATCAAGTTTCATTTCATAAAATGATGGCTATTTCAATTTATCATATTTTTCACTTAAATACCGAATTGTTTCAATTCTATATTTAACTCCATTAAACTTGTTATACCTTTAAGTAGATCACGAGGTAACGACCTACCTCCTCACACACTCATATGCAACATAACAAGATACCCTCGAGAACTTAGAATACGGGAAAACAAACATTTTCATTTAAATACCATTTACTTAATAAAACCATTTCTAAAATATTTAGTATTGATACATCTTTATAAATAAATACCACTTATTATGAAAATAGGATAAGGTTGTGGGCATCAGTCGTTTATCTAAACCCGACTTTATGGTGTCTAGGCTAGACAAGTGAGAAATGTAACTTTAAAAGGCCCGTCTCACGGTGATTCATGAGCGGATCCCTCCTTCTTCACTTGTACTTATCTGGCCACAATTGGCGGTGAAGATACGATTTGAGGCATCTCACAACTTGTCACTTTGGATCAGTTAGAAGCAGTCTAGTTGACTTAGGAGACCCTAGAACATAGAATACGGGAAAACGACACATTTTTCATTTAAATACCATAATTAATAAAACCGTTTTCCTTAATGATTAGTATTTATACAAATCTTTGCAAAGCGCCGCTACAACCCATTTGGGGAACCCGTTCGGGATGATGCGAATTATCGCACATCCTCGGGCTTAGTAGTGCGAGATTCAGACCTCCGCAAGAAGCATTCGGTCTCGAAAGATTTAAAATACGACATCTTAAGAAAACGAGATTTCTAGAATATTATAAATATATACAAAAATTATTTTCATATAAATATATATATATATATATATATAACATAAACATATCTATTTTTGAAGTATTATAAATATTCCACTTTTTTACAATATCACAAGAATCAATTTTACACTAAAATACATGAATTCCATACAAATCAATATTACAAATAAATACCTTTATTTCTGAAATTAGGATATTTCCACTAGAAATATCACAATATAAAATTTACATTCATTACAACTCTAAAGACGATTAATAAATACTTGGGGTGTATTTTGAAAAGTATATAAAAGTATTTTTACATAAAACCCCCTCAAGTTCTATAAATTACCCTAAGGACCCTAGTAAACATAGGTTTAAGTGGGACCAACCTCTTGAGCCTCAGGGAGCCGGAGAAGTGGGTGCTTGCCTATCTAAGGTAGACAAATTAATAAAAACAATCAGGACTTCAATTTACTTTGCTAATTGTCTGACTCAGTTTGGGTCTCAGTATAATCTGACTTGAATATGATTAAAGTACAATCTACAATCTACAATCTACAATTTTCAATATTACAATTCAATATGAATCCATGAATCCAATTATCAATCTATACAACTTGACCGAACCATGGATATACATTCCATTTACATGATCTCCAGTTTACATCCATTTACATGATTCTATGGTTACATCCGTTACAAATATCATGGTTTCGGTCAGTCATCCAATTATACAATCTATACAGTTTACAATACAATACAATTAAAACACTACGGGGTTTAAGGGGTAGACTGTTACGGAAGGTGTTAGAAGTGGCACGAGACGGTAAGACTTAATACACCTAACATGAATCCAATTGCTGTTGTCCCGGGCCTTCTAACGGAGCCTTGTACTTCCATTTGCCTCTAGTCTCTGGCATATAGAGACTCCTCTCGTATACACTGGCATTCTTCTGTACCAAGCTACAAACAACAGCGTTAATACAATATTACAACAAGATAATACAACTTTAAAAGATACCTTCTTATTCTGTCTATTCTACTTTCCTCTGATATTTGGGACTTACCGAGCGACCTGTTCGCTGACGACATTCTCTTTCTTTCTTCTTTGAATGTCGTCAGGTAATTTGGACACGTCAGAGATCGAGCCTACTGCTGAAGACTTGGATCAGCTTGCTGAAGAACCAGAGCTTTAGTTTCATTGTACACATTTCCTTTCAGTACTTTACATTCCTGTTATGCCATTGTTTATGCATCGCTTTTATTTCAGTTGTATTTACTTTTCATGCATTATACAAAAGAATGTTAATAAATAAAGTTGCTGTTCAGTTTATATATCTTGTCTCTTGTGCATTTACTTTTATATTGTTTAGATACGCTTAGCGTATTTACTTCAGAGTAAATACGTAGCGGACCAGTCGCGTTCCCTTCGCCGTATACCGGGAAGCGGAGCGTGACATAAACCCTTTAGGATGTGTACTTGACTACCTGGATTATAATGCGGATCATATTAGTGGGACAAAGGTAGTCGGTAAGTACATCCTTTAATGTCCCTAGTCATGGGTGTATCGAGACGGGGCATCGATATACCAGAGTAGACTAGCGTATACATTCTCAATCCATGTAGATGGGCGATGGATGATCCCATATTCATTGGCGTTTGACATCAGAGATGGTATATAGGTGCTCAGTGGAGACTGGGTATACTGGACGGACTCGCCGAGAACTCCTAGATGGTATTATACCTCACGTCAGATGCCAGTTCTCTGGTGACACTGGTACAGGTTAGTCTGTCGACCCGAGATCGTCATAGAGACTTGTGTGATTCCCACTGTGCTTTGATTTTCGTCTTACCACGTTCAATAGAATATACAAAACGGTGGTTTTTGGGTACAGTCTCGAGTCACATAGACACAATGAGCGATATGAGGGGATTTCGTTTCTCCCGGTATTGGGGGTTGATGTTGCGCTTTGCTCGATTGGCTATAACAGGAAGTCCCTGGCCAGGGCTATTTCTGAGATTTACTGGTAAGTGTTATCAGTAGTTTATCGACCCGTTATGAGCCTCATATCGGCACGACTTATCGAGTTATTGGAGTCTGAAGTTTACTACCTCCAGACGAGATATGCGATATATCAGACGAAGAGACCGGACTGTATGGTAGTGTTACTGATTGGATTCGCAGAAAGATGAGCAGGCATGCTTGTTGATCTTCTGATCGCTCAATACCCGGGTGGTCATTACGTTTAGCAGACCGCTTGAGGCTTGTGGGTGTTTGATATGATCATCACCTACTGCCGGCGTATTGACGAGTCTTTAGAGTCCTACATAAAGGTTTCCTGGTTCATGCGAAACGAAATAGGAGCACATATGTGATATGTGCGGGACCGAGATTAATACGCGTATGTGATACCGCATTTTATTCTCGCGATTTGTGACATCGGTCGGTTATATGTGATATAACCGGGTTATCGGATCAAGTGTTGATTCGATAAGTTGTTGCATTTGATATTAGTCGGTTATATGTGATATAGCCGGATTAATAAATCAAGTGTTGATTTAATAATTTAATGTATAATTGTATATTTGATATACTAGATTACATTAACTAATATTAGCTCACTTAAACTTTTCTTTTTCTCACAAGTGGGCATTAGTATATATGTGATGTATATTAATGTACATCTTTTGTGTCATGCTAGATGACACATGCTACATGGGTGTATGAGACTTACACCATGCTTATAATAATGGAATGGTTTTATTTATTTAAAGTTAATCAAAATTAATGTTAATTAGTCACATGCTTGGAAGCTTGGAGAAGCTTGTAGCATCTTTGACTTAGTCCATTAATTTTGTTTTACTTGTAGATATTTGTTAACCTAACCATTATTGTTAGCCATGGTTTATTCTCTACATGGGTTAGTGTATGACACTAACTCACCCATGGTTGCTATTCTCACCTCATTAGTTCATTCTCATCTCTTCTCTTCATCTTCTTCATCCTTGAGAAAAAACTTTCTAGTTTTTGGAAAAGTGAGAAAATATTGTGAGAAAAATAAATCTAAAGTGAGCCAATTTCCTACTTCATCATCCTCTACTACTTGCCATTTAGTTTAGGGTGTTTACTTCACTAATTTCATAATTAGTGAAGAGATAGCATGAGCTTGAGTCTCCTCGACGTAGATCATCTTCGGCCTCGAAGATTTCGAGCAAGCTTGTTCATTTCTCAGGGAGAACCCTTTCTAGAGTTCGGGAGATCACAACTCGCAGCGAAGGGACTACTACACGGAGCTTTTGAAGTGAAGGACCGGTCTACAAAGGTTGTATCCCTCATTCACTTAGATGTAAAGTAGTTTACATATTTATTTGTCGGATTTTCAAGTAACGATTCTAAGGTTAGGGTTAGCTAGAACGGCAATTTTTTGAAATTGGTATGGACGATGCCTCCCGAAACCTTGCTGCCGTGCTAGGCAACCCTGCAAGGATTTATGTCTTTTTCCAAGAAAATTACCATTGATAACTCCGTTAAGTTGTCTAACTTGATTAGGTAAGCACTCACTTTCTCCGGCTCTCTAGGCTCAAGAGAAATGATACCGCTTAAATCTATATTAATTTAGAGTCCTTATTATTTATTATTATTTGTTTACATTGTTTTATTTCTCGAGGGGTTTTATGAAAAATATATATAAATATAGTTTAAAATAAATCTCGAGGGTGATTTATAATGTTTAGAGTTTTTAAGAACATGTATTTTAATTGTTGTGCTATATTAGTGATAAAACCTCGCTTTTAAAAGTTTATGGTACTTTTATAAAAACTACTACTTTTGGAAATTTGTTGGTATTTTACGAAAAATTCTAATCTTCCATTTAAAAAAAAATATAGTTTCATAACTTATTTTTATTGAAAATACCGATTCATAGTATTGTATAATTTTCCAAAGTTTAGTTTTGTTTAGAAAAGTCGTATTTCTTAAAAACCATATTTTTATTTTCTTTCGAGACCGAATACTCCGTGAAGAGTTCTGTATCTCTCTCTACTATTTCAAGAATGCGCGATAATCCGTACCATCTATTAGCGGGTCTCCTAATGAGGGTTGTAGAGACGAATTTTCCAAGAATTTAAAATATCGATTCAAAAGAAATCCATTTTGAAAAATATGGTATTTTAATGTAAAGCCTATTCTTTAAATAAACCCTATGCTTAGAAGCTCGTGCTATGAAACCATAGTGTGCATGTGGGGTAGGTTGTTACCCCGTAAATGATCTAAAGGTTTATACTCTAGTTATTGAAAATGCGGTTATTTTAAAGTTCATGGTATTTTTACGAAAACTTCGTTTTATGATTATTTCACATGAATTTTTTTGTTAAACTAAAAGCTAAATGATTGTAAATAAGGTTACGAGTGGTGTTAGAATGTTAGTTTGACCTATTTTGCTTATAAAGTGGAGTACAAATGTAAAAAAAAAATATATCGGAGCTAACTCCATTTTGTCGATGGGTTTTTAGGAGACAATTTAAGATGAAAGAAATGGAGAGAGAAGGGAAACTTACTAGCTTAGATCGTTAACAAGAATGAGGGGAAGCCTTCGGGTGTCGTGGTGTCGTCGGAAAGGTTTCGGTCGCCGGAATTTGATCGCTACTTCTCTTGGCTTGCTTAACTCCACTTGAATAGCCTTAACCCTTCTTAAACTTAGAGAATTTTAAAGAAATTTTCAGAATAGAGGGGAGCTAGGGCATGGGGTGGTATTTATAGGGTAAAAATAAGAGAGGGTGTGAAATAAAAATGAATTAAAATGGATTTAATGGTGTTAATTAAGGATTTGAAAATTCTCTGTTTGATTGCAGGAAAATCAAACAGTGCAGGGAAGTTGAGGGGTTCTGAAGGGACGAGTGTACAAAGCACAGAGGCTTTTGGAGGCATCAAGACCGTCGGCGGAGGCCAAAGCAGGGAAATGGGCGGTCAGATCTAGAGCAATCGTCTCGAGATTCGTGCCACGTGTTTAGATGTGTGTTTCCTCCTCTTTGCGCCTGTTTGATTTTGTCACGCCCCGCTTCCCAATAGACGGAAACGGTGACGTGGCAAGCCCGCGACGTATTTATTTCGAGAAGGTCATTTCCCGGAATAAATACGCTAAGCGTAAAATAAGCAATATAAAATGACAAGAAATAAACATGAGATTTAAATTTCAACAACTTTATTTACATTCAACTTGAAGTATTTACGATACATGAGTTCAACTGAAAGAAAAATACAAGAAAAGAAATGCCTAAACAGGTGGCATACATAAACTGAGAGAAAAAGATAACTAGTCTAGGCTTGGGTCGTGATATGATCGTGTTCCTCCTCTGTGGTGTCCACCTCCTTGGTCTGCACAGTATCTGACGAACATTCCAAGAAACAAAGGTGGATGGAATGCCCGTCAGCAAACTTTTGCTCGGTAAGCCCCCAAGAATTGGGTGTGAAGTATAAAGTATAATGATAAAGAAAATGTATATCATGAAATAATGGACTAGGAGATAGGTTGTTTAAACATGTTATTTAATGCAAGTATGGCAATTCTATTTAACATGCAATTCTATATATATCATGGCAAAATAACATGAGTATAGTATAGCATGGCCGTGTGGTGTAGTTATAGTGAGCATGAAGTAAGTGTCCTAAAAGGTCTTTACATGGATCAACTAATGTAACGTAAGTTCAAGGATGAATGTCAACCAATCTCAAGAGTGTTCTCGAATCCAACAGGCTGTAATCCAGTGGTAAGGAACGACGGGCCCGAATCATGTGTTAGTAACGGGACTTCAACCTGGTGTTGAAGTATTCCAAACTCAACAGGCTATAATCCAGGAATAAGGAAATATGGGCCCTCATGATAGCTTGCTTGTGTTAGTAGACATGGATTCATGATCTAGGGGAACTCCTGAGATTTCGTTGGATTCATACATGAACTACCTCGACACCCCATGTATTCTATGTTACAGTTAAAATTACCAGTCTTGCTCGAATCCATGAATACATCAAGCGACAAGATTGAGTTCATGTCAATATCAAGTATTCGTGTCAAGTGTTCATGTATTCATGTTAAGTTGTATTCATGGTTCGAGTTAAGTCAGTTTCAATAGCAACCATTGTGTTCTGGTATTCATGTTAAGTTCATGTCAAATTATGACCAAGGTTCGGTCAAGACAAGTAAAGTATACCTGTTTGAAATAGATGTTGATTTCGAGTGTTCAAGTTCATGATTAGGTATTTGTGTTTGATCTTAGATTCAGGTTAGAGTTTGGATTCGGACTGAGTCAGATACTTGTACTGATTTAATTCTTAAATTCTCAGGTTCAGAAGTTATCGGTAACTGCTACACATAGACGGCAGAATTTGTGTTTTTTCCAAGACAATTACCATTGATAACTCCATTAAGTTGTCTACCTTAAATAGGCAAGCACTCACTTTCTCCAGCTCCATGGGGTTCAAGAGAATTGATCCCGCTTAAACCTATATTTACTAAAATCCTTAAATATTGTTTTTTATATATCTCGAGGGGGTTTTATGTAAAATATTTTAATATAGTTAAAAAGTAAACCTTGAGGGTGATTAGTATTACTTAGGGTTTTCATGTGTATGGATTTTAAGTATTGTGGTATTTTAATCATAAACACTTAGCATTTGAAAGTTCATGGTATTTTATTGAAAAACCTGTCTTTTTGGTATCTTGATGGTATTTTATTGGCATTTGTTAATCTTTCATTTTTTGAAAAATATCGTTTCATTATATTTTGAAAATATGGATTTATAATTTTTTAATATAATTTTTCTAAAAAATTAATTTTATTTTATTTAGAAAAATTCGTATTTCTTAAAAACGTATTTAAATCCTTTCACGATCGAATGCTCCGTGAGGAGGTCTGCATCCCACTCTACTAGCCTAAGAATGTGTGATAATCTGCACCATTCATTAGCGGGTCCCCTAAAAAGAGTTATAGATGTAAAATTGCAAAGGAAATGAAATACTGCTTTAAAAGAAATCCGGTTTTAGAATTATGTGGTTTTTTATTATAATGTTATCTTCGAACCAAAAACACATACCATTAAGCATCGTGCTATGAAACCAAGTGTGCATGTGGGGTAGGTCGTTACCCCGTAAAGTTTTCCTAAAGGTATTGTTAAGCAAATTTTGTCGAAAAGACGTGATAACAAAGTTCAAGGTATTTTAATGTAAAAGTTCAAATATGGTTGTTTTACATGAGATTCTAGGTTAAACTTGATTCTAACCATTGGTATTTAAGTTTGCAAGTATTGTGTAAGAATTTTTTTGAACAATATATAAGAAGAATGGAGTTTCTAGGGTTTAGAAAAAAAGATATCGGTATTAACTCCACTTACCGATATAAGTTTTAAAATTGGATTTCAATGAAGAGAAAGAGAGATTGGGAGGGACTTACCATTTGGAACTGTCAAGAAGAGGTTAAAGAAGAGGAGGGAGGCTTCATGGGGTCGCGAGAGCTCCAGAATCGGCTTCGTTCTTCGACGGAAGAAGCTTGTTCGCCAGCTCCACTTTACTCCACTTGCACATAGGAACTTTTTAGAGAGTTTTGGTTAGAATTTTTAGAATAGTGCTGAGCCAAGATAGGGGTGGTATTTATAATGGAGAATTATGGTTTGAGAATTAAAAATGTGGATTAAAAAGCATTAAAACGGTGTTAAATTGTGAAATGAAAGGTCTCTGTTTGATTGTAGGGAAATCAAACAGTGTAGAGGAGTTGATAGGAGTTGAAGAGTCGTGTGTGTAAAACACGGAGCATTTTGGATGCATCCCAACCGTCCCCGCCGGCTGTTCGTATCAGAATTTTGCATTATTATATCGCCCATTCTTAATCACATTACATATAAATAGGTGCTTTTGATCCACGTTTGCTAAATAGTTGCAGTTTACAGGTTCTCAGCTCGTTACAGTGAAATTCATGAAAAGTCGCTACAAATGTGAGACTACAACCAACAATAAATGAATCCGTATGATGCCGCCTACCAGTTCAAGGAACAAATGAAAATCATTAGACAGTTCAATGCACAAAGTACAAGGGCAGCACAAGATTCAAGACTTCAAAGCGAAGCTCAAGGCAAAAGTCCACATCATCCTGCACTGTTGGAAATCTGGAAGAAAATAGAAGAGATTCTGAGGAAGCAAGTGAAGAAAACAGAAGTTAAAGGCAACATGAAGCAACCCTGAAGAATTGAGCCCAAGATCCCACCAATTGGCCGTGGAACTGCGGCCAAACAGCCCTTTCAGCCGCGGAACCGCGGCCGTATGGTGCATGTGTCGGTGCACGTGTCGGTGTTTTGACCCGGCTTTCTTAGGGTAGTTTTGTAAATTCATGTGTGGATCAGAATGTAACATAGGGTTTTTCCTATCTATAAATAGGAGGGCTCAAAGCCAAATAGAGTATGCCTCTTTTAGGGTGTCTCTTTTTAATTTCTAGATCTAAAATTTTAATTTCCCTTTGTAATGAATCGTTGAGAGGTCATCAATAAAGTAAGTTTTTTTATTCTATCTCGCATTTTTTTATCTGCAATTTATTACCTGCAATTTTTTAACTGTTCTTTTATTATCTGCAATTAGGTCATAAATAAAAATACAAAAAGAAAAACTTTTTTTTCCTTTCTTCCTAATGAGTGAGTAATTCCTCACTTGTTAGGGATAGGAGAGGGAAGATTTGAGAGAAGGAAATCCCTCTCACTCCTTTCTTTACCCAAATAATTTTAATACGGACTCCCTTTAAATCAACCATAATCCGCTCACTACGGCACCCTGTCCTACATGATAGCGGTAATTCCCTAGTTAGACCGATTGTGGTTAATTTAACCGGAGGTTAGGGCTATGAGCCAAGAACGGACGGACAAGGACCAAAAGGAAGAAACTAAGTTTCTTCCCAGTCGTGCTAATCCCCGTTTTTGCCGATTACCCTAACACATTTATTCACAACTAAGGCATTGAAAGAAGCGAGAAGATCCCTAATTCGAACTGACCTAATTCTAACCCTAGCAAGCCTTTTTATCAACTTATTTTCATTCGTAGATCATAAAACAAAACCCAACTTAATTGGAATTAACTTGTTAGAGCATAAAGAATATGATTCCTTCTCCCTGTGGATTGACCCATACTCAACCGGCTAGCTACCAAGCGACACCGTCTTGATTGCGGTATTCTTAATTTTATAAAACGCACACGCAAAATCTCTACAATCAAACGGCACCGTTGCCGGGGAGACGGTAGTCTCTTTCTTTGTGTAATTTCGGGTTAATTAAAAAAAATTTAAAAAAATTATAAAAATTGAAAAATTTTAAAACAAAAAAAATATAAAAATATATAAAAAAATAAAAAATAAAAATCATCTTGTTATTTTTGAAAGGTTTTTGTGCGAGTGTGCAGGCTTGGAGCAAATTCTGATTCAGATCTGGAGCAAGCTCAGTGAACAAATCTAGAAACAGGGGATCTGAACAAAGAGAGGAGAACCAACTCAGCACAGAGAAGAATTTTGGAGATCTAAACCTACTTCTCTGCCGCGGAACCGCGGCAGAATCAGGCCTTTGGCCGCGGAACCGCGGTCAACCTGTGACGTCAGCACCCCATTTTCTCTGTGAGTATCTTTTTTCTTCTCTCCTACCCCCTGAACTCCACTGAAATAATTTTTCTGCAGGTATTCTTTGCACAACAACCTCTTCTCCCTCTCCAATAAATTGTTTTTATGCAGGATTCTTTGCGCTGCAAAATAAAAAATTTTTGAAAGTGTTTTAGATTTTTTGGTTCTTCCAGCTTTGCATAATTAATACGGAATTTAAGGGGCTATAACACCAACTCAGATTGGGTGGGGATTTCACCATCCTTCTTAAGACACCAAAAATCACTAAAAGCATACGCATCACCCTTGAGCTTAATTAAAAAATATTTAGACTCAGCCAATTAAGGACTGTCGCGCTCATTAGGACAAAGGAAGATTGTGGGCATTCGGTCGTTTATCTAAACCTGACTTTGTGGTGCTTAGGCTAGACAAGTGGGAAATGTAACTTTAAAAGGCCTGTCTCACGGTGATTCGTGAGCGGAACCCTCCTTTCTTCATTTGTGCTTACCTGGCCACAATTGGCGGTGAAGAGGCGATTTGAGTGATATCTCACAACTTGTCACTTTGAAACAGTTAGGAGCAGTCTAGTTGATTTAGGAGACCCTAGCTCTAGGTTTGATTGTGCATGTTTAAACTGTGGTTGTTTGATATTGTGCTGTAGTTCCGTACAAATTTTTGCAAAACTCTTTATAAAAAAAACACTTTCAAAAATTTCCAAACTCCAAAAACAAACAATTTTTTTTAAAATTATTAAAAAATTAAAAAATTAAAAAAAAATCACATTCTTTTTCTTCTCCTTTCTCTCATCACATCATGGGTACCCCACCTCGCAAAACTCTTGCTGAACTTTGGTACCCACAACCAGACATTACTTCCTACGGTTCTTGTTTTGGTTGAATTTCGAACGACACCTCCATGCCCAAAATTTCTTTGAAAGATCGGATAGACGCGTTTAGGACAAACAATTGGACTCAGCAATCTACTTCGTATCAACCATTTCAAACATTCACCCCTTCTCATATTGATACCCCTTTTGAGAGTCCAGTTGTAACCCTAAAACCTATGTCTATTGCTGAACATATTGAACAATCTCGTAACCGATCTTTCACTCCTTTCACCAATGCGAATTCTTTGGATCAACAATTCCATTCATCTTCTTATCCAAATGCTGATCCTACCCCTGTCCAACTATTCTATTCCTATCCATCCTACCCAACTTTCGCACCTTCCTTAGACATTGCTTCTACACAGCCATTTGGGAGTTTCCAGTATCCAAACAATTTTGAATCTATTACTGAAACTTCTTCATAACCCATGTCTAGTCTGGAACAGGCGTTGGAAGACTTTAGGGTAGCGTCATGGCAACAGATGATGGAGTTGAATGCGTCCATGGCCGTCCTCATACAACCTAGTGACCTGGTAGCCAGTTTCCAATTAGCTCCACATTTTCCAATTTATGATGAGGCGGTATGACAGGTTGAGAATTTGAGTGGAAAAAGTAAGCTGTACATCCTTCCAAATCAAACCTACTCATCCCCAATTGAATCCCACAATTCCGGTTTTGAATGTCTATCAAGTGTTCCAAATGATTCACCAGTTGAAGATAAAACGTTTAATGAGTTGTGCGACTTTGTAGTGTTTGATTTACCTGATTGTGAAGGGTCCCTTTCGAGTGAAACCATCACCAATCCTTTTGACCTCTACACCTCTACTCTAGAACTTAAATTGATTGATACCCATGCTTCTGATGAGGTGTATGAGAAATTTAATTTTCACTTGATCGAGGATATTGACGCTGGAAATATTTTGGATGATGAAACCACAGATTTGGATGAGTTTCTCTCTCCAATTCATCATCCCGGGTCATTAAATGTTTCTCCCGAACTTCATATGCGTCTTGATTTTGATGAGAATTGCATGGATAAGCTAAATTTTGAGAAGAGTATTGAGGAAATTATTGAGGATGAAGAAGTTTTACTTGAGGAGTCAGATTTCCTAATTCATTCTATCCCTGTTTCCCCTAATCAGAGCAAGGCTCTGTTCAATTTTGAATTTTGAAAATTCAAAATTAGAAGCAACGCTTCGGTTTCCGTGCGCAGCGCGCAATTTGCCACGTGGCAGAAGCTGAATGGGCAGCGTAACGCCCGAGACAGTGCGTCCCATCAGAGCAAGGCTCTTCAGAAAACGTAATTAATGACTTAACTGCGCAAACGCACGGATGCGCGACACGTGTCTGTGCAAGCGCATGGATGCACGACACGTGTCTGCGCAGTTGCGCAGTCGCAACTGCGCAAACGCAAGGATGCGCGACACGTGTCTGCGCAAGCGCACAGATGCGTGACACGTGTCTGCGCAGTTGCGCAGTCGCAGCTGCGCAAACGCACCGATGCGCGACACGTGTCTGCGCAGTTGCGCAGTCCCAGCTGCGCAAACGCACCGATGCGCGACACGTGTCTGCGCAAGCGCACAGATGCGCGACACGTGTCTGCGCAGTTGCGCAGTCGCAGCTGCGCAAGCGCACAGATACGCGACACGTGTCTGCGCAGTTGCGCAGTCGCAACTGCGCAAACGCTCGGATGCGCGACACGTGTCTGCGCAGTTGCGCAATCGCAACTGCGCAAGCGCTCGATGCGCGACACGTGTCATTTGCTGGTGAGTTGCGCAGCAACTGAATGAAGATTTAGATAAATCTTTTCTGTTCTCCTGTAAAACAGGAACCCTTGGATCAAAGATCCAATGGTGGGAAAATTCCCAAAATTATTCAGGAAAGATTTTGTTAACAAATCTAACAAATTTGTGGGCACTATAAATAAGACCCCAAGCCTCATTCAAGAGGCATCAATCAGATAATCAGATCATCAATCATCATCAAGAGAAGGAAAAAACTTCTGGAAAAAGAGAGAGCTCTTGAAGATTAATCAAGAACAAAAAAAGGAAGGTAAAATTTCTGAAGAACAGAAAAAAATAAAAAAAAATATAAATAGTGCCTTGCACTTGATATGAACCCCTGGTTCTAGAAAGAAAAAAAAAATAAATAGTGCCTTGCACTTGATATGAACCCTTGGTTCTGTGAAAAGAAAACAAGAAGAAAAACTTGTTTTCTTTTGATCTAAATGTAGATCAAAAGTGCTATGCACTTTTGTTCTTCAGTCAGAAGATTCTTGAGTTCCTGCAACTCATTATTTAAAAGGGCCTGGCCCAAATCAGAGATGAAAGGGCAGAGCCCTATTTGAAAAATTCTTGAGGGCCTAGCCCAAATCAAATCATGAAAGGGCAGAGCCCTATTTGGAAAAATTCTTGAGGGCCTGACCCAAATCAGATCACAAAAATAAAAGGGCAGAGCCCTATTTGAAAATTCTTGAGGGCCTGGCCCAAATCAAATCGGGAAAGGGCAGAGCCCTATTTGGAAAATTCTTGAGGGCTTGGCCCAAATCAAACTGCAAGAATAAAAAGAGGCAGAGCCCTGTTTAGATTGATTCTTTTGATCGGGCAGAGCCTAAAATAAAAATTGGACTTAACCCAATCCTGGCTGTAAGTCCTTAAATTAAACGCCTTTCATGAACTAAGTCATGACCGGTTCGAGGGTACATCTCCGAACTCCTTTGACATCTGTCGTTGTAATTCTTCAACGACGTCAAAGAGGTGACGAGTCCCAACGACCATTCATTTAATATTGGACCGAAACGTCCTTAAACTAATGTTCACTCCAAAATGAGAATATCGGACCGAAACGTCCCTAAACTAATATCGGACCGAAACGTCCCTAAACTAAAGATGGACCCCTACGTCCTTAAAATGGCGACGGACCGAAACGTCCCTAAACTAATATCGGACCGAAACGTCCCTAAACTAATTTCGGACCGAAACGTCCCTAAACTAATAATGGACCACTACGTCCTTAAACTGGCGACGGACCACCACGTCCCTAAACTGGAATACGGACCACTACGTCCTTAAACTGGCGACGGACCGAAACGTCCCCAAACTAATAATAGACCACCACGTCCCTAAATTGGCGACGGACCACCACGTCCCTAAACTGGCACAATAGAGCCCAAATGCTCTTTTGTCGGATCTAAACGGTCCCGCCTAAGTTGATCTTAACCCCAAATACGGTTAACGTGTCCTTAGACATTTAAATAAACAATAAAACTCCAAATTAACTTTGGTTCAAGGGTACATCTCTGAACTCCTCTGATGCCTGTCGTTGTAATCCCTCAACGACGTCAGAGAGGTGACGAGTCCCGACGGCCGGATAATTAAATCAATCATGATGTTAAGTTGATCTTAGTCTAAAACAGGACCAACGTATCCTTAACAAATGTTTAAGTCGATCTTAGACGCAACGCGACTAATGCATCCTTAAACTAAAAACACCAAACCCAAATCTAAGTAAATACGGATTTGGACTAATCTACGTCCTACGGGTGACGACATCACTCAGTCTCCGTATACAATCCACGGGCAGTCACAAACAAAACAAACACGCACGACACGAAGTGAAATTCTGGAGAAGGAGAAAGTTGTTACCGCGACGCGGTAGCGTAATTAACTGCAGGGGCTTGCGCCTGCAGGGAAGAGCGTCCCCACAATCAAAAACCCCTCACCCTGAGGGGGAATCTGACGAAGTCTACTACATCGGCCGCATCCGTCTAAACCTCCGATATAAGGTGCCATAAATCAACTTGGTATCTTCGGAGAGATAGACGGATAAAAACCAAATAGCATCTGCCCCGAACCTCAGGCACGTGACGTCCTAACGTCGCAGGCCGCCGTTCGGAGGGGAACAGATTCTGGCACGCCCGGTGGGACCTCTTCCTCTTTCCACTCCACACTTCGTGTGTCGTCTTCGCGAACCAATCGCGGTTTGTTAAATGATTGCCTTCGGATTTCAAGTTGCTAAGATTTGGTCTTTTGTTTGGTACAGAACTCAAGCATTCAATGGCCACCAACTGCACCAACTGCTCGAAGTGCAACTGCAACGGACGCTCCACCTCACCTAGAGGTGTAGCATATGGGCCCCAGGCGGCTTCCTTCCTGACCCTGCCGGTAGGCCAGTTGACTCAGGCCACCACCGGCTTGTTCTTCGGGACCATGGTCCTACCTACAAGCTTCTCGGCGCCGATACCCACACCAGAAGCGAACAAGAAGTCGGTGTTCGACCGGCTCACTGCTACCGCGACCCCTATCAGCGGGTCGCCTGCTACTGGACCAACAGCCTCCGTTTTCACCAGGCTGGGTCAGAACTATAAGGTGGCTGTCCCAAAGAGGGCAACGGCCGCTGCTTTGGAAGTCGTTAAAGCGGCTTCTCCTATCAGAGAGTCAGTCTTCACAAGATTGACGGTTCCTACTCTTCCCCCAGCCGGTCAGAAGGCATCAGTCTTCGATAGGCTGACATCAACAGTTACCCCACGCTCAAACATGGGGCAACAAGAAACCATCTCAATCTCCGAGTCAATCCCGGCGGCTCGTCGTGCGCGACGTCGCCATTGGCAGCGAGTAAGGAAAGCAGGGGGCAACTCCCCCTCAGGGCTAACCCCACCTGCTCCGACGGTGGAGGTCGATGCTGCTGTTCCAACTGGGAACAGCTTCGAAATGCTGAGGAAGGTGAGAAAGAACTCCCCCGTGGCTACGTTGAAAAGGTCCCCTCCACCCATGGAAAAAGCTCCGGAGATGAAATAGGAACAGCCCCCTCAACGGCTGTCAGCGAAAGTTTATAAAGTCTGGCGGAGGGTTCAAGACTCCGTGATTGACTCAGACCACTTCCGTCGCCAGAACAAGGCAAGGGTGGAAAAAGACAAAAACCGCCCCGCTAAACGGCAGGGGGCAACAAATGCTAAGATGCCCGCTTCAACGGCTCCTTCAACCTCAAAAGCCCATAAAAGGAAGAGGCCAGAAAAAGCTCCCATGACGCTGACAAAGTCTAAGAACGGTGAACCTAAACGCCCCAAGTCAGGGGGCATCACAGTTCATACGGTCTATATGGCTTCGGGGAAAGAAGAAAGTCGTACTTCTATGGGTCACCGACCGCTTACCCGGTCAGTGACCAAGTCTCAGGAGCAGCAACAAAAGCTCCAGGAGATGATGACTACAATGGCTGCACTCACGGGGCCAAAAGAGAATCCTGAGACGTCCTTAGATGAACGTCAAGAAGAAGAGACCGACGCCGAGTTCCTTCGCCGAATGCTCGAAAAGAGAGACCAAGAGGCTGCTGAACAAGCCACCAATATACAGCGCATGGGCCTTCTCTTCCAGGATATGATAGGGATGATGATACAACCAGAATCCCCGACTGAAGAACCCCCGATCGTCCTTGGGGATGATAGGGGAGAAACATCAAACCCTCAGCCCGTTCTATCGACGGCTAAAGAAGACACAATCTCTATAACTGATCTGGACGAATATATAGCCCAGCAGATAAAAGTTCATCACGCGGCCGAAGCAGCCGGCCACGTTGTAAAAACGGGGCGGCCATATCCGGGCTGGTATGACCAAATCAAGTACCCGCCAGGTTACACAATTCCGAAGTTTCATGTCTACAAGGGGACCGGCAATCCCCATCAACATGTTGCCCAGTTCAGGGTGCTTTGTGGTAACACTGGAGGCGACGACAAGCTCTTACTGCGCCAGTTTGTTGGAAGTTTATCAGATACGGCTTTCGAGTGGTATTCCGAGCTCCCCAACGACTCCATTAAAACCTTCGCAGAGATGGAGCTACTCTTCACCCAACGCTTTGCAAGCGCCAGCGAACGTACTCCGATGACGGCGCTGATTAACGCCAGGGTAAAGCCCGGCGAGACATGGGTCCAGTACGCTATACGGTGGCGTAATTTATGGTCTAAATGTGAACAGCGTATAGAAGAAGCCCCTGCGGTGGGAATGTTTGTCGGAACCCTTGATCCACAAGCAACCATTTCGCAGTTTATGATGTTCTTCAAGCCAACTTCTTTCCAGGCTTTGATCGACAAATTGGCGCAGATGGACCAGATGGGCCATAAACCCCCTCTCCCGAAGCCCGACTCTCGAAACGACAAAGGAAAGGGAAAAGCTATCATCGTCGCTAATGCCCAACAGCAACCGAACGACTCGAAGCCGGTTGCTCGTCCAAATAACACGCGCCCATACGTACCCCTTGAGGACAGGATGTGACGTGCTTACTCCTTCCCCCGTGATAAAACAAGGAGGTTATTTGAGCTGGCATTGCGCAATAGGATTATAAATCTGCCGGATCCAAAACGTCCGTCACAACCAAGTGACGTTAACGAGCCTAATTATTGCCCTTACCATCGAGTGTTAGGACATCCAATCGAAGACTGTTACGTGTTCAAAAATTGGCTCGAAAACCAGTACCGTCAGGGCAAGTTTGCGCTATCTGACAAATGGAAGGTGAACCCTCCGCAGCCCCACACCTATAAGGGAACGAATACGCCGGGGGCAACATGCTCCGTCATTGAAGAAGCTCCCTGGGAGGTTGTATTATCAGCCAAAACGAGGAGAATGCTAAATGATCTGCAGACCTGTCCAGCGGTCAAGTGGAAGAATCCCTTGGAGCCGCAGGTTATTGAGGGGATGTTGAAACCACGTCCGACTCCGAAGGCCGATGGTGGTAGTTCAAGCGTTCATAACCAGCCGTCAAAATCTTCGAAAAAGAAGAAGAAGAAATCTAAGAAGCCCGTGAAGCCCAGCGACCAGCGGACGGACTTACAGAAGCAGATCGGCGCACTGGACGAGTATAACCAAAAGGCGCGGACTCCCATTACGCTCCAAGATTTCCTTGATCACGTCTTTCAAAAAGAAGATGAGGAAGGAGTTTCATCGGATGAATCCGACGGAGATGTGGCAAGCTGTCATATGATCTCTCACTCGACCTCGAACGATGAAGGGACTTCTGACACTGAAACACTGGGGGCAAATGCCGAATCAAGAGCCCCAGGGTTATCAGTTGAAATGATTGGCGCGTTTCTTAATGAAGCTCGATTGAAAAGCAAAGCTGATCGAGAACGCGAGACGGCTATATTCGAAAGGGCCAAGCGCCAGCGACTTGAGGAAAAAGCCGAGATGATCCCACTGGAGCAAAATGCCTCCACCGCTGACAAAAGCCAATTTAAGATAAAAAAGAAGTTCGCCAAGGCCATATCGATGGGCATGAAGCTACCACCCTCAGAAGAAAGAGTTACTAGCGTGGTAGAAATGCATCCCTCTTATTGCTTATATCATCAGAAGGTCTCACATTCTACCCAAGAGTGCAAAGCGTTCGATAAATGGTGGTAAGGATACGTCGCTAATCAACAACGCTTTAAACGGGAAAAGCGCAAGGTTCGTCGGGAGCAAAGAAACACGACCAAAGTGCTTGAAAGAACTGCCGGCAACTGTCATATGGTTAACACTACCAGGTCACAAGTGCCCACATTTGGGAGCGACTCTGATGAGGAACTAGAGATTGCCCCTCTCTTCAAAGAATCAACTTCGGGAAAAGAAGAAGAACCGAAGTCTTGCGAAAATATACAGCTGAGGAATCGGACACTGCCTGAAAAGAACCTCGGACCCTCGAATAGAAAAGATAACGGGAAAGAGAAGGTCTCTGAAGATATCACTTTAGATGACCAAGTCGCGGAAGAGTTAACCGCCAAAAATCCGCCAAAGAGGAGTAAGGTGGATTACAATGTCTTAGCGCATCTGAGGAAGCTACCCTCACAACTCAGCATCCTCGATGCCTTGTTACTATCAAAGGAGGCGAGAGACTCTTTGATTAAGGCGCTACAAGATCCGGACCAGTTCCAAGCCTTCTTGGCCGAAGAAAAGATGAAAGACGAATTGGAAGAAGTGCACACAGCCGACGTTGCTTTTGGTGATGAAGACCTTCTCCTCGGGACGTGTGAACATAATCGCCCTCTTTATGTCTCAGGATACTGCCATGACATAAAGATAGGTAAAATCTTGGTCGATAACGGATCGTCCGTCAATTTACTCAATGTACGAGTGTTAAAGGAGATTTGCATGAGTGTCCAACACCTCGCCCGAGACAAGATCACTATCTCCGGTTTCGACTCTCAATCCTCAAAGACTCTTGGATCTGTGATATTGACGCTACGCTTCGGGTTGCTCGTCACAGACATCAAATTCCATGTTATAGATGCCAAGACGTGCTACAATGCTCTGCTCGGCCGACCATGGCTACACGAGTACAATATCATCCCTTCTACACAGCATCAGTGCATGAAGTATTCCAGGGATGGCCTCGAGTACACTGTGGCCGGAGAGTTGAATCCGTTTTCCGTGAACGAAGTTCGCAAGTATGAAGATGCCAAATATTTCTTGCCGAGCTTCGAAGACACGGAAAGGTGTCACAAACCGGAGAACAAAACTAATGCCACCATCCCTGTTTTCGGCAGTGACACCGAGGAGGAAGATATAATTTATTCAGGTCCATCCCAATCTACCAGGCCAGGACCATCCGTTCCTTCGTTGATCTTCGGTAGTGATTCAGAGGACGAAGTTCATGCTGTATTCCCTGCTCGGCCTTCGATACGGATCTCCGCTGATGAAGAGCGAAGTCTACAGATAACCATGGTGCCGCTTGAACATTACAAAGAACTGGATACACTCAACACCAACAGCGTAGAAGAATTGCAGACATTCTATATCCCTCCCGGACGAAGGGGCGAGAAGGCAATCTTATTCTACCGTTCTGAAGAGAACAAAGTAGAAAAAGAAGTTTGGCATGGCGCGGATCCCACGCTCGACAGGCTTCAGCATATCCGTCTTCCCCGGTACTATACCGAAGGTTTGAAGAAACTGCTAAAACGCCAGGGGATGTCCTTCACACAGACCGTTAGAAAAGCCAAATTCTATGACAAGGTCTGGAACATTCCCGGGACCCAATGCAAACTGCCTAACGGGAAAGTAGAAACCAAAGGGCTTGGGTACATCCGGCCAAAGAAGCGGGAGCTAGTAAACAGCTGTTATGCCATGTATGACTTCGATGAAGAGGCGGACGCCCAATGGGAGGACGCTAATCCTGAACCAGCAAAAGGTCCTGATACGAAACCGCCCAGTCCATCATCCGAAGACCAGATGAGCAAACTTATAAGGGATGCGAGTCAAAAAGCCCGAGATGATCACGATCGTGAGATGGCAATATATGAGAAAGCTAAGACACAGCGCCTCCTCCAACAGGCAGTAAAGGGCGAAGATGCCGCTCCTTGTCAACCTGCTACAAAAAAGGTTCGACGCGAGAACAAAAACAAGTCGAAAGGCAAGAGAGGCGCTCGACAACTACAAAGCAGAGCTAAGAAGCCGCGCATCCGAGAATCGAGCGTTATTGACTTAGCCCTCGGGAAGAAAATGGGTCGAGCATACTCTTTTCCTCGGAACAAAACAAGGAAAATATTCGATCTCGCTCTAAAACATCAAATGCTTACGTTGCCAGAGTCTAAACACCCTGAACAGGCAGGCGAAGTCTCCAACCCAAAGTATTGCTTTTACCATCGAGTAGTAGGGCATCCGCTTGAAGATTGCTTCACCTTTAAGAATTGGGTTGAGGATCAATATCAGCTTGGCAAATTCGCGTTGTCTGACAGTTGGAGGGTAGCGCCGCCGCAAAAGCATGAACCTGAAAACACAAGAATAAAACCAACTCCGCATTGGGATTGGCAAAAAATTCACACCTGCCATGTGATAACAATATTAAAAGAAGGGGCCGAAGACATGAACAATCTCCCTTGGTGCTTTGAAAGCGGCAGCGATGAGGTAATCTCAGAATTTCCCCCAGCTCCGAAAGAACTGGAGGACGGAATACATACAACTGCAGATAATCTCAAGAAAATTGAGTTGGGGACAGAAAATGACCCGTGACCGACATTCATCAGCGAGCTGCTATCTGAAGAAAGGGTGGCTGCATTAAAGGATGTGCTTCTGCAGCACAAAGATTGCTTCACGTGGAACTATTCCGAAATGCCGGGGCTAGATCCAGAAATTGCTGTACACAAGTTGGCGATATCCCCAGACATTAAGCCAGTCAAACAAGCGCCGAGAAGAATGCGACTCGAGCTTGAGATGAGCATCAACGCCGAAGTCAAAAAGCTGATAGATTCAGGCTTCATCCAAGAAGTCCAATACCCTTAATGGATCGCCAACATTGTCCCAGTGATGAAGAAAAATGGGACAGTGCGCATATGCGTAGACTTCCGGGATCTCAATAAAGCCTGCCCAAAAGATGATTTCCCGGTGCCAGTCACCGAGCTGATGATAGACAACACATCCACTCATGAGGTTTTCTCCTTCATGGACGGCTCATCGGGGTATAATCAAATAAAAATGCACCCGGAAGATCAGAAGCACACAGCCTTCAGGACTCCTCTTGGTATATTTTGTTATAAAGTGATGCCCTTCGGTTTGAAGAACGCCGGTGCTACTTATCAGAGGGCCATGACGAAGATCTTCGACGACCTTATACACGAAATCGTCGAATGCTATATCGACGATCTCGTGGTCAAGAGCAAATCATATGAGGAACATCTCGAGCATCTGAAGACTGTATTTCAACGCCTTCGGAAATACAACTTGAAGATGAATCCTCTTAAATGTGCGTTCGGGGTTTCCTCAGGCAAATTCCTGGGATTCGTCGTTCGGCACCGAGGTATTGAAATAGATCCGTCAAAGATCAAAGCGATCATGGAAATGCCTCCGCCGAGGACTCTCAAACAGTTGCGGTCTCTCCAAGGGAAACTCGCGTATATACGGCGATTCATAGCCAACCTTTCAGGAAAGTGCCGTCCTTACAGCCACCTGATGAAGAAGGGAACCCCATTCGTTTGGGATCAAAAATGCCAAGGCGCGCTGGATGAGATCAAGCAATATCTGCAGAACCCGCCGGTGTTGGCTGCTCCAGTTAAGGGGAAGCCTCTTATTCTTTATACAACCGCCCTCGAAGGTTCTTTAGGCGCATTATGGGCACAAGAGAACGATCAAGGGAAAGAAAGAGCGCTCTACTACTTAAGTCGAGTTCTGCTGGGGGCAGAAAGCAATTACTCTCCCATTGAAAAACACTACCTGGCGTTGATCTTCGCAATAACAAAGCTTAGGCACTATGCGTTGACGCACGAGGTCCGTCTGATTTCAAAAGTGGACCCTCTCAAATATCTAATGTCAAAAGCCATATTGACAGGACGACTCGCTAAATGGGCCCTGCTCTTGATGGAATTTTCGATAACATATCAACCTCTCAGGGCAGTAAAAGGCCAGGCCATCGCCGACTTCCTGGCTGAGCATCCCATACCTGCCGATTCTCCTTTAAATTGCGATTTGCCAGACAGACATGCGTTTGACGCAATCGACAGTGGTGATAGCCCTTGGGAGCTCTATTTCGATGGAGCATCTTCTATGAAAAAGCACAAACAAAGTATGCCAACGATCAAATCGGGGGTAGGACTCATCTTTATGACTCCACAAGGAGGAATAATGCGCTTCGCCTTCTCTTTAACAGAGCCGATGACGAATAATGAAGCTGAGTATGAAGCTTTGATTGCAGGCCTCGAGATCGCCATTGATATGGGAATTGAAAGCCTCCTCATATATGGGGACTCCCAACTGGTCGTCAGCCAAGTGAACGGCGATTACCAAACGTGCAAGACGGAATTGGTGAAATACGGTGAAAAAGTGCAGCAACTGCTAACCCAAATTCCCTCCTACACGTTGGAAAGTATACCGCGTGCGGAAAACAGCAAAGCAGACGCACTGGCCAAACTTGCTAAAGAATTGGCTGACGAGAACCTCGATGACGTTAGAATCGTGGTACAAAGCCGTCGAGTACTCTCCCCAGCAGAAATACCTCCAGAATCATATAAAGAAAAGGGAGCAACTGAGCAGGCCACCCTGCAAATAAAAGACAGGGAAAATACCGAGGACTGGAGAGAAGTCTTCATAGATTACTTCAAGTTCCACCGAATACCTGAAGAGGCGTCCACAAGACATCAGCTCACGAAACGAGCTCTGTCTTTCGCCTTCGTCAATGATACTCTATATAAGAGGTCATTCGACTCTTTGTGGTTGAGATGCTTAGGACCTGACGAAGCGAGAAGGGTCGTCCAAGAAGTTCACGACGGACTCTGCGGTTCCCACCAAGCAGGCCCTAAGATGAAGTTGAAGATAAAGCGGATGGGCTATTATTGGCCCACGATGATGCAGGATTGCCTGGATTACGCGAGGCAATGTCATCCATGCCAAATTCATGGGGACTTCATCCATCAGCATCCCAATCCACTACATCCAACAATGGCTAGTTGGCCATTCGAAATGTGGGGAACTGACATAGTCGGTCCCATCGAACCAGCATCGTCAAAGGGACATCGTTTCATCTTGGCGACGACTGATTACTTCTTCAAATGGGCCGAGGCAGTACCGTTGAGGGAAGTGAAGACGGAGAACATCCTCCATTTCTTCAAAACGCATGTCATCTACCGGTTTGGAACCCCGAGAAGAATCATCTCTGATAATGGGCCAGCCTATCGAAGTCATAAAATTAACCGTTTCGCACAGCAGCACAATATAGACTGGAGATATTCCTCAGTTTATAACCCGCGAGCTAACGGTCTAGCTGAAGCCTTCAACAAGACCTTGACGAAGATCATAAAGAAAACAGTGTCACGAAATAAGAAAGATTGGCACGAAAGATTGCAAGAGGCTCTTTGGGCGTATCGGACTACGTTTAAAACGGCCACAAACACAACGCCATACGCGTTGGTATTTGGGACGGAAGCAGTACTCCCTCTCGAGATAGAATTACCCTCTCTACGAGTGGCAGTTCACTACGAGCTGACAGACGAAGAAAATGCTCACCTTCGGTTTGAAGAGCTTGACGCCCTTGATGAAATCCGGCTTCAAGCACAACAAAATCTGGAAGCCTATAAAGCAAAGATGACGCGCTCGTATGAAAGATTGAGCCGCCCAAGGACATTCCACCAAGGCGAACTCGTGCTAGTGGTCAAAAGGCCCATGATCCCCAATCGCGCCAAGCGGGGAAAATTTGAGCCAAACTATGAAGGACTGTATATCATTGATAAGGTCTATCAAGGTGGGGCCTATCTACTCATGGACATGCACGGTGAAAGGCCTTTCAGGCCAATAAACGGACGCTTCCTAAAGAAATACTACGCTTAATGAGCCACAGCCTAGGTCAATGGTAGATGACGACGACTATGTCCGCTCGCTATCTTCCTAGGCTCAGGCTTTATAGGTAGTAGCCAACCCTCTTAGTGATGGACCGAAATGTCCTTAAACTAATAGCAGACCGAAAACGTCTTTAAACTAATACTGCGGCATCCTTGGGCTGACGAGATGAATAAAAATAAAAATAATAATAATAATAATAATTATTATAAAAAAAAATGGTAAGTCCATAAGCAAAATGGGCACGGATGAAAACCCGAAAGGGCTCCGTGAGTAAAAACAGCAGGACTACCAGCGAATGTTGTGAAAACCCGAAAGGGCGCAACTTCGTTAAAGAACCCTTATGGAGTCCTCTCGACCCTGTAAGGAGAAACCACCCGCGTGAGATCCTTACGACTCACAAGGGAACAACACACTTAGGAATCCCCACGATTCCTAAGAAGAAAATACGCTTGCGAGATCCTCACGACTCGTAAGGAGAACTCTCTTATGGGACCCTCACGGCTCATAGGATTTGAAAGTCTTAAGTCACAGAGACCTAAACCTGTGCTTAAGCAAACCCTCACAAACTTCCAATATTGCTCTACAAGTGGCTCAATACTGACCCTTGTATACAATCCACGGGCGCGAATAAACGTTTCCCTAACCAAGGTCCATCCATGACTGGGAATACGTTCGTATGGTAAACAACTCTTATAGATCCCCTCGATTTATGAGGAGAAAACCTTCCTGTAGGATCCTTACGACTTACAGAAGAACAAAACACTTAGGAACCCTCACGGTTCCTAAGGAGAAAATACACCTACAAGATCCCCACGACTTGTAGGGAAAAATACCTTCACGAGACCCTTACGGCTCATGAAGTCAAAAGCCTTAGCCGACGGGATCCTAACCCTGGTCGCTAAGCCTCCTTTGTTCAACAACGATAGAGGCAAATGATGATTCGCTCCTGGTAATATCCCAGTCGCAGCGGTGCTGATGCCGAAATCGGTGTCCAATTTCAGGTTGACGGCGAAAGCCGGTGGACCGCTCATGCATACGAAATAGCCGAAATGATAGGGCAACTTGCAATAAAAAGCAGCAAGTAAAATGCATGCATGCAAAATAGCCGGAATGATTGGGCAACTCGTAATAAAGAGCAACGAGTAAAAAACAAAATAATGAAAAGCCGAAATGATGGGGCACCGCGAGAAATAGCCGAAATGTTTGGGCAATCGCAACCTTCGCGATATAAAAGCTGAAATGATAGAGCATCGCGGAAATAAAATAAAATAAAAAAAAATAATAATAAGAAATGATAAAATTTCGGCCCTACAGTTAAGATCACATCGATCCCTGCATACAATCCAAGGGCGTAAACAAAGAAGAAACCATACCTCCCCAGCGGATTCCGTCAAACGACGAAACCAAACCTCAACGGTTCATTTCAACCGAAGAAGCCAGTGACTTCAACGAAAATTCCTCGACTCACGGATACAAACACTCCTTGACGAGAGCCTCCTGATCCGCGTCGACCCGCAGAGCCACCAGTGCCACCGTAGGAACCTTCGACTCGTTTCAAACCCCAAGGACACAAATAATCCTTGGCGCTTGGGAAAAAAATAATCCCGGCAAACTTCTCAACTCACGGATACAAACACTCCTTGACGAGAGCCTCCTGATCCGCGTCGACCCGCAGAGCCACCAATGCCTCCGTAGGAACCCTCGACTCGTTTCAAACCCCAAGGACACAAATAATCCTTGGCGCTTGGGAAACAAATAATCCCGGCAAACTTCTCAACTCACGGATACAAACACTCCTTGACGAGAGCCTCCTGATCCGCGTCGACCCGCAGAGCCACCAGTGCCTCCGTAGGAACCTTCGACTCGTTTCAAACCCCAAGCACACAAATAATCCTTGGCGCTTGGGAAACAAATAATCCCGGCAAACTTCTCAACTCACGGATACAAACACTCCTTGACGAGAGCCTCCTGATCCGCGTCGACCCGCAGAGCCACCAGTGCCTCCGTAGGAACCCTCGACTCGTTTCAAACCCCAAGGACACAAATAATCCTTGGCGCTCGGGAAACAAATAATCCCGGCAAACTTCTCAACTCACGGATACAAACACTCCGTGACCAGAGCTTCTTTAACTCACATCTTGGGCAGTAAGTATTCGAAACTTGCTTCCTGAACAATGGGACCCTGCAAGTCAATCCTAAATGGTCTCTTGCATACTATCCACGGGCCTCACTCTCTGAAGTCGATTCTCGACAAAGAGGGAAACAACCGCTTACGAGCCCTTTCGACTCGTAAGAGGGGCAATGGGATCCTGCAAGTCAATCCTAAATGGTCTCTTGCATACTATCCACGGGTCTCACTTTCTGAAGTCGATTCTCGACAAAGAGGGAAACAACCGCTTACGAGCCCTCTCGACTCGTAAGAGGGAGAAATTCTCTTATAGGATCCTTCCGACTTATGAGAGGAAACCACACTTGGGAATCCTCACGATTCCTAAGGAGAAAATTCACCTGCGAGATCCTCTCGATCCGTAGGGAGAAAAGTCTCTATGAGACCCTCACGGCTTATAGAGTTGAAAAGTCTTAGGCAGCAGATCTGAACCCGCGGCCTAAGCCATCGTTATTTCTTAAGAAGGTCGGGATACTCGTCCCAATCGTCCGTCAATTATGGTTATTAAGGTGGCGTACTGATTATAAAAGAAAAGAAAGACAGAGAAATGACACAAGGCATTACAAAATGTGTATCTTTTATTCATAAAAATTGGTTGAGTACAGGATACATTGTGCTAAAGGATAAAAAAAAACATATACATATAATTTACAAAGACAAATGATACAAGAGGAATTATGGGGAAGGAAGCGTCTTGCACAGATGTAGCAACCGCTCGCATATCTCCTTCCACGCCTTCTCCTGCTCGGCTACCGCCGTCAGCTCTGACTCCACTTGAGCTCGTTGCCGCAAGACCAAGGCGAGCTGCTCCCTCACGCCTTGATAAGCGGCCTCCCGACTTGGGATATGGCGCTCAACCACGTCAAGCTTCCTCTTTAAGTCTAGCCCATGAGAGATGCGCTCCAGGAGACCCTCAAAGATAGTCTTCACTTCGGCAGCGTTTGCCTCAACCTCAGCGCGCAGATGGGCCGTTTCGTTTGAGGTCTTTGGCATTCCCTTAGTCTTTGAGCTGCTTCTTGCTCCAAGTGGTGGGAGTGCGAAGTGCTTTGCTCGAGCCAAGTTATGCGTTGGGCGCTCAGAGCTAAAACTTCGGGAGCAGGGCGCGTCAACTCCAGCTGGTACAAGTAGGCCTCGATCTCCCTGCAGTGATTAACCCAAGATTCAACGATGCCCGCGCTGTGAAAAGTTATGAGCGCCGCTAACATAGGGTTAACATCCACAGCGAAATCTGCAGCGGAAGGGAGAGCGTCCATGCTGAGTTCCTCGATGTACCCGCTCAGCATGCCTAGACTCATCACGGCGCCCTTTGAAGACGGACGTCTCAAAAAGGGGCCTGCCGGTGAAGAGACGCGAGCCTCGAAGGGAATTGGAGCCGGAACAATAGCTGCGAAACAAAACAGGTTAAACGATGGTTCAAAAGATGTTAAAGGGTTACCAAAAAGGAAATCTACTATACCAGCATCAACGGACGGCGGAGCCGGAAGGGCCGATAGCGCGGCAGGTCTTGCATCCCCTCCTTCAATTTGTGGCACTGCAATAAAGAAAAGGAAAGATCAGAAATTATCCCACTGCTAAAAAAAAGGGAGGTAAATAAAGACATTATGGTGAAAGTATACTCACCGGCGCCACTGGAGGGAGAAGTGAGGTCGGATGGGAAAGAGAAGTGCGGGAGCAACACTTGATATAAGTGGTCAAAAAGCACTCCTACAAAGGCACAATAGTGTAATATTAGTACAAAAGCCGTAATTTTGAAAGATTAATGCATGAGTCATGAATCCATACCTTCCAACATCCATGACGGTACAAGGGAAGACGGGGAGGTAACTACTGCCAAAGCAGTAGTTGATGGTGCCCCCTCGAGCAATGGAGCATCAGTACTGGCCACACCTGCAAGAACAAGCTTGTTAGAAGAGATCACAAGATATATACAAAAAAAAATGGAAACGCTGGTGACTCGAAAATTTACCTGACGAGCTGCCAGCAGAAACTGAGGTAGTCCCTTCCTCCACTGACGGAAGACCACCGCCTGTAGCTTCGTCACCCGACTCAAGGGGAACCGTTGTTACGCTCTCAAGCTCTGCAGGCGGCGGGGAACCATAGGCAGGGAGGGCCAAGATAGGAACATTGCCCGATTCCTGAGAAGGAGCGCCTAGCTCGTCTTCAGGAATCATGGCCGCCTCACCTGCCGTTCCCTCAGGATCAGCGATTACAGCCGTCCCGTCCATCGGCACCACGAGGTCCCCAGCCTCAAGTACCTCGCCCTCTACCGCCTTCGGCTCGGTTGAGACGATCATCTCATCTGCCGCCACTTCGGGTACGGCATCAATGACCTGCTCCGCGGTAGGTTCCTCAATCTCGGCTCCAGGCCCCATGACCCCGACAAAGTTGTCCACCGTCGGTTCTGGTTCGGCGAGTACCGCGTCCTCCGCTCCCTTGGGTTCGACGGTCGTTTCCCCCTCCCCCTCAGTCAGACTTGACCCTACGAGATGAGATATGTATAAGCCAATAGTTTTACAAGTCATACAACAAGGCTCTGAAAGAAGTACTACCTGAAGCAGATTTATCATTGGCGCTCCGAACCGCGCGCGCCACTTGCCGACGAGCAGTAGACAGGGCCACAGGGGGCTCTTCAGAAGGAGTACTAGCGTGAGGAACAGTGCTAGGGCCCGCTCCTGCGGCCAGAGCAGCCCTGCGCGCTTTAGCTTCGCGTCTAGACCGCTTCCGCTCCTCTTGAGCCGATGAGGCAGATGCCATCAGAGCTTCCTTGAGTGAAGCCTCCTCATCCGTGTAGAGGGATGCCTCCAGATGTTTCAGAGCATCCCTCGTCATTGCATCTAGCCGAGGCTCTTGCGCCAGCTTCGACGGAGCTGGGACTTCGATGACGGGCTTGGGAAGGGTCCTTGCACCGATTAATACAACCCCTGTAAAGAAACAAGAGAAGGTCAGGTCGACTATCATAAAAAGACAACAAACTTTCCTTATAAAAAAAAAGAATGGGGTAAAACATACCGACGCTTTCTAGGGCACGCTTCTTCTCCTCCGCCTGGAAGGTCTTCAGAGAGGCATCGATGGCCTTTTCAGTAGATTCACCTGCAGAAAATGAGGCAAATATTAGCTAAAGACAGTAATAAAAAGTGGGATAAAATGACAAATAAGGAGGCTGATGATTACCTGACTCGGCGAGCCTGCTTAACATTGCTTCGAGCCTCGCTGATCGCTCCGAAGCTGCAATGGCAGCGGCTAGATTGGTGTCCTCAGGGTCCACCACGAAGCCCTCGTTGCTGCCGTACTCACATATAGTCTCGACAGGATGAGCCGCGGGCTCTAAGTTAAGAATTGCGTCGAGGGACACGGTGGACTTCTTCTTCTTCTTTTCACCAGCCTTGGATCCACTCGGAGCATCTTTGCGCTTGCCAGTTTTAGCAGTCACTTTCGGGCGGCGAGTCCCGATGTCCGCTCCTACACCCGACTCCGGCGAGGCCGCTTTAGCCGTCTTTGTCGGAGCACGGGGTACCGTTGGGGCATCCACCGCAGTGGGCAGTGGCAGTCCACGCGGAGGGGCCAACACGCGTGGTCGATCGGCTCCAGCCTCTTTCGTCGGAGGGATAACCTGAACCCTGGGCTGCAATGGAGCCTTGCGATTGCCGCCGGGAGGCGCAGCCCTACGATCGACCAATAGACGTTTCTCCATCAAGATGATTGGTCCCATCGCGTGCGCGTACCAGGCCACATATGAATTGAGTATCTTGGGGGTACAGCTGGGCTCACTGATGAAAAAGTAAGAGCCTGTATTTAGCCGGATGAAGTGATGCATCGCATTCCGTACCCCCTCTGGACCGACTGCAGGTGTTCCCAAGAAGGCTTCCAATGGGACCCCTTGGTTATAACTCGATTGCCGGGCAAATCGATGCGGGTTATACCTCATGAAGAGGGCCGTGTCATTCTGCCTAAATACCAAGTAGCCCGGCCGAATGGAATAAAGGTGAATAATTTCCCGAGCCTTCAACACGGAAACACCGCCTTTAAAGTCATCACGCAGCGACACCACTGACTTAGTGGTCTCGGAACCCATGGTGATGACCTTATCCACAAAAGAGGTCTTCGCCCCGACTAAATGCGAACGCAGAAGCAGTCCCCTGGACTCCCGCGGAGGTGCAAACACGATGGAAGCCCCGACCAATCGCATGATTCTTGGAAGTTTGAATCTCTCAAAGAACTGAGGAGTTTTATGGGCACCAAACACTCCCCGAACATGCAGCTCCATCCAAGAAGTGAAGTAGTGCATCGGGAAGTTAGCAGGCTGTACCCCAGGTTCATTAGCGTCCGCCGCTATGCTAAGTCCGTTGTAAAGGTAAGCCAACCCGGCGATCCCCACTGATAACTGCAGACCGGCCACCATTCGATGCGCCGGGTAAAATACAGAAGACCGCATGAGGCGTGGGTGCATGGGAAGCGCGAAGCTGCACAGCCACAGACCTAAGAACCCTATGAAGAAGGTCTCCTCATCCATGCCAGGGACGGCGATCTCTGAGAAAGGGACGATAGCAGTGCCGGGAAGGTAGAAACTCCGCTGATCAAGTTCTGATGAAGGCCGGCGGTCCAGGCCGAAACCAAAAGGGTCAGCAAGTTGGGCGAATTTATCACCTCGCTCTGATAAAAATTCCGGACGAATAAAGCGAGCAATGAAGTCCGCGAAACTAACACCTCGGTCGCCCAATTCCAAATGAAGCTCCTCGTAAATCTCCAACACCCTCACCAGGCCCGGATGCTGATGCTGGATGGCATTTTCCGGAGTTAAGTCGAGTACCACCTGCTTAGTGGCAAAGACGTACTCATCAGGAGGAAGCAGCTCCTCATAATGCTCCCCCCTCACCGGTAAACCCGAAAGCTCAACGAACTCCTCTAGAGAAATGGAAACTTCCCTATCCGCCGTCAGGAAAGTATGCGTGGGGATATTCCATTGTTCAATGAAAGCCCTTGTCCACCACGTTGGAGGAGTAGGATATTCAAAAAGCGAGACATAGACGGCGGAGTATAAACCGATCTTCGTCAGATGAGCTCTTTTCGCCGCTAAGATGTACCGGGCCCATGGCAGGTATCCAGCAAGCGGTCGCGGATTCAATCCAATATTGTAGGCCTGTCCCCAAGGGCGTGCTTCACCCTGACAGATTCGCCTTCCTAAGATGTCTATGGCCGGCGGCGGCTGTACCGGAATAGCGCCGATTGCAAGCTGAAGAAGGTCGTCCGAATTCCAATTTTTAACCTCCACGGCATACTCCACCGGGGGTTTATTTGCGTAGGGGATCGTAACTATGGGTTCGGAGGGCGAAGCGGAACTAAAACTGCGACGACCCTGGATGATTTGGCTATACCACCTTCCCCATATGTGGAGATGTTTGCACTCAAGATCACGATCTTTAATCAAGGCAAGCACTACCCGGTCCACTGGTGCGTGTGGGAACCCTCCTTCCGAGCGAACGAAGGGAAAAGACAAGTCGTCAGACATCCTTCCTGCATAAAATATATATATATCATTAGTGGCTTGACACTTAACATTCAATAAAAATAATATATATAATAAAAAAAAATATAATAATAAAAATAATAATAATAAATAAAAATCTGGCTCCACGCTGTGATGCAGCGGGTAGGGGACCAAAGGGGGACCCACAAAATCAAGATGACGGCGCATCATTTGATGAGACAATCCCACCATTGAATGGGACTATCAGTCAATAAAAGAGACCCCCAAGAGAATATCCTCATTGGGGGGGAAACCCCTAAAGACAAGGAGAAGATCTCCTCTTTTCAGAGCAAAGCTCTGTCACAGAGTGACATTTGTCAAACCCCTGTTTCAAAAGAATAAAACTTCTTAAAAAAGAGCCTAGCTCTGTAGCAGTAATAAAAAACTTATAATTCCTAAGAAGTAAAATTGTGGGATCTTAAAGATCCATGGAAACCTTTAAAAAGTTTTATAATTAATCTGTGGGCCCCTCTGTTCATGGGTTAAAACCTAAGAACAGAGTCTCTACAAATTTTTGAGAGCAAGGCTCTGTGAATAAAAACCCCAAAGAGATTTCCTTTAGATCAAAGATCTATAAGAGCAAGGCTCTGTTGTAGAAACCCCAAAGGAGATTCTTTTAGATCAAAGATCTATAAGAGCAAGGCTCTGATTATTTAAATTTGATTTAAATTAAATTAATTTAATTTACCTAGAATGGTTCTAAGAATAAAACTTGGAAGTTCTTAAAAATCGCAAGAGCAAGGCTCTGGAAGTTCTCAAGTAAGAGCAAGGCTCTGAAATCTAATTTCTTGAGAATGGTAAAAAATTACCAAGGACCAAGGGTCCTATTTATAGGCGCCTGCGCCTGTTCACCTGACTCGTCGAGCCGACGGTCAGGATCTTGCCACCGTTGCACCCACGCGCACGCCACGTGAGCGCAACGGTGGGGGGGCATCTGTTTCCCCCAATCAGAGCAAGGCTCTGTTCAATTTTGAATTTTGAAAATTCAAAATTAGAAGCAACGCTTCGGTTTCCGTGCGCAGCGCGCAATTTGCCACGTGGCAGAAGCTGAATGGGCAGCGTAACGCCCGAGACAGTGCGTCCCATCAGAGCAAGGCTCTTCAGAAAACGTAATTAATGACTTAACTGCGCAAACGCACGGATGCGCGACACGTGTCTGTGCAAGCGCATGGATGCACGACACGTGTCTGCGCAGTTGCGCAGTCGCAACTGCGCAAACGCAAGGATGCGCGACACGTGTCTGCGCGAGCGCACAGATGCGTGACACGTGTCTGCGCAGTTGCGCAGTCGCAGCTGCGCAGTTGCGCAGACGCAGCTGCGCAAACGCACCGATGCGCGACACGTGTCTGCGCAAGCGCACAGATGCGGGACACGTGTCTGCGCAGTTGCGCAGTCCCAGCTGCGCAAACGCACCGATGCGCGACACGTGTCTGCGCAAGCGCACGGATGCGCGACACGTGTCTGCGCAGTTGCGCAGTCGCAGCTGCGCAAACGCTCGGATGCACGACACGTGTCTGCGCAGTTGCGCAATCGCAACTGCGCAAGCGCTCGATGCGCGACACGTGTCATTTGCTGGTGAGTTGCGCAGCAACTGAATGAAGATTTAGATAAATCTTTTCTGTTCTCCTGTAAAACAGGAACCCTTGGTTCAAAGATCCAATGGTGGGAAAATTCCCAAAATTATTCAGGAAAGATTTTGTTAACAAATCTAACAAATTTGTGGGCACTATAAATAAGACCCCAAGCCTCATTCAAGAGGCATCAATCAGATAATCAGATCATCAATCATCATCAAGAGAAGGAAAAAACTTCTGGAAAAAGAGAGAGCTCTTGAAGATTAATCAAGAACAAAAAAAGGAAGGTAAAATTTCTGAAGAACAGAAAAAAATAAAAAAAAATATAAATAGTGCCTTGCACTTGATATGAACCCCTGGTTCTAGAAAGAAAAAAAAAATAAATAGTGCCTTGCACTTGATATGAACCCTTGGTTCTGTGAAAAGAAAACAAGAAGAAAAACTTGTTTTCTTTTGATCTAAATGTAGATCAAAAGTGCTATGCACTTTTGTTCTTCAGTCAGAAGATTCTTGAGTTCCTGCAACTCATTATTTAAAAGGGCCTGGCCCAAATCAGAGATGAAAGGGCAGAGCCCTATTTGAAAAATTCTTGAGGGCCTAGCCCAAATCAAATCATGAAAGGGCAGAGCCCTATTTGGAAAAATTCTTGAGGGCCTGACCCAAATCAGATCACAAAAATAAAAGGGCAGAGCCCTATTTGAAAATTCTTGAGGGCCTGGCCCAAATCAAATCGGGAAAGGGCAGAGCCCTATTTGGAAAATTCTTGAGGGCTTGGCCCAAATCAAACTGCAAGAATAAAAAGAGGCAGAGCCCTGTTTAGATTGATTCTTTTGATCGGGCAGAGCCTAAAATAAAAATTGGACTTAACCCAATCCTGGCTGTAAGTCCTTAAATTAAACGCCTTTCATGAACTAAGTCATGACCGGTTCGAGGGTACATCTCCGAACTCCTTTGACATCTGTCGTTGTAATTCTTCAACGACGTCAAAGAGGTGACGAGTCCCAACGACCATTCATTTAATATTGGACCGAAACGTCCTTAAACTAATGTTCACTCCAAAATGAGAATATCGGACCGAAACGTCCCTAAACTAATATCGGACCGAAACGTCCCTAAACTAAAGATGGACCCCTACGTCCTTAAAATGGCGACGGACCGAAACGTCCCTAAACTAATTTCGGACCGAAACGTCCCTAAACTAATTTCGGACCGAAACGTCCCTAAACTAATAATGGACCACTACGTCCTTAAACTGGCGACGGACCACCACGTCCCTAAACTGGAATACGGACCACTACGTCCTTAAACTGGCGACGGACCGAAACGTCCCCAAACTAATAATGGACCACCACGTCCCTAAATTGGCGACGGACCACCACGTCCCTAAACTGGCACAATAGAGCCCAAATGCTCTTTTGTCGGATCTAAACGGTCCCGCCTAAGTTGATCTTAACCCCAAATACGGTTAACGTGTCCTTAGACATTTAAATAAACAATAAAACTCCAAATTAACTTTGGTTCAAGGGTACATCTCTGAACTCCTCTGACGCCTGTCGTTGTAATCCCTCAACGACGTCAGAGAGGTGACGAGTCCCGACGGCCGGATAATTAAATCAATCATGATGTTAAGTTGATCTTAGTCTAAAACAGGACTAACGTATCCTTAACAAATGTTTAAGTCGATCTTAGACGCAACGCGACTAATGCATCCTTAAACTAAAAACACCAAACCCAAATCTAAGTAAATACGGATTTGGACTAATCTACGTCCTACGGGTGACGACATCACTCAGTCTCCGTATACAATCCACGGGCAGTCACAAACAAAACAAACACGCACGACACGAAGTGAAATTCTGGAGAAGGAGAAAGTTGTTACCGCGACGCGGTAGCGTAATTAACTGCAGGGGCTTGCGCCTGCAGGGAAGAGCGTCCCCACAATCAAAAACCCCTCACCCTGAGGGGGAATCTGACGAAGTCTGCTACATCGGCCGCATCCGTCTAAACCTCCGATATAAGGTGCCATAAATCAACTTGGTATCTTCGGAGAGATAGACGGATAAAAACCAAATAGCATCTGCCCCGAACCTCAGGCACGTGACGTCCTAACGTCGCAGGCCGCCGTTCGGAGGGGAACAATCCCTTTCATTGACTGCGCACACCCTCCTGAACCTTTAATCGATACCCTTCCTCAATCACTTCCCTCCATCCTCGCCCCGACCTTGCAAGAAACTGTTACACTTCCATATTCAATGTTTGGTTTACCAAGTTCGACGTACCCATGTTTTCTCACGAATCTTGAGGGATTTGAACTCATTTCTCTGTGGGTTGATAGATTAGCACAATCGCTTTTTACACATCGGTCATTACAAATTGTGCTAATTTATACACTCCATCTCCACCCTCAAGTTCGTATTCAACTTCTTTCTCCCATTTTCTCTGGTTCTTCTTCTAATCTTCCTTTAATGATAGCGAGTGTTAATAAATCACAATCCGATATTTTGAGTTCGATAATTCTAGAAAAACAATTTGATTTAGACTCTTTTGAGAATAAGGTAGATGAGCCTTACGAGTCTCCTACCTCCGTAATTTTTGAAAAATCAAGTGTGTTGAATTCTGTAGCTACACTTATTGACATTGAAACGTTCAATCGGACCATCGATGAAAGTTTCGAAGATATTTTAGCCGACGAACTCGCATTCCTAAACGACACGGATTTTGTGATTAATCAACCTCCACCTGAAGAAGTCGAACCGCCACCATTTTTTCTTATCCCATACGAGAATGTGACCATTCTTCCCATTCCTAATTATCCACATTCTCGTTTCCGTTCACCATTATTGTTTCGTCTCTACAAATCGAGACGCAAACCTTTTCCATTACACTACTTATCATTACCCCATTTCTTCCTGACTCTATACAACATGTTCTTTCACCAACCGCCGCTTTATAAAGATAATTTTTTTTAATGGTTGGTGCTCACCTTTGGCCTGTGTAAGGCCTTGTATAACTTGATACTGTATTTTTCTTCCACCAACTCTGAACTTTAACACTTAAACAGTGGAAACACTGTTTCACTTAAGTTTGGGGAGGACCTTTTTGTGCATATATATTTTGTTTTCTTTTTTCTGTTAATAATAATAATAATAAAAATTAATAATAAATAAATAAACAGGGGAGTACCGGCAATTTTGACCCTCTTGGTGTAGCCTGACAGTGAGGGCACTGTCAAGTTTAAGTTTAGGGGTGTGCTCGGTAAGCTTTCTTCCTTCGCATTCATGTGTATATTTTTTCATTTGCATACTTATTTTAAAACCCATAAAAAAATAAAATAAAATAAAAAAGATGCCTGAAAATTTCAATTTTGGCCATATTTGACTTAAGTTCAACATGACGGTTGACTAGTTAGGAAAAACTAGATCCTAAACTTAGTAAATTAAAAACCCTAAAAAATAACCTTTCTTAAAAGTTTAACTGTATAAAATATACGTCCTTATAATTTATTTAGAAATAAGCAGATTTTGAGTTCAGTTCTTGGGCTAAATCGAAATAATGGAAGAGTATTGAAAGCTCTATTTGAAGCATAAGTCTGAAAAATAATTCTGAACCTTAAGTCCAAATTCTGAAAATATATACCTTACTTTACGCACTCACACACATCTTGAAACTTGGAATAGTAGAGGATACCTTGAAATGCTCTTGTCTAAAATCCTTAGTATGAAGAAAAATAAAATAAAAGTATAAGTGTGAATAAAGAGATAAAAAAAATAAACACTGGTTTTGTAATTACTTAAGGCAGCATAATAAAAAATATAGCGAGGGTGCTTTATCACCTAGTGTCTTAGACCAACTGGTTTGGGAGTGACTGTCATGCCCCGCTTCCCAAAATACGGAATACGAGGGGTTAACAAGGCCAGCCATGCTCCTACAGTCAAGGAAACGTCCTGCCGTAATCACACTTCGGCTTCTAACTTTACGTGGTAATCAGTAATCAATGCACAGGTAATGAGAAATACGGTCACTAAATTAAAACAAATACAAAACACTAACCAGATAGAGATCAAGGAAGTGAAGCTCTGATTCGCTGGTCCAGATATCCGGAATGTCCTCGGGGTACGTCAGATCCTGGTCCGAGTTAAATCCACTTCTCACTCTGAGCATGCATACTCAGGTCGTCAGAGCGACACAATAGCAATAAATATAAATACAAACATAAATACGTGCAATGATGATGAATATGAAATAGTAAATATATAATGTTGACGCTCATGAAATAATCGGTACAGGTAAACAGTAAAGTGGGTAAACATGAAGGCAAGTGTATCAGTCAGTAATCAATGCATGTCACTAAGTCTCAATGTCCAGGTCGCAAAAGCTATCATCAGTCTAAGTGTGAGAGTCAACACTCGTGAGTATCCCCCATCCAAGGGTAGTGCCCCAGGGGCAAGGGAACACGGGCCCGAGTCGCTCGCTAATAATCAGTAATACCACCCATATAACTCCAGAATCGCTGTGTATGCCGGCAATGGGACTCCCGAGATTCTGTTGAACTCATACTCAAACTACCCCACACCCCGTGGTCTACATAAAACACCAACCATAAACTCAAATACTAGTCGGTCCATGACAGGTCTACGCGAGAACTGAAGACATGATCTCCATCAAGCATGTCTCGACTGGTACCCAAGGTAAATGGACAGTATTTGGTGCCTTACCTATGACACTAATATAAGTGCTTCCATAATTGTCCCATACCAATTATAGTCACACTTATACATGTCCCATAGACGTCGACAATGCAATAAATTAACTGGGTCCGTCGATTGTGTACAAATATGTGTCACTTTCACTTATTCATTCACGCTTAAACACTAACGTACTTGACACAATCAAACAATAATATCTAACACTGGGTAATGTACACGATCACTAGGTTACCAATGTATATCAACTCTACATGATATGATGAGGATGCAATAGTTATGATACGAATAAAATATCATCAGCAAGTGTCCTACCACTTGCATAATTCACTATAAATCATACATGCAGAATCGAGCGAAACAATGTAAAAGGGGTAAACAGTATATTTGATTATCTATCCGTCAAAATTGGTTTCGCGTCAATCGGGTGTCAGGTTTGCTGGTTATGGTCATTTCAATTTAAGTGTTCACTACTGGAAATCCGGTTTCAGAACTGGAAGTCCATTTCGTAACACATTTTACTCCCGGCTGGGATCATAATTTGGCGACACTATAGTTGAAAAATATTTAGGGTTATCAGTAAGGTTTCCAACGCACCATACGTATTGATAATATCCATGGTGTACTGGATGTTATGCACTGTACAATAAAGGGGTATACGTTCTGTCCCTGTTTGGGACCGCTATATGTTCTGTTGATTTAAAATATAGTTTAAATAGTAAACGACAGTAGAAATGAATGAAATCACTTTCATTGGTTAGATAACATATTTGTATTCGCTATGGTATAGGGTTCCGCATTATAACATTTTCATACAGTAGAGTGAAAGTATTACAAAACGAGAATCGACAGCCAGAGCTGCTCTGGACTGCAGTCCAGAGCCGCACTCCGAACCAGTTTACATCACCTTTTTAGCACAAAAACAAATTAAAACTCTTATTGAGTTATAGGTCATCGAGTCGGATTAGATATGAGCCCTCGAACGCAACATTCCTATTTGTAATCAATTAACTGTGATTTTTACGAGTTTCGGGTACGGGAAAATTTCAGTTTTAACGAGTTCAACTGGGTTAGGCCTATCACATCACTAAAGTCCGTATTTTACGGCCAAATCATATCACGATGTTCGTTATCACTCGGGCCATCATATTTGATTTGTCTCCGTCAATTTAACGGGGGTTTTCCATTCGGGTTTTGCATCGAACACTAGAATTATATTGATTCATATGAAAAGTATATGCGGAATTTATTAGTAAATTGAATTGTAATAGATAAAATTAGCATGAAGCAAGTATTAAACTTGCCTGACAACGTATTGATGACGGTACAGGAGCGTCAACAGCGCGATCGCAACACTCGCGCGGCACGGCAACAGCAACGCGGCGGCAGCGAGCTTTGGACGTTGTCCGGAGGCAATGGGCTCTGGCTCTGGTGACGTGGTACGACAGTGGCTTTGTGCTACCTTTGCAGTGGAGGAGGCTCGAGAATAGCGGCGGTCAGAGGAGGCTTCGACGATCCAGGGACGACCTTGACGAGGTGGGGAGCTCGGGCGGCGGAGGTGGCAGTAAGGGCTCGGCTAGGTGGCAGGGTCGCCCGAGGTGCTTGGTGGAGTTGAGGTGGTGAATGGAGGAGGTCGTAGTGGCTGCGGTGGTGGTCGGCTGTTGAAGCTCGTCAGCGGAGGGTGTTGAAGGGTGGTCGACGGCGGAGGCAGTAGTGGGATGTGGTGTTGCGATGGGAAGGACTTGGTTGGTTGAAGGGAGATGGAGCTGGATGAGGTCGTGGTGTTGGTGATGAGGAGGTGGTGCAAAGAGGTCGTGGCCGGCTCGTCGGCGGGGATTCGTCGACTGTGGTGGAGATAGTAATGGCGGCTGTGCAGGGGCTCGTTGGTTTGGAGGGGCTCGGTTGGGAGTTGTGGAGGTGGGCACGGCTCGTTGGATTTGGCTCATGGCGATGGTGGAAGGTGGAGTCGAGAGGGGATCGAGGAGCTCGGGGGCAGCGACGGTGCAGAGATGGCTCCGACGAGGTGAGGAGCCCGGCGAGGGGTGCGCAGGCGAGGGTGCTCGTGGAAGGAGATGGCCGCGGTTTTGAGGAGGAGGCGAGGGTTGGAGTCGCAATGGGTTAGGGTGGTGGTCGGTGGTGGTCGATGGTGGAAGTGATGACAGTGGTGCTCGGGTCGACAAGGCGGTTCAGGGGCAGTGGGTTTGAGAGAGGGAGCGGGAAAGGAAGGAGAATGGGAGAAAGAGAGAGGAACGTGAGAGAGAGAGAGAGAGAGAGAGAGAGAGAGAGAGACGTGTGTGTGTGTGAGAGAGAGAGAGAGAGAGAGACGTGCGTGCGAGAGAGAGAGAGAGAACATGGAATTTTAATTAAATAAAATTTAAAGAAGAGAGAGAGGGTAAGGATATGGGAGAAAGGATTAAAGAAACTAAAGGAAATTAAGAGAGAATTAAAGAAGTATTAATGGGAAATTAATTGATGATATCTTCAGTTGGGATTTGGAAGTAATTAAAATGAAAGGAAGGGGGAGGAATTACTGGTTTCTAAAAGACAAGGGAAGAGATTGGGCTTGATGATAGGAGTTTGTGCTTGGGCCCGGAAAGAAAAGAAAAGGAAATAGAGAAAAAGAAAAGAAGGGTATGTGGGTTGGGCCTGGATGAGGAAGGAAATAAAGGAGAAATAAGATTAGGGTTTGGGTAGGTTTGGTCCGGGAATTGTTTAGGAAAAATAAAAAGGAATTAGATTAAATTAGGGTTAGGGTTTTAAAGTAAATAAAAAAAATAATTATAAACATAAATAAATGAATTTTGTAAGTAACACTTTATAAAAATACGGATATTGGTGTACAAAAAGAACTGGGTATTACATCATATCCCCCTTAAAGAAAATTTCGTCCTCGAAATTCAAAATAAACTATAAGCTATAAATGTAATGCGAAAAGCAAAAAAATACCATTATACAGCGATTTACGCAGAAGCAGCTAGACGAAGGTCAAAGGTCTATGTACGAACTGTATGCACAATACCAGAAATAAAATAACAATAACAAACAATAGTGAAGGATTTGCCGATAGACCAAAATATTTTAGAATAAATATATCGATCAAGCAATTTAAAATAACTTGAGAAAACCCATATGGTGAAATAAGAAAATAGTATGTGCGGCATATATTTGTGCTACTGAAAATGGGACGAATAGTAAGGTATTCAGAATATGTAAAACGGAAGTAGTTAATAACACGCAATTTTTCGATAAATAAAAAATAATGAAAACTAAATTTTCGAATAACGATGTCACTGAATGTAATCGTAGTAATAAGGAATAGCACTAAAATGTATAGGGGCTAGCCAGGGTATGGATTACAGTGGAATACGGCCCATTCAAAAGGTCGGAAAGTGGTACTCTTAATCTGAATGTTGAAGAGGCTGGGGTCAGGTCAGTACAAGGTGCAAGGGTGAATAGTAATGAATTTCAGGAGGGAAAGAAATTTATTAGGGAGGGAAAACAATCAATGCATTATGCGAATCAATACTCAAAAGATTAGCGAACTCAGAAACTTTATTATTATTCCAGAAAATTTCAAACAAGGCATTCTCGAAAGACAAAAGGTGGCCCTAAACTATACATAGTTTTATTCGTCCAGAGGAAACAAAAGATAGATCACGTCAATCACGGTTATGGAAGTTCACCAGGTACGGTAAGCTCGCGCGCAAAGATAGGGGCGTCCATTTCCATAGCGCCTAGCAGGGATCGCCACTGGAGGTTCTTCTGCCATGGGGTCTTCCTCTCCTGTCCTTCTTCCTCGGCTGAAGCTTCTTCATCGTGATATACTTCCACGTGATTCACCTCTTCTGGATTTTCTTCCATGGGATTTCCTTCCACTGTATTCTCCTCGGGGTCTTCCTCGGGATCTTCCTCTATCAGGTCCTCTTCTTCATTGTCAGAGTCGCTGATCATGTCGACTTCTGGGGCTGCGATTCCCTCGTCCTTGGAATCGCTGTTGCCGAAAATAACCTGTGGGCCGTCGATCTCGTCATTCGAACTCACCAGCATGCAGTCCAAGGAAACGCATGATCGAGTGTCCTCATCGATAGGAGGTGCTGCTTCAGGATTGGCCATGGCCTGAAAAGAAAGAGTCATGATCAGACAGTGGAACACACAAAGAGAATAACCAAGGATATGGAACACAAGGAAAATATATGGTTGGTAAGGACTGAAAAATCAAAATTTTAGAAAAATGATGCAGTAAGCGGTGTAAAGAAAATGAGTGACGAGGGAACGATACATAAATCACAACTCACAATTTTATTGCATTCAAACTAAGAAGTTCAACGGATACAAGATTTTAAATGAAACGAAACATTTACTAAGGAGCGATAGTATTTTTTTTTATTGAAAGCAGAAAAGTGATAATTCTTCGTTGATATCTAGACAGCTGCATTCTCGTCAAGCGAGTTGAATCCTGCGCTGGGTCCGTACTATTCTCGAAGCTCGAACTACGAAATAACCAAGTCACTTAGCAGGAGTGGAGAGTGTGGATGAATCTCCTCCCTGCAGCTCCTTCCTTCTAGGGCAACCATTAACAAGATGTTCGTTGGATCAGCAAATCAGACATTACCCTTTAGCCCTGCGACAGTCTCTCTGAAGGTGTCCTGATCTCTTACAGTATCCACAACGTTGAGTCCTCTACTGCTTCCGTTGCTGAGGAACAAGTGGGCGCTTCATCCTCACATCTTTTTCTTGTTTAACAGGGATTCCCTTACGATTGGAGGCTTCCGCTGGTGCTTGAGCCATTTGCCTTTTTAATCCTTCAGCTAAAAGGTCGTTCATTCGATCCTGGGCTTCCATCAAGCCTTGCAGTACACCCAAAATCTCGATGGTCTGATTTTGGGGAGTGGAGATAGAAGAAGAGTCATGGGAAAACATGGTCCTGAAACAACAATTTTAAGACAGCACAAGGTACAAGAAATAAGGATCGGAATAAGATATAGAATGGACAACAAAACAAGAATATATGGTGAGGCGAAAGTCAAATGAGTGGAAATCAAATGTATAACTCCAAGTCACTCAAGCAGAATGCTGCTTTGTAACTATGCTGCAGTTCATAGTTACAATCACATAACTCTACTAAATCACCCAAAACTCTAACAGATGGATCAAAATATGTAGTAGAACACACTATATGAATCAAGATCGAGGATAACGAGTTTACAATCTAGACTAAAGGAAGTCTTAGATTGTCAAGACCTACACGGAAACCGTAATCCCATTCTAAACCTGGCTCTGATACCAACAAAACCATGTCACGTCCCGCTTCCCAAAATACGGAATACGAGGGGTTAACAAGGCCAACCATGCTCCTACGGTCAAGAAAACGTCCTGCCGTAGTCATACTTCGGATTCTAGCTTTACGTGGTAATTAGTAATCAATGCACAGGTAATGAGAAATGCAGTCACTAAATCAAAACAAATACAAAACACTAACCAGATAGAGATCAAGGAAGTGAAGCTCTGAGTCGCTGGTCCAGATATCCGGAATGTCCTCGGGGTACGTCAGATCCTGGTCCGAGTTAAATCCACTTCTCACTCTGAGCATGCTTACTCAGATTGTCAGAGCGACACAATAGCAATAAATATAAATACAAACATAAATACGTGCAATGATGATGAACATGAAACAGTAAATATAAAATGTTGACGCTCATGAAATAATCGGTACAGGTAAACAGTAAAGTGGGTAAACAGTAAGGCAGGTGTATCAGTCGGTAATCAATGCATGTCACTAAGTCTCAATGTCCAGGTCGCTAAACCTATCGTCGGTACAAGTGTGAGAGTCAACCACTCGTGAGTATCCCCCACCCAAGGGTAGTGCCCCAGGGGCAAGGGAACACGGGCCCAAGTCGCTCGCTAATAATCAGTAATACCACCCATATAACTCCAGAATCGCTGTGTATGCCGGCAATGGGACTCCCGAGATTCTGTTGAACTCACACTCAAACTACCCCACACCCCATGGTCTACATAAAACACCAACCATAAACTCAAATACTAGTCGGTCCATGACAGGTCTACGCGAGAACTGAAGACATGATCTCCATCAAGCATGTCTCGACTGGTACCCAAGGTAAATGGACAGTGTTTGGTGCCTTGCCTATGACACTAATATAAGTGCTTCCATAATCGTCCTATATCAATTATAGTCACACTTATACATGTCCCATAGACGTCGACAATGCAATAAATTAACTAGGTCCGTCGATTGTGTACAAGTACGTGTCACTTTCACTTATTCATTCACGCTTAAACACTAACGTACTTGACACAATCAAACAATAATATCTAACACTGGATAATGTACATGATCACTAGGTTACCAATGTATATGAACTCTACATGATATGATGAGGATGCAATAGTTATGATACGAATAAAATATCATCAGCCAGTGTCCTACCATTTGCATAATTCACTATAAATCATACATGCAGAATCGAGCGAAATAATGTAAAAGGGGTAAACATTGTATTTTATTATCTATTCGTAAAAATTGGTTTCGCGTCAATCGGGTGTCAGGTTTGCTGGTTATGGTCATTTCCATTTAAGTGTTCACTGCTGGAAATCCGGTTTCAGAACTGAAAGTCCGTTTCGTAACACGTTTTACTCCCGGTTGGAATCATAATTTGGCGATACTATAGTTGAACAATATTTAGGGTTATCAGTAAGGTTTCCAACTCACCAGACGGATTGATAATATCCATGGTGTACTGGATGTTATATACTGTACAATAAAGAGGTATACGTTCTGTCCCTGTTTGGGACTGCTATATGTTCTGTTGATTTAAAATATAGTTTAAATAGTAAACGACAGTAGAAATGAATGAAATCACTTTCATTGGTTAGATAACATATTTGTATTCGCTATGGTATAGGGTTCCGCATTATAACATTTTCATACAGCAGAGTGAAAGTATTACAAAACGAGAATCGACAGCCAGAGCTGCTCTGGACTGCAGTCCAGAGCCGCACTCCGAACCAGTTTCTGTCACCTTTTTAGCATAGAAAAAAATTAAAACTCTTATGGGGTTCTAGTTCGTCGAGTCGGATTCAATATGAGCCCTCGAACGCAACATTACAATTTGTAATCAATTAACTGTGATTTTTACGAATTTCAGGTACGGGAAAATTTCAGTTTTAACGAGTTCAGTTGGGTTAGGCCTATCACGTCATTAAAGTCCGTATTTTATGGCCAAATCATATCACGATGTTCGTTATCACTCGGGCCATCATATTTGATTTGTTTTCTTCAATTTAACGGGGGGTTTCCATTCGGGTTTTGCATCGAACACTAGAATTATATTGATTCACATGAAAAGTATATGCGGAATTTATTAGTAAATTGAATTGTAATAGATAAAATTAGCATGAAGCAAGTATTAAACTTGCCTGACGACGTATTAACGACGGTACAGGAGCGTCAACAGCGCGATCGCGACACCTGCGCTGCACGACAACAGCAACGCGGCGGCAGCGAGCTTTGGACGTCGGCTGGAGGCAATGGGCTCTGGCTCTGGCGACGTGGTACGACAGTGGCTTTGTGCTACCTTTGCAGTGGAGGAGGCTCGGGAATAGCGGCGGTCAGAGGAGGCTCCGACGATCCAGGGACGACCTCGACGAGGTGGGGAGCTCGGGCGGCGGAGGCTGCAGTAAGGGCTCGGCTAGATGGCAGGGTTGCCCGGGGTGCTTGGTGGAGTTGAGGTGGTGAATGGAGGAGGTCGTAGTGGCTGCGGTGGTGGTCGGCTGTTGAAGCTCGTCAGCGGAGGGTGTTGAAGGGTGGTCGACGGTGGAGGCAATAGTAGGCTGTGGTGTTGCGATGGGAAGGACTTAGTTGCTTGAGGGGAGATGGAGCTGGAGAAGGTCGTGGTGTTGGTGATGAGGAGGTGGTGCAAAGAGGTCATGGCCGGCTCGTCGGAGGGGATTCGTCGACGGTGGTGGAGGCAGTAATGGCGGCTGTGCAGGGGTTCGTTGGTTTGGAGGGGCTCGGTTGGGAGTTGTGGAGGTGGGCACGGCTCGTTGGATTTGGCTCGTGGCGATGGTGGAAGGTGGAGTCGAGAGGGGATCGAGGAGCTCGGGGGCAGCGACGGTGCAGAGATGGCTCCAACGAGGTGAGGAGCCCGGCAGGGGTGTGCAGGCGAGGGTGCGCGTGGAAGGAGATGGCCGCGGTTTTAAGGAGGAGGCGAGGGTTGGAGTCGCGATGGGTTAGGGTTGTGGTCGGTGGTGGTCGATGGTGGAGGTAATGACAGTGGTGCTTGGGTCGACAAGGCGGTTCAGGGGCAGTGGGTTTGAGAGAGGGAGCGGGAAAGGAAGGAGAATGGGAGAAAGAGAGAGGAACGTGTGTGAGAGAGAGAGAGAGATGTGTGTGTGTGTGAGAGAGGGACGTGTGTGTGTGTGTGACGTGTGTGTAAGATAGAGAAAATGTGGAATTTTAATTAAATAAAATTTAAAGAAGAGAGAGAGGGTAAGGATATGAGAGAAAGGATTAAAGAAACTAAAGGAAATTAAGAGAGAATTAAAGAGGTGTTAATGGGAAATTAATTGATGATATCTTCAGTTGGGATTTTAGAAGTAATTAAAATGAAAGGAAGGGGGAAGAGTTACTGGTTTCTAAAAGAGAAGGGAAGAGATTGGGCTTGGTGATAGGAGTTTGTGCTTGGGCCCGGAAAGAAAAGAAAAGGAAATAGAGAAAAAGAAAAGAAGGGTATGTGGAGTGGGCTGGGCCTGGATGAGGAAGAAAATAAAGGAGAAATAAGATTAGGGTATAGGTAGATTTGGGCCGGGAATTGTTTAGGAAAAATAAAAAGGGATTAAATTAAATTAGGGTTAGGGTTTTAAAGTAAATAAAAAAATTAATTATAAACATAAATAAATAAATTTTGTAAGTAACACTTTATAAAAATACGGATATTGGTGTACAAAAAGAACTGGGTTAAGGTGTTGCAAGACGAGGAATTACGCCTAAATGCGTAAGCACATTTTGTAATCGATCGTTTAGTACCTCAAGAAGTATTAACGGTCGCATGAAGGATGTGTGAGAAATTTCATCTAAAATTCACCAACTAAAAGTATTTTGGAAGATGGACAAGAGTATGATAGCTTGACTTGAATTTCCAAGTGTAGGGGTGATAATTACACACACGTAAGGGTATATATTGGAGTTTGGAGGAGAGATAGGAATAAAAGATAGGGCTTATATCTTCAGTAGAGATGATAAACATTCCTGAGTTAAGATTACACCTTAGAAGAAAAACTTAGGAGATGCTGAAAGCTTTTTAAAATGGCAAAACGTATATGATCTAAGGTTAAATGAAAAGGAAGTGTGAAGAATACAGGTTGATGATTTCTAAGTTGAAGATAATAGAATTCCTCGCTAGAATACTGAATTGAAGAATTAGAGTCAATGGCCAAATTGATCGGATTTTGTGGGTAGTATCCGCTGAAAACCCTCAGGAGACAACACTCCTCCTACTAGGGATACCTAGAGGTTTAACGGCTTGTTGCACGAGCTCAGTGCAATCGCGTTCCCTGCGAAAGTGAGGCTAGGATTTTTTTGAGAATAAAATTGGTTTTGCTCGGGACGAGCAAAAGATAAGTTTGGGGGTATTTGTTCATATCAGAATTTTGCATTATTATATCGCCCATTCTTAATCACATTACATATAAATAGATGCTTTTGATCCATGTCTGCTAAATAGTTGCAGGTTACAGGTTCTCAGCTCGTTACAGTGAAATTCATGAAAAGTCGCTACAAATGTGAGACTACGGCCAACAATGGATGAATCCGTATGATGCCGCCTACCAGTTCAAGGAACAAATGAAAATCATTAGACAGTTCAATGCACAAAGTACAAGGGCAGCATAAGATTCAAGACTTCAAAGCGAAGCTCAAGGCAAAAGTCCACATCATTCTGCACTATTGGAAATCTGAAAGAAAATAGAAGAGATTATGAGGAAGCAAGTGAAGAAAACAGAAGTTAAAGGCAATATGAAGCAACCCTGAAGAATTGAGCCCAAGATCCCACCAATTGGCCGTGGAACCGCGGCCAAACAGCCCTTTCTACCGCGGCCGTATGGTGCACGTGTCGGTGCACGTGTCGGTGGGTGTTGGTGCTTTGACCCGGCTTTCTTAGGGTAGTTTTGTAAATTCATGTGTGGATCAGAATGTAACTTAGGGTTTTTCCTATCTATAAATAGGAGGGCTCAAAGCCAAATATAGTATGCCTCTTTCAGGGTGCCTCTTTTGGGGCATGCCTCTTTTTTATTTCTAGATCTAAAATTTTAATTTCCCTTTGTAATGAATCGTTGAGAGGTCATCAATAAAGTATGTTTTTTTTTATTCTATCTCGCATTTTTTTATCTGCAATTTATTACCTGCAATTTTTTATCTGTTCTTTTATTATCTGCAATTAGGTCATAAATAAAAATACAAAAAGAAAAAGTTTGTTTTCCTTTCTTCCTAATGAGTGAGTAATTCCTCACTTGTTAGGGATAGGAGAGGGAAGGTTTGAGAGAAGAAAATCTCTCTCACTCCTTTCTTTGCCCAAATAATTTTAATACGGACTCCCTTTAAATCAACCATAATCCGCTCACTACGGCACCCTGTCCTACATGATAGCGGTGATTGCCTAGTTAGACGGGTTGTGGTTAATTTAACCGGAGGTTAGGGCTGAGAGCCAAGAACGGACGGACAAGGACCAAAAGGAAGAAACTAAGTTTCTTCCCAGTCATGCTAATTCCCGTTTTTGCCGATTACCTTAACACCTTTATTCATAACTAAGGCATTGAAAGAAGCGAGAAGATCTCTAATTCGAACTGACCTAATCCTAACCCTAGCAAGCCTTTTTATCAACTTATTTTCATTCGTAGAACTTAAAACAAAACCCAACTTAATTGGACTTAACTCGTTAGAGCATAAATAATAGGATTCCTTCTCCCTGTGGATCTACCCGTACTCAACCGGCTAGCTACCAAGCGACACCGTCTTGATTGCGGTATTCTTAATTTTATAAAACGCACACGCAAAATCTCTACAATCACCGGCCGTAGGGAAAAATCCATCGGTCGATCTTGGGAGTTAGGTCTCGAGATTCGTGCTATGTGTATTTTTCAGTGTGTACACCATTTTGCACATGTTTGATTTTTCTGAACTTTTCATTTTCCTATGTATGTGCAATCTTTTGGGCTTCCAAAAAGTTAAAAAGAAAAATCAGAAAAAAAATTGTGTCTGATGGGAATCGAACACAGGGGCTACGTCACAGCGGTGCAAGGGCTTTACCAGTGAGCTACAAGTTGCTTCTTGCTTTTATTTAATAAAAGTAACTTATAACTCATACACAGGCTATAATACTCTTTTCTGTACATTAAAACGAAAAATTCTGTACAGAGATTTCAGAGTCGTTACATTCTACCCTCCTTATAAAAATTTCGTCCTCGAAATTTACACAAGGATGTTTTAACAAATTCAAGAAAAATTTGATTAGAGCAGTGGTGAAGGAACTACTGATATTGTACCGAAAGTGCATGAAAACGTATGGGTAGATGAAAGAACGAAAGGATTCAAGAATTTGAAAAGGCTGAAAAAGATTGGAGGAGATTTACCAATGTTATCTTGACCTATAGCTTCGGCTCTACGGCCGCCAAAGTGAAATCCTGACGTCTCTACACATTTCTCTGTGCATGCTGGTATATCGATGGCTGACGAGGTAAGGGTGGTCTGCATGGAGGTGGTGCAAGAAGGGCTAAACGAGTAGGTGGAGATTGAATAGTTGGTCTAGCTGCGGGGGCTGGGCCAGTTCGATTGTGTGGGCAAGTTCTTATAGTGTGTGAGGATGATCCACATATCAGACAAAGACCATTCGCTTGACGGCAATCCTTGACTTAGTGTCTGGTCCTCTTACAATAGATACAGAAATTTGGTTCAGTCTCGGAAAATGATCCTCCTGGCCTCATAGCTGGCGCTGAGAGAGTTGGCCTAGAAGAGGCTCCTTCTATCATCTGAGTGGAAGGGCGTTTCATACCGACCGACTGTGGCCTTCCCTTCTTCTTAATGACATCTTTATAGCGACGAGCTGGCTTCATAGCGATGGGCTGACTTCAAAGCCGCTTCATGTGTTAGGTATTCTCTCGTTGCTAGGGCAGCTTGGATCTCAGGATCTAATCCTTGCTGGAAGCGCCTGGCTCTGATTTCGGCAGTAGGAATTAGATTGGCAGCGAATCTGCCGAGCATGGTGAATTCTGCATTATACTCATCCACCGACTTATCCCATATGGATCCTTGTTGCAGGTGAATGAAGTTCTATTCCATCTCGAAGCGTGCGGTTTCAGGAAAATACTTGGAGTCAAAGAGATCACAGAAAGTCTTCCACTCGATCGATTGTTCAAGGCGGATCTCTTCGGTTTTCCACGAGACTCTAGCATTGTCATTAAGCTGGAGTTTTGCTACTCTGACCCAAGCCACTTCTGGAACTTGGGCTGCGGCTAGATCATCTTCTATGCTCTGAGCCCATTACTCAGCTTCAAGTGGTTTCTCTTTCCCTGAGAGGTTCTTCGGGTGTAATGCTCGAAATTGTTTCGCTCCCGGTGCTTCTGCTTCAGAGCGGATGAAACTCTGTTGAAGGAGAGCAGTCCTCTCCGGCAAAATCGTGCTTTGAGCCTGGTGACCCTTAAGTAAGCTTTTGATAGCCTCCAAAAGTATCGTCTGATCTGTGAGTGGAGTGGATACGGTAGGTGGAGGTGGTAGAATGGTAAGGGTAGGTTGTGGTGGTGTACTTTCATTGACGTTGGTGCTAGGGTTGTCGGGAGCATCTTTCACCTTAAATAGAGAAGAAATACTAGGATAGATTCAACAGAAATGGAATTGCAAGTGTCACGCCCCGCTTCCCAGAGTACGCTAAGATGGACACGTGACATAGCCAACCATACTACCTATGGATAGGAAAAATCCTTCCACAGTCACATTACGGCTGTAGAGATATCAAGAACAGGAAAGTAAACTAACTATCTAGTACATGTCCATAAGCCAGAGTAAAAGAGTCAAGAAGTAACAATATGCGGAAGCCAAAAGATACAATAAATGAAGCACCTGGAAGTGAAACTACGTGCCGACAGGAACTTCACCGCTCGTCTAACAGCGGCAATACTCCTGATCAGTCTACAACAAGGTAGAAGAATCTGGGCCATACAAAACCCAGACGTCAGCGCGTCACGTCATCAAGCAATAAAATATAAACAGGGTAACAGGCAATGCAAATATAATCATGAATGAAAAGCAGATGTAACAGTAATGTAAATCAGGGCAGTGAAGGGTAGTGTGCAGTGAGTAAACTAAACTATTCTATTGGGTTATCTACTCTCATGTCTTTGAAATCAAATTGATGAATAATCGATGTAACTCAATAGTATCCCGTGCATGCCCGGGACCACAGTCTACAGACTCTCGGGCTGAAACCGAGACGTGCCGCTAGGCAGTAAAAGGTAGCAGGTACAGACGAGTGATTTCAGCATCATCACTCCGGGGCTGGCCTAGCCCGTAAGATTGATCAGAACAGGTATCGAACCGTTGAGTTACAAGTCAGGTTTCACCTTTGATTTCCTCATACCCCCAAGTTATAAGTGTTCAAGTCAGGTATTCAGTAATCCAGAACTAATGCCAACACAGGATCAGGTAAGAGCAGGTTTTTCTGGATAGACAACAGGAACGGTTCGTAAGGACTACATGTCAGGTTTGTTGGCATTAGACACAAGATCAAATAACAGGTAATACCATGGTACATCAGGTCAAGCCAGGTAATGTATACAGGTGTCATGTCATGTCAAGAGTGTACGGTACCATGTCATATCAAACAGGAAGTGCAACAGGTCATGTCAGGAAGCACAAATAATATGTGGGTGCTCACAAATCAACTAATATAAACATGGTTATAAATAAACAAGCATGGAATCATCAGAACAATAAACTGGAACATGATATGCAAATAGGTACAGATTGAACTACTAGGATGCACGGTTATCAGTTTGGGTTTAAGGGATAGTTTTAACATTTCTTAACTATAGTTTAACAATATGGATGATAAAAAAAAGTTTAATATGCATTAAATAATCTAAAGATGCAATGGACGATAAATCAGGTTAGACGTACGCGAACGGTCGTCCGACATGTATAAAGTATAAAGAGGGATACTGTGGGTCATGCCAGTAATTGTTACAAGATTTAAATATGAATGCGCATACTACGTATAACAGAACTAAAAGCAAACTGGTATGCTTCGAGCCATGATTATAAAATGATATAATGGAACGTCGACATGTTAAAGAAAATGGGATTATGGTATTAAATAGAACTACAGATCTATCGTGCACTCTAATAGGCACAAACTAATTTAAACAGCATATGTATTAGTTTAAATAGCATGTAGCAAGATTACTTGCCTGGACGGATCAAGAAACGGATGCACGGAACGGATCCCATCAACGTACGAGGGGGGTCGCACGGGTCAAGTAAACTCGTTGGGTCGTCGGGATGTCGACGTCGTCACGGCTCCGGCGATCTCATGGACGACGGTCACGAAAACAACACGACGGAAGCAAGATCCAACCTTGATGGCTATACACGAGTTTGGGTTAAGGGAAGTTCGACTGTCTAATTTTATTGCTTAGTTTTGAGCATCCAACCATCAATATCATCACAAGATTCCAATTCCAAGGAGCCCCTTGCACTTTCACAACATGACTCACAGAAACAATCTCATCCTGAAGAATCCCCATACAGAAAAGACCTTGCTGAGCATCAAGATCGAGCCTCTAGGCTCTAGCTGATCCCTACCCCAAAACAAGAGGATGCCGACGTAAAATCGAGCCCCAACGATCACAAGATGATGGCGACGAGGTTGGTTGTCTCGGTTGGTGGAGGGTGAAGGCATGGGTTTGGAGTTGAGAAAGATGGGTGCACAAGTGTGAGGAGGTGTAGGTGTAAGGGTCGTGGTTAGGGTTTGATGGTGGCCGGTGAGACGACGGTGATGGGAGAAGGTGGGGGAGGCGACTGCGAGATCGGCGACGGCGAGTATGGTGACAAGGGTTAGCTTTTCTGGGTCTTGTCGCATGGGTGTGAAGGGGAAAAGCGATGGCGACGACGAGGAGGTGGTAGAGGAGGAGATGAGAGAAAGGTGGAGGAGATGGTGAAGGAGATGAGGGGATGAAGACGAAGAAGTGCTAGGGTTTGGGTTAGCGGGTCAAGATGAAGGCGAGGTGATCGTGATGGCTTGGGCGAGGGTTAAAGAAAGGTTGGGAGGATGAAGGCGTCGAGGATGAACGGAGAGAGGGTCCTTGGTGCTAGCCGAGGGAGGAGGAGTAGGCGACGTGAAGACGAGGCATCTGCGGTGGGAACGAGGTTGAGGGGAGATCGAGATGGCGGCGGCGAGGGGTCACAAGGAAGAAGAAGGAGAGAACGAAATAGGGAGGTGACAATAGGGAATGGAGGGAGGTTACGCGACTCGGCTCACCGCGAGAGGAGAGAGGGAGAGATCGCGAGAGGAGAGAGATAGAGAGAGAAGTGAAAGAAAGTTGGAGTTTTGTAGGGAGAGAGAAAGAGAGATCTCGTGTGGAGGAGAGAGAAAGAGAATGGGAAAAGGGAGAAAGAGAGATCGAGAGAAAGAGAAAGAGAAAGGATAGAGAGGAAGAGAGAGACGGTGGGGCCCAGGCGCGAATAATGGATTGTGATAGGCTCGCGGGGAGTAAATGGTTAGGGAAAGAAAATTTAAAAGATTTAAATATTTTCTTTTAAAGATTGGAGAATATTTCCTTGGCTGTGTAAATTAGTGGAGAGATACTTTGGGTTGTTTTTAAAAATATTTTCTTAGGCTAAAATGAATGTTGGCTGTTAAGAAATTATTAAAGAATATTAAATAATTAGAATTTGGCGGGTTACAAAACATTTCAGAAATGCGCCCGGGTCGAGTCCAAAATTCAGATTTAAAATATCAAAAATATATGCAACTTCCAAATTTTCAAAATGAATGCATAGTTAAAGAAAAAGCATACCTCCGAGAACGGATGCACGTACGTGCGCGTAGCCATCCAAACACGTCCGTTTCACTGAACGGAACGAGAACACGATACAAGGACGCTACCACAGGGTTAGGGGTACCATGCAGGCCATGAGATGCAATTTTAATTTATTTTATGTGGTTTAAATTGTTATATGCAAAAGATGCGATATAGGATAAAAATACCAGTATACTAAATTATGAGATGCACCGGTCCATGCAACAAGTCAAGGCAAACTTTAATAAGAGTCAAGCAGGTTCAAGCAAGCGGGTCGGGTCGAAAGCCCAGTAATATATAAAATACTATTCGCACCCAAACACGCTAAATTAGGAATAGACCATGGATAAGTAAAATATTGAGACTGGAATTGGTATAAATGAACTCGGGTGTTACATTATACCCAACTACAAAAGAATTTCATCCTCGAAATTCCAAGAATAAGAAAGGATAACAAATCAAGACACTATAAGGATAGATGGGAAATCTTCTGTCGGACTTCATCTTCTCATTCCCAAGTTGATTCTCCACGTGAGCGATTACTTCAAGAAACAAGTACAACAGTGATAACCTCATTCTTAAGAACCTCTTCCCATCGATCCACAATTGTCATCGGTCGCTCCTCAATGGTTAAATCTTCTCGTACAGTCTGCTCCGGAAGGTCTAATACATGTATTTCATCTCGAGCATACCCACGGGGTTGAGATACAAGAAACACGTCACGAACATTCTCCAATGATTGCGGTAACACCAAACGATAAACCACTCTTCCAATCATGCTCTAAAATCTTGAAAGGTCCAACAAATCGAGGACTAAACTTTTCTCGACTTCCGAAACGAATCACCCCTCTAGTCGGTGACACCTTCAAGAATACCAAATTACCAACGGCGAACTTTATAGGTCTTTTCAACTTACCTGCCAACTCGTGTCGGTCTCGTGCTGCACTAATTTGATTCCAGAATCTATTAACTTTCTCAACAGTCTGCACAACCAAATCTGGCCCCACCAAGCTTCGTCCACCAATATCGTCCCAACAAACAAGGGAACGGCACTTGCGACCATAAAAGCTTCGAATGGTGCCTTCTGCTTCGACGCCTGGAATTGTTGCTGTAAGAACACTCCACCCAAAGTAGATGATCCTCATATGAACCCTGAAGTCCAACTTGCAAGCTCTCGGCATACTTTCAAGAGTTTGAATCGTTCTCTCCGACTGGCCATCTGCTTGAGGATGATAAGCTGTGCTAAACTTTAATCGAGTCCCCAAACTTCCTTGTAAGCTCCTCCGGAAAAGTGATAAGGAACGAGCGTCACGGTCGGGCACGATGCTCACCGGTACTCTATGCAATCTTACAATCTCCTGTTTGGACCGTTCTGCTAACGCTTCCGTTGATTAACCAACAACCATCAATCACCCAACTGCACTATTGCCCTTTGGACTCCACGGTAAAGTCTTCACTAATCCATAGTTATGTGTCCCCACTTCTACTGAGGAATCGGAAATGGTTGCAATAAACCGGTAATCCTTCGATACTCAACCTTAACTTGCTGACACACCAAGCACTTGCCATAAACAGGCAATCTCCTGTTTCATGCCTTCCTACCAAACGCTGTCGTATATCTCGGTACATCTTCGTGCCTCCTGGATGTACGGGATATGTGTAACTGTGCGCCTCCTTCATAACTTCTTCGCGAATACCTCCCTTGGCACACACAAACAACTATCACAATGAACCATCTTCATGAATCACTAAGCCCGTTCGAGGCCCAACTTCAACCTGTCCTCGAAATTTCTGCAATCTTGGATCCTACAATTTCACTGTTTCAGTACCCTCGATCAACGATGACTGTACTTGCAGTTGCATCATCTATCCCAAAGAATGAGGTAGCACGATCTCCAACTCGAACCTCCGAAAGCCTTCAATATGTTCCCTTGGTGTAGTCAACATCGGAATTTCTGGCAACCGACTAAGCGCTTCCGGCATAACATCAACTTTCCCGGATGGTATTCAAGATCAAGATCGTAGTCAGCCATCAGCTTCAACCATCTTTGCTGTCTCACAATTAGCTCCAAGTCATGAGTTGAGTAATTCTTCTCATGGGTCTTCAACTGTCTCAACGTGTAAGCTACAACCTTCTCATGCCGTATCAAAACACATCCCAAACCTTTCCCAGATGCGTCGCTGTGAAACACCAATCCTCCGAAACCGTCTGGCACAGTTCAAACAAAAGCGGTTATCAAACCTTGCTCCAACGCCTCAAAGGCCGACGCACACTTATTCGTCTACACAAATGGTACCTTCTTGTGCATAAGCTTGGTCAGAGGCTCAGCCAAACGAGCAAAATTCCCTACGAACCTCCTATAGTATCCTGCAAGTCCAAGAAACTTCTGATCTTTATAACATCCTTCGGAATCGGCCAGTCTTGCACTGCTGCAATCTTCCCTGGGTAAACGGTGATTTCATTTCCAGCTACGATATGTCCCAAAACTTTACTTCTTCGAGCCAAAGTTCGCGCTTGCTCATCTTTGCATATAATCTTTCTTGCTTCCAAGTCTGCAGTGCGATCTTCAAGTGTTCTGCATGCTCTTCAATGCTCCTCAAGTAGACCAGAATATCTTCTATGACCATTACTAAAACTGGTCCAAGAATGGTGGGAAGATTCAGTTCGTCAAGTCCATAAATGTTGCCGGTGTATTCGTTACTTCGAAGGGCATCACTAATACTCGTAATGTCCATACTGAGTTCGGAACGCAGTCTTGCAAATATCTTATGATTTAACTCGGACCTGACGATATCCGAACCGCAAATCCAGCTTAGAGAATACCCTCGCGCCACTAAGCTGCTCAAAGACTTTGCCAATGCGAGGGATCGGGTACTTGTTCATAATAGTCACCCAGTTTAATTCTCGATAATCAACGCACTTCTTCCCTGTGTCATCTTTCTTCTTTACTAGAAGAACTGTAGCTTTCCCAGTTAAGTTGCTGCGGCGAAACCAACCCTTCTCAAGTAATTCAGCAACCCGCTTCCTGACTTCTTCCAACTCCACTGGTGTCATCGGGTAGTACGCCTTTGAGATTGGCGCTGCACCAGGAACAAGTTCAATCGCAAACTCCACGTCTCGTCTCGGCGGTAAACCTGATATATCTTCACACTTCCATGAAACTCTCCAATATAGCTGGCGCTTCTTCTTTATCCACTGCCATTGACGAAAGAACCTTGTTTGTCGGCCTAGCCCTAACTCGACTGGCCCGACAGAACTGCTTCCTCCAGCAAAACAACTTCCGAATGTCCGGGAAACTGGAGAATCACCTTCCCTTCCTTACAATCAATATGATCGTGAAAAGTGCCGCGAATTCCTATTCCCAGGACACAAAAAACAAGGAAATGCACCAGGATTGAATAATCCTAACGCGGGGAAAAACAAGGACGAGTAAGATACCAAGATGACTTCATCCGAAGTCAAGATACTGAAGAGGGTTAACCACAGTAAACATGATTCAAGCTGGCGATAAAACAATAACTGGTAAGCAATGAAACCGGGAGAAGCAGGGTAATATAACGATCATGGAATACGAAAGTGAATCAAGACCAGGACTCCAAGTTACTTAAATAGAGTACCGCATTGTAACCATGCTGCAGTTCATGGGCACAATTACATAACTCCACCCAAGTCGCCCAAGTCCTAGAGATAACAAGGAATCAGGTTTTCGAGTCGATATGCAAAGGAAGTTTGCACATCGTAAAAGATATAATCAGGAAGAACTTGATTCAAAAAAATGGTCAAACGGCAAGGTGGCAGGACATATTTCCTAAACACGGGTATTCTGATTCGTGTATTGGGTACAATACCCAACTACAAAAGAATCAACCCGACTAACCTATGGCTCTGATACCAAAGAAACCATGTCACGCCCCGCTTCCCAGAGTACGCTAAGATGGGCACGTGACATAGCCAACCATGCTACCTGTGGATAGGAAAAATCCTTCTACAGTCACATTACGGCTGTAGAGATATCAAGAACAGGAAAGTAAACTAACTATCTAGTACATGTCCATAAGCCAGAGTAAAAGAGTCAAGAAGTAACAATATGCGGAAGCCAAAAGATACAATAAATGAAGCACCTGGAAGTGAAACTACGTGCCGACAGGAACTTCACCGCTCGTCTAACAGCGGCAATACTCCTGATCAGTCTACAACAAGGTAGAAGAATCTGGGCCATACAAAACCCAGACGTCAGCGCGTCACGTCATCAAGCAATAAAATATAAACAGGGTAATAGGCAATGCAAATATAATCATGAATGAAAAGCAGATGTAACAGTAATGTAAATCAGGGAAGTGAAGGGTAGTGTGCAGTGAGTAAACTAAATTGTTCTATTGGGTTATCTACTCTCAAGTCTTTGAAATCAAATTGATGAATCATCGATGTAACTCAATAGTATCCCGTGCATGCCCGGGACCACGGTCTACAGACTCTCGGGCTGAAACCGAGACGTGCCGCTAGGCAGCAAAAGGTAGCAGGTACAGACGAGTGATGTCAGCATCATCACTCCGGGGCTGGCCTAGCCCGTAAAACTGATCAGAACAGGTATCGAACCGTTGAGTTACAAGTTAGGTTTCACCTTTGATTTCCCCATACCCCCAAGTTATAAGTGTTCAAGTCAGGTATTCAGTAATCCAGAACTAATGCCAACACAGGATCAGGTAAGAGCAGGTTTGTCTGGATAGACAACAGGAACGGTCCGTAAGGACTACATGTCAGGTTTGTTGGCATTAGACACAAGATCAAATAACAGGTAATACCATGGTACATCAGGTCAAGCCAGGTAATGTATACAGGTGTCATGTCATGTCAAGAGTGTACGGTACCATGTCATATCAAACAGGAAGTGCAACAGGTCATGTCAGGAAGCACAAATAATATGTGGGTGCTCACAAATCAACTAATATAAACATGGTTATAAATAAACAAGCATGGAATCATCAGAACAATAAACTGGAACATGATATGCAAATAGGTACAGATTGAACCACTAGGATGCACGGTTATCAGTTTGGGTTTAAGGGATAGTTTTAACATTTCTTAACTACAGTTTAACAATATAGATGATAAAAAAAAGGTTAATATGCATTAAATAATCTAAAGATGCAATGGACGATAAATCAGGTTAGACGTACGCGAACGGTCGTCCGACATGTATAAAGTATAAAGAGGGATACTGTGGGTCATGCCAGTAATTGTTACAAGATTTAAATATGAATGCGCATACTACGTATAATAGAACTAAAAGCAAACTGGTATGTTTCGAGCCATGATTATAAAATGATATAATGGAACGTCGACATGTTAAAGAAAATGGGATTCTGGTATTAAATGGAACTACAGATCCATCGTGCACTCTAATAGGCACAAACTAATTTAAATAGCATATGTATTAGTTTAAATAGCATGTAGCAAGATTACTTGCCTGGACGGATCAAGAAACGGATGCACGGAACGGATCCCACCAATGTACAAGGGGGGTCGCACGGGTCGGGTACACTCGTTGGGTCGTCGGGATGTCGACGTCGTCATGGCTCCGGCGATCTCATGGACGACGGTCACGATAACAACACGATGGAAGCAAGATCCAAGCTTGATGGCTATACACGAGTTTGGTTTAAGGGAAGTTCGACTGTCTAATTTTATTGCTTAGTTTTGAGCATCCAACCATTAATATCATCACAAGATTCCAATTCCAAGGAGCCCCTTGCACTTTCACAACATGACTCACAGAAACAATCTCATCCTAAAGAAGCCCCATACAGAAAAGACCTTGCTGAGCATCAAGATCGAGCCTCTAGGCTCCAGCTGATCCCTACCCCAAAACAAGAGGATGCCGACGTAAAATCGAGCCCCAACGATCACAAGATGATGGCGACGAGGTTGGTTGTCTCGGTTGGTGGAGGGTGAAGGCATGGGTTTGGAGTTGAGAAAGATGGGTGCACGAGTGTGAGGAGGTGTGGGTGTAAGGGTCGTGGTTAGGGTTTGATGGTGGTCGGTGAGACGACGGTGATGGGAGAAGGTAGGGGAGGCGAATGCGAGATCGGCAACGGCGAGTATGGTGACAAGGGTTAGCTTTTCTGAGTCTTGTCGTGTGGGTGTGAAGGGGAAAAGCGATGGCGACGACGAGGAGGTGGTAGAGGAGGAGAGGAGAGAAAGGTGGAGGAGATGGTGAAGGAGATGAGGGGATGAAGACGAAGAGGTGCTAGGGTTTGGGTTAGCGGGTCAAGATGAAGGCGAGGTGATCGTGATGGCTTGGGCGAGGGTTAAAGAAAGGTTGGGAGGATGAAGGTGTCGAGGATGAACGGAGAGAGGGTCCTTGGTGCTAGCCGAGGGAGGAGGAGTAGGCGACATGAAGACGAGGCATCTACGGTGGGAATGAGGTCGAGGGGAGATCGAGATGGTAGCGGCGAGGGGTCACAAGGAAGAAGAAGGCGAGAACGAAAGAGGGGGGTGACAATAGGGAATGGAGGGAGGTTACGCGACTCGGCTCACCGCGAGAGGAGAGAGGGAGAGATCGCGAGAGGAGAGAGATAGAGAGAGAGGAGAAAGAAAGTTTGAGTTTTGTGGGGAGAGGGAAAGAGAGATCTCGTGGGGAGGAGAGAGAGAGAGAATGGGAAAAGAGGGGGAGAGAGATCGAGAGAAAGAGAAAGAGAAAGGATAGAGAGGAAGAGAGAGACGGTGGGGCCCAGGCGCGAATAATGGATTGTGATAGGCTCGCGGGGAGTAAATGGTTAGGGAAAGAAAATTTAAAAGATTTAAATATTTTCTTTTCAACATTGGAGAATATTTCCTTGGCTGTGTAAATTAGTGGAGAGATACTTTGGGTTGTTTTTAAAAATATTTTCTTAGGCTAAAATGAATGTTGGCTGTTAAGAAAATATTAAAGAATATTAAATAATTAGAATTTGGCGGGTTACAAAACATTTCAGAAATGCGCCCGGATCGGGTCCAAAATTCAGATTTAGAATATCAAAAATATATGCAACTTCCAAATTTTCAAAATGAATGCCTAGTTAAAGAAAAAGCATGCCCCCAAGAACGGATGCACGTACGTACGCGTAGCCATCCAAACACGTCCGTTTCACTGAACGGAACGAGAACATGATACAAGGACGCTACCACAGGGTTAGGGGTACCATGCAAGCCATGAGATGCAATTTTAATTTATTTTACATGGTTTAAATTGTTATATGCAAAAGATGCGATATAGAATATGTAAGTCGATGTTCAACACCCCAATACATGTGGGGAGGCGGAAATATGAATAACAATCAAGTTCTATGATCAAACATCGATTTAACCGTATGAATCGTTTGCTAAACAAGTTTTAACACAAGCTATAGAGTTTTAGTCTACTATGCGAAGAGATTATACCAAACGGTTCTAGTCCTTCGTCTTGATGTTCTCTACGGCCTCTTTGGATCTCCATGCCCTCTTCGGCTTTCTTCCGTGATAGACGATCCACCCGAGAACCCTAATCCAAGCTATAACCTCTAAACTTGAGGTTACTTAGTTTCTCTAGTTGCTAAATAGAGTAGCTAAGATGATGTAGAGATTGGTTATGGAGTAATTAGTCTTTCCTAATCCTTGTTCTCAACTCATGAGGGTAGGATTAGGGTTTGGTGAAGGAGAGAGAACTTGAAGAGAGAGAGTGAGAAGATGATAATGATATATTATATTGAATAAAGCTTCTCACTTGATATATATGAAACATAAAGAATAAGAAAGAAATGAATAATTAGTGAATATTCATCATGTTTCATTTAATCAAGTGGGTGATTCATCATGTGAGTCATTAAGCAATAAATGATGCTTTAATGACATGATGAATCACTTACAATGAGTCAATAATTCAATAAATGAAAATGCCACCCCTCTCTTTATGTCACATCCTTCTAGAAGCTTCTCGGAAAATTACGAGAACGCCCCTCTCATCCGTGAAAACACGGAAAAACTTTATACTGTATAAATCCAATAACCTGATACTAGAATCTGGCTTAAACCAAAGCCGGCTAGTAAAAACTGTCCGAATGTCGTACGTGCGATCAAACACATATGCGTCCGAACCTTTGTCGTAAAACCATACGACCTCTATATCTTTTCGCCTGGGTTTGGGAAATCTCTGTGTGGGACTCTAAAGACTCGACTACTACGCTGGCAGTGGGTTTAACCACAGACCGCAAGCGGCACTAGCTGTACGTAACGGTCCCCAGGTAGTTGTCGATAAGAAAGCTGATGAGGTAACTCATCTGAAATCCTACTGAGCCTGTCTGTGACAATCTCCGTACAGTCCGGTCTGTTCGCCTAAGACTATCGCATATCAAGCCTAGGGGGCGGCAAGCGTCAGTCCCCTAATAGCTGTATAAGTCGTGTTGGAGCGAAGCCCATTACGCCCTGAGAAGCTACTGGAACCTACCAGTATATCTCGCTTGCCCTGGCCAGGGACTTTGCGTAATGGCTCTCTGACACAGTGCGATATCAACTCCCAATACCGGGAGAGACGAATCCTATCTAACCGCCACTGCCTCCAAGTGCTCGGGACTGCACCCAACTGCTACCTGTTTGCACGACTCCTTTGAGCCGTGGTAGGGTAGCAATCTAAGAACAGTGGGACACACTCGAGGCGAAGTAGCAGTGTCAAGTCTGCGGACTATGCTGTACTCATGTCACCTGGGAACTGATAACTGACGATGGGTATAATACCAACCAATCAGTTCCTCGGCGAGTCCTGTCCGGTGTACCCGTAACCTAACGAGCACCTGTATACTATCTCTAGTACGACGTACTGATGGCTGTGGGACAGACCATCTCCCCAACTGGGATGAGAAGCGTATACACTTAGTCTACTCCGGAATATCGATGCCCTATCTCGATAATCCAACGACCAGGGACCTGTATAGGATGTTGCTTACAGACTACCCAGCCCCCACTAGTGTGATTGCCATCACGACGCTGGTAATCAAGCAAAGATCCTATGGGCTCTACTAATATGTTTAAGTGATACGTTACAAGAAACATATGCACATATTAAAGTAGACTCAAACCAAGTAGCATACTACCATTTTTAGCAAGACTGTATATATAACTGTGAATATCCCAAGCTTCCATTAAGTAATATACAATCTAGTATGATACAATAATGGCCTCTATGGCATATACACTAACAATCTCCCACTTGCACTAGGGCCATGAGCTGGCATATCGTAGACCTATCATCTCGAATAGCCTCTCGAACTGCGTCTGAGGAATGGCCTTTGTGAATGGATCAGCAATGTTATCCTCCGTCTTTACTCTCTTCACCTCGATCTCCCGGCGATCTATGATCTCCCTGATCAGGTGATACCGCCTTAAGATGTGTCTAGACTTCTGATGGGACCTGGGTTCCTTCGCTAAAGCTATAGTGCCGTTGTTGTCACAATACAGAGGTATTGGATCAACATTGGTAGGAACCACCTGAAGTTCTGTGAGGAACTTCTTCATCCAGACTGCTTCTTTTGCGGCATCGCAAGCAGCTATATACTCTGCTTCCATCGTTGAGTCTGCAACGGTCTCCTGTTTGGAACTCTTCCAACAGACCGCTCCTCCATTGAGGGTGAAGACAAAACCTGACATGGATTTGGAGTCATCTTTGTCACTCTGGAATCCGGAGTCGGCAAAGGCCTCCATCTGAAGGTCTTTTCCGCCATATACCAAGAACATCTCCTTAGTCCTTCTCAGGTACTTGAGAATGTTCTTTACTGCTATCCAGTGCTTCTCCCCTGGGTTTGCTTGATACCGGCTTACTACGCTCAATGCGTATGCTACATCTGGTCTGGTACATAACATCGCATACATTATAGAGCCTACTGCAGAAGCGTAGGGTATAATTGACATGCGATCCCTTTCCAAATCAGTCTTGGGAGACATCTCTTTGGAGAGGGTGATTCCGTGACAAGCCGGTAAGTTACCGCGCTTAGAATCTTCCATACTGAATCTCTTCACTATGGTGTCTATGTACCTGGACTGTGAAAGTCCCAATATCCTTTTTGATCTATCACGATAGATCCGGATCCCCAGAATGTAGGTGGCATCACCTAGGTCTTTCATGGAGAATTTATGTGACAAGAATCTTTTGACTGACTGTAATATAGGAATATCATTTCCTATTAGGAGAATGTCATCCACGTACAAGACGAGGAATACTACAGCTCTCCCTACAATCTTACTGTATATGCATGGTTCATCTGGATTTTTGATAAAGTCAAATTCTTTGACAGCATCATCAAAACAGATGTTCCAACTCCGCGATGCCTGCTTTAGTCCATAAATGGACTTAAGCAGCTTGCATACTTTACCGCTGCTCCCACTCTGAATGAATCCTTCTGGCTGATCCATATAGACGCTTTCTTCCAAATTACCATTTAGAAAGGCCGTCTTTACGTCCATCTGCCAGATTTCATAATCGTGGAAGGCAGCAATAGCAAGAAGGACCCGAATAGATTTAAGCATAGCCACTGGAGAAAAGGTTTCGTCATAGTCCAAACCAGGTCTTTGACGGAAACCCTTTGCAACAAGTCTAGCCTTATAGGTTTCAACCTGCCTATCTACACCAATCTTCTTTTTGAAGATCCATTTGCATCCTACGGGTTTTACCCCATCTGGAGCAATGTCCAAAGTCCATACTTTGTTGGTGTACATGGACTCCATTTCGGTCCGCATTGCATCTAGCCATTTTACCGAGTCACCGCTCTGAATGGCTTGCTGGAAGCTAGTAGGCTCATCATAATCAATAGTGCAATCCTCTCTATCCCCGCTATGAGAAAACCGTAGTATCTCTCGGGCGGATGAGATTGCCTACTACTCCTGCGGAGTGGCGTTGGGATGTCCTGTTCTTCTTGAACTTCTGGTTCTACCAAACTTTCAGTTGTAGTTTGTGTTTTTGGAATTTCTTCCAGTTCTATTTCGCTCCCACTAGTTTCCTTTTCTAAAAATCGATATTCTAGAAAATGGGCATTACGAGAAACAAAAATCTTTTGTTCCTCTGCGTAATAGAAAAAATACCCCCTGGAGTTCTTTGGGTATCCCACAAACTTACACAGTACTGAGCGTGCCTCGAGCTTGTCCGGATGCTGCTTTTTTACAAAAGCTGGACAACCCCATGTCTTTAGGTACTGAAGACAGGGTTTCTTCCCACTCCACATCTGATATGGTGTGGTAGGCACAGTTTTGGTTGGAACCTTGTTCAAAAGATATGCAGCTGATTCTAGTGCATAACCCCAGAAAAATCGCGGTAACTCAGCTTTACTCATCATGGAACGAACCATATCCAATAGGGTTCGATTCCTCCTTTCTGATACACCATTGTGTTGTGGTGTGTATGGAGGAGTAAGTTGAGAGAGAATTCCATTCTCTTTTAAGTAACCCAGGAACTCGGCGCTTAAGTATTCACCACCTCGATCAGATCTCAGTGTCTTGATACTTTTTCCGGTTTGTTTTTCAACTTCATTCTTGTATTCCTGGAATTTCTCAAAGGCCTCGGATTTATGCTTCATTAAGAAGATATGTCCATACCTAGAGAAATTATCCGTAAAAGTAATGAAGTAGGAATAACCACCTCTCGCATGTGTAGACATTGGACCACACACATCACTGTGTATGAGTCCTAAGAGCTCGCTTGCTCTTTCTCCGTGTCCAGTGAACGGAGTCTTTGTCATCTTTCCCATGAGACAAGATTCACAAGTGGCATAAGACTGATACTCGAACGGATCCAAGTATCCCTCTCTATGTAACTTTTTTAATCTTCTCTCATTGATGTGACCTAGTCTACAATACCATAAGAAAGCCTGATTTGTTTCCGGAGACTTTCTTTTAAGTGTGTTCTGGACACTGAAAATCTGAGCTTGATTTAATACGTATATTCCGTTCTCTAATGTACCTGACCCAATCAAATCTTGATTTAGGTGGATGTGAACCACATCTCTTGTAAAAGTAAAATCATATCCTTCTTTAGAAAGTAAGGGTACAGATATGATATTACAAGTCGTACCTGGTACATAAAAACAGTTACACAGAATCAATATCTGCCCAGTTGTCATCCCAAGATGATATTCCCCTACGGATTCAGCGTTCATGCTCATTCCGTTAGCAACTGTGAGGGTCATATCTCCTATCCCGATAACCCTACGATTTCTCAGAGCCTGTAATGAATTACAGATGTGAGTTCCTGATCCGGTATCTAATACCCAGGAAGTAGGGTTAACTGACATACAGTTTTCTATCATAAACACACCCGAAGTCGAAGCCACAACATGCTTCGTATCCTGGCTACTGGCTTCTAAAGCCCTGCAATCACTCTGCCAATGCCCAATCCCATAGCAATAGGAATATCCCTCAATAGGGTGGTCCAGCTTGTCATAGGCAATGGACATCTGGACAGACTTTTGCCAGTCATATAAGTCAGATTCAATCAAATTATTATCTAGATGTAACCTATGTGTGGTCATAGGGTCGCTGCAATTTTAAGAGAGAAAAGAAGATACTATTAGCATGATGCTCTTGCAAGTTTAGAGTGGTTTAATTTATCTAAACAGGATGGCTCCCACTGTTTCTCGAATCCCTCCTCAAACCATAAATGAAGAATTAGCCAGGACAATTCTCACCGTACAATACTTGCTTAACCGTTCAGCCAGGCCAGTGTCGATACTTCGAGGGAGGTTTTCCAACGCTTTCGTGAAGTTCCTTAATTAAATAACCTCTTTTCTCTGGGGGCGTAGCCCCGCTGACACCTTTCTTGGCACCTACTTGGTTTATAGCATTGATCGTTAAGTGACGAATCTCCTGATAAGTAGCATGTACTCACAGTAGGATCGGGATCCAAAATATCATCGTAAGATAATGTTGAAGGAATCCTACCAACATTCATCAAACTCCAAAATGGTATGCATCTCTCTGCAAATTTCAGTTTCTTTTGAAATTCCCAATGTGGATTTTTGCCCCATGCTCTTATGACCTTGACGAAGGCCAACATATCATAAGTCACATGTCAAGTTCTACCCGTCATTATCCAGGTTAATTTGAACCCATCCGTACATACCCTTGACGAAGGCCAAAATAGTAGTACGACTGTCCCAAACCAACGCATCTATCTATGCTACAGATAAATATCCAGCAGCTACCAATCACTATGCCTTGGCGAAGGTCAAAATACATAGCTTGAATACTACTGAATATTTAACTGAAATGACGGAGGGCTACGACTGGTTTTGGCAAAACCGTGAACGTAGTGAACTTGATATAATCGAAGGAACCTGATACTTTTTAAAAGGAGTGGCTAAAGCTCCGCAATTAAAAAATTCTGCTCTTTTAAAATAACCGAGTGGTTTCTTTTAAATTTGTTCCAACGATTAAACTTTGGTTTATTTTCTTTGCATTATAATAATGCGTCCCATCATTTAATCTTATCATTGCAGAAAACAACGAAAATACCACGTCCTCTTATGCCATCCGCATTCGCCACGGGGTCCCGTCATCACCCGTTAGGTTACTTAACTAACGACAGAGCGGGGGCTGGGCTAGCGCGGGTGTAAAACATAAGTGACGTCTAAATAGCTATCATATATATAGATATTTTACATTCGTCTGACGCAATGATATACATTCCAGAACACAGATAAACAATATTGGATTTGCAAGCAATCTGTATTTCTTTTGAGCCTGCAAGAAAAGACAGATTACACAGTTGTGATGAATAGCCATTACCCCACCTACGACCCCTACGGGTGCGGCAAACTACCCGCCCGGCAGTTTGTGCACCCCACCTTGGGTCTGTCCTAGGAGCAAAAAAAGTAAAAAGAAATAATACAATGGTGGCTACAACCGCAACCTGGATGTGCCCCGCGAAATAATATTACAACTTGTTACAATTACATCAAATGAATTAAAACAATAACCCATCACAAAACCCGGCTAATCACCACAACAGTCCAATACAGTTTATATGCACAAACAGTTAAAATCCATTACAGAAATGTGCAACCCCCTGCCAACCGACATACTAGCAGTTAGGGGAGGTTTACGAACACATTATACAATCACAGATATAATCCAATATGCAAATACTGTACAATTTCGATCGATTAAACACTTTTAATATTGCTCCAAAATCTGCTCTGTATACTGGAAACCTGAGCAAAATTAAAATATTCCAGAAAACCCCAAATTACACAGAGAAGCAGCACAGGAAATTTGAGTTCCTGACTCGGCAACTCGGCGGCGGAAGCGCGGCGGATCGGTGCGATCCGCCGCGGTTCCGCGGCCGTGTTGTCGATTCAGGATCTCAAATTTCTTGGGTGTTCTTATGGTGTCTTTTCAAGCTCTCTGAACACACCTGAAAAAATTTTGGACTTCATTTTAAATTCGACAGAAACTTGACAATTTTAGGGTTTTCCGGCTTCGTTTTTCCGTTCGAAATTCGTAGAAATTTGCAATTAAGTTAAGACTTGTTTAGCTGGGCTCTGATACCACTGTAAGTCGATGTTCAACACCCCAATACATGTGGGGAGGCGGAAATATGAATAACAATCAAGTTCTATGATCAAACATCGATTTAACCGTATGAATCGTTTGCTAAACAAGTTTTAACACAAGCTATAGAGTTTTAGTCTACTATGCGAAGAGATTATACCAAACGGTTCTAGTCCTTCGTCTTGATGTTCTCTACGGCCTCTTTGGATCTCCACGCCCTCTTCGGCTTTCTTCCGTGATAGACGATCCACCCGAGAACCCTAATCCAAGCTATAACCTCTAAACTTGAGGTTACTTAGTTTCTCTAGTTGCTAAATAGAGTAGCTAAGATGATGTAGAGATTGGTTATGGAGTAATTAGTCTTTCCTAATCCTTGTTCTCAACTCATGAGGGTAGGATTAGGGTTTGGTGAAGGAGAGAGAACTTGAAGAGAGAGAGTGAGAAGATGATAATGATATATTATATTGAATAAAGCTTCTCACTTGATATATATGAAACATAAAGAATAAGAAAGAAATGAATAATTAGTGAATATTCATCATGTTTCATTTAATCAAGTGGGTAATTCATCATGTGAGTCATTAAGCAATAAATGATGCTTTAATGACATGATGAATCACTTACAATGAGTCACTAATTCAATAAATGAAAATGCCACCTCTCTCTTTATGTCACATCCTTCTAGAAGCTTCTCGGAAAATTACGAGAACGCCCCTCTCATCCGTGAAAACACGGAAAAACTTTAGACTGTATAAATCCAATAACCTGATACTAGAATCTGGCTTAAACCAAAGCCGGCTAGTAAAAACTGTCCGAATGTCGTACGTGCGATCAAACACGTATGCGTCCGAACCTTTGTCGTAAAACCATACGACCTCTATATCTTTTCGCCTGGGTTTGGGAAATCTCTGTGTGGGACTCTAAAGACTCGACTACTACGCTGGCAGTGGGTTTAACCACAGACCGCAAGCGGCACTAGCTGTACGTAACGGTCCCTAGGTAGTTGTCGATAAGAAAGCTGATGAGGTAACTCATCTGAAATCCTACTGAGCCTGTCTGTGACAATCTCCGTACAGTCCGGTCTGTTCGCCTAAGACTATCGCATATCAAGCCTAGGGGGCGGCAAGCGTCAGTCCCCTAATAGCTGTATAAGTCGTGTTGGAGCGAAGCCCATTACGCCCTGAGAAGCTACTGGAACCTACCAGTATATCTCGCTTGCCCTGGCCAGGGACTTTGCGTAATGGCTCTCTGACACAGTGCGATATCAACTCCCAATACCGGGAGAGACGAATCCTATCTATCCGCCACTGCCTCCAAGTGCTCGGGACTGCACCCAACTGCTACCTGTTTGCACGACTCCTTTGAGCCGTGGTAGCGTAGTAATCTAAGAACAGTGGGACACACTCGAGGCGAAGTAGCAGTGTCAAGTCTGCGGACTATGCTGTACTCATGTCACCTGGGAACTGATAACTGACGATGGGTATAATACCAACCAATCAGTTCCTCGGCGAGTCCTGTCCGGTGTACCCGTAACCTAACGAGCACGTGTATACTATCTCTAGTACGACGTACTGATGGCTGTGGGACAGACCATCTCCCCAACTAGGATGAGAAGCGTATACACTTAGTCTACTCCGGAATATCGATGCCCTATCTCGATAATCCAACGACCAGGGACCTGTATAGGATGTTGCTTACAGACTACCCAGCCCCCACTAGTGTGATTGCCATCACGACGCTGGTAATCAAGCAAAGATCCTATGGGCTCTACTAATATGTATAAGTGATACGTTACAAGAAACATATGCACATATTAAAGTAGACTCAAACCAAGTAGCATACTACCATTTTTAGCAAGACTGTATATATAACTGTGAATATCCCAAGCTTCCATTAAGTAATATACAATCTAGTATGATACAATAATGGCCTCTAGGGCATATACACTAACAGAATAAAAATACCAGTATACTAAATTATGAGATGCACCTGTACATGCAACAAGTCAAGGCAAACTTTAATAAGAGTCAAGCAGGTTCAAGCAAGCGGGTCGGGTCGAAAGCCAATTAATATGTAAAATACTATTCGCACCCAAACACGCTAAATTAGGAATAGACCATGGATAAGTAAAATACTGAGACTGGAATTGGTATAAATGAACTCGGGTGTTACAGCAAGGAATGTAAAGTTGTTGAATTTCATATTTCTTGTGATATATTGCTTAAGACATCATGCAGAATGGACCTGCATGGGCCGCCAACAAAACCTGTCACGCCCCGCTTCCCAATAGACGGAAACGGTGACGTGGCAAGCCCATGACGTATTTATTTCGAGAAGGTCATTTCCCAGAATAAATACGCTAAACGTAAAATAAGCAATATAAAATGACAAGAAATAAACATGAGATTTAAACTTCAACACCTTTATTTACATTCAACTTGAAGTAACATGAGTTCACCTGAAAGAAAAATACAAGAAAAGAAATGCCTAAACAGGTGGCATACATAAACTGAGAGAAAAAGATAACTAGTCTAGGCTTGGATCGCGATTTGCTCCTCCTCTGTAGTGTCCACCTTCTTAGTCTCCACAGTATCTGACGAACATTCCAAGAAACAAAAGTGGATGGAATGCCCGTCAGTGAACTTTCGCTCGGTAAGTCCCCAAGAATTGGGTGTGAAGTATAAAGTATAATGATAAAGAAAATGTATATCATGAAGTAATGGACTAGGAGATAGGTTGTTTAAACATGTCATTTAATGTAAGTATGGCAATTCTATTTAACATGCAATTCTATATATATCATGGCAAAATAACATGAGCATAGTATAGCATGGCCGTGTGGTGTAATTATAGTGAGTATGAAGTAAGTGTCCTAAAAGGTCTTTACATGGGTCAACTAATGTAACGTAAGTTCAAGAGTGAATGTCAACCAATCTCAAGAGTGTTCTCGAACCCAACAGGCTGTAATCCATGGGTAAGGAACCACGGGCCCGAATCAAGTGTTAGAAACGGGACTTCAACCTAGTGTTGAAATATTCCAAACTCAACAGGCTATAATCTAAGAGCAAGAAAACACGGGCCCTCATGATAGCTTGCTTGTGTTAGTAGACATCGATTCATGATCTAGGGGGACTCCTAAGATTTCGTTGGATTCACACATGAACTATCTCGACACCCCGTGTATTCAACTTTACTGTTAAAATTACTAGTCTCCTAAGATTTCGTTGGATTCACACATGAACTATCCTGACACCCCGTGTATTCAACGATACAGTTAAAATTACTAGTCTTGCTCGAATTCATGAATACATAAAGTGACAAGATTGAGTTCATGTCAATATCAAGTATTCGTGTCAAGTGTTCATATATTCATGTCAAGTTGTATTTATGGTTCGAATCAAGTGAGTTTCAATAGCCACCATTGTGTTCTGGTATTCATGTTATGTTCATGTCAAATTATGACTAAGGTTCGGTCAAGTCAAGTCAAGTATATCTGTTTGAAATAGATGTTGATTTCGAGTGTTCAAGTTCATGATTAGGTATTCGTGTTTGATTTTGGATTCAGGTTTGAGTTTGGACTCAGACCGTGTCAGATGCTCGTACTGATTTAACTCTTGAATTCTTAGGTTCGGGAGTCATCGGTAACTGCTGCACATGGACAGCAGAATTTATGTCTTTTTCCAAGACAATTACCATTGATAACTCCGTTAAGTTGTCTGTCTTAAATAGGCAAGCACTCACTTTCTCTGGCTCTATGGGGCTCAAGAAATTGATTCCGCTTAAACCTATATTTACTAAAATCCTTAAATATTGTTTTTTTATATATCTCGAGGGGGTTTTATGAAAAATATTTTAATATAGTTAAAAAGTAAACCTCGATGGTGATTAGTATTACTTAGGGTTTTCATGAGCATAGATTTTAAGTATTGTGGTAATTTAATGATAAACACTTAGCATTTGAAAGTTCATGGTATTTATTGAAAAACTTGTCCTTTTGGTATCTTGATGGTATTTTATTGGTATTTTTTAATCTTTCATTTTTTGAAAAATATCATTTCATTATATTTTGAAAATATAGATTTATAATTTTTTTAATATAATTTTTCTAAAAAATTAATTTTATTTTATTTAGAAAAATTCGTATTTCTTAAAAACGTATTTAAATCCTTTTGCGATCGAATGCTCCGTGAGGAGGTCTGCATCTTGCTCTACTAACCCAAGAATGTGCGATAATCCGCACCATCCATTAGCGGATCCCCTAAAGAGAGTTGTAGATGTATAATCGCAAAGGAAATGAAATACCGCTTTAAAAGAAATCCGGTTTAGAATTATGTGGTATTTTATTGTAATGCTATCTTCGAACCAAAAACACATACCATTAAGCATCGTGCCATGAAACCAAGTGTGTGTGTGGGGTAGGTCGTTACCCCCACGAAGTTTTCCTAATGGTATTGTTAAGCAAATTTTGTCGAAAAGATGTGATAACAAAGTTCAAGGTATTTTAATGTAAAAGTTCAAATATGGTTGGTTTACATGAGATTCTAGGTTAAACTTGATTCTAACCATTGGTATTTAAGTTTGCAAGTATCGTGTAAGAATTTGTTTGAACAATATATAAGAAGAATGGAGTTTCTAGGGTTTAGAAAAAAGATATCGGTATTAACTCCACTTACCGGTATAAGTTTTAAAATTGGATTTCAATGAAGAGAAAGGGAGATTGGGAGGGACTTACCGTTTGGAACTGTCAAGAAGAGGTTAAAGAAGAGGAGGGAAGCTTCGTGGGGCCGCGGGAGCTCCGGAATCGGCTTCGTTCTTAGACGGAAGAAGCTTGCTCGCCTGCTCCACTTTACTCCATTTGCACTTATGAATTTTTTTAGAGAGTTTTGGCTAGAATTTTCAGAATGGTGCTGAGCCAAGATAGGGAGTGATATTTAAAGTGGAGAATTAGAGTTTGGGAATTAAAAATGTTGATTAAAAAGCATTAAAATGGTATTAAATTGTGAATTGAAAGGTCTCTGTTTGATTGCAGGGAAATCAAATAGTGCAGAGGAGTTAATAAGAGTTGAAGAGTCATGTGTGCAAAGCACGGAGCATTTTGGATCCATCTCGACCGTCCCCGCCGGCCCTAGGTTCAAATCCCCTGTCGATCTTGGGAGTTAGGTCTCAAGATTCGTGCCATGTGGATTTTTCAATGTGTACACCATTTTGCATATGTTTGATTTTTCTGAACTTTTCATTTCCCCGTGTATTGCACGGCAATCTTTTGGGCTTGTTCATATCATAATTTTGCATTATTATATTCCTCATTCTTATTCATTTTACAAATAAACAGGTGCTTTTGATCCATGTCTGCTACATAGTTGCAGGTTATAGGTTCTCGGAACAAAATAGTGAAAATGATGAAAAGATGTCACAAAAGTGAGACTACGACCAACAAATAGAAGAATCTTGATCATGCCTACAGTTTGAGAGACAAACGAAGATCAATGAACAAATTCACAAAGTACAAAGGCAGCGCAAGGTTCAAGACTTCGACACGAAGCAAACGGTAAAAGTCCACGACATTATGCACTGTGGAAATCTGGAAGAAACTAGAAGACATTCTGAAGAACCAAGTGAAGAAAAATCAAGTAAAAAGCAACATGAAAATTACCAGAGAAACAGAGACCAAGAACCCACAATATAGCCGTGGAACCGCGGCCAAACATGCCTTCTAGCCGCTGATCCGCGGCCATATAGAGCACGTGTCGGTGCAAAATTTGTCGGTAGTGGCAGTGCGTTGACTAAGCTTCTCAGGGTAGTTTTGTAAATGCAGATAGGGATCAGATGTAAACCCTAGGGTTTCTATAATCTTTAAATAGAAACCCTAAAGCTCTTTTTGGAGCATGCCTCTTCTTGTTCCTCTTTTTATTTATCAAATTCAGAATTCAATTCCTGTAATGTATGAAGAGTGCATCAAATAAAAAAATAAAGTAAGTTTTCTTTTCTTGCCTTAGTTTAATTTTCCTTTCTGCCCTAGTATAACTTTATTTATCTGCCCTAGTTTAGATTTTATTTATCTGCCGTAGATTAGATAATTAGGTTATTAAAAACAATCACAAACAAAAATGAAATCTTTTAATTCCCTAATGAGTGAGAAGTTCCTCACTTGTTAGGGTTAGGAATAGGAAAGGTTTGAGAGATGAAAATCTCTCACCCCTTTCTTGCCCATCATACATTTTAATAGGGCTCTATGCATACATACACACACTGCTCACTACGGCACCCTATCCCATGAGGTAGCGATGATACCGTAGTTTAAAAGACCGGTTGTGTATATTTTCCATGGAGGTTAGGGTAAGAATTAAGAAAGGACGGACAAGGACCTAGAGAAAGAAACATAGTTTCTTCTCGATGGTACTAATCCACTTTGTTAATTATTACCTTAACACCTAAAAAGATCTTAATTAGGGCATAGAAAGCGGTGAGAAATATTGAATTTCCAAACTTAACCTAAACCTAACCCTAGCAAAGTTTTAATCCTAATCTAAATCAACCTTAGTTTTTATTGATAATCCAATCCACCACAATTGGAATTAACTTGTTAGAACAATTAGAAAATACACAAGATCCCTGTGGACCGACCCGTACTCAACCGGCTAGCTACCAAGCGACGCCGTTCTTGATTGCGGTTAATATTCTTTGATTCATCTTTTAAAAGCGCATAAGCACGCATAAAATCACTTTCAATCAGGGCTTCCAAAAAGTTAAAAAGAAAAATCAGAAAAAAAATTGTGTCTGATGGGAATCGAACACAGAGGCCACGTCACAGCAGTGTAAGGGCTTTACTAGAGAGCTACAAGTTGCTTCTTGGTTTTATTTAATAAAAGTAACTTATAACTCATACACAGGCTGTAATACTCTTTTCTGTACATTAAAACAAAAAATTATGTACAGAGATTTCAGATTCGTTACAGATTTTTCTGAAATCTTTCGTTTCCCCGTGAATTGCACATGCAACTCTTGGACTTCCGAAAAATTAAAAAGAAAAATATTTAAAATAATTGGGACTGATAGGAATCGAACACATAGGTTATGTCACAGCAGTGTAGAGACTTTACCAGTGAGTTACAGGTTGCTTCTTTCTTTTATTAAACAAAAATGACTTATAATTCCTATACAGTCTGAAATACCCTTTTTCTATAAATTTAAACAAACAATTCTATACAGTGATTTCAGAGTTGTTACATTCTACCCTCCTTATAAAAATTTCATCCTCGAAATTTACATTTATATAGAGACTAATTTTCAAAAAGGTAAGGGTATCGTGTACGCATATCTTCTTCTCTTTCCCAAGTTGATTCTCCTGGCGAATCCTTTCTCCACATCACTCGGATCAAGTTCATTTCCTTATTCCGTAATGTCTTCACCTTTCAGCCCAGGATCTCTACTGGTTGCTACTCGAAAGTTAGATCAGTCTGTACCGTGAGCTCTGAGTGATCAAGTATATGGTTGGGGTCACTCACATATCTTCATAGCTGGGATATGTGAAACACGTTGTGCACTCCTTCCAATGAGGGTGTAGTGCTAAACAGTACGCCACTTCTCCAACTCGTTCGAGTATATCGAACAGTCATATATATCTTGGACTTAATTTACCCCTCTTTCCAAAACGTATCACTCCTCTGTTTGAAGAGATCTTCAAGAATACATGCTCTCCGGGTTGAAACTCCAGATGTCGTCGTTTTGCATCTGCCCAATGTTTCAGTCGGTCTTGGGCTATGCGCATCCTTTCCCTGATCGTGTGAACTACATCTACAATTGCCACAATCATCTCTGGCCCAAAGAGTTCACGATCTCCCACGTCGTCCCAACTCAGCGGAGAATGACACTTCCGTTCGTAGAGTGCTGCGAATGGTGCCATCCTAATGCTTTCCTGGTAGCTGTTATTGTATGAAAACTCCATTAGGTGCAAGTGATCTTCTCACGAACCTCCAAAGTCTAACATACAAGCTCTCAACATATTTTTCTAGGATATGAATTGTTCGCTCGGACTGTCCATCTGTTTTTAGATGGTACACCGTGCTGAAATTCAGACTTGTTCCCAGGCTAGCTTACAGACTCTGCCAAAATTGTGATCGGAATCTCGTGTCATGATTGGAAACGATGCAGACAGGTACTCCATGTAATCTCACAATCTCCTGCATGAGTTTATGAGTATCAAGATAAGTATTGTACACCTTGAAGGATGAATCTTACTTTAGATTTTTACTCACCTTTATATACTTTCTGCCAACGTCTCGGTTGACTGGCTAACTCGGAATGGAATAAAGTGAGCTGACTTGGTAAGTCGATCCATAATAACCCAAATTGTATCGTTACCTTTCATGCTGCGAGGGAGAGCAGTCACGAAGTTCATGGTAATGTGCTTCCATTTCCATTCTGGAATTGGTAACGACTGATGTAGACCGGTAGTTCTGTGATGTTCAGCCTTCACTTGCTGACACACCAAACACTTGGCTACGCTCCTTACTACTTTGCACTTCATTCTATGACACTAGTAGTATTGCCGTAGATCCTTGTACATCTTCGTACCGCTGGGGTGTACCGAATACGGAGAGCTGTGAGCTTCTTTCACCAACTCTTCTCGAACAGAGCTGACTGGTATACATAAATGGCTTCCATATCGCAAGGATCCATTTTCGTGGATGATGAAATTAGTTCGAAGTCCACTTTCTACTTGTTCTCGGATCTTATATAGCTTGGTATCATTTGCTTGAGCCGCCTTGATCTGATTTACAAGAGTGGACTGGACTTGTAAGTTCATTAAATATGAAGCGTTACCTGGCATAACTATTTCGATCTCCAATCCATGCAATTCTTGATGTAGCTTCCATTGAGTGGTGAGGTTCATTGCTAATGGCTGGTGACTGAGTGCATTAGGAACTACGTTCACCTTTCCAGGATGATACTGTAGGTTGATGTCGAAGTTCGCCATGAGTTCTAGCCATCTTCTCTATCGCATGTTGAGTTCCTTCTGAGTAAATACATATTTAAGACTTTTATGGTCAGTGTATATATCCACTCGTTCTCCCAAAAGATAGTTGCGCCAAATCTTGAGTGCGAAAACCACTGCTGCCGGTTCCAGATCATATGTTGGATAGTTTCGTTCATAAACTTTTAATTGCCTTGATGCAAAAGCCATAACTTTTCCATACTGATGTAGAACATATCCTAATCCTTTACCAGACGCATCAAAATGCATATTGAATCCGCCAGATTGATCCGGTATTACGAGGATAGGAGCGAAGGTTAATCTCGACTTGAGTTCTACAAAAGCCTTCTTACATGCTTCTGACCACACGAATGTTTCGTCTTTACGTGAGACCTCGGTCAGGGATGCTGCGATCTTTGAGAATCTTTCAATGAATCGTCTGTAGTATCCTGCTAAGCTCAAAAAACTTATATCTTTCACCATCTTTGGTGTCGGCCACTCACTGACAGTTGACACCTTAGCTGGATCCACAGAGATTCCTTCGCCTAAAACGATATGTCCGAGAAATCCGATTTGATCTATTGAAAATTCACTCTTGTTATACTTGGTGTAGAGCTGATGCTGTTGTAATGTCTCCAGGACAATCCGTAAGTGCTCGGCGTGCTCTTTCCGATTCTTTGAATACTCCAGGATGTCGTTGATGAAGATAACAACAAACATGTCTAAGTACTCTCGGAAAACTTGGTTCATCAAGTTCATAAAGATGGCAGGTGCATTGGTCACTCCAAATGGCATTACAAGATATTCATAATGACTATAACGAGTCCTAAATGCCGTCTTTGGAATGTCGGACTCCTTGACATTCACGTGATGATATCCTGAACGAAGATCTAATTTTGAAAAGACACAAGATCCACTTAACTGATCGAAAAGGTCATCGATGCGAGGTAGCGGATACTTGTTTTTAATTGTTACATCGTTCAGAGCTTGATAATCCATACATATCCTTTAGGTACCTTCCTTCTTCTTCACCAGAAGCACCGGAGATCCCCGAATTGATGTACTAGGTCGGATCCAATTTTTCTTCAGAAGTTCGTCCAACTAAATACAAATCTCCTTCAATCCCTCCAGACTTAATCGGTACGGAGCAATTATTACTGGTTGTGCGCCGGGTTGCAAATCAATGCTGAATTCAAGAGCTCAATCGGGAGGCAAACCTGATATATCTTTCAGGAATACATTCTCGAACTCTCGAACTACCTATGCCTTCGATCCTTCCACTTGCAATGCTGTAATCTCTGCCTTCTTTGGTTTTTCTTTATATATGCTTGGCTCCAAGGTCTAGTCTCCACTTTTGAAGTAGAACACTGGGTGATCTAGTATTTCAAACAATATCCTTCTTTGGCGGCAGTCGATGGTAGCGAAGAAAGTTCCCAGCCAGTCCATTCCCAAGACTACGTTGAAGTTCGGTATGTCCAACACATTGAATTCCGCATAGAATTCTCGACTGTAAACGACCACTAGACAAAGATCGTATCCCAAAGTTTCCTTTAGAACGTAGTTCCCTGAACTGACATTCCGGCTGGATACGAGCGGCTTAACTGGGATCACCTGAGTTCTTACGAACCGTTGCGATATAAAACAATGCGATGCCCCAGTGTCGAAGAGCGCGAGTGCAGGTAGGGAGGACACTAAGATTGTACCTAAGTCGTATGGAATATGTTTAGGTATAACAAATATATGAATTGAAAGTGTTTTGGAAGGGAATGGGGAAGAGATTTACCTGTGATAACCTGACCCGTAGTTTCGGCATCCGACATAGTGAATGCTTGGCGTCGCGGAACTTTACTCTGTGCCTAGTTAAACACTCGACGTTGGGGTTGAGCGGTATGGGTGCGGGGAGCTGGTGCTAGTAGAGCTAACTGGGTTGGAGGAGCTTGGATCGCCGGTCTAGCTGGAGGGTTGTTGGGTCCTCGGTTCTGGGGGTATGCTCTAATGCCGTGAGTAGAAGATCCATAGATCAGGCATAAGTTGTTTGCCCTGCGGCAGTTCTTCACAAGATACCCTGTTCTTTTGCAGTAGATGCAAAAGTATGGCCAGTTGTTGGCGAACGAACTTACTGGCCTCCAAGATGGTTCATTGAAAGCTAGCCTGGAAGAGGCCCCTCTTGTGATCTGGTGCACAGGGCGTTTCACACCAACAGTCTGTGGCCTTTCCTTCTTCTTCACAACTGCCTCATTGCATCGGGCAACCTTCAAGGTAAGCACATAGGTTGGGAAATCCCCTGTAGCGAGTGCAGCTTGGATTTTAGGGTCCAACCCTTTCGGGAATCATCGTGCCCAGATCTCAGCAGTGGGAATAAGGTGTGCATCAAATCTGTTATGACCTTATATTAGCAGTTTTGTGAGTGAGATCAGAAAATTGAATTTGAGACTATATCTTACCTACTGAGCATGGTAAACTCAGTATTATATTCATCCACTGACTTGACCCACATCGAGCCTTATTGTAAATGGATGAATTGATGCTCCATGTCAAAGCGGGCAGTCTCTGGGATGTATTTAGCATCGAAGAGGTCTCAGAATGTTCTCCATTCTATTGGTTGCGCGAGACGACTCTCCTCAGCTTTCCACCATACCCTGGCGTTATTGGTCAGTTGCAACTTAGCAACTCTCACCCAGGCTATATCTGGCACATAAGCTGCTGCTAGGTCATCCTCGATCGCTTGAGCCCATTCTTCTGCTTCAAGCGGACTTTCTTTACCTGAGAAGTTCTTTGGGTGTAGTGCCCGAAATTGCTTAACTCCGGATGTTTCGGCTTCGGGGCGATACATAAGGATAGCAGTCTGCTGCTACTGACCCTCCAACAGGCTCTTGATAGCCTCAAGAAGTACTGTTTGCTCATCGATAGGAGCTGCAACGGTAGGTGGTGGTAGTAGTGTAGGCGGTGGAGTATTGCCATTGAAGTTTGTGCCGGTATTGTTAAGAGATTCCATCACCTTGATATAAAAGATAGGTTAGGATAGATTCAAGGAATTTGAAATGCAAGGAATGTAAATGTTTGTTGAATTCATTAATTCTTGTGGTATATTGTTTACAAATTTATGCAGAATTGACCTGCAAGGGTCACCAACAAAACCTGTCACGCCCCGCTTCCCAGTAAACGGAAAGTTGACGTGACAAGCCCGCGACATATTTATTCAGAGAAAGTCATTCCCTAAATAAATATACTAAGTATATTGAAACAATAATACACAATACAAGAATAAATGGAGACTGTAAAATTTTCAACAAATATCTTTATTTACATTCAACTTCAAATATTTACATGTACATGAGTTTCGGCTGGAAAGTAAATACAATAAAAGAAAATGCCTAAACAAGTAGCATACATAAGCTAAATAAAAAAGTGAAACTAGGCTAATCCCGTGGAGCGATCCGGTTGTATTCTTCCTCTGTGGTCTCCACTTCCTCTGTCTCGACCGTATCTGGCGAACATTCCAAGAAAACAAGAGTGGATGGAATGCCCGTCAGCGAACTAGCGCTCGGTAAGTCTCAAGGATAAGGTAAGAATAAAAGCATGACAAGTGTAGAATATATATATGATGAGTAAAAGTATATGTTCATGGGTAAATATGTATTATATGTCTGTATATGGTCACCATGTTAACGTTAAGTTCCAAATGCGAATGCCAATGCAACCGTAGAATTATTCACGAGCTCAAGAGTGGGGCCCCGGAGCAAGGAAACGTGGGCCCATTTCATGTGTTAGTATCGGGGCTCTATGCCGTGGATGAATCAACCCGACTGATATTCGAGTAAAATAAAAAAATGGTTAATACGTGACTCTTGAAGCTCCGTTGGATTCACATAAGAAACTATCCTAAGCACTCCGAGTATAACTAGTTTATAACTGTATAGTGTACTTAATTAAATTGATGGATTGGTTATAACATGTCTTGATCGAAACCATAGATTGCAAAAGATGTAGAATGAAGTCGAGTAAGTCGAGTAAAATGCGAGTCATGTCAATTGAATCTTGGTTTGAGTCAAGTTAGTTCGAGTATATTAAGTTCGAGTTCACGTTCAATGTTTAGATTTGAGTTGGGTTAGAGTTCGAGTTTGTGTTTGAGTTCGAGTTCAAGTTTAGATTCGAGTTAAGGTCTTTTTTCATATTAATTGTTTTAAATTGTTAAAAATCTTATGTTCGGGAGAAATCGGCAACTGCTGCACATGGATGGCAGGATTTATGTATTTTTCCAAGACAATTATCATTGATAACTCCATTAAGTTGTCTAACCTGAATAGATAAGCACCCACTTTCTCCGACTCCCTAGGCTCAAGAGAAATGATACCGCTTAAACCTATATTAATCTAAAGTCCTTATTATTTATTATTGTTTATTTACAATGTTTTATTTCTCGAGGGTTTTTTATGAAAATATATATAAATATAGTTTAAAACAAACCTCGAGGGTGATTTATAATGTATTTTAATTGTTGTGGTATTTTAGTGATAAAATCCAACTTTTAAAAGTTTATGGTACTTTTATGACTTGTTTTTATGACTTGTTGGTATTTTACTAAAAATTCTAATCTTTCATTTAAAAAAATATAGTTTCATAACTTGTTTTTATAGAAAATACCGATTCATAGTTTTGTATAATTTTCATAAATTTAGTTTTGTTTAGAAAAACCGCATTTCTTAAAAACCGTATTTTTAATTCCTTTCAAGACCGAATAATCCGTGAGGAGTTCTGCATCTCGCTCCACTATTCCAAGAATATGCAATAATACACACCATCCATTAGCGGGTCTCTTAACGAGGGTTGTAGAGACGTATTTGCCAAGAATTTAGAATATCGATTAAAAAGAAACCCGTTTTGAAAAATGTGGTATTTTAATGTAAAACCTATTCTTTAAATAAATCCTAATCTCATGCTATGAAACCATAGTGTGCGTGTGGGGTAGGTCGTCACCCCGTGAATGATCTAAAGCTTTATACTCTCGTTATTGAAAATGTGGTTATTTTAATGTTTATGGTATTTTTATGAAAAATTCGTTTTATGATTATTTCACATAATTTTTTTTGTTAAACTAAAAGCTAAATGATTGTAAATAAGGTTACGAGTGGTGTTATGATGTTAGTTTGACCTATTTAACTTATAAAGTGGAGTACAAATGTTAAAAAAAAATATCGGAGCTAACTCTACTTTGTCTATGGGTTTTTAGAAGACGATTTGAGACGAAAGAAATGGAGAGAGAAGGGAAACTTACTAGCTTAGATCGTTAATAAAAAAGAGGGGAAGCCTTCGAGTGTCGTGGTGTTGTCGGAAAGGCTTCGGTCGTCGGAATTTGATCGCTACTCCCTCTGGCTTGCTTAACTCCACTTGAATAGTCTTAACCCTTCTTGAACTTAGAGAATTTTGAGGAAATTTTCAGAATAGAGGGGAGTTAGGGCACGGGGTGGTATTTATAGGGTAAAAATGAGTTAGGGTGTGAAATAAAAATGAATTAAAATGAATTTAATGGTGTTAATTAAGGATTTGATACCAACAAACCCGACTAACCCTAAATCATAGGGCTCTGATACCAAACAAATCCTGTCACGCCCGCTTCCCAAAATACGTAAACTATGGAAAGTGACAGAGCCAACCATACTACCGGTGGTTAGGAATTATCTCTCCACAGTCATATTATGGCTGTCTATAAGATATCAAGAACATAAAATATATAATCTATCTAGTACATATCCATTTGCCACAGTAAATAAAATCAGGAAAATGCATAAGCGGAAACGAATCAGTCTCCAATAAATAACATCTGAAACATATCCCAATATGAGCTCACATCAAAGAAATAAAATTGCGGAAATAAACTAAATTAAACATTTCTAAATACACGTTCAATTTCTCACTGCTCGGCTTGATTACTAAAGTACTCTTGTTCAGCCTGCGATAAAGGCAGAGGAACCAGGCCATGCAAAACCCAGACGTCAGTGCGTCATAATATCAAAATAACAGTGATAACCAGGATATAAAGACATAAGTAAATATGAATATAAATGAATAACACAGATATGAAACAATGAGGTATGTGTATGTATGGGTGTGTGATGTGTATTCTATAACCGTGCTTCTCGGTTATCTATTCTAAAAGCCTTTGAAATCAATTTAATGGAATCGTTGATATAAATCAATAGTATCCCGTGCGTGCCCGAGACCATAGTCAAGATTCTCAGGCTGAATCCGAGACGTGCCGCTAGGCAGTAAACATATAACATGTACAGATGAACGATGTCAGCAGTACCATCCCGGGGTTGGCCTAGCCCGTAAAGACTAATCGGTATAAGCATCGAACTGTTGAGTTACAGGTCAGGTTTCATTATTGATTTCCCATTACCCCCAAGCTTATGTATTTAAGTCAGGTATTGATGATGTAAATCTAATGCCAACACAGGATCAAGCAGGTACAGATTTTGTCTATGTAAACAACAGGTCACGTCCGTCAAGACAACAAGTCGGGATTGTCGGCATTAGTAATAATATCCAAGTAACAAGTCAAGTAGTGTGTCGTGAACATGTCATGTGATGTATATTAATCAAATAGATGCCAAATTGAAACTGTAATCAATATCAGAACACGGTAAACAAAACTGATACCATGATGCATATGTATCTATCTGTAATAACCATTATACGTCCATGACTATGTATGATGCAAACTAGATAACATGTTGTACTTATGTAGTAGTATAATGATATCATGATGTTCCGGCATGCAACTAGATATGCTATTATAAGTACGGATACGAACGGATAACGTAATACTGTATATCGGTAATAGTTGCTAAATAATAAAACACATGTACTCTCTTTATTCATATAAACATCGATATAATAACATAGCATGTTGCAAGTTAAAACTTGCCTGATCGGATCTCACGTCTAGATACGGATACTATGTTCCGACGTCGGATTAACTTCACGATGCAACTCACGCGTGCAGGACTGGATCTGGTTGAGCAGTGACATGTCACTGACTAGGCTGGACGACGATGATGACTAGGTCGTCTGGATCGTCGGCGACGCGCGCAACTCTGACGAGATGGCCGGAATAACAAGAAAAGAAATAAAAGAAAGAAAGAAAGAAAGAAAGAAGAAGAAAAAGGAGAAGAAGAATGGGTCTGCTGGTGTTTGAGTTCTAGGGAAGCGAGGATAGAGGCGAGGTGACGGTGACGATGGTGGGTTTCCGTCGGTGATGAGGGGTAGTGGGATTCTCGGGTGGCTAGCGGGGTTGTTGCTGCAACCGAGGGTTGATGGTGGGGGTGGTTTGTGGCGTCGAGGAGAGGAGAAAGGGATGAGGAGGTGAAGGTGGTAACGACGACGAGGTGGTGAGGTCTCCGTCGAGGGGTTAGATTTTTTAGGTCGAGGTTCGTTGTAGGGTTGGCGTCGTGGGTCGTCGGGATGCAGGGCAGTTGTCGGGGATGGAGAAGAGGAAGAGAAGGTAGTGGAGGTTGTGATGAGGGTGACGACGAGGTGAGGCGATCGGCGAGGTTTGGGTTTCTGCAGGGGGTTTGTCGTCGGGTTGGCATCGTTGGGGTGGCTGCGGTGGTTGTGGGTTCTTGGAAGAAGAGAGAGACGAGGTGGTGGAGGTGGTGATGATAAGGGCGAGGAGACGAGGTCGAAGTGATCGGTGGCGAGTAAGCGGTGACGACGAGAGGCTAGGGTATGGGTTTCTCGTCGCGGGAAGAAGAAAGAGAGAAAGAAAGAGAGTTGGTGAGGGTTTTAAATATAGTTTAACATATATATAAGTTTAGAGAGAGAGAGAGAGAACGTGAGAAGAGAGAGAGATACTGAGAGAGAGAGAGAGAGAATATGATATAATAATTTAATTAAATATAAATTATATATTATATACATGTTCACCACCAAAAACAGAGATGAACCGGGATAGACTGTCTTGCCTGAATTTGGGGGCAGATGCTATTTGGGTTTATCCATCCACCTCTCCGAAGATGTCAAGTTGATTTATGGCACCGTATATCGGAGGTTTGGACGGATGCGGCCGTTGTAGCAGATTTTGTCAGATTCCCTCTCGTTTACGAGTGGTTTTTTTTTTATTGTGGGGACACTATTCCCTGCAGGCGCAAGCCCCTACAGTTAATTACGTTATCGCGTCGCGATAACCACTTTCTCCTGCTCCGGAAGTTCACTTCGTGTCATGTATATTTTTTATTTGTTTAGTTTGCCCATGGATTGTATACAGAGACTAATTTATGTTGTCGCCCGTAGGGCGTGGATTAGTCCAAATCCATATATCTTAGATTTGGGTTTGTTTTATTTAAGGATCGTTAATCTGGTTTGAGATTAAGATCGACTTAAATGTATGTGAGCAGTTAGGGCTCGGTTGGTTTTCTATTAAGGATACGTTAGTCCAATTTGAGACTAAGATCTACTTAATAAGGTGTTAGGATCATTTTTGTTTCAGATTCAACAAAAGAGCATTTGGGCTCTGTTATCTTAGTTTAGGGACGTTTCGGTCCGTTATCGCCATTTTGGAGGCGAAGTTTTAGTTTGAGAATATCTTGGTCCGTTGATCACCATTTTGAAGGTGAGATTTTAGTTTAAGGACGTTACGGCCCGTTGATTACCATTTTGGAGGTGAGATTATAGTTTAAGGATGTCTCGGTCCATTGTTGCCATTTTGGAGGCAACTGTTAGTTTAAGGACGTTTCGGTCCGTTGCCATTTTGGAGGCAACAGTTAGTTTAAGAATGTTTCGGTCCATTGTTCATCTTACACGCACGTGTATTTGTTACGTGACGGGATAAACAACGATGATTTGGGATGTATCCAGTTTAGGGTGCAGTCTGATTTGAGGTGTGCACATCAGTTTGGAAGTGCTCCAAATAGCCGTTGGTTATTGGGACCCGCTACCTCTCTGAAGACGTTGAAGAATTACAACGACATGTATCAAAGGTGTAGAGAGATGTACCCTTGAACCAATTCCTATGTTTGAGGGAAAAGATCATTGTTGATCATCTAAGAATCATTAATCATTTTTAGAGACTAAGATTAACTTAGGAGATGTGAGATGAACATTATTTTGAATATCATCAGTTGAAAGATCATTAGTCATGTTTGGGACTAAGATCAATTTGTGGAATGATGAGTGCAGAGGGGCTCAGTTGATTGGAAGAACCTAGTCAATTTGAGCTAGATCTGGGTCTCCATAATTACCCAACAGAGCTAAGTGCTGAGGCATACAATGCTCACGTGCATTTCATGTGAGGCATCTGATTAGTGTTAAACACTAGAGTTCTGTAGCGCCCATGTGACACATGCGAGGCACCAGATTAGTGTTAAACACTAGAGTTCTATGGCGCTCACATGACATACGTGAGGCATCGAATTAGTGTTAGACACTAAAGTTCTGTGGCGCTCACGTGACACACGTGAGGCACCGGATTATGGGCACTGCCCACTTATTTCCCCGCTTTTTATATAAGTGTTGATTACTTGGTTCTTATGGCGCTCACGTGTGAAACACGTGAGGCGCCCCAAGGTTAGGTTCTGCCTTTTGGGTTTTTATCCTTTCCTTTTAGATGAGTGTGTGCAAAATACGTGATTGCCCCAAGAGGCACTTCTCGTTGTTCCTTTAAGCGCTCACATGGGAAACACGTGCGGTCCTCGTTATAGTGTTTAAATGGTAATGAATCATCAGCCTTTCCTTCTGGGTGTTTGTAGATTTTGATCTCATGTTAATGACCCTAGGATTTAGAGCATCTCGTGTCTCTTGTTTTGCAAGAATTAAATTCTTTTTATATGGTTAAACCCTAGTATTTATAGGAATTAAATTCCCATATGTTTTTTTGTAAGAGTTAAACTCTTTGAACTCAACTCTTTCTCCTAGGTTTTGAATCTGCATGACAGAATCTTTTCGATGAGAATTAAATTCTCAAGTTGTGGGGAGATCTACTTATACAGATCTCAACCAGAAAAAGAACTACGTTCTTATATGAAGGGTTAAACCCTTGAAGAGGCAAAGAACAATCTTTGTGTTTTTTTTCCTTTACCTAATATTTCAAGGAAACAAGTCTTTTCTTTGAGAATTAAATTCTCCTCTTCTTCAAAAGCTCACTGTATATTTTTTAAGTCTCTAGGGAGTTCTCTCACTTTGCCACCCTCTCTCTCTCTAAGACTTGAAGTCTCGGGTTCTTTATATAGTGGAGAGAAGTTTGTTAATTAGTTTTAGAAAATCTCTCATTAAGAGACTCCAATTGATTTGGGGATTTTACTCACTGTTGGATCTTTGATCCAAGGGTTTCTGTCTTACAGAACATATTTTTCTTGTTTTCTAACAAGATTAGGGAAATATTTTCGCATATGTAGAATTTTATTTTGTAAAATAGTGGCTTTTAATCACCATTAGATTTTTAATTTAAGGATGCTCGATTTAACGGAGCACAATCTCTCTTTGTTTAGAAAGATATAGAAAATATTTTCCATCTCATGGGATTTTTGATCCACCAACTTTCTGTTTAACAGACATATCACTCATCACTTAAAAAGATCAATAGAATTTATGCTTAATCACCATTGGATTTTTGATCCAACGGTTCCTTGTTGAGTAGAATTTAATTCTACGTAGGGAGGTGCTCTCATGTGTTCAACACGTGAGGCTTATTTATTTTGTCAGCTATTTGATTGCAGCGCCTATATACTTTGCATATAGGCACTCACATGTTTAACACGTGAGGATTATTAGCCTATAGTTTGTTTGCATTGCAGTGCCTATATGCGTTGCATATAGGCACTCACGTATTAAACACGTGAAGCTGTTTTACTTTAACAGTTGTTTTAATTGCAGTACCTATATGCGTTGCATATAGGCATTCACGTGTTAAACACGTGAGGCTGTTTTAGTTTAACAGTTGTTTTAATTACAGTGCGTATATGTGTTGCATATATGTGCCCACGTGTTTAACACGTGAGGCTTTGAATAGTGGGGAACTTTCCCTTACCCTTTTTTTATAAGGGAACAAATGCCCCCCAACGTTGCTCTCACGTGGCTTGCACATGAATGCAACGCTGTCTGTCTTTACAGCCGTTGGATTGCCTAGTGAAATAGGAAAATGAACCGCTCCCCATCATGTCTTATAAATGCGGGGGTTTCGACCTCTGGGATGACCACTGTTCTTTCATCTTCTTCCTTACTTATTTTCCTTAAGAATTTAATTCTCTTTTTCAGAGCTTAGTTCTCTGCCCGCTGAAATTTCAGAGTTAAATTTTGTCAAAACTCTTTCTTTGGTAAGGATTATCAACATGATCCTTTTTTGTATTTTCCCTGGATTTTAAATCCATCGATAGAGCGTTGCTCTTTTCTTGAATTGATTTCTTAAAGATCTAAATCAAATACATTTTTTTGTAGACTCCGAGGTCTTGAATCAATGGGGATTGTTAATCCACCTCTTAGGGTTTTATCCTATCACCGATCTTTAAGGATTCTTGGAATTTAATTCCATTTTCTTTGCCTCCTCGCTATGGGGGTTTTCTGGGATTTAATCCCTTTATTAAAGGAATTTAATTACGTATTTACAGATCTTAGCTCTGAAAGACTCAGACACTTTTAGGAATTTTATTCCCTGGAGTTCTCAAGTATTTTAGGGTTTTAATGCCCCTAATACAGATTTGAATCTGTCGTGCATTTCAAGAGAAATTGTTTTAAGAGTCGTTTAAATGTCACTATTTACTTGATGAGAATCCTTTTTGATTCTCACAATGATTATTTTGCCTCATCATTGGCGAGCCACTATTTAGATATTGTGGGGTCCATTGGTTTTGAAGGCAATGGTCCCGTGAAATACACATCATGGTTTTCTTTTCTTTTATTTTATTTTACCTTATTATTTATTATTGTTATTTATTATTATTATTATTTATGGGTTTTTCCTTTCCTCTTATTTTAGAAACGATGGCCTCACTTCCCGACTTCCCTTACACTCGCTCAGAAGTCGCTTTTCCGCAATCGCCATAAGACGAGGAGGTTATGGCGATGATTATGGCACATGATAGGGACCATACTAGTCTTCTCTTGTGAGGGACGTGGTACGGTGATTTATACGAAAATTTGTGTTTGTAGAATAACCGCAATCAGAACGGTGTCGCGCGTAGCTAGACCGAGGTGAGTACGGGTCGTCCTCAGGGAAACATGGAACCTTTTACTTTTACTTTAGATGTGTTGAGAAAGAGAGGAGGGATAAAGAATTTTATAGAATGGTTTCTAGATCTATGTTAAACAAGAATGTAAAATATAGATCTAGATTATTTTAAAGATGTAGATAATATAATAAGAGGGCTTGTAGGGTTCGTTAGGATTTAGTAGTTATGGACGATTAATTAAAAGTTACCCTTTTTATCCATTAATAGATTTAGAACTAGAACGACGGTGATGCGTGTAGATTAGGATTTCTGGAGGGAAAAGGAATCCCACTCTTAACCCTTATCTCGACACGGAATTCCGTTCATATCTAGCCTTTACCAAAACAATCATTAATCTAATCTCTAATCGCGGTCGGAACTAGCAAAGAATTACTAGCGCGCCCGATTAGGATGTTAATGATTCTTTTGATAAAGTTCCTAAACTTTATAGGACTTAAAAAGGGTTTAGTTATTTTCATCGTCCATTAGCCTACCCTAATCCTACGAACCCTAACAAGCGGAGAATTACTCGCGCATGTTTGGAAAAGAAGATGAAAAGACAGAGAGGGAAAACATAATGTAAAATGCAAAAGAATTAAATAAAACAACTACCTTTATTAATCAACTTGAACAATCTACACTTTATTCCTTAGAAAATGATTACAAAAACTTGGTTTGCTTTTCGAACTCTTCCGAAGGAGGTAGATGAACAGTTGATGATCAGCCTGGATGCGTGAGCCGTCTTGGACTTTGTGATCTCTTCGGCTTGATAACTTTTCCCAGAGGCTCTCGGTGCCTTTTTATAGTGCAAAGCCCGAATCTTCTTGTTGAAAACTTGATAAAATTCATCATATATTTATGCCCCAAAATTTTAGCCAACGATCTCCCTAGATTGCCGCGGATCCGCGGCCAACAGGGGGGTTTGGCCGCGGTTCCGCGGCCAATGGTAGGGATCTCTTGATGAAATTTCTTGTGCGTACATCTTGTGACATTTGGCAATCCTAGGCATCTTCAGAATTCAAAAATCTTTTCTCGGTTGCTTCCAGACTTGGTCTCCAAGTTTTGCTTCTTAATTTGGCAAGATTTCTTCAACAACTTGATTTGTTTGATAAATTCTGCATAACAACTTGGAAAATTCTGCACAATAATCTCAAATAATATTTAGTAGGCTTAGTTCTACTAGGATTTGGTCAATAAATTTATTTGCATACATTTTCCTACCAAATAATAATTAAAATATATTAACACATGGAAAATGGTGTCTTTACACATAAACCCTCATATGTATAATATATTATAATAAAGTCCTTTTTTAATATGAAAATGGTAGGAAAAATGTAATACAAATGTGCAGTTTTATCAACTGAACAAATACCCCCAAACTTATCTTTGATCGTCCCGAGCAAACTAGTTTATTCAAGAGGAGAAAAAGAAAGGAGAAAACTAAGCACACTTTCGTAGGCAGACACGATTGCACTGAGCACGTGCAACAAGCCGTTAAACCTCTAGGTGTCCCTAGTAGGAGGAGTGTTGTCTCCTGAGTGTTTTCAGCGGATTACACCCACAAAATCCAATAACAAAAGAAAGATGGTGAAATTTACATATAAAGATAAGAACCATAAAAGAAAGGCCTTGAAAAGAAGAGTTTCCAACTATACTAGCTTTTCAGTTGTCATGAGCCCTATCTTAATAGTCATGAAAAAATGTTAGAAATCACATCATCCCTCAATAAAACATCGTCTTTATTCTTCATTTCTACCTTTTATCCAAACATTGATCATATAACCCCACGTGTGTGAAATGGACATCCCTTCACTCGGAGAATTCAATTCAAGCTATCATACTCTTGTCCATCTACCTTAGTACTTTTTAATTTGATGAATATTAAGATTCGCTCACAAATTTTCATGCGACCGTTAATACTTCTTGAGGTACTAACAGACCGATTACTTATGTGCTTGCTGATTAGGTGATACTATTTTTCTCGTCTTGCACCACCTAAGGCTTAGCAGTGACTCCCAGACCAGTTGGCCTTAGGGCACTAGGTGAAGAAGCACCCTTGCTATATTGTTTTATTGCTGCCTTGGCGATACAAAACCAGTGTTCATTTTTTTCTTTTCACCATTTTTATGTTTTCTTCATTTTTTTTTCTTCCTTCATACTTTGGCTTTTAGACAAGAGCATTTCAAGGTATCCTCTACTATCCCGAGTTTCAAGACGTGTGTATGTGCATATAGTAGGGTATCAACATTCAAATGTTTGGCTTCCATAATAGAAACTATTTTTCAGACTTATTTTTATCCTCAGATTAGTGACTTCCTTCATTTTACTAACCCTTGGGACAACAGCTCATAACTACTTATTACTAGTTCGTTTAAGAAAACTTCCAATTTTCTTGGTTTTCTTAAATTATTCCTATCTTTTGGATGTAATTTTTCACTTTCTACTCTTTTGTTATAAAAAATTTTTAATGCCCGGTATCAAAGATAATTCAGTGAATACAAACCTCCCCCCCAAACCTGTTTTCAGCAGTGTCCTCACTGATGTAGCCTTTTGAGAATATGGACCTGTATACTAAGGGAGAGATACAAGGGGTAAAATAATAGTTAAATGAAAAATTCCCCCAAACTTATTCTTTGACACGCACAGATATTCAATCAAATCCATTTTTACTCACCTCCATTCTTAAAATGAGAAAATGTTAAAAAAAATATGGAAGTGAGGCGGAGGAAATTTAGTTTTGATAAAGCGGCTCCTGTAAAAACAGGAGCTCCTCCGCGGGGTCAGCAGAAAAATACGGTTTTAATCTATGCCCATTTACTTTAAAAATCGAACCGTTTTTCAAATTTTCGACTTCAACTGCCCCGTGCGGGTGTACATACCGCACCACAAAAGCTCCTTTCCAACGAGATTTAAGCTTACCCGGATGAAGATGGAGACGGGAATCATAAAGAAGGACTTGTTGCCCCGATGTGAAGGTTTTTCTAAAAAGATTTTTATCGTGGAACACTTTAGTCCTATTCTTTACTATCACCGCATTATCGTAAGCTTCATCGCGGAGTTCGCTTAGCTCATTCAATTGCAGCTTCCGATAGCTGCCTGCATGATCAAGATCAAAATTAAGCTCTTTAATAGCCCACATTGCCTTATGTTCGATCTCGACGGGAAGGTGGCATGCCTTCCCAAACACAAGGCGGTATGGAGACATACCAAGATCGGTCTTATAAGCGGTGCGGAATGCCCAAAGAGCATCCGTCAATTTGGTTGACCAATCTTTACGGTTTTTTAAAACCGTCTTCTCCAATATCTGTTTGATCTGCCTATTTGAGATCTCAGCCTGCCCGCTTGTTTGGGGATGATAGGGCGTAGAAAGCTTGTGAGTGATTGAATATTTCCGCATCAAGGCTTCGAAAGACCTATTACAGAAATGTGTCCCGTTGTCGCTAATGATAGCGCGAGGGTGTCCGAATCGCGAAAAGATGTTTTCTTTAAGGAACTTAATGACAACTTTGTTGTCATTAGTGCGACACGGTATAGCTTCCACCCACTTCAAGACATAATCAACCACTAACAAGATATATAGATTCCCAAAGGAGTTGGGAAAAGGGCCCATAAAATCAATACCCCAAACATCAAATATTTCCACAACCAATATAGGTTGGAGCGGCATCTCGTTCCTTCGTGAAATCCAACCCAAATGCTGACATCGCGGACAAGTTTTGCAATGTTCAAATGCATCTTTAAATAATGTTGGCCAATAAAAGCCACATTGCAAAACTTTCTCCGCCGTTTTTCGAGGTCCAAAGTGACCGCCGCATGCCTGATCATGACAAAATGATAACACGCTCTTGAATTCATCGTTAGGGACACACCTGCGAATGATTTGATCGGAACAATACTTGAATAGATATGGTTCATCCCAGTAAAAATATTTTACTTGGGATAAAAATCGAAGTTTGTCTTGTTTCGACCAATCGCTAGGTATAAGTCCCGTCGCAAGATAGTTCATGATATCCACGAACCAAGGTTCGTAGGATACATTCAAGAGCTGTTCGTCGGGAAATGAGTCATTTATCGGCACGGTCACAGTTGGCGAAGAAGTGATGCGTGAAAGATGGTCGGCTACTACGTTTTCACATCCACTCTTGTCTTTGATAACAAGATCAAATTCTTGTAACAATAGGATCCAACGTATTAGCCTGGCCTTCGCATCCGTCTTCGATAAAAGATGTCGTAGGGCGGAGTGATCTGTGTAAACCACAATAGACGAGCCAATCAAGTAGGGCCTAAATTTCTCTAATGCAAATACAACTGCCAAGAGTTCTTTCTCAGTAGTTGTGTAATTTATTTGTGCATCATTCAAGGTCCTACTTGCATAGTAAATTACATGTGGCATCTTATCAATATGCTGTCCCAAGACAGCACCAATAGCAAAATCTGATGCGTCACACATAAGCTCGAATGGGTGGTTCCAATCCAGAGATGATAGAACCGGGGCTGTAGTGAGTGATTCTTTAAGCGATTCAAAAGCAACCTCACAATCCGAATCGAAATGAAAAATAGTGTCCTTGGCCAATAGAAGGGTTAAGGGTTTAGCAATTTTGCTAAAGTCCTTAATAAATCTCCTATAAAATCCTGCATGACCAAGGAAAGATCGTATATCTTTGACGCAATTGGGACGAGGGAGGTTTTGAATGACATCTATTTTAGCTCTGTCAACCTCAATGCCTTTATGTGAAATTATATGTCCAAGTACAATACCTTCTTGGACCATAAAATGGCATTTTTCCCAATTCAAAGTCAAGTTCTTATCCTTACAGCGGGTAAGAACAGCGTCAAGATTACGAAGGCAGTCCTCAAAGGAGTCCCCAAAAATGGAGAAATCGTCCATAAAAATTTCTAGAAAATTTTACACCATATCAGAAAATATCCCCATCATGCACCGCTGAAATGTAGTGGGAGCGTTGCATAACCCAAAGGGCATGCGTCTATAAGCAAAAGTTCCGAAAGGACAAGTAAAAGTGGTTTTATCTTGATCCTTTTCGGCGATGGGGACCTGGTTGTAAACAGAGTATCCGTCCAAGAAACAGTAGTATTCGTGTCCCACTAATCGTTCCAACATCTGGTCAATGAAAGGTAGAGGGAAGTGATCTTTCCTCGTCGCGGCATTGAGTTTCCTGTAATCGATACATACGCGCCACCCAGTTTGGGTGCGTGTTTGGATTAACTCATTAACCTCGTTAGTGATGACCGTGATGCCAGACTTTTTAGGGACCACATGAATTGGATTTACCCATTGACTATCAGATATGGGGTAAATTATTCCACTATCAAGGTACTTGACGATTTCTTTCTTTACCGCCTCCTTCATAACGGGATTTAACCGTCTTTGTGGGTCTCGGGTTGGTTTGGCTTCATCCATCAGATGTATGTGATGTTCAACAATTAAGGGACTAATCCCTTTGATGTCGGCCATTGTCCAACCAAATGCTTGCCGATTCGATCTCAACACTGCCAAAAGTGCATTCTCTTGCTCTACGGCTAGAGAAGCGGATATAATCACTGGCAAAGTCTCATTCTCTCCTAAATATGCATATTTAAGATGAGAAGGTAGCGGTTTGAGATCAAGAATTGGCGGAGAGACAATAGAAGGAGGGGTAACGGAATGATATTCGGACTCCTTAAGAGGTTCAAAACTTGCATGAGATATTGACTCGGAAAGTGCTGCTGACTTTTGCAACGAGTTAACGGGTTCAATCTCAAGGTCGAACTCATTGAACATATCCTCACTGTGAAGTGGTGCAAGATCAAACGATGTCTCATTAGTATTGTCGAGAACATCAAAGCAAAGCTCCTCATCCATGCATCTTTCGGAAGCTATCTCGTGGATGGAACAAACATCCAGCAAATGAGCAGAAGGTTCTGATGGCTGACTTCCTAGCTTGTAAATATTAAGCTCAATTGTCATTTTCCCGAAGGATAAGTTCATAGAACCATTACGACAATTAATCATAGCGTTAGAAGTTGCTAGGAAGGGTCGACCAAGTATCACCGGGATTTGATTGCGTGGGTTTGCCACAGGTTATGTATCTAAAACAATAAAGTCCACGGAAAATATGAATTCCCCGACTTTAATTAACACATCCTCTAGTTTGCCCCGAGGTTTGGTAATAGATCGGTCTGCCATTTAGAGAGTACAATGGGCGGGTTTTAACTCTCCAATTCCTAACTGCTCGTATACTGAATAAGGAAGCAAGTTGACGCTAGCGCCTAGATCGAGTAAAGCACGATTTATATTTTTACCCCAATAGAAATAGAGATTGTAGGACAGCCGGGGTCCTTAAGTTTCTTTGGTATTTGTTGGGTAAAAGCTGTGCTAACATTACTCGTCATGAAAACCTTTTTAGGCACTTGAGTTTTTCTCTTCCTAGTGCACAAGTCTTTAAGGATTCTTGCATAAGATGGGACTTGTTGAATAGCATCTAGGAGAGGAATATTCACGCTAATTTGCTTAAACATTTCCACAATCTTCTCCATTTGCGGGTTAGATCGGTTGGCCCTTAATTGGTTTGGAAATGGAGCTCGATCAATAAGTTTTGGGTCCAACGTTTGTGGAGAAAACTGTGGCGACGGATTCGATCCCAAAATTGGAGTGGGCATCGACTTAGATAGATTTGGCGAAATGTTCGAGCCTTGGGGAAAACGGAGAATAGGCTCGGATGAAATTGGGGGACTAGACGAATTAGGGGAAGAAGAAGATGAAGATGGGGTATCAAATGTGTCACTAACATCAAACTGCTCACCCACACGATTATTCAGCTCTCTCCCCGATCTCAACGTAGTAACGGCATTCACATTATGATTTTGTGAATGGCCAGGATTCTGTATGGGTTGAGATGGGAGTTTCCCTTTCTCTCTTGCACTCATTGCGGCGTTTAACTGTGCGATTTGGTTTTCTATTGATTTAATACTCTCACCATGGGAGGAGGAGTTTTTCGTTAGGGTATCAATAGAAGACCTCATCTCAGCCGAAATTTGCATGGATTGTTTCATGAACATATCCAAAATTTGTGCAAGTGAGTTGTCAGTACCGGCCACTTGTGGTGTAGAAATGTTGGCCGGATTTTGGAAATTTTGTGACTGAAAGGGGGGCTGATTCTGAGGTTGTGGTTGTTGTGGAGGAGGTCTTTGATAATTACTTTGTTGGTTTTGATTCCAAGCAAAGTTAGGATGATTCCTCCATCCTTGATTGTACATGGAAGAATAAGGGTCGTTTCTAGGTCGCTGCTGAAAAACAACATTAGCTTGAAACAATGTATTCATAGGACATTCTTCCGTTAAGTGTGAAGGATCCGAACAGCAACCACAGACGGTCTTAGGAAGCGTGACCTGATTTAGGGAGAATGTTGAGAACTTGTTTTCAATAGCATCGAGTTTCTTCTGAATCGCTGCCATTTCGGCTTTCACTGCGATAGAAACATCGAGCTGGTGAATACCTCGCTTAGTTGAAGGTGGTCTTACGCTTTCCCACTGCAACGTGTGTTCAGCAAGGTCTTCCAGATATTTCCACGCTTCACCGTCATCTTTAGACATGAAATTGCATTGACACATTGTTTCAAGCATCTGCTTTGTCGCTTGATTAATGCCCTCATATATAATCCGACATAAATCCCATCTTTGTATTCCGTGATAGGGGCATTGGACAAGAAGATCTTTGAAACGTTCAAAGCACTTCCAAAATGGTTCATTGGGAAGCTGGGTGAACTGGTTGATCTCGCTCCTAATATGTGCAGTCTTATGATTTGGGTAAAACTTCTTAAGAAATGCTACGACGAATTCATCCCAATTAGTGATAGAGTGTGCGGCAGTATTATAAAGCCATTTTTCTGCCAAGTCGCATAGTGTGAATGGGAGAAGACGTAAGCGCATAGCATCTAAAGTTAATTGTGAAGTACCCATCATTGCGCATACGTTTTCGAATTTGGTGATGAAAACGTACGCGTCTTCCGACTCAAGCCCGTGAAATTTGGGCAGCAGGTTGATGTAGTGGGGTTTAATTTCGAAATTATCCCCGTTAGGTGGTGGAAGAGATAGACAAGTAGGAAGAGGACCACAAATAGGATAGCATCTCTCTTGGAGAGAGATGCGTGGTGGATTCTGCTCACCTGCGGGCGGTGGCAGCGTGGTGTTATAATTAGATGGAGTTCCGTCCATCACGGTTGATGTGGTGTGTGGTGGGGGAAAAGAAGATGAAGAAGTACCGACTTCGGCGTCGATAGCAGGAACACGGACAAGACGGGCACTAGGATCCCGTGTCCAGCCGAGCATGCACTAAGCGGGTTTAGTGCAAGTGGCAGTGTGTGTGTGATTTAAAATTGGCTTGTTTTGAAAAAGTGGGACTCAAGACAAATCTTCCTAAGATGCACAAGCAACCCTAGAACTAAGGTCACCTAGGTCCAGTCTCTAGACCGCTCCTAGACTTCCAAAGGACAAGCCGCAGGATCAATCCTCTACCGCCTCCGTACTTTCCTTGTAGCCAGATAAGTGCCAGGTAAGTGGGAAGGAACCACGTCGTGGGCCTAATTAAAAACCACTAGCCTTTGTCACACTTGCCTAGGCACTACAAAAGTAATGCGGATAAACGATAGATTACCCACGACCTTCCTCTGTCCTTAATGAGCGCGACAGTCCTTAGAGTCTGGTCTAGATATTTTTTAAATTAATGAAGGGTTGATCTATATGCTCGGTTTGTGATTTGTGGGGCTTAGGAAGGGTGATGAAATCCCCACCTAATCTTGATTTGGTCTTTGCCCCTTAGAGTCCGTATTAAATATGTAAAACAAAACCAATCACAAAACTTTTGCAAAAATATTTTTTAGCGGCGCAATTTTGCAAAGAATCCTGCAGAAGATAGATTTTATTGGATTTGAGAGGAGAGAGAAGGAGTTGAGAATCTTACCAGAGAATTCCGTAGCCCTAACTTTTCTATCCGGCCGCGATTTCGCCGCCACAGGTGCCTTTATGCCGCGGTTCCGCCGCGCGGTAGAGAGAACAGTTGATGAAAATTTTTCTGTGATCTCCTTTGCTCCTCTGGATCTCTAAAAATGTCTCTGTTTCCTATTTTCCTCAATTCTGTGACTCCAAATCTCCTTGCAAAAATCCACGCACAAATCGTTAAATATGCAATTTGCAGTTTTATTTTAATAGTGATATGGCTCGTCTAAGAATTCAACACAAATAGTAAAAATAAAAAATTACGCACGTATCCCCGGCAACGGCGCCATTTGATTTATACGAAAATTTGTGTTTGTAGAATAACCGCAATCAGAACGGTGTCGCGCGTAGCTAGACCGAGGTGAGTACGGGTCGTCCTCAGGGAAACATGAAACCTTTTACTTTTACTTTAGATGTGTTGAGAAAGAGAGGAGGGATAAAGAATTTTATAGAATGGTTTCTAGATCTATGTTAAACAAGAATGTAAAATATAGATCTAGATTATTTTAAAGATGTAGATAATATAATAAGAGGGCTTGTAGGGTTCATTAGGATTTAGTAGTTATGGACGATTAATTAAAAGTTACCCTTTTTATCCATTAATAGATTTAGAACTAGAACGACGGTGATGCGTGTAGATTAGGGTTTCTGGAGGGAAAATGAATCCCACTCTTAACCCTTATCTCGACACGGAACTCCGTTCATATCTAGCCTTTACCAAAACAATCATTAATCTAATCTCTAATCACGGTCGGAACTAGCAAAGAATTACTAGCGCGCCCGATTAGGATGTTAATGATTTTTTTGATAAAGTTCCTAAACTTTATAGGACTTAAAAAGGGTTTAGTTATTTTCATCGTCCATTAGCCTACCCTAATCCTACGAACCCTAACAAGCGGAGAATTACTCGCGCATGTTGGGAAAAGAAGATGAAAAGACAGAGAGGGAAAACATAATGTAAAATGAAAAAGAATTACATAAAACAACTACCTTTATTAATCAACTTGAACAATCTACACTTTATTCCTTAGAAAATGATTACAAAAACTTGGTTTGCTTCTCGAACTCTTCCGAAGGAGGTAGATGAACAGTTGATGATCAGCCTGGATGCATGAGCCGTCTTGGACTTCGTGATCTCTTCGGCTTGATAACTTTTCCCAGAGGCTCTCGGTGCCTTTTTATAGTGCAAAGCCCGAATCTTCTTGTTGAAAACTTGATAAAATTCATCATATATTTATGCCCCAAAATTTTAGCCAACGATCTCCCTAGATTGCCGCGGATCAGCGGCCAACAGGGGGGTTTGGCCGCGGTTCCACGGCCAATGGTAGGGATCTCTTGATGAAATTTCTTGTGCGTACATCTTGTGACATTTGGCAATCCTAGGCATCTTCAGAATTCAAAAATCTTTTCTCGGTTGCTTCCAGACTTGGTCTCCAAGTTTTGCTTCTTAATTTGGCAAGATTTCTTCAACAACTTGATTTGTTTGATAAATTCTGCATAACAACTTGGAAAATTATGCACAATAATCTCAAATAATATTTAGTAGGCTTAGTTCTACTAGGATTTGGTCAATAGATTTATTTGCATACATTTTCCTACCAAATGATAATTAAAATATATTAACACATGGAAAATGGTGTCTTTACACATAAACCCTCATATGTATAATATATTATAATAAAGTCCTTTTTTAATATGAAAATGGTAGGAAAAATGTAATACAAATGTGCAGTTTTATCAACTGAACATACGGTCATATCATCAGGGGCCGCCGTAGCTTTACCTATGAAGCGCCGACAGAAACCATACACTCTATATCACTGATGGAACGCCCACGGACTGCTTATGCGGTGGAGGCAATTAACTGGACTCCCACGGGCCGACTCGAGCCGTCAACAACCGGGATACCCAACCAACCCATGGTGGCCATTGATATTCTGGGGCGCCGAATATGTCAGGGTGAAGCTCGGTCCTGGGGGCAGGTTTATAAGATAGGCGTTACCCCCCGCGTTTAACGATTAATCCTTAATCCTGCGCGCGCAAGAAGCCATAACTTGAGAATGAACCAATTCAGGGAGTCTTGAGGACTCCAACCAGACAAGTGAGTGGTTCCTACTGGAAAACCACGAACGTTAGGAGCTTCTGTTGAACGGGTGGAACGGCGCAAAGCCAGGAACTCTGTTTAAGGAAACTGTCCGGCCGGTGAGCGCGAACCAGTGAGTGGTTGCCCAGTAGGCAAGCACGAACGGATCCTGTTGCTTTTCCGGTGAGCCCGGAGAACCCGGGGAAGTCCAATAACCGTACTTCCTAGCTACATAGAGCCCGATGAGCCTTAAACGCGTGCGAAAGAAGAATGAGAAGAAGCCCAAAAAAAAGCAAAAAAGGAACATAACCTCCGAGACTATAAACAGAATAGAACCATATCGTGGTCCTAATTGTACAGCTTTTGTATGATATCCTTCCAAGTTGGATTCACGTAGAACATCCGTGAAACGGTAACTTCCGCGCCCATCCTGCCTGCTGAAATTGATGTGAATGATCGTGTCTTCGACATTTTATTCAGTCTGATTAGATATGTCATCATTGAAAAAAAATCTGTTATGTCTCTGTTTTCTTTTTTGGATTCCGAGGATGAGCCGTCCGATCCTAACAGAATTTATGAGGAGCCCATTTCGAGGGAAAGATGAAGCAAGCCAAGCGCGAAATCAGCTTACGGGAAGGTACCAACTTCAAGGGGAGTTCAAAAAAGGCTTGGCTTGGCTCTGGCTCCCTATCCTCGCTCAATATCCATCATCTTAATTAAATAGTTTGGTTAATTAAATATTTTGGCTTCCTAGCTACAGGGAAAACCCGGTGTGCCCTGGGTTCAGAACGTCGTGAGACATCACTAGAAAGCGCAGTGCAGCTCCTCGCCCTGGATGCTGATCAGCAAGCCTCACCGACGCAGGTCATGGATGCCCCAGAGAAAGTTCTATAGCCTGCCAGATAAAGACATGACCATAGGATTTCATAGAGAGCGCCTTTGGGCTCATTGAAGATTCTATCTATAAAAAAAGAAGGTGGGCTACCATCCCTGGGCTCTATATATTCTCTCCGCTCAACGCGCACGTTTGCAGAAGGTTGGGTTGTACCAATCAGTGTATGCATCGTTATTTTATTATCACGCTCCTCACGTCTGGTGGGTTAAGGTTTTCTTGAATCAATAGAATCTTCCTACCAACACGTTCTTGCTAGGGAATAGTGGGGTTTTGATTTCACTGGAAGAGTTTCGCGAGATATCCGGGTTGCCAATCAGGGGAGAGCACTACGAAGAGTTACTGCCTCCTGATGAGTATGTGTTTGATATGGTGCCCGCTATGCTTGACGGCCTGACGACTGAGAATGCCGTTCGTCATAAGTACCCGAATCTAATCAAGGCCCTGGGTATCTTTGAAAAACTGTTCGTGACATCGGAAGGGCAAGATGTCACTTTTGACACTTTTATTGCTTGCTTCCTTCGCGAGGATGTCTTATCCAAAAAGGCTCCAAAATTCGCGAAAATTGAAGACTCTTTTAGATTCGGGCTGAGGAAACTGCCGGCCAAAGAGGAAGACCTGCCGTAGTTCTATATTCCAAACTCGTCGACCGTAGCTTTCGATGCAATCGCGGCCCCTGGCATGGACGAAGAAACTTTCTTCGTCGGCTTTATCAGTCTTTGGCTCAGCTGGTTCGCCATGCCGATGCATCGCCGTTTTATGAGAGCCTCCATTTTTTGTCCTGCTCATCGCATAGCTGGAGGAGCACGACTAGCTGTTGGCGTCACGGGGTTTTTGCATCTTTATCACGGGTTAAGCATTGCCGCTAATACTTCAAACCTGGGTAGGAATACCGTGAATTTCTCCCTCCACTACTTCATGTCGTGGATCGAGATGCATGTGTTGGGAGCGTTTGCTGCGCACCAGCGAATCGATTTTTATGAATCATATAATTTCCCGCGGATCATGAGGTTGGTTGATGCTTCCGCTCACGATCCGACCCAGTTAGGGGCTCTCTGTGTACTGCTGAATCCGTACTCAAATGAAGGCGGAATAATTTTCAGCGATCGAGTTCTTTCCGCTCCTGCGGGGCCCATTCATCAATTGTTTGATTTGTTGAAAGGTGGGGTTCCGGATTTAAAGCCTAAGGAGATTATGCATCTATACTCGACCAGGCCGGGTTATTTGGTGTTCCGCCGGAATGAAACTGCTCTCTTCATACGGTATAATCTGCATCGCTTCGCCCAGCAGTTAGGCTACAACCAGGGTGTTCTTCTAGAGGCTAGTTGAGCATGCCCTCTCCCTGGAGGTTACTCGCGATGTCATTCACCATTTCATACGGTTAAACATTGGCTCCATCTTTATGATCCCACAGCCCGACTATCTTTCGAGGCCTGTGAGGTCCTTCAAGGGTTGGTATCGCCATCGGGTCGGCCCTGTCATTGCAGAGGAGAGAAGGGTGCTTTTCGAGTGTAGAGCTCCCATTTCGGCTCAGGTCACCAGCTCCCCATTGCGGCCGAGGTCAGTGGTTCGCCCTCCTCTAAGGAATAGCGGTTTGGTGCTTATCCCTAAATTCGCAGAAATAGAATCAACCCCTCGCCCTACTGGTATGCCGGTGCGTATTAGAGCCCAGACAGAAGTTCCTGATAAAGCACCCGCGGTGGTGTCACCAAAGGGTGATACTGAAGGCGAAGTTAGGCAACACCGCACCAAAGCACCAAGGGGGAGGAAGCACTCCTCCGCTAGCGTAAGCACATGCTCCAAAAGGATAGAAATCGGTCGCCGGCCTACTCGACACTTTGCTTAAATCCGAGCCCTTTATTCAGGACGAGCCAATATCTATGCAGGAGCCGGACGACGGTCTTCTCATTCCCGGTTCATCTACCGAGGAGGCCGCACAATTGGCCGAGGCTTTAAGGCGCTCAAAAGATGAGACTGAAAACGTGTGCGCCCTGATGAAAGCTTACCCCCCCATTGTATTCTACGATGTTGAACCATCATTATGGAGGGTACACATGGGTCCCATGTTAATGGAAGAAGAACGAGCTCTCAAACAGCCCATCTCGGTTGTTTCTGAAGATGAGCTCGCACTGAAAACGGGCAGCCATTCACTTGCGATTGAAACCCGGCAAGCACATTTGATCAGAAAAGAACAACGGCTCGAAAAAGCCATACTTCAGGCTTCTTGGCGTATTGGTATGCGTATTTTTTGTTTCCTTCTTTTGGTGAGTAATTTGTATTACTTTTACAACTTCTTATTTTTGCGAAAACTTTGCAGGGACTTCTGCAGCCGAAGTGGATTTGAGTCCAGATCGAGCCATGTCTACGGATTCTACGAATATCTCTCGTGACACACCGACGGGTGTAGAGGAGATTACTGAAGCTATTACCCTTGCTATGGAGTTCCCGGTGGTGGCTTTTGTCCCTTCAGCGTCTACTCCTCCGGCAGAGATGGTCTTGCCGGCCATAGGTCACATGGCTATCTCTAGTGACGCACCGGAGGGTGTAGAAGAAGCTGTCGAAGCTGCTATCCCTCTAGTTCAGGACGGGCGAAGCTATTTAGTTAATCTTCCACACATACACATTTTGTTTAACGACCTCTCCTTTATCTGAACTTTCCCTTACCTCGGAATTGCGGGAGCTGGCAGCTTCCATCGTGGATCTTTCCCCGAGAAAAACCTTCCAGCGATTGCTCGACATGGCGGTCCTACAAGCAATACCTCCACAAAGCATAGTACTCTCTTCTGGCCAAGGTCGGTATTCTTTTACCCTTTTTGTTTTATATTGTTATAATGATGCTAATATGCCCTCCATTTTAAATCACAGTTATGGAAGCCGACGATGAAGTCGAGATTCTTGACGGGCTTGGGGATTTCTCAAACCCATCTTGCATGACTGTGGGTAAGTGTCGCGTTATCTTTGGCATCGTTTTGTTTACTCTATATTTGGAAATACAACTGACCGCACATAAATCTTCACAGCTTTGCCACCTCTGATCCCATTAAAGTCTCGGATCCCCATGCCACCAGGCCCTTACGCCCGACATGTATCTGAAAGGATGGCAAAACAGAGCATTTACTCCCTGGCGGCTCTTATTGAAGATCTTCGCGCTGGTACCTCTGTTGCGGCCGAAGAATTTGTTGCTGAAGCCAACGCTTCCTTGTTTGTTCTCGCTACCTATCATGACGAAGCATTGGTGCGTGCCTGGGTTGAGTACTGTCTCCGAGTGGAGGCCTACCTACATGGGCTTGAGTACATACGCCTTCCCTCCGACATCTTGACTGTAAATGCGAGCCTGCGAGGATGGATCGAACGATGTACAGCCAATCTCCAGTCATGCGAGAAGAGGCTCAACCGAAAGTTTTCGGCGAGGGAGTTGGCTTCAAACGCTTTGGGGAAACTTCAAGCTCAGCTTAATGTCAAGACCACCCGTGCGTACGAAATTTGGCGGGCGCTTCAAGAAACCATTACAGAGGTGGTGGCTCTTGAAAAAGCCGTTATTTTTACTCGTGAGATGGTTGAAGCCCATAAGGTCGCCGAGAAAGAGCTTGAGAGTCGGTTTGCTTCATACCAGAATCAACGGACCCAGGCAGGGACTTTTCTTGCAGCACTGATGGAGCTTGAAGCCGAAGTCCAGCGGAAGAACGACGAACTCGCTGGTCTATTGAACCGTCTACCGACTTACCATTTTCGTCGCTGTATATTCTCCCTCTTTTTTTCTCTTCTCTTTTGTTTTGTATTCATTCATAAATAAGAGTATTTTGTATTCATTTTGATTCATGAATAAAAGACATATTTCATTTCATACCAGCGCTTCTCTTTCTTTTCCTGTCTTGACTTGGCAAAAAGTAGTTTATTTACTCATTGCGGAATTTGTAGTCTATTCACTCATTTCGGAGCTTGTAGTTTATTCACTCATTCCGGAGTCTCTAGTTTATGGACTCATTTCAGAGTTTGTTTAGTTTGTCTCCCTTGGGCTTGTAGGCAAACTTGTCCTAACGTTATAGTTAACCCCCGCTCTTTGCGACAGAGGTCCGTTAGGTTTTATGGTACTAGGGGTTTTAGTCTGTGGTACCGTCGCGTTGGCTGATGCATTCCTCGATATGCAGACTTTATATTGTTGTTCGGGTAGCCCTGCGACTGTCGTGTCTCTAATAATTTCGGGAGCTGGACAAGACGTCTTCAAGTAATCTTCTTAGGCAGTTTGACCGTAGGAATTTTGCCATGCCGCTTTTTACTTGAGGTTAGGCTCAGTTTGGGGAGCCCCAATGAGTCATAACCACTCTGCACTAGTGTGGGATGATCTCCGATAGTCTTTCAGGTTTTATTTGAGTTGCCGTCAAGACCCTAAAGCTAGGAATTTTGCCTTCGCTTCCTTTTGATTTGGCTATTTTGGAGCCTTTACTGACATTGCGTCTGTTGTAACAAGAAGAATGTCGGTAGTCTTTAGGTTGTTTTGTGAACCGTCATGACTTGGAGCTAGGAATTTTGCCATGGCTTCGTTTTGTTTTTGACCATGGAGTCTTTGTTGACGTCGCGTTTGCATCTTGCTAGGATAAGAAAGAATGCTGTTGTTGACATTGTTAGGAATATGTATGCCCTAGAGGCCATTATTGTACATGTGATGTATATTATAGTGGATGCTTAGACATATATTTAGAGGACTTTTTTACTTGACATGATAGTATGCTATCTGGTTACTCTTTATCTTAACATGTTGATTGGTATTCTTTACTGTCTTGCTCTCACATATTGATAAAGCCCTTATGATATGTACTTGACTACAAGGATTATGATGAGATCATACTAGTGGGGCCAGGGTGGTCCAAAAGTACATCCTTTAATCAGTTCCTAGTCGAGGGAATATCGAGACCAGGGCATCGATATTCCCGAGTAGACTAGTGTATACGTTTCTTGTCCCTTAGAGGGTGATGGTTGATCCTACAACCATTGGTGTGTGACATCAAAGATTGTACACAGGTGCTCATTGGAGAATGGGTACACCGAACAAGACTCGTCGATGACTCCTAGTTGGTAGTATACCTATCGTCAGATAGCAGTCCTATGGTGACACTGGTACAGGTTACTCTGTAGACCCGAGATCGTCATAGAGCCTTGTGTGGCTCCCATTGTGCTTTGATTTCCTCCCTACCATGCTTAAATGAGACGTGCAAACATGTGGATTTTGGGTACAGTCCCGAGTCATATGGAGACAATGAACGATAGGAGGGGTTTCGTCTCTCCCGGTATTGGGGGTTGATGTTGCGCTATGCTCGATTGGTTATAACTGGAAGTCCCTAGCCAGGGCTGCTGTTGAGATTTACTGATAAGAGTTATCAGCAGTTTCTCAAACTGTTATAGGCCAGACATCGGTATGACTTATCACGTTACTGAGGTTTGGCGTTTACCACCCTCAGACATGATATGCGACATATCAGACAAAGAGACCGGACTGTATGGTAGTGTTACTGATAATCTTCATGGAGAGTAAGGACGAGCTTGCATGTTGATCTTCATATCGCTCAATACCCGGGTAGCCGTTACGTCCAGCTAGTACCACTGACGGCTTGTGGGTGACCGATGTGATCATCACCTACTGCTGGCGTATTGACGAGTCTTTAGAGTCCCACACAGAAGTTTTCTGGTTGAAGCGAAACGAAGTAGGGCATATTTGTTGATATGTGTGTGAGCCTGATTAAATACGAGTATGTGATACCGTATTGTAATCTGGCAGTTATATGTTATCGGTTAGGTTATATGTGATATAGCCAGATTATCGAATCAAGTGTTGATTTGATAATGTGATAAATAGATAAATGATATTAGTCGGTCATATGTGATATAACCGGATTATTAAATCAATTGTTGATTTAATAATTTGATATAAATTATATTTGATATAATTATATATTAACTAATATCCTTAGCTCACTAATAGCTTTATTAATATATATATATATATATATTAATGTATATTTGATGTACATAAATATATATATTATTAAATGAAGCATGGCATGTATTTTTCTATTTTTAGAAAATACAAAATTAGGTGCAATATGTGGAGATATTTGTGGAATGAGCAAGGCATGGGTTTTATTATTTGTATATTACTCTTGACTCACTATTCAAGCGGATTGTTGCAATTTCTTATTACATTTTAATTGCATGCTTGAATAAGTGAGGAAAGAGAGAGCCATTTTAGTTCACTCTCATTTTTTTATTCTTCATGCCTTACCCATTTCAAGAGCTCTTGCTCTTTCTTGCTCTCCAAAAATTCTCACCCCATCTCCAAACTCAAAACCCTCACATGTGATGTGAATCATTGAGTTTAAGAGATTATTTGTGAGCTTACAAAACCCCTACTTCACCATCCCATACTAGACTAGCCATTTGGTGTGGTGTGTTTTCTATACTAAAAAAGTTTAGTGTAGAGGTAGCTTGATCGAGTAGACTTCAGGTGGATCGTTTTTGGCGCGAAGATCTTCGGAGGAGGCTCGTCCAAACTTGAAGTGGAATCTAGAAGAGTCAAGTGGACCACAACCCGGAGCCTAAGAAGAGAAAGACTTAATCTTCAAGGGTATAGCCTACTTTCTCTTAGCTAGTTTTGTGATGATATCAATCTAAACCCTAATCATCTAGTTAGTATCCTAATTTAGTCTAGCTTAGCACCATGAAAAATTTAAATTTGGCATGCTTGATGCCACTAAAACCCCTTACTGGTGCTAGGGTAGAATTTTATGGTATCAGAGCCAAAGCTAGAAGATTAGACGATATAATTAGAATCACGAAACCGAAAAACTCCAAAACAACAAAACCCAAGAATCAAGTCTCTGTCATTTTTAAAATGATCTAAGAAAATTATTTAAACAACTGCAGAATGTTGTATATGATGCAACTTGAACAAAAAAAAATTCGAGGCCAAAATACGATTTCCCACACGGCGAAAACCTATAAAAAACCGGTCTGGCTGGTTTTCTTATGGCCATTAGCCATGAAATTTTTTTTTGTGTTCCAGCAGCTTGATTTCAGGGTTTCTGGTATTGTTTGATTAGCCCAGTTTGCATATGATGTTAACAGTTTCATTGGGGCTAATATGGAGAGTTTCGTATTCGTAATTTAACGTCGTTACTGGTTTAGTTTGATATGGATGCAGTAGTTAGGATCCATATTAAATTAGTTTTGTGAAAAATAGTTTGTTTGTAAATCTAGTGTTTTAGTCTCGGATAATCGGTTGCCACGGAGTCTTGATTCGAATCAAAACTTCATCGCAATCGCGTATTGTACGCGAATACTCGCCAAATAACTATGCTAGGTAGCAACCCCCCATTGCCCCGACCAAGTGACTGTAGGAGAACCCCGCTTCCAAAAGCATCCACTCGGGTGCTTGCGGCCACGGTGTTCCGCCTTAGTGCACTTCGTCGACGGTATCGGAGGTGCGGCCATCTACTAAAGTTTCCGACGAATATTCAATAATGTAGTCGTGAATCTTGTTGAATCCCCGACTAAGTAATTGAAAAGTGTTTTCAATTTGAGACTAAAAATACAAGATTTATCTGGTTAGGCATGAAATTCGGAATATGAGATAATCCGGATTTATGATGTCTAAGGATATACGGATTCTAATTACTGCAGTTTTACATTTCTTTTCTGCGACCCTAAGTGTAATACGTGGGGTATCCCAAATCTCGTTTCTATATGTCGACGCAGTTTGGGATACGCGTATTTACTTACGTTGATGATATGCGATATTATGTGTCGCTGATATGATTTATTGGGTCGTCGTGATTAAATAGCCGGGGGTTTTATGTGAGATGAAAGTCTTTCAATTTTCATTCATGTAAAATTTGTATGTGATATTCTTTTATTAGGGCACATCCGGGTTGAGGACGATGCCACCATTGCTTTATATTATTTACTTTTCTGCATTAGGATAGACCCAAGGCAGGGAGCACAAGTAACCAGATTCTAGAGTCCAATGGGAGACCATCTAAAGGAGTTGAGACCGGGTCTCCTAACTCTAAAATTGGTAGGGTTACTTGCCGCTCTCGTAGGGGTCTAGGGATGTGAGTCTGGCTATTCATCATGACCGTGGAATCCATATTTTATATTACGGCTAAATTTAAAACACGGAAATCCTAGTATATCCAATATTTCATATGTTGCTTCTGCTGCTTGGTTCTGTGATGTGATCATATAACTGCGTGAGATGAATGTTATATTATATATATGATATATAATAAATGTTGCTTATGTTTTGCACCCGCGTTAGTCCAGCCCATGCTCTGCCGGTAGTTAAGTAACCTAACGGTGCATGACGGGGCCCAGTGACGAATGCGGATGGTATAAGCGTACGTTCTATTTTCGTTTCATTTTTCTGTGATGTTTAGGAAACATTAAATGATGGGACTTCATTAATGAGATTAATGAAAAAAAAAGAAACCAAAAAGATGTTGTAGAATCAAATTTTCAAAAAGGGTAGCTCTAGTTTTTGCTTTGCATAGTGGTATTTCTTGATGAATATCCAGCACCTTATTCGATGAGAAAAGAGCCGAGATCTCTTCACCGGGAGTGACCTCTTTAGCGAAATTAGCAAATGCTACAACTCACTCGGTTTTGTTTTCTGATAGCTTCTCTAGTTCTTACTTTGCATAGTGGTATTCCTGAATATCCTTCACCTCATTCGATAAGGAAAGAGCCGAGATCCCTTCACCGGGAGTGACCTCTTTAAGGAAATTAGCAAAAGCCTCAAAAACACTCTTTTTTAAAATCATAAGATCCTACAATGATATCAAGTTCATTACGCTCATGGTTTTCTTAAAAACCTACGTAGCCCTCCTTCATTTCAGATAAGTACTATTTAGTATTCGTGCTACGTTTGTTGGTCTTCGTCAAGGCGTAGTGTGCGGTAGCTGATTAGTGCTTATCTGCCAGCATGTGATGTGATTGGATTAGGGTAGTCATGGGACTTTGTTGGCCTTCGTCAAGGGTCATGCGAGTGAGTTTAATTCAATTAAGAAATGAACGGGTTGAACTTGACTGGCGGCCTATGGTTTGTTGGCCTTCGTCAAGGTCCTAGGAAGCTAGGGGTAAAAACATTATCGGGAATTTCAAGTGTTGAAATTTGCAATGAGATTGCATACCTTCTATATGATAGTTGGATCCCGATACCCACTGCAAGTAAGAGTTACTCCTGGGAGAGTTTTGCACTTTACAATTAGCTAATCCCGTAGGTGTCTAGAAAGGTGTCAACGGGGTTACGCCTATAGGGAAACGAGGTTTATTTTAATTAGGTCCGTGCTAAAGCACGGGGAACCTCCCTCGGAGTACCGATACCTGCTTGGCCGAACGATTGGCGAACCTATAGGGTATAATTAATCCCGGCTAATCTTACCTTTTATGGTTTGAAGGAAGATTTGATAAAAATAGTGGGAGCCATCCTGATTAGATAAGATAATAACCAATCTAATCTTGCAAAGAGCACACGCTAATGCGTTTCCTTCTCTCTCTCTTTCCAGGCAGCAACCAAAGTCACGCCTTAATCAAGATAATAATATGGATGTATTGACCGGACCCGCTTATTATACTAAGACGGGGAACGTTGGTTCCTAAGGAATAGGGGAATATCAGGATTCCCGTGCCACCCGTACAAAGAAACAGTATGTTGATGCATCTTCTTCGGGTGTGTTCGTTACCGAGAACTGTTTCTCAGTTTGTTCTACGTCCTAGGTATTGGATACCGGATCAGAATCCCATGTATGTAATTTGTTACATGGGCTAAAGAAAGGTAGAGAACTGGGAAAGGATGTTAAATCCCTAATAGTAGGGAGTGGTGCAATTGTTACAGCTAAGGCAGTTGGCGACTATCACCTTGTATTACCAACTGGTAATACATTGATTCTGAACGACTGTTACTACGTACCAAAGATGATGTGTAACATTATATCGGTTTCTTTGCTAATTAAAGAAGGATATAATCTCACATTATAGGATAATGTTATGAACATTTTCCAAAATCAAGTGTTGATTGGATTTGGTACGTTATGTAACGGTATATACGTTCTTAATCAAAGTACAGTTCTTAACGTGTAGAACACAAAAAGAGGAAAAGTTCAGAAATGAACGAAGCCTTTTGTGGCACTGTAGACTAGGTCATATCAATGCGACAAGACTGGCTAAGTTGTATAAAGATGCATATTTGAATCCGTTCGAATTTTTATCTTATGAAACTTTCCAGTCATGTCTCAAAGACAAGATGACCAAAACTCCATTTACTGGACACAGAGAAAGAGCTACGGAACTCTTGAGGCTTATACATAGTGATGTATGCGGTCCCATGTCTACACATCCAGAAATGGTTTCTCGTACTTTATTACATTCACTAATGATCTTTCAAGATACGGACATGTGTTCCTGTTGAAAAACAAGTCTGAAGCTTTTGAGAAATTCAAGGAATATAAGTGCGAAGTTGAAAACCAGACAGGCAAAAGTATTAAAGTCCTTCGATCTGATCAGGGAGGAGAATAGTTGATCACGGAATTCTGGGATTATTTAAAAGAGAATGGGATTCTCTCTCAGTTTGCTCCTCCGCATACAACACAGCACAATAGAGTTTTGGAGAGGAGGAATCACACCCTATTAGATATGGTGCGCTCTATGAGGAGTAATGCTGAGTTACCCATTTCCTTTTGGGGTTATGCGTTTGAGACAGCCGCACCCCTATTGAATATGGTTCCCACCAAATCTGTAGCTACCACTCCATATGAGATATGGAAAAGGAAGAGACCATGTCTTAATATTGTTAAGATATGGGGTTGTCCGGCTTATGTTAAAACACAAAATCCGGACAAGCTCAAGGCAAGGTCAGTTCTATGCAAGTTTGTAGGATATCCCAAGAATTCGCGAGGGTATATTTTCTACCACTCAGAGGAACAAAAGGTGTTTGTTTCTCGACATGCCACCTTTTTAGAAAAGGAATTTCTTATAAAAGAAATTAGTGGCAGTGAGGTAGAACTGGAAGAAGTTCCAGTAATACAAACTACAACTGACGATTTGGTGGAACCAGAGGATCCAATGGTGCCCAACGAACCCCAGCCACCCCAGAAATCTAGTAGGGTTTCTCACCCACCTGAAAGATACTACGGTTTTCTCGTAAAGGGTGGGAGCGAGGATTACATCATGGAAGATGATGATCCTACTAGTTTCGAGCAGGCTATCACAAGTGGAGACTCTGTAAAATGGCTGGATGCTATGAGATCCGAGATGGAATCCATGTACACCAACAAAGTATGGACTTTGGAAGTTGCTCCTGGAGGGGTAAAACCTATTGGGAGCAAGTAGATCTTCAAAAAGAAGATAGGTGTAGATGGAAAAGTTGAGACTTTCAAAGCTAGACTTGTAGCAAAAGGTTTTCGTCAACGACCTGGCGTCGACTATGATGAAACATTTTCTCCTGTCGCTATGGTTAAGTCCATCAGGATCCTACTTGCCATTGCTGCATACTATGACTACGAAATCTGGCAGATGGACATCAAGACCGCTTTTCAAAATGGTGATTTAGAAGAGAGCATGTACATGACACAGCCAGAGGGCTTCGTAGACAGTGGGAGCAGCGGAAAGGTGTGCAAGCTGCTTAGATCCATCTACGGATTGAAGCAGGCATCGCGGAACTGGAACATCTGTTTTGATGAAGCTGTCAAAGAGTTTGACTTCATAAAAAATGTAGATGAACCTTGTATATATAAGAAAGTTGTAGAGAGTAAAGTGGTCTTTCTCGTATTGTACGTGGATGACATACTCTTGATAGGAAACGATGTTCCTATATTACACTCGGTCAAGCTCTTCTTATCATACAAGTTCTCCATGAAAGATCTTGGTGATACCTCTTACATCCTGGGGATTAAGATCTATAGAGATAGATCTAAACGGATGTGTTGGGGTCGAAAATTGCACCACGGTTGACCAAGTCAAAGTCAAGGTCAACCCCAAGCTAGGTGAGCCCAAGCCCAGATCAAGTGGGCCCATGCCCGAGTCGAGCCGGAACATGAAGCGGCCGGCCTCCCCATGCAAATCATGTAAAAAATAATTTTGATGTAATTTTTATGGGCATAAAGCCAAATTTTTGTAATCCCATGGCTTATGCGCAAAAAGAATTGGCACATGAGCCATGGGATGGGCAAAATGCCATTTTGTAAAGCCCAAGGGGCTATACGTAAATATGTAAGCCTATATAAGGCAAGATGATGAAAATATCTAATATACTTTTTTCATTCCCCTCAAAAATCTAGGGTTTGTGCCTCTTTCCACTTCCTCAAGGTTCTAAAACCTTGTTCTTTCTTTTGAATTAAATCAAGAGTTTTACTCTTCCTTTTTCAAAACTAAATAGTTTTTCACCACAAAACCCATAAAGGGAAATTTGGATCTACAATTAGATCTCAAAAAGAAGAGATTTTTAAAATCTCACATCTCTTGATCTTCAAGATCCTGCCAACAGAGCAGGAAGAAGGAGACCCATCTCTAGAGATCCCACTTTGGGGAAGAACTAGGGCTCAAGGGGAGAAGCCCTTCATCAGCTTCAAAACATCCTAGGAGTTTAACTCCTCATATATATATATATATATATATATATATATATATATATATATATATATATATATATATATATATATATATATATATATATAGAGAGAGAGAGAGAGAGAGAATAATAAGTGCTCCTTTCTGGGAGTACAACTCCCACAGGGATCAAGTCCCTTTTGCCGCTCGAACGCCCACGCGCTGACACGTGGGGCGGTAGCGCTCTTGCGCTCAGAGCGCTAGTGCCCAAAACGCTAGCGTCCGAGCGTCCACGTGCTGACACGTGGTACGCTAGCGCTCAAAGCGCTAGCGCTCTTGCGCTCAGAGCGCTAGCACTCTTGCGCTCAGAGCGCTAGCGCCCGAGCGCCCATGTGCTGACATGTGTCTGCGCTTGCGCTCAGAGCGCTAGCGCTAGCGCTAGCGCTAGAGCGCCTACGTACTGACACATGGTGCACTAGCACTCTTGCGCTCAGAGCGCTAGTGCCCAAAAGGCCCACGTGTTGACACGTGGTGCGCTAGCGCTCTTGCGCTCAGAGCGCTAGCGCCCAAAGGGCCTACGTGCTGACACGTAGTGCGCTAGCGCCCTCGCGCCCAAAGCGCTCGCGCCCAAAGCGCTCGCGCTTTTCCCACGCATCCTTTGGATGCCCTTTCCCTTTTTTATTTTATATATATGTGTATACACACACACACACATACTCTACAATACTATCCCAAACCCCTTCAAAACACAACACTGCACATTGAGTTCGCATGACCAGTTTAACCCGTCAATCGGAGGTTCTCTCGCTCAAAAAGGCGAGAGGTAATTAACGACAGCTTAGTCCGCGGCTGCCGGAGATTCGGATCCCCATAATCAATAAACCCCAGCCTACCCTAGGCAGGGGGAGTCTGTAATGCGCCTGACGAGCGCGCGCGCATTCCTATCTCAATGGGGTGACAAAAAACACCCTACAGGATGTTGGGATTGTCCTAATCCAGGTACATTGACAACATACTAAAAAGCTTTAGTATGGAAGATTCCAAGAGTGGTAATTTACCCGCTTATTCAGGAATCACTCTCTCCAAAGAGACGTCTCTCAAGACTGATTTGGAGAGGGCTCTCATTCAAGGGATACCCTATGCTTCGGCAATAGGCTCTATCATGTATGCAATGTTATGTACCAGTCCGGATGTAGCTTACTCACTAGGAGTAGTGAGTAGGTATCAATTAGATCTTGGGGAAAACCACTGGACAGCTGTGAAGAACATTCTTAAGTACTTGAGAAGGACTAAAGAAATGTTTTTGGTGTATGGTAACGGTGAACTCCAGGTAGAGTCCTTTACCGATTCGATCTTCCGGAGTGATAAGGATGACAGTAAGTCGGTCTCGGGTTTTGTCTTTACCCTCAATGGAGGGGCGGTGTGTTGGAAGAGTTCCAAGCAAGACACCGTAGCAGACTCGGCGATGGAGGCTGAATACATCGCTGCCAACGATACTGCCAAAGAGGCTGTCTGGATGAATAAGTTCATTGCTGAGCTTGGTGTGGTTCCATCCATTGAGTATCCAATACCTGTGTATTGTGATAACAATGGAGCTGTGGATTTAGCCAAGAAACCCAGGTCCCATCAGAGATCCAGATATATTCTTAGGCGGTATCACCTGATCAGGGAGATAGTAGATCACCGGAAGATCGAGGTCAGGAGAGTTGACATGAAGGACAACGTATCGGATCCACTCACAAAGGCCCTCCCCAAGATACAGTTTGAGAGACTTTTTGGGATATTGGGTATGAGATACTACAACACATGGCCTTAGTGCAAGTGGGAAATTGTTAGGAATATGTATGCCCTAGAGTCCATGATTGTATATGTGATGTATATTATAGTGGATGCTTGGATATATATATAAAGGAATTTCTTGCTCGACATGATAGTATGCTATCTGGTTACTCTTTATCTTAACATGTTGATTGGTATTCTTTACTGTCTTGCTCTCACATGTTGATAAAGCGCTTAGGATATGTACTTGACTACCAGGATTATGATGAGATCATACTGGTGGGGCCAGGGTGGTCCAAAAGTACATCCTTTAATCAGTTCCTAGTCGAGGGAATATCGAGACTAGGGCATCAATATTCCAGAGTAGACTAGTGTGTACGTTTTTTGTCCCTTAGAGGGCAATGGTTTATCCTACAACCATTGGCGTGTGGCATCAAAGATTGTACATATGTGCTCATTGGAGAATGGATACACCGAACAAGACTCGCCAAAGACTCCTAGTTTGTAGTATACCTATCGTCAGATAACAGTCCTCTGGTGACACTGGTACATGTTACTCTGTAGACCCGAGATCGTCATAGAGTCTTGTGTGGATCCCACTGTGCTTTGATTTCCTCCTTACCACGCTTAAATGAGACGTGCAAATAGGTCGATTTTGGGTACAGTCCACGGTCACATGGAGACAATGAACGATAGGAGGGGTTTCGTCTCTCCCGGTATTGGGGGTTGATGTTGCGCTATGCTCGATTAGCTATAACTGGAAGTCCCTAGTCAGGGTTGCTGCTGAGATTTACTGATAAGAGTTATCAGTAGTTTCTCAAACCGTTATAGGCCAGACATCGGCATGACTTATTACGTTACTGAGGTCTGACGTTTACCACCCCTAGACATGATATGCGACATATCAGGCGAAGAGACTGGACTGTATGGTAGTGTTACTGATAGGCTTCATGGAGAGTATGGAGAGCTTGCTTGTTGATCTTCATATCGCTCAATACCCGGATAGCCGTTACGTCCAGCTAGTACCACTGACGGCTTGTGGGTGACTGATGTGATCATCACCTACCGCTGGCGTATTGACGAGTCTTTAGAGTCCCACACTGAAGTTTCCTGGTTCAAGCGAAACGAAGTAGGGCACATTTGTTGATATGTGCGTGGGCCTGATTAAATACGAGTATATGATACCATATTGTAATCTGGCAGTTATCTGTTATCGGTTAGGTTATATGTGATATAACCAGATTATCGAATCAAGTGTTGATTTGATAATGTGATAAACAGATAAATGATATTAGTCGGTCATATGTGATATAACCGGATTATTTAATCAATTGTTGATTTAATAATTTGATATAAATTATATTTGATATAATTATATATTAACCAATATCATTAGCTCACTGATAGCTTTATTAATATATATATATATATATATATATATATATATATATATATATATATATTAATGTATATTTGATATACATAAATATATATATTATTAAATGAAGCATGGCATGTATTTTTCTATTTTTAGAAAATACAAAATGAGGTGTAATATGTAGAGATATTTGTGGAATGGGCAAGGCATAGGTTTTATTATTTGTATATTACTCTTGACTCACTATTCAAGCATGGTTGCAATTTCTTATTGCATTTTAATTCCATGCTTGAATAAGTGAGGAAAGAGAGAGCCATTTTAGTTCACTCACATTTTTTTATTCTTCATGCCTTAGCCATTTCAAGAGCTCTTGCTCTCTCTTGCTCTCCAAAACTTCTCACCTCATCTCCAAACTCAAAACCCTCACATGTGATGTGAATCATTGAGTTTGAGAGATCATTTGTGAGCTTACAAAACCCCTACTTCACCATCCAACACTAGACTAGCCATTTGGTGTGGTGTGTTTCCTACACTAAAGGAGTTTAGTGTAGAGGCAGCTTGATCAAGTAGACTTCGGGTGGATCATCTTTGGCGCGAAGATCTTCGGAGGAGGCTCGTCCAAGCTTGAAGTGGAGTTTAGCGGAGTCAAGTGGAACACAACCCGGAGCCTAAAAAGAGAAGGACTTGATCTTCAAGGGTATAGCCTTCTTTCTCTTAGCTAGTTTTATGATGATATCAATCTAAACCCTAATCATCTAATTAATATCCTAGTTTAGTCAAGCTTAGCATCCTGAAAAATTTAAATTTGGCATGCTTGATGCCACTAAAACCCCTTGTTGGTGCTAGGGTAGAATTTCAGACATTGCGTCTGCTGCAATGAGACGAATGTCGGGATAGTTTTTAAGTTGTTTTTTGAACTGTCAAGACTTGGCTCTCCCTTTGACGGAGCCTGAGGGTAAAATATGGTTCCCCTTTCATTTGTGCCCAAGAATTGTATACAGGGGTCGGTGTAGACTCACCTACAGGGCAAAAGTTTCATCATTTTTTTATTTCTTTCCGCGATGCTCCATCATTTCAGCTTTTTATATCGCGAAAGTCTCGATTGCCCAATCATTTCGGCTTTTTATTGCGAGTTGCCCAAATATTTCGGTTTTTTTTCATATGCATATATTTTGCTCACTGATTTTTAATGCGAGTTGCCCCATCATTTCGGCTATTTTTATATGCATTTTTTGCTCGCTGATTTTTCTTGCAAGTCGAGGACTTGGATCCTGACACTAATTCCGGCATCAGTATCGCTGCGACTGGGATATTGCCAGGAACGAATCATCATTTGCCTTTGCTGATTTGAACAAAGGTGGATTAGTAGACAGGGTTAGGATCCTGTCGACTGAGGATTTTAACTTAATAAGCCGTGTCACGCCCCGCTTCCCGGTATACGACGAAGGGGACGCGACGAGGCCCACTACGTATATACTCAGAAGTACAGACGCTAAGCATATCTAAGCAATATAAAATACACAAGATACAAGATATAAAAAGAACAACAACTTTTATTTATTAACATTCTTTTGTACAATACATGAAGGAAATACAACTGAAATATAAAGATGCCTAAACAGTGGCATAACAGGAAATGTAAAATACTGAATGGAAAAGTGTACAATGAACTAAAGTGCTGGATCTTCGGCAAATTGCACCAAGTCTTCTGCAGATGGCTCGATCTCCACCGGGTCCAAATCACCTGACGACATTCAAAGAAGAAAGAAACAAAATGTCGTCAGCGAACAGGTCGCTCGGTAAGTCCCAAAGATAAGAGAGAAATAGACAGAGAGTAAGAGAGAGAGAGAGTAGCTTTTAATGTTGTATTATAATATTGTAATGTTGTGTTAACGCTGTTGTTTGTAGCCTGGTACAGAAGACGCCAGTGTATACGAGGGGAGTCCCACTTACACCGGGGACCTTAGTAACATGTAGTACAAGGCTCCGTCGATAATACCACGGAACAACGGCATGGATGTAATTACGTCTTAAGTGACCACCTCGTGCCACCTTTAACATATTCCGTACCAGTCTACCCCTTAAACCCCGCTATATCTTGTTTGTATTGTTATTTTGTAAATTGTATTGATTGACTGACCAAAACCATGATATCTTTAAGCGGTTGTAACCATAGAGTCATGTAAATGGAATAACTGAGAATCATGTAAAAGGAATAGGTATATCCATGGTTCGGTTCAATCAAGATGTATAGATTGATATTGGATTCATGAATTCATGAGTTCATATTAAAGTGGAAACTTGTAGATTATTGATTGACTTGAATCATATTCAAGTCAGATTAATCAGACTCAAATCCGAGTCAGACAATCAGAAATGTGAATCGAAGTCTTATAATTGCTAAGGTCCTTAGGGTAATTTATAAAACTTGAGAGGGTTTTATATAAAAATACTTTTATATACTTTTCAAAATACACCTCAAGTATTTATTGTTCTTCTTTAGAGTTGTAATGAGGGTGGATTTTATGTCGTGACATTTCTAGTTAAAATATCCTAGTTATAGGTATTTATCTGTAAAATTGATTCTTTGAAGTTCATGGTATTTTAGTGTAAAATTTATTATTGTGATTTTCAGGAAAAAGTGGAAAATTTATATTATAGTAAAATAGATATTTAAATGATAAATATACATATGTTTATATAAAAATAATTTTTAATAAATATTTTATATTCCAAAAATCTCATTTTCTTAGGATGTCGTATTTTAAACCTTTCGAGACCGAATGCTCCTTGCGGAGGTCTGAATTTCACACTACTAGCCCGAGGGTGCGCGATAAACCACACGATCCCGAACGGGTTCTCCAAAGATGGGTTGTAGCGGCGCTTTGCAAAGATTGTAAAATACTAATCTTTTAGAAAACGGTTTTATAAAGTAAAAGGTATTTATTTGCAAAGTGCAATTTTCCGTATTTTAGATTCTAGGGTTTTCTAAGCCAACTAGCCTATTTCTAAATGGTCTAAACGACAAGTCGTTAGAAGCCTCAAATCGCCTCTTCACAGCCAATTGCGGCCAGGTATGTGCCAGGTGAGTGGGAGGCTCTCCACTACAAGTAGTGGCCCTAATTAAGTAACCACTCGTCTTAGACACACTTTCCTAGACACCATAAAGTCAGGTTTAGATAAACGATCGATATCCACAACTTATCGTGTTTTTCCTATTAAAGATATTGTTTAAACAAATGTATCAAACCTAAACTTTTATAAAAGGTTTTATTAAGGAAATGGTATTTTAATGTAAAATCTTGTTTTATCGTATTAGGAGTTTTCAAGATAGCATATTATGGTTTCATATGTGTGTGTGAGGAGATAGGTCATTACCTCGTGATCTATTTTAAGGTATAGCAATGTTAAAGGGTTAAATGTTAAATTGAAACATGATGGTATTAAAGTGAAAAAAATACGGTAAGTTGAAAAGGTTATCATTTCATGTGTGAAAACTTATTCAAATTGATTTTTAAAAGTTTAATAGTCAAGATAAAGATGTTTAGACATGAATGTATTGGTTAGAAATGAAATTTTATAGAAAACCGAATCGGAAATCGGATTTGTTCCGATTCCGTCGGGTATCCTAATTTCGTATTTTAGAGGAATAGAAAGAAGGATAGAAAGGGACTTACGGGTTTCGATCTATACTAAGGAGTGTAGGAGAACTAAAGGAGTTGTCGAGGCGTTGCTTCGTCGCCGGTTGTTTCTAAAAACGTCGCCGGAATTCCCGCCGGAATTTCGTCGGAGTTTCGCCGCGAACTTGTTTTCAAAGTACACACTTCTTGGAAAACTTTTAAGAGAGTGGCTCAAGATTTTAGGGGTGAGAGGGTATTGTGTAGGGTTGATATTTATAGGGTTAGGGTAGATGAAAAGTTAAAAATAAAAATGTGATAAAATGTAATAAAAAATGTATCAAAAGTGGAGTAATTGGGGTTCTTAAAGAGCTCTGGAAGTGATCTGAAGCTGAAATTTTGCAGGTGCATAGGGAATATGAAAAGACACAACTTTCATGTTGTGGCCGTCGCCGGAATCGGCCGACTCGGGGGTGACTCGGCCGTGACTCGGTCGGAGCACTGAGTCGAACGAGTCAAGGCCGAGTTGGCCGATTCCCGGCCGAGTCCAGCGTCCAGGATCCTCCCCGACGGTTCATCTAACTCCCGCAAGTGTTAAATGTTTGGGTGTAGTGGGGGTTTTGTGAGATATGCACGTGTAAACTCTTGGTATTCTAAAGGTTTTAAAAAAAATCAATATTAAAAATAATGTGGAGTATGGGATTTGAACCCTGGTGGCTTGGTTCAGCAGTGCAAGGTATTACCAATGAGCTACAAGCTCCTTCTTGTAATTATGGAGTTATTTAATTACTTAAAATGATAGCAGCAAGAGTAAATACTCCAAGTATACATTAAATTTAAAGTAATTTTTTGCACACTAAAAATGGAGTTATTACATTCTTGTAACTTGTAATTAAAAACAAAATAATTGCTTATATCTTGTGCTCAGGCTAAAATACCCCTTTATGGAATTTGAAAAAAAAAATTTAAAATTTTCTGTAGAAAAGTGTATAGGAAAATTATGGTTGTTACATTCTACCCTCCTTATAAAAATTTCGTCCTCGAAATTTGTAAAAGGAAAGTGTAACAGTTTGGTGACAGAACTAAAGATTGTAAAGAAGTTTTGGTCAAAATTGTGAGGGAGTTTGTAAATCCCCGTTTCCATTCTAATAAAAGTTTCCTATTCTCTGATTTTCAGTAGTTTCTCTTCTTTTCCTTCATATTTCGAATTGGGTATTAAGCTTAATATTTATATTTTTTTCCAAACCCTAAAAGTTAAAACCCAAGATTTAAAACCAAAGCCAATTAAACTAAAACCTAAACTAAAACCATTACAAATTTTTCCCCAGCCCTTACTGTTTTTTTTTCATCAGCCCACTTTTTTTTTAGTAAAATCCCTTAATCATAAACCCAGCCCATTCTCACCCTCGGCCCACGAGAATTTTTAAGGGAATATTATCCTCAGCCCAATTTTTCCCGGCCCAGCTTCCACTAACCGTGCCCGCGCCCGCCTTCATTCGAACCCAACCCGACCCGTTACCAAATCCTTTCATCTTCCCCACGTCCAAACTCCCGCTCGTTTTCTTCCTTTCCCACGTCGCGCCGTTACGCCCACGTCGCCTTCGCCGTCGCCCACGACCCTGGCCACGACTCCCTCAAACTCACACTCTCCAACTCCTCATCTCCCTCTCACTTCCCAACTCCTCAAAACTCTCCAACCCTCAAACTTTTTCCCCACTAACCCACTGCAACTTCGACGCTCCCCTCGACGACGACGACGACGAACCTCCCCGACCCCTCCTTCTTCACCTTCACCCCAACAACTCAGCCACTTCACTCGAACTCCACACCCTCATCAAATCGAGATTCCCTGCACACAAACCCATTTCACCCGAGCCAACCGCCACCTTACACTCTCGACGCCGACGAGCCCCCGCCACTGCACCTTAACCACGTCGTCGAACTCCACCTCCTCAGCATCGTCATCATCACCATAATTCCCTAGCCCCACTGCTCAACTTTTCCCTCTCTCCAAAACTCCAAAACCCATTTTCCAAACAATTTCCCTCACTGTGAACTCCATTGTGCGCGTCACCGGAGCGACCATCGCCGACATCATCGACCCCAGCAAGTCCCAGGCCAACCACGGAGCACCACCTCTGCTTCCAACAAGCACTTGACGGCTCCGGCGAACTCCGACGCCAAACCCGTGTCTCGAGCCAAGCTCGCGCGAACTTGTTTCGCGGCGTACAACGTGCGTTCGCGACAACGTTGCTGCCGTGCGACCCCGAGGCGTTTTCCAGGCAAGTATTTACTTGCTTCATGCTAATTTAGTTGTGTTACAAACCTAAATCACATAGTTATTAAACTTACCGATTACCGATGTATATCATGACCTAAGTGCTCGATGTTAGATCCCAATGGAAATGATTGTTTATTTTGACGGAGACTGATATTTTCTGTTGGCCCATAGGATGATAAATATAGTGTATGAATCTCGCTGGAAAATATGATTGTTAGTGACAAAAATCGATACCCCCAACCATGTCGTTAAAACTAATATTTTCTCGTATCTGAAAATGAATAAAATCACCATAAATTATATTCAAACTGGAATGCTACGTTCGAGGGCTTAAATCGAAGCCAACTCGATGAAATTTAACCCTATGTAGAATTTTAATGTTTTCTGTTCTGAAACCGTGATGATAATTGGATCGGAGTGCGACTCTGGACTGCAGTCCAGAGCGTTTCTGATTATTGTGTTCTGTCCTAAGACCTGCGTCACTGTGTTTTCTGAAGAGGTATGTTGCGGAACCCAGCAGTAGATTAAAGATATTTCTGTTAGTTAAACAAAACTTGTGGTTCCATTCCGATTCATCGCCGTTTTCTATTTTAAACTGTATTTAAAAGGACAGAACGTATAACTGTCCAGAACAAGTTCTGAAACGACATACTGAGGTTAAACTGTGTATAACTTTCAACGTACAGATGCGATTGGTGATCTGTCTGTTGTGTTGAATACTCCATTTAAAACCATAGATTTCATTTAACTGTGACATCGCTAAATTCTGAGCCCAACTGGGTGAAATTCGTGTCGCGAAACGGACGTTCAGTTCTGAAACTGAATTTCCAGCCACGAGCACTTAAAATGAAACAGCCATATCTTGAAAACCGGAATCCCGATTGAACTGAAACAAATTTTGGTGAATGTCTGACTGAGTGTTCTAATTATCTTACTTGTATCATTTTTGCTAAATTCTTAACATATTAATTTATGCAAATTATTTTAGTTAGTGACATGCATATTGATTCATAACCTACAGAGCTTATTGATAGCATACAATACATATATCACATCCTTGCCATATATTCAGTGATTAGTGCGTGTGGACATTGCATTATCGTGCGTGATAGATGTTGGTTTAGGAGTGACGGGTACACCAATGGAAAGTGAATATCCGTGACAGTGATTGATACAGTGAACAGTGAGAAAACCGTGCCATTGGTATACTCGTACACGACTAAGTCAAGGTCATAACTAGTGAGAACCTGGGGGAAAAGGGGAAATCAAAGTGGAAAAAGTATCGTATTTAGCGGGACCGTGTTTAGAGGATGATCATTCGAACTGTGATACTGATACGTGTAGGGATAGGATCTAGCGATCCGGCTGACAGGGTTATGTCCCGGGCATGTGGGCCGTTGTCTCGGGTATGTACGAGACTCCTGTTAAACATGATCCTCCTTCCACTATGTGATTTCAAACATGACCTAGAGACCGATAGGGACACATAACATATTCTGCATCATATAGTGACATAGCGATTACTTGTATTGTTCCTACACCAGTATTACCTCTTATACCTGTTTCATCTTATTATCATTTTATTGTTATTGTGTCGCTCTGACGACCTGAGTATGCATGCTCAGATTCCGCGGGAGGACCAGCACAGGAGACGGATCTACCCTTCGAGTTCACAGAGATATAGTCTGGCGTACTCCCTACCTTTACTGCTTTCCATAGAGTGATCGTGAGATTGAACTTGGTTAGTTATTGTTCTTATTATCTGTAATTTATGAACAATGGAATTTCAATGTAATAAATTAGTGATGTGATTCCTTTAATACTGTGCTTTATTTACTGATTACCATGTAATGCTAGAAGCCGAAGTGTGACTATGGCGGAATGATTCCTTGACCGTAGGAGCATGGCTGGCCTAGTCATCCCTCATTTCCGTATTTTGGGAAGCGGGGCGTGACATGGTTTAGTTGGTATCAGAGCCTGTGTTTAGTATCAAGGGATAACATTAACTATGCTGTATTACGTTATTCTTGTTTCACTACTCTTGATTTCCATCCTTGAATCTGATCCTATCCTTTTGAATCTTCCAGTGATATGACGTCCCCGAACGACCCCTCCTCGGACTCCATCTCTCAGGACCGCACGGAAAGAATACTTAGTGCACTGACCACTTTCGCGGAAGCTCAGGAGAGAAAGACAGATTTACTCACTGAGGGACTCAGGGCGATTACCGCCGCAGGAGGACCCTCCGCACTCATTACTGCCCCCGAGGGCGCTACTCCACCAGCTTATCAGGCTAGGGCTGGTACCGTATCAGACTTCCGACGGTTACACCTAGCTGCTTTCACAGGACTAGCTGAACCCCTTGAGGCAGAGCAATGGCTGGTGAACATGGAGAATCTATTGACAGCCGCCAGGGTTCCAGAGGAAGACAGAGTGGACGTGATCAAGATTCAATTAGAAGACAAAGCCCGTACATGGTGGTCGGTGGAAGAAAGCAGACTCGATGAGCCGATTGAATGGAGCAAGTTTAAGGAGTGCTTCCTAGATCATTATTTCCCTCCCACAGCCAAGGCAGAAATGGAGGAAATGTTTATTCTTTTGAAGCAGAATGGACGCCCAGTGGACGTTTATGCGGCGGAGTTCAACCGTCTAAGCCGCTTTGCTCCATACATGGTCAAATCAGAGGCCACCAGGGCCAGGCGCTTCCTTCAGGGGTTAGATTTCGAGTTGCAGCAGTTGATTGCATCGTTGGATTTACAGACTTTGGCACAGGTACTCAACGCGGCGAGAGTTCAGGAGCAATTGGTTAACAAGTTCAGAAGACCCCCCTGTCGTTCCAGCACGTACCCACGCGCCTTCTCGAGGAGCCATACCGGTTCACAGAGCGGGAACGACACAAATGAAGCGCCCGCTTATACCACGGCATCGCCCCCAGAGACAGGGCGTAACTTGCGGCTATTGCGGTAGAGGAGGACATACTCAGAAGGACTGTCGCCGTGCCAAGGGACAGTGCTTGATTTACGGTTCCAGTCAGCACAGGATTAACAGTTGCCCTGAGCGAGCAGAAATACAGGGAGGTTCTGGACCGTCATAGCAGAGGCCGCAGGAGCAGAGGCAACCATTTAGAGGTCGCGGTCAGGGACGGGCTTTCACCTTGACCGCCGAGCAGGCAGAGGCGTCAGGAGACGTGGTTACAGGTACTCTACTCGTACATTCCTTGCCAGCTAGAGTACTATTTGAATCGGGAGCATCGCATTGTTTCTTGTCTGAGCATTTCACTAACACACACTCAATACCATATGAACCACTAACCAAGGGATGGGAAATTCATACGGGTAATGGCATTATTATATCTAGTCGAGAATGTAGACTATGTCCAGTTGTAGTGTGTGGCAGGGAATTCTATGCGAATTTCCTTTTGATCGGGACAGGCAGTTACGACGCAATTCTCGGGATGGGTTGGATGAGCACTTTCCATGCAGTTATCGATTGTCGTGTAAGGAAGGTGATCTTCCGCATCCCCAATCACCCGGAGTTTATTTTCGAGGGCGGAAACGAATCTTTGGAGCCAGCTAAGTACAGAGCAAAGCCTAAGGAGCTGACAGCTATGGAGATTGATAAGAACCCAGCCCCAGAAATTGTTCGGGACTTTCTAGACGTATTTCCTGAAGATCTACCAGGTCTACCACCTCCTCGAATTTTGGAGTTCTCAATCGATTTGATTCCAGGCACAGCCCCAGTATCCAGAGCCCCATATAGAATGGCACCAGTTGAGTTGGCGGAGTTGAAGAAGCAGGTTGAAGAACTTTTGGAGAAGGGATTTATTCGGCCAAACGTTTCACCGTGGGGTGCACCAGTCCTGCTAGTAAAGAAGAAGGATGGATCGCTGCGAATGTGTATAGATTATCGGGAGCTGAACAAGGTCACAATAAAGAACAAGTATCCAATACCGCGCATTGATGACCTATTCGATCAGCTAAGTGGAGCCAAGGTATTCTCGAAGTTGGACCTCCGTTCTGGATATCATCAAATCAGAGTAGCAGTCGAGGATGTATGCAAGACGGCTTTCAGGACCCGATACGGACACTACGAGTTTCTTGTGATGCCGTTCGGTGTTACCAATGCCCCAGCAATATTCATGGACTTGATGAACAGAGTGTTCGCAAAGTACTTGGACACGTTTGTCGTTGTGTTTATCGACGACATACTTGTCTACTCGAAGACCCTGGAGGAGCACGTTGAACATTTGCGCACGGTACTACAAATTCTTCGGGGAGAGAAGTTGTATGCGAAGCTGAGCAAGTGTGAATTCTGGCTTGACAAGGTTCAGTTTTTGGGACATATTGTTTCGGGCGAAGGCATCTCGGTGGACCCGGCAAAGATAGAATCTGTCAGAGATTGGCCGACGCCGAAATCAGTAGCAGAGATCAGGAGTTTTCTGGGATTGGCAGGTTATTATCGGAGATTCGTCCAAGATTTCTCAAGGATCGCGGAACCATTGACGAGGCTGACACGGAAGGACGTGTCGTTTACATGGACAGAGGAGTGCACTCAGGCATTCGACACACTAAAGCAGAAGTTAACCACGGCGCCCATTCTTACAGTTCCAGATGATTCCGGTGGTTTAGTGATACACAGTGATGCCTCAGGGAAGGGTTTAGGCTGTGTTTTGATGCAGCACGGCCGAGTGGTTGCTTACGCCTCTCAACAACTGAGAAGCCACGAGAAGAACTACCCCACGCATGACTTGGAGTTAGCTGCGGTAGTCTTTGCGTTGAAGATTTGGAGGCACTATCTAATGGGTGAGAAAGTGGAGGTATACACGGATCATAAAAGTTTGAAATATGTTTTCACTCAGAAGGAACTAAACATGAGGCAGTGCCGATGGCTAGAGCTGATGGCAGATTATGACTTGGACCTTCAGTATCACCCGGGGAAGGTCAATGTTGTACCAGATGCGCTTAGTCGCAAGCCAGCGGTTATGATGTTGACCGATCAGAGAAGCATTATTGAGGACTTTCAGAGGCTTGAACTTGAAGTCGTTACGCCGAACGCACTCAGTCAACTTTGGCAGCTACAGGTGCAATCTTCTCTGGTGGATCGCATCAAGATTGCACAAGCGGATGATCCCCGATTGCAAAAGTTCAGAGAGCAAGTAGAAGCTGGACTGAGAACGGATTTGATTATACATGAAGATGGCTCTCTGAGATTCGGTAGCAGACTTTGCGTACCTAAAGGAGATGTTCGAGAAGAAGTTTTGGCTGAAGCACACAGTTCAACTTATTCTGTGCATCCAGGAGGTACAAAAATGTATCAGGACCTAAAGCAGCACTTTTGGTGGAACGGAATGAAGCGGGAAATTGCGAGGTTCGTATCAGGTGCTTGGTATGTCAGCAGGTGAAGGCGGAACATCATAGGACAGCAGGATTGTTACAACCATTGCCGATACCTGAATGGAAGTGGGAGCACATTACTATGGATTTCGTGACGGCCTTACCACGGAGCCCTAGGGGCAATAACGCTATTTGGATTATCGTCGATCGCCTCACAAAAGCTGCACACTTCCTACCTTTCTGAGTGGGACAGTCGACAGAATCACTAGCAGAAAGGTATATGCAGGAGATTGTGCGACTTCACGGTGTTCCAGTCAGCATTGTGTCAGACCGGGACACGAGATTATTGTCGCACTTTTGGAAGAGTCTACAGGAGAGTTTGGGAACCCGCCTTAAATTCAGCACAGCTAATCACCCACAGACGGATGGACAATCCGAGCGTACGATTCAGACGCTCGAGGATATGCTGAGAGCCTGTATGTTGGACTTTCAGGGTTCCTGGGAGGACCATCTGCACCTAGTCGAGTTCTCTTATAACAATAGTTATCAGGCTAGTATTCAGATGGCTCCCTTCGAAGCACTATATGGGCGGAAGTGTCGATCCCCAGTATGTTGGGATGATGTGGGAGAACGAAGATTACTGGGCCCCGAACTCATTGTTCAGACAGTTGACAAGGTCCAAATGATCAGACAGCGTATTAAGACGGCTCAGGATCGACAGAAGAGTTGGGCAGATACCAGCAGAAGGGCACTTGAGTTCGAAGTCGGAGATCATGTGTTCTTGAAGATTTCCCCTACTCGTGGAGTTATCAGGTTCGGAAGTCGGGGAAAGCTTAGTCCCCGCTTTATCGGACCTTTTGAGGTGCTAGAGCGAGTGGGAGAGGTGGCCTATCGACTTGCCTTGCCTCCATCGCTAGCTGGTGTGCACAATACCTTCCACGTGTCACAGTTGCGGCGTTATGTTCGGGATGAGAGCCATGTCCTGGACCATTCAGAGCTAGTTTTGGGTACCGATCTATCGTACGAGGAGCAGCCCACTACCATCCTCGACCGCAGAGAGAAAGTGCTGAAGAATAAGGTCATTCCGTTAGTCCGAGTGTCTTAGGGAGGTCGTTCCCCAGGGGAATCCACCTGGGAGCGGGAGGAAGATATCCGTGATCGTTATCCACATCTCTTTGTTTAGTACATTTTCTTGTATCTTTGTTAAATTTCGAGGACGAAATTTTTGTTAAGGGGGGTATGATGTAAATCCCCGTTTCCATTCTAATAAAAGTTTCCTATTCTCTGATTTTCAGTAGTTTCTCTTCTTTTCCTTCATATTTCGAATTGGGTATTAAGCTTAATATTTATATTTTTTTCCAAACCCTAAAAGTTAAAACCCAAGATTTAAAACCAAAGCCAATTAAACTAAAATCTAAACTAAAACCACTACAAATTTTTCCCCAGCCCTTACTATTTTTTTTTTCATCAGCCCACTTTTTTTTTAGTAAAATCCCTTAATCATAAACCCAGCCCATTCTCACCCTCGGCCCACGAGAATTTTTAAGGGAATATTATCCTCAGCCCAATTTTTCCCGGCCCAGCTTCCACTAACCGCGCCCGCGCCCGCCTTCATTCGAACCCAACCCGACCCGTTACCAAATCCCTTCATCTTCCCCGCGTCCAAACTCCCGCTCGTTTTCTTCCTTTCACACGTCACGCCGTTATGCCCACGTCGCCTTTGCGGCGTTATGTTCGGGATGAGAGCCATGTCCTGGACCATTCAGAGCTAGTTTTGGGTACCGATCTATCGTACGAGGAGCAGCCCACTACCATCCTCGACCGCAGAGAGAAAGTGCTGAAGAATAAGGTCATTCCGTTAGTCCGAGTGTCTTAGGGAGGTCGTTCCCCAGGGGAATCCACCTGGGAGCGGGAGGAAGATATCCGTGATCGTTATCCACATCTCTTTGTTTAGTACATTTTCTTGTATCTTTGTTAAATTTCGAGGACGAAATTTTTGTTAAGGGGGGTATGATGTAAATCCCCGTTTCCATTCTAATAAAAGTTTCCTATTCTCTGATTTTCAGTAGTTTCTCTTCTTTTCCTTCATATTTCGAATTGGGTATTAAGCTTAATATTTATATTTTTTTCCAAACCCTAAAAGTTAAAACCCAAGATTTAAAACCAAAGCCAATTAAACTAAAATCTAAACTAAAACCACTACAAATTTTTCCCCAGCCCTTACTGTTTTTTTTTTCATCAGCCCACTTTTTTTTTAGTAAAATCCCTTAATCATAAACCCAGCCCATTCTCACCCTCGGCCCACGAGAATTTTTAAGGGAATATTATCCTCAGCCCAATTTTTCCCGGCCCAGCTTCCACTAACCGCGCCCGCGCCCGCCTTCATTCGAACCCAACCCGACCCGTTACCAAATCCCTTCATCTTCCCCGCGTCCAAACTCCCGCTCGTTTTCTTCCTTTCACACGTCACGCCGTTATGCCCACGTCGCCTTCGCCGTCGCCCACGACCCTGGCCACGACCCCCTCAAACTCTCACTCTCCAACTCCTCATCTCCCTCTCACTTCCCAACTCCTCAAAACTCTCCAACCCTCAAACTTTTTCCCCACTAACCCACTGCAACTTCGACGCTCCCCTCGATGACGACGACGACGACGACGAACCTCCCTGTATTTCTCCTTCATCACCTTCACCCCAACAACTCAGCCACTTCACTCGAACTCCACACCCTCATCAAATCGAGATTCCCTGCACACAAACCCATTTCACCCGAGCCAACCGCCACCTTACACTCTCGACGCCGACGAGCCCCCGCCACTGCACCTTAACCACGTCGTCGACCTCCACCTCCTCAGCATCGTCATCATCACCATAATTCCCTAGCCCCACTGCTCAACTTTTCCCTCTCTCCAAAACTCCAAAACCCATTTTCCAAACAATTTCCCTCACTGTGAACTCCATTGTGCGCGTCACCGGAGCGACCATCGCAGACATCATCGACCCCAGCAAGTCCCAGGCCAACCACGAAGCACCACCTCCGCTTCCAGCAAGCACTTGACGGCTCCGGCGAACTCCGACGTCAAACCCGTGTCTCGAGCCAAGCTCGCGCGAACTTGTTTCGCGGCGTACAACGCGCGTTCGCGACATCGTTGCTGCCGTGCGACCCCGAGGCGTTTTCCAGGCAAGTATTTACTTGCTTCATGCTAATTTAGTTGTGTTACAAACCTAAATCACATAGTTATTAAACTTACCGATTACCGATGTATATCATGACCTAAGTGCTCGATGTTAGATCCCAATGGAAATGATTGTTTATTTTGACGGAGACTGATATTTTCTGTTGGCCCATAGGATGATAAATATAGTGTATGAATCTCGCTGGAAAATATGATTGTTAGTGACAAAAATCGATACCCCCAACCATGTCGTTAAAACTAATATTTTCTCGTATCTGAAAATGAATAAAATCACCATAAATTATATTCAAACTGGAATGCTGCGTTCGAGGGCTTAAATCGAAGCCAACTCGACGAACTTTAACCCTATATAGAATTTTAATGTTTTCTGTTCTGAAACCGTGATGATAATTGGATCGGAGTACGACTCTGGACTGCAGTCCAGAGCGTTTCTGATTATTGTGTTCTGTCCTAAGACCTGCGTCACTGTGTTTTCTGAAGACGTATGTTGCGGAACCCTGCAGTAGATTAAAGATATTTCTGTTATTTAAACAAAACTGGTGGTTCCATTCCGATTCATCGCCGTTTGCTATTTTAAACTGTATTTAAAAGGACAGAACGTATAACTGTCCAGAACAAGTTCTGAAACGACATACTGAGGTTAAACTGTGTATAACTTTCAACGTACAGATGCGATTGGTGATCTGTCTATTGAGTTGAATACTCCATTTAAAACCCTATATTTCATTTAACTGTGACATCGCTAAATTCTGAGCCCAACTGGGTGAAATTCGTGTCGCGAAACGGACATTCAGTTCTGAAACTGAATTTCCAGCCGCGAGCACTTAAAATGAAACAGCCATATCTTGAAAACTGGAATCCCGATTGAACTGAAACAAATTTTGGTGAATGGCTGACTGAGTGTTCTAATTATCTTACTTGTATCATTTTTGCTAAATTCTTAACATATTAATTTATGCAAATTATTTTAGTTAGTGACATGCATATTGATTCATAACCTACAGAGCTTATTGATAGCATACAATACATATATCACATCCTTGCCATATATTCAGTGATTAGTGCGTGTGGACATTGCATTATCGTGCGTGATAGATGTTGGTTTAGGAGTGACGGGTACACCAATGGAAAGTGAATATCCGTGACAGTGATTGATACAGTGAACAGTGACAAAACCGTGCCATTGGTATACTCGTACACGACTAAGTCAAGGTCATAACTAGTGAGAACCTGGGGAAAAAGGGGAAATCAAAGTGGAAAAAGTATCGTATTTAGCGGGACCGTGTTTAGAGGATGATCATTCGAACTGTGATACTGATACGTGTAGGGATAGGATCTAGCGATCCGGCTGACAGGGTTATGTCCCGGGCATGTGGGCCGTTGTCTCGGGTATGTACGAGACTCCTGTTAAACATGATCCTCCTTCCACTATGTGATTTCAAACATGACCTAGAGACCGATAGGGACACATAACATATTCTGCATCATATAGTGACATAGCGATTACTTGTATTGTTCCTACACCAGTATTACCTCTTATACCTGTTTCATCTTATTATCATTTTATTGTTATTGTGTCGCTCTGACGACCTGAGTATGCATGCTCAGATTCCGCGGGAGGACCAGCACAGGAGACGGATCTACCCTTCGAGTTCACAGAGATATAGTCTGGCGTACTCCCTACCTTTACTGCTTTCCATAGAGTGATCGTGAGATTGAACTTGGTTAGTTATTGTTCTTATTATCTGTAATTTATGAACAATGGAATTTCAATGTAATAAATTAGTGATGTGATTCCTTTAATACTGTGCTTTATTTACTGATTACCATGTAATGCTAGAAGCCGAAGTGTGACTACGGCGGAATGATTCCTTAACCGTAGGAGCATGGCTGGCCTAGTCATCCCTCGTTTCCGTATTTTGGAAAGCGGGGCGTGACAGAGTTACTTGGGTTACCTTAGTTCATAGTTTCAGGTTCTATGGCTGCTAAGGCGAAAGCCTGTCTCCGTGGCACGTTCCTCCTAGCTGGAGACATATTCCCCTGTACTCGAGGCATGTTTCTCAGTGCCTGATGGAATTGGCGATTTGGCTGAGCAGGAAATCCACGTGGAGGTGGTGCTGGGAGTGTAGGACGAGTTGCAGGAGCCTGGATAGCTGGCTGCTGTGGGTAGTTGAGGGGTGGGTGTGCTGGGTTGCGTCTATAAGGACAGTTTCCAATTCCGTGATTGGACGCGCCACAAACAAAGCATAGGCCTTTTGCGCGCCTACAGTCCTTCCACAAGTGTCCTTCTCTCTTGCAATAAAAGCAAAAATCGGGTCTTAGCCGATCCTTGGCTTCTTCCAGTCTTCTGAGTTCGACAGCTGGCCTTGAAGAGGCCCCTCCTGCTATTTGAGTGGCAGGGCGTTTCACTCCTGCAGACTGAGGTCTGCCCCTTGCCTTTATCACTGCCTCATAACTGCGGGGAGCTTCTAGAGCATCTTCATGAGTTGGAAATTTCCCTGTGGCTAGTGCAGCCTGGATTTCCGTGTCCAAACCTTGTTGAAATCGACGGGCTCTGATCTCATCCGTCGGTATCAGGTATGCCGCAAATCTGTTATGGTCTTGTGTTAGTTGTGTTGTATGTGATATCAAAAATTTGAAATACTGTGACATATCTTACCGACTGAGCATGGTGAATTCAGCGTCATACTCATCTACTGACTTGTCCCACATCGAACCTTGTTGTAGATGAATGAACTGCTGTTCCATGGCAAACCTGGCAGTCACAGGGAAGTACTTCGCGTCGAACTTCTCGTGAACAGTCTTCCATTCAATAGGCTGTGCAAGACGGCTTTCTTCCGCCTTCCACCAGTTGCGAGCATTGTCCGTGAGCTGTAGTTTAGCCACACGGACCCAAGCTATGTCTGGCACTTGTGCTGCGGCCAGATCATCCTCGATACTTTGAGCCCATTCCTCAGCTTCCAGTGGGCTCCCCTTTCCTGAGAACTGCTTCGGATGTAAAGCCCTGAATTGCTTTACCCCCAGAGCGTCAGTCTGGGGACGGTTCAGGAGCTGTTGTTGTCCCTCGAGAAGGCTGCGGATTGCCTCAAGTAACACTGTTTGCTCAGTAGGTGGCGCAGGAATGGCAGGTGTGAGGGGTATTGCTGGAGGAGTGTTGTTGACGTTAGTGCTGGTGTTGTTCGGGGAATCCATAACCTTGAAGAAAAATTTGGGTTAGGACAGATTCAAATACATGAAATGATAAGATTCAAGGAATATGAAATTGCAAGATTCAAGGAACATGAATTGTAAAGAATGTTTCAGTTGCTGGTTCTTGTGTTATATTGCTTAGGTTGTTCACGCAGAACAGAACTGTATGATAGGGTTTCATACAGCTCTGACCTGCATGGGCCACCAACAAAACCTGTCACGCCCCGCTTCCCGGTATACGACGAAGGGGACGCGACGAGGCCCGCTACGTATATACTCAGAAGTACAGACGCTAAGCGTATCTAAGCAATATAAAATAAATACAAAAGAGACAAGATATAAAAGAAACAGCAACTTTTATTTATTAACATTCTTTTGTACAATACATGAAGGAAATACAACTGAAATATAAAGATGCCTAAACAGTGGCATAACAGGAAATGTAAAATACTGAATGGAAAAGTGTACAATGAACTAAAGTGCTGGATCTTCGGCAAACTGCTCCAAGTCTTTTGCAGATGGCTCGATCTCCACCGGGTCCAAATCACCTGATGACATTCAAAGAAGAAAGAAACAGAATGTCGTCAGCGAACAGGTCGCTCGGTAAGTCCCAAAGATAAGAGAGAAATAAACAGAGAGTAAGAGAGAGAGAGTAGCTTTTAATGTTGTATTATAATATTGTAATGTTGTATTAACGCTGTTGTTTGTAGCATGGTACAGAAGACGCCAGTGTATACGAGGGGAGTCCCACTTACACCGGGGACCTTGGTAACCTGTAGTATAAGGCTCTGTCGATAATACCACGGAACAACGGCATGGATGTAATTACGTCTTAAGTGACCACCTCGTACCACCTTTAACATATTCCGTACCAGTCTACCCCTTAAACTCCACGATGACTTGTTTGTATTGTTATCTTATAAATTGTATTGATTGTAAGATTGATTGACTGACCGAAACCATGATATCAGTAAGCGGTTGTAACCATAGAGTCATGTAAATGGAATAACTGAGAATCATGTAAAAGGAATAGGTATATCCATGGTTCGGTTCAGTCAAGATGTATAGATTGATATTGGATTCATGAATTCATGAGTTCATATTAAAGTGTAAACTTGTCGATTATAGATTGACTTGAATCATATTAAAGTCAGATTAATCAGACTCAAACCCGAGTCAGACAATCATAAATGTGAATCGAAGTCTTATAATTGCTAAGGTCCTTAGGGTAATTTATAAAACTTGAGAGGGTTTTATGTAAAAATACTTTTATATATACTTTTCAAAATATACCTCAAGTATTTATTGTTCGTCTTTAGAGTTGTAATGATGGTGGATTTTATGTCGTGACATTTCTAGTGAAAATATCCTAGTTATAGATATTTATCTGTAATATTGATTCTTTGAAGTTCATGGTATTTTAGTGTAAAATTTATTATTGTGATTTTCAGGAAAAAGTGGAAAATTTATATTATAGTAAAATAGATATTTAAATGATAAATATACATATGTCTATACAAAAATAATTTTTAATAAATATTTTATATTCCAAAAATCTCATTTTCTTAGGATGTCGTATTTTAAACCTTTCGAGACCGAATGCTCCTTGCGGAGGTCTGAATCTCGCACTACTAGCCCGAGGGTGCACGATAAACCGCACGAACCCGAACGGGTTCCCCAAAGATGGGTTGTAGCGGCGCTTTGCAAAGATTGTAAAATACTAATCTTTTAGAAAACGATTTTATAAAGTAAAAGGTATTTATTTGCAAAGTGTAATTTTCCGTATTTTAGATTCTAGGGTTTCCTAAGCCAACTAGCCTATTTCTAAATGGTCTAAACGACAAGTTGTTAGAAGCCTCAAATCGCCTCTTCACCGCCAATTGCGGCCAGGTAAATGCCAGGTGAGTGGGAGGCTCTCCACTACAAGTAGTGGCCCTAATTAAGTAACCACTCGTCTTAGACACACTTTCCTAGACACTAAAAAGTCAGGTTTAGATAAACGATCGATGTCCACAACTTATCTGTTTTTCCTATTAAAGATATTGTTTAAAAAAATGTATCAAACCTAAACTTTTATAAAAGGTTTTAATAAGGAAATGATATTTTAATGTAAAATCTTGTTTTATCGTATTAGGAGTTTTCAAGATAGCGTATTATGGTTTCATATGTGTGTGTGAGGAGGTAGGTCATACCTCGTGATCTATTTTAAGGTATAGCAATGTTAAAGGGTTAAATGTGAAATTGAAACATGATGGTATTAAAGTGAAAAAAATACGGTAAGTTGAAAAGGTTATCATTTCATGTGTGAAAACTTATTTAAATTGATTTTTAAAAGTTTAATAGTCAAGATAAAGATGTTTAGACATGAATGTATTGGTTAAAAATGAAATTTTATAGAAAACCGAATCGGAAATCGGATTTGTTCCGATTCCGTCGGGTTTCGTAATTTCGTATTTTAGAGGAATAGAAAGAAGGATAGAAAGGGACGTACGGGTTTCGATCTATACTAAGGAGTGTAGGGGAACTAAAGGAGTTGCCGAGGCGTTGCTTCGTCGCCGGTTGTTTCTAAAAACGTCGCCGGAATTTCGTCGGAGCTTCGCCGCGAACTTGTTTTCAAAGTACACACTTCTTGGAAAACTTTTGAGAGAGTGGCTCAAGATTTTAGGGGTGAGAGGGTAGTGTGTAGGGTTGGTATTTATAGGGTTAGGCTTGGGTTAGGGTAGATGAAGAGTTAAAAATAAAAATGTGATAAAATGTAATAAAATATGTAATAAAAGTGGAGTAATTGGGGTTTTTAAAGAGCTCTGGAAGTGGTCTGAAGCTGCAATTTTGCAGGTGCATAGGGAATATGAAAAGACACAACTTTCATGTTGTGGCCGTCGCCGGAATCGGCCGACTCGGGGATGACTCGGCCGTGACTCGGTCGGAGCACTGAGTCGGACGAGTCAAGGCTGAGTTGGCCGATTCCCGGCCGAGTCCGGCGTCCAGGATCCTCCCCAACGGTTCATCTAACTCCCGCAAGTGTTACATGTTTGGGTGTAGTGGGGTTTTTGTGAGATATGCACGTGTAAACTCTTGGTATTCTAAAGGTTTTAAAAAAAATCAATATTAAAAATAATGTGGGGTATGGGATTTGAACCCTGGTGGCTTGGTTCAGCAGTGCAAGGTATTACCAATGAGCTACAAGCTCCTTCTTGTAATTATGGAGTTATTTAATTACTTAAAATGATAGCAGCAAGAGTAAATACTCCAAGTATACATTAAATTTAAAGTAATTTCTTGCACACTAAAAATGGAGTTATTACATTCTTGTAACTTGTAATTAAAAACAAAATAATTGCTTATATCTTGTGCTCAGGCTAAAATACCCCTTTATGGATTTTGAAAAAAAAAATTTAAATTTTCTGTAGAAAAGTGTATAGGAAAATTAGGGTTGTTGGAAGCCGTAAGGGTCTCATGAAGTTATTTCTCCCTATGAGTCGTGAGGATCTCGTAGGCGTATTTTCTCTTTAGGAATCGTGGAGATTCCTAAGTGTGTATCCTCTTATAAGTCATAAGGATCTTACAAGAGTATTTTCTCCTTATAAGTCGATAGGACTTACAAGCGTCGTTTACCATATGAGGACATTCCTCGTGATTGGTAGAACTTGGTGGGGGAAACATTTATTTGTGCCCATGGTTTGTATACAAGGGCCAATATCGGACCGCCTGTAGGCCAACTTGGGGAATACGACGGCTTAAGGACAGGTTTAGATCCCTATAACTTAAGACTTCGGATCCTATGAGCCGTGAGGGTCCCATAGGGGGAGTTCTCCTTACGAGTCGAGAGAATCTCGTAAGTGAAAATTTTACGAGATTGCGCTCTTTCAGGTTTGTTCCCCTCCGAAAGACGGCGCGACGGACGTCTTGCCTGAAATTCGAGACAGATGCTAATTGGTGCTATCCGTCTACCTCTCCGAAGATGCCAAGTTGATTTATGGCACCATGTATCGAAGGTTTAAACGGATGCGTCCGATATAGTAGACTTCGTCAGATTCCCCCTCGCTTGAGGGGTTTTTGATTGTGGGGACACTCTTCCCTGCAGGCGTAAGCCCCTGCAGTTAATTACGCTACCGCATTGCGGTAACAACTTTCTCCTTCTCCAGATGATCACTTCATGTCGTGTGTGTTTATTTTGTGTTTGGTTGCCCGTGGATTGTATACGGAGACTGAGTTATGTCGTCGCCCGTAGGGCGTGGACTAGTCCAAATCCGTATTATCTTAGATTTGGGTTTGGGGGTTTTGGGTTTAAGGATACGTTAGTCTCGTTTGAGACTAAGATCGACTTAAAAGTTTGTTAAGGATACGTCAGCCTAGTTTTTAGACTAAGATCAACTTAACGGGATCGTTTAGATCCGACAAGAGAGCAATTAAGGGAGCCATGTTGTTTAGTTTAGTGACAATGCGGTCAATAGGTAGTTTAAGGACATTGCGGTCCAATGTTAGTTTTAAGACATTGCGGTCAAGGTTAAGGACATCATAGTCCGTGGATTTAAGGACTCCACAGTCCGGCGTTAGTTTTAAGACATCACGGTCAAGGTTAAGGACGTCATAGACGTGGATTTAAGGACTCCACAGTCCGGTGTTAGTTTTAAGACATCAAAGATCAAGACGGATGTACGCGAGCTTTCCTTGGAGAGATCGCAATTGTTTGAGAGTTCTTGGCGGTAGCATTTCCATGATCGCCTTGATCTTTGACGGATCTATCTCAATGCCGCGGTGCCGGACAATGAAGCCTAGGAATTTGCCTGAGGACACACCGAACGCGCATTTGAGGGGGTTCATCTTCAAGTTGTATTGCCGAAGGCGTTGAAATACAGTCTTCAGATGCTCTAAATGCTCTTCGTATGACATGCTTGTTCCCCTCCGAAAGGCAGCGCACAGGACTGCGATGTCCTGGCACTGGGATTCGAGGCAGATGCTATTTGGTTTTATCCGTCTACCTCTCCGAAGATGCCAAGTTGATTTATGGTACCGTGTATTGGAGGTTTAGACGGATGCGGCCGATGTAGCAGACTTCGTCAGATTCCCCCTCGCTTGAGAGGTTTTTGATTATGGGGACGCTCTTCCCTGCAGGCGCAAGCCCCTGCAGTTAATTACGCTACCGCATCGCGGTAACAACTTTCTCCTTCTCCAGAATTTCACTTCGTGTCGTGTGTGTTTGTTTTGTTTGTGGTTGCCCGTGGATTGTATACGGAGACTGAGTAATACCGTCGCCCGTAGGACGTGGATTAGTCCAAATCCGTATTTACTTAGATTTGGGTTTGGTGTTTATAGTTTAAGGATGCATCAGTCGCGTTGCGGCTAAGATCAACTTAAACGTTCGTTAAGGATACGATAGTCCTGTTTGAGACTAAGATCAACTTAACGTGATCGTTTAGATCCGACAAAAGAGCGTTTGGGCTCTATTGTTCCAGTTTGGGAGATTCATAGTCCAATTTGGGACTAAAATCTGTTTGGAGGATACGTTAGCCATTTTTGAGGCTAAGATCGACTCAAACGTTTGTTAAGGATACGCTAGTCCAGTTTGAGACTAAGCTCAACTTAACGGGATCGTTTAGACCCGACAAAAGAGCATTTGGGCTCTATTGTTCCAGTTTAGGGACATAGTGGTCCATAGCATTTATGGCCGTCAGGACCCGTCACATCTCTGACGTCGTTGAAGAATTACAACGATAGGTGTCAGAGGAGTTCAGAGATGTACCCTTGAACAAGAGTTGATTTAGGGTTTTATCATCCATTTAAATGTCTAAGGATGCGTTAGACGTGTTTGGGGCTAAGATCAACTTAAACGGGACCGTTTAGATCCGGCAAAAGAGAATTTGGAGGCTCTATTGTTCCAGTTTAGGAACGTAGTGGTCCACTTTCCAGTTTAGGGACGTGGTGGTCCATCGCCAGTTTAGGGGCGTGGTGGTCCATATTCCAGTTTAGGGACGTGGTGGTCCGATATTAGTTTAGGGACGTCTCGGTCCGATATTAGTTTAGGGACGTCTCGGTCCGATATTAGTTTAAGGACGTTTCGGTCCACGAGTTTAAGGACCCCGCAGTCCATATGGATGTGTGGTCGTTGGGACCCGTCGCCTCTCCGACATCGTTGAAGGATTACAACGATAGATGTCAGAGGAGTTCGGAGATGTACCCTCGAATCGGAGATAAATTGATTTAGGAGAGCAATTTTGCTCAGTCAATTTAATTTGAGGACTTACGGCCAAAATTGGGTTAAGTCCAGTTGAGAATACTCAACATTTTTCTTGATCTTTGGCCTATTAGGCCTGTGCTAGGGCTTTGCCCATATTTAATAATGCACTGCATTCTATTCTGGCCTGCTAGGCTTTTGATTTGGGCTCTGCCCCTTTATTTATGATGCAGAGCATCTATTTTAGTTTGGGCTCGGTCCTTTCTTTTAAAACAATGCATTGCATTTTATTAGACCTGTTAGGCCTTCTTTAATTGGGCTTGGCCCCTTTTGTAACCAAGGCAGTGCATTTGTCTGGCGCTTTGCGCCGAGTAATGAGCGCAAGCTCATATGGTGATGACACGTGTCATGCTCTGGTGAGCGCAAGCGCACTAGCGCAGTGCGCTGCGCTAGCGCGCTGCGCTGTTGCGCTGCTGACACGTGGCGCGCTCTCAGCGAGTTGCGCCAATTCCAGAGAGTAAAGCTCTATCTTAAGAGCGCTTAGCGCAAGTGATTCTATAGTTGACACGTGGCGCTCTCTTAAGAGCGCAACGGCGCAGTTTGGAAGTGCAAAGCACTAAGAATCTTTTAGATTCAAGAACGGAAGTGCAAAGCACTATTTAATTTCTCGATCTAAATTAGATCAAAGAAAAATTTAATTTTTCTTTTGTTTGAAGAACCAAAGGTTCATAAAAGTGCAAAGCACTATATTTTTTTTATTTTTATTAAAAAAACCAGAGGTTCACAAAAAGTGCAAAGCACTGTTTTTTATGTAAAGATCATTGATATTGTTTTTAGATCAATGATCTATTAGAAGGAATTTCTTCTACTCCATCAAGGTTCTTTACCTTTTTCTTCAAATCTTCTCAGAGTTCTCTCTGTTTAAAGTTCTTGATTTTTCAAGAAATGTTCTTGCCTTTGAATTGAGGCTTATGGTCCTTTTTATAGTGCTCATAAATTAGTTAAATTTGTTAAAGAGATCTTTCTCTGAGTGATTTGGGGAATTTTCCCTACCGTTGGATCTTTGATCCAAGGGCTTCTGCTTTGCAGAAGAAAATCTTCTTGTTTTAACAAGAACAGAAAAGATTTCTTAAAATCTTAATTCAGTTTGGCGCAAATGCCCCAGCGCGTGACACGTGTCGCGCAGCGCACTGCGCTAGCGCAACTGCGCTGACACGTGTCGCGCAGCGTAGAGCGCAGCGCAACTGCGCTGACACGTGTCGCGCAGCGGAGAGCGCTAGCGCATCTGCGCTGACACGTGTCGCGCAGCGCAGTGCTTGCGCAGCTGAAGCGTTGCTTCAGTTAAACAGAGCTCTGCTCTGATTGGGCGCGCCTTCTTGGGCGTTGCGCTGACGCGTCTGCGCCTGACACGTGGCGCGTTGCGCCCAGCACAAAGAATCTGAAGCGTTGCTTCATTTATTAAAGCTTAAATTTTCAAAGCAGAGCTTTGCTCTGATTGGGGGAAGATGAAGCGTTGCTTCATCTCCCGCCCTCGGAATTTGAACAGAGCTTTGCTCTGATTGGGGTAAACAAATGGCCCCCGCACTGTTGCGCTTACGTGGCCCCAAACGTGGGCGCAACGGTGGCGAAATTCCAACCGCCGTGACAACTTTTGGAAGTCGAAGAGGCACTTGGTGCCTATAAATAGGACCTTTGGTCCTCCACAGATGCTTATCATCTTTCCGATTTTTATTTTCAAAAAACTTCAGAGCTTTGCTCTTGCCTTCAAGAACTCTAGAGCTTTGCTCTTCTTTCCAAAGTTTTTAAAAAAAACTTTAGGTAAAATTGAATCTTAGATTAAATTAATTTTAATTAATCTTAAACAGCAGAGCTTTGCTCTTATAAATCTTTTGATCTAAAGATATCCCCATTGGGGTTTCACTAGCAGAGCTTTGCTCATTTTCAAAGTTAGAAACTTTAGGTGAAATTAATGTAAATCAAATGAACTTAATTCAATCAAAGAGCTTTGCTCTCACAGATCTTTTGATCTAAAGAGATCCCCACTAGGGTTTCATTAAGCTTTTGTTCATGGGTTTTAATCCTTGAACAGAGCTTTGCCCTCTAGGAATCTAGCTCTCTATGTATATTATTTTTCTTCTATCGCTAATCTTCCTGTGGTATTTCCTCCAGGCATAATGGCGGTGCATCTATACAGTTTGCACGAGTTCATCACCTATGACGATATCCGCGCACAGGGTCGTCAACAAAACCAGGAGTTTACAGACGCTCAATGTGCAGAGGTCATGGGTCGTCTGAACGCAAGCGGTGGCTGGCTGCTACCCCGTCGTTCGGCTCTTTTGAAAGTCGTGCTGGGAGCAATATGGAGAGCACTTCCGGGTCTTCACGAGGCCCTGCCGCTCAATGCGCTGGATGATGCCGAGGACAAGGTGCATTCAGTGTACCTGACGGGGCTGATCTCAAAGAAACGGCGGGATAGCCTCATTAACATCCTACACCAAATCTTCCAGCAGACGACGATAGTTGCTGCTTATCGAAGGCCGGGAGGGCTTGCCGATGATATTGACACAGAAGAGCGCGATAGGCTGCGCATAAGAATAATTAGAAAGGCCAGAAGAACTCTGGATGGCCTTACTTTTGAATTCCTCAATCCGTGCCCCGGATCTGAGGTTATACCGTTGTAATAATATTTTTCGTTCACTGCTTTTTTATGATTGTAAGAACTATTGGCCATATTAATGGAAAAAATTTATCCCAGCTTGTCTTTATTTTTCGTTCTGAGTCTTTTTGCCCATGCATGAATGAATACGTCTTGGACGCTTGATCAAACGTAAATCGGGTGCTCTTTCTGTTGCTTTTCCTCTTTCTCAGCATGTCGTCACAATTAGCAGGTAATAGAGTAAGCTTCTTGATTTCTTCATGAGATAGCGAGGGCTTAGGCCGCAGGTTCAGATCTGCTGCCTAAGACTTTTCAACTCTATGAGCCGTGAGGGTCTCATAGAGACTTTTCTCCCTACGGATCGAGAGGATCTCGTAGGCGGGTTTTTCTCCTTAAGAATCGTGAGAATTCCTAAGTGTGGTTTTCTCTTGTAAGTCGTAAGGATCCTACAAGAGAATTTTTCCCTCTTACGAGTCGAGAGGACTTGTAAGCGGTTGTTTCCCTCCTTGTCGAAGTTCGACGTTGGAGAGTGAGACCCGTGGATGGTATGCAAGAGACCGTTTTGGGCCAACTTACGGGGTCCCAATGCTTAGGAAACAGGCTTCTTTTATGCCCACTGCCTAAGGCTTTATCTCACGAGTCGAGCCGCCTCGACAATTTTTCACAAGTCGAGACGAATCGAACGTTTCTCGCAAGAACATCTTAACGTCGCATTTAACCTATGCTCTTTACGACAGAAGCCCGTTAAGGTTGGTGGTACTTAGGGTTTTGGCCATCGTACCGTCGCATAAGCTGATATAGTCCTCGATAGGCAATCGTGCTGTTCGAGTAGCCCTGCGACTGCCGTGTCTCTGATCCCTTCGGGGGCTGGACAAGACGTCTTCAAGCAATCCTCCTTGGCAGTTTGACCGTCGGAAGAGCAAGCGCTAGGAATTTGCCATGCCGCTTTTTACTTGAGGTTAGGCTCATTTTGGAGAGCCCCGATGAGTCATAACCGCTCCGCGCTGGTGTGGGATGATCTCCGATAGTCTTTCAGGCTTTATATGACTTGCCGTTAAGACCCTGAAGCTAGGAATTTGGCCTTTGCTTTGTTTGCTGGCATTGCGTCCTCTGTATCGAGACGAATGTCATGGTGGGAACTAGGGATTTTGCCGTGGCTCCGTTTGTTTGATGATGTTGCGTCTGCTGTATCGAGACGAACGTTGGGGTGACATCTCGTCTGCTGTATTGAAACGGACGTCGAGGTTGTCTCTAGGTTGCTGGTGAACCGCCGAGGTTTGGAACTAGGGATTTTGCCGTGGCTCCATTCGTTTAATGACGTTGCGCCTGCTGTGTCGAGACGAACGTTGGGGTGACATCTCGTCTGCTGTATCGAGACGGACGTCGAGGTGGTGACCATTCTGTGCTAGTGCGAGATGATCTCCGGTTGTCTTTCCGGTTTTATATGAGTTACCGTCAAGACGTCGAAGCTAGGAATGTGGCCTTCGCTTCGTTTGCGTTGGTGTGTCCAAATCCTGTTGGAGGACGAACGCTGGGGTTAACATTTCGTCTGCTGTATCGAGACGAACGTCAAAGTGGTGACCATTCTGTGCTGGTGCGAGATGATCTCCGATTGTCTTTCCGGTTTTATGTGAGTTACCGTAAAGACGTTGAAGCTAGGAATGTGGCCTTCGCTTTGCTTGCTTCGACCATGGGGTGTCTTGTTGACGTTGCTTCTACATCCTGCTGGACTGCGAAGGAACGCCGTTGTTGACATTGCGTCTGCTGTGCCGAGACGAATGCTGAGGTGGAGCTAGGATTTTGCCGTCACTCCGCTTGTTTCGACCATGGGGTCTCTTGTTGACGTTGCTTCTACATCCTACTGGACTGCGAGACGAATGCTGAGGTGCGTCTGCTGTGTCGAGACGAATGCTGAGGTGGAGCTGGGATTTTGCCGTCGCTCCGCTTTACTGACCATGGGGGCTTTCGTTGACGTTGCATCTGCATCCTGCTGGACTGTGGAGGAACGTCATTGATGACATTGCGTCTACTGTATCGAGACGAATGCTGAGGTGAAGCTGGGATTTTGCCATCGCTTCGCTTGATGGTGTAACATCTGTGTCCTGTTGGAATGAGGAGGCACACCGTTGTTGGTCTCTACGCTGTAGACGTGGCCATTGAGATTTGGAACTAGGGACTTTGTCATGGTTCCGTTTCGTTGCGATTCTGAGGTCAGTTGTTGACGTCATGTCTGCATCTAGTTGGAGTGAGGAGAAACGCCGTTGGTGATCTTTAAGTTGTCGATATTGACGTCGAGACCCTGAAGTTAAGGACCTTCCTTTGCTTCATTTGTTGACATCGTGTCTGTAATATTGCGACAAATGTCGAGATGGTCTCTAGGTTATCTATGAACCGTCGAGATTTGGATTTGCTTTCTGGTGGAGCCTGTTGGGAAGGTATTGTTCCCTTTTTATCTGTGCCCCTGGATTGTATACAGGGATCGATGTGATTTCACCTGTAGGGCAAAAAGTTTCATTTTTTCATTTTTTTTATTCTTTCCGCGATGCTCTATCGTTTCAGCTTTTTATATCGCGAAAATCGCGATTGCCCAATCATTTCGGCTATTTTTCGCGGTGCCCAATCATTTCGGCTATTTTTCTTTTTACTCGCTGCTTTTTATTGTGAGTTGCCCAACCTTTTCGGCTATTTTGCATGCATACATTTTTACTTGCTGATTTTGTTTGCAAGCTGCCCCATCATTTCGGCTATTTCGTATGCATATATATATATATATATATATATTTTGCGAGTAGGGGATTTGGGATCTGATACCAATCTTGGCATCAGCATCGCTGCGACTAGAATATTGCCAGGAGCGAATCATCATTTGCCGTAAAAAGACTTGGAATTTGATACCGGTCTAGGCATCAGCATCGTTTCAACTGGGATATTGCCAGGAGCGAATCATCATCTGCCACGAAAGGACTTGGAATTTGATACCGATTTAGGCATCAGCATCGCTACAACTGGAATATTGCCAGGAGCGAACCATCATTTGCCTATGTCGTTGTCGAACAAAGGAGGCTTAGCGACCAGGGTTAAGGTCCTGTCAACTAAGGCTTTTGACTTCATGAGCCGTAAGGGTCTCATAAAGGTATTTCGTCCTACAAGTCGTGAGGATCTTGTAGGTGTGTTTTCTCCTTAGGAATCGTGAGGGTTCCTAAGTGTATTGTTCCTCTGTAAGTCGTAAGGATCCTACAGGAGGGTTTTCTCCTTGTAAGTCGAGAGGATTTACAAGGGTTGTTTACCATGCAAACATATCCCTAGTCTCGGATGGGACTTAGTTAGGGAAATGTTTATTCGCGCCCGTGGATTGTATACAAAGGTCAATATTGGACTACTTGTAGGGCAATGTCGAAAGTTGTGGGGGTTGCTTAAGCACAGGTTTAGGCCTCTGTAACTTAAAACTTTCAAATCTTATGAGCCGTAAGGGTCCCACAAGAGAGTTCTCCTTACGAGTCGTGAGGATCTCGCAAGTGTATTTTCTCCTTAGGAATCGTGGGGATCCCTAAGTGTGTTGTTCCTTTGTGAGTCGTAAGGATCTCACGCAGGTGGTTTCTCCTTACAGGGTCGAGAGGACCCTATAAGTGTTTCTTAACGAGGTTGCACCCTTTCGGGTTTTCACAAACACTCGCCGGTAGTCCTGCTGTTTTTACTCACGGAGCCCTTTCAGGTTTTCATCCGTGCCCATTTTGCTTATGGACTTACCCTTTTTTTTTATTCTTTTTATTCCTTTTATTTTTTTTTCTCTTTCTCTTTTTTTTTACGAGGTCGCGCCCTTTCGGGTTTTCACGAACACTCGCCGGTAGCCCTGCTGTTTTTACTCGCGGAGCCCTTTCGGGTTTTCATCCGTTCCCTCTTTGCTTATGGACATACCGTTTTTTTTATATTATTATTTATTATTATTTTTTTATAATAATTTTTTTTATCTCGTCAGCCTAAGGATGCTGCGGTAGTAGTTTAAAGACGTTTCGGTCATTTGCAAGTTTTAGGACATTGCGGTCCATCATTAGTTTAAGGACATCTCGGTCCGTTGTTAGTTTAAGGACGTTTCGGTCCGTTGTCGCCGTATTTGAGGCGAATATCTGGTTTATTGACTTTTCGGTCTATGAGTCCTTCTCCATGAATGAACATGATGCCCCCGGCATATCCATCTTCTTCGGAGCGTGCGGTTGTGGCGAACTCACCTTCCAAATTTCGGACAACGCGAACTTGCCCTGTTGGTATTGGTCTTCAACCCAGTTTTTGAAGACGTAGCAGTCCTCGATCAGGTGACCTACTGTTTGGTGGTAAGGGCAATAATTAGGATTATTAACATCGCCTGGCCGCAACGGACGTTTTGGACTCGGCAGATTGATGAGTCTGTCGCACACTGCCAGCTCGAACAGTCCCCTTGTTTTATCTTGCGGAAACGAGTAATGACGTTTCAACTTTTCCTGGAGGGGTTGCCGTTTGTTGCTTTGGAGAGCAACCGGCCTAGGGTCACCTGATTGTTGTTGAGTGCTGGCGACGAGGGCCGTTTTTCTTTTTCCTTTATCCTTTTTGTTCGATCCTTTGTTTACGGGGCCGAGATTTTTTCCGAGTAGCATGCGATTGCACGGCTGAACGTTCTCGCAGCTTCTCAATTCCTTTATTTTTGAAATAGATTCCCCGATGGAAGAGTTGGGGGTAGCTTCTTCGTCAGAGTCGCTTCCAAAGGTGATAATTTGTGATCCCTTGAAGTCGGCTATATGACAGTCGGCGGCGGCTCTTTTGCGCTCATATATCGCATTTTTCCGATGTCCACGAGATTCACACTTTGTCTTGTCAAAGTGTTGCTTTTGAGCGACATACCCTTGCCACCAACAGTTAAAGGACTCGCAGTCTTCGGTAGGATGTATGATCTTCTGATGATATAAACAGAAGTTAGGGTGCATCTCTACCTCAGAGAAAGAATTTTCTTCAGAGGGCGGTAGCTTCATTCCAACTGATAGAGCTTTGGCGAATCGTTTCCTCGTCTTGAATTTGTTTTTACCCGCAGTGTATGGCTTTTGATTTGACGGGAATACCTTGGTTCTTTCCAGTATGGCCATTTCATGCTCTTGATTGGCTTTTGCTTTCAGACGAATTTCATTTAGGAAGGCATCGATCAACTTGTCTGACGGCCGCGGAATTTCTGTTTCAGGGTCCACCATTGATTTCTCAGCGTAAGGAGCCTCCTCATCATCCGTCAGTGAATGAGAAATCACATGACAAGTCGCTACGTAGTCTTCGGATTCATCCGATAAGTTTTTTCCATCGTTTTCATCCTCGACGAAAGAACAAGTTGCCCCCGGCGTGTCCGTCTTCTTTGGAGAGTGCGGCTGTGGTGGATTTACCTTCCAGCTTTCAGACAGCGTGAACTTGCCTTGCAGGTATTGATCCTCGATCCATCCCTTAAAGACGAAACAATCCTCAATCGGGTGACTTACAGTTTGGTGGTAAGGGCAATAATTGGGATTATTAAGATCGCCTGGCTGCGACAGACGCTTTGGACTCGGCAGATTGATGAGTCTGTTACGCACTGCCAGCTCAAACAGTCTTCTCGTTTTATTCTGAGGAAACGAGTAATGACGTCCTAGCCTCTCTTCGAGGGATGGGCGTGGACGCACGTTGTTTTGGCGAGCGACCGGCTTTGAGTTGCTCGACTGTTGCTGAGCGTTGGCGACGATGATCGCTTTTCCTTTCTCATTTCGGGGATCGGGTCTTGGAGGAGACGGTCTATGGCCCATCTGGTCCATTTGGGCTAATTTGTCGATCAAGGCCTGGAAGGTGGTCGGCCTGAAGAACATCATGAATTGCGAGATGGTCGCCTGCGGATCGAGAGTGCCCACAAACATGCCTACCGCAGGTGCCTCTTCTATGCGTTGTTCGCATTTCGACCATAGGTTTCACCATCGTGTTGCGTATTGGACCCACGTTTCGCCGGGCCTTATCCTGGTATTTATCAGTGCTGTAATCGGGGTGCGTTCACTAGCACTTGCGAATCTTTGTGTAAACAGCAGTTCCATCTCCGCAAATGTTTTGACAGAGTCGTTAGATAGCTCCGAATACCAATTCAAAGGCTGTTTCTGCTAAGCTGCCGACGAATTGACGTAGCAACAATTTGTCATCGCCTCCAGTATTGCCGCATAAGGCCCTGAATTAAGCGACATGCTGATGCGGATTCCCTGTCCCTTTATATACGTAGAATTTAGGGATCGTATATCCTGGCGGGTAATTGATTTGGTCATACCAGCTCGGATACGGTCGTCCGGTTCTAATAATTTGCCCAGCAGCTTCATTCGCCTGATGAACCCGGATCTGCTGAGCTATATATTCGTCTAGGTCGACTTTGGAGATTGCCTCCTCCTTGGCTGTTGATAGAGCCGGCGGAGGATTTGACGTTTCTCCCCTGTCGTCTTCAAGGACGATCGGAGGATCTTCAGCAGGAGGGTCCGGCTGTAACATCATCCCTACCATATCTTTAAAGAGGAGCGCCATCTGTTTTATGTTAGCCGCCTGCTCTGCAGCTTCTTTGTCCCTCTTTTCGAGGACTCTGCATAAAAAGTCAGCGTCAGTTTCTTGTTCTTGACGCTCATCCGAAGACGTTTCAGAGCTTTCTTTTGGCTCAGTGAGTGCAGCCATTGTAGTCATCATTTCCCGAAGCTTTTGCTGTTGCTCCTGGGCTTTCGTCACGGATCGGGTGAGCGGTCGGTGGCCCGTAGAAGTGCGGCTTTCCTCCTTTCCAGAAGCCATATAAACAGTGTGCACCACCATACCCCCAGATTTGGGGCGTTTGTGTTCGGTGTCTTTGCGATTTGCCGAAGACACAGGGGCTTTTTGCGGCCTCCTTTTTTGAGTGATTGGAGTTAAGGGAGCCGTTGTAGTGGGCACCCAAGTAGCTTTTGCTTTTTGTGGTTTGACAGAGTAATCCTTCCCCTGCCGAACCTTCATCTTTTTTTTGTCGTCGGAGGCAGTCTTGATCGATCACCGACTCTTGGACCTGTCGCCAGACTTTGTAAATTTTAGAGAACAGCCGTTGAGGGGGCTGCTCTAGCTTCTTCTCTGGAGTATTCTCCACATGTGAAGGAGTTCATTTCAACATCGCAGTAGGAGAGTTTCTGCACACCTTGTTGAGCAGTTCAAAGCGGTTCTTGGTTGGAACAGCAGCATCGATCCTCACCATCGGAGCTGACGGAGTTATCCCAGAGGGGGAGTTGCCCCCAGCCTTCCTTACTCGACGCCAGTGGCGACGTCGAGTGTGTCTTGCGGATGGAGTTGTTTTAGCTATAAGGGTAACTTCATCGTGCCCCCTCTGGGCAGGGGAAGCAGCTTTGAGGATCTCGCCTGGAGCAGCAACTGGAATGGCCAGCCTTGTAAAAATTGACTTCTTGGAAGGAAGAGCCTTTCCAATGATTTCGTCCGCTTGAGCCGGGATGGCTATCCGCTTTGGGATGGCAACTTCGGGTATTGCGGGCTTTTGCATGGGCCCGTTGGAGCTCTGGCCTAGCCTATTAAAAACCGAGGCAGTGGAGTTGGGCGACCCGTTGAGAGGGGTCGCAGTAGTAGCAAGCCGATCGAATGCCGACTTCTTGGGAGCTTCTTGCGATGTCATTGGGGCATTAACGCTCATTGGTGGGATCATGGTCCCAAAGAACAGCCCAGTGGTGGCCTGAGTTACCTGTTCCACCGGCATAGCGAAGATGGAGGCCGCCTGAGGCTCATAAGCCACTCCTCCGGACGGGATGGAGCGAGAGTTGCAGTTGCAGGTAGTGCAGTTTGAAGCCATTGATCTTCTATTTTCTGCACGGAGCAAGACACCAAATCTTAGTACCTCGAATCCACAGGCAACCACAGCAAACCGCGATTCGTTCGCGAACACGACATACGAAGTGTGGAGTGGAAAGAGGAAAAGGTCCCACCGGGCGTGCCAGAATCTGTCCCCCTCCGAAAGGCGGCGCACAGGACTGCGATGTCCTGGCACTGAGATTCGGGACAGATGCTATTTGGTTTTATCCGTCTACCTCTCCGAAGATGCTAAGTTGATTTATGGTACCGTGTATCGGAAGTTTAGACGGATGCGGCCGATGTAGCAGACTTCGTCAAATTCCCCCTTGCTTGAGGGGTTTTTGATTGTGGGGACGCTCTTCTCTGCAGGCGCAAGCCCCTGCAGTTAATTACGCTACCGCATCGCGGTAACAACTTTCTCCTTCTCCAGAATTTCACTTCGTGTCGTGTGTGTTTGTTTAGTTTGTGGTTGCCCGTGGATTGTATACAGAGACTGAGTAATACCGTCACCCGTAGGACGTGGATTAGTCCAAATCCGTATTTACTTAGATTTGGGTTTGGTGTTTATAGTTTAAGGATGCATCAGTCGCGTTGCGGCTAAGATCAACTTAAACGTTCGTTAAGAATACGATAGTCCTGTTTGAGACTAAGATCAACTTAACGTGATCGTTTAGATCCGACAAAAGAGCGTTTGGGCTCTATTGTTCCAGTTTGGGAGATTCATAGTCCAATGTGGGACTAAAATCTGTTTGGAGGATACGTTAGCCATTTTTTAGGCTAAGATCGACTCAAACATTTATTAAGGATACGCTAGTCCAGTTTGAGACTAAGCTCAACTTAACGGGATCGTTTAGACCCGACAAAAGAGCATTTGGGCTCTATTGTTCCAGTTTAGGGACATAGTGGTCCATAGCATTTATGGCCGTCGGGACCCGTCACCTCTCTGACGTCGTTGAAGAATTACAACGATAGGTGTCAGAGGAGTTCAGAGATGTACCCTTGAACCAGAGTTGATTTAGGGTTTTATCATTCATTTAAATGTCTAAGGATGCGTTAGCCGTGTTTGGGGCGAAGATCAACTTAAACGGGACCGTTTAGATCCGGCAAAAGAGCATTTGGAGGCTCTATTGTTCCAGTTTAGGGACGTAGTGGTCCACTTTCCAGTTTAGGGACGTGGTGGTCCATCGCCAGTTTAGGGACGTGGTGGTCCATATTCCAGTTTAGGGACGTCTCGGTCCGATATTAGTTTAGGGACGTCTCGGTCCGATATTAGTTTAAGGACGTTTCGGTCCACGAGTTTAAGGACCCCGCAGTCCATATGGATGTGTGGTCGTTGGGACCCGTCGCCTCTCCGACGTCGTTGAAGGATTACAACGATAGATGTCAGAGGAGTTCGGAGATGTACCCTCGAACCGGAGATAAATTGATTTAGGAGAGCAATTTTGCTCAGTCAATTTAATTTGAGGACTTACGGCCAAAATTGGGTTAAGTCCAGTTGAGAATACTCAACATTTTTCTTGATCTTTGGCCTATTAGGCCTGTGCTAGGGCTTTGCCCATATTTAATAATGCACTGCATTCTATTCTGGCCTGCTAGGCTTTTGATTTGGGCTCTGCCCCTTTATTTATGATGCAGAGCATCTATTTTAGTTTGGGCTCTGTCCTTTTTTTTAAAACAATGCATTGCATTTTATTAGACCTGTTAGGCCTTCTTTAATTGGGCTTGGCCCCTTTTGTAACCAAGGCAGTGCATTTGTCTGGCGCTTTGCGCCGAGTAATGAGCGCAAGCTCATATGGTGATGACACGTGTCATGCTCTGGTGAGCGCAAGCGCACTAGCGCAGTGCGCTGCGCTAGCGCGCTGCGCTGTTGCGCTGCTGACACGTGGCGCGCTCTCAGCGAATTGCGCCAATTCCAGAGAGCAAAGCTCTATCTTAAGAGCGCTTAGCGCAAGTGATTCTATAGTTGACACGTGGCGCTCTCTTAAGAGCGCAACGGCGCAGTTTGGAAGTGCAAAGCACTAAGAATCTTTTAGATTCAAGAACGGAAGTGCAAAGCACTATTTAATTTCTCGATCTAAATTAGATCAAAGAAAATTTTAATTTTTCTTTTGTTTGAAGAACCAAAGGTTCATAAAAGTGCAAAGCACTATATTTTTTTTATTTTTATTGTTTTTTTAAAAAAAACCAGAGGTTCACAAGAAGTGCAAAGCACTGTTTTTTATGTAAAGATCATTAATCTTGTTTTTAGATCAATGATCTATTAGAAGGAATTTCTTCTACTCCATCAAGGTTCTTTACCTTTTTCTTCAAATCTTCTCAGAGTTCTCTCTGTTTAAAGTTCTTGATTTTTCAAGAAATGTTCTTGCCTTTGAATTGAGGCTTATGGTCCTTTTTATAGTGCTCATAAAATAGTTAAATTTGTTAAAGAGATCTTTCTCTGAGTGATTTGGGGAATTTTCCCCACCGTTGGATCTTTGATCCAAGGGCTTCTGCTTTGCAGAAGAAAATCTTCTTGTTTTAACAAGAACAGAAAAGATTTCTTAAAATCTTAATTCAGTTTGGCGCAGATGCCCCAGCGCGTGACACGTATCGCGCAGCGCACAGCGCAGCGCAACTGCGCTGACACGTGTCGCGCAGCGGAGAGCGCAGCGCAACTGCGCTAACGCATCTGCGCTGACACGTGTCGCGCAGCGCAGAGCGCAGCGCAACTGCGCTAGCGCATCTGCGCTGACACGTGTCGCGCAGCGCAGTGCTTGCGCAGCTGAAGCGTTACTTCAGTTAAACAGAGCTCTGCTCTGATTGGGTGCGCTTTTTTGGGCGTTGCGCTGATGCGTCTGCGCCTGACACGTGGCGCGTTGCGCCCAGCATAAAGAATCTAAAGCGTTGCTTCATTTATTAAAGCTTAAATTTTCAAAGCAGAGCTTTGCTCTGATTGGGGGAAGATGAAGCGTTGCTTCATCTCCCGCCCTCGGAATTTGAACAGAGCTTTGCTCTGATTGGGGTAAACAATGCTCTTCACTATGAGGTCGTCGATATAGCATTCGGCGATTTCATGTATGAGGTCATCGAAGATCTTTGTCGTGGCCCTCTGATAGGTGGCACCGGCGTTCTTTAAACCGAAGGGCATAACTTTGTAGCAGAATATACCCAGAGGAGTTCGGAAAGCGGTGTGCTTCTGGTGTTCGGGATGCATCTTTATCTGATTGTACCCTGATGAGCCGTCCATGAAGAAGAAAACCTCGTGAGTGGACGTATTATCTATCATCAGCTCGGTGACCGGCACTGGGAAATCATCCTTCGGGCAGGCTTTATTGAGATCCCGGAAGTCCACGCATATGCGCACTGTCCCATTTTTCTTCATTACCGGGACGATGTTGGCGATCCAGTCAGGATATTGAACTTCTTGGATAAACCCAGAATCGATCAGCTTCTTGACTTCGGCGTTAATGCTCATCTCAAGCTCGAGCCGTATTCTTCTCGGCGCCTGTTTGACTGGCTTGATATTCGGGGATATTGCTAATTTATGCACAGCAATCTCTGGATCTAATCCTGGCATCTCGGAATAGTTCCATGCGAAGCAGTCTCTATGTCGCATAAGCACGTCTTTTAACGCAGCCACCCTTTCCTCAGATAGCAGCTCACTGACGAATGTCGGTCCCGGGTCATTTGCCGTCCCCAACTCAATCTTCTTGAAGTTATCTACAGTAGTATGTATGCCATCTTCCAGTTCTTTCGGCGCTGGTGGAAATTCTGAGATTACCTCGTTGTCATTGTTTTCGAAGCACCAAGAAAGGTCATCCATATTCTCGGGCTCTCCTTTTGATATTGTTATCATACGAAAAGTACGAGCTCGCTTTCAAGACCGATGTGAATCTGGTTCTGCTCTTGTGGCTTTGGGTTCGTGCTTTTGTGGCGGCGCTACCCTCCAGCTGCTGGATAGAGCAAACCTGCCTTGCTGGTACTGGTCTTCAACCCAGTTTTTAAAGGTGAAGCAGTCTTCGATAGGGTGTCCTATGGCTCGGTGATAAGAGCAATAGTCCGGATGAAAAACCTCGTTAGCCTGGTCAGGGTGCTTAGACTCCGAAAGTGTGATCATTTGATGTTTTATAGCGAGATCGAGTATCTTCTTCGTCTTGTCTTGAGGGAAGGAATACGCTCGACTCTTCTTCTTCATGAGGGACAAATCCGGACCGCGCAATACCCGATCACATGACTCTTTAATCCTGCATTGTCGTTGTCGACCCCCTTTTCCGCTTTTTGACTTATTTCTGCCTCTGCGTCGGGCCTTTTGCACTACAGGTTGACGGGGAGGAGCATCTTCATCTTTTGCAGCCTGTTGAAACAGACGTTGCGTCCCGGCTTTCTCGTAGATGGCCATCTCGCGATTATGGTCTTCCCGAACTTTTTGACCCACTTTCCCGATAAGATTGTCCATTCGTTCTTCAAACGACGGACTCGGCACTTCGATCGCGGGATCTAGTTTTGATGAGGGGTTGGCATTGTTCGACAGGGCGTCCTCTTCTTCATCGAAGTTATATATGGCATAGCTACCGTGGACTCGCTCCCGTTTCCCGGCTCTCACATATCCAAGCCCGAGCGTTTCCATTCTCCCGTTGGGCAATTTGCGCTGGGTCCTAGGGGCATCCCAAATCCTGTTGTAGAATTGAGCTTGTCGAATAGTCCGTTTTAAGGGTACCCCTTGGCGCTTCAATATCCTTTTTAGTCCGCTTGTGTAATATCTGGGCAAACGGATGGATTGAAGCTTATCAAGTGTAGGATCCGCACCATGCCAGATCTCTTTCTCCACCCTTGTTTCCGAGGATTGATAGAATAGGATCACCTTTTCTCCTTTTCGCCTGGGAGGGACGTAAAATGTCCGCAGCTCTTGCACGCTGTGAGCTTCAAGTGCATCAAGGTCTTTGTAGTTTTCCCACGGCACCATGGTGATTTGCAAACTCTGGTCATCGCCAGGGGATGCTTGTATTGACGACCGACGGGAGAACACAGCATTAACCTCATCTTCCGAGTCACTTCCGAAGATCAATATGGGGGAGGACGGTCCCGGGTTGTTGCATCGAGACGGCCCAGCGTAAACTATCTCTTCTTCTTATTTGGTATCGCTCCCGAAAACAGGGATGGTGGCGGCGGCTTTGTTCTCCGGTTTGCGACACTTTTCTGTATCCTCGAAGTCTGGAAAAATGTACTTTGCATCTTCATACTTGCGGACTTCGTTCACGGAGAATGGGTTCAGCTCACCTGTTACAGTGTACTCGAGACCATCCTTGAAATACTTCATACACTGATGTTGTGTAGAAGGGATGATGTTGTACTCGTGTAACCAAGGACGACCGAGTAAAGCGTTGTAGCAGGTCTTGGCGTCAATGACGTGAAACTTAATGTCCGTGACGAGTAGTCGGAAGCGTAATGTTAGTATTACAGATCCGAGAGTCCGTGACGACTGGGAGTCGAAACCGGAGATGGTAATTTTGTCACAAGCGAGGTGCTGCACGCTCATACAGATTTCTTTCAACACCCGAACATTAAGGAGATTGACGGAGGACCCATTATCCACCAGGATTTTGCCTATCTTGATATCGTGGCAGTATCCAGAGACATATAGGGGACGGTTGTGGTTGCATGTCTCGAGGAGAAGGTCTTCGTCACCGAAAGTGATGTCGGCCGTGTGCACTTCTTCCAGTTCATCCTTCATCCTTTCTTCGGCGAGGAAGGCTTGGAATTGCTCAGGCTCTTGTAACGCCTTGATTAATGAATCTCTCGCTTCTTTTGATAATAAGAGGGCGTCGAGAATGCTGAGCTACGAAGGTAACTTCCTTAGGTGCGCTAGGATGTTGTAGTCCACCTTACCCTTCCTGGGAGGGTCCTTGGTAGTCAGCTCTTTCATGACTTGGTCATCTAAGGCGATATCCTCAGTGACCTTTTCCTTTCCCTTATCTTTTCTAATCGCGGGTCCGAGATTCTTTTCCGGGAGCGTGCGATTGCGCAGCTGAATGTTTTCGCAGGCCTCCGGTTCTTCCTCTTTCCCTAAGACGGATTCTTTAAAGAAAGGGCCCAGAGCCATTTCCTCATCAGAGTCGCTCCCAAAGGTCAGAACTTGTGATCCTCCGGCGTTGACCATGTAATAGTTGTCGGTAGTTCTTTTATGCCCTTCGGTCGTACTTCTTTGTTCCCAACGGGTTCTGCGTTTCATTCGCTTAAAATGTTGCCGGTGAGCAACATATCCCTGCCACCATATCTTAAAAGCGTCGCACTCCTCAGTGGGGTGTGAAATCTTCCGATGATATGAGCAGTAATTAGGGTGCCTCTCCGCCCCATTGAGCGTGTTTTCTTCCGAGGGTGGTAGCTTCATTCCCATTGACATGGCTTTGGCAAACCTTTTCCTCGTCTTGAATATGTTTTTATCCGCATCAGATGTCTTTTGATCTGGCGGGAGTGCTTCAACTTTTTCGTTTAGTCGCTTGCGTTTGGCTCCTTCCGATGCGGCCATCTCACGCTCCCGATCGGCTTTACTTTTCAAACGAATCTCGTCTAGAAAGGCGTCGATCATTTCATCTGTCGGCCATACAAGTTCTGGCTCAGGGTGTGCCCCCAGTTTCTCAGTGCCAGGAGTTTCTCCATTGTTCGTAAACGAGTGGGAGATCACATGACAACTCGTCACAGACCCCTCGGATTCATCCGACGTGCTTTCTCCATTATCTTCCTCCCGAAAGACGTGGTTGAGGAATTCTTGGAGCATGATGGGAGTCCACGCCTTTTTATTGTACTCTTCCAGCGCGTCAATCTGCTTCTGCAAGTCCGTGCACTTGTCTCCAGACTTCACTGGCTTTTTGGATTTCTTTTTCTTTTTCTTCGAAGATTTTGACGGTTGGGTGTGAGTACTTGGGCCATCACCGCCGATCTTTGTAGTTGGGCGCGGCTTCAGCATCCCTTCGATGATTTGAGGTTCGAGCGGGTTCTTCCATTCGACCGCCAGGCACATATGAAGATCACTCAGCATCTTTTTGGTTTTAGCCGATAGCACGACCTCCCATGGCGCTTCTTCAATGAAAGAACAGGTTACCCCCGGTGTATCCGTCTTCTTAGGAGTATGCGGCTGTGGCGGGTTCACCTTCCACTTTTCGGACAGCGCAAACTTTCCCTGGAGGTATTGATCTTCAATCCATCCTTTGAAGACGAAGCAATCCTCAATCGGATGGCTTACCGTTTGATGGTAAGGGCAGTAATTAGGGTTATTCGCCTCACTGGGTTGCGGCGGTCGCCTTGGGTTTGGCAGGTTGATAAGTCTGTTGCGTACCGCCATCTCGAATAACCGTTTCGTCTTGTCCCGCGGGAATGAGTAGGGGCGCTTCATTTTCTCATTATAATATCGCCGCCTTTCTTCCAGTTGATCCGCTATCTTTGAGGCACTGGGTTGCTGGTGAGCATTCGCAACGAAGGGTGCCTTCCCTTTACCCTTGTCATTCCGAGGTTCTGGCTTCGGGGGAGACGGTCTATGACCCATCTGGTCCATCTGGGCCAGCTTGTCGATCAAAGCTTAGAACGTGGTTATCTTAAAGAACATCATGAATTGGGAGATAGTTGCATGAGGATCTAAGGTACCCACGAACATGCCCACCACGGGCGCTTCCTCAATGCGTTGCTCGCATTTCGACCACAAGTTTCGCCAGCGTATAGCGTACTGGACCCACGTCTCGCCTGGTTTCACCCTGGCATTAATCAACGCCGTTATCGGAGTGCGTTCGCTGGCGCTTGCGAAACGTTGGGTAAACAGCAGCTCCATCTCCGCAAATGTCTTAATGGAGTCGTTTGGGAGCTCAGAGTACCACTCGAATGCTGTATCCGATAAGCTACCGACGAACTGGCGAAGCAAGAGTTTATCATCACCGCCGGTGTTGCCGCAAAGGGCCCTGAATTGGGCAACATGCTGGTGGGGATTTCCTGTCCCCTTATACACATGGAATTTCGGTATTGTATAACCCGGCGGGTACTTGATCTGGTCGTACCAGCTTGGATATGCTCGCCCCGTTTTTACGACCTGACCAGCTGCCTCAGTTGCCTGATGGACCCGTATCTGCTGAGCTATATATTTGTCCAAGTCAGCTTTGGAGATCGTCTCCTCCTTGGCTGTTGACAAAGCCGGTGGAGGATTTGACGTTTCTTCCCTGTCGTCTTCAAGGACGATCGGAGGATCTTCAGCAGGAGGATCTTGTTGGATCATCATTCCGACCATGTCCTGGAACAGGAGGGCCATTTGCTTTATATTGGCCGCTTGTTCAGCAGCCTCTTTATCCTTCTTTTCCAATATCCGGCGAAGGAATTCAGCATCGGTTTCTTGCTCTTGGCGTTCATCCGAGGACGCTTCGGGGCTTTCTTTTGGCCCAGTGAGTGTGGCCATTGCGTTCATCATTTCCTGGAGCTTCTGCTGTTGCTCCTAAACTTTGGTCACTGACCACGTAAGCGGTCTATGACCCGTAGATGTACGGCTGTCCTCCTTTCCCGATGCCATGTATACAGTATGGACCATGATGCCCCCAGACTTAGGGCGTTCAGGCTCACCGCCTTTGGCATTTGCTGCGGGCGCGGGGATTTTCTCCGGCCTCCTTCTCTTGTGGGCCGTTGAAGTTGAGGGGGCCATTGCAGTGGGCACCATAGTGACTGTCGTCCTTTGCTGTTTGATCGGACGTCTCTTTTCTTCCATCACTTTCGCCCTTTTCTGTTGACGAGAGTGATCTTGGTCAATTACGGAGTCTTGAACCCTCTGCCAGACCTTGTATATTTTGGAGGACAGCCGTTGAGGGGGATACTCCAGCTTCTTTTCCGGAACCCTATCCGCAGGTGGAGGAGGTCTTTTCAGTGTGGCGGTCGGAGAATTCTTACGTACCCTCCTCAGCGGTTCAAAGCTGTTCCCAGTTGGGACAGCAGCATTGACTTCCACCACTGGAGCAGGTGGAATTAGCCCTGAGGGGGAGTTGCCCCCTGCCTTTCTTACTCGTCGCCAATGGCGACGTCGAGCATGACGAGCCGTTGGGACTGGCTCGGCGATAGAGACAGCTTCTTTTTGCCCCCTGTCTGAATGAGGTGCTGCCAGTGCCAGCCTCTTAAAGACTGATGTTGTCTTTTGAGTGGCGATATTCAATCTGTCAAAGACAGATTCTCGAGCAGGGGCAGGAGCCGGAAAAGACAGTCTTGAAAAGACCGACTCTTTGACAGGAGAAGCCGCCTTGACGACTTCTGGAGCAGCGGTTGTTGCCTTTCTTGGGACAGCCACTTTAGGGTTCATAGGCTTCTTGGCGGGCCCGTCAGAATTCGGATCCAGCCTTGCAAAGACAGAGGCTGTTGATTTGATATTGGACGACCTGTTGAAAGGGGCCGTTGTAGCAGTGAGCCGATCGAAAACCGACTTCTTGTTCGCTTCTGGTATGGGCACTGGCATGGTGAAGCTTGCAGGCGGGATCATGGTCCCGAAAAACAGGCCGGTGGTGGCCTGGGTCACCTATTCTACCGGCATGGCAAGGACGGAGGCTGCTTGAGGCCCATAAGCTACACCTCCAGGTGAGGTGGAGTGTCGGTTGCATTGGCACTTTGAGCAGCTCGAGCAGTTGGAGGCCATTGATGCTTGATCTCTGCGTCAGGCAAAAGACCAAATCTTAGTATCTTAAAATCCAAAGGCAACCATTAACAAACCGCGATTGGTTCGCGAAGACGACACACGAAGTGTGGAGTGGAAAGAGCAAAAGGTCCCACCGGGCATACCAGAATCTGTTCCCCTCCGAAAGACGGCGCGACGGACGTCTTGCCTGAAATTCGGGGCAGATGCTAATTAGTGCTATCCGTCTACCTCTCCGAAGATGCCAAGTTGATTTATGGCACCATGTATCGAAGGTTTAAACGGATGCGTCCGATATAGCAGACTTCGTCAGATTCCCCCTCGCTTGAGGGGTTTTTTATTATGGGGACGCTCTTCCCTGCAAGCGCAAGCCCCTGCAGTTAATTACGCTACCGCATTGCGGTAACAACTTTCTCCTTCTCCAGATGATCACTTCATGTCGTGTGTGTTTATTTTGTGTTTGGTTGCCCGTGGATTGTATACGGAGACTGAGTTATGTCGTCGCCCGTAAGGCGTGGACTAGTCCAAATCCGTGTTATCTTAGATTTGGGTTTGGGGGTTTTGGGTTTAAGGATACGTTAGTCTCGTTTGAGACTAAGATCGACTTAAAAGTTTGTTAAGGATACGTCAGCCTAGTTTTTAGACTAAGATCAACTTAACGGGATCGTTTAGATCCGACAAGAGAGCAATTAAGGGAGCCATGTTGTTTAGTTTAGTGACAATGTGGTCAATAGGTAGTTTAAGGACATTGCGGTCCAATGTTAGTTTTAAGACATTGCGGTCAAGGTTAAGGACGTCATAGTCCATGGATTTAAGGACTCCACAGTCCGGCGTTAGTTTTAAGACATCACGATCAAGGTTAAGGACGTCATAGTCCGAGGATTTAAGGACTCCACAGTCCGGTGTTAGTTTTAAGACATCCCGGTCAAGATTAAGGACATCATAGTCCATGAGTTTAAGAACCCCACGGTCCGCATCAATGTGTGGTCATCGGGACCCGTCATCTCTTTGAAGACGTTGAGAAATTACAACGCCAAGTATCAAAGGAGTGAAGAGATGTACCCTTGAACCAAGGTAGATTAAATAGTCTTTGGCCCAATTTGGAACCAAGACCAATTAATTATGTTATGAGCCCATTAGCACAGTTAAGTTTGAATTGAGGACTTATGGCCATCTTGGGCTAAGTCCAATCATGTTTAGAATATTGGCTTTCTGTTGGTCCATTGAGGAAGAGGCTTTGCCTCTAGAAAACTTAGCCAATTGGGCTAAAGATAAAAGATAATCAATGTTGAGCACTAGCAACAGGGCTTTCAAATTAGTGTTAAACACTAAAGCAAATCAGTGTTAAACATTGGCAACAGAGATTTCAAATTAGTGTTGAACACTAAAGCAAATCAGTGTTAAACACTGGGAACAGAGTTTTCAAACTAGTGTTAAACACTAAGGAAATCAGTGTTAAACACTGGGGAAAAATCATCAGTTTGATGTTAAATATTGACAGAGAAGAGATCACGTGGGAGCACGTGATGGCATCAAAAAGGTGGGGCCAGATCCCTTTCATTTTGTTCTACAGATAAGTATTTAACACTTTTAATTCTGAAAGCCATCACGTATGGGCACGTGATGGGGGCTCACGCTTTGATCTGTTAGAATGTTCATTAGGGGTCACATGGTGACACATGAGGGCGCCCCAGAGCTTCTTTTCTTTTGTTTTTTCTTTGTGTGCTTTAGGGGTCACGTGGAGTACGTGAGGGCGCCCCAGAGCTTCTTTTCTTTGGATCTTTACAGGGGTCACGTGGTAACACGTGACCCTGCTTCTTTGTCTGTGTTTATCTCTTTAAGAATTAAATTCTTCATAGGGTTAAACCCTAGCAATAAACTTTAGAGGAATTAAATTCCTATTTTCTTCTGAAGAATTTATGTTCTTAGAAAGGGTTAAACCCTAATTTATATTCTGTAGGAATTAAATTCCCATATATGTGAAGAATTAAGTTCTGGCATAGGGTGAAACCCTAATTTCTTCTTTTTTAAGGGAATTAAATTCCTATGATTTTGAGAGAATTAAGTTCTCAATTAGGGTTAAACCCTGGTTCTGTCCATTTTGAAGGAATTAAATTCCTATAACATAGGGTTGAATCCTAATTTTATCTCAAAGGAATTAAATTCCTATAATTCTGTGAGAATTAAATTCTCAAAATTCAATTCCTCCTCTATGCTTTGGATCTGCATGGCAGGATCTCAACCCAATGAGAATTAAATTCTCAATTCATGGGGAGATGTGCACTTTGCAGATCCTCTACCAGAGAAAGAACTAAGTTCTTTTCTTTATATAAGAGTTAAACTCTTTTGAGAATTAAGTTCTCTTTTGAAGCCTCTCTTTTCTTACCTAGGGTTTTTCTTTTGCAGAGAATCAAATTCTTCCTTTCTGAATTTTCCAAAATCCAAAGGCTCTATCTCTCTCTCTCTGTATGTCTCTTTATATCCCTCAAACTCTCTCCTTTGGCTCCTATTTATAGGAGAAGGAAAAGAATCAATCAGTTTTAGTGAATCTTTCATTGAAAGATTTGATTTGTTTATTGAGAGATTTGATTTACATTTATCATTAATCTGGGCCTTTAGATTATTAGGTGAATTTTATCCACCATTGGATTTTAAATCTAAATATATCTCTTTGTTATTTCGGTTAGATTTAGGAGCAAATCTTTCCAAGTCTAAGATTTTTCCATAAATTGGTGATATTTAATCACCTTCAGATTCTTGATCCAAAGGTTTCAAATAATTCTTTTCCATTTTGGAAAGACTTGAGAGATCTTTCCTCAGAATTTATTTCTGTTAAAGAATAAGGCTTTTAAAGCCGGTCACGTGTGGCCACGTGACCGTTGGTCACGTGGGAGCACGTGACCCTGGTCACGTGTAAGCACGTGACCCCCTGGAATGGGCTTCTCTTCTTCTGCGCTCTGTTCTCTGGCCGTTGCTTAACCATCACATGCCAACACGTGACCACTGGTCACGCGTGAGCACGTGATGCCTCTTCTGAAGCTTTTTTCTGATTTTTAATCAGGAAACAAGGTTTTCACAAGCTCGCCGGTAGCCCTGCTGTTTTTACTCACGGTGCCCTTTCGGGTTTTCATCCGTTCCCATTTCGCTTGTGGACGTACCATGTTTTTCTTAACAACGAGATTGCGCCCTTTCAGGTTTTCACAAGCTCACTGGTAGCCATGCTGTTTTTACTCACGGCGCCCTTTTGGGTTTTCATCCGTGCTTATTTTGCTTCTGGACATACCTTTTTTTTGGGTTGCAATCTTTGCCGTTGGAGGTTTGATTGCAACATATATCCCAAGAGAAGATATCGCCGTATTTGGAGCGATGCTCCATGTTTGAGGTGGAGTACTAGTTTAGGGATATTCTGGTCCATTGCCAGTTTAAGAATGTAGTGGTCCATTATCACCATTTTTTTGAGGTGAAGCGCTAGTTTAAGGACATTCCGATCCATTGCCAGTTTAAGGACGTAGTGGTCCACTATCACCATTTTTTAGGTGAGGCTTTAGTTTAAGGACACTACGGTCCGTTGTTAGTTTAGGGACATCTCGGTCCATTATTACCATTTTTTTGAGGTGCGGCTTTAGTTTGAGGACATTACGGTCCGTTGTTAATTTAAGGATATTTCGCTCCATTGTTAGTTTAGGGACATTTCGGTTCATTGCTAGTTTAGGGACGTAGTGGTCCATTGCCAGTTTAAGAACGTAGTGGTCCATTATCACCATTTTTGGGGTGAAGCTTTTCTGAATACCACTTTGAGTTTTGACTCAGGAAGATAGCGAGCGGACACGAGCGTCGTCATCTATCATTGACCTAAGTCGTGACTCGTCAAGCGTGGTATTTCTTGAGAAATCGACCGTTTATTAGCCGGAAAGGTCTTTCTCCATGCATATCTATGAGCAAATAGGCCCCACCTTGATAGACCTTGTCTATGATGTACGGGCCTTCATAATTTGGCTCAAATTTCCCTCGTTTTGCATGATTGGGGATCATAGGTCTTTTGACGACTAGCACGAATTCGCCTTGGATGAATGTTCTCGGCCTAGTCAGTTTTTCGTATGAGCGTGTCATCCTTGCCTTGTAAGCTTCTAGGTTTATTTGCACCATGAGACGAGTTTCATCGAGGGCGTCGAGCTCCTCAAGCTGAAGATGGGCATTTTCATCATCTGTTAGCTCGTATCGAACTGCTACTCGGAGAGAAGGGAGTTCTATTTCCAAAGGAAGGACTGCTTCAGTGCCAAATACCAACGCGTATGGTGTTGTATTCGTAGTCGTTTTGAACGTCGTTCGGTAGGCCCAGAGAGCTTCGTGCAGTCTCCCGTGCCAGTCCTTTTTGTTTCTGGACACCGTTTTATTTATAATATTGGTCGAAGTCTTGTTGAAAGCTTCAGCTAGACCATTAGCTCGTGGATTATAGATGGAAGAGTGTCTCCAGTCTATTTTTTGTTATTCTGCGAAGCGGCTGATTTTATGGCTCCTGTAGGCTGGCCCATTATCCGAGATTATCGGTCGCGGAGTACTGAACCAGTAGATGACATGTGTCTTGAAGAAATGGAGAATATTCTCCGTCTTCACCTCCCTCAGTGGTACTGCTTCTGCCCACTTAGAAAAGTAGTCGGTCGTTGCCAGTATGAACCGGTGTCCTTTGGATGATACTGGTTCAATGGGGCCGATTATATCGGTTCCCCACACTTCGAATAGCCAGCTAGCTACCGTTGGGTGTAGCGGATTTGGATGTTGGTAGATGAAATCCCCGTGAATCTGGCACGAGTGACACTGCTTCACATATTCGAGTAAGTCCTGAATCATTGTGGGCCAATAGTAACCCATTCTTTTGATCTTCAGCTTCATCTTTGGCCCGGCTTGATGAGAACCGCAGAGTCCATCGTGAGTTTCTTGGATGACCCTTTTTGCTTCTTCTGGCCCCAAGCACCTTAGCCATAGACAGTCGAGCGACCTCTTGTATAGAGTATTATTGACAAAGGCAAAAGACAAAGCCCGTTTCATGAGCTGATGTCTTGACGACGCGTTTTCGGGCGTTCGATGGGATTTGAAATAGTCTATGAAGACTTCCCTCCAATCCTTGACCTTTTCTTCGTCTTCTATTCGGAGGACCGCTTGTTTGGACATTTCTTTTCCTTCAGATGGCTCGATCGAATCCTCTGAAGGTATTTCTATGGGCGCGAGAACTCGGCGGCTTTGCACAACAATCCTTACGTCATCGAGATCTTCGTCAGCCAGCTCCATAGCAAGCTTGGCTAATGCATCTGCGTTGCTATTTTCCGCACATAGTATGCTTTTCAGGATGTAGGAGGGGATTTGTGTCAGTAGTTCTGCACTCTTTCACCATACTTGATCAGTTCTGGCTTGCACGTCTAATAGTTACCATTTACTTGGCTAATGACCAGCTGGGAGTCTCCATATATGAGGATGTTTTCGACTCCCATATCGACAGCGATCTCAAGACCCGCTATCAAAACTTCGTATTCAGCCTCGTTATTTGTTCTTGATTATAGGTTATAGGTTCTCGGTCCAAAACAACGCAAATCAGGCACATTCTCTACAGTTATGACAAATTCAGGATAACTGCCGAAAACAGATAAAATCCGGGTTCCGGTCATCCACACTCGTCAGGTACCGCTTACCAGTACAAGAGAAAATATCAAGCGATGGTCATCCGTGTCTGGGACTAGCATAAAGCATGAGAGATGCAACACAAGGATCAAGGTGGAAACGTGGAGCTCGAGAGAGATCAAGGCACAAAAGACAAAAAGAGTTGCCATTTTGGATTGTTGTAAATCTGAGAATATTTTAGAACTATTTTTCAAATTTGAACCTACCAAACAGAAGAAGATAGCAATACGAGAACCCATAAGAATTACGAAGCGCAAATTCCATAATTCGACCGTGGAATAGCGAAGCGGATCCGTGGCCTTACCATAATATCACGTGATGAATTTTCATGGGTGTTTTTATAATTGTACAAGGGCTCAGAATATTGCCCTAGGGTTTCATTTCTTTGCCTATATATACTCCAGAAAAGAGCCAAACCGAGGATGCTTTATTTTTCCTTAGGTTTAGTGTTAGTTTAAATTAGTTTTCCTCTTCCTCTTCATCTCTTCTCCATTAAAATTTAGTGCGAGTTTTTGAGTGGATGAATAATGAAGGTAAGAGTTTTATCTACTTTATATTTTTATTTTCTTGCATTGTGTTTTAATTCTTAGTATAACTTTTATTACTTGTTTGTTAAAATAGTTGTTGGTTTTATTGTTCTTCTTTTCTTCTTTTCTAATTTCTATTTTTAAGCCATGATACTCAATGGAGTCTCTTGCTTAGGTGAAGGTCCAAGTAGTTAGCTTGTTATTTTTTGTTCTTATCGTATTCTTCCATTCTTTCTTCTCTTCTTCTTGTTATATTTTATTTTCATGAGTGAGTAGATTACTCACTTGTTAGGGTTAAGGAAGGGTAGTATGAGGGATAGAAAAATCTCATGTGCTTCTGTTCGCCAAACAACTTGAATTGAAGCTAGACCAAACAAACACAACCCTCTCCTTTAGGCACGGTATAAGTAACATATAGCCGTGACCTAAATTGAGAATTCCTTTAGACGCACTACAACATGACATATAGTTGCGACCTAATTAAAGACTTGTTGTGGATGTTTCAACTAGGGTTCGAAATAAGAGCATGGAACGGAAGGATAGGGGGACTAGGATTGTATTTAGCGTTAGAAAGTTTACTTAAACTCGCAAATACCATTTCTATATCCTCCTAATTCCCGTTACTTCCGATTATTCCAATATCATTTCAATGATGGCACAAGATAAGTACAAGATTAATTCCTAGCTCTACTAATCAAGCTTAACCCTAACAAGTTCTCTTAAACATATATACACAACACTTAGAATATAATTGAACAACTTGGACATTCTTTACTTGACTTGTCTAAAATAAGAATGAAAATACATATCATCTCTCCGTGGATCAACTCGTACTCAACTGGCTAGCTACCAAATGAAACCAACTTGATTGTGGTAAGTAGAACAAATAAAACGCATATCATATCATGAAATCTCTACCAATTAGCTATCCAAATACCCTAAACCGAAAAATGAAACTATAACTGACGGGAAGATGATTTATAGATATCCATCTATATCCCCGATACAGAATAGACTCATATGTTCTCGACACATGATTTGCTTCCACAAGCTTATCTGCACCTAACAGAAGGTTCACTCCCACTCATTATCCTGACAGAAAGATTATCTATGGAGAGCCATTGTTGGGACTTTACTCGCGCGCGCAAACACGTATGTTTTGAAAATGGAACCGTTTTAAGGAAATAATGCGCACACGAGCTCGGTCTCATTTTAAAATTTATAAACCACAAGTGCATGGCGCGTTGTAGCGAGCCGGCAAGTACGGGTCGATCTGCAGGGAATTATGTATTAGGTTTTATTGTTTAAGGTTCAACAAATAATGAATTGGTTGGTTTGTCACAAAAATATAAAACACAAAAACAAAGAAAACAAGTTAAGAAAGAAATGTCGTGGCTTTGGGTCGGATGGTCGAATCGTGACGATTCCTTCGACGCTCTCTTGCTCATGATTTGTCTGTCCTTGTGTCGATCCCGGCATGAAGCATGACTTATCAAGGCGGTTGCGAAGCAAAAATCATCAAAATACTGATATTTGACGCAAAATACGAAACGAGTCTGTATTGTTCACTTACCGTTTGTATGTCCAAACTTGAGGTATCAACACTAAGCACAAGGGCTAGCAAGCATACGAAAATATCAAAAACACATAAGTAGCGAGTGAGAGCAATTTAGTTTTAGTGTTAACGTTGCTTAGTGTTTGTGATAGTATAGGGTATATGAAAACCGAGGGTTTGTCAAGCCACTTGGTCACAAAATACCATATCTAAACTTAGCAAACTCAACACCAAATTGATTTTAACTTAAACATTGTGAAATGGGGAAAGGGAGTGAGTATGGTATAAGAAGAGGTTACAAAGTAACCATGGTTTCAAAATACCATCGTTTACCGCCGGAAACCGGGAAGACAAACGTCTTGCCTGCGTTTAGGGGCAGATGCTATTTGGTTTTATCTGTCAACCTCTCCGAAGATACCAAGTTAATTTATGGCACCATGTATCGAAGGTTTAAACAAATGAGGCCGTTGTAGCAGATTTCGTCAGATTCCCCCTCGTTGTGAGGGGTTTTTGATTGTGGGGACGATCTTCCCTGCAGGCGCAAGCCCCTGCAGTTAATTACGTTACCGCGTAGCGATAACCACTTTCTCCTGCTCCAGAAGGTCACTTCGCGTCGTGTGTGTTTGTTTTATTTTTGGTTGCCCGTGGATTGTATACAGAGAATAATTTGTGTTGTCGCCCGTAGGGTGGGGATTACTCCAAATCCGTATTTTCTTAGATTTGGGTTTGGTTTGATTTAAGGATCATTAATTTCGTTTTGGGATTAAGATCAACTTAAATATTTGTTAAGGATACGTTAATACGAGATTGGACTAAGATCTACTTAACGGGAGTTCAGGATCATTTTTGATCCAACAAAAGAGCATTTGGGCTCTATCGTTTTAGTTTAGGGACGTTATGGTCCATTGGGTTTAAGGACATCATAGTCCATAAAGTTTAGTTTATGAACGTTGCGGTCCATTGGGTTTAAGGACATCATAGTCCAGGGAGTTTTGGCTCATCAGTTTGAGGGTGTACCAAGAGTTATTGGTTATTGGGACCCTCCACCTCTCTGAAAACGTTGAAAGATTACAACGACATATATCAGAGGTGTGGAGAGATGTGTCCTTGAACCAATGTCAGTTGAGAGATCTGTAGTTGGATTTAGGAATAAGATCAAATTTAGAAAATTATGAGCCTATGGGCTCGGTTGATCTGAATCAGGGACTTTTGGTCAGCTTGGACTCAGCCCACTCAATTTTTGAGTAAAGTGTTAAACACTTGTTTGGGCTCGGTCCCTTTTTGTTCAACAATGCTGAGCATTGATATAGGCTTTGTTGATCATCTTATTTTGTTTTTTATTGAGTGTTAAACTCCTTTTATGGCACTGGGCTCCATTTACATAGCGCTTTATGTTAAACAGCGCCCACGTGAGAAGCACGAGGGGCGCTCGGCGTTGGGCGCCAACCATTGAGTTCATAGCACTCCTTATTTTATCAGCGCCCACGTGAGGGGCACGTGGAGCGCTTGGCGCTAGGCGCCAACCATTGAGTGCTAAGCACTCTTTATTTCAGCAGCGCCCACGTGAGGAGCACGTGGAGCGCTTGGTGCAGGGCGCTAACCAATGAGTGCAGAGCACTCTTTATTTTTTAGCGTCCACGTGAGGAGCACGTAGAGCGCTTGGCGCTGGGTGCCAGCCACTGAGTGCTAAACACTCCTTATTTTATTAGCGCCTACATGAGGGGCACGTGGAGCGCTTGGCACTAGGCGCCAACCACTGAGTGCTAAGCACTCTTTATTTCAGCAGCGCCCATGTGAGGAGCACGTGGAGCGCTTGGCGCTGGGCGCCAACCAATAAGTGCAGAGCACTCTTTATTTTATTAGCACCCACGTGAGGGACACGTGGAGCGCTTGGCGATGTTTCTTTCTTTGTGCATTTTTCTGAAGAATTCAATTCTTTGTTCTCCCCTGGATCTTCAATCCCCAAGAACAAATTCATCCCTACGAGAATTAAATTCTCATTTGTGGGAGATTTGTCTCATGGATCTTAGATCCAGGGAAAGAACTATGTTCTTTTTTTAGGGTTAAACCCTTGGGTATGTAGATGAGATATTATGATCTCTATTTACCTTGAAAAAAATTCTTCTTCTTTCTTCTCTCTTCAAGCTCTTTTTGCTTGCTCTTCTTTTTGAACTTAAAGTTTATGGGGGGGTTCTTCTGTATAAGACTTGAAGTCTTGGGTCCTTTATATAGTGGAGGCTGATTTGTTCATTTAGTTAAGGAAATCTCTCATTGAGAGATCTCTAATTAATTTGGGGATTTTATCCACCGTTGGATCTTTGATCCTAGGCCTTCTGTTTTACAGAAGATATTTTTCTTGTTCTCAACAAGATTGGGAAAATATTTTTCCATACAGAGCTTATTCTGTATCTTGGTGATTTTTAATCACCATTGGATCTTTAATCCAACGGTGCTCTGATTTACAGAGCACAATCTTTCTTATTTAGAAAAATTGGGAAAATATTTTTCCATACAGAACTTATTCTGTATCTTGGTGATTTTTAATCATCATTGGATCTTTGATCCAACGGTGCTCTGATTTACAGAGCACAATCTTTCTTGTTTAGAAAGATTAGGAAAACATTTTCCCATACAAAGCTTATTCTGTATCTTGGTGATTTTTAATCACCATTAGATCTTTGATCTAACGGTGCTCTGGTTTACAGAGCACAATCTTTCTTGTTTAGAACGATTTGAGGAATATTTACTCAACAGAATTTAATTATTTATTTTGATGATTTATCATCTCCGTTGGATCTTTGATCCAACGGCAGAGAACTTTTAGTTCTGGCGCCAGCGCCCTCGTGCAGGACACGTGAGGCGCTGCCTCAGAGTTCTTAACTCTCAGCGCTGGCGCCTTCGTGCAAAGCACGTGAGGCGCTGCCTCAGAATTTTTAACTCTTATTTAATAGGTTTCTTTTTGTACTTTGCACGTTGGCGCCCGCGTGAGGAGCACGTGAGGCGCCATCATAGGATTTAATTCTGTCTGAGGCAGTACCTACATGATTTGCATGTGGAGCTTTCCTTTTATTTTTATTTTATTGTTATTATTTTATAAGGGAGCAAGTTTTGAGCCAAAATTTTGGCGGGAACAAATGCCTCCCACTACTTTTCCCACGTAAGTATGTACGTGGGTGAAGTAGTGCAGAATTATGCGTGGCCATAGAATTGAGGGCTTAGGAAACAGGTTTAGGGTCTTTGTAGCCTAAGACATTTTTTGTCTTCATGAACCGTAAGGGTATCAAGAAGGTTTTTTCTCCCTACAAGTCGAGAGGATCTCGTAGGTGCAAATTCTCCCTAGAAATCATGAGGATTTCTAAGTTCATTGCCTCCGTGAGTTGTAAGGATCCCACTCGGGTATTTTTCCTTACGAATCGTGAGGACCCATAAGTAACTTCATTATTTCATTGGCGAATGTGGCTTTAGCAAATGTGGCATGTAGATAGTCCATCTTGACCTCCTTGTAGGGCAGCGATGGTTTAGGAAACAGGTTTGGATCTGCCGCCTAACACTTTTCAACTTCATGAGCCGTGAGGGTCTTAAAGACGTTTCTCCCTACAGTCATGAGGATCCCGTAAGTGTATTTTCTCCTTAGGAATCGTGAGGATTCCTAAGTGCGTTTTCTTTTGAGAGTCGTAAGGATCTCACAAGAGAATTTTCTTTTGTGCGAGTTTAGAGGTTCGTGGGTTGACTTGTTTCCGAGTCGGGGCATTGTTCCGACGGGGAGGTTATTGGTTGACTTGTTTCCGAGTCGAAGAATTGCTCCGACGGGGAGGTCATTGGTTGACTTGTTTCCGAGTCGAAGCATTGCTCCGACAGGGAGGTTATTGGTTAACTTGCTCCGCTTTCTGCGGTGTTAGGGTTGACTTGCTCCGCTTTCTGTGGTCTCGGGGTTGACTTGCTCCGCTTTCTGCAGTGTCAGGGTTGACTTGCTCCGCTTTCTATGGTTTCAGGGTTGACATGCTCCGCTTTCTGTGGTGTCGGGGTTGACTTGCTCCGCTTTCTGCGGTGTCGAGGTTGACTTGCTACGCTTTTTGAAGTGTCAGGGTTGACTTGCCCCGCTTCCTGTGGTGTCTGAGTTGACTTGCTCCGCTTTCTACGGTGTTAGGGTTGGCTTTAGGTTGTCTATGAACCGTGGAGTCTTAGAACTAGGGACTTTGTCGTGGCTCCAATTGGTTGCGACCCTGAGGTCGGTTGTTGACGTTACGTCTGCATTCGATTAGAGTGAGAAGAAACATCGTGGAGATCTTCAGGCTGTAAATGTTTCCATTGAGATCTGGCTTCCCTTCGACAGAGTCTGGTGGGGAAAGGTTCCCTTTTCGTTTATGCCCATAGATTGTATACAGGGTCAGTATGGACTCGCCTGTAGGGCAAAAGTTTTATTTCATTTTTTTGTTTTCTTTCCGCGATGCTCTATCATTTCAAATTTTTATATCGCGAAGGTCGCAATTGCCCAATCATTTCGGTTGTTTTTCGCGGTGCCCAATCATTTCGGCTATTTTTCTTTTTACTCGCTGCTTTTTATTGCTAGCTGCCCAATCATTTCGGCTATATATATATTGTATTTTTGGCTCACTGATTTTGTTGCAAGTATGGACCTGAGATCTGATACCCATCTTAGCATCAGCATCGCTGCGACTAGAATATTGCCAGGAGCGAATCATCATTTGCCGTGAAAGGACTTGGAATTTGTTACCGATTTAGGCATCAGTATCGCTACAACTGGGATATTTCCAGGAGCGAATCATCATTTGCCTTTGTCGATTCGAACAAAGGTGGCTTAGCAAACAGGGTTAAGATCCTGTCGACTAAGGCTTTTGACTTCATGAGCCGTAAGGGTCTCATAAAGATGTTTCTCCGTACGAGTCGTGAGGATCTCGTAGGTGCGTTTTCTCCTTAGGAATCATGAGGATTCTTAAGTGCGTGTTCTCTTATAATTCATAAGGATCTTACAAGAGAGCTTTCTCCTTATAAATCGAGAGGACTTACATATGTCGTTCACCACATGAGGACATTTCGCGCCATTGGTGGAACTTGGTGGAGGAGACGTATATTTGTGCCCGTGGATTGTATACAAGGGTCAATATTGAACCGTTTATAGGGAAACCTGGAGGATGTGATGGCTTAAGAACAGGTTCGGATCCCTGTAGCTTAAGGCTTTTGAATCCTATGAGCCGTGAGGGTCTCATAAGGGAATTCTCCTTACGAATCGTGAGGATCTCGTAAGTGTAATTTCTCCTTAGGAATCATGAAGATTCCTAAGTGTTTTGCTCCCTTGCGAGTCATAAGGATCTCATGCGGGTATTTTCTCCTTACAAGGTCGAGAGGACCTTGCAAGTATGTATGAATTTTTTACGAGTCTGCGCCCTTTCGGGTTTTCACAAACTCGCCGGTAGCCCTGTTGTTTTTACTCACGGAGCCCTTTCGTGTTTTCATCCGTGCCCATTTCGCTTATGGACGTACCTTTTTTTTGCCGCGTTAGCCTAAGGATGATGCGGTTCGTAGTAGTTTAATGGCGTTTCAGTCCGTAGCTAGTTTCAGGATATTGCGGTCCATAGTTAATTTAAGGACGTTTCGGTCCACAGCTAGTTTAAGGACATTACGGTCCATTGTTAATTTAGAGACGTTTCGGTCCGCAGCTAGTTTAAGGACATTACGGTCCATTGTTAGTTTAGGGACATTTCGGTCCGCAGCTAGTTTAAGGACATTACGGTCCATATGAGTTTTGAGGCGAGATTTCGCCGGATATTGCTTATAGAGTTTGGACTCAGGAAGATAGCGAGCGGACATATACGTCGTCATTTATCATTGACCTAGGCCGTGACTCGTCAGGCGTAGTATTTTTTTAGGAATCGGCCGTTTATTGGCCGAAAGGGTCTTTCGCCATGCATATCCATGAGCAAGTAAGCCCCACCTTGGTAGACCTTGTCTATGATGTATGGGGCCCTCATAGTTTGGCTCGAATTTCCCCCGTTTTGCACGATTGGGGATCATAGGTTTTTTGACAACTAGCACGAGTTCGCCTTGGCGGAATGTTTTTGGCCTAGTTAATCTTTCGTATGAGCACTTCATCTTTGCTTTGTAAGCCTCCAAGTTTTGTTGCGCCATGAGACGAGTTTTCTCGAGGGCTTCGAGCTCCTCAAGCCGAAGATGAGCATTCTCTTCATCTGTTAGCTCGTAATGAACCGCCACTCATAGAGAGGGTAGCTCTATCTCGAGGGGGGTACCGCTTCTGTGCCGAATACCAATACGAATGGCGTTGTATTTGTGGCCGTTTTGAACGTGGTCCGATAAGCCCAGAGAGCTTCATGCAGTCTCTCGTGCCAGTCCTTTTTATTTTTGGACACCGTCTTCTTTAGGATCTTTGTCCAGGTTTTGTTGAAAGCCTCAGCTAGACCGTTAGCTTAGGGATTATAGACCGAAGAGTATCTCCAGTCTATATTATACTGCTATGCAAAGCGGCTGATTCTGTGACTTCTGTAGGCCGGCCCGTTATCGGAGATAATCTATCGTGAAGTGCCAAACCGACAGATGATGTGTGCCTTGAAGAAGTGGAGGATATTCTCCGTCTTCACTTCTCTTAGCGGTATGGTTTCTGCCCACTTAGAGAAGTAATCAGTTGTCGCTAATATGAACCGATGTCCTCTGGATGACGCTGGTTTGATGGGCCCAATTATGTCGGTTCCCCACATTTCGAACGGCCAGCTAGCCACTGTTAGGTGTAGCGGGTTTGGATGCTGGTGGATGAAGTCTCCATGAATTTGGCACGAGTGGCATTGCTTCGTGTGTTTGAGGCAGTCCTGAATCATCGTGGGCTAATAGTAGCCCATCCTTTTGATTTTCAGCTTCATCTTTGGCCCGGCTTGATGAGAACCGCAGAGTTTGTCATGAGTTTCTTGGACTACTCTCCTTGCTTCTTCCGGCCCCAAGCATCTCAGCCATAGAGAGTCGAACGATCTTTTATATAGAGTATCATTGACGAAGGTGAAAGACAGAGCTCGTTTCATGAGCTGATGTCTTGAGGATGCATCTTCACGTGTTCGACGAGATTTGAAGTAATCTATAAAGACTTCTCTCCAATCCTTAGCTCTTTCTTGGTCTTCTATTTTTAGGGTTGTTTGCGTGGTCGCTTCCTTTTCTTCAGACGATTCCGGAGACATTTCTGCGGGTGCAAGAACCCGACTGCTTTATACAATGATCCTCACGTCATCGAGGTTTTCATCAGCCAGTTCTTTAGCGAGTTTGGCTAATGCGTTCGCTTTGCTATTTTCTGTATGCGATATGCTTTCCAGGGTGTAAGAGGAAATTTGAGTTAGTAACTGTTGCATTCTTTTGCCATATTTTATCAACTCTGGCTTGCACGTCTGATAGTCACCATTTACTTGGCTAACAACCAGCTGGGAGTCTCCATATATGAGGAGGTTTTCGATTCCCATGTCGACAGCGATCTCAAGACCTGCTATCAAAGCCTCATATTCTACTTCATTGTTTGTCCTCGGATCTGTTAAGAAAAAGGCAAAGCGCATTATCCCTCTTTGTGGAGTCACGAATACCCCAGATTTGATTATGGGGGAGCTGCGCTTTCGCTTCTTCATGAAAGATGCCCCATCGAAATAGAGTTCCCATCGGGTATCACTCCCTCCTTTCTCCCCATTGATCGTGTCAAACGCATGCTCGTCTGGCATTTCACAATTTAAAGGTGAGTCACCAGGTATCGGATGTTCAGCGAGGAAGTCGGCAATGGCATAGCCTTTCAGTACCTTGAGGGGTCGATAGATTATCGAAAACTCCATCAAGAGGAGGACCCATTTAGCGAGTCGTCCTGTTAGTATGGCTCTTGACATCAAATATTTGAGAGGGTCCACTTTTGATATGAGATGGACCTCATGCGCCAAAACATAATGCCGAAGCTTCGTTATCGCAAAGATTAACACCAGGCAGTGTTTTTCGATAGGGGAGTAGTTGTTTTCTGCCTCCAAGAGAACTCGACTCAAATGGTAGAGGGATCTCTCCTTCGCCTGGTCGTTCTCCTGTGCACATAGCGTGCCTAAAGAACCTTCAAGGGCTGTTGTGTACAGGATGATGGGCTTTCCCTTGACCGGGGCGGTCAGTACCGGTGGATTCTGCAGGTATTGCTTGATTTCGTCCCGTGTACTTTGGCATTTCTAATCCCAGACGAACAGGGTCCCCTTCTTCATTAGATGGTTGTATGGACGGCACTTGCCGGAGAGGTTGACTTAGAGTTTGACACCTGGTTAGGTATCAGTATCGCTACAATTGGGATATTGCCAAGAGCAACTAATCATTTTCCCCAGTCGATTTGGACAAAGGTAGCTTAGTAGACAGGATTAGGATGATCCTGTCGACTAAGGCTTTTTTTTTACTTTACGAGCCGTAAGGTTCTCATAAAAGTATTTCTCCCTACGTGTCGTGAGGATCTCGTAGGTGTATGTTCTCCTTAAAAGTCATGAGGACTCCTAAGTGGTGTTTTCTCTTATAAGTCGTAAGGATCTTATAAGAGTGTTTTCTCCTTATAAGTCGAAAGGATCTACAATTGTTATTCACCATATGGGGACATTTCTTGCCATTTGCAGAACTTGGCAAAGAAATATTTATTCGTGCCCCTGGATTTTATACAAGGGTCAATATGGACCGCCTGTAGGGCAATTTGAGAGATATGACGGCTTAAGAACAGGTCTAAATCCCTGTAACTTAAGGCTTTTGAGTTCTATGAGCCGTGAGGGTCTCACATGGAGGATTCTCCTCATGAGTCGTAAGGATCTCGTAAGTGTATTTATTTTAACGAGGTTGCACCCTTCTTGGTTTTCACAAGCTCGTCGGCAGTCCTGCTGTTTTTACTCACGGCGTCCTTTCGAGTTTTCATCCATGCTCATCTTGCTTGCGGACTTACCATTTTTTTTAACGAGATTGCGTCCTTCCGGGTTTTCACAAGCTCGCCGGCAGTCCTGCTGTTTTTACTCACGGCGCCCTTTTAGGTTTTCATCCATGCCCATTTTGCTTGTGGACATACCGTTTATTTTCCTTTTTTCCCTTTTTTTCTTTTTTTTGAGCGGGGCATTCCACTAGATTGTAGGATCTGTTTGTAGGCTCCCAAATCTCATTCGGTCTAACCCTTTCGTTGACCAGCGCCGTCACGGTAGTATGCTCGTTCTCATTAGCGAATCCCTGACAGAAGAGCATATCCATTTCGTCGAAGCTCTTCACGAAATCATTTGGAAGTTCTGCATACCATTCGAAGATGATGCCCGTCAGACCACGGACGAACTGTCAGAGGAGTAGTATGTCATTTTCTCCAGTATTTCCGCACATGGATTTAAATCGCGCAATATGCTGGCGAGGATTCCCAGTTCCTTTGTACATGAGGAACGTTGGAAGTGTGTACTCTGGCGGGTACTGTATTTGATCGTACCACGTCGGATACGGTCGACCGGTCTTGATTGATCTATTTGTGGCTTCACCGATGAAGTGAGCTTTGACTCGCTGAGTGATATATGTATCCAGCTTTTCTTTTAGGAATCATTTCCTCTTCGGCCATTGATGAGACTCGTAGAGGATTTGAAATGCCACCCCTGTCTTTAAGAGCGACTACAGGCAGTTCACTTACTTGTGGTTCCGATTGAACCATCGTTCCGGACATTTCTGCGGCTTCTTCATCTTTCTTTTTGAGAGCGTGATTTAGGAAATCAATATCCAACTCGTGCTCTTCTCTTTCTCCGGGTGCGTCTTCGGGATTTTCCTTAGATGATGGATTAGCGAGTGATGCCGCCTGAGCAAGCATCTCCTGCAGCTTTTCACGTTGCAGTTGAACTTTTGTTAAGGACCGAGTTTGAGGTCGGTGACTAGTAGAAGCTCGAACTTTGTCTTTGGAATTCACCACATAGACTATGTGAACTACCATGCCCCCAGGCTTGGGGTGTTTAGAGATTTGGCCTTTGGAATTTCTTCGGGCACTTGAGCTTTATTGGGCCTTTCTTTTATGTGAAAAGCCGCTTTGGTTTTGGGAGGAACCGCTGTATCAGGATCCATCTTGGGATGAGTCCCCTTCACCTGCTTCCACACCTTATATATAGATGAGGAAACTTGTCTCAGGGAGCGAACTGGTTTCTGCTCTCGTGGGATCTCCATAGGCTGTGGAGACTTCTTCAATATTGCGGTAGGAGAATTTTGTTTGGCCCTTTGCAACAGTTTGAAGCTGTTCCCAGTTGGAACAACAACATTCACCAATGGGATTGAAATATGACCATACGGGGAACTGCCCCCAGCTCATTTTGTATGATGCTGATATCGACGTCGACCATTTCTTCTGGCCGGGATTTGATTAGCTTCAGGATTTTCCTGAGCCTGCCCCATGTTTCCTTTGAGAGTTTGAATATTCCGCCCCCTGTGTCAACCTTGGTCTTTGGCAGGTGCCAGTTGTTTGAGGACTGATTCCGTCGGCAAAGCTGCATCTTGGAGAGCCAGCCTGTGGAAGATAGACTTCCTCTGGATTTCCTCCATCGGCGTTGAGGCACCGAGGGTGGGAGGTGGGAGTATCGACCCAAAGAGAAGCCCGTTGATTTCTTGAAGAGCCGGATTGCAGAGATTTAAGGATGCAAGTAGCCCATACTTGACTCCACCAGATATGGCAGAGCCAGAGTTGCTAGGGTGGAAGCAAACGCCATTCTTCATAGAGACGAAACGCCAGCTTCAGTATCCTATCACCCAAGGGCAACCACAAACATATATACCGCGATTATTTGACCGCGGAAAAACACGACACACGAAGTGTGGAGTGGAAAGAGTAAAAGGTCCCACAGGGCATGCCAGAATCTGTTTACCGCCGGAAGCCGGGAAGACAAATGTCTTGCCTGCGTTTGGGGGCAGATGCTATTTGGTTTTATCCGTCTACCTCTTCGAAGATGCCAAATTAATTTATGGCACCATGTATCGAAGGTTTAAAGAGATGCGGCCATTGTAACAAACTTCGTCAGATTCCTCCTCGTTGTGAGGGGGTTTTGATTGTGAGGACGCTCTTCCCTGCAGGCGCAAGCCCCTGCAGTTAATTACGTTACCGCGTAGCGATAACCACTTTCTCCTACTCCAGAAGGTCACTTCGCGTCGTGTGTGTTTGTTTTATTTTTGGTTGCCCGTGGATTGTATACGGAGACTAATTTGTGTTATCGCCCGTAGGGCGGGGATTAGTCCAAATCCGTATTTTCTTAGATTTGGGTTTGGTTTGATTTAAGGATCATTAATCTCGTTTTGGGATTAAGATCAACTTAAATATTTGTTAAGGATACGTTAATCTGAGATTGGACTAAGATCTACTTAACGGGGATTCATGATCATTTTTGATCCAAAGAAAGAGCATTTGGGCTCTATCGTTTTAGTTTAGGGACGTTACGGTTCATTGGATTTAAGGACATCATAGTCCATAAAGTTTAGTTAAGGGACGTTGTGGTCCGTTGGGTTTAAGGACATCATAGTTCATGAAGTCTTGGCTCATCGGTTTGAGGGTGTGCCAAGAGCTATTGGTTATTGGGACCCTCCACCTCTCTGAAGACGTTGAAGGATTACAACGACATATATCAGAGGTGTGGAGAGATGTACCCTTAAACTAATGTCAGTTGAGATTTTTGTAGTTGGATTTAGGACTAAGATCAAATTTAGAAAATTATGAGCCCATGGGCTCGGTTGATCTGAATCAGGGACTTTTGGTCAGCTTGGACTCAACCCACTCAATTTTTGAGTAAAGTGTTAAACACTTGTTTGGGCTCGGTCACTTTTTGTTCAACAATGCTGAGCATTGATATGGGCTTTGTTGCTCACTTTTTTTTTGTTTTTTATTGAGTGTCAAACACGTTTTATGGCACTAGGCTCCATTTACAGAGAGATTTATGTTAAACAGCGCCCACGTGAGAAGCACGTAGGGCGCTCGGCATTGGGCGCCAACCATTGAGTGCAGAGCACTCCTTATTTTATCAACGCCCATATGAGGGGTATGTGGAGCGCTTGGCGTTGGGCACCAACCACTGAGTGCTAAGCACTCTTTATTTCAGCAGCGTCCACGTGAGGAGCACGTAGAGCGCTTGGCGCTGGGTGCCAACCAATGAGTGCAGAGCACTCTTTATTTTATTAGCGCCCACGTGAGGGGTACGTGGAGCGCTTGGCGTTGGGCGCCAGCCACTGAGTGCTAAGCACTCCTTATTTTATTAGCGCCCACTTGAGGGGCACGTGGAGCGCTTGGCGCTGGGCGCCAACCACTGAGTGCTAAGAACTCTTTATTTCAGCAACGCCCACTTGAGGAGCACGTGGATTGATTGGCGCTGGGCGCCAACCAATAAGTGCAGAGAACTCTTTATTTTATTAGCGCCCACGTGAGGGGCACATGGACCGCTTGGTGTTGTTTCCTTCTTTGTACATTTTTCTGAAGAATTCAATTCTTTGTTCTCCCCTGGATCTTCAATCCCCAAGAACAAATTCATCCCTACGAGAATTAAATTCTCATTTGTGGGAGATTTGTCTCATGGATCTCAGATCCAGAGAAAGAACTATGTTCTTTTTTTAGGGTTAAACCCTTGGGTATGCAGATGAGATATTATGATCTCTATTTATCTTGAAGAAAGTTCTTCTTCTTTCTTCTCTCTTCAAGCTCTTTTTGCTTTCTCTTCTTTCTGAACTTAAAGTTTATGGGGGGTTTCTTCTGTACAATACTTGAAGTCTTGGGTCCTTTATATAGTGGAGGCTGATTTGTTCATTTAGTTAAGGAAATCTCTCATTGAGAGATCTCTAATTGATTTGGGGATTTTATCCACCGTTTGATCTTTGATCCTATGCCTTCTGTTTTACAGAAGATATTTTTCTTGTTCTCAACAAGATTGGGAAAATATTTTCCCATACAGAGTTTATTCTGTATCTTGGTGATTTTTAATCACCATTGGATCTTTAAATCTAACGGTTCTCTGATTTACAGAGCACAATCTTTCTTATTTAGAAAGATTGGGAAAATATTTTCCCGTACAGAGCTTATTCTGTTTCTTGGTGATTTTTAATCACCATTAGATCTTTGATCCAATGGTGCTCTGATTTACAGTGCACAATCTTTCTTATTTAGAAAGATTGGGAAAACATTTTCCCATACAGAGCTTATTCTGTATCTTGGTGATTTTTAATCACCATTAGATCTTTGATCCAACGGTGCTCTGGTTTACAGAGCACAATCTTTCTTATTTGTGAATATTTGAGAAATATTTCCTCAACAGAATTTAATTATGTATTTTGATGATTTATCAACGGCAGAGAATTTTTAGTTCTGGCGCCGGCGCTCTCGTGCGGGACACGTGAGGCGTTGCCTCAGAGTTTTTAACTCTCGGCCCTGGCGCCCTCGTGCAAGGCACATGAGGCGCTGCCTCAGAGTTTTTAACTCTAATTTAATAGGTTTCTTTTTGTGCTTTGCATGTTGACGCCCGCGTGAGGAGCACGTGAGGTGCTATCATAGGATTTAATTCTATCTGAGGCAGCACCTACATGCTTTGCATATGGAGCTTTCCTTTTATTTTTATTTTATTGTTATTATTTTATAAGGGAGCAAGTTTTAAGCCAAAATTTTGGCGGAAACAACCATATCACATCAATACATGAAACAATTCTTAAGTTAGAATTATATTAAGCATATTAAACACAAACAAAAGGAGGAGGAAGGAAAAGCATTTCATCTCATTTCTTCACCATTACCACAACCAAAGAAGATTAGTTACACATAATGATAGCAAAAGAAAGCAATTAAGAAAAAGAATTAATGAAACAAAGGAAAAGCAATATTATTTAACACTTGATGTAGTTGAGATACAAGATATTGGTAACTTGTTCAGCCTCCATAATAAAGCTCTCAAAAGAAAGCTTCAAGAGGGAAGAAGAAGAAGAAGAAGAAGAAACCAAGTTAAAACCCACACAACTCTCAAGCCTAAACCAAAACTAGAATAAAACTATAGAATATGTGCATCCCCTCTTTCTAATCTGTTCTGGTATTTATAGACCTTAATACAGAATAAATAAACAATAAAAATAAGATGATGTGACCAAAAGAAATGAGCAGAAGAAAAATGGGGAGGTTTGTAGCTAAGGGACCCGGTGACACCGGTTTTTGTGGGGGGTTTCGCTGGTCCAAACTTAGGCACTTGTGCTCGTGTTGGCATGATGAACTCAAGTGCTCTCCAATATTATGCTGGTGCTGTTTGATTTCTCTATTTAATCCTAGTTTGTACTCAGAAGATTTGGAGGGAAACTTGATGCATGATATCACATCAAATCTTTTTTGCATTAACTCATGTCACCAACCCACATGTGCCCACTCGCATAAATTGTGCAAAGGCGGCCCTCACCATGGTCCATGTCAAAGAACTAGTGTCACACATGTATTGTGTTGGACCAAAATGTGTGTACACTAGTTTATTTGCAAAAGAGCTCTTTGAATATCGGTCGGTTTTCTGTTCTGATTGCAGTGTCGGCTCTCAAACGCTATATCCGTGATATTGAGTGTATTTCCAGTATTTTATCATGAATACCTGTAATTTGTAATTACATAGCAGACACTGATTAATAGTACCGATATATAATAAAATAGATAATGAATGAGTGGTATTAAAATGCAGTTTTCTGTGATGAACAAATACCCCCAAACTTATCTTTTGCTCGTCCCGAGCAAAACAAAAATCCTAGCCTCACTTTCGCAGGGAACGTGATTGCACTGAGCACGTGCAATAAGCCGTTAAACCTCTAGGTGTCCCTAATAGTAAGAGTGTTGTCTCCTGAGGGTTTTCAGCGGATTACACCCACAAAATCCAGTCAAGTTAGCAATGTGAAGAAACTGTTGATTCTGATCTTTAAGTTAGAGATCAAAGTTAGAAGTTCTATCACCCTAATCAGAAACGTCAAACCCTACATTTCACTCCTCTCAATTTATTTAACGTAAGCTAGTGTACGTCTTTTCGTGGTTGTGCAAATAGTGTCGACAAGTTTTTTTGATTAAAGTCATTATGTCAAAAATACGGACCAGGATAGATTTCTAAAGGATCATATGAGTTTGAAAAGACTTAAGATTTTCTCAAGTTTCGTTCTCCGGTTAAGTTTCAAGTCAGAATTTATATCATTTTTAACAGAGAGCCTAAGTCTTATTCTTCACTCCTACTTTTCACCTATTTTTGTTCATACACACCCTTCGTTAACGTGCAAAACTTCTTTATAAATATAAACCTTCATATCTCCGTAAAAAAACTGTTTTATAAGAAAACTCATCTCCGCTAAGATTATTCTCCCACAAAGAAACGTGAGGACTTTTAACTTGGAAAGAATACTTACTTAGCTTGTTTTATTTGGCGATTGGAAACTTACCGAGCTTTGGATCAATGACTCCCAAACCAGATGGTTTTAGGGCAATAAGTATGGAGACACCCGAAGGACTTAATTACCCAAGTTACCAAGGCCACAAAACAAAAAACTCATTTTATTTAAAATATTCTGAACTCAGTGAAAACGGAGATATAACCAGCTTTTCTTTTAATTCCGAAGACATTACATGTGGATAAGGTGTGTAATTACTCCAACAAGGTTTCAGATGGGTTATTTTTCCGACTTTAAGCTTCTAATAAAACCTCAATAATATCCTTCATATTCACTTCACTTTATAAATTAATTTTGATATTACATAATTCAGAACAACCCAGCTTGATCCTAAAGATGTTTATAAAAAAAATTTACAGACATGTCAAACTTTCATCTAATTCTTAAAAACATACGACACGTGTAAAGTGTTATAAAAGACATATATCGGCTACAGTTAAACTCAAAGGAGAGTTACCTTTCGGGTTTTCAATCTCTCGAAAAGGATTTAGTTGCTCCAATCTTATCACCCGAACCGTCAAACTTTGAATCTAAGTTCCCCCGCTAGCTAACATGACGAACAAGTTTTTATGTTTTTGGAAAAAAAATTCATTTTTTATGGGTTTTTCAATACAAAACAAAATGCAATACAAAAGCAGATATGAAATGCAACTACATGCAAAATAAAAAGAAAAGATACAAGATATACAGTGCTGAAATGCATGAAATATGCAAATGCAAAGCTATATGCTGATACAATGATAATCTAAAACAAATCCACCCCTAAACTAAAGATGACGATGTCTTCATCGTCGCTTGGCCTTACCCTTTCCCTTGGTCTTGCTGCTCCCGATTGCCTCGTCTTGGTGCGCTAAGATCTGGCTCAGTTGTTCTTTTATCTCTTTATTTTGCCGGATCAAAGTCTTGATTCTATGAACCTCCATCTTGTGTAGCTCGTATGGATCAGTCGGAACATCCTCTCCCAAGTAAATCTCAGAGGAAGTCTGTGGTGCCGCATGCTCGCTGGGGTCAGTGGGTGACAAGATCTGCTGCTCACTCCTGCTATCAGTATAACCTGGTGAGATCCTCTCAATCTCGACCGGGACGGTGTCATACATAGTGATGCAGGCCGCGAAATCCTCCTCCTCCATGTAGTAGTGACAAATCTGGGTGATGAGGACGGGAAGTAACGATTTGTGCACTGTGACACCCTCCTTGATTGTAGTAAATAGCATGCTTGCCATGCAAAACTGATAGTCTTTGGTCATCAAACAGTGGAAAATATGCCCCACAATTGCTGGAAACGAGAAAACTCAAATGATCCCCCTGACATTACGGTAAGCCCAGCAGCAAGCCGTATAGACGTTTCGGTAAATCTGCTGGTCATTTAGCCCAGTATCTCGTAACTCGCATCGTGACCCCATGATCGTCCTATACTGGGCAAGTTCTAACGGTCTCTGGAAACCAGGTCGGATAGGGATGTTTGTGACATTTGAAATCGTCTCAGCAGAAAACACCTTCCGTCTATTCCGAAAATGAAAACGAATACGGTCCTGGAGTATTTCTCCCTCACGTAGAGCGTCGTAGAACTCATCTACCAATTGCTCACAAGCACACAACCCCTCATCCCCATACAGCAAAAACTCCCAACCCAACTGTCGGATAACGTCATGAAAATAACTCCCAAACACCTCGTGGGTGAACATATCGACAAATTTTTTATCTAATTCAAATGGATCCATGATCTGCGGGTTTTCTAAATTTTCTGTAAATTTAAACCACGCTGAAGGGGAGGGAAGGAAAATTCTTACAGAGTTGACGAAGGGAAACGACGATCGGAAGCGACAAGACCAGCGGCGCCGGATTTTCTGAGAGTTTCGCCGGTCGAATCAGAGGCGATGGATCTAAGGTTTTGGAGGAAAGTTTAGGGAAAGCAGAGATGGGTGATGGTGTTATTTGAGTAAAACAATAAAGGGTCGAGTTTGATGTGGATGCCTATAGAGGAAGATTTACAAAAAAAAACCATCAAAAAAACCCCACTTTTTACATATTTACTCAAGCCAGAAGTTTAATCAATGTGCTATCCCAAAAAATTCAGCCCTTACCCCCAAACCGTTGAGATCTTATTTTCAAAAAAACTAAGATAAATTACAGTATTAACAATTTAAAAGACAATGTTAGTTCAGAAATTAATACCAGCCATTCAAAAATTTATCGATATAATGTAAGGGCTGGTAAAAGAATACGTATATAAAAAAGAAAAAGGAAAAGAATGTGTTAGTTGTTAGTGAAGGGCATGGGTGTGTGTAAGTAAGGATCGGAAGACGTTGAAGGTGAAGATGAAGTTTTGAAGAGGTAAAAGAATTGTCGCCCGAATGAATTGAATTTTCAAGAAGCGTGTGTTGAGTTTCGGAGTCAAGTTCGTTTAAAAACTGGAGTTCATCCGCAAAACATTTAGAAAAGGAAAGGTTCATGGGATGTTCCCAAATTGATCCTGACTCAAACTCACTTAGAATATCAAGTTTATCCGTAAATAATTCCTCAAAACTTTGCATGAAAGAATATTTATCAAGGCTGTCTTCCTCCGTATAATCTTGCACAATCCTATTCTCATCGTTACATCCCCTAACTCTCCCAATACTATTTCTCCCTCATCACATTCACAAATGGGTAGGTTCATGTCATCTAAAAAAGTAGGTTCCCACACTAATATTTTTTCCGAAACAATATCAACTAGTGATACAAAAATTGTGGATTCCTGATCATTGATTTTCTCTAATAATTTATCCCAACCATACCCGTCAAAATCACAAGCTTCCTCCTCTAAAATTGGAATGCAAAAATTAGTCGGTCTGACTCGGAGGGTTTTCTTGTGTGTCCTGATAACACTCAGTCAATTTAATCATATCATCATTTATTAAATCATCAAAATTCGTTAGATCGTTTATCTCCCTCGGGTGACTTCCTAAATGACAGACATTGGCATTATTTGGGTCTAATTGACCGTGTTCACTCTCTAGAATCCTTACAGCTACATGATTTTCGATTCTAGCCAAAGATTGAGCTTGAGTGTGAAACAATTGCTCAGACTGCTGTATAAACAGGGCTAGCGTCGCAGCTGTTTGATTCTCGACCGCAATCATCACTTCAATACCCTTCTCTAAAGCGGTCAACCTAGCATCCATCACACTATCAATCCCTAATGATGGGTCAGTTGTTTTAGGAAGGGAGGGTTGTGATGGTGGTGATGCTAAAGCTGTTACCCTGTCGACCTCTTTCTCTAAATTTTCAATCATTTGATCTAGGTTTGAAGTGGGAATGAATTCAAGAGTGCTAGGTAGATGACCATTATCAAAATTTTGGGATAGTTGGTCACCCCCCAGAAAAGGACAGTTTTCATGAATGTGGGAAGAATCGTGGCAATTTGAACAAAAGAATTGAGACTGAGTATAAAAAAAGGAATAAGAATCGTGAAAATTGAATTGAATTATGTATCACCCATATCAACAAAAATTCACAAAAATCATAAAAATAAAGAATATCACACCCCTGGCATTATATGTTATGCTAAGTCAACTAGACCTGCTCAAAAACCTGATTGTCGAAGTAAAACTGTGTCGAGAAACGGGATCAAGATATACAGATCACAAAACCAGGTAAGTGCAGAGATAAGGGGAGATTATCCAACGCTTTCGCGAAGTTCCTTAATTAGAATAACTCTTTCTCGTAAACACTTTCCTAGACACCCTGTGAACAATATACCGTTAAGCAGTGTTCTAAACCCAGTTAACTTCTCCTAATGAGCACGAAGACCTTAAAATCAGAGTTCTAATTGATTTTAAATTACTGTGGGTATGCAAGAATGCAGTTTTGTGATTTGTGGGCTACGGAGAAAGGCGATAAAATCCTTTACCGTATCTTGTTTGGTCATGCCCCTTAAGATCCGTATTAAGATGTAAACGCGCAATCAATAAAAGAATTTAAGGAATCAAGCAATTTAATTAGTTCTTTTTCGTTTAGGCTTAAACGTTGCAACAAATACGGGTTAGTTCTCTGTGCAATTGGTTCCATATGCTTAATGCGCTGCAACAAATAGGCTTAATGCGCTGCAACAAATACGAGTCTGCATCCCCGATATAGAATAGACCCATATGTACTCGACACATGATTTTCTTCCACAAACTTTTCTGCTCCCAGCAGAAGGCCTTACTTCAACTAAGTACCCTGACGAGTGGAGCGGTTCAAATTCCCACAGTCAAACGTTTGGACTTATTGTTTTATTACTGCCAGCACATTTCTCCATGTCAGATCACTTAAATTGTTGGCGCGTTATTAATGATTTCTTTGCTCGATTAAACTCTTCTTGAATTAGGGCACCTACCCTTACGCGCCGTTGACCTCGTCAACATATCCGCAGCGCTCTTGGTTCTATTGCGCATGGAGATTAAACCGTAAACCTTAGTTACTCAAATGTACCCGCAAACATCATCACATTTGCTTTCCGTATAACTAACTGCCCCATAGATCGAGTAGAAAACATGTAACCGTCTACTGCTATCGCTCGACGGTCTAACTGGAGCAACACTCTTCAGATCCCGGATCGATGAAGATATAACTCTTAAGTGTATCCACATTACGTGATTCGACTCCTTATATGAAAATAAGGTCAAACCGAGAAATAATGTGACGTTGTCACGTCGTATAGATTACCCCGTAATTTTTGTACAGCTTATCTCTTAGGGTGTAGATACTCTGTAACCACCGCTTAGCATAAATTACGAGTGCTCGGCAATAAATCATATGATCACTAATGATATCGCGCTTCATTACATTCAACGCATAGAGCGATCTTAGATGCGCCAATCCTCCGAAGATCGCTGCATCTCGATGGTGCTGCGTCATGTAGCCCTGCTACATTGCTGCCATCTCGATGGTGCTGCGTCATGTAGCCCTGCTACATCGCTGCCACCTTGTCACTAGCTTCCAAGTCTTTGAGCTTGTTCATATAACATTAAACTAATATTTCTATTTCATTATCTACCATCTCATTCCTGGTGAGACTGACGATATTTTGACTTTATTATGGATGCGTTAAGACTATGACATATAATGAAGTATCGTTCTTTCCCAAAGAATACTTTGTTTTCAATCCATCTTAACAAAAATAATAAATTTGCACCCCGAAGAAGGAGAAGAAGGCCTACGACCCCAACCACATCCTTTAAAAGTATAAAATTTAAAATTTTGTTAAAGTAATTAAATAACGGTTTATAAATTTCCTAGAAACGGAGTAGATTGGGTAGTTGAATCTACATTCCCGTCTCCTCTCGAAATCTCCCACTTGAAATTTGTCAGATTTTATAAATGCAGCATGCGTCTTTATATATTTAGTATACTATGCACATTATAAATGCAACAACTAATCTAACAAATTTCATTTTTCATTAAACTACTCTCTTTAATTTTGTATGTCTTATTAGGGTTTTGGTTTTTTTGTTAAATTGGCACGCGACCCAGACGCTCCCACTAGAATAACCACCCATCAAATCTTCAAGATTTTTTGTGAAAATAAATTTTGAAACTTTTTGGTGAGCAAACAAAATTTTCGAAAAAAATATAATTCACAGAGTTAATAGAAAAAACCCTCAACTAATCCAAAACTTGAGTGGGAAATTCCAAAAAAAATAAGAAAGCTCATAAAATATTTTTCCTTAATTTTCCAGAATATTTCTAGAATTTTCTGGAATTTTCGGAATTAATATATATATATATATATATATATATATATATATATATATATATTAAAAAATGAACTGAGTCCGGCTCGATCTATTTCATCAAAAAAAATTATATGATAGCCCCAGGCCATGCCCAGCCCAGCAAGCTCAGCTTGCTGGGCTGGCCCGCAGGCCGGCTTGGGCCGTGCCTGGACCCGTAGACCCAGCCTATAGGTAGGCCAGATTTGGGCCTGACCTGCACCTGCAGGCCACGCCTGCGGTCAGGCCGAGCCTGGGCCTGGTCTGGCTTTAAAAGAAATTTAAAAAACTGAAATACTATTTTGGATTTTCAGAAAATCCATTAAAAGATCCAAAAAAAAAATTTCTTTTCTAGATAATTTTTTTGTTAAAAAAATATTTGATCTCCTGCCAGAATCCAAAAAAAAAATATTTGGTTCTCTACCAAAATCCAAAAAAATATTTTGGTCCCATACTAAAATCCAAAAAAATTATTTGGTCCTATATCAAAAATCCCAAAAAAAAAAAATATTTGGTCTTATACAAAAATCCAAAATAAAATCTCATAGGTTTTATCCAAAAATAGGGTTAGGGTTTGAAAATCTTGTGACCTAACCGCCATAAATCTCACCAAAAAGAAAAAAATCAAACTTTTTACTTAAAAAAATTATTCTCCCTTTTGTTCCAAGGTCAATTTCACATCACGAAAAAAAACTACATCAACGTGTCATAAAAATTAGATCTAATCTATAGTGAAAAATGATGCAAAAATGGTAAATCTTTTAAGATCCATAAAAAACGATAACCCTAAAAATATAGATCTATCATAAAACAATTAAAAAAATTTGTTTTAAGTTTAGATCAAAAAGCGCAACTTTTGAGTTGTAAAATTTTTAAAAATAACAGATCTATAAATCTACGAACATGGGCATCACTGCTCTGATACCAATATTCACTTTAGGTGTGTAAATACAGAAATATATGATCAAAACAACGGAAATAATATGTATCTACCCTAAAAATTTACCGATATACATGATTCGAATGGTAGGATCGTTATACTTGACCACATCATGTTGTAGATCCGATCTTTTACGTCTCTACCCAACGGCCGGGGGGAAACCACACTTTGAAGAAGCGAGAATTCCCCACATGATTACCCCGTAAACCAACCGTAATATAATAGGATAAAGAGGAAGACGACGGCTCTCTTGATATTTCTCTCTAGAAATATTATATCTTTTATGTCTCATCCATCCCAAACCCTAGCCCCCTATATGGGTATATACAGGGTACCCACTCATATGGGCGGCTATTGGGCCGGATCGGGCTCAATGGCTAACAATATATAATTAAAAAATATTTAATTGTTTCTAAATGGTTTATAAGATCAAAAATTATTTTCCTATTTTAATTGTAGAAAATTAGATTTCTACGTACTAATATTTTCCTATTTTCAGAAAATCCATTAAAAAATCAATTGGAGAAATATTGTATCTTTTATATTTTTTGATTAATTTTGGAGATCTTTAAATTAGATGGATTTAAAAGAGATCGAGAAGGTTTGTGTTGAATCAATTGGATTTAGTCGATAAAAAGGAGGGACAAAAAAAATTTGAAAGCTTACGGAAAGAAAATGGAGAAGGAGGAGGCGGGAGGGAGAGGGGGAGAGAAAGAGGGAGGAAGGAGAAAGAGAATGGAGACTGGGATTTGGTAGTTCTGATTTTTAATTTTTATTCTGTCTAAATAGGTGGGATAATTTTTAAGAGTGAAACATTTGTTTTGTTTATAAAATAGTTTTAGATAGAACATTTTTTCTTTTAATTCTAGTTTCAGTTCCATTTATGACTAACACCAAATTTAGAAGTTTAAGTTTCAGTTCTAATTGACTAACACTAACTAATATATTGTCCCAGTATGTTTCAGTTCTAACTCTTTGTTCCAATTGACTAACCCCCCTTAGTGACAACATAGAATTCTTTTCTAATCTAAAGAATGGATGGCTTAAAATGATATGATTAAGTACATTATACTTTTCAAGTAGTGATGGATCTCTGGATCTCCTTCAGATGTTACATTCCGTTGATCTGCAGCGAGTAGAGACAAGCGGCTGAGATTGGGTTTAGGAGGTTGCCTCCTGGAGCCTGTGGATCTCAATGGGCTTTATGTGGTTGAGGCCGAGCTACCTGCAAGGAAGTCCCGGGGTGGTTGTGCCATCGAGGACCCTCCGACGATCAAGTTACACGGGGTATTTTAGCAGAGTAACAGTCTATTGGGGTAAAATTCGCCTACCTGAGTCGTCTGAGAGAGGGGTTTATATAGTGGCGGACATGGGGCAGGCGGGCGCGAGATTCACGCCGTCCGTTACGCCCATGGCGTTACGCCCGCGTGAAAGGCGGGATACCCCATTAATGGCGAGATATGCTCATTAATGGGGGAACGCGATGGCGTAGAACACGGGATCATGGGCGGCGGATATCTCGCGTCTGGCGAGATACGCGGAGCCGTAGCAGAGACGCCTGTGATCAGTGCTGTGGGTCGGTCGATGAGACCGAGGAAGCTAGGCTTGGTGGGAGGCTCAGGAATGAGCGGGGGGCGAGCGAGTTTAGTTCTATGATAGCTCGGAGGCGAGCTGGGGGCTGAGGGAACTCAGCGTGTGGGAAGGCTCGGAGGCGAGCCGATGGTTGTTTGTAAGGCGAGTATGAGAGTGGTCTGGAAGGCCACCGAAGGTCGAGAACATCCTCGGGTCGGAGGCCCGGGGTATGCTTCCAACGTACCGTTCTTGATCCTTTCTTGTAAGCTTTGGGACACGTTATCTGCCACGTGTTATGATCTGGGGAATCACAGGTATCGAGCATCATCATTAGCCCCCCACTCTCATCTCGACCCATTCATGGGTCGGGTCGGGAGTGGTCTGACCGGTCACCCAGGGTAAGCTTTTATTTGAAGATATCATCGGTGCGTATTCCCGGGCAATTAGTTGTATTTTCTTGATGACGTCAGCGGATCAGGGGAGAGATCTCGCATTAAAGAGGAAGCGCAAATTTGTGCGTACGTTCGTCTAAGCGCCAGTCCACGTGTTTGGCGCTCGTTGGCTGACGCGACATGCCGCCAGTGTCCTTCGCGCCCGATGGGACGCGCCCAATGTGAGTGCAACAGGTGGAATGTTGTCGTCCATTGATTGCAAAGCGCTGTTTTGGCAGGAGACGATCGGCGTCGTAGGATGCGTATGTCGGTTGCTATAAATAGAGGTGGGATCCTCTTCAGGGTCCATATTTCACCATAATTTATCGTCCCTTCGCGTGTTAGCTCGGCGCTCTTGACTTTAGGTCAGGATCTTTGCGTTTTCTCTTCTGAGGATTCATCCTTTTGATCAGGTTAGATGTCTTCTACCGAGGAGTCTGTAGAAATAGCTCGGGTAGAGTCTAAGGAGACTTCTGCAGCTTCTTCTTCTGCTTCTTCCTCTTCTTCGTCTGAGTCGGAGTCCCCTCGGGAGGTTAGGGTTAGCCATGCTTCCCGGGGTTATGCGACGGGGGTAGTCCCCAGAGCCCAGGTCAGGGGTGTCCGTGACGCGTCATCCATGCTGAGGCATGCGGACGAGCTTGCCACCATCCGGGCAAGCTTCCACATTCCTCCCAGCTACTCGCTTCGTCTGGCCGGGGAGGGGGAGAGGGCAGACCAGGTACGGAGTAAGGAGATTTCCTTGTACCTAGAAGCCTTTTGGGTCGGGATACGCCTGCCCTTCTCCCCCGAGATGAGTGCGGTATTGAATTGTTTTGGGTTAGCCCCGGTCCAGTTAGTGCCGAACTCTTGGAGGATTCTCCTCGGGTTTCTGGTCTGGTTGAAATTGCAGGCGATTCCTTTCGGTCGGAGCCTTCTCATATCCTCTCTCTCTCTGCTAAAAAAACCACCCTGGCACTCACAAAGGCGAGCCGAGCTGGGTATACATTTCTTTTAGAAGACACCGAGGAGGTGCTACCGGGTCGGGGGTCGTCGTAGTACCTTCTTCTATCCACGAATGGAAAAGGAAGTTTTTGTTTGTTGGGCCACCCGAGGATGAGGATTGGCCTGTGCCCATCCAGTGGCATAGGGCCAACTGCCCGCGGGTGAAGCGGTCGAATGATCCCAACACGGTGGCGGTGTCAGAGTGGGAGCCCCTCCTCCGGGCCGATGTGTTGCTGTCTGAGCAGGCCCTAAGTTGGGCTGGACTCAGCCCCGCTCAACCTGCGGATAAGTTAGGAGTTCTTAGGTGACCTGTTTAGACTTGTGTGTTCTTCCACTTTTTCTCGTAGTGCTAACTCCTTTGCACTTTCATCTTATGCAGGACCCATGGACCTAGGTAAATTTCGGGCAGCCCTGGTCGAACAGAAGAAGGGGAGGAAGGCCGGAGGCACCAGCCCCTCACGCCCGTCGTCGAGTCCGGCTCCACCGGCGGCCGCTCCGGCCAGGCGCTCGAGGACGCCTCAGGCCCCGGAGTCCAGCCATTGGCCGAGCCGAAAATGTGCCCGGGAACAGGAGCCCCGGGTTTTGTAGGTAGGATGTGAGACTGGTTCTCCTGCGTCTCTCCTCAAGAGGTACCATAAGACGGTGCCCCATTCCCCGGCTTCCTCGATCATCATGGACGAAGGGGAGCTTCGCTTTGAGATGCCATCGGGGCTTTTTGTCACCGACAACCTGCTCTCGGAGATGGAGAGGTCGGCCGGGGGCAGAATCCCTCGGGGGACCCTTAGGGCCCAAATGGCGGCCATAGCCCAGGAGGCCGTGCAAGTCAGTGTTCGCACCTCACTCGGGTCTTCATTAAGTACATTTTGTCCGCAAGATTGGGTCCCCCCCTTTTTTTAACCCTCATTTGTTTTCTTCAGGTCCTCCAGCACTGCACCCTCGTCGTCAACATGGAGGACGAGGAAATTGCCCCGGCGATGCAGGCCGTGGGCGATTTTTCCTCACAGGAGAAGAGCTCAAGGCTGGAGCTGCAAGTGGCGATAGAGAAGGTCGCCGCCCTTAAAGACCGGGTGACGGCCGGGGACCGGGAGATCGCCAGCTACCGAGAGGCCGTCCGAGCCACCGAGGCTAAGTTGGAAGATTCCAGGGTGCTTGTCGCCATCCTGAAAAAGACGAAGAACACTCTCCGGAGGGAGAGCGAGGCGACGAAGGAAGGAGTGAGGCGTGCCGAACTCCGAGCGTCGAAGGCGGTGGAGAACTACCAGAAGTCGGACCAGTACTACACCGACCTCGCTGGAGCCGCTGCCCTCGTTTGGCATGACGCCCTCGACGCCGTCAAAGCCCTGATGCCAGAGTTTCCTGATGGCGATCTCCGGGGTGAGTACCCCCTCGGGGGTGAGGCTCAAGGGAATGCCCCGGAAGCACTGCGGGGGAAGGCCTCTGGTGGGAGCGTTGGTGAGAAGTCGGACGCCCCGGCCCCCGGCACCGAGGCTCCTGCGGTGGGCACCAACCTTCAAGATGACACCCCGGTTGTCGTGGTGGAAGCGAAGCTCGTCGAGGTTCTCCCCGGCCCTGAGGCCTGAATCTCTTTGCATCCTCATTTTCTTTTGCGCTAAAATTTTGAAAGCCTCTGGGCGTTTTTGTAAGGCTGGAGAGCCCATAATACTTCTGTAAAGACTTCCAACCTTTGTGAATGAAATCATTTTGCAGTGTTCATTGCGTACATATTTTCCCTTTATTTGTGGTAAAATCTCTATTTTCGCGGTACTGCTTTCATGATGCGTTAGATCGGAGATCGATTTTTCATATGGCGATCGCACGTCGAGTTAAACTCAACCATTTGCCAAGTGTGCAAAGACTGGTGCAAGGTCGGTATCTCCATGGCCCCGAAGTCGAGGTGGGAATCGCTTAGTAAAGACGTGCGGGAAGTTAAGCAGGGAAGCTGCTCGATGGCCTCTTGATGAGGGGTTTGATCATTGGCGTCGTTGGGTAAGAGATTACCAGCCAAGGATGGATCGAGCAGAAAAGTTGCCCGGTGGCCTCTTGATGAGGGCTTCGATCCTTAGCATAGAGGGCAAGGAGTGGCCTGATAAGGATGGACCGAGCAGGATTGCTGCTCAATTGCCTCTTGATGAGGGCTTTGATCCTTAGTGCGGGAGGGCAAGGAGTTGCCTGCTAAGGATGGACCGAGCAGGGTTGCTGCTCGGTTGCCTCTTGATGGGGGCTTTGATACTTAGCGTGGGAGGCCAAGAAGTTGCCTGCTAAGGATGGACCGAGCAGGGAAGCTGCTCGGTGGCCTCTTGATGAGGTCTTTGATCCTTAACGTCGTTGGGTAAGAGATTACCAGCCAATGATGGACCGAGCAGGGAAGCTGCTCGGTGGCCTCTTGATGAGGGCTTTGATCCTTGGTGTCGTTGGGTAAGAGATTACCAGCCAAGGATGGACCGAGCAGGGAAGCTTCTCGGTGGCCTCTTGATGAGGGCTTTGATCCTTGGCGTCGTTGAGTAAGAGATTACCAGCCAAGGATGGGCTGAGCAGGAAAGCTGCTTGATGGCCTCTTGATGAGGGCTTTGATCCTTAGCGCGGGAGGGCAAGGAGTTGCCTGCTAAGGATGGACCGAGCAGGTTTGTTGCTCGGTTGCCTCTTGATGAGGGATTTGATCCTTATTGCGGGAGGGCAAGGAGTGGCCTGCTAAGGATGGACCGAGCAGGGTTGCTGCTCGGTGGCCTCTTGATGAGGGCTTTGATCCTTAGTGCGAGAGGGCAAGGAGTGTCCTGCTAAGGATGGACCGAGCAGGGTTGCTGCTAGGTGGCCTCTTTATGAGGGCTTTAATCCTTAGTGCGGGAGGGCAAGGAGTGGCCTGCTAAAGATGGACCGAGCAGGGTTGCTGCTTGGTGGCCTCTTGATGAGGGCTTTGATCCTTATCGCGGGAGGGCAAGGAGTGGTCTGCTAAGGATGGACCGAGCAGGGTTGCTGCTCGGTTGCCTCTTAATGAGGGCTTTGATCCTTAGCACGGGATGGCAAGGAATGGCCTGCTAAGGATGGACCGAGTAGGGTTGTTGCTTGGTGGCCTCTTGATGAGGGCTTTGATCCTTAGCGCGGGAGGGCAAGGAGTGGCCTGCTAAGGATGGACCGAGCAGGATTGCTGCTCTGTTGCCTCTTGATGAGGGTTTTGATCCTTAGTGTGGGAGGGCAAGGAGTGGCCTGCTAAGGATAGACCGAGCATGGTTGCTACTCGGTTGCCTCTTGATGAGGGCTTTGATCCTCAGCGCGGGAGGGAAAGGAGTTGCCTGCTAAGGATGGACCGAGCAGGGAAGCTGCTCGGTAGCCTCTTGATGAGGGCTTTGATTCTTGGCGTCGTTAGGTAAGAGATTACCATCCAAGGATAGATCGAGTAGGGAAGCTGCTCGGTGGCTCGGCTTTGCGGGGTTCGGTCTGACCTTCCTTGGTGTGTGAACATCGGGAAGAGTGACCATCGCGGACAACACGTGTCGGGAACGCATGGGGGAGGCAAAGCGTTTTGAAGAGCCAAGTTAGTTCCGACACGTGGCGGTGCGGTAGTGGAGCTATTTGGATGGATCCCAGGATTCGCGCCCATGCGCGCGCGAATTTGGGTCCTTAATGATTCTGTTTGAGGACGTTAGAAAGATTTACATTGCTTTGTGAAAGAAGAAATGTACATCCATTGATATTCTCTTCAGAGGTACAGCTTGAGCTTCTCAGCGTTTTTAAGGTCGGAGGGCATCTCCTTATAGCAGTATACCCCCCAGTTCGTTGGTAAGACCCTCATCTGCCGGATTCATACGGATCTAGTTATAGCCGAAGAAAGCATCCATGAAGCTAAGTAGCTCGTGGCCTGCCGAACCGTCGACGAGCTGATCTATCCGAAGGAGGGGATAGTTGTCTTTCGGGCAAGCGTTGTTGAGGTTGGTGAAGTCGACGCACATGCGCCACTTTCCGCTAGACTTTTTAACCAAGACTACATTCGCCAACCATTCCGAGTAAGGCACGTTACGAATGAAGTTGGCGGCGAGGAGCCTGTCCACCTCTTCCTCGATCGCTTTTTTTTTTATCGGGGCGAAGCTTCATTTTTTTCTTCCTCCTGACGGGCCGGACCGTAAGGTTCACCCCGAGCTTACATGATATGACTTTAGGGTCAGTTCCAGGCATGTCGGCGGGCGCCCAGGAGAATGCGTCCGAGTTATTTCTGAGGAAGTGGATCATATCGTCTCGGCGATTCCCCGTCAAGAGTGACCCGATCTGGACGGTTCGCTCATTGTCCCCTCGATCGGTAAGGGGTGTCACGTCCCATTGGTCCTCGTCGTACCCCCCTTTGACACGACCATGATTTGGCTGATCAACTCGCCGGGAGGGGGTGGTTCTCTTGTTCATGGTTGGCTTGCCGCTTGTCACGCAAGTACCTCGCTAGGTGCCCCGAGCGGATCAACTCCTCGATGTAGTCTCGGAGCTGCTTGCAGTTCTCGGTGGGGTGGCCCTGCGACCTGTGGAAAGCGCAGTAAGGGCCCCGGGTACGCTTTGCCGCCGTATTCGAGACTGGGGGAGTTTGAAGAACCTCTCGCTCTTAGCCTCCTCCAACAGTACCGTCTGGGAGACGTTGAGCGGGGTGTACTCCTGAAACTTCGGGGAGTAGGGGTTCGGCCGCTCAATCTTCTTTTTCTCCTCCCTGGCCCTTTTCTGCTGATCGGCTTGCTCTGTCCGGGGCAGGTTGGCGTTCACCTCGGACTCAAGATGGATCTCACGTTCGGTACAGGCCTTTACCTCGGCCATGGTCTTAGGTTGTTGTTCAGTTGATAAAACTGCACTTTTCATATGACATTTTTCCCACTATTTCTATATAAAAAAGGGTGTTTATTATAATATATGACACATATGAGGGTTTATCTGTAAAAATACTATTTTCATGTGTTTATATATTATAATTAACATTATGAAGGAAAAAGTAAGCATATAATATCCATGGAACATTTGGCCCATTTAAATATGCTTACCTTATTAAATACTTTTGACCAATTCTTAAAACTATAATATCATGACAAATGGTTAAAGATAATATCTCAATAAAAACAAATTCTACTAATATCATTTATTGAGATAATTGTGCAGGAATTGTATCATGACTGAAATCAAGGAAATCCGAGTAGGCAAGATCAAATCTGCCGAAGATATTCAAGTAAATTGAAGAAACTAATTCTGGCAGAAACGTAGAGAAGATTTTCAAAGTCTAGATACTCAAAAAATCACCAAGTGTTACAGATATGAAGCTATAAAAATTAGAGGCCGTGATCTCACCAAAAAGCGGCGGATCCGTTCCGCCACACATCTGAAGAGTTAGGATTCTGGATTTTTTTGGTTAGGATCTTAACAACTAGTTACCATATTAGAAAACTAGGGTTCTGGCTCTATGACTATAAATAAAGACTGAGAGCCTCTTGGAAAAATGATCAAACCGACGCGATCACGAAGTCCACGACGGCTCAAGAATCCTGGTTGACCATCGACAGTTCATCTACCTCCTTAGAAGAGATCGAGAAGCAAACTAGGGTTTTGTAATTATTTTCTAAGCAAACAAAGTGTACTTGATCTTGTTGATTAATAAAGGTAGTTGTTTTCTTATATCATTTTATTTATCTGCATTTTACATTATGTTTTCCCTCTCTATCTTTTCTTTTCCCAACATGCGCGAGTAATTCTCCGCTTGTTAGGGTTCATAGGATTATGGTAGATTAATGGAAGATGAAGATCCTTAAACTCTTTTTAAATCCTATAAAGTTTATAAACTTTCTCAAAAAAATAGTTAACATTCTACTAGGGCGCGCTATCAATTCATTGATGGTCACAGCCATGATTAGAGATTAGATTAACAATTGTTTTGGTAAAGGCTAGACATGAACGGAGGTCCATGGCAAGATAGGGGTTAAGAGTGGGAACTCTATTCCCTCCAGAAACCCTAATCTACATGCATCACTGTCGATCTAGTTTTAAATCTATGAAAAGATAAAAAGAGTAATCTTTAATTAATCATCCAAGACTACTAAATTTTAATGAACCCTACAAGCCCCTTTCTACTATAAAACTTACATCCGTAGTTAATCTAGATCTATATCCTGCATCCGTGTTTGACGTAGATCTAGAACCTACAACCATTCTTTATTCTTCCTCCTTTCTTTCTCAACACGCCTAAAGTAAGATTAAAATATTCAATGTTTTCCTGAGGACAACCCGTACTCATCTCGGTCTAGCTACACGCAACACCGTTATTGATTGCGGTTAACTACTACACATAAATCAGATCAATCAAATGGCGTCGTTGCCGGGGAGACGTGCATAATTTATTTTTCTTACTATACGTGTTGAATTCTTATTCGATCCATATCATAAATAAACAAAACTGCAAATTATATATTTAGCGATTATTGTATGAATTTTGCTAGGGAATCTGGAGTCACAGACTTGAGGAAACAGAGATTCAGAGACATTAATAAAGACCCAGAGGAGAAAAGGAGACTACTGTACAAAAATTGTCAAAAGATCCCCTCATCTGGCGGCGAAACCGCGGCCAAATCACCACTATTGCGGCGGAACTGCGGCCTAATTGGTGGATCTTGGCTCCAAAATTCTCTGGTATCTTCTACAACTCTTCCTCTATCCTCTGAAAAATCCAATGATATATTTTCTGCAGGATTCTTTTCAAAATATCGCCGCTCAAAAATCTTTTTGTGTGCTTTATTTTGCGGGTTGTTTTTGCATATTTTAATACGGACTTTAAGGGGCAAGACCACAATTCAGATTAGGTGGGGATTTCACCACCCTTCCTATGCCCCACAAATCACAAAACGAGCATCCGCATCAACCCTGCATTAATTTAAAAAATATCTAGACCAAGACTCTGAGGACTGTCGCACTCAATAAGGACAGAGAAAGGTCATGGGTAATCTATCACTTATCCGCATTTCTTTTGTGATGCCTAGGCAAGTGTGTATAAGGAAAGTGGTTATTTAATTAGGCCCGCTATTTTCGGTGATTCGTATAGTGGATACCTCCCACATATCTGGCACTTATCTGGCCACAAGAGTGATAAAGAGGTGGTAGAGGATTTATCCTATGGCTTGTCCTTTGGAAGTCTAGGAGCGATTTAGAACTTGTCCTAGGTAACCATAGTTCTAGGATTGTTTGCGCATTTTTTGTGATTTTGTGAGTCAACCCCCAAGTCCATTTTTAAAGCAAAACAATCCAATTTTTTTTTCTTTTCCCTTTTACCCTTCCCCCCTCTTTTCTTCTTATAATGGGTAATCCAAACAGACGAACTCTTGTCGAGCTTTGCTATCCACAACCAGATATTTCTTGTCTTCGTAATCGCTTCGGTATACCATCCGACTCTTCCATGTCTTTAAGAGATCGGATAGAAAAAACAAAAAGAAACAGTTGGTCACCTCACTCCACGTCATATCAATCGCATCCAAATTCTACATCTTCTTATATTGATACTCCGAGTGAGGATACCCCTAAATGCATATCCATTGCTGAGCATATAGCGAGGGCTAACGGCCAAAGTTTCAATCCGGACCAACATCAACCATCACCACCACTTTCGAAAGAAGAATTTCATAATCAGTTTGTGACATATATGATGTCTATTGAAAATAGCCAACCAACCAACCCATATCAATATTCTTCTTATCATAATATTGATCCTACTCCTGCCCCATTTTCACAACCATTCAATTCCTATCAATCCTACCCGACTTTTACACCTTCTCTAGGCAGTCCTTCTAATCAGTCATTTGGGAGTTTTACTTATCCACAAGAATTTCAATCTTATGCTGAAACCTCTTATCGACCCAAGTCTACTCTTGAGCGGAAATTAGAAGAAGGTGTGGAATCGATGCGCCGCCTCAGAAAGGAATTGGCAGAAAGCATGACTGAGTATAAACGAGCAACTAGTTTTGAACCAACTTAAAAAATTTCAATGTATGATACGGCCATAGGACAAAGTGAGAATTTGGGTAGTGAGAGAGAACTGTACACCCTTCCTAATCAAACCTCCCCATTCCAAATTGAAATCCACAACTCCAATTTCACAGATTTATCGAGTACACCAAATGATTCATCAATTGAAGATAGAATATCTGATAAGTTGTGTGATTTTGTAGTGTTTGATTTACCCGATTGTGAAGGGTCCATTTCAAGTGAAACCATACCCAACCCTTGTGATCTCTACACCTCCACTCTTGAACCAAAATTGATTGAAAACCATAATTTTAATAAGGTATTTGAGAATTCTAACCTTCACTTGAATGAGGAGATTGACGTTGGAGATATATTGAATGATGAACCCAAAATTTTGGATGAGTTTGTCCCACCAATTCATCAGGTCATTTCACTTCCTTGTGGTCATCATCTCGAGTCTTTAATTATTCTTCCCGAATCCCATATGCGTCTTGAAGTTGATGATAATTGTATAACCGAACAGCAGAACGAAATTCAGCCTTCATCTCCCACATCTGGTTCAGCGATACTCGACACACCAATTTGTTTACCCATTTCACCATCTACTTTCTCAAGTTCTTCTTCTATTCTTCCTATAATTTCAGTGAGTGTTGATGAATCACAATCCGATAATTCAAGTTTGATAATTCCAGAAAGCCAACTTGATTTGGATACTTTTGAAAATGAGGTAGATGGATTTTTTGAGTCTCCTACCTCCATAATTTTTGACAAATCAAGTATGATAAATTCTGGCACAAAACTTACTGATAGCAAAATGTTCAATTACACCATCGATGAAAGTTTTGAAAAACTTTTTGCTGACGAACTTGCATTCCTAAACAGCACGGATTTTGTGATTAATCAACCTCCACCTATAGAAATTGAACCACCGCCCTTTTTTCTTATAAAATACGAGAATGCTAATATTCCACTCATTTCTGATCATTCACATTCTCGTTTTTATTTATCATCACCTCTTATCTCTTCACATTCACGTTCACGCAAACCCTTTCCACACCACCACTTATCTCTTCCCCACTTTTTCTTAGCTCTATATATCATGTTCTTCCACCGACCTATACGTTATATTGATAAAATCTTTGAATGGTTGGTATTAACTTTTGGTCTTTGTAAAGTCTTATATTGACCAAATAACTTTACCCCCCTTAAAATGCTTAATATTGTTTAACTCAAGTTTGGGGGGGTATATTTTTGGCTCTTGAAAATAAAATGTGTCCTCAAATTGCCAAAAATAAGTTTGGGGGAGGATTTTTCACTTTCAATTTTTGTTGCCCCCGTTAATAACCTTTCCTCCCGAGTCTACAGGTTTTTGAGATTTAAATGAAACAACAGTGAGGACACTGCTGCAAACAGGTTCGCGGGAGGTTTGTGCTTATTTACGCATTACTTTGCATTATACTATATATAAGCACAAAAAAAATTTGATAATAAATGTTTGAAAGTGAAAATTTACATATGAAAGATAAGAATAGTTTGAGAAAAATAAGAAAATTAGATATTTTCTTAAATGAAACTAGTAATAAGTAATTATGAGTTGTTGTCCCAAGGGTTAGTAAGATGAAGGAAATTGCTAATCTGAGGATAAAAATAAGTCAAAAAAATAATCCCTAGGCTAAACTTTTGAACGTTGATACCCTACTATATGCACTGTCACACATCTTGAAACATGGGATAGTAGAGGGTACCTTGAAATGCTCTTGTCTAAAAGCCTTAGTATGAAGGAAAATAAAAATAAAAAGTATAAGTGGTGAAGAAAAAAATGAACACTGGTTTTGTAATTACCAAGGCAGCATAAAAAAATATAGCGAGGGTGCTTTATCACCTAGTGCCATAGACCAACTGGTTTGGGAGCCACTGCTAAGCCTTAGGTGTTGCAGGACAAGGAATTACACCTTAATACGCAAGCACATTTTGTAATCGGTCGGTTAGTACCTCGAGAAGTATTAACGGTCGCATGAAGGATGTGTGAGCAATTTCATAAAAAATTCACCTACTAAAAAATACTTTGGAAGATGGACAAGAGTATGATAGCTTGAATTGAATTCTCTAAGTGTGGGAATGTCTTTTACACACACGTAGGGGTACATGATCAATGTTTGGAAGAAAGATAGGGAGGAAGACTAAAGGTGATGTTTTATTGAAGGATGATGTGATTTCTAACATTTTTTCATGACCATTAAGGTAGGGCTCATGACAACCGAAAAGCTGGTATAGTTGGAAACTCTTATTTTCAAGTTCTCTCTTTTATATTTCTTATCTTTATATGTAACTTTCACCATCTTTCTTTTATTATAAGATTTTGTGGGTGTAATCCGCTGAAAACCCTCAGGAGACAACACTTCTCCTACCTACTAGGGACACCTAGATGTTTAACGGCTTGTTGCACGTGCTCGGTGCAATCGTGTTGCCTATGAAAATGTGCTACTTAGTTCTTCTTCTTTTTCTGCTTCTCTTGAATAACTAGTTTGCTCGGGACGATCGAAATTAAGTTTGGGGGTATTTGTTCAGTTGATAAAACTGCACTTTTCATATGACATTTTTCCTACTATTTCTATATAAAAAAGGGTGTTTATTATAATATATGACACATATGAGGTTTTATCTGTAAAAATACTATTTTCATGTGTTTATATATTATAATTAACATTATGAAGGAAAAAGTAAGCATATAATATCCATGGAACATTTGGCCCATTTAAATATGCTTACCTTATTAAATACCTTTGACCAATTCTTAAAACTATAATATCATGACAAATGGTTAAAGATAATATCTCAATAAAAACAAATTCTACTAATATCATTTATTGAGATAATTGTGCAGGAATTGTATCATGACTGAAATCAAGGAAATCTGAGTTAACAAGATCAAATCTGCCGAAGATATTCAAGTAAATTGAAGAAACTAATTCTGGCAGAAACGTAGAGAAGATTTTCAAAGTCTAGATACTCAAAAGATCACCAAGTGTTACATATATGAAGCTACAAAAATTAGAGGCCGTGATCTCACCAAAAGGCGGCGGATCCACGACCAAACCTATCCAATGGTCGCGGTTCCGCCGCACATCTGAAGAGTTAGGATTCTGAATTTTTTTGGTTGGGATCGTAACAACTAGTTACCGTATTAGGAAACTAGGGTTCTGGCTCTGTGACTATAAATAAGGACCGATAGCCTCTTGGAAAAATGATCAAATCGACGCGATCATGAAGTCTACAACGGCTCAAGAATCCTGGTTGATCATCGACAGTTCATCTACCTCCTTAGAAGAGATCGAGAAGCAAACTAGGGTTTTGTAATCATTTTCTAAGGAAACAAAGTGTACTTGATTTTGTTGATTAATAAAGGTAGTTGTTTTCTTATATCATTTTATTTTTCTGCATTTTACATTATGTTTTCCTTCTCTATCTTTTCTTTTCCTAACATGCGCGAGTAATTCTCCGCTTGTTAGGGTTCATAGGATTAAGGTAGATTAATGGAAGAAGAAGATCCTTAAACTCTTTTTAAATCCTATAAAGTTTATAAACGTTATCAAAAAAATAGTTAACATCCTACTAGGGCACTCTATCAATTCATTGATGATCACAGCCATAATTAGAGATTAGATTAACAATTGTTTTGGTAAAGGCTAGACATGAACGGAGGTCCATGGCAAGATAGGGGTTAAGAGTGGAAACCCTATTCCCTCCAGAAACCCTAATCTACATGCATCACTGTCGATCTAGTTTTAAATCTATTAAAGAATAAAAAGAGTAATCTTTAATTAATTATCCATGACTACTAAATCTTAATGCACCCTACAAGCCCCCTTCTACTATAAAAATTACATCCGTAATTAATCTAGATCTATATCCTGCATCCGTGTTTGACGTAGATCTAGAACCTACAACCATCATTTATTCTTCCTCCTTTCTTTCTCAACACGCCTAAAGTAAAATTAAAAAATTCAACGTTTCCCTGAGGACGACCCGTACTCATCTCGGTCTAACTACACACGACACCGTTATTGATTGCGGTTAACTACTACACATAAATCAGATCAATCAATTGCGCTGATGCAAAGGAGCGTAGCCACTCCTTATACCTAAGACCCGACCTAATGGCCGTAATGACCGTCTCGTCCCAGTGGTCGGGGACCTCAAGGAGGGCGTTATAGACACGGGCGATGTATCCTTTGAAGGATTCTTTGTCCCTACTCTTTATGGTAAAGAGATGATCAACGGTCCGCTTTTGCCGTCTGTTCCCGACGAAATGACCGAGAAACTGGGTGGCCATCTCATCGAAGGTAGAGATTGAGCGTGGCGCAAGTCCTCGGAACCAGTCTCGTCCAGAGTGGATGAGAGTGGCGGGGAAAGCGCGGCATTGCTCGGCGTCGGAATTGTCCTGGAAACTCATCCCGGCTGTGAACGTGTCCAAGTGGTCTTTCGGGTCGGACTTCCCGTCGAAGAGAGAGACCTTTGGGGGCTTGTTCCTGGGAGGAGACGTGGATGGCGAGTAGCTTTTTAGTGAAAGGCTTCATGAGCAAGTTGGCGGCATATCTAGGCCCGTCGCTCGAAGGATGATTTTCCCGATGTATGCCCTCGATCTTCTTTTCGAGGGCGTCGAGTCGGCCGTGGTATCCCGACAATTCGGCATACTATGATTTATGGCCTCTGCTGCTGGTGACCAGTGCCTGACCGCGGCTCTAGTTCCGTTCGATGAGGTTCCTTAGGTCCCCTGGCGAGATCGTTTTCGAGATACCGTGGTGAGTCTCGTCCGCGTGACCCCGTCGAGGGAGGGGGTGCCGGTCATGCCTGGGAGCAGGCAAGCTGATCGATACCTCCTCGAAAGGGACAGGAGCGCGAAGGGCCTCAGGGCGGGGTGCTCTTTGCGAGAGACCTCAGTGTTGAGCTGTGCGGCGCCCAGCAAGTCATCGAATTGGTCGCCACAGGGGGTCCCGGTCCCGGGGTGGTTGTGCCTACGTGGTGCTCGGTCGTGCCGACGTGGGCAGCAACTTCTCTCCCTCTGTAGGGGTCCCGGTCCCGAAGTAGGGGAGCGGCGACCTGGGGAGTTTGCCCGGCTGTATGGACACGGACGAGCGCATTCATGACGGACGCGAGTCGATTTATCCGAGCAGATAGTGCGTGAATGGCATTCGGGGGAGGAGGGGATTCTCCCGCGTCTCCATAATGAGGAGGGCAACGGCTGGTGCTTGGATCATCGCAGTGATCACTCGCCATGAAGTTGAGATCGGAAAGTGAACTTTCATTGGGTGGAACTAGAAGTTCCCACAGACGGCGCCAACTGATAAATCTCTGGATCTCCTTCAGATGTTACCTTCCGTTGATCTGCAGCGAGTGGAGACGAGTGGCTGAGATTGGGTTTGGGAGGTTGCCTCCTGGAGCGTGTGGATCTCAATGGGCTTTATGTGGTTGAGGCCAAGCTACCTGCAAGGAAGTCCCGGGATGGTTGTGCCACCGAGGACCCTCAGACGATCAAGTTAGACGGGGTATTTTGGCAGAGTAACGGCCTATTTGGGGTAAAATTCGCCTACCTGAGTCGTCTGAGAGAGGGGTTTATATAGTGGCGGACATGGGCAGGCGGGCGCGAGATTCACGCCGGCCGTTACGCCCATGGCGTTACGCCCGCATGAAAGGCGGGATACCCTATTAATGGCGAGATATGCTCGTTAATGGGGGAACGCGATGGCGTGGAACGCGGGATCATGGGCGGAGGATATCTCGTGTCTGGCGAGATTCGCGGAGCCGTGGCGGAGACGCCTGTGATCAGTGTTGTGGGTCGGTCGATAAGACCGAGGAAGCTAGGCTCGGCGGGAGGCTCGGGAACGAGCGGGAGGCCGAGCGAGCTTGGTTCTGTGATAGCTCGGAGGCGAACCGACGGTTGTTTGTAAGGCGAGCATGGGAGTGGTCTGGAAGGCCACTGAAAGTCGGGAACATCCTCGAGTCGGAGGCCCGGGATATGCTTCCAACGTACCGTTCTTGATCCTTTCTTGTAAGCTCTGGGACACGTCATATGCCACGTGTCATGATCTGGGAAATCACCTGTATCGAGCATCATCAAGTAGTAAATCCTTCTTGCAGTTGAATTGAGTGAGAGGTTTGGACCTTCTTGCATTAGATTGTGGCTATTAATCAGAAAAAAGAAAAGAAAAAAATTATTTGTAAATGCTACTATAACCTAGCGGCAAGACTCGTTTGTAGCTGAGTGGGAGGAATCGGGATTCAAACCGTGCTTTGCTTGTATCAGGTTACAACTTATTATTCAAAAGAAGCTGAAAAATATATCATATCCTTTAGATCTTAGCTTGTCATTGGTTGCTTTAAGCTTCCAGGGAGAAAACTTTTCATAGTTGCAGATATTAGAGCTTGATTGAGCAAAATGTTTATGCTTAGGTTAAGATTCTTTCCAAACCAATGTGTTTTTTTTTAAATTTCCTTTCCCTTTATGTAGATTTTGTTTTATTGCAATCTAAAATAAGTTCTCATGTTTTAAAAGTAAGAAAAGGAAACTAAATAAATCATATCATCAGATCTAAGTACTATAAACTTGTAATATAAGGTTGCCAGAAAAATATTACATACGCAGAAACATTAAAGAAAGAGGAGAGAGATCAACCTTATTTATTGAGAGATGATGCATCATATATTTTATGGGTCCAATCGTATACCATGGTTAGCCCTTCATGCTGTTGAGAACTGAAATGTCGCATCTAAACAACATAGAATCCATACAGATTATGTTTATTTAAGGGATTAATTGTTATCAAGAATGATTTTGTGATCATCTACGAAACAATGCAATCACTTGGGGTTGAAGCAAATGCCTTCTTTCATGATCCCAATAGCTCCCTACATATTTTTCCTTATTATTTAAGGCCACTTGGGGTCTTACTTTTCCAACACTAATTTTTTAGACGTCTACATTCTTCCAATGTAGATTATATAATTATCACGTAGTTTTGCAATATATATATATCTATATATATATATATATATATATATATATATGAGAATAATGAAGGAATGTGATTCTACAACTTTTTCACCGTTGAATTAGTGGGTTCAAAATTAACGGTGAAAAAGTTGTAGAATCGCATGAATTTGGCGTACCCACATCTTAGATGATAACGATGAAGTTGATGGATTCCGATCGTCGGAAAACACGATGGAGGCCTTACTTTTTCGACGCCATAAGAGTAAGTTCCCTCATATGATCTATTTTCTCCATTATTCTCTCTCAACACATGGTGATGCATATATAAACAGAATATTCCTTTAAACATTACCTATCTAGCTTAGCTTGGACTATAGTGAGTTTTTTTATCGAGTCAATATTTAATACTCGCATTTGGGTCATGGGCAATTTTTTATTGGCGCCCGACATGATATTTATCACTTTTTTATCTCATATAATTAGGTTTATATGGAAAATGCTGATCAAAAGAGGAGATAAAATAATATCTCTTTCTATTTTCCTCTTATTACTTAGGTTTTACTTGCAAAATAATTAAAACTTTCATGATTTTTTGTGTGCTATAACATGCAAAATATCGAAAAAATAGAATTTGTTTTAAGAGTTAAAAATTTCGTAATTCTCGTTTGGTATTAGCAGAAAAAATATAGAAAAACAAAAAAAAGAAGAAATCTTATGATATTTTTTTTAATTCACTATTTCACGAGCTACAGTATGTAAAATATTAAAATTTCAAACGAAACAGAAAATTTGAGATTTTTGGAAATTTCACGATTTTCGTGTGCTATAAAAGCAAGCATAATTGAAAAACAGCAGAAAACAGAACATTTTGAGGTTTGTGAAAATTTTATGATTTTTTTTTGTATTATAGCATGTAGAATATAGATAAACAGATAAAAACAGAAAATATTGAGACTTTTGAAAATTTCGCGGTTTTCACGTGCTATAGCAAAAAAATTTGAAAAACCAAAGAAAATATAAAAGTCTTGAAATTTTTGAAAATTTCAAGAATTGCTTTTGCTATAACATGCAAAATATTTAAAAACCGAAAAAAAACAAAAAATTTTGAGATTTTTGAAAATTTCATGATTTACATACGCTACAACATTCAAAATATTATATTTTTGGGATTTTTCAAAATTTCGTTATTTTCGAGTGTTGCAAGAGTATCTATTCATCCCGAATCTTGGTGACCCGAACCAGATTTGTTTGTTCTAATAGATTCTTAGGAGAAATCTACAGCCTTTTCTTTTTTTACTTCACATGCCTTTTTGTCTCTTTAATAATCGAAAGTTTTCTAGAAATATAAGCAAATAAAATATTGGAAAAGGAGAAAAACAGAAAATTTTAAGATTTTTTAAAAGTTCATGGTTTTCGTGTGTTATATAACATGCGAAATAATGAAAAAGAAGAAAACAGAAGATTTTGCGATTTTTCATGTACTATATCATGCAAATTATTAAAAAAAGTGAATAAAACAAAAACTTTGTAAAATTTTGCGATTTTCGTTTGCTATAGCAATTAAAATGATGAAAAATCGAAGAAAACGAAATTTTATTTTGGACTTTTTGAGAATAATACAATTTTCATACGGGAAGCAAGAAATCGAAGAAAACAATTTTTTTTATTTTAAATTTCACGATTTTCCTGTGCTCTTTAAAAAATCGTAAAACTAAAGAGAGAAAAAATTGAGACTTCTAAAGTTTATCGATTTTTCTGTGATATATAAAGATGAAAATTATTAAAAATGAAAGAAAAACAGAAAATTTGATATTTTTCAAAAATAAGCAATCTTGTGTGTTATATATCAAGCAAAATATTGAAAAAAAAATTAAATATTGAGATTTTGAAAATTGCATGATTTTCGTGTGCATAGCATACAAAATATTGAAAATTTGAATAAAATAGATATTTTTTGAATTTTTAAAAATATCAAGAATTTCGTATACGCAAAATATTAAAAATATGAAGGAAACAAATTTTTTTGAAGATATCACGATTTTTTTGTGTTATAGTATAAATCAAAGTGGACAGAAAATTTTGAGATTCCTGAAAATTCCATGTGCAATATAGAACATGCAAAATATTGAGAAAAAAAACTAAAAAGTTTTGAGATCCTTGAAGATTTCATGATTTTCGTATAATATAACAAGCGAAATATTGAAAACCGAAGAAAACAAAAAAAGTTTAAGATTTTTGAAAACTAAATAATTTTCGTATGGCCGCATACAAAATATTATAAATTTGAAGAAAACAAATATTTGTGGGATTTTTATAAATTTCACTGTTGTGATGCAAAATATTTTTAAAACCGGTGATGGCAGCAGAATGAGATTTTTGAAAATTTCAATATTTTCATGCGCTATTCCCGGCATAATATTGAAATTAGAAAATTTTGAACATAAGAAAAACAAAGAAAATAAAACATATTTTAGTTTTGAAAATTTCTTGATTTTTTTATGCAATAGCAAACAAAATTTACGAAAACTGAAGAAACAAAATATTTTGAGATTTTTAAATTACGCTATATTCATGTGCTCTTATGTACAAAATGTTGAAAATCTGAAGAAACGGAAATTTTGTGACTTGTGTGCATTTCATTGTTTTTATGCGCTTAATAAGAAAAATATTGAAAAGCTGAAGAAAATATTGAAATAGTTGCAAGTTAATCGTTAATATATTCTACATAAGAGGTTAATAAATACAAGATATTACAATTTACAAATCATACAAGTACATAACAAAAACTTTTAAATATCTGTATGATTTTTCTTGTCTTTGTGGGCGAAGAGGGGAATGGTTTAAGTTGGGAGGGACCCACACCGCCATCGCAACCCTCTTTTTGGTTTCAAATTATGAAGTCGGATATAAATCCTGTTCTTATGTTTAGCTTATAGCTAAGTTACTATTTTCAGGTTGCTTTTGACGTACAAGTTGTTTCGGTAACCATAATTCTACTGGGCTCTTCAATTTCTCACTTCATATCCTTTACAAAAACCAACTCTAATCTGTTATAGTTGCAAGTAATTCTTGGTTTAATTATATGCCAAGAAACGCTTGCCTCTTTAATCTGATTCATCACAACTCCATCAAATGTTGCAAGAACCACTATAACCAAACGGTAAAGCTAGTCTAGATTTCATACCCAGCTTGCTTCATGTTACATCCCGTTTAGAAATTTTTTCTTGACTTCGGTGTTGGCAACATGGAGGAAAAAGAGACCAAGAACATGATCCAAGGACACTAAACTTTTAGGTCTGCATCAGATCCTATATATTGATTAGAGAGGCTCCATTTCCCGAGCACATTTCTTTTATTCAAAACACCCTAAGAATTTGATCCTGCACCGTATACATTGAACTTTACAGTTTTTCGGCTATCATTTAAGCATAACATCTTGGATATTTCATAACATATTGGATATGGAGTAATATAGATGTTACCATATTCATATTCGTATACGGCAGTCATAGGTAAATATGAATACAGATAAGGATAGGTAACAAGAATGAGAATTACTGTTTGTATTTGATATTAAACAGATACAGCTACGGAAATATATGAAATATCTAATTAAGAAAATATACTCGACAAAGTCAAATATTTTTTTGATATCGGATACAAAAATGGATATAGGTGTTGCCATACCCATGTCCAACAACCGTTGGTGAATACAGATGTGAATACAAATAATGATCGGGAAATGAAAATTACTATCCATGGTTGAAAAAAATCAAGTACGGATACAAAGTTTGTTCGAATTATTTTGTATCCGTTTTCATCGCTATTGCATAGAGAGAATTTGCTTCATATTTTGTAAAGCAACTATATAGTCATAATTCTAGGCAATTAAGAAATAACATGACTGCAAAATGGGTTTGACCATCTCTTCTGCGGGTTGTGAATGCAAATGCAAAATTCAAAACCAAAACAAAAAACAAAAAAATATCACTATCAATGGTAATGCAAATTATTAGCCGAAAGAAGAAAGAAAAATAGCGGGCAAGGAGTAATACCGATGGAACCGTATGTATTCATGGTCTGTATTTCAAAAATAAATAAATAAATAGGCTCTCCTATACTTTACTAATAAATATCAATGTTTTAACCAATATGCACTGTTACAATTACAACGATAACTGATGACAACGCAGGAATGGTACAATTTGCATGAACTCATGAGATTTTCTTTTGAAAGAAAGATTTTCTCCGTGAAAGAGGGAACACAATCTCGCAGATATTACAGAAGATACCCTTATCATACATGTTATTCATAACAACTACCTCGACTTCCTCCATTTGGAGCGGGGACTTGCGGAAAAACGACCTCCATTTGCTCTTTGGAGCCTTGGATTCTTGATGCATCGAGTTTACGCTCGCCTTGAGCGCAGCTGCACTCGCATTGGCTTCGTTCACCTTCCTCCTCCAGCTTATGTACTCTTGCCATTTGAAAGTCTGTTCATTGAAAGGATTGCTCTTGGTTATTGCAAAGCCAAGGATGTCTCTTGGCGTTATAATATAAAATTATATTCACCAGCACAATCGCTACTTCGGCATTTTGTTACAGTGGTAGCTAACCAATGCCCACATTTCAAAAATGGATTAAAAAAAATGCTTGTTGCAAACCCAAAAAAAAAAAAAAGAATAAGAAAAAGAAAAGAAAAAACCTATAGCTTACCCTATAGCACTTATGCACCCCACCCCAACCCCCAAAACACAACACACACGCACGCAAGTTTATTAGTGTAAACACCTCCTTGGACTTCTCAAATACGTAACACCCTTGATAGTTTCTCTCCAAGCAATCCATGCTATAAATAAATAAACGACCGATTTTAACTCTGAACTTGTTTTTTCTTGTTGTTTAAACCAGAAATTACTGTTTTTAAGGATTCCAGTAGATGAGTAGACACGGGGTTCATGCCAATAACTCTTGGTATAAACGTATGCTGGGTAAGGTAAATAATGTAGCCTGCAATTAGCACCTTAAAAAAAATATCGTTGCACTAACACCTTGGTTTCGCATGACAATGCATTTAACCTGTGGGGCCTTATTAGAATATAAAATTGTATCCCTCAACACTTTAACAACTTTGGAGTTTTGGTACAGTGGAGGGGACCTTAACTGAGGATGGTCCTAAGAGATAGAATTTACCTCATTCGTTGTTGTGTTGGTGAGGCAGAGGCGGGCATGGTATCCAAAGAAGCCAGCCAATAGCAAGGAGACAATGGCTAAAAACACGATGATGAGTATTTGAGTGTTGTATGAACTCAACAACCACTGCCAAAGTCACATGTTCAGTTTTATTAATTGAAAATTAGAATGGAAATGACATTTTGCTAAATAGAAAAGGAAAGAAAATGATGGTTCTTCCATCATTACCTGAACAATATGCGGAAATAAACTGGAAAATGACCCTTTGATTCCATAATAAACTGGAAAAGAAAAACAGGTGATAAGAGGAAATTAGGCAAATATAAAACAAATGAAAAGGATAGATATGAGGAATGTAGAGTAATGAATATGAGATTACCTGTTAGTATGTAGATAACCTTCCGCTCTTTCAACTGGCCGGCAAGGATTAATCCAAGGATAATTGCTCCATATAAACAAATTAAAAAATGCCTGACAATGTTAAAAAGTATAGGATGAGAGGAAGTCGTAAAGAAATGGCAAGGAGGTAACATGCGCCAACAAATATTAAGAAGAATTTACTCCCCTATATTTAGGGTAGGGACAAAAATGTAGTAATAGATGATCAAGCTAGGTTTGTGCATGACATGTGAAACGCACACGCACATTCACGCATGTGTACACCTGTGGGTGGGGCATGTATGTTCATGTGCGAATGCAAAAGTAAAAATTTCCTTATTTACCTCTAAGTAGTATGAATTCAGATTTGGATACAGGACAAGATTCACAGGTTTGCAAATTTTCAAATCTCTAAGTTACAATTCATTAAAATACAGTGATTCGTTTGTTTTTGTTTTAAATAGACATAATAGAAAAAAGTAATCATTTTAGCAAAAGTAAACTTGATCTACAAATGTTTTTTGAGTGTTGATGGATAGATTGTTGGTGACTTAACAATTGAGTTGTGCTCTTTATGCCATATAAATTTTAGGATGTACCCAAAAAATATCCACAAGTTTTCTTGACGAATACAAACAATCTGATATCGATATGGATCCAGTATGAATTCAATACAGATACGTCACCTGGACGACGAATCCCTGCAAAATATTATACTAACATTACATAAAATTAAGTTTGAATTAGATCCATCCTCACCAGAGTAGAAAAGCCATGAAATATCGAGTGTTTTTCTCCCCTATACAATTATTCTGCAATGAATGCAACAAATCAAATCACCATGCTGCCCAAATAGCACAGGAATGGAAGTATAATTTTGAAAATAGAGTCTAGTAAGCACCCACCATCCATCCACAGTGGTGGTCAAACCGGGCAATGCATCGATCACAAATACCACAGTGCTTAGACCTAGCAGGCCTGCATCAAAATGCAGTTTCTATCAGAATGAAGAAAAATAGTGAACATCAATTGCTTAACTATAGGACCAATAAAATAACACGAACTTTGGAATTTTGCAAGTTCGACATTCCTTTTCCACATAAATGACCTTGTCATAAGGATAAGCAGCTAGGTAGTTTGAAACATTTTCCGAATTCACAGTTCCTGGATCCGAGAAGCTAGTCAAGACAAAGAGTATAACACCCACACCAATAGCTAACATGCTCAAGTACCTGCATTATGATATTCAACAAAGTTCCCAGCTAAATAGAATAAGTGTAATGGGTACCATGGTCACAAGAAACAGTCAAACTTGCACCGTCTTTACATTACCTATGATATTCGCTTACATAGTAAATAGGAATATATCTGAAAGACGTGGTTGCAATGGTACCATAAGTTAAGCCAAGTATGCCCAAATAGAATAACTGCAATAAAGACAACATATTAACTTCATATGGGATGCTTAAACACGAGAACGTATAAGCTACAGGAAGTGCAAGATGCAGAAAAACGAGCGAAGGTTTTAGACAACTGAACCAAGACCTGCAGTGACAATTGTTCACTAAACTACATGCAGGAAGACAAACTGCATATGTTTCCCGGTGGAAATCGGGGCTTTCGCGTTCATTTCCATTAAACAGTTATAAGCAATTTTCTCTTTTTACAAGTATGTAAATGTATGGAAAAAGAATAAAAAAAATATAGAGATCTGAGGATTCGATGTGGTAGTAGGATCCTTCGTAAACACGAGCTTCCTTTTGACCGTATGGCACGAAAGAAGTATCGGACAGAACCTCAACGAACTGCGCTACAAGGTTTCGACTGATCGGCCGGATCTTGGCTTCAAGTCTTCGATGTCTGGAACTTTCGAATATTCAAGTTTTGATCTTTAAAATCTTGATCTTGAAGAGCTTCAAGAAGAGTTTTCAATGGAGGGATCTAAGCCAGAGAGCAATGGCCTCCACCTTCGCGAAATCTCACGACTCCAATGAGAAAGAATGGCCGAGAGAGAGAAAAATTATCAGAGGCAGAGCTTCCGTGCAAAAATTCCCACCCTCTTGAAAATATGTCAATAGGGGCTCTATTTATAGGGAAATTAGGCTAGACGGCGGGTAGCCCATGGACGGCGGGGACCGCGGACAACGGACGACAGGGCCGTGGACGACGGACATGCCGGACGACGGGAGCTGCGGACAACGGATGACAGGCCGAGGAAAACGGGACCGCTGACAACGAGCATGCAGGACGACGGACGACGAGGCCGAGGACGACAGGCCGTGGATGACGGGGGCCGCGAACAACGGACGATGGGGTCACGAACGAAAAGCGTGCCGAGCGACGGACGACGGGGCAACGGACGACGGGTCACGAAAAATGGGCCCTGGGACGACGGGTTGCGGATGACGGGCCGCGAACGATGGGGCCTGTGGGCCGTGGAATGTCGAGCCGCAGACAACGGGGCCTGCGGGCTGTGGAATGCCGGGCCGCGGTCTGGGCGCAGGTGCGGAGTCTAGGGCACATACATGGACGGCGTGCTTGACTTGGTTTTCTTAAATTGGGGCTCACACTTCTGTTCGTGAGTTTTTACGGGTTCGATTTTTGTTTTACCCGTCTACAAGACCCCCTTCAAAGTTGTCGAAATCCATGATTGGATCTTCGAAAACTTTGAACAGAGGCAGGTTGACAAAAGGGAAGGTTGCATCAGGTGAACCGACCTGCAATAACCGAAAATTTGAAAAGTAGGAACGTTGGTCTTTGGACCCTACCATCCCTCCGAAGACGCTGAAAAATTATAGCGACATATATCGAAGGTGTAGAAGAATGTACGCTTAAATCATATTCCATTCAGTGGGGACCTTCCAACATGCGCCGTATTGAAAAAGGTACAACGATAACCTTCTAATAGGCGCGTTGACCAAAACAGAAAGTCGAACATAACGATAACCTTTCAATAGACTTGCTAGTTCAGATACAGTGGTAAACTTTCAATAGACGCACTGACGAAAGAGATGTCAAACACGGCGGTAACATTTCAATATGCGTGCCGGTTCAGATGCAATGATGATCTTTCAATCGGCGCACTGACCAAAAAGAGTGTTGAACACAGAGGTAACCTTTCAATATGCGCGCCGGTTCAGATATAGCGATAACCTTTCAATAGGCGTGCTGACCCAAAAAAAACCGAGGTATCGAACACGGCTGTAACATGTCAATATGCATGCCAATTCAGGTGTAGTGGTAACTTTTTAATGGACGCACTGTCAAAGACAGAGAACGCCGCTTGGGGTCTTAAAGCGCCGTGATGTTTACTGGGATATAAGTGTGACCTATATCATTTCGCCGGGGGTTTTTCATGTATTGTTAAAGTTAACCTTGGTAGAAACTCTAGTTGTGGGAGAAGGGCGCCGCTTGGCGATAGGTGTAAAAAACTGTTATTCCATGATTTTAAATTAACGGGTTTAGTTTTACGATTAATTGGGTCAAACTCCCCAATTAATAAGGAGTTCTGCTTGCAAAATTAACCGCATTGTGATGTCCAAAAGATGAAGAGGGAGCGTTGGTCATTAGGACTCACCATCTCTCCGAAGACGCTGAGAGATTACCGCGATGTAAATCAAAAGTGTGGGGAGATATACCCTTGAAACACGTTCCATTCATAAGGAGAGTAAGCTCTCAACTTTCAAAGAGACCTATTTTTGGGTGAGCTTAGATGTAGACCATCACGAGAAGATTATGCATATCGATCAGGACTTAGATGTAGACCATCAGGACTTCCACCATATTTTGGATGAGCTTATTCGCCACTATTCTATTTGTGCCTCGAGCGGGAGCAAAGGCCATCTCAGCATACAGGCATGGGGTGAATGTATCTTTGGCTCTTCAAGGAATTTTGCATCTTCGACGCCTCGACGCCCGTCAGCGGAAGATATAGCAGCAGGAGAGCAAGGGTTTCCGAATTATGTCTTAGAATTCGATTAAGGAAGCTATCTTCTTGGTACTACCTTCAAAGGTATCTACAATTCGATCGGACACCTGTTGTCTAGGCTTGCAGCGTTTGTCATCTTCTTGTCCGTATGGATCAAGAAGTGCGTGATACCTTCTGTATTCATGAGCGTCGAGACGTTATTCCCAGTTGTCGGTATTGTTTGCGGCTGGAACATTACTCTGCTTCCTGCGATGGTCTGCGACATCCAGAAAGGATTGAAGCGGGTCGTATCTACCATGTCTATCGGTAAGGCTCCCGGTACGAGGTCTTGGATGGTGGATCCTCGAGATGGCCCGAATGTTAAGAGTCGGCCTACTGTTTACGTATTTGGTATCCTGGTTTGCCTTCCATTGCCGGGGATTGATTCCCGTGCGGCTATATACGAATGCTAAAGGGGGTTCAGATCTTCTCGAGCTTTACAGCAAGGCACGCTGGAGTTTGGATGACATGAAGGCCATCAGGGCCTATCTTAACCGTCCTCAGAACTACCTGATACATCGGTGCATACCTTGATCGCTCGTTGAGATCCTAAACGGACCTTATGCTGTCGGTGGGAGCAAATTCTCGGTACCCCGTCGGATCTCCTGTACTGGCTTATATGCATCCGTCCATCACACCGTATATAGCAATCAGGTGATTGTTGTTTTATTGAGCCATATCTACCTATGCAATTCGCAAGGCAGTTCGGATACGCCAAGCTCTTTATTGGGAGTCCGAACGTACAGTTCTTCTATGAGGGAAGCCTTATCGATAGAGCCCGCGCTTGGCGATATTTCATCATCCGGTATTCCTCTACTCAGTTTGATCTCTCATTCCTTATTATGCGACTTAGTACCCCTGTGTTAGGGATAATACCGCTTCAGGAATCGACCATTGATACGGTACATCTGTAAGTTCCCTTTCTTGTCAATAAGCCGATATGCCCCATTTGACAGGACCGTGTCAATTACGAACGGTCCTCGCCTCTTTGGTTTCCATTTACCCTTTGACTTATGGGTTGGGATCATGGGCATCCGCATGGCTAATACAGTCTCCTTTCTGGAAGGCTCTCATCCGCACATTTTTATTGAAGGCCTTACAGGTCTTAGTTTGGTACAGCTCTATGCGTTGCCGCGCAGCTAGACGCTTCTCATTGAGCGCTTCCAACTCTTGAAGGCGGAGCCGGATGTTATCATCGATCGTCATCTGGGGTGCCATTGCTGTGCGCTGCGATGGGATCTGCATCTCCAACGAGATCACCGTCTCGCATCCGTAGGTTAACGTGAATGGCGTGTTCCCTGTAGGAGTCCGTACCGTCGTGCGATACACCCAAAGACACTCACCAAGTTTGTCGTCCCAGTCTAGCTTATTACTGGAGACAAACTTCTTCACTATCTTGATGATAGTCTTGTTGAAGGCCTCCGCCAGCCCATTAGGAGCCGAATTATAACAAGTCGAAGCCACACTTTGGATTCCAAACTTTACACAGAACCGCTCGAATGCTTGGCTGATAAATTGGGGACTGCTATCATGCACAATGCACCTCGGGACCCCGGGACCTCGAATCTGAACAAGAAGAGGTGTCTCGGTAAGCTGGTCACCTGACCGGTCTTGAATTCCTTAAGCGGTATCGCTTCCGTCCATTTGGAAAAGTAATCGATCACCGCTAAGATAAAACGGTATCCCCTAATTGACAGCGGGATGATGGGGCCGACGATATCCATACCCCACATCTCGAATGACCATGAAGATGTCATCGGATGCAAGAACTCCGGGGCTTGATGAATGAAATCGACACGGTACTGGCACGCCGGACACCTTTTGGCATATTCCATTGCATTGGCTACCATGGTTGGCCAATAGCAGCCGAGGAGCCTCAACCGATCTTGCAACTTAGGGCCAGGCTGATGGGCTCCACAAGTTCCATCGTGGGCTTTTTTCAGGACGGCTTTGGCTTCGGATCCGGCTAGACATCGAAGTATTATACCGTCGAAAGAGCGATGGCATAAATTCTTCGTGGTCGGATCGTAATAGAAACGCGTCGATCTCTGTTTTACCGATGCGGCCTCCTTTGGGTCCTCAGAGACGATACCATGGAAGGCGAAGTCCATGATGGTGAAGTGCCAATCTTTCCTTACGGAAGATGACATAGAGAGGGCTGTTGCTGCCTTCAATTCTCGGGGCTTGAGTTTTAGGCAGTACAGATGGTTGGCGACATGTACGACTTGCTTCTTTCCACAGGGTAGGGAAAGGACAGCCGCAAGACCTGCCAACGCATCTGCTCGCGGGTTCATTCCGCATAATAAGTTCGAAGCTGAAGGTCTTGAATCCATCGATGATTTCTTTCGAAGCTTGGTAGTATAGTAGAAGACCTTCGTGACGGACTTCGTACTCTTCATTAATTTGCTTCATAATCAACTCGGAGTCGCCTTTTGCCTCCAAACTTTCCACCCCCGGCTCTTTAGGTAGGGCCAAACCGATGAGTATAGCATTATACTCCACCACATTATTAGAGCAAGGTTCGGTCAAGGAAAATGATTGGAGTATGATCTCGTTTTCGAGTTTAAGACTATACCTATGTCAGCTGCCATTGTGTTCTCTGGGCCAACTCTAGATGCACCATCGAACCATAGCTTCCACGGCCTTGGCTCCGTGGTGAGGTCGGCCTCATAAGCTTTGAGTATCTCGTCGTGTAGCTTTAAGTACCCTGGGACTAGAAGGTCAGCTAGAAACTCAGCGATGGAGTGACCCTTAACAGCAAGGTTCGAGAACTCGGTTTCGGTTTCGGTCTCTTATAATTTTATTAGTTTCGCTGAGTTTCGGCTAGTTTCGCTAATCTCGGTTCGGGTTCGGGTTTCGGTTTCAATGGTAATACAACATACATAAGTATAGATATATTAAATACTTAAATTTATACTTCTATATTACAAGATAATGATCCTAGTATTTAAAATTCCAGCCATTATGCAAAATATATTGAAAAGTGTACTTAGATAAATATTAATATAGGGTTTGGGTTCATTTTTTACGGTTTTCTAACAACGAAGGCTTACAATGATCACAATGACAGTAAAAATTATATAAAAAATAAGTTTTTAAAGGTTTTGGCCGAAACAATATTGTATGGTTGGTTTCGTATCGGTCTCGGTTGGTTTTGTATCGGTCTCCACCGAAACCGATACGAAATCACCATGTATCGGTGGTTTCGGCCGAAACCTTGAACCTTGCTTAACAGCCTTTCGCAGAACGAACTCCATGTCGTACTGCAACAACAAGATAGCCCACTTCGCTAATCTCGAGTTCAAAGCGCCTGACTTGGTCATAAGGATTCTCAATGGGTTAACATTGGAAATCACTTTAATGTCGTATCTTTTGGACTGCGGATACCAATGTCCAACATTCTTTCTCTACTGGGGTGTATCGAGACTCTACTCCGACCATTGTGCGGCTGAGGAAATAGATAGCTTGCTCGTGTCCCTGTTTATTGTGTTGTGCCAGCATCGCACCCAAAAAGTGACTCGTTGTGTGCACATAGAGCAGGAAGGGTTTCCCAGAGGTTGGTGGCACTAAGACCGGCGGCTTCATAAGATAGGCCTTAATATCTTCGAACGCCTTCTGACACGCTTCATCCCAGACGAAGGAAACATTTTTGCGCATCGATCTGAAGAACGGCTGGCATTTGCTCGACAGATTATTAATGAATCTTCAGATGTATGCCAAACGCCCTTGGAAGCCCCGAAGCTCTTTTAAATTTCTTGGGGACGGCATCTCTATAAAGGACATGACTTTGTCAGGGTCGACGCGGATTCCAGTAGCTGTTACTACAAACCCAAGGAACTTCCTACTCGACACTCTGAAGGACTTAGCAGAGTTCATCTTCAGATCGTACTCTCGCATGATATCGAAAGCGGTCTTAAGGTCTTGAAGATGAGTCTCCTTTTGCTTGCTCTTGACGGCAATGTCATCGATGTAGCACCCGATCGTCTTGCTGAGATGTTTAGAGAAGATTCGATTCATAGCCCTCTGATAGGTGGTTCCAGCATTCTTCAATCCGAAAGGCATCACATTATACGCGTAGATTCCCTGTGTTGGGGTTCTGAACGCGGTGTGTTGCCAGTCGTCTTTATGCATCTTGATCTGATTGTAACCCGAGTAGCCTTCCATGAAGGACATCCGCTCGAAACCACAAGTGTTGTCAATCATGATATCGGTGATCGGTAACGGGAACTCGTCTTTCGGACAAGCCTTGTTCAAATCACGGAAGTCGATGCATAATCGCATTGTTCCATTTTTTGGCACCAGAACAATGTTAGATACCTATAGTGGGTGTTGGACCTCTTTGATGAAGCCAGACGTTGTGAACTTCTCCACCTCTTTATCGATGGCGTTCATTAATTCCGGCTTGAACCGTCGCTGTGTTTAGACCACAGGTTTGACTTCAGATCGGATGCTTAAGCGATGAACTGCTACATCTTTCAATCCCGATATATCTTTGTAGGTCAACGCGAATATATCAATGTATTCACGAAGCAGTGCAATGAGCTCTTGTCGCTCCTCAGGAAGAAGACCCGCACTGATGGAAATGGGTCTCGGAGTGCTGTCATTTCCAAGATTTACCTGTTCCGCTTTATCATCTATGGGTGGCTCTCATAATTCAAAGTGGGTCTCCCACAGTTCGTCTTGAAGTTGTGCCCATAAGTCGTCTTCAGGTTCTCCTTCTGATAACGGAGACTCTTCTTCGTTGTAGGTCATGGAGGTCATGTTAATTGAGAATCTATATATCAGATTCAGAATCTCATTCTAAAGTGTCTGAAGAGTGTGTGAAGGACCTATCGGAACCATCTTCCCGCTCAGATGCTTCAGGATGGGTGATATAACCCAACCGCTGGCCTGTTTGGTCGTAATAATTTGCATCGCGTCCTTTAAGCACGAAGGTTTCGAGCTTTGTGGCTCGTCCTTGATCATGGTTAAGACCAAGGTGAGTTTCCAAGACATATCCCTGATTCTTCATCATCTAGCGCGCACCTTCACTATAGTGGTGGAATTCTGGCACTTCATCTTCAAATTCGGATTCTTTCGAAGTCCAATCATTGTCCGCTTCGAAATGACCAAAGTGTATTGGTGTTTCGTTCTCGAACTTAGCCGAGACAACAAAGTAGGTCCTATTCAGACGCTGGGACTTTCCGAGTTCGTGTGATATTCTAATTATGGGCACATTTAGTGTAGGATCAATATTCAGACACAACACCCGCTGCGGGACATTGTCTCCGAGTCTAGGTGGGGTCTTTGCACACAACTCGTAATTAAACTTCACTTTATTAATGATGAGCTTAAGTTCGAGTGCACCGGCCTTACAAACATTTCCTAGATCTATTACAAAGGGTTTTATAACATATTGAGGAATATTCTCAGACTCGGTGTCCGCCTCATTTCCATCCTCACGGTTCTCCAAAGGATTCGCTTCCAGATGGGACTCGTCTGGGGTTACGCTTTGATAGAGCTTAGCGTCCGTGAAGTAGGTCTCGAGTCCTTTAAACGGAGCTAGATCCGCCGTTATTGAATGTTGGACTCTTTCTGCATCGATGTATTTCATCACCTAATGCAGGGTCGAAGGCACGATATCATTTTCATGGATCCAGGGCCTTCCGAGTAGCATGTTGTAGAACAGGTCAGTATCAATCACGAAAACCGTGACGTCCGACCTCAAATCCCCGACGTGCGGTTTCAATCTTATTTTCCCAGAGCTAAGCTACTCTGGGCATCGAAACAGGAGATCTTCGTATTGTTGTGCACTAGCTTTCGCTCTGGTATACTGAGAAAGTGCAGCATTCTTCGGGTCATGATACTCACCGTTGCGCTGGGATCCACCAAAACACACGATACCTTTTGCCTGCCGATATACGTTGTGAAGTATAGCGGCCTCGTGTGCTTGATTGATAGGATCTACATGTCCTGCTGAGAGAAGGTGATGACCTGATCCTCCCGTGCAATCTGGTTGACGTCATTTTCAGCATGGAGTTTTTGAACGTCCACGACAAATGCCTCTGAATCCTGTAGCGCCTCGTGAAGGGCTGCTCGGGTCTCAGGAAATAACTTGAGCAATTGAAGCATAGTAACTCTGACCGGAATACTAGCGAGCTTACTTATGATGTCGAACGGACGCAGTCGAACAGGGGCCGTGCCATTATTCTGACCTTTCTCTGCTGGCACGACTGGGGCTGCAGGGGGCTGAGTTTCAATCTGAACACCCCGGCGGAAGTAAGACTTTCTGAAGCGCGAATCGTCTTGCGGCGGTTGCGCTGTAGTAGCGGAAAATACCTCCTCGTTCTCTGAATCAGAGAGGGCATGAAGAATATCTTCATTCTCACCTTAGACGACGGACACCGCGTGTCAAGTTTTTGACTTTCCCTTCTTTGATGCAGACGTCCACGGCTCGTCGTCCACTAGATCAGGGTGGACCCACATGTGTTTTCCCGTTGGCAACGCCAGAAGGACCAATCCTTTGCTTTGCCGGTCGTAAGGGTCAGAACAGACCACTTCCCACTCGACCATTGGGATCAGGACTACTCCGTCTTTGACGACTTCTGGTGGGAAGTCACCGAATTGGGCTAACGTAAAGTTTGCCGAGACTTGACGTTGCTGCTCATCCAATTGTACCATGCCAGTGTCTACTAGTATCTGGATTTTGTTCTGGAGAATGTAGCAACCCCGTGTGGGATGCTGCACGTACCTGTAGAAAATGCAATAGTTAAAATCACCCTTGCGGTCAACTTCTTCAGGACGCAAAGACGTGGGTAGCTGAATGAACCTTCCTTTGATCAGCGCGTCTGTCAGGGCTAGAACAGCTTCAACCTTGAAAGACGGTGGAATGTCCCTTCGCGGCTTTATGTGCGAAGTCGCTTGTCCTTGTCCAGGTGGAGAACGCACTTGGTTGTAGACCGGCTTGCCGTCCTTCCTAGGGGCTTGCCATTTTCTGTTCGGATCTTAGAGAGAGACATTGATTGATAATGCTTCTTGGGTCTTCCCCTTGGTCCATTTGCTTGCGGTGGCACCTGGCTTACTGTCAGTGCGCGAAGACTTGGAGTTTAGGAGGTTTCTCAATTGGGTGGCCGTATCCTCTGCAGTTTCAGCCATCTAAATGAGCTCAGCCTATTTGCGCCCAAGTATCTCCGAATGTGGCTCTGGAAGTTGTCCCGACACATATCCATGGAGACATTGAACGAGATCTCGCCCTTGAACTGTTAGGCGACACCGTGAAACCTATCAATAAAAGTTCGAATTTTCTCGCAGGAGCGATAAGTTTCTCCCTTGAAACTCGAATAAGTTTTATGGGTCTTGATCTTGTAGAACCTTTCTAGAAACAGCTGTCGTGTTGTAATCCACGAAGACAGTGTCCATGGGGTGAGAACCTTCACTCAATCGAAAGTTGCGTTTTTGAAGGTCCCGACGAACAATTTGACTAGCAGCGGGTTATTCCTCATCCAGCGGCCTGCGCCTCAAACTGGTAGACATGTTGCTGAACCGAGCCGGTCCCTTTATAGGATTGAAAGTTGATCGGTTTGTATTTCGACGGATAAAGAATATCATCCTATTCCGCCGGGTACAGTTTGGCAAACCTACCAGTCATCACCTTCTTCCCTGTCTGAATCGCTGCCATCTTCGCCCGCATTTAGGCGAGCTCGGCTATGACGAGGGACTCATCATGGTCACACAAGTTCCTTGAGTCGCGGCGTATTTTCTCGCCAGCATACTCGGGGTTAGATTCTCGCGGGGTTCCAATCGAACTTTCATCAGCGTGAACTGGGCTTGGCTGGACATGGCCGACACTAGGCGCCTCCATATAGAATTGGGGCACTTGCGGATCGTTTAGTGGTGGAACGGTTGCGGGATCGGCTCCACGGTTGATTTCACTCTGGACAGGGGTAGGCTGTCTCTGCAATTGCTGGTTCCCCGTTTCGGCAACTCGTACCGGAGGTGGGATGGCAGCGCTCGAGGACGGCGCTGAGTGAATTGGGACACTACCCACTGTGTTTGATCCTGCCGGCATCTGTAGACTGGCCACGGTTGGTGGTGGTGGAGGGACTCCAGGCAGAGGAACCGCTGGTACCCCCAGCTGCTGCACAATGACTTGCATCTACTGATGAGATTGCATCATCTGCATCATCATCACTTTCATGGCCTCGATGGAGGCGTTCTATTCTTGGACCTCTTGTCGGGATCTCTGAACTTGGAGTAACAAATTTGTGACATCGGGAGTGGCTTGATTGCTATTTCCAACGTCATCTTCCCCTTGATCATCGGGATCTGTCCCCGCTATCTGAACTTCCACTTCCCAGGGCCGGTGGGAGCCTACTGTAATGTCGGTTGCGTACGCGGACGGTTCATCGTCGAGTTGTCGACGGGACATGAAATCTTTGGCCCTTTGAGCCAACTGGTCTCGGGTTCTCGAGGCCCGGATCCATAGAAGGTGGAAAATTCCATAGGAGAAATTCCACCCGGCCTCAACTTGCGGGGAGGTTCTTGGCGGTCAACCATGTGCGCGGATGCGTAGGTCAGCTCGTTGGATCTCTTTGTTCCTTTTTGTTCCATGTTGGCCGGGGACGAGGTCGAGCCTACGAACAATCGGTCGAAAATAGAGATTCAACCTGATTGCACTGGCTCGTCCATCGAAACACAACACGAGAGAACAGACAAAGGGCAATAGGGACAACACTGCATGTGGCCCAGAGTTATAATTGGGCTATGGCAGTGTCCATTGCTGGAGAAAGGCTTAGACGCTGGACAGGCGATGGCCCGGTCATCAGCGATAGCTCTTGCGTGTATTTCAGTAATTCCGCGCTTGATGGTTGGAGGCGGCGTTGCCTTCGCCTCAACTTTTCTCTTCATTCCTGATGCGAAGGGCAGCAGCGGGGTACCTCTTTCTCTTTGAGCTGGAAGGAGGATTCCTACTTGCGTCGGACGCCTTTTCTTCAGCGTGAGTTTCCTTCATTAACCGTAATGACAGGCGTCACAATTTTGGATCTCAGATTTGGACGGGGCAGCATTTCGGCTTGAGGGGAGGCATTTCGGCTTGACAGGCTGCAAGTTCGGCTTCACGTCTCTTTTGCTTTATCGTGCGGCGAAGACATCAGGAGTTCTTTCCTCCTTCGCGGAGATCTTCTCGACAAGTGGGATATGGTCGGAGCCGGCGGCTACCAGTCGAAGAGCGACGGCATGCGTGGCACTGGCCCGACGCAAGTCGGCACAGGACTTCGGCACAAAAGCGTTGTCATCCGTACCATCAGCCATGGTAACGGCGGCGCGCTTGACCAAGGAACGGCCTACAATTGGTTCAACTTCAATTCCATCGACTTTCAAACCGACGGGCATCCAGACATAGCGCGGGGCACCAGATCTCTCTTTTCGCCTTTGAACTTCGGCGAGAGTGTCGATCTTCTATCTCCACTTCGAAGAAGAAGCCGCGGGCCTTTGACGGGAAGGCCGTTGCATCATCGACGGAGGGGGCGGCCGAGACAACACGGAGGTTGGCTTTAGGCGAGCGCTTGGGGCTACTCGTCGATCCCCTTTCCCTCAAGTTCTGCTCAAAGCTTTTCGATCGATTTTCTTCGCGTACGTCGTAACGACATCGCCTTCTTGATAGGTGTCATACTACGACACTAGCTCTTCCTCGGAAAAACTTCTCCCCAGTAGAGTCATCTTGTTTCCGGTGGAAATCAGGGCTTTAACGTTCATTTCCATTGAACGGTTACAAGCAATTTTCTCTTTTTACAAGTATGTAAATGTATGAAAAAAGAAGAAAAAGAACAAAAAAAATATAGAGATCCGGGATCCGATGTGGCTGTAGGATCCTTCGTAAACACGAGCTTCCCTTTAACCGTACGGCACGAAAGAAGCGTCGGACAAAACCTCAACGAAATGCGCTACAAGGTTTCAACTGATCGACCGGATCTTGGTTTTAAGGCTTCAAGTTTTCGATATCTTGAATCTTCGAATCTTCAAGTCTTGATCTTTAAATTCTTGATCTTGAAGAGTTTCGAGAAGAGTTTTCAATGGAGGAATCTAAGCGAGAGAGCAATGGCTTCCACTTTCACGAACTCTCAAGACTCCAAGGAGAGATAATGGCCGAGAGAGATAGAAAAATGGTAGAGGCGGAGCTTCCGTGCAAAAATTCCCACCCTCCTGAAAATGGGCCAAAGCGGCTCTATTTATAGGGAAATTGGGTTAGACGGCGGACGGCGGGGGCCGCGGATGGCAGGGGCTGGACGACGAACTACGGACCGCTGGAAAGGGGTCGCGGATGACAGGCATGCCGGACAACGAGGCCGCGGACGACGGGCTGCGGATGACGGGGTGCCGGATGACGAACGATGGGGACCGCGGACGACGGACGACGAGGAGTGGAAAACGGGGCCGCGGACGACGAGGCCTGCGGGCCATGGAATGCCGGGTCACAATCTGGGCATAGGTGCGGGGTCCAGGACACGGGCGCGTTCTTAACTTAGTTTTCTTAATGTGGGACCAACAATTCTGCTCTTGAGTCTTTACAAGTTCGATTTTTATTTTACCCGCCTTCAGCATATTCACTGGCCCCAACTTTACATAATATTACAAATGAATGGTTGCATGCACCTGTCTACTACATCTTTCACAAAAATTATAAGATTGGCCATAGAAATCCTTTTAACTTCTCATTATATCTGATATAATCTAATTTTAGAAAATAGAATGGTTATTTATGCCATCTTGTAATTAGGTGGAGGAAGTACAGTTGCTGCACAATAGTCATCATAGTCTACCATGCAACCTATTTATGTTGTTGCATGAAGCATCCATAATATTTGCTAAAACATAATGTAACCTTTGCACGGATCTCTATATTCTCAAGAACTGCACATCGGCAAGTTTATATCATGAGCTTTAGAAGAAGGGTATAAATATAATTCTACAGATTGTCTTTAGTGCTAAAACGAAGTTTTTCCCCCGTGTTCGCACCACTTTATCATTGCAGGTAGAAATCAGTTTTTACCTTAGCATAGCATCCAGCTAGTCATCTTATCTAAGCAATTGAAAACAGTTAATTAAAATTAATTAAGGAGAAATGTTGTCCGGTCAAATCAACCAAATTTACTCCTGATCACAAGTTAAAAGATAGAGGAATAACCAATTTCATTTTTAATTTTGGAAAATGGAAGGCTAGCAACTTGGAGTATTTTTCCTGAATTTAGAGAGAGCGAAAAGATAATGACTGAAAGCAAGTAACCTTCCATTCCCTTACCATTTTTCTCCGCAATAAATTCCTAAATTATACATAATTATCTATATTGCTTTCAATTAGCTTAAATTTTCAAGGATGCTATAAGACCGTCTCTTGTACCTCAGAATTGTAGAAAGAATATGATAAGCACAGGACCAATGAGACACAATATAGAACATGGAATAAATGATAGCTCTATCATGCCTGTAAAATAGGATTTGGCCGATCACAACAATAATGTTCAACTGTGAGGACAGCGTTTCTTCCTCTAGAGCCAAATATGACTGCCACAAATCGTCTGTTACAATGAAAACTGGTATTTCAGAATCTTGGTAAATTTCATGTGCTTGACATGAAAGAAGATCAAAAAATGTAGGTTAATAATATAAAAGCAATAGTTAGCATAGTCAGAAAAATGAAGTTAATAGAAGATCATCAATAATTCCGCAACCTCTAGGGATCCAAATATAATTTATAATCCCACATCTAACCAGTAATTCTTCCAGGATTTCCCCCTCTTCTTTATCTACCTAAGAAAATACTAAAGGGTTGTTTGGTTATCAACAAGGAATTGCGACAGTGGCATGCAGAAAATGTAAGAAATTAAAAAGAAAAACTCCAAATATACTGTTTGTTGTTTTCAATTTACGTAATTGGATTTCTAAATCCAAACAACTATTTATGTTTGTTTGAACAAAAAAACAAGAGGAAATGCAACATCTGTTGCAAAATTACTTAGGTGGCATATGTAAGCTTATGTGCCATCCTTAAAAATCGATATGATCACGATTCCCAAAGTTGCAACATTTGTTTCATTTTAGTAATTCTATTTCCATTTCCAACTCAAGTTTCTATCTATCTATCGATCTATCTATCTATATTATTAAAAGCTAGGTGTCAAGCACATCGAGCAATTTTGTGCCCTCTAGCAAGGAAAATTATCCTCCGCCCCCTGGAATTTAAGGATATTTGCATTCAGTCCCCACGCATGGCGCGGGGGCCACTTGCTAGTATAACATAAAAATGAAGGTTTTATTTATTTATATTTGGGTACAAATGTTACACACAACTCCATTCCAAGCAAACAACCAGCCTATTAATGTCATGACCAAGGTTCGAGGTTTTGGCCGAAACCACCAATACGTGGTGGTTTCGTATCGGTTTCGGTGGAGACCGATACGAAACCCGAAACCGATACAAAACCAACCATACAATATCGTTTCGGCTGAACCTTTAAAATTTTGATTTTTTTTAATACAATTTTTCCTGTCATTGTAATCATTGTAGGCCTTCGTTGTTAGAAAACTGCAAAAAGGTGAATCCAAACCCTATATCAATACTTATCTAAGTACACTTTTCAATATATTTTGCATCATGGCTGGATTTTTAAATACTAGGATTATTATTTTATAATATGGAACCATAAATTCAAGTATTTAATATATCTACACTTATGTATGTTGTATTACCGTCGAAACCTAAACCAAGATTAGCGAAACTAAGCTGAAACCCAGCGAAACTAATAAAATTTTGAGAGACCGAAACTGAGTTCTTGAACCTTGGTCATGACAAGATAAGTATTATAGGATACTGGGTGCAAAGGCCCACAAATGTCTAATAGGCTTGGTGCCTACATACTACCATGAAAGGGTCAGATCTTCGGGTAAAAAATGGTTTAACAATTTATACGGCATGCTCTCTTTCCAATATCAGACCAAATCGGGTTGAGCGTTAGACTCATAACACAACATCATGTGCATTTGTAAGTGTGATGCATCTCTCAACGCAAACTGAGGATTCACCTTGAGCGCAGCTCAGGCAGACAAATCTCAAAAGCAACATGACCATTTCCTTAACTAAAAATAAAGCAATGCAAGCATCCACAAGAATGGTCTGTTGAACCATGGCTACTGATATCACTTTGCTCACAAAGGGACATGGATTGCACGTAAAGTTGGAACGCACATGATCCAAAATCGACAGCCCCAATTTTAGTTTTGATTCAACTTACGTACGATCTATCTTGTTATCATAAAGAGATTCTCTCTCTACAGATCCTATTAGATAGTTGGAAGATGGGATTTACTTCCTCAAAATACCAACAACAAATGCCTAAAGATATAGTCTAACAGCAAGGTATTGCCAGAAGGAAGTGTACACACACGCACATGGACACACTCACGCGCGCGCGCGCACACAGATATACATTAAGAACAATAAAAATTACTAAGCATTCTTTAGCATTCAAAATTTACTTCCTATGTATGAGAAAAATATTTGGGTTCTGTTATTCATTTGCTTCCCAATGCTGAAGATTTGGCATAGACGATGAGAAGTGGAAAGATCCAGGATCATTTAGTGCTATTATTATATTATAAAACATTATTTTATATAAAATATCAAAAGATGTAAATTAAAAATATATTACCTACATAATAAGGGATGTTAATGACTAAAAAGATTGGTCGGGTGCATTAAGCTAGAGGAAGTTTGGTAAGAGAAATATGAAATAATGAAAGCCAACAAATAATCAATGAAGGCTTATAGTCGTAGGTTTCTTTCATATGCCATATCCAGAGCAGCCTTACTGTTTGAATAAGCCTTTCTGATAATGACATAAATGAATTATATTAAACAATCGTAATCGGCTAAAATACTAGGTTCATGCCTAGAGGGCTCAAGTATGTGGCAACCAGCACTTCAATCATTGAACAAGAGCAAAAAATTCTTTCAATAGGCTCTTCCAGATGATAAATGGGAATTATTGAGCATTGCTTGAGATAAAAGTGGCCAGCTGTGCATCATTGTCAGATTTTTTTGAGATAATCGATGGAATAAATTAGCCACCCCTCATAAATGGAAGACCCCGGGCTCGATCCTAGGTCTCCCACTCCAAGCCCCACCAATGAGCTACTCCAAGCCCTTTGGCATCATTCTCAGATTAAGTTAATTAAGGCTACATTAGCTGAGAGTTAAAATGGTGGAAGTCTAAGCAATGATAAATTTGTATGTTTGTGAGAGGCACCAAAGGAGCATCAGTAATTGTTAAAAATCTAAATTTGTTGTAGTAGTTCCATTGTTGTTCTTGTCTACGTTGCATAACATCCACAAATGCTCTATACTTTGACCATTGTCTTGAAAATTTTAAAGATATTTTGAGTTTTCAATTACTCTTGTCTGCATATTTAGTCATAGTTGGCTAAGTAAGCCGGCAGTGAGAAGGAATTCATTCAATGAAAAAGTATCACCTACTTTAAATTCTAACTCGAGTCACCCACCGAAAAAATACCAGTACCAGGTAAATTATAAGGAAAGACCATCCTCAAATGAAACTCTTTAAATACATGTCAAAGCCATTATTGAATGAAGATAATCTAACATATGACATAAAAGAATAGTTTTTGATTGGTAAATTCTAGAACAAATAAGGTTATCTCACTTATAAATTCAGATATATGGAATATGATATATGGAATATACTCCATTTCGCTCTGGGGTATATTTGTGCTTTAGAGTTGAACGCATTTCTATATAATAAATATCTCATATTTTCCCCTTCATTGAGGTTTCTCCATAGTTTATGAAAATTTAGAGGATGTCAACTGCTCATCTAAGACTATGACAAGCCCCTCTCTTGTCATAGTTTTCCGAGACAGGAATTTGACACTTATTTGAAGAAGGTTGATGTGAGCTCAACAGCAGGTCATAAAACTATCTTGATCTTTACTAGAGCTTTGCTCTATAGCTGGCCCTATTTCGATGGAAAAAGGTTTAGATGGTGATGATGTCATTTATAATTACAGATCAATCTAAAATTATTGATATAATTTTGTCAGAAAAAACGAAGCACTCATAATCAACTAATGGATTTTAAATTCATTAGTCTAGCAAAATCACTCCTCTGCTAATTATTAGTGTAATAGAATTTAGGGTGTTTGTAGTATTCTTTAAAATGGTTCGGCCGATGCATACCTCTTGTATATAAACCCATTTAATGAGATAAAAGCTTGATTGCTTAGAGATTTCTCTCAATAACATTTTCATGGTATCAAAGCATGCCTCCGCCCATTGTTGCGCCATCACCACCTCCTCAGATCATTGCCCACTTCTAATCCAACCGGTATAGCCTATGACCATCTCTTCGGATCTTTGAAATATCGATGCCCGATTTGAATTTTTGTCCTCATATCAGTATCCACTTCAAATCCTACCTCCTCCGACCTTTGACTTAAATAAACACTCAGACATCACCTCCTACTTTTGACCCAAATAAACACTCAGACATCACCTCCGACCTTTTAACAACCACTACGGCATCTCAGCAAAGCCTAAACCATTATACACTATCTAGAAACTACACTTATCTGAAGCAATCTAACGTTTTCTCATATTAAATGAGTTAAAACTTTATATACAAAAGGTATGCAAAAAGTAAAATACCCTAAACAATATTCCAAATACTCTAAACTATTTTTTCACTAACATCTCCTTCCAGTGCCCTTTCTCATTATCAGATGGATATAAAATATTTTTCTTCATGGAGATCTCGTCGAGAAAATATATGAACAAGCTCTACCTAGACGTCATTTTCCACAAGACCTATGTTTGTCGCCTTTGATGTGTTCTTTTTGAACTCAAACAAGCCCCTCATGCTTGGTAAGAGAAATTGAGGCCTGCCTTGTTGGTATTGATTTTCTGCTTTCGTACATGATTCTACTATGTATATTTATTCTTTAATGGGCATGGTTTAATGTTATTATATGTTGATGTATGTATATCGCATGCAGTTATAAGGCATTAGTATAATCATAAGCGATTAAAGTTTATATCGACAATGAAAGATAAAACTTAATTATTTTCTTGGAATTCATGTTGCCTTATTTCCTATGGTTATTTGATCGGTATTGAAACTTCCAACTAAAGTAACCCTAATCTAATTATTTGTGTTTATTTTTATTTTGGTTCCAGCCAAGTTTCTTGGATTTCGATATACTTAGAATTTATTTTTATTAATATACTTGTGAAGTGGGCTACCTTTCAACTTTTCATTTAAAAAATAACGGAAATAAGGCTATGAGAATACAAACTATTATGTTACAAAGAAAAATCGGCTTTAAAATCAAGTTGCAACAAATGTTTATTAAAACTGCTTCAGTTGCTTACACTGTTTTCTCTAAAGAATGATGCAGTAATTAGATCGGTAGCTTAATGCTCCTACTTGTAACCACTACCTTAGCATCAAGTTATTTATTGAACAACAAAGGTTAGGTCTAGCCCACCTCTTTATACACAAATCCATTGCAAAAACACTTTAGATCGATTTCAACAATTCTTTAAACTACATGAACAAGTCACTGATATGAATATAACATTTGGTGGCTATCAATACACGCACAGTCAAAGGAGCTCACAAACTCTCAGCCATAAGAAAGCTATTAGTTCTAATAATAACTAAATTAGTCGGAGCACAACATTAAAAAAAAGGGTTTTTTGATATACGGCCCCAAAAAAATAAGGTAATTCAGAAAATCACCCTAAAAATTCAATATTCCAAATATCACCCAGAAAAGCTATAAGTTATTTAGACATATTCCTTTAAAATGGCTTTGAGCTGTTCAGGGTTGGTAAAAGACAAAAATAACCTTGACCAGTCATCTTTTTAATAATGGCTAGGGTTTAAATTTTGCCCTAATTTCAGAATTAGGGTTTGTCTTTGAAGAAAAATTGGACCTTTGAACTTCTATTTTGACAAATTAAACCATTACTAACATAAAAATTAACTCAAATAAGTTTCTATATGCAAAGCAAAGAAGATACCTAAGTCTCTATAATTAAAAGAAGAGAAAAGAAAATCATAGATTTCGAAAATTGAGAGAGAATGCACACATTGGTGCAAATTTTACAAAATTCACTATCCGATATTTGAATGATCAAACTAAATTTTGTACAAAGATACTTTTTGACATATTTGACAAAGAGAATGAAGATTAAATGAGATTTCGGCTCTCTATTCATGACACGAGTTATTAGAGTTGAATCAAAATGTGCAAAGTAATTTACATAGATCTTTGAATTTTTTTTTATGAATGTAAAGTGGGTGAATAAATGGGTTTTGACACGGAGGAAGAAAGAGTTAAAGATGTTGCAGGAAGACACAATCTCTCCTCTTTAATGTTAACCCCACTCTAGTTAGTTTAACTTAACCCCATAAACCCAAGTTAGACAGATTTAACAGAAATAAGTAACGGAGGAAGGTTGTTGGCCAACGAAGAACTTTTGGGGTGATATTTAGAATATCGAAACTTTCGGGATGATTTTTTTAGGATGGTATATAAATAAACCTTAAAAAGGAGGAAAAAGAAAAAGAAAAACACATTGCATCTCATATTAACGCCGCTTCAACAAATTGCGGCTTCTTTTCGTTTCTTTAACATAGCGGCGTGATTCGACCCAGCAATATACGAGTCAAAAAAACGGTTTGGCTATTCATAACATTGCATAAGATGCAAACCTTCAATTATTCTAACGTTGCTCCTCCAATAATTTTTCTTTTCTTTGTCTCCAAATCTTGCCCCATAGCTTCCTTCTTTTTTCTCTTGCTAACCATGTATGTCATTTCTTTAGTCCAGAACCGGAGTTTCATTCTTCTCAACTTTGATTCTCTTGTAGGAAGGTTTTTCTTGTGCTCTTGCCCTTGCTTGTAAATATTGAAGACTTCTTGGGTGTTACAATTAAATTTACAAACCGCACAATATCCTAGGTCAAAAATTGAAGCATGCTTCATCTCTATATTGTTCTGTGTCGTTTTAGGTTTTTGGATTCCTGGAGAGAGAAACTCTTGATGCTTATTAAGATTTTTAATGTGTTTCTTTATGTATGCTTAACATTTCTTTGATATAGCAAAATCTATCACAAACCTCACAATAATTTAATCCACAATCAAAGGAGCTTACTATGTCAATCCAAGTGTCTCAAATTTGCTTGTTTAAGCTTGGCTTGCCGATACTCGAGAAGTAGAAACACCTCTTACATCGAATGTCAAGATATCTCCTATCGATGTTCTTTAGACGATCATATTCGGTATAGAGATATTATTGGCTCCTCAATACATCTAAATTTACTCGTCCCATAATTTAAAAGAATGTTCATATTGTAAGTTGTCTTTTATTAGCTCCACGCTTCAGCAATGGACCACTGGTATTGAGGGTCCATATTATCCACTATAATAAAAGGTGTTTATGTAGTGCACATGCATTTTGCACCGTCCTGACGCATAAATTTGTGTCTTATGACCCAGAGTGTTGGCAAAACTAATTTCAAAGCTAATAACTATAATGACTGCACCATAATTTCATTCTTGAATCCTCTTCCCTTATATTCTTCCTTAGTTTCCCGACGATCATGTCTAGACGAAAAGAAAACGGGATTGCAAATCCTTCATCTCTGTCTCGATCCTTCTTATAACCTTTTTAATCCATTTCAAATTATAGTCAACTTATTCCTTGCTTGCATTTTTTATCCATTGTATGAGTTCTTGAATCTTTCATATTGACTTAAGAATTATTCTAGGAAGCTTGTTCCGGTTTTCGACTCTTTTTGACTCACGGTTATTTGGTCCTTCTAAATTCATGGTCCCTCTCTAATCAAACGCGATCTACGCTGGTCGCCATTCTTCTTACCCGTTGAAGTACCAATTGATCGAACACGTAGGCGATGAAATTGCAAACTACTTTGTTCAATGGCGACTACTTTCCGTGGGAGTTACTAGGCATGGACTAGCTGGGGACTTTCTACGATACCCTCGACTGTCGTTAAAGGAAGGTGGTGCTTGAGATTCCCAATCATCGACATTCAGCTTTTGAGGTCTTTTAAGAATTCAGTCAAGTTACTTCCTTACTTGCATTTCTTGGGTCATCTTTCTTGCACCTTTGAAACAAGCCATACGATACTGGTAGCCCCGACATCATCTCTTGCGACTGTATGATCTTTATTTGTTCCTTACCCTTTTACCGAATTCATTTTGTTAGATTTCTTTTATTTTTTAAATTCCAGTCAATTCATTTCCTTTTTGTTTGCGTCCATAATTGCCTCTTGCATACATCCTTGAATCATTTTTGTCGATTTAAGAAATTATTCAAGAAACTTTATGCCAGCCTTCAAATTATTTGACTCAGAACATCTCATTATTTTTGTTCTATTTTTTATTCCCTCGCAATCTACTCCAATTGCATACCATCTTATCGATTATAGTACTGACTGATGAAACGCGAAGACGAAACGTAATTGTGTTATCATGACTCTTTTCCTTATTTTGTTGCAACAGCCTCCTTGAGTAATTTCAAGGACGAAGGGTAAAATGTAACGATCGTAAAATCCTTGTACTTTTCATTGTATTTTTCTTTCTTTAATGAAGCCCATTTTGTTTGAATCAAGTGTATATAAATTAATTTCTTTTCTATGTATATGCATGGTCGATTCTTGTATCTATTGATTATCATACTGCATTGTTATCCCACAAGTCTCGAGTTCAAACCCTAACCTCTCCAAATTATTTTTCTTTATTTTAATTATTTTACATTATAAAATCTTGTTTTTAAATAGAATAAAAAAGAATTGTTTTTATTTTATTAGATTTTTTGGAAAAGAACGGTTTATTTAGATGTTTGAATTTTATTTAAAAAAGGGATGAGAATAAAATTACATGTACAAATTAAATAAAATGAAAAAGAATAAAATGTTGAGATAACTACCAAAATATTTGATTTCTTTGCTTATATATAGAGAGAGGTTAATGGAGGAAAGAAACCATAGGAGAGAATTTCCTCCTATGACGTCGAAAAAATACTCCCTCATTTTTTCCGACGATCGGCACCCACCATCTTCATCGTTATCATCTAAGATGTTGGTACACCAAATTTCATGAGATTCTACAACTTTTTCACTGATGATAGTGGGTTCAAAATTAATGGTTTACCGACAATATTACTTTTTACATTGCTAAATCAACGGTGAAAAAGTAGAATCACATGAAATTTAGTGTACCCACATCTTAGATGATAACGATGAAGATGGTGGGTGCCGATCGGCGGAAAAAATGAAGGAGAATGTATTTTTTCGACGCCATAGGAGAAAATTCCCTCCTATGGCATCTTTCCTCCATTATTCTCGTATATATATTGTATTAAATTTTATGTTTTACTTATTTAATTATGTAAACTAATTTAAGTTTTACCATATTTGAAATTTTTTTACTAAATGTAATGAATAAAATTTAAACTATTAAATATTTCTAAGATTTTATAAGATTCAGTTTAGTTACGAAAATATTTTTTAAGCTAAAAGATCATATATATCTCTTTTAAAATATAACCGAAACCCTATTTTTTCTTTATTTTCTGCCGTAACCCAAAAACCGTGACTCCGAAAATCTTCTTCCTCTGCTCTACCTATTACCTTTGATCTGAAGCGCTAGACCAAAGAAATCGAACATAGAAAGCAGAAGACTATATTTTCATCGTCTCGATCTATTCGAAGCACCCTTCGCATGTCAAGAAACAATCCTAAATCGTCTTTTTATTGCAAGTCTCTTTACTTTCCTCCTTTCACTTTCCCTTGTCGCATGAAAACCCTCCCAAATCATAATTTTTATCCCCGATTTAAAAGATTTTTTATGATTGATTTGATCTACCGTAGTTGCGTGAAAGGCTAGCTTTTTACTTTAGCTGTATTATTTTTTATTTGCATGCATATTTAGTTTACTGATAATTGTAACACGCATTTTTTTAAAAACTATCATCATAATTAATGTGAAAATTTGTGGGAGTTTACCATTAATTTGATTTATGTATTTATGCTATAATAGGAAAGTTAATCAAGTAAGATATAACATAGCATATATATATGTTATGCACTTTTTTGCTAATAAAATCACTATATGTTTTTCTGCGATATCTCGATACTTTACTTTTGACTATACTCTCATGCCCTTTCATTATTTGTTGTACAATGTAACTAATGCTTCAACCATGATATTTTATCATTCATTACGATACAAACATCTACTCTATTCCGATACGCGAACACATATGACTATCGTTTCACTCATGAATTATAGCACCTTGACATTACTACATTGTGACTATTATGTTGAGTAACTATATGATATATAGTTTGCTAACTAGTTTGGCTGTGTTAGGCTTTTGTTAAACATACTAAATATTCTTTAACCCATCGTTGGGTATAGCGAGGGATAGATTTGGTATATGCGCTACAAATTTTCAGAATCGAAACAGAATATGGTTTAGGTTTTATGATTGCATTTTAGTCGCTGTTTTGACTAAAAATTGTTTCTAAAGGCCTTTTTTCAAGAGCCATAGCTCCATCTTCAAAAATCCAAATTAAGTGTTTTCAAATTATTTGGACAACTAGATCGAAAGATATAGATTTTCTTAATTTAACCCGACATCTGAAAACCGACGGAATTAGCCTAATTTTATCTTTTAAAATTGTGTGTTGAGTCCGGACAGAATCAATTCAAATCTGCGCACTGCTTTTTAAAAAGTCATAACTCAAACTACATAACTCGGTTTTCGACAAACCTTAGCTGTATGGATGCCAAATTGACAGCCCTACAACTTTTCTATATAACCCGAGACTCATAAATGTGTATATCGACCTGCTATATGCTCTGCAAGTCACCCTCCATGCTGTCCAGAAAATAAAAATTGTTTTAAACCTTTGGGTTAAAATAATCATAACTATAGTTTTAGAGATCCAAATCGCACAGACTCAAGTTGTTTAGATAACTAGACTGAAAGACCTACCTGTTCCTAGTTCAACCCGAGACCTGAAAACCGACAGAAAATATCACAAACTGCGTTTTTTAAAACATGTGTCGATACTGGAAAGATTCTGATCTGTTGCGCATAGCAATACCAAAACGTGTCTATCTCCCAAACAGTAGTCGGAATTAGACGAGACTTGAACCCACGTGTGCATAACATCTAGAGCTACATTTCTTGTTTTATTCCTGAGTTCATATGAGTTGAGTGATCAGTAATTTCCAGCACTTCTTTAGGATATTGTTTGTGATATATACAGACCTAAGCTTAAACTATGTTTTCATTGGTGTATTATTATTACTATGTATTTATCATGAGATTCGTGAATTACTCATGTTGATGTTGTCTCGTGGGAAAAACGGAACATCCTAGTTACATTTAAAACTCCCATAATTCGAACTTATAACTTAAAATACTATAATAACATCATGACACTTTCAGTTATATTTTTCCTGATAGGTATATGCCTGACTTTATTGATCCACACTCTATTGATATTCTGCTTTTATCATCATATTTGTGTTATTATTCCATACCGTATTTTGTTTTGTTTAAAAATTCTATTCTTTTTAACTGAGGACTTACAGAACTTTAGTTCGTTGACGGCATTCCATTTTTCTTGTTTTCTTGTTTTTCTTGGGAATATCGTCAGACGACTATGAGGCAGACGACGAAGCTAGGTACGAGACAGAACCGACAAAAGAGGACTTTGATCAATTTTCTACCTATGCAGAGCTCTGGATTGTTACTTCTTCAGTTTTCTATATGCCTTTATGTTCAAGGCCCTTAATCATTCAACTGTTTATTCACTTGATGACTATTTATTTTCTTTAGTTGGACTTTTGCTTTATTGGACTTGTAATAAAGGAACGTTGGATTTAAATTTATGTGGTTTAGATTCTTCTATGATGATATTTATATTCTTCATATGTAGGCGCTTAGTATATTCATGTCAGGAATGAATACTTCTCAATATGAATAGGTTGCGGGCCTAGTGCGCTCTCGCTTTCCGACTTTTGGGAGGTGCGGCGTGACAATAACACTATACAAGCATTGTTTGATGAAAGTGAAGTTGAGATGCTACGTGAGTTGGTAAGATATTGTATTGGACCTACTACACAATAAATTAAATTCAAATTAACAATTTTTAAAAGATTTCCTCTTTCTTCTATATTCTCAGGTTTACTTGGAAAAATTATGTTTTTTAAATGTAACTCTATTTTTTTCTTACCAACTTCTCTCTTTGTTCTTTTACTTTCCATCCTCTCTCATTTTCTCTTCAAAAAACCATACCACATATCTAGATGCATATCCGGCGCATATTCAATATACGAGGTATACACCAGTCAACCGCATACCGGTGTATAAAGAGATCTATAACCTTGGTATATCTAATGTCAATTCGCATTTGCAGCTTGTTCTCAGCTTCTTCTCCATCAAATCTACATGCATACTCTATTGGTTGGACAATGGTATTATTGATTAAAAATCCACTACAGGTTAGTGTATATTTATCGATCTCTTAGATATATAAGAAACATGATGTTGGCGCTTGATGCATGGATCGAGTATAGGGCTATGACATCCACGATCTAAAAGGTTATATTGTTACGATAGCCATTCGCTGACATAGGTGATGATATGTCCAATCTCACTTCTCATACATTCCGACAATAAGAGCACTAAGCTTATTACTCGCAGCGTTGTCTTTCAAGAACCAACAAAACATACTAAAACCGATTGTCATGCCGTTCGGCATCATTACGACAAGGGTCATATCGATCTTCCTGCCCCAAGTCTCATTCAGTATTTGTTAGGGTTAGACGTCAGTATTTGTAATATTGTTTAGTGTACTTTGTATGTCTTGTGTGTCATATTCATATAAACCCAATTATTACGATAAACCCTAAATTTCTTTTAGGGATTTCTCTTCATCAACATTAACTTATTAAGCGTTTTTCTCAATGAAATTGGCAACTAAGGTTCACAACAATTAGTTCAAAACTGAGTCTTTCTCAATGGAAATTTCTTTTCTAGGAATTTCTCTTCATCAACAACCTATTAAAGTTAGCAACTAAGGTTTACTATACTTTGTTCAAAATTGAATCTTTGAATGCAATTCTCCACAGCAAATCTTGAAATCAGAATCAAGCGCAGCCAGATTGAATAGAGAGAGAGAGAGAAAGCTAGGGTTCTTGAGGATGTCGACTTACAAGAAGTAGTCGTAGGCGCCGTAGGTGATGAAGAAGTGGATGCGCTGGATAAAGGTGCCGTGAAAGATGGGCCAGTGCCCGCACAGGAAGGAGACGGCGGCGGCGGCGGTGATCAGGCCGTGCGCCACCAGCGCCCACTGCACCGCCATCGATCGATCTAGAGAGAGAGAAAGAGAAAGGACAATTTTTTTCAGTAAACCAGTTTTAAATAATAAATTTTAAAACAAACCATTTTAAAAACTTATTTAAAAAATAGACCACTCTCTAGCGCTGGCCTGGAAAAAAATTTAAAGGCGCGGTTTCAAACTGCGTCCATTAAATTTGTATGGGACGCGGTTTCAAAATGCGTCCCATACATTTGTAATAGACGCAGTTTCAAACTGCATCCATTAATAATTGTATGGGGCGCAGTTTGAAACCGCGTCCCATACAAATTTAATGTGGCGCAGTTTCAAACTGCGCCTATATATTTTAGTCCCAAATAATGCGGCGCACTTTTAAAATGTGCTCATTCCCTTACTTAAACCGTCGCGACGTATTAACTTTCCCCATTCCTCACTTCTCTCTCTCTCTCAGTCGCGCGCTCTCTCTCTCTAATCTCAAGTACTCTCTCTCTCTATCTGCTTCCTTCCTCTCCCGAGACCTCCTCTTTTCCCCTACCCACCTCCTTCGAGACCTCCTCTTTTCCCCTACCCACCTCCTTCCTAACCTCCCCCTCCTAGTCCCCCCCGAGACCTCTCTCTCATCTCTCCTCATCGCTCTCTCTCATCTCTCTGGCTCATCAGCTCTCTCGATTTCACGGTCTCTCGCTGCTGTAGATTTAGGTGGAAATTCACAGACGAACAATCACTTTCATCATTGCCATCGTCATCACCACTATGAGTATCTCGAAGATTAGATAAACCCTAATTTTATTTTAAAATAATTCATAAAAAAAATTTGGTTAAAATTCCGTATTGGGTAAGCAATTCGAACAGATTGGGTATATATTAGGGGTTTCTTCCGATTTTACTTGTGACGGATCAATAAGTAGGATACAAGTTCTTGCAACTTATTACATGTTATAAATATGGATTTTATTGTAATTTTATGTAATTAGTTGAGATAATTGTGAAGATAAATAAGTAGGTTGTTTGATGAGCACTCTCAAAGCGCATCAATATTTCTGACAGGTGGAAAAATGATGGATAATTACAGCCTTCTAGTTTGCTATTTAAGTGGCCAATTAACGATTGGAAAAAATAATATTCCTGAATATGTCGGTAGAAAAATTAAGATGATTATAGTTAAGAAGTTTAGCACATACAACGAGCTATGCCAAGTGGTGTACAAAGCTACCAAAATCAATCCGTTAGAATTTAATATCTTCTTAATATGCAAATGGCCGATGGAATATGAATATACCGTCATTGAAGTATCCGATGATGAGGATACACATGTCTGCAATGAGTATGGTTATAATAAGTCACAATGCAAAAATCCTCTAGCCCCACATCGTCATTGGTAATTACCGCCTATATTTTGAAATACACACACATGCATATACACACACATGCATACACACACACATACACGCACACGTCCAAACACAAAAAACATACATCTACACACATACACGCACACATATGTTTTTTGTTATGCATGCTCATTTTTTCAGAGATAATATAACTCGACCTTTTCATTGTGCAGATATACCTATAGATCCTGGACCTATAAATACGAGTGTTCTGTATTTGCAGGCTGACCACAGGTCGGCCAACGCCGCAGTAGTAGTACGGGTAAAGCTTTGTAATATTATTTTCTTTAATTACATATGTTGTTTATACATTACTGATACAAGTCATCTTTTGTAATTGGCAGAGTGATCAGGTGATTACATGCGTTAACCACCCAGTCCAGAGCAGCCGGATCCCAGCTGGAGATGCCCGTGTACAGGCTGAGCTGTAACGGACAGGCTTTCATCTTCTATCCGGATTAGAGTATATACGTCTGGATAGAGCCTTGATTACTGCTTTGGTAGATAGATGGGGACCAGAGACCTACACATTTCATTTTAGTATTGGTGAGATGACTATCAACCTCAGGACGTCGATGTGTTGCTTGTCTGCCTATAGACGGAGAGGTGGTTGCTATGAAGTACAGCCATGATTGATCAGATGTGTGTCCCAGCTTGTTGAGTAGGATTCCGCCTGTTGGGTAGAGAAGAAGCAGTAGCATTAAATTGAGTTGGCTGCGGGAGGCGTTTAGTGCTGAGCCTGCCTTGGATGCTACCCCTGCGGTGATCGAGCAGCACGTGCAAGCCTACATTTTATATCAGATAGAGGTTCGCTTGTTCCCGGATAGAAGCAAGAGCAGAGTTAGTCTTGCCTAGATGCCTCTTTTAACTGATCTCGACCAGTGTGTCACTTTATCGTGGGGGGTGCAGTTCTGTCATTCCTCTACAGCGAGCTGAGAATGTCTGCATTGATGGAGCAGAAGAGTTTTGGGGGTTGTTTGACGCTTTTTCAGGTATTCAATGGTTAAAACCGCATTCTACTAATTTTGTGTAATTAAATTGATATTCAATGTAAAACATAATTCTATCATATTGTATTTCAGATATGATCATGGACATATCTCTCTATTGGTCACCCGACCATTACAACACATTTCTGTAGGGTGTTTTCGTCATCCCATTGAGATGGGAATACGCGCGAGCTTGTCAGGCGTACTACAGATTCCCCCTGCGTAGGGTAGACGGAGGTTTATTGATCATGGGGATCCAAATCTCCGGCAGCCGCGGACTAAGCTACCGTTAATTACCTCTCGCCTTTGGAGCGAGGGAACCTCCGATTAACGGGTTAAACTGGTCATGCGAACTCAATGTGCAGTGTTGTGTTTTGAAGGGGTTTTGGATATATCGGAGGACCCGCAGAGTTTTTATGGGAGTTCTGCTACCCGGATAGTGGGCTAGGGGTCAAGGGGGCTAGCAGCCCCCTTGCAGGGTGCGGGGCAGCGTCCCGTTAGAAATTTTTTCTAACGGGAACAGTGTGGTGGAGTATGTGTGTGCGTGCATATATGTATATATATACATATATATATATAAAGAAAAGGGCATCCATAGGATGCGTGGGAGAAGGCGCCAGCGCCTCACGTGAGCGGCACGCGAGCGCTTAGGCGCTGGCGCGAGCACTTTGGACACTAGCGCCTCACGTGGCCGGCACGCTGGCGCTTTGGGCGCGAGCGCCCCACGTGCTGGGCACGCGGGCGCTCGGGCGCTAGCGCTTTGGGCGCTTGGGTGCTAGCGCTTCGGGTGCTAGCGCCTCACGTGCCAAGCACGTGGGCGCTCGGGCGCTGGGTGGCAAAAAGGGATTTGGTCCCTACACTGGGAGTTGTACTCCCAAAAAGAAATACTTATTATTTTGTGTATGTGTGTGTGTGTGTGTGTGTGTATTTTTTAGGAGTTAAACTCCTAAGATATTTTTGGAGCTGATGAAGGGGCTTCTCCCTTGAGCTCTGGATCTCCTCTAAAGTGGGATTTTCGGAGATGGGTCTCCTTCTTCCTTCTCTGTTGGCCGGATCTTGAAGAACAAGAGGTATGAGATTTAAAAATCTTTCCTTTTTGAGATCTAATGAAAGATCTAGGCCTCTCTTTATGGGTTTTGTGGTGAAAAACTATTTAGTTTTGGAAAAGGAAGAGTAAAACTTTTGATTTAATTCAAAAGAAGGGAAGAAGGATTTAGAACCTTTTGGAAGGAGAAGGAGACATAAGAACCCTAGTTTTTGGGGAGAATGAAAAGTGTCACTTTTATTCATCGTCATGTTGCCTTATATAGGCTTACACATTTACATATAGCTCATTGGGCTTTACAAAATAGCATTTTGCTCATCTCATACCTCATGTGCTCATTTCTTTTGCACATAAGCCATGGGCTTTACAAAAATTTGGCTTTATACCCATTTTGCTTACATTTATGCACAAAAAATTACATCAAAATTATTTGTTACATGATTTTTATGTTGGTATGGGGAGACTGGCCGCGGGCTTGACTTGGGCATGGGCCCGCTTGTAATACCCAGTCCCTATAAATAATTACTGTATTTTAATAAATAATTTCCAAATATTTTTCCCAAATTTTCTACAAATTTTCTATATTTTTCCAAAACCTAATTATAATTACCTTATTCTAATTTAACCTAAATCCTTTAATTTATCATATTTCTATTAAAACCCAGCCCATTCCTTTTCCCCTCTTTTAAATTCTTTTTACCTCAGCCCAACCCAAGGCCCGGCCCATGAACCCCAAACCCAAACCCTTTCCCTAACCCGACCCGTTCCCTAACACCCTAACCCGACCTGGACTCCCAGACCCGACCCGACAAACCCACTCTCCCTCTTCTTCTTCCCCTCCTCCTTTCCCGCTTCTCCTTCGCGCACCCCCGCGACTCCGCACTCATCCCAACAACCCCCCGCACGACCCGCTCCCAACAAGCCCCCATGACCTCTCCTCCACCTCCTCAACGTCCCCCCTCGTGCTCCTCGAGACCCGTGCCTGCTCACGATCTCTTCCTTCCTCGCCAACGGCTCCCCGCGACCCACTCTCCCTCACTCCCTCTCGCTCTTCCTTTCTCCCTCACACTTCACCGGAGCCACCCTCACCGCCATCACTTTGAACATCAAGCTACCTTCCTTCGTCAAGATCCCCTCCCTCTCTCCACGCACTCTAGCTCCTAGCTTCTCACCTGAGCACCAACCTCGCCGCAGCTAGCCCAGCACCACATACGGCGTCGCAACCATCCTCAACAGCCCCGTGACTCCATCGCCGACGATCCCTCGCACCGTCGAGAGCCACCACCTCCTCCACTGCACCGCACGAACCCTAGCCTCCTCCTCGACACCCACTCATCCCCGACTGTCACCGCCGGTCATCGTCTCGTCGAACCCAAAACCCACCGCTGGCTCATCCTGAGCTCACCACCGGCCACCTGCCCCCATCACCTTCCTCTTCTCCTTTCACCCAAACCCAAGCCTTCAACCCAACCCCGAGCACTAACACCTCACCAGCTTCCCTCTCTTCGACCGCACCTCCACCCTGAGTACTGCCGGCGAGTCTCTCTCCTCGAAAACATCACTGAACAACCCAGCTCCTTCTCCATTCTAGTAATAGCTCCCTCACCCATGACGCAGCCTCACTCCAACGGAAACTGCGAACCGCGCGTACACCTCGCCGACGCCCCGTCGACCCCACGCCGTCGTCACCTCGTCTTCCTCTTCCTCTTCCTCGACCTCCTCACTCATCCCTCCGCTACGACCCTCTCTCCTGCGACCGCGTGAACCCATCGATGCACTCGTCATCGCCGAGCTTCCTACCTCGTCGAAACCCTCACTGCACCGGAGCCGACCACCACCAGCACCCACTTCTGGTTGCCTCCTTCGTGCAGCCGAGCCCTGCACCCACTACCTCCGGCCGCCTCCCGAGCTCGCTGTCGTCGCCGATCCCTTTGCTGGGTCGTGCGTGTAGTCGTGCCTCCGTTGTGTTCGTGTCACCGATTGTCGTCCTCAGACAAGTTTTGGAACTTGCTTGTCATGCTAAAAATATTTATATATGCATTGTTGGGGTTCTTAATTTAATACCTAACTCAAGCAAGAAAAAGACTTCTTCCTTGACGACCGGAAATGCCAAAATCTAACAGAATACAATCACGAGATAATAATTATACCTAAACATGATTGCATCAAAACCATCGTAATTGGGTCTCGGATGATTAAGTTACAAATGCAAGTGATTTCTCATTGGCTACTATGCTAATTATGTATAACCATAATTTATATGTCAACGTCGTAATTTTATTGACGAAATTTAATACATATAACGTATCATATTGGATTGTACTGAACCGAACCCAAATTCGTGTCTAATATCCCGTAGCAATGTTGTATAAAATTTATAGGATTTTAATCTTGTTTAATCAGTGATCAATATATGCATTTCGATTGTAACCTAGATGTTCGACACGAAACCCTAAATGAAAACCGTATTTGAAATGACGGGATTTATGACCAATAAATCCCTTTACTGATAACGAATATCACGTAGAAATTTGGGTTGAACATACTGACATTTACAATATGAAATGACATCCCCGATAACCGACTCGAAATCTGGAATTTACTGCATACACCGCCATATTAAATTCCTAGTAAAACGTACATAAATCGTATCGTGACATGCTTGGGCCCGATACGAAGCAGACTAGATAATCGGTAAGCCTCTGATGATTCTTATTAAATATTGTTTTGTTATGATGTTGAAAACTGAGGCGATTCGCGGCCCTGAACTTGAGTTCAACGGAATCTCGGGAGTCCCATTGCCGGCATATACAGTGATTATGGGAGTCATATGGGTGATATTACTGATTATTAGCGAGCGTTTTGGGCCCGTGTTCCCTTGCCCCTGGGGCCCTACCCTTGGGTTGGGGATACTCCTACGTGGTTGGCACTCACACTTGGACTGACAATAGGTTTAGTGACCTGGACAGTGAGACTTAAAGACTGATAGGGTTAGTGACATTGACATGCATTGCTTACTGATTTGATATGCCTGCTTTACTTTTTACCTGTACCGATTATTTCATGTGCGTCGTCATTCTATAATTTACTGTTTCATGTTCATCATCATTGCACGTGTTTACTTTTGCATTTATATATATTGCTATTGTGTCGCTCTGACGACCTGAGTATGCATGCTCAGAGTGAGAAGTAGACTTAGCTCGGATCAGGACCTGACGTACCTCGAGGATATTGCGGACATCTACATCAGCGACGCCCGCGTTGTCTTTTTCTTGATCTCTATCTGGTTAGTTTTACATCTGTTTTGATTTAGTGACTGCATTTCTCATTACCTGTGCATTGATTACTGATTACCACGTAAAACTAGAGCCGAAGTGTGACGACGGCAGGATATTTCCTTGACCATAGAAGCATGGCTGGCCTTGTCGCCCCTCGTATTCCGTATTTTGGGAAGCGAGGCGTGACACCGCTTGACCTGGGCTTGGGCCCACCTGGCTTGGGGTTGACCTTGACTTAGTCAACCGGGGTGAAAATTTTGACCCCAACAAAGTGTCCCCCATCAATAAATGCACACCGCGCATATGAGTTGTGTGCATGAAATTGATGGATTTTGAAGCCGGACCTCGAGGTGGAACATCATTCCGGGCGGAGCATCCCTCGGGGGGCATGATTCTCGAGGATCGGAGCATCATTCTGATTTGCGGAGCATAATTCCAGGGTCGGAGTATCACTCCGAAGAGGAGCATTGTCACGCCCTGCTTCCCGGTATACGACGAAGGGGACGCGACTGGTCCGCTACGTATTTACTCAGAAACAAATACGCTAAGCGTACCTAAGCAATATAAAAGAGAATATACACAAGAGACAAGGTATAATAAAAACAACAACTTTATTTATTAACATTCTTTTGTACAATGCATGAAAAGGAAATACAACTGAAATAAAAGCAATGCCTAAACAATGGCATGACAGGAAAAGATACTGAATAGAAAATGTACAATGTCTAGAGCTCAGGGTCTTCGCTGTACTGATCCAAGTCTTCTGCAATTGGCTCGATCTCTGACGGTTCCAAATCACCTGACGACATTCAAAGAAGAAAGAAATAGAATGTCGTCAGCGAACAGGTCGCTCGGTAAGTCCCAAAGATAGGAGGAGAAATAGAATAGACAGAGAGTAAGAGAGAGCGAGAGTAGCTTTTACAGTTGTATTATATTGTTATATTATTGTATTTAGTGTTAACGCTGTTGTTTGTAGCTTGGTATAGAAGGATGCCAGTGTATACGAGAAGAGTCTCACTTGCCCCGGAGACCAAGGTATCAGGAACTCAAGGAACCGTTGGGCCACGGTACAACAGCAACGGAATATAGGTTAGGTGTCTTAATCTTACCGTCCCGTGCCACTTTTAACACCTTCCGTACCAATCTACCCATTAAACCCCGTAGTGTTTTGATTGTATTGTTGTATGGTATTGTATAGATTGTATAGTTGGATGACTGACCAAAACCATGATATCAGTAAACGGATTTAACTGTATAATCATGTAAATGGAATAACTGGAGAACCATGTTAATGGAATGTATATCCATGGTTCGGTTCGGTCAAGTTATATAGATTGATAATTGGATTCATGGATTCATGTTGAATTGTAATATTGAAGATTGTGGATTGTACTTGAATCATATTCAAGTCAGATTATACCGAGACTCAAACTGAGTCAGACAATCAGCAAAGTAAATTGAAGTCCTGATTGCTTTTATTAATTTGTCTACCATAGATAGGCAAGCACCCCCTTCTCCGGCTCCATGAGGCTCAAGAGATTGGTCCCGCTTAAACCTATGTTTACTAGGGTCCTTAGGGTAATTTATAGAACTTGAGGGGGTTTTACGTAAAAAGTACTTTTATATACTTTTCAAAATATACCCCAAGCATTTATTATTCGTCTTTAGAGTTGTAATGAATATGGATTTTATATTGTGATATTTCTAGTGAAAATATCCTAATTTCAGAAATAAAGGTATTTATTTGTAATATTGATTTGTGTGGAATTTATGGTATTTTAGTGTAAACTTGATTCTTGTGATATTGTGGAAAAGATAGAATATTTATAATACTTCAAAAATAGATATATTTATGTTGCATATACATATATCTATATGAAAATAATTTTTGTATATATCTATAATATTCTAGAAATCTCGTTTTCTTAAGATGTCGTATTTTAAATCTTTCGAGACCGAATGCTCCTTGCGGAGGTCTGAATCTCACACTACTAAGCCCGAGGATGTGCGATAATCCGCACCATCCCGAACGGGTTCCCCAAAATGTGTTGTAGCGGCGCTTTGCAAAGATTGTATAAATACTAAATCCTTTAGAAAACGGTTTTATAAAGTAAATGGTATTTATTTGTAAAGATGTCAATTTTCCGTATTCTATGTTCTAGGGTCTCCTAAGTCAACTAGACTATTCCTAACTGGTCCAAAACGACAAGTTGTGAGATACCTCAAATCGCCTCTTCACCGCCAATTGTGGCCAGGTAAGTACAAGTGAAGAAAGGAGGGATCCGCTCACGAATCACCGTGAGACGGGCCTTTTAAAGTTACTTTTCTCACTTGCCTAGCCTAGACACTACAGAGTCAGGTTTAGATAAACGATTGATGCCCACAACCTTGTCCTATTTTCCTAATAAGTGGTATTTATTTAAAAAGTGTATCTACACTAAATCTTTTAGAAATGGTTTTATTTAGTAAAGGGTATTTAAATGAAAATGTTCGTTTTCCCGTATTCTGAGTTCTCGAGGGTATCGTGTTAGGTTGTATATGAGTGTGTGAGGAGGTAGGTCGTTACCTCGTGATCTACTTTAAAGGTATAGCAAGTTTAATGGGGTTAAATGTAGAATTTGAAACAATGTGGTATTTAAGTGAAAAATACGATAAATTGAAATAGCCATCATTTTATGAAATAAAACTTGATCAATTTGGTTGATTAGTGTTTAATAGTCAACATGAGAGAGTTTAAGCATAATTGTATTAACGAGAAGTGAAGTTTTATAAGAAACCGAATCGGAAATCGGATTTGTTCCGATTCCGTCGGGTTTTGTAAATCCGTATTTTTAGATAGAAGAGATAAGTAGAAATTGGGACTTACGGTTTTAAGACACACAAAAGGGTGAGAGGGAAGTAGTGGAATCACCGATATGTTGCGTCGTCGCCGGGAGTTCTTAAAACGATCGCCGAAAGTTCCGCCGGGAATTCGTCGGAGTTTCGCCTCGAGCTCGTTTTCAAAGTGCACAAGATTCTTGGAAATTTTTAGAGAGTTGGCTCAGAATTTGGGGTGAGAGGGTAGAGGGTAGGGGGTGGTATTTATAGGGTTAGGGTAGATGAAAGGTTAAAATGAAACATGTGATAAAATGTATTAAAAATGTATTAAAAGTGGAGTAATTGGGGTTTTAAAAGAGCTCTGGAAATGGTCTGAGGCTAAACTTTTGCAAGTGCATAGGGAATGTGAAAAGACACAACTTTCATGTTGGGGTCATCGTCGGAATCGGCCGACTCGGCCGTGACTCGGCCGTGACTCGGTCTGAGGACTGAGTCGGCCGAGTCAAGGCCGATTTGGCCGATTCCCGGCCGAGTCAGGCGGCCGGGATCCCCCCTGACGGTTCATCTAACCTCTGGCAATGTTACATTTTTTGGGTATAGTGGGGTTTTTGTGAGATATGCACGCGTAAACCCTTGGTATTCTAAAGGTTTTAAAAAAATCAATATTAAAAATAATGTGGGGTATGGGATTTGAACTCTGGTGGCTTGGCTCAGCAGTGCAAGGTATTACCAATGAGCCGCAAGCTCCTTCTTGTAATTATAGAGCTAATTAATTACTTAAAGCAATAACAGTAAATGTAAACACTCCAAGTATACATTAATTTTAAAGCAAATTTTTGTACACTAAAAATGGAGTTGTTACATTCTTTTAACTTGTAATTAAAAAGCAAAATAATTACTTATATCTTGTGCTCAGGCTAAAATACCCCTTTATGGATTTTGAAAAAAATATTTTGAAAAAATTTGTATAGAAAATTTAGGGTTATTACATTCTACCCTCCTTATAAAAATTTCGTCCTCGAAATTTGTAAAAGAAAAGTGTAACAAATTCAAGGAAAGTTTGATGACTGGAGTATAGATAGTGTATAAAAAGATGGTGCAAGGGTTTAAAAATATGAAAAAGACTTACCGGTGTTACCTTGGTTCACAGTCTCAGGTTCTATGGCTGCTAAGGTGAATGACTGACGCCGTGGTACATTCCTTCTAGCTGGAGGCACATTCTGTCCTTGAGGCCTGTTTCTCTGCACTCGAGGCATGTCCATCATTACCTGTTGGAATTGGCGAGTAGGCTGTGCATGAGTTCTATGTGGAGGTGGTGCCGGGAGTGCAGGACGAGTTGTAGGAGCCTGGATAGCTGGCCGCTGCGGGTAGTTGGTAGGTGTGTGAGCTGAGTTGTATCTATATGGACATGTCTCAATTCTATGATTGAACGCGCCACAAACTAGGCACAGACTTTTTGCGCGCCTACAATCCTTTATCAAATGTCCATCTCTCTTGCAATGGAAACAGAAATGTGGTCTTGGCTGGTTATTGGGTTCTTCAGTTCTCCTGGGTTCGAACCTTGGCCTGGAAGAGGCTTCTCCTGCCATTTGAGTGGCAAAGCATTTCAAACTGGCAGATTGAGGTCTGCCCTTCCTCTTTATCACTGCCTCATAACTGCGGGCAGCTTCCAAAGCATCTTCATGAGTCGGAAATTTTCCTGTGGCTAGTGCAGCCTGGATTTCCGTGTCCAAACCTTGTTGTAATCGACGGGCTCTGATCTCATCCGTCGGTATCAGGTGTGCCGCAAATCGACTGAGCATGGTAAACTCAGCGTCATACTCATCTACTGACTTGTCCCACATCGAACTTTGTTGTAGATGAATGAACTGTTGTTCCATGGCAAACCTGGCAGTCACATGGAAGTACTTCGCGTCGAACTTATTGCGGAAATTCTTTCATTCAATGGGTTGTTCAAGACGGCTTTCTTTCGCCTTCCACCAATTTCGTGCATTGTCCATGAGCTGCAGCTTTGCAACACGGACCCAAGCTATGTCTGGCACTTGTGCTGCCGCCAGATCATCCTCTATGCTTTATGCCCATTCCTCATCTTCAAGGGGGATTCCCTTTCCGGAGAACTGTTTGGGATGTAAAGCCCTGAATTGCTTTACTCCAGGTGCGTCAGTCTCGGGACGGTTCAGGAGCTGCTGTTGTCCCTCTACGAGGCTGCGGATTGCCTCAAGCAGAACCGTTTGCTCGTTGAGTGGAGTAGGAACGGCAGGTGTGAGAGGTAGTAGTGGAGGTGTGTTGTTGACATTGGTGCTGGTGGTGTTCGGGGAATCCATAACCTTGAAGAAAAATTTGGGTTATGACAGATTCAAAGTACATGAAATGATAAGATTGAAGGAATATGAAATTGTAAGATTCAAGGAACATGAATTGTAAAGAATGTTTTAGTTGCCGGTTCTTGTGTTATATTGCTTAGGTTGTTCACGCAGAACAGAACCGCATGATAGGATTTCATACAGCTCTGACCTGCATGGGCCACCAACAAAACCTGTCACGCCCCGCTTTCCGGTATACGGCGAAGGGGACGCGACTGGTCCGCTACGTATTTACTCAGAAACAAATACGCTAAGCGTAACTAAGCAATATAAAAGAGAATATACACAAGAGACAAGGTATAATAAAAACAACAACTTTATTTATTAACATTCTTTTGTACAATGCATGAAAAGGAAATACAACTGAAATAAAAGCAATGCCTAAACAATGGCATGACAGGAAAAGATACTGAATAGAAAATGTACAATGTCTAGAGCTCAGGGTCTTCGCTGTACTGATCCAAGTCTTCTGCAATTGGCTCGATCTCTGATGGTTCCAAATCACCTGACGACATTCAAAGAAGAAAGAAATAGAATGTCGTCAGCGAACAGGTCGCTCGGTAAGTCCCAAAGATAGGAGGAGAAATAGAATAGACAGAGAGTAAGAGAGAGAGAGAGTAGCTTTTACAGTTGTATTATATTGTTATATTGTTGTATTTAGTGTTAACGCTGTTGTTTGTAGCTTGGTACAGAAGGATGCCAGTGTATACGAGAGGAGTCTCACTTGCCCCGGAGACTAAGGTATCAGGAACTCAAGGAACCGTTGGGCCACGGTACAACAGCAACGGAATATAGGTTAGGTGTCTTAATCTTACCGTCCCGTGCCACTTTTAACACCTTCCGTACCAATCTACCCATTAAACCCCGTAGTGTTTTGATTGTATTGTTGTATGGTATTGTATAGATTGTATAGTTGGATGACTGACCAAAACCATGATATCAGTAAACGGATTTAACTGTATAATCATGTAAATGGAATAACTGGAGAACCATGTCGATGGAATGTATATCCATGGTTCGGTTCGGTCAAGTTATATAGATTGATAATTGGATTCATGGATTCATGTTGAATTGTAATATTGAAGATTGTAGATTGTACTTGAATCATATTCAAGTCAGATTATACCGAGACTCAAACTGAGTCAGACAATCAGCAAAGTAAATTGGAGTCCTGATTGTTTTTATTAATTTGTCTACCTTAGATAGGCAAGCACCCTCTTCTCCGGCTCCATGAGACTCAAGAGATTGGTCCCGCTTAAACCTATGTTTACTAGGGTCCTTAGGGTAATTTATAGAACTTGAGGGGGGTTTACGTAAGAAGTACTTTTATATACTTTTCGAAATATACCCCAAGCATTTATTATTCGTCTTTAGAGTTGTAATGAATATGGATTTTATATTGTGATATTTCTAGTGAAAATATCCTAATTTCAGAAATAAAGGTATTTATTTGTAATATTGATTTGTGTGGAATTTATGGTATTTTAGTGTAAACTTGATTCTTGTGATATTGTGGAAAAGATAGAATATTTATAATACTTCAAAAATAGATATATTTATGTTGCATATACATATATCTTTAAGAAAATAATTTTTGTATATATCTATAATATTCTAGAAATCTCGTTTTCTTAAGATGTAGTATTTTAAATCTTTCGAGACCGAATGCTCCTTGCGGAGGTTTGAATCTCACACTACTAAGCCCGAGGATGTGCGATAATCTGCACCATCTTAAACGGGTTCCCCAAAATGGGTTGTAGCGGCGCTTTGCAAAGATTGTATAAATACTAAATCCTTTAGAAAACGGTTTTATAAAGTAAATGGTATTTATTTGTAAAGATGTCAATTTTCCGTATTCTATTTTCTAGGGCTCCTAAGTCAACTAGACTATTCCTAACTGGTCCAAAACGACAAGTTGTGAGATACCTCAAATCGCATCTTCATCGCCAATTGTGGCCAGGTAAGTACAAGTGAAGAAAGGAGGGATCCGCTCACGAATCACCGTGAGACGGGCCTTTTAATGTTACATTTTTCACTTGCCTAGCCTAGACACCACAAAGTCAGGTTTAGATAAACGACTGATACCCACAATCTTGTCCTATTTTCCTAATAAGTGGTATTTATTTAAAAAGTGTATCAATACTAAATCTTTTAGAAATTGTTTTATTTAGTAAAGGGTATTTAAATGAAATTGTTCGTTTTTCCGTATTCTGAGTTCTCGAGGGTATCGTGTTAGGTTGTATATGAGTGTGTGAGGAGGTAGGTCGTTATCTCGTGATCTACTTTAAAGGTATAGCAAGTTTAATGGGGTTAAATGTAGAATTTGAAACAATGTGGTATTTAAGTGAAAAATACGATAAATTGAAATAGCCATCATTTTATGAAATAAAACTTAATCAATTTGGTTGATTGGTATTTAATAGTCAACATGAGAGAGTTTAAGCATAATTGTATTAACGAGAAGTGAAATTTTATAAGAAACCGAATCGGAAATCGGATTTGTTCCGATTCCGTCGGGTTTTGTAAATCCGTATTTTTAGATAGAAGTGATAGGTAGAAATTGGGACTTACGGTTTTAGGACACACAAGAGGGTGAGAGGGAAGTAGTGGAATCACCGATGTGTTGCGTCGTCGCCGGGAGTTCTTAGGACGAACGCCGGAAGTTCCGCCGGGAATTCGTCGGAGCTTCGCCTCGAGCTCGTTTTCAAAGTGCACAAGATTCTTGGAAATTTTTAGCGAGTTGGCTCAGAGTTTGTGATGAGAGGGTAGAGGGTAGGGGTGGTATTTATAGGGTTAGGGTAGATGAAAGGTTAAAATGAAAAATATGATAAAATGTATTAAAAGTGGAGTAATTGGGGGTTTTAAAAGAGCACTGGAAATATTCTGAGGCTAAAATTTTGCAGGTGAATAGGGAATATGAAAAGGCACAACTTTCATGTTGGGGTCGTCACCGGAATCGGCCGACTCGGTGGTGACTCGGCCGTGACTCGGTCTGAGGACTGAGTCGGCCGAGTCAAGGCCGATTTGGCCGATTCCCGGCCGAGTCGGGCAGCCGGGATCCCCCCCGATGATTCATCTAACCTCTGGCAATGTTACATTTTTGGGTGTAGCGGGGTTTTTGTGAGATATGCACGTGTAAACCCTTGGTATTCTAAAGGTTTTACAAAAATCAATATTAAAAATAATGTGGGGTATGGGATTTGAACTCTGGTGGCTTAGTTCAGCAGTGCAAGGTATTACCAATGAGCCACAAGCTTCTTCTTGTAATTATGGAGCTAATTAATTACTTAAAGCAATAACAGTAAATGTAAATACCCTAAGTATACATTAATTTTAAAGCAAATTTTTGTACACTAAAAATGGAGTTGTTACATTCTTTTAACTTGTAATTAAAAAGCAAAATAATTACTTATATCTTGTGCTCAGGCTAAAATACCCTGTTTCCCCCAATCAGAGCAAAGCTCTATTTTGAAATTCAAAATTCAAAAATTGAAGCAACGCTTCAGATCCAGCGCTAGACGCGCTGCACGCCACGTGTCAAACACGGATGCGCTAGCGCCAGGTGCGTTGCGCCCTAGGAAGTTCACCCCCAATCATAGCAAAGCTCTGTTTTGAAATTCAAAATTCAAAAATTGAAGCAACGCTTCAGATCCAGCGCTAGGCGCGCTGCGCGCCACGTGTCAAACACGGATGCGCTAGCGCCAGGTGCGTTGCGCCTTAGGCAGTGCACCATGTGTGTGCTAGCGCTAGGCGTGCTGCGCGCCACGTGTCAAACACGGGTACGCTAACGCAGGCTGCGCTGCGCTCTGGGCAGCGCACCACGTGTCAAACGTAGGTGCGCTTGCGCAAAGTGCGCTGCGCTCTGAGCAGCGCACCACGTGCAAAGCACGGGTGCGCTAGTGCTGGAATTATAAAATTCCCCACCGTTAGATCAAAAGATCTAATAATAATGATAAATCATTAATTAATCAGAATTAAAATTCTGTTATGGAAAGATCTTTCCAATCTTGTTAAAAACAAGAAGATTACCTTCTGTAAAACAGAAGCCCTAGGATCAAAGATCCAACGGTGGGAAAACGTCCCCAAATCAATCAGAGAAAGATCTCTTTAACTGATTTAACAAATCAATTTGCCCTATATAAAGGCCCCAAGACTTCAAGTCTGATATAGAAAAAAACCCTACAAACTTTGAGAAAATTCAAAAGAAAGAGAGCAAGCTCTTGAAAGAAGATCATTTCTTCAAGGTAAAAAAAATAATTCTTGAACAAAGAGATGAAATCATCTCATTAGAACAGAAGAATTATCTTCTTAAAAGATTATAGATCTACAAAAGACCAAGGTCTCTTATAAAAAGAGATCAAAAGATCTCATTGTAGAAACAAAAGAAGTATTTACTTCATTCACAGATCATTGATCTACAAAGGCAAACCCCTTTCAAAAGTAAGAACTATTGTTCTTGAATCTTGAGGCAAAGCCTCCTTTAAAAAGAACATAAACTTGTTCTCTGATCATAAATTTGATCAAATGCGCTTTGCGCTACTGAAAAGTGTCTTGCACTCATGAACTGCGCTTTTGCGCTCTTTGGACCGGCGCTCAGCGCCAAACGTGCCACGTGTTAACCATAGATACAACTTGCGCTTTGCGCTTCTGAAACAGCGCCTGTGCTCATGGGCCGGCGCTCAGCGCCAAGCGCGCCATGTGTCACTTACTGGTGCACCACTAAACTAGCGCAACGCGCTCATAAATTGAAAGCGCAATGCGCTCATAAACTGGCGCTTAGCGCTAAGCGTGACACATGTCCTTTTCGTGTGCGCTACTTGGCAGAAGCGCAATGCGCTCTTTAATTGGCGCAAAGCGCCTGGCGCGCCATGTGGCACGCTGTCAGAACACACATTGTTCTGATGAATGCTATGCATTCAATACAAGAAAAAAAATGTCAGGATCTAATGCTCAGCATTATTAAAAGGGCCAAGCCTAAGTAAATGCTCAACAGCCCAGAACAATAAAATATTAAATATTTTAATCTTATTGGACTTAGCCCAATATTGGCCATAAGTGTCACGCCCCGCTTCCCATAGTACGCTAAGATAGGCACGTGCCATAGCCAACCATGCTACCTGTGGATAGGAAAAATCCCTCCACAGTCACATTACGGCTGTAGAGATATCAAGAACAGGAAAGTAAACTAAACTATCTAGTACATGTCCATGAGCCAGAGTAAATGAGTCAAGAAATAATATAATATGCGGAAGCAAAAGATCCAATAAATAAACACCTGGATTAGTAAATCTGGATACCAACAGAGTCCTCACCGCTCGGTCTAACAGCGGTGGTACTCCTGATCAGTTTGCAACAAAGGTAGAGAATCCGGGCCATGCAAAACCCAGACGTCAGTGCGTCATAACATCAAGCAATAACATAAACATGGTAGCAAAACATACAGGTATGCGCATGAACAGTAAAAACAGATATAACAATAATATAAGTGAGGACAGTGGAGTAATGTGTAGTGACTGATCTAAACTGGTCTATTGGGTTAACTACTCTTAGGTCATTGAAATCAATTTGATGAATCATCGATGTAACTCAATAGTATCCCGTGCGTGCCCGGGATCACGGTGAAGATTCTCGGGCTGAAACCGAGACATGCCGCTAGGCACTAAAGGAAAAGGGTAACGATGAATGATGTCAAAAGCATCATCCCAAGACTGGCCTAGCCTCTAAAAGGTAGTGGGTAACGATGGATGATGTCAGCAGCATCATCCCAAGGCTGGCCTAGCCTCTAAAACTGATCGTTAAGGTAGCGAACTGTCGAGTTACAAGTCAGGTTTCTTCATTGATTTCCCCATACCCCCAAGTTATATGTGTTCAAGTCAGGTATTAAATAATCTGGAGCTAATGCCAACACAGGATCAGGCAGGTACATGTTTGTCGGGATAGACAACAGAAAATGTCCGTAAGGACAACAGGTCAAGTTTGTTGGCATTAGACACAAGATTAGGTAACGGGTAAAGCCATGGTACATCAGGTCAAGCCAGATAGTATATAGGTATCATGTCATGTCGAGAGGTGCACGGTACCATGTCGTGTCAAGTAGTAGGTGTAACGAGTCATGTCAGGGTTGCACAAAATGTCATGTGGGTGCTCATAATCAAACTAACATAAGCATGAGTATACAAAACAAGCATGGGTACTAATAGAACAATAAACTGGAATATTGTAATGTGAAATGCAATCAGGTACAGATTAAGGCATAAAGATGCACAGTTATGATTAGGGTTAAAGTTAAAGTTCCAATACTAATCAAACTACAATTTATCAAATGTGGAATGTTAATAGTTCAGTGTTATACATTCAAGTGATCTATGGATGCAATAATATGTATACTAGACGAGATGGATGCAAACGGGTGTTTGCAAGGTTATAAACTATTTAAATGGTATTATGGGCTATGCAACCAAGCACTATGATATAAATATGTACGTGGGCACAAAATATTGTAATCTAACATGCAACCAGGTATGTTTTCATAATTAACTCTAAAATGATATAAACGGACATCGAATGGTAAAATTTAATATAGGGCACTAAATTCAAACTTCATGCTTAATATATATCTAAATAAATATGAAATGTTATAAATAGCATGTAGCAAGTTTTACTTGCCTCGATCGGATCACGATACGGGATGCGCACACAACGTCCAATGTCGGCAAATATTGCAACATCCATACGCGCATACGGGACAGGTCCAGGCAACGCAAGAGGGTGATCACGCAGGTAAGGTACGTCCTCTGGGTCGTCTGGAACGGCAGCGACGGTCACGGCTCCGGAGATGATCGGATAACAAGAATCCAAGAAGTAAAGAGAAGAAAATAAAGGAAGAAGAAAGGAGAAGAAGAGAAGAGGGCTAGGGTTAGCACCGTGGTTCTATGGTGTGGTACTTGGAGACAGAGAAGATGCGAGGGGTTACATTGACGATTGGTCAACGACGGCGAGAATGCAACAGGGTTTTCCGGCGAGGTAGTAGTGTGCAGTGGGGTTCTTGGCCGTCGGGGATCAAAGGTTGCAGGGGAAATGCTTGGGATCTGGAGTGGTAGAGAGGAGAGAAGGGAGATAGGATAACAAGAGGTGGTGACGGCGAGGGACGATCGCCGGTGGCGAGGAAGGGTGCAGGGAATGCAAGCGAAGGTGGAGGTGGAGGAGAAGAGAGGAGAGGGATGAGGGATGCAGACGAGGTGAAGAAGACGAGTGGAGGCCGACGAGGTGGTCGGCAGTGGTAGCGACGGCGAGGGATCACCGGCGAGGAGGGTGAGAGGTGATGAGTTAAGGATTCTGTGAGGGGTTTGGATTGGGGTTGCGATGGGTTGTAGGGAAGAAGAAGGTGATGGATGTGAGGTCAGAGGCGACGACGAAGTGGGTCGCCGGCGGTGAAGGGTGCAAGTGAAAGAGGAGATGGTCACGGTGGGTTCGTCGGGTTAAAGGTGTCGTGGGTTGTGGGTGTTGCGGTTGAGGAGGATGTAGGGGAGATGACGAGGGTGAGGAGGCGACGATGACGTAGCGGAGGCGGCGATGGCAAGATGCGGCGAGAGCGAGCGGGGTTTAGGGTTGCGAGGCGAAAGAAAAAGAAATGAAGAAGACGAAGAGAGAGAGAGAGAATATAGGCAGGGAGGGAGAGAGAGAGAATATGGGCGAGAGGAGAGAGATTCCCGAGAGAGAGAAGGAGAGAGGAGAGAGACAAAGAGAGGAGAGAGAGAGAGAGGGAGGAGAAAGAAAGTTGTTTGGTAGCGGAGAGAGAGAAAGAAAGAAAGAGAAAGGGAGAGAGAGAATGAGAGACTGCGAGGGAAGAGAGAGAAGGAGAGAAAGAAAGAGGAGAGAGAGAGTTGGACGTGTTGTTTTTGTTAGGGGAAAAAGAAAAATATAAGGAACGAATATTTAGAGAGAGAGATAGAGCGAGGGCTGTGAGATTGAGAGGTTAGGATTTTAGGTTTTGATATTAAAAAGATAAATATATCTATAGGTGTGCAGAGAGAGCAGAAGATTTGTAAACAATATATAAATATATATTTTTTTAAAATCTTATATAAACAGTTATATATAAATTAGAATATAATATTGATTATATTAAAGATTTTGGCTAAAACAAAAATAGTCCAAAACACGCCCGGGTCGGGTCTAAAAATCTAGTTTTAAAATACGGATAATATACGTGTCAACCAACATCAAAATAAGATATCCGGGTAACGAAAAAGCATACCCCCAAGAACGGATGCACGTAGCGTGCACGTAGATATCCAAACGAGTCCGTTTCACTGAACGGAACGAGAACACGAGGTGCGGATGCTACCACAGGGTCAGGAGTATGATGCAAGCCATGCTAGATATTTTTAAAAATATTTTCTTTGACTTTATTTGTTTTATTAAAAAATGTAAAAGCCAGATATAAATGCAAGCATGCAAGATATGCAACAAGAAAATGCACGGATCTACAAACTAGCAGGGATACCTCAAAGACAAGAATCAAGACGGTTTCCCGCAAGCGGGTCGGGTCACGGATACAATGCAGATGTCAAAAAAATACTATTTGCACCCAAAACACAGCAAAACAAGAAACAACCATAATAAAGAAATACTCAGAAAAAGAACTGGTATAAATGAACTAGGGTGTTACAATAAGTCCTCAACTTATATTGAACTGAGCCCATCTGCTCACGAATATTCAACAGATCTTAGTCCCAAACTGGGCTACAGATCTTCCAATCAATTCACACCGGTTCGAGGGTACATCTCTTTACTTCTCTGATACTTGTCATTGTAATCCTTCAACGTCTTCAGAGAGGTGACGGGTCCCGACAACCACACATTTCACGGACTGTGGGATCCTTAAACTCATGGACTACGACGTCCTTAAACTTCATAGACTACGATGTTTCTAAACTACGGACTGTGAGGTCCTTAAACTCATGGACTACGATGTCCTTAACCTAACATTGGACCGAGATGTCCTTAAACTAACATTGGACCGTAATGTCCTTAAACTAATCGACCGCAATGTCCCTAAACTAAATAATAGAGGCCACATGCTTTCTTGTTGGATCTAAACGATCCTGTTAAGTTGATCTTAGTCTAAACATTAGACTAATGTATCCTTAACTAACGTTTAAGTTGATCTTAGTCCTAAATGAGGCTAACGTATCCTTAAACCCAAACCCCAAACCCAAATCTAAGAAAATACGGATTTGGACTAATCCACGCCCTATGGGCGACAACATAAATTAGTCACCGTATACAATTCACGGGCAACCGAAAACAAAACAAACACACACGACACGAAGTGACCATCTGGAGAAGGAGAAATTGGTTACCGCGATGCGGTAGCGTAATTAACTGCAGTGGCTTGCGCCTGCAGGGAAGAGCGTCCCCACAATCAAAAACCCCTCAAACGAGGGGGAATCTGACGAAGTCTGCTACATCAGCCGCATCCGTTTAAACTTTCGATACATGGTGCCATAAATCAACTTGGCATCTTCGGAGAGGTGGACGGATAGCACCAATTAGCATCTGCCCCGAAATTCAGGCAAGACGTTCGCCGCATCTTCGCGCTTCTTTTGGCGGGGAACAGATTCTGGCACGCCCGGTGGGACCTTTTCCTCTTTCCACTCCACACTTCGTGTGTCGTGTTCGAGAACGAATCGCGGTTTGATATGGTTGCCCTTGGGTTCGAGGTAGTAAGATTTGGTTTCTTGCTTAGCGCAGAAAATGAAACATCAATGGCGTCTACTTGCGTGAAGTGTTCCAGCTGTAACTGCAACTCACGTTCCGCCTCATCTGGAGGCATAGCTTACGGGCCCCAAGCGGCCTCCCTGTTCACGATGCCGGTGGACCAAGTCACTGGACTGTTCTTTGGGACTGTGATCCCGCCCATGAGCTTCAATGCCCCGATGTTGTCGCAAGAAGCCCCAAAAAAGTCGGTATTCGATCGACTTACCACTACTGCGACCCCTCTCAACGGGTCGTCCAGCTCCGGCGCCTCAGTCTTCGCCAGATTGGGCCAAAGTTCATGTGGGCCCATGATGAAGCCTGCAATTCCAGAAAAGGTTATTCCGAAGAGGATAGCCATCCCTGCTCCCGAAGTCGTCAAGACGGCTTCTCCTGCCAAAGGGTAGGTCTTTACAAGACCGACTGTTCCGGCTCCTATTCCGGCTCCTGTCCCTGCTCAAAAGTCTGTCTTTGACAGATTGGATACTGATACTCAACGGAAGTCGGTCTTCAAGAGGCTGGTACCGGAAACGCCTCACCAGAACAGGGGGCATGACGAAGCCATCCCCATCACCGAACCAACACCATCGGCTCGACACGCTCGACGTCGCAACTGGCGCCGAGTAAGAAAGGCCGGGGGCAACTCCCCTTCTGGGCTAACTCCACCAGCCCCAACGGTGGAAGTCAATGCTGCCGTTCCAACCGGGAACAACTTTGAATTGCTGAACAAGGTGCGCAGGAACTCTCTGACCACCGTACTGAAAAGATCTCCTCCATCCGTGGAGAATGCACCGAAGGCGAAGCCGGAACAACCCTCTCAGCGGCTATCCTCCAAAATCTACAAAGTCCGGCGACAGGTCCAGAAGTCGGTGATTGATCAAGATTACCCTCGCCGACAGAAAAAGGTGAAGGTTCAACAGGATAAGAACCATCCTGTCAAGCCACAAAGGACGACAACTGTTCATATCATAATATTGCATTATTATATTCCCCATTCCTAGTCATTTTACAAATAAACAGGTGCTTTTGACCCATGTCTGCTACATAGTTGAAGGTAACAGGTTCTCGGAATAAAAACAGTGAAATTGATAAAAAGACGATACAAAAGTGAGACTTCGACCAACAAACAGAGAATCTTTATCTTGCCTACAGTTTGAAGACTAAACGAAGATCAATGGACAATTTCACAAAGCACAAAGGCAGAGCAAGGTTCAAGACTTCGACACGAAGCAAGCGGTAAAAGTCCACGACTTTATTCACTGTGGAGATCTGGAAGAGAACCAGAAACCAATATGAGAAAACAACTGAAGAAAAACCAAGAAAAATGCAACATGAATCAGCCCAAAGAAAATGAGCCTACAAGGCCCATATACGGCCGCGGAACCGCGGCCAAACGTGGGCTTTGGCCGCGGATCCGCGGCCACGTGTTACCCATGTCGGTGGAAAATCATGAGGCGGCTGCGAGCGTTGACTAGTTCTTTTTCTTAGGGGGTATTTTTGTAAAAGCAGATGTGCGTCGATTGTAACCCTAGGGTTTTCTATGAATCTATAAATAGAAGCCCTAAAACTCGTTTTAGGTTATGCCTCTTCTTGTGCCTCATTATAAATCTCAAATTCAGATCTGTAAAGAATGAAGAGTGCATCAATAAAATAGGAGTAAGTTTTCTTTTCATCGCCCTAGTTAATTTTATTATCTGCCCTAGGTAATTTCTTATCTTCCCTAGTTAGATCTTTAATTCTTTGCCCCAGATAGATAGTTTATATATGTTCTTCAATTCCCTAATGAGCGAGTAGTCTCCTCGCTTGTTAGGGTTAGCTTTGGGGAAGGCTTGAGAGATGAAGATCTCTCACCCCTTTCTTGCCCATCACACGTTTTTATAGGACTCTATGCATACATGCACACACCGCTCCCTACGGCACCCTATCCCACGAGGTAGCGGTGATACCGTGGTATAAAGGCCCGGTTGAACGTGTTTTCCATGGAGATTAGGGTAAGGATTAAGAAAGGAAGGACAAGAACCTAGAGGAAGAAACACCGTTTCTTCCCGATGGTACTAATCCCCTTTATTAATAATTACCATAACTCCTAAATAGATTTTAATTTGGGTATAGAAAGCGGTGAGATTTATTTACATTTCCAAACTTAACCTAAACCTAACCCTAGCAAGATTTAGATCTAGATAAATTAGTTTTTAGATTTAATCAATCCGACACTAATCGGAATTAACTCGTAAGAACAATTAGAAAATTCACAACATCCCTGTGGACCGACCCGTACTCACCGGCTAGCTACCAAGCGACACCGTTCTTGATTGCGGTTATAAATATTCTTTGATCCATACAAATCAAATGGCGCCGTTGCCGGGAATGGCGTGTTATTTTCTTTTTGCAATTTCGAGTTAATCTAAAATTAAAAAAATCATAAAAACCGAAAAATTTAAAAAAAATATAAAAATTTATCATTTTGTTATTTTGTGAAGGGTATTTTTGTTTGAATTTTGCAAGATCTATAATCGAGTTCGGATCTGGAAAAATCCAGAGATCAAAACAGCAAATATCGAATCTGAACAAACAGAGGAATATCACAACAGACAACAGAAGAAATTTAGAGGACCGAGTCGACAAGTCAACCGCGGAACAGCGGTCAAAGGTGCGTTTCGGCGGCGGAACCGCGGCGATCTGGTGACATCAGAAGAAAAAAAAAACGGCCGCGGAACCGCGGCAGTAGTACTACTTTGGCGGCGGAAGCGCGGTAAAAAAAAATCACTGTAAGTTCCCTCTGTCTTTTTCCTCTAAACTCCAAATATCTCCTCTATAAAATCTCCTGCAGGATTCTTTGCGCTTAAAAAATCTCTCCCCCTTCCAATAATTGATCTTGTGCATGATTCTTTGCGCCGCGCTAAAAAATAAAAAAAATTGTTTGCAAGCGATTGTTACTGTTTTGCATATTTTTAATCGGACTTTAAGGGGCTTGAAACCAATCCAGATTGGGTGGTGATTGATTCGAAAAATTGTGTGTGTAGTTAACCGCAATCAATAACGGTGTCGCGTGTAGCTAGACCGAGATGAGTATGGGTCGTCCTCAGGGAAACGTGGAACCTTTTACTTTTACTTTAGATGTGTTGAGAAAGAGAGGAGGGATAAAGAATTTTACAGGAAGATTTCTAGATCTACGTCAAACAAGAATGTAAAATATAGATCTAGATTATTTTAAAGATGTAATTAATATAATAAGAGGGCTTGTAGGGTTCGTTAGGATTTAGTAGTTATGGACGATTAATTAAAAGTTACCATTTTTATCCATTAATAGATTTAGAACTAGAACGACGGTGATGCGTGTAGATTAGGGTTTCTGGAGGGAAAAGGAATCCCACTCTTAATCCTTATCTCGACATGGAACTCCGTTCATATCTAGCCTTTACCAAAACAATCATTAATCTAATCTCTAATCGCGGTCGGAACTAGCAAAGAATTGCTAGCGCGCCTGATTAGGATGTTAATGATTCTTTTGATAAAGTTCCTAAACTTTATAGGACTTAAAAAGGGTTTAATTATTTTCATCGTCCATTAGCCTACCCTAATCCTACGAACCCTAACAAGCGGAGAATTACTCGCGCATGTTGTGAAAAGAAGATGAAAAGACAGAGAGGGAAAACATAATGTAAAATGCAAAAGAATTAAATAAAACAACTACCTTTATTAATCAACTTGAACAATCTACACTTTATTCCTTAGAAAATGATTACAAAACTAGTTGCTTCTCGATCTCTTCCAAGGAGGTAGATGAACAGTTGATGATCAGCCTGGATGCATGAGCGTCAGGGGCTTCATGATCTCTTCGGCTTGATCCTTTTTCCAAGAGGCTCTCGGTGCTCTTTTATAGTGCAAAACCAGAATCTTCTTGTTGAAAACTTGGTAAAATTTATCATAGATTTATGCCAAAAAATCTCATTCTCTAACTCCCTGGAATTGCGACGGATCCGCGGCCCAAGGGGGGGTTTGGCCGCGGATCCGCGCTTGATGGTCGAGATCTCGCGACTGAAATTTTTGGGCTTGCATCTTTTGACATGTGGCAATCCTACGCACCTTCAGAATCTGAAAATCTTTTCTCGGTTGCTTCCAGACTTGGTCTCCAAGTTTTGCTTCTTAATTTGGCAAGATTTCTTCAACAACTTGATTTGTTTGATAAATTCTGCATAACAACTTGGAAAATTATGCACAATAATCTCAAATAATATTTAGTAGGCTTATTTCTACTAGGATTTGGTCAATGGATTTATTTGCATACATTTTCCTACCAAATACTAATTAAAATATATTAACACATGGAAAATGGTGCTTTTACACATAAACCCTCATATGTATAATATATTATAATAAAGTTCTTTTTTTAATATGTAAATGGTAGGAAAAATGTAATACAAATGTGCAGTTTTATCAACTGAACAGGTGGGGATTTCATCACCCTTCCCAGGACCCCAAAAATCATATAAGGCATTTTGCATTGACCATTATTAATTAAAAAAGACTAGACTCAGCCCTAAGGACTTCGCGGCAAAGGACTAGTTGTAGGCATCAACCGTTTATCCTAACCTGACTTTGTGGTGTCTAGGCAAGTGTGTCTAAGGCGAGTGGTTACTTAATTAGGTCCACTACTTGTAGTGGAGAGCCTCCCACTCACCTGGCACTTACCTGGCCACAATTGGCGGTGAAGAGGCGGTTTGAGGTCCTATTTCTAGCCCTTTGGAATAGTTAGGAGCTATCTAGCTGACCTAGGTGACCCTAGATCTAGGCCTGATTGTGCATTTGTGGTTGATTGCATTTGTGTCTAAGCCTTTTATCGAAAATCTTTTTGCAAAGAGCACCACATAAAAAAAAAGGAAATTTTTTTACAAAAACTTGCAACTTATCGCTAAGAAATCCTTGCACCCCACTTACACCCACCTTCTTTTTCTTCTCCTTTTTACATCATGGGTACCCTACCTCACAAATCTCTTGCCGAACTTTGGTACCCTGAACCAAACTTTGCCTCTTACGCGAATTGTTTTGGTCGAATTACGGACGACACCTCCATGCCCAAAATTTCTTTGAAAGATCGAATAGAAGCATCTAGGAGAAACAGTTCGACTCTGCAATCTACTTTATATCAACCATTTCAACATTCATCATCTTCTTACGTTGATACCACTTTTTCGAGTCTTGTTATAACTCTGAAACCCATGTCTATTGCTGAACACATTGAACAATCTCGTAACCGATCCTTCACTCCTTTCAACACTTCGAGCTCTTTGGATCAACAAGTCCATTCACCTTTTTATCCAAATGTTGATCATACTCCTGTCCAACCATTCAATTCCGACCAGTCTTATCCGACTTCCGCACCTTCCCTAGACATTGCTTCTACACCGTCATTTGGGGGTTTCACGTATCCAAACAATTTTGAATCTTTTACTGAAACCCATTCACAACCCATGTCTAGTATGGAACAGTCGTTGGAAGCTTATATTGAAGCAACAAACAAACAGATGAGGAATTTGGATGCGTCCATTGCCGCCCTTATGCAACCTAGTGAACCGGTAGCTAGTTTCCAACTAACTCCAAAAATTCCAATGTATGATGAGGCGGTTGGACAGAGTGAGAATTTTAGAGGAGAGAGTGAGCTGTGCACCCTTTCAAATCAAACCTACCCATTACCAATTGAATTCCACAACTCCAGTTTTCAAACAAGTGTCCCAAATGATTTATCAGTTGAAAATAAAACATTTAATGAGTTGTGCGACTTTGTAGTGCTTGATTTGCCAGATTGTGAAGCGTCCCTTTCGAATGAAACCACACATAATCCTTTTGAACTTTACACCTCCAATCTAGAACCTGAATTGATAAATATCCATGCTTTTGATGAGGTGTCTGAAAAAATTGATTTTTACTTGATTGAGGATATTGACGCAGGGAATATTTTGGATGATGAACCGGTAGATTTGACTGAAATTTTATCTCCAATTCATCATCCCGAGTCATTAAAAGTTTCTCCCGAACCTCATATGCGTCTTGATTTTGATGATAATTGCATGGATAAGCTATATTTTGAGGAGAATTATGAGGATAGTATTGAGGAGAATATTGAGGATAGTACTGAGGATGGACCATTTTTGTTTGATGTGTCGGATTTTCCAATTCATCCTCCTGAACCTTTAACTGTTATACTTCCTAAATCAATCCCCCTCCTTTCCATCGTTCTGACCACGCAAAAGATCACGCTTGAGGACTGTGAGCTTGAAAAATTTCTGTTTGATCACAACGGTTTTGACGCCACTAGTGCGTTCTTCTTTGAATCTGACACAGTTCTCACAGCCGATAACGATTATGAGTGTTTCACTTTTTCGGACGATGTTGAAAACTCACCTCCCGAGTTTGAGTCCTTTAAATTTTCAGATGAGTTAGTTGAACCATCAGACTCAGTTGCTTACAGTCATTTCGAACCATTGATGGAATCCTTCAAGTTCGAGACAGATTGCTTCGGTAAGAATAAGACTATCCCTAAATCACTCCCTTTCGTCCTTCCTATCGTTTCGACCACGCAAGACTCCGTCGCGTTTCCATTTTCAATGGAGGGTTTACCAAGTTCGACGTACCCATGTTTTCTTGCGAATCTTGAGGGATTTGACCCCATTTCTCGACGGGTTGATAAATTAACACAATCGCTTTTAACATATCGGTCATCACAAATTGCGCTAATTTATTCACTCGATTTACACCCTCAAGTTCGTACTACACTTCTTTCTCTTTTCCGCCATTCTTTTCCTCCACCGAGACCATATTCCACTCTTCTTCCCATTCGGTCTCGTGTGTTTCTCAACTCCTTTCTTTACACTCCATTCTTTCACTAACCATACCATTATCACGATAGAATTTTTGAATGGTTGGTGCTAACCTTTGGTCTGTGTAAGGCCTTGTATAGTTTGATTTTTTCTCCTCCCTAACTCTGAACTTTAACGCTTAAACAGTGGAAACACTATTTCACTTAAGTTTGGGGGGAACTTTGTTGTATATATATTTTGTTTTTTCTTTTAACAATAAAAAAATAAAATACAATTTTTTTTTATAAATAAATAAACAAGGGAGTGCCGACAATTTTGACCCTCTTGGTATAGCATGACAGTGAGGACACTGTCAAGTTTAAGTTTGGGGGTATACTCGGTAAGCCTTCTTCCTTCGCATTCATGTGTATATTCTTGAATTTGCATACTTATTTTAAAACCCATAAAAACTGAAATTTTTTAAAAATTATAAAAATTAAAACATTCAATTTTGGCCATAATTAACTTGAGTATGACAATACGGTTGACTAGCTAGGAAAAACTAGATCTTAGACTTAGTAAATTAAAAAACCCTAAAAATAACCTTCTTAAAATTTAACGGTAGAAAGTATATGTCTTTGTAGTTTATTTAGAAATAGGCAAATTTCGAGTTGACTTCTTGGGCTAAGTTAAAACAAGGGAAGACTATTGATGTTTTTATTAAAGTGTAAGTTTGAAAAATAATTCCTAAGCTTAAGTCTAAATTCTGAAAATATATACCCTATAAATTGCACAAACACGAACCTTGAAACTTAGAATAGTAGAAGAGACCTTGAAATGCTCTTGTCTAAAGTCCTTAGTACGAAGAAAAATAAAATAAAAATTCAAGTGTGAATAAAGAGATAAAAAAAATGAACACTGGTTTTGTAATTACTTAAGGCTGCATAAATAGAAAAATTATATAGCGAGGGTGCTTTATTGTAACACCTTAGGATAAGGGTTAGTGAATAATTATAATTAAATAATGGTTTTTAATAAAAAGTTTACCAAATTGTGTCTTAAATATTTTTCCTAATCTAATAAATATTTTTCCAAAATTTTCCTAGGCTTGCACACATATGTGCATGTAAACTAGGGTTTTTAAATTAAGTAAATACAATAATTATTAACCATGGTGGGTTAATTATAGGATTAAGTCTTTTGGATTCTTAAATGGGTTTTAAATTAATTAGTTAAGAGGTTACTTTAATTTGAATGTTGGTTTAAGTGTTGACTTGTGAGAAGGAGAGAGAGAGGGCATCATGGCTTAGCCCATGCTTGCCATTAATGAAGAGAGAGAGTGAGGGGTTGACCCTTGAGTGTAGGTTGTTTTTCTCTCATTTCTTGTTTTCTCTCCAACACTCACAAACACTCACACACACACTTACCTCCCTTCACACCCCAGCAGCAGCAGCAGGAGAAGAAGCCACAGCAGCAGCAGGGGCAGCAAGAGGAAGCAGCAGCAGCAAGCACAAAACAGCAGCAACAGCAGAGGCAGTGAGCAGTAGCAGGCCCCAGCTCCCAGTGCAGCCTCTTCTCTTCACTTCTCCACCTTCCTCCAACTCCCTAGGGTTAAGTATGAGGTATATTTCCTAATTTAGTCCCTAGTTAGCTTGGTTAGTGTAGATTTTGCATCGGTTATTGGATTTGAGTGTGTTTTAGTGCGATATGGGGTGTTTAGTGAGAACTTTGTGCATTTGGGATATGATTTGGTTTCAGTAGGATGTTTGAGGTCTGTTGAGACCATTGTAACCTAGTCCAACCCCGATTACACTAAAATACCACCAGTTTTCATATTGGATGCAAATGTCGTATTTGTGTAAAATTGAGTTTTTCTGGATCTGCTTTTGACCCTGTAAGTTCAGATTGATTTTGAGTGGACTGTGGCATAGTGGAGTGGAGATGATATACTAGATGAAACCCGACCCCCTAACTCCCCTTCCCGGCCGCCAAAACCGCCATTCTGGCCGCAAATTGCGGCCAGACAGGGGGTGTTTTGGTGGTTTTTGGGTTCTGTAGGTGTGTTTTTGTGTGTAGGGTCTTTTGGTATATATATTTTTTTAAGATCAATTCTGTAGGAAAATCTGGGACCAGTTACCTGTTTTGCCGTTTTTCTAAACCTTCGCGACACGCGTGATACGTGAGTAGGTTTGGGTTCTGCGTATCGCGACGCGTCGGGGTAGTTTCGTGGCGCGTGAGTACACGTTTTAGCGTATCGCGCACACGCGCGATTGGTTTGCGACACAGGTTTCTTGTTGGATTATAATGTCGCGTTTTGTGACTTGAGCTTATATGTGTGATATGTTATGTGATTTTAGGTTCGCAGGCCAGTGAGACGGACGCTACAAAGAAGGGCAAGCAAGTGGTTGGATACACTTAGCGCGAGGCACGGTGAGTAGATTTCACATCTACGGGGATATCGCCCGCATGACGTTATGCGTCAGGGCTGATAGAACTTTGTTATTATATGTTTCATGCACCCCATAGACTGTCATTGCATATTGCATTCCCTGCTATATATATATATACATATTGCTTAGAACTGATAGAACTGCCATGATCATACTATTGTATATTGTTGTAACTCATCTATACATGACATGACTTGGACTTCATACTTGATACCTATATCACATTGGATCATTGCATTGTAGTTCATTTTTATGTGACATGACTTGATATACATATTTGATGCACATATCACATCACAATTACTTGTATTATTGTTGGGTTTTCATGTGATTTCTGGATTTGGGAACCGTGGCCTTTTCAATAAGTAATCATTAAAAACCCGGTTCCCTTGATATGATATTTTGGGGGCGTCACCCCGTGTTTTCTCGGTGCTAGAAGCACGTATTGATAGAGGGCTGACCCGGACTGACGGATGCCCGATGGATTGATAGAGGGCTGACCCGGACTGACGGATGCCCGATGGATTGATAGAGGGCTGACCCGGATTGACGGATGCCCGATGGATTGATAGAGGGCTGACCCGGACTGACGGATGCCCGATGGATTGATAGAGGGCTGACCCGGACTGACGGATGCCCGATGGATTGATAGAGGGCTGACCCGGACTGACGGATGCCCGATGGATTGATAGAGGGCTGACCCGGACTGACGGATGCCCGATGGATCGATAGAGGGATGACCCGGACTGACGGATTCCCGATATATACTTTGAGAGAGGGCTGACCCGGATTGACGGAGGCCCGATACAGGATGTTTTACGTGTCGATGATAGACACGAGTATTTATGATATTTGGGTGCCGATGTTGGGCACTCGGGATTCTCAGGGATATACAGGTTATGAGGGCCGATGGAGTACCGGCGTTTGAGATGCTGGGATTTGTGGTGCATACATACTTATATAGTCCACCTCGATACTTCATGTAGATACTATATCCCCATGCTCAGCATTCATTACCACATCTCATCCTGTAGTGTATCACTTGGTAGAGGACTGGCATTATTATTATGCATACTGCACATCGCATTGATATTATCTGCTGGCATTAGTAGAGCCACGCTATATGTGCATGCTTGCGATTACCTTTATATGTTATCTCTATTCACGAGTTGGCAACTCACCCCCGTTGTGCCACAGCGTTTGCAGGTTGCCCTTGGGAGTAGTCGCGGCTGGCTGTTACCTCATCTTTTGGCACAGATACCCCTTTTGAGCAGAGATAGTCTTTTGCTGATAGGTGGGTTTTGTACGGTATCTGTTATATTTCAGTTGTATATTGATGTATCTAGTATTCTCCATCTACCTTTCTGTATTGACTTAGAGACAGTTGTGAGGACGATATGTATGATTTTATATTCGGGTGTCGAGCTCGCATGTGAGCCGACTTTACTTTATGCAGTCTTATCTTTTATGATATTGTCCTTGTTTTACTGTGTATTCTTCGCTACGGCGTCGTATATCATATAGTGATGCTTTATTCATGTCACTTGTTATTTCCGCTACACCTTACTTTTACCCGACTTTCGGGACTAATGTTTTAAAAAGGAAATGTTACCAAAATTATAAAACTCATAACTTTTGAACTTAAAAGGGATTTCTACTAAATAAATGGAAGTTTTCAGACATTTACTATTGCTTTTTACAAAATGTTTTAAATCACTCTATATTTATTGGTTTTGATTTCTGGGTTCGGCTTACTTAGCCGCGTTGCGCCTGTAGACGTTGCGTGGTTAAGTGCCGGTCACGAGTCGAATTCTCGGGTCGTGACAAAGTTGGTATCAGAGCGTAGGTTTTACCTTCGGAGTGTAGGATGACCCTAGTATGATGGAGTAGGTAGCTGCAGCAGGGTAGCGTAGCGTGCATATGTTCCGCGGCATACTCACGACACGGTACTTCGCTTACGCGACCTTAGGACTTATTGATTTGATCCCTCCTTATATTCTTGCGATTCGATTTCCGTGTTCTTATCGAATCCATATTTTCTTTCAGCCATTATGCCGCCTAAGACTACGAGGGCACAGAGAGCGGCCGCGAGGGCCGAGATTCGAGTTGATTCGTCCGAGACGAGGACTGATCCGGGCAGTACGCCGGTTGTACCCGAGCAGGCTGTTCCTGCCGTGACAGAGCAGATCGCCACGCTAGGGGCTGGTATGCAGGAGATGCGCCAGACGGTGGGATCTAGCATGCAGGAGATGCGCCAGATGATAGGATCGCTAGTTGAGACGCTTCGAGCGCAGCGACCAGAGGTAGCTCCACCAGTTCCAGAGACCGCAATGGTGCCTACTGTACAGCCAGTTGCCCCTGCAGCCACGGAGGTGATTACAGTATCGCTATCAGAGTTCATGAGGCTGAAGCCTCCAGCTTTCACAGGCACCGATACAGCCGAGGACCCACAGTCTTTCATCGACAGGATGGCCAGGATATGCCGTTCCCTCAGATGTGCAGATGCGAGATGGGTTGAGTTCGCGAGCTTTCGCCTGGAAGGTCTTGCGCAGAAATGGTGTGATTCAGTGGAGAAGGGCAGAGCAGCAGGTCTTCCTCCTATGACTTGGACGGAGTTCGTGACCATATTTCTAGCCCGTTTCCTTCTCCGGAGTGTTAGAGATGCCCGAGCACGCAGGTTTGAGTCCTTGCGCCAGACGCCAGGGATGACAGTGGCAGAGTATGACGTACTGTTTACAGAGCTAGCAGTCCACGCCCTACATTTAGTGGCCACCGAGGAGTTGCGAGTCCGGAGATTTGTTCGAGGCTTGATTTCACCAGTGTTCCTCGCGATCAGCGCGCAGCACTACGAGACCTACGCAGCAGCGGTAGACGCAGCCCTAGTGGTCGAGGAGCACCTTGTTGAGACTTCGGCACTCCCAGAGCCGAAGAGAGCTCGTGCGGATACTTCAGCACAGAGACAGCCTTTTCGGCGCCGTGATAGACGTATTGTAGGCAGCAGAGATTCAGGGCGGGGCCGGTTATTCAGTTCTTATTCCCAGGATGGTCAGCGGCCGTCGTCGGGATGTTTTCGCTGTGGGAGTTCTTACCACCGTGTACGGGATTGTCCTGAGTTACCCCGGACAGAGGCGACAGCACCGCATGCTACATTACCACTTTCACCACCCCAGAGAGCGTTGCCTATCGTACCTACCGTTGCTCCGCGCCAGACTCATACACAGCGAGGTCGTGGGCGTGGAGGGGTTACTCAGAGAGGGCGAGGTGACCGAGGCAGAGGGCAGCCAGTCACAGGTGGTGGACAGGCGAGGGTCTTTGCTTTGACACATCAGGCCGCGCAGGCGTCCAATGCAGTGGTTTCAGGTATCCTCCCTGTATGTTCAGTTGATGCACATGTACTGTTCGACCCCGGATCCACACACTCGTACGTATCCACGCACTTTGTGCCGAGTTTGGGTAGAGAGTCCGGCTTGCTTGATCAGCCGCTTGTGGTGACTACTCCTGTGGGAGAGTCGTTTGTTGCTAGGCACGTGTTCCGATCCTGCATCGTCTGTATTGGCGAGAGAGAGTTGCCTGTCGACTTGATCCTTCTGGAGATGTTGGACTTCGACGTTCTTTTGGGCATGGATTGGTTAGCCACGTGCTATGTTTCTGTGGACTGCCGCGAGAAGACAGTTAGATTCTGCTTTCCCGGTGAGTCGGTTTTTGTTGTGTTGGGGGACCGTAGTGCTGCCCCTCACAGTGTGATTTCTTCTTTTCGCGCTGGACAGCTTTTGAGGAAGGGATGTCAGGGATTTCTCGCCTATGTTCGCGATGCTCGCGCTACAGAGGTTCCATTAGATCAGGTTCCGGTTGTTAGCGAGTTTCCTGATGTGTTCCCTGACGAGCTTCCTGGGTTGCCGCCCGAGCGCGACATTTCTTTCTGTATTGATTTGGTTCCTGGTTCGGGGCCTATTTCTATACCGCCCTATCGGATGGCCCCGGCGGAACTTCGAGAGTTGAAGGAGCAGTTGCAAGATTTGCTGGACAAGGGACTTATTTCGACCCAGTGTTTCTCCTTGGGGTGCTCCAGTCCTGTTCGTCAAGAAGAAGGACGGCAGTTTGCGTCTTTGTATCGACTACCGCCAGTTGAACAGGGTGACAGTGCGGAACAGGTATCCTTTGCCGCGTATCGACGATTTGTTCGACCAGCTTCAGGGGGCAGGGTACTTTTCGAGGATCGATTTACGATCGGGCTATCATCAGTTGCGAGTTCGACGGGAGGACATTCCCCGGACAGCTTTCCGTACGCGCTACGGCCATTACGAGTTTTTGGTGATGTCGTTCGGACTCACCAATGCGCCAGCAGCATTCATGGACTTGATGAACCGTATTTTCCGGCCTTATTTGGATCTGTTCATCATAGTCTTCATTGACGATATCTTGGTGTATTCCCGGAGTAGTGACGAGCACGAGCAGCACCTGCGGATTACATTGCAGACATTGAGGGAGCACCAGCTTTATGCGAAATTCTCCAAGTGTGCTTTTTGGCTGGACAGCGTGGACTTCTTGGGTCACGTGATTTCGCGAGACGGTATATGTGTAGACCCGAGGAAGATCGAGTCCGTTCAGTGTTGGCCCAGACCCACATCGGTGACGGAGATTCGCAGCTTTTTGGGATTGGCCGGTTACTACAGGCGTTTTGTGCAGGACTTCTCCCGTATTGCTACACCGTTGACCGGGTTGACCCGGAAGGGAGTTCCTTTCGTTTGGACGGAGGAGTGCGAGCACAACTTTCAGCAGTTACGGACACGGCTGATGACGGCACCGGTGTTATCTTTACCTTCCGGATCGGGCGGATTTGTGGTCTTTTGTGATGCTTCTTGTCACGCCCCGCTTCCCAGAGTGCGCAAGATTTGGGCACGTGACATAGCCAACCATGCTACCTGTGGGTAGGAAGTATCCACCCACAGTCACATTACGGTTGTAAAGATATCAAGAACAGTAAAATAGACTAAACTAATACATGTCCAAATCCATAATAACAAGAATCAATAAACAATGAGTGCGGAAGCTAATGATCCAGTACAATGAATAAACAGTATGTCCCATAATGCGGGCTCACATCTGAAAATGAAATGACATAAATAAACTAAACTCTCAAGAACTCACAGTTCAGCCTGCTGGCTGAAGTACTCCTGCTCGGTCGACGTCAAGGGCACGGAATCTGGGCCATGCAAAACCCAGACGTCAGCGCGTCATGATATCAAGTATATAGCATAAACATGGTAATAAACAATGCAAGCATGAACATGAAGAAAGCAGTAATAAGAAGTCATGAACAGGGTAATGTGCAGTAGTGACTAAACTGTCCTATCAGGTTTTCTACTCTATAGTCTTTGAAACCAATTGATGAATCGTCGATGTAACTCAATAGTATCCCGTGCGTGCCCGGGACCACGGTCATAATTCTCGGGGCTGAATCCGAGACGTGCCGCTAAGCAGTAAAAGGTAGTAGGATAGATGAGTGATGTCAGCATCAACACTCCGGAGCTGGCCAAGCCCGTAAGACTGATCAGAACAATGTGTCGAACTGTTGAGTTACAAGTCGGTTTCACCTTTGATTTCCCCATACCCCCAAGCTATGTATGTCAGGTCAGGTATTCAGTAGTCAAGGACTAATGCCAACACAAGTCAAGTAAAGGTAGGTCTGTCTGGATCGACAACAGGAATGGTTAGGTTTGTCGGCATTAGGCATGAGATCAGGTAACAGGTCAGGTTACTTTCAACAGGTAGAGTCGATAGGTACAGGGTGTTGTGTCCGGTGTATCAGTACATGAGTCAGGCGTATCAAGATCGGTCAATATGTAATGCAATCAGGTATATGATGATAACAGGTATAGCAACAAGTAATGAACAGTAGCATGAAACTGTAAGTAACAATTCTTATTCTATGTGAACACAGTGATGTTTGTACTTCCATATTAATCCGGTTCACGCACCTTTGAGGTGCAAAGCCACAATATAAAACAATATCGATAGTATACATAATGGAGTTACAAGAATGTGAACTAGGTATGATATTTGCCTCATGAGTGGCTTAAACCAATGAAGTGAGGATGATCTAGCAATTTAGGCAAGGATGTGCCCGATTGGTTAATTAGTTAAGGCGTTGATTAAAAGCATACCGATTAACTACAAGTAACTACTACAATAGTTTAACATTACGGATGATTGTAATTATCATCAAGTAGTGTGGTTATAACAGATACCATAATTATTGAGTTTGTAGCATGTTAAAGCAAGTATTCGGATACTTGCCTCGGCGGTTCCGCAAACCGAGACACGGATGCGATGTCGGTAGAAACCGCGTTCTGGAAGCACGGGCCACGGATCGAGCCCCAACAGAGGTCACTGGAATCACACGGACCAGGGGGCTTCGCTGGAGCGTCGGGTTCGTCAAACGGCACGGTCGGGTTCCGGCAACAACCGAAAATCAAAGTTAGCAACAAGGAGGCGATACGCCAAAACGACCAGCGGGGTTGTACCAAAACAAAAAGAGAAGGAAACTTACAGGGATACACCAAGGGTGCGACCACGGCGGGTTCGACGGCACTGGAACGCCGGCGAGGCCGCGACGGTGGCTGCAGCAATGGGAAGTGGCCTCGGGTGAGCAGGGTAGGGTGCTGCGGCGAGTTGGAGAGGGGTGTGGTCGGCTAGGGTGGTCGAGGGGGAAAGGAGGTTGCGCGGGAGACGTCGACGAGGGTCGTCGGCGCGGTTTCCGGCGACCTGGAGATGGTGCAGACGTTGGGTGAGGGTCGGGTTCACTGTTCCGGCGAGGGAGGAGGGGGTGACGGCGAGGTCTCGACGAAGAGGGTGCAAGGGAGTCACGGGAGGCCTCGGCGGTCGGAGTCGACGTCGACGGCGAGGTCGCGAGGGATGGAGGCGTCGGGAGAAGGTTGCAGGCGCGGGAAGACGGCGGGCGAACGGGAGGAAGAGGGTAGGTGAGTGCGGTGGAGGTCGTGGTGGTGAGGGCGGCGACGGCGAGGTCGCGAGGCGGCCGGCGGTGAGATCTGCGTGAGCTAGGGTTAGGGTTTGCGTGGGGGTTTCTCGTGGATGGGAGGCGGCTGCATGGAAATATATATGGGAAGAGAGAGAGAGTGTTGAGATCGAGAGAGAGAGAAAGAGATTCGTGAGGATGAGAGAGAGAGAGAGAGAGACTGAGGGAAAGAGAGAGATTTGAGATAGATTGAGGGAGGAGAGAGAAAGAGATATGGAATGGGATTGGTGGGGCCCACGCACAATTTCAGCCCTCGTGATTGGCTGATCACGAGGTGGGGAAAAATTTGATGAGGATTTAGGAATTAACAGTTTGGAAAAAATTATATTCGTAGGTATAAATTAGTTATATAAATTAAATTGAAACGGGCCCTTTTTGGCGCGAAATGAAACATTTCCAAATCGCGCCCGGGTTGCGCCCAAATGCTCCAAATTCAAATTATAGGATTTTAAGCGGGTTCTAAATTTTGAGAATAGGTGTTTAGTGATTAAAATGCATGCCCCCAAGTCGGACACTTGCACGCGCGCGTAGTCGCCCAAACTTGCCCGTTTAGCCAAACGGAACGGAATCTCGACACGCGGACGCTACCACGCGACTAGTGGCGACGAGTAGGCCAACATGGACATCTTAAATTTCATTTTCGGAGTTAAAATTTGTTATGTGCCAAAATGACTTAACCGGGTAAAATTTAGCAATAAACACCAGAAAATCAGGAAAATTGGAAAGAGCGATAAATAACCCTCAACTAGTAATATACATAGTATTATTGGGCTCGGGTGTTACATCATACCCAACTACAAAAGAATTTCGTCCTCGAAATTCCAAGAATACAAGATAACTAACTACTGGAAAAGATGAGGGAATTTCTGCCGGATCTCGTCTTCTCGCTCCCAAGTAGATTCTCCATGCGATCGGTTACCCCAAGAAACTAGCACAAGAGGGATAACCTTATTCTTAAGAACCTTTTCTCTTCGATCCTTGATCTCGACTGGTCGCTCCTCAAAAGTCAGGTCTTCCCGAACGGTCAACTCCGAGTGATCCAAAACATGGGTCTCATCACGAACATACCTCCGTAGTTGAGATACATGAAACACATCATGAACTCCCGCTAATGACGATGGTAACGCCAACCGGTACGATACCGCTCCGACACGCTCCAATATCTCGAAAGGTCCAACGAATCGGGGACTGAGCTTTCCCCGACTTCCAAAACGAATCACCCCTCTAGTCGGTGATATCTTCAGGAATACCAAATCGCCCACGGCGAACTCTAGAGGTCTTCTTGACGTGTCGGCCCAACTCTTCTGTCTGTCTTGAGCTGCCTTCATGTGCTTTCTGATTGTATTCACCTTCTCAACTGTCTGTACCACTAAATCTGGCCCTAGCAACCTTCGTTCACCCACATCATCCCAACATACAGGTGAACGGCACTTACGACCATACAATGCTTCGAACGGGGCCATCTGAATTGTCGCTTGGAAGCTATTGTTGTACGAAAACTCCACCAGGTGTAGATGATCTTCCCAAGAACCTTTAAAGTCTAACATGCAAGCCCTCAACATATCTTCAAGGGTCTGAATCGTTCTCTCTGATTGTCCATCAGTCTGGGGGTGATAAGCTGTGCTGAACTTCAATCGAGTCCCCAAACTATCTTGTAAACTCCTCCAAAAGTGTGACAAGAACCGAGTGTCCCGGTCGGACACGATGCTTACCGGTACTCCATGCAATCTGACAATCTCCTGCATGTACCGCTCTGCCAGAGTCTCTGTCGATTGACCAACCCGAAACGGAATAAAGTGAGCTGCCTTGGTCAACCGATCGACAATCACCCATACTGCATTGTTGCCCTTTGGACTCCGCGGTAAAGCCGTCACGAAATCCATGGTTATATGTTCCCACTTCCATTGAGGAATCGGAAGTGGTTGCAACAAACCAGCAACCCTTTGGTGTTCAGCCTTGACTTGCTGACACACCAAGCACTTAGCCACGAAGCGAGCGATTTCCCGTTTCATACCTTCCCACCAGAAATGCTGTCGAATATCTCGGTACATCCTGGTCCCTCCTGGATGTACAGAGTAAGCTGAACTGTGTGCCTCCTTCATAAGCTCTTCACGCACATCTCCTTTTGGCACACAAAGACGGCTACCATATCTCAACGAACCATCCTCATGGATCAGTAGATCGGTTCGTAGTCCGGCTCCAACCTGCTCTCGAAACTTTTGCAGTCTAGGATCCTGCGATTGCGCCGCTTTAATCTTCTCAACTAAGGACGATTGTACCTGTAACTGCATCAACTGTCCTGTAGCACGCGGTAGCACAACCTCCAAGTCAAATCTCCGAAACTCCTCAATGACCTCCCTCTGTGCAGTCAATAACTGAATTGCTGGTAACCGACTTAGCGCATCTGGCACGACGTTAACTTTTCCCGGATGGTACTTAAGATCAAGGTCGTAGTCGGCCATCAGCTCCAACCATCTGCGCTGCCTCATGTTCAACTCCTTCTGAGTGAACACATATTTCAAACTCTTGTGATCCGTAAAGACTTCAACTCTCTCGCCCAGAAGGTAGTGTCTCCAAATCTTCAGGGCGAAGATCACGGCTGCAAGCTCCAAGTCGTGAGTCGGATAGTTCTGTTCATGAGTCTTCAGCTGTCTCGATGCGTAAGCGACGACTTTCCCATTCTGCATCAGAACACATCCCAATCCCTTTCCAGATGCGTCGCTGTGAATCACCAGTCCTCCTGAATCATCCGGTACGGTTAGGATAGGGGCGGTTATCAACTTCTGCTTCAACGTCTCGAAGGCCAATGCACATCCATCTGTCCAAACAAACGGTACCTCCTTACGCGTAAGCTTGGTTAACGGCTCAGCTACACGAGCGAAGTTCTCCACAAATCTTCTGTAGTAACCGGCGAGTCCAAGAAAACTTCTTATCTCTGCAACATTCTTTGGAACAGGCCAATCTCGAACTGCTGCAATCTTCTCTGGATCAACGGCGATTCCATCGCCCGACACGACATGCCCCAGAAACTTCACTTCTTCCAACCAGAATTCGCACTTACTCATCTTCGCAAATAATTTCTCCCGTCTCAGCGTTTGCAGTGCGATCCTTAAGTGTTCAGCATGCTCCTCCGGACTCTTCGAGTACACCAGAATATCGTCAATGAATACCACAATAAACTGGTCCAAGAACGGTGAAAAGATCCTGTTCATCAAGTCCATAAATATTGCCGGCGCATTAGTCACTCCGAAGGGCATCACTAAATACTCGAAATGCCCATACCGAGTTCGAAACGCCGTCTTGCAAATGTCTTCTGCCTTCACTCGGACCTGATGATATCCTGATCGTAAGTCCAGTTTCGAGAATACCCTCGCGCCACTAAGCTGCTCAAAAAGTTCTCCAATGCGAGGGATCGGGTACTTGTTTTTAATAGTCACCCGGTTTAATTCTCGATAATCGATGCACATTCTTCTCGTGCCATCTTTCTTCTTTACTAAAAGAACTGGAGCTCCCCAAGGTGAGTTGCTGCTTCGAATCCATCCCTTCTCGAGTAATTCACCCACTTGTTTCTTAACTTCTTCCAATTCCACCGGTGCCATTGGATAATAAGATTTTGATACTGGCGCTGCACCAGGAATGAGGTCAATCGCAAACTCCACATCTCGCTTCGGCGGTAGGCCTGAAATATCTTCAAACACATCCATAAAGTCGCGGACAACTGCCGGCTCTTCATTTCTATCCGCAACCATAGCCGCAAGAACATTGTTCGTCGGCCTAGCCCTAAACTCGAGTGGCCCGACAGAACTGCTTCCTCCGATGAAAGTAAACTCAGGGTGTCCGGGAATCTGGAAAATTACTTTCCTTGCCCTACAATCAATGTGTGCGTGGAAAGTGCCAAGAAAATCCATTCCCAAGACTACTTCATAACTGCCCGTATCAATCACCAAGAAATCCGCAAAAAGCTCCCGTCCACAAACAACAACAGTACAATCCCTACACTCCTTACTAGCTATGATTTTCCCATTCCCAGTGTGTATGTCCCAAAAACTAGACATGGTCGTGCAGGTGATCGAGTGTGTAGTTATAAACTTTGATGACATAAAACAGTGGGATGCTCCGGAATCAAATAATGCCAAAGCAGGAAAACCACGAACGAGTACAGTACCTGAAACCACTTCTCCTGATGCCTTGGCTTCCTCAGCTGTCAAAGTGAAAGCTCGACCCTGGTTAGGTCCTTGTGTCAGTTGCTTCTGCCCTTGGAATGGTCTCTGCGGAGGCTTCCGTGTATCATCTCTCGTGCGAAGCTTCGACGGACAAGTACCAACTGCGTGATCGGCTGCCCCACAAACCAGACAAAGTCCCAGTCTCCTTCGACAATCCTTCTGCACGTGCCCAGGTAATCGGCAGTAATCACAAATCACACTCTTCCTTCGATCAACGATCACCGGCTTCTTCATTGGCGCTACACCTCGGCGGTCTACTGGAATACCTCTGCGCCCATGATCTCGGTTAGGTACAAATGCAGGCTTCCTGGCCGCAACTGCTGTCTGGTGAAAGTTCCCTTTTGATCCTGATAGACTCTGTTGCTCTCTGGCTGCCGTAAGAACCTGCGAGAAAGTGGTCAAACCCAGGGAGACAATCTGCCTCTGGATGTCCACATCCAAACTGCGCAAGAACCTTCGCGCCCTGTCTGCCTCCTTGGCGACTAAGGGTCCAGCGAAACGGCTAAGTCTCGTCCACTCCGCTGCATGCACATCCACAGCTGCTCCATTTTGTTTCAGCCCAATAAATCTCTCCTCCATTTCCTCCCGTGCAGTCCGCGGGAAGAACTTTTCCAAGAAACTTTTGGAGAAATCCGCCCAACTGATTGGCTTGGACAGGCGGGTCTCCTCCACAAGCCACCACTCTCGGGCGTAATCCACCAGCTGAATGCGCACCACATCAACTCTCTTGTCTTCTGGGATCTGCGACGCAATCAATAGATTCTCTGTGTCCACGAGCCACTGCTCGGCTGGCAACGGCTCCTCCAAGCCAGTGAAAGTAGTAGGACCCAATCGTCTGAAATCTGCCACGGTCCCTACTCGGTCGACTGGCTTCGCTACGGCGGTGTTTACAGACTGCTGCATAGCCTGCAAACCCTCCTGAAATGAATCGGCTTGCTGCTGGATCAGTTCAGTTTGCCTCTTCTGATTTTCCAACATCCCACGTATCACTCCTCACATGGCGGCTTCATCCACACGCCTCTGATACGTCTTGAAATTCTTATCTGCCATGATCCTGAAATCAAAACAAACAACATTAGCATGATGATAGATTCAATATATAAATCAAGGCTAGAACTCCAAGATACTTAAATAGAGTGCTGCATTGTAGCTATGCCGCGGTATCATAGCCGCAATTACTTAACTCTACCCAAGTCGCCTAAGTCCTAGAGATAACAAGAAGTTAGGTTTTCGAATTAACAATGCAAAGTAAGTTTGCATGTCGACATAATCTGGAAGAATGATTCAAGAACGGTAAAACTGTCAAGGTGGCAGGACATGTTTCCTAATCACGGGTATTCTGATTCGTGTATCGGGTGCAATACCCAACTACAAAGAGTCAACCCAACTAACCTATGGCTCTGATACCATAAAACCATGTCACGCCCCGCTTCCCAGAGTGCGCAAGATTTGGGCACGTGACATAGCCAACCATGCTACCTGTGGGTAGGAAGTATCCACCCACAGTCACATTACGGTTGTAAAGATATCAAGAACAGTAAAATAGACTAAACTAATACATGTCCAAATCCATAATAACAAGAATCAATAAACAATGAGTGCGGAAGCTAATGATCCAGTACAATGAATAAACAGTATGTCCCATAATGCGGGCTCACATCTGAAAATGAAATGACATAAATAAACTAAACTCTCAAGAACTCACAGTTCAGCCTGCTGGCTGAAGTACTCCTGCTCGGTCGACGTCAAGGGCACGGAATCTGGGCCATGCAAAACCCAGACGTCAGCGCGTCATGATATCAAGTATATAGCATAAACATGGTAATAAACAATGCAAGCATGAACATGAAGAAAGCAGTAATAAGAAGTCATGAACAGGGTAATGTGCAGTAGTGACTAAACTGTCCTATCAGGTTTTCTACTCTATAGTCTTTGAAACCAATTGATGAATCGTCGATGTAACTCAATAGTATCCCGTGCGTGCCCGGGACCACGGTCATAATTCTCGGGGCTGAATCCGAGACGTGCCGCTAAGCAGTAAAAGGTAGTAGGATAGATGAGTGATGTCAGCATCAACACTCCGGAGCTGGCCAAGCCCGTAAGACTGATCAGAACAATGTGTCGAACTGTTGAGTTACAAGTCGGTTTCACCTTTGATTTCCCCATACCCCCAAGCTATGTATGTCAGGTCAGGTATTCAGTAGTCAAGGACTAATGCCAACACAAGTCAAGTAAAGGTAGGTCTGTCTGGATCGACAGCAGGAATGGTTAGGTTTGTCGGCATTAGGCATGAGATCAGGTAACAGGTCAGGTTACTTTCAACAGGTAGAGTCGATAGGTACAGGGTGTTGTGTCCGGTGTATCAGTACATGAGTCAGGCGTATCAAGATCGGTCAATATGTAATGCAATCAGGTATATGATGATAACAGGTATAGCAACAAGTAATGAACAGTAGCATGAAACTGTAAGTAACAATTCTTATTCTATGTGAACACAGTGATGTTTGTACTTCCATATTAATCCGGTTCACGCACCTTTGAGGTGCAAAGCCACAATATAAAACAATATCGATAGTATACATAATGGAGTTACAAGAATGTGAACTAGGTATGATATTTGCCTCATGAGTGGCTTAAACCAATGAAGTGAGGATGATCTAGCAATTTAGGCAAGGATGTGCCCGATTGGTTAATTAGTTAAGGCGTTGATTAAAAGCATACCGATTAACTACAAGTAACTACTACAATAGTTTAACATTTCGGATGATTGTAATTGTCATCAAGTAGTGTGGTTATAACAGATACCATAATTATTGAGTTTGTAGCATGTTAAAGCAAGTATTCGGATACTTGCCTCGGCGGTTCCGCAAACCGAGACACGGATGCGATGTCGGTAGAAACCGCGTTCTGGAAGCACGGGCCACGGATCGAGCCCCAACAGAGGTCACTGGAATCACACGGACCAGGGGGCTTCGCTGGAGCGTCGGGTTCGTCAAACGGCACGGTCGGGTTCCGGCAACAACCGAAAATCAAAGTTAGCAACAAGGAGGCGATACGCCAAAACGACCAGCGGGGTTGTACCAAAACAAAAAGAGAAGGAAACTTACAGGGATACACCAAGGGTGCGACCACGGCGGGTTCGACGGCACTGGAACGCCGGCGAGGCCGCGACGGTGGCTGCAGCAAAGGGAAGTGGCCTCGGGTGAGCAGGGTAGGGTGCTGCGGCGAGTTGGAGAGGGGTGTGGTCGGCTAGGGTGGTCGAGGGGGAAAGGAGGTTGCGCGGGAGACGTCGACGAGGGTCGTCGGCGCGGTTTCCGGCGACCTGGAGATGGTGCAGACGTTGGGTGAGGGTCGGGTTCACTGTTCCGGCGAGGGAGGAGGGGGTGACGGCGAGGTCTCGACGAGGAGGGTGCAAGGGAGTCGCGGGAGGCCTCGGCGGTCGGAGTCGACGTCGACGGCGAGGTCGCGAGGGATGGAGGCGTCGGGAGAAGGTTGCAGGCGCGGGAAGACGGCGGGCGAACGGGAGGAAGAGGGTAGGTGAGTGCGGTGGAGGTCGTGGTGGTGAGGGCGGCGACGGCGAGGTCGCGAGGCGGCCGGCGGTGAGATCTGCGTGAGCTAGGGTTAGGGTTTGCGTGGGGGTTTCTCGTGGATGGGAGGCGGCTGCATGGAAATATATATGGGAAGAGAGAGAGAGTGTTGAGATCGAGAGAGAGAGAAAGAGATTCGTGAGGATGAGAGAGAGAGAGAGAGAGACTGAGGGAAAGAGAGAGATTTGAGATAGATTGAGGGAGGAGAGAGAAAGAGATATGGAATGGGATTGGTGGGGCCCACGCACAATTTCAGCCCTCGTGATTGGCTGATCACGAGGTGGGGAAAAATTTGATGAGGATTTAGGAATTAACAGTTTGGAAAAAATTATATTCGTAGGTATAAATTAGTTATATAAATTAAATTGAAACGGGCCCTTTTTGGCGCGAAATGAAACATTTCCAAATCGCGCCCGGGTTGCGCCCAAATGCTCCAAATTCAAATTATAGGATTTTAAGCGGGTTCTAAATTTTGAGAATAGGTGTTTAGTGATTAAAATGCATGCCCCCAAGTCGGACACTTGCACGCGCGCGTAGTCGCCCAAACTTGCCCGTTTAGCCAAACGGAACGGAATCTCGACACGCGGACGCTACCACGCGACTAGTGGCGACGAGTAGGCCAACATGGACATCTTAAATTTCATTTTCGGAGTTAAAATTTGTTATGTGCCAAAATGACTTAACCGGGTAAAATTTAGCAATAAACACCAGAAAATCAGGAAAATTGGAAAGAGCGATAAATAACCCTCAACTAGTAATATACATAGTATTATTGGGCTCGGGTGTTACACTTCTCGAGTGGGATTGGGATGCGTTCTGATGCAGCATGATAGGGTGATCGCGTATGCCTCGCGACAATTGAAGAAGCACGAGCAGAACTACCCCACTCATGATTTGGAAATGGCAGCAGTGGTCTTCGCACTTAAGATCTGGCGGCATTACCTATACGGCGAGTCGTGCCAGATATTTACGGATCACAAGAGTTTGAAATACATATTCCAGCAGCGGGACCTGAACCTTCGACAGCGTCGATGGATGGAGTTAGTGAAGGATTACGACTGCGAGATCTTATATCACCCGGGCAAGGCAAATGTGGTGGCGGATGCTTTGAGCAGGAGGCCCGGGAGTAATTTATCTTGTTTGAGCGCTGTACAGGAGCAGTCATCCGCAGATTGGCAGATATTATGCGACAGTCGAGTACAGTTCGAGTTCACGCCGATTGAAGGACAGATAGCGCATGTCCATGCACGCCCACAGTTGATTGATCGTATACGTGAGGCACAGCTCAGTGATGACCGATGTTCAGAGATCATGGCACAGATGGGACAGGATAGATTTTCCGAGTTCATGATCGATGATCAGGGGATACTATGGTTTGGAGTCAGACTGTGCGTACCTGATGCTGAGGGACTGAGGCGTGAGATTCTTGAGGAGGCACATCGATCGGTATATAGCGTCTATCCCGGTTCCACCAAGATGTATCATGATATGAGAGATGTTTACTGGTGGGACGGAATGAAGAGGGACATTGCAGATTTTGTATCGAGATGCCTGACTTGTCAGCAAGTCAAGGCTGAGCACCAGAGGCCCGCGGGAGAGCTACAGCCGTTACCCATCCCGGAGTGGAAATGGGAACAAATTTCGATGGATTTCGTTGTGGGTCTACCCAGGACTAGTCGGGGGTATGGCTCTATCTGGGTGATCGTGGACCGTTTGACGAAAGCGGCTCACTTCCTACCGGTGAAGACGACTTTCGGATTTACTCAGTATGCCCAGATCTATATTGACGAGGTGGTGCGACTACACGAAGTACCGACGTGCATTGTGTCCGACAGAGGCACCCAGTTTACTAGTAGACTAGGGCAGAGGCTTCAGGAGGCTTTGGGCACTCGCTTGAGTTTTAGCACGGCATTTCATCCGCAGACCGACGGACAGTCAGAGCGGACCATCCAGACTCTCGAGGACATGCTCAGAGCTTGTGTACTAGATTTCGGAGGTAGCTGGGATCATCATTTGCCCTTAGTAGAGTTCTCCTACAATAACAGCTACCAGGAGACTATTCAGATGGCACCGTTTGAGGCTCTTTACGGGAGGAGATGCAGGTCACCTACTTGTTGGACAGAGCTCAGTGAGAGCAGTATCTTAGGGCCACAGATCGTTGAGGAGACGACCGTGAAGATCCAGTTGATTCGCGATAGGATGAGAGCAGCGCAGAGTAGGCAGAGGGCTTATGCAGACCGTCGACGACGCAGAATTGAGTTTTCTGTTGGTGATCATGTTTTCTTGAGGGTCTCCCCAATGAAAGGTGTGATGAGGTTTGGGAAGAAGGGGAAGCTTAGCCCCAGGTATGTGGGCCCCTTCGAGATCCTCGAGCGTGTTGGTGCAGTAGCTTACCGATTAGCCCTTCCGCCCAGCTTTCCAGACGTGCACCCCGTATTCCATGTCTCGATGCTCCGCAGATATCTTCATGATCCTTCGCATGCGATTCAGCATCCGACGATCCAGCTTGAGCGTGATCTTTCCTATGCAGAGCAGCCGGTGATGATCTTGGATCGACAAGTGAAGAAATTGAGATCGAAGGAGATTCCATCAGTTAAAGTACTTTGGCGTGGTCAGAACCGTGAAGAGGTCACTTGGGAGACCGAAAGCGAGATGATGAAGACGTATCCCCATCTTTTTGAAGGTAACCTTAGTTAGATTTTTGAAATTCGGGGACGAATTTCTTTAAGGGGGAGAGATTGTAACACCTTAGGATAAGGGTTAGTGAATAATTATAATTAAATAATGGTTTTTAATAAAAAGTTTACCAAATTGTGTCTTAAATATTTTTCCTAATCTAATAAATATTTTTCCAAAATTTTCCTAGGCTTGCACACATATGTGCATGTAAACTAGGGTTTTTAAATTAAGTAAATACAATAATTATTAACCATGGTGGGTTAATTATAGGATTAAGTCTTTTGGATTCTTAAATGGGTTTTAAATTAATTAGTTAAGAGGTTACTTTAATTTGAATGTTGGTTTAAGTGTTGACTTGTGAGAAGGAGAGAGAGAGAGGGCATCATGGCTTAGCCCATGCTTGCCATTAATGAAGAGAGAGAGTGAGGGGTTGACCCTTGAGTGTAGGTTGTTTTTCTCTCATTTCTTGTTTTCTCTCCAACACTCACAAACACTCACACACACACTTACCTCCCTTCACACCCCAGCAGCAGCAGCAGGAGAAGAAGCCACAGCAGCAACAGGGGCAGCAAGAGGAAGCAGCAGCAGCAAGCACAAAACAGCAGCAACAGCAGAGGTAGTGAGCAGTAGCAGGCCCCAGCTCCCAGTGCAGCTTCTTCTCTTCACTTCTCCACCTTCCTCCAACTCCCTAGGGTTAAGTATGAGGTATATTTCCTAATTTAGTTCCTAGTTAGCTTGGTTAGTGTAGATTTTGCATCGGTTATTGGATTTGAGTGTGTTTTAGTGCGATATGGGGTGTTTAGTGAGAACTTTGTGCATTTGGGATATGATTTGGTTTCAGTAGGATGTTTGAGGTCTGTTGAGACCATTGTAACCTAGTCCAACCCCGATTACACTAAAATACCACCAGTTTTCATATTGGATGCAAATGTCGTATTTGTGTAAAATTGAGTTTTTCTGGATCTGCTTTTGACCCTGTAAGTTCAGATTGATTTTGAGTGGACTGTGGCATAGTGGAGTGGAGATGATATACTAGATGAAACCCGACCCCCTAACTCCCCTTCCCGGCCGCCAAAACCGCCATTCTGGCCGCAAATTGCGGCCAGACAGGGGGTGTTTTGGTGGTTTTTGGGTTCTGTAGGTGTGTTTTTGTGTGTAGGGTCTTTTGGTATATATATTTTTTTAAGATCAATTCTGTAGGAAAATCTGGGACCAGTTACCTGTTTTGCCGTTTTTCTAAACCTTCGCGACACGCGTGATACGTGAGTAGGTTTGGGTTCTGCGTATCGCGGCGCGTCGGGGTAGTTTCGTGGCGCGTGAGTACACGTTTTAGCGTATCGCGCACACGCGCGATTGGTTTGCGACACAGGTTTCTTGTTGGATTATAATGTCGCGTTTTATGACTTGAGCTTATATGTGTGATATGTTATGTGATTTTAGGTTCGCAGGCCAGTGAGACGGACGCTGCAAAGAAGGGCAAGTAAGTGGTTGGATACACTTAGCGCGAGGCACGGTGAGTAGATTTCACATCTACGGGGATATCGCCCGCATGGCGTTATGCGTCAGGGCTGATAGAACTTTGTTATTATATGTTTCATGCACCCCATAGACTGTCATTGCATATTGCATTCCCTGCTATATATATATACATATTGCTTAGAACTGATAGAACTGCCATGATCATACTATTGTATATTGTTGTAACTCATCTATACATGACATGACTTGGACTTCATACTTGATACCTATATCACATTGGATCATTGCATTGTAGTTCATTTTTATGTGACATGACTTGATATACATATTTGATGCACATATCACATCACAATTACTTGTATTATTGTTGGGTTTTCATGTGATTTCTGGATTTGGGAACCGTGGCCTTTTCAATAAGTAATCATTAAAAACCCGGTTCCCTTGAGATGATATTTTGGGGGCGTCACCCCGTGTTTTCTCGGTGCTAGAAGCACGTATTGATAGAGGGCTGACCCGGACTGACGGATGCCCGATGGATTGATAGAGGGCTGACCCGGATTGACGGATGCCCGATGGATTGATAGAGGGCTGACCCGGACTGACGGATGCCCGATGGATTGATAGAGGGCTGACCCGGACTGACGGATGCCCGATGGATTGATAGAGGGCTGACCCGGATTGACGGATGCCCGATGGATTGATAGAGGGCTGACCCGGACTGACGGATGCCCGATGGATCGATAGAGGGATGACCCGGACTGACGGATTCCCGATATATACTTTGAGAGAGGGCTGACCCGGATTGACGGAGGCCCGATACAGGATGTTTTACGTGTCGATGATAGACACGAGTATTTATGATATTTGGGTGCCGATGTTGGGCACTCGGGATTCTCAGGGATATACAGGTTATGAGGGCCGATGGAGTACCGGCGTTTGAGATGCTGGGATTTGTGGTGCATACATACTTATATAGTCCACCTCGATACTTCATGTAGATACTATATCCCCATGCTCAGCATTCATTACCACATCTCATCCTGTAGTGTATCACCTGGTAGAGGACTGGCATTATTATTATGCATACTGCACATCGCATTGATATTATCTGCTGGTATTAGTAGAGCCACACTATATGTGCATGCTTGCGATTACCTTTATATGTTATCTCTATTCACGAGTTGGCAACTCACCCCCGTTGTGCCACAGTGTTTGCAGGTTGCCCTTGGGAGTAGTCGCGGCTGGCTGTTACCTCATCTTTTGGCACAGATACCCCTTTTGAGCAGAGATAGTCTTTTGCTGATAGGTGGGTTTTGTACGGTATCTGTTATATTTCAGTTGTATATTGATGTATCTAGTATTCTCCATCTACCTTTCTGTATTGACTTAGAGACAGTTGTGTGGACGATATGTATGATTTTATATTCGGGTGTCGAGCTCGCATGTGAGCCGACTTTACTTTATGCAGTCTTATCTTTTATGATATTGTCCTTGTTTTACTGTGTATTCTTCGCTACGGCGTCGTATATCATATAGTGATGCTTTATTCATGTCACTTGTTATTTCCGCTACACCTTACTTTTACCCGACTTTCGGGGCTAATGTTTTAAAAAGGAAATGTTACCAAAATTATAAAACTCATAACTTTTGAACTTAAAAGGGATTTCTACTAAATAAATGGAAGTTTTCAGACATTTACTATTGCTTTTTACAAAATGTTTTAAATCACTCTATATTTATTGGTTTTGATTTCTGGGTTCGGCTTACTTAGCCGCGTTGCGCCTGTAGACGTTGCGTGGTTAAGTGCCGGTCACGAGTCGAATTCTCGGGTCGTGACATTTATCACCTAGTGCCTTAGACCAACTGGTTTGGGAGTCACTGCTAAAAGCCTTAGGTATTACAAGACGAGGAATTACGCCTTAATGTGCAACCACATTTTGTAATCGGTCGTTAGTACCTCAAGAAGTATTAACGGTCGCATGAAGAATGTGTGAGCAATTTCATCTAAAAATTCACCAAAGTACTTTGGACAATGGACAAGAGTATAAGAGCTTGAATTGAATTTCCAAGTGTAGGGGTTATCTATACACACACGTAGGGGTATGTGATTGGGGTTTAGATAAGAGATAGAAATGAAGAATATGACTTATATCTTTAATAGAGATAATAAAAATTCCTAAGTTGAGATGGAACCCTAGAAGGAAAACTTAAGAGATGCCAAAAGCTAAGTAAATTCATAAGAATATATAATCTTAAGTTAAATGATAAGGAAGCGTGAAGAATATGGGTGGATAATTTCTGAGTCGAAGATAATAGAATTCCTTATTGGAAAACCTAATTGGAGAATAAAAGTCGATAAGCCAAATTGATAGGATTTTGTGGTTAGTATCCGCTGAAAACCCTCAGGAGACAACACTCCTCCTACTAGGGACACCTAGAGGTTTAACGACTTGTTGCACGAGCTCAGTGCAATCGCGATTCCCTGCGAAAGTGAGGTTAGGATTTTGTTGAGAATAAAACTAGGTTTGCTCGAGGACGAACAAAAGATAAGTTTGGGGGTATTTGTTCATATCATAATATTGCAATATTATATTCCCCATTCCTAGTCATTTTACAAATAAACAGGTGCTTTTGACCCATGTCTGCTACATATTTGCAGGTAACAGGTTCTCGGAATAAAAACAGTGAAATTGATGAAAAGACGATACAAAAGTGAGACTTCGACCAACAAACAGAGAATCTTTATCTTGCCTACAGTTTGAAGACTAAACGAAGATCAATGGATAATTTCACAAAGCACAAAGGCAGAGCAAGGTTCAAGACTTCGACACGAAGCAAGCGGTAAAAGTCCACGACTTTATTCACTGTGGAGATCTGGAAGAGAACCAGAAGCCAATATGAGAAAACAACTGAAGAAAAACCAAGAAAAATGCAACAGGAATCAGCCCAAAGAAAATGAGCCTACAAGGCCCATATACGGCCGCGGATCCGCGGCCACGTGTTACCCATGTCGGTGGAAAATCTTGAGGCGGCTGCGAGCGTTGACTAGTTTTTTTTCTTAGGGGGTATTTTTGTAAAAGCAGATGTGCGTCGATTGTAACCCTAGGGTTTTCTATGAATCTATAAATAGAAGCCCTAAAACTCGTTTTAGGTTATGCCTCTTCTTGTGCCTCATTGTAAATCTCAAATTCAGATCTGTAAAGAATGAAGAGTGCATCAATAAAATAGAAGTAAGTTTTCTTTTCATCGCCCTAGTTAATTTTATTATCTACCCTAGGTAATTTCTTATCTGCCCTAGTTAGATCTTTAATTCTTTGCCCTAGATAGATAGTTTATATATGTTCTTCAATTCCCTAATGAGCGAGTAGTCTCCTCGCTTGTTAGGGTTAGCTTTGGGGAAGGCTTGAGAGATGAAGATCTCTCACCCCTTTCTTGCCCATCACACGTTTTTATAGGACTCCATGCATACATGCACACACCGCTCCCTACGGCACCCTATCCCACGAGGTAGCGGTGATACCGTGGTATAAAGGCCCGGTTGAGCGTGTTTTCCATGGAGGTTAGGGTAAGGATTAAGAAAGGAAGGACAAGAACCTAGAGGAAGAAACACCGTTTCTTCCCGATGGTACTAATCCCCTTTATTAATAATTACCATAACTTCTAAATAGATCTTAATTTGGGTATAGAAAGCGGTGAGATTTATTTACATTTCCAAACTTAACCTAAACCTAACCCTAGCAAGATTTAGATCTAGATAAATTAGTTTTTAGATTTAATCAATCCGACACCAATCGGAATTAACTCGTAAGAACAATTAGGAAATTCACAACATCCCTGTGGACCGACCCGTACTCACCGGCTAGCTACCAAGCGACGCCGTTCTTGATTGCGGTTATAAATATTCTTTGATCCATACAAATCAACAACTACCTGGGTGCCCACTGCAACGGCCTCCTCGACTTCAACTGCTCAAAAGAAAAGGAGGCCAGAAAAAGCCCCTGTGACTACGGCATACCACAAAGACGCTGAGCCCAAACGCCTCAAGTCTGGGGGCAAATGGTGCATACTGTTTATATGGCTTCCGGAAAGGAGGAAAGCCGCGCTTTGACGGGTCACCGACCGCTCACCCGATCCGTGACAAAAGCCCAGGAGCAGCAACAGAAGCTTCAGGAAATGCTAACACAAATGGCCGCACTCACCGGGCCAAAAGAAAGCCCGGAGGCGTCATCAGAGCAGCGTCATGAACAAGAAACCGATGCTGACTTCCTCCGCAGAGTCCTCGAAAAGAAGGACAAAGAAGCGGCAGAACAAGCGGCTAATATAAAACGAATGGTGCTTCTCTTTCAAGACATGGTCGGGATGATGTTACAACCAGAACCTCCAGCTGAAGACCCTCCTATCATCATTGAAGACGACAGAGGGGAGACATCGAACCCTCCTCCGGCTCTCTCAGCAGCCAAAGAGGAAACCATTTCCAAGGCCGCTCTGGATGACTATATTGCTCAGCAATTACGAGCTTACCAGGCGAATGAAGCGGCCGGCCAAGTTGTTAAAACTGGGCGACCGTATCCAGGCTAGTATGACCAAATAAAGTACCCGCCGAGATACACGATCCCTAAATTCCATGTGTACAAAGGGACAGGCAATCCCCGTCAACATGTCGCTCAGTTCAGGGCTTTTTGCGGCAACACCGGGGGTGATGATAAACTTTTGCTCCGTCAGTTTGTTGGTAGCTTGTCTGAGACATCGTTCGAATGGTATTCTGAACTTCCAAACGACTCTGTCAAGACTTTCGCGGAAATGGAGCTGTTATTCACCCAATGATTCGCGAGTGCTAGTGAACGCACCCCGATAACGATATTGATCAATGCTAGGGTGAAGCCAGGCGAGACGTGGGTTCAATACGCAATCCAATGGCGGAATCTGTGGTCAAAATGCGAACAGCGCATCGAAGAGGCACCGGCGGTGGGCATGTTCGTGGGCACCCTGGACCCTCATGCAACTATTTCACAATTCATGGTGTTCTTTAAGCCGACCACGTTCCAAGCCTTGATCGACAAACTGGCCCAAATGGACCAGATGGGTCATAGACCGTCTCCTCCAAAGCCGGACTCTCGAAATGAGAAGGGAAAGGGGAAAGCGATCGTCGTCGCCAATGCTCAATAGCAGCCCGGTGGCCCGAGACCAGTTGATCGCCAAAATAACAGAACTTGATCTCTCGAAGATAAAATGAAACGTCCTTACACGTTTCCTCGAGACAAGACAAAGAGGTTATTCGAGCTTGCACTGCGCAACAGGCTCATCACTCTGCCGAAGCCAAGACGCCCATCGCAACCAGGCGACATTGGCAATCCTAACTATTGCCCTTATCACCAAATGTTGGGCCATCCGATCGAGGATTGTTACATCTTCAAAAGCTGGATAGAAGATCAGTACCAGCAGGGCAAATTCGTATTATCCGAAAATTGGAAGGTGAACCCGCCTCGGCCATACACTCCCAAGAAGACGGATACGCCGGGGGCATCATGCTCTTTCGTAAAAGAAGCTCCATGGGAGGTTGCTCTTTCAGCCAAGACGAAAAGAATGCTGAAGGATCTCCACACATGTCCGGCGATTAGGTGGAAAAACCCACTGGAACCTAAGATCATCGAGGGGATGCTAAAGCTGCGCCCAGCTCCAAAAATTGGTGGTGATAGCCAAAGCACTCACACCATGCCGTCAAAATCTTCGAAAAAGAAGAAGAAATCCAAGAAGCCCGTGAAGCCTGGTGACAAGCGCACAGACCTGCAAAAGCAGATTGACGCGCTGGAAGAGTATAACCAGAAAGCACGGATTCCGGTCACACTTCAAGAGTTTCTCAGCCACGTCCTTGAGGACGGAGATGATGGAGAAGACTCGTTGGATGAGTCTGAAGGTTACATGGCAAGTTGCCATGTGATCTCTCACTCGTCGATAAACGATGAAGAAGCTCCTTGCACCGAGAAACTGGGGGCAAATCCTAAGCCAGAACTTCTGGGGCCATCAGATGAAATAATTGATGCATTCCTGAACACAACTCTTCTTAAAAGCAAAGCTGATCGCGAGCATGAGATGGCTATATTTGAAAAAGCCAAACGCCGGTGACTGGACGAAAGAGTTGAAACACTCCCGCCAGATCAAAGTACATCCGTCACAAATAAAATAGGTTCAAGACGAGGAAGAGGTTCGTTAAAGCCATATCGATGGGAATGAAGCTGCCACCCTCCGAAGGAAATATTAAGCGGAAACACATCCTAGCAACTGCTTATACCATCGAAAGATTGCGCACCCCACCGAAGAGTGCAACGCTTTTACAAGATGGTGGCAGGGATATGTTGCTCACCGGCAGCATTTCAAGCGGATGAAACGTAAAACTCGTCGGGAGCAAAGAAGTACGACCGAGGAGCGTAAAAGAACTACCGGCAATTGTCGCATGGTCAACGTCGGGGGATCGCAAGTTCTCACCTTCGGGAGCGACTTTGACGAAGAAATGGCTCTTGGTCCTCTCTTTAAAGAGTCCACCTTGGGAAAAGAGGAAGAACCAAAAACTTGTGAGAATATTCAGCTGCGCAATTGTACGTTACCCGAAAAGAATCTTGGGTCCTCGAACAATGGGTCAAATAGAAAAGATAAGGGGAAAGAAAAGGTCTCTGAGGATATCATTCTTGATGACCAAGCCGTCGAGAAGCTGACACCGAAGGACCCGCCAAAGAAAAGTAAGGTGGACTACAACGTTCTCGCACACTTGAGGAAGATACCCTCGCAGCTCAGCATTCTCGACGCCCTTCTGCTATCCAAAGAGGCGAGAGATACACTGATCAAGGTATTACAAGAGCCCGAGCAATTCCAAGCTTTCCTCGCCGAAGAAAAGATGAAGGACGAGCTGGAAGAAGTACACACGGCCGATATCACCTTCGATGATGAAGATCTCCTCCTTGGGACATGCGAGCACAACCGCCCCCTATATGTCTCCGGATACTGTCATGACATCAAGATAGGTAAAATCCTGGTCGACGATGGGTCCTCCGTCAATCTCCTTAACGTAAGGGTGTTAAAGGAAATCTGCATGAGCGTTCAACACCTCGCTCGCGATAAAATCACCATCTCCGGATTTGACTCCCAGTCATCACGGACACTTGGGTCTGTAATATTGACACTACGATTTGGGCTGCTTGTCACGGACATTAAGTTTCACGTCATTGACTCCAAGACATGCTACAAAGCTTTGCTCGGCAGGCCTTGGTTACACGAGTACAATATTATCCCTTCTACACAACATCAGTGTATGAAGTACTTCAAGGATGGTCTCGAATACACCGTGACAGGGGAGTTGAACCCATTCTCCGTGAATGAAGTTCGAAAGTACGAAGATGCAAAATACTTCTTACCAGATTTTGAGGACACGGAAAGATGTCACAAATCGGAGAATAAAGCTATCACCACCATTCCGGTCTTCGGGAGTGATACCGAGGAGGAAGAAGAGATAGTTTATTCAGGTCCGCCCCAGTACAACAAGCCGGGACCGCCCACGCCTATGTTGATCTTCGGCAGCGACTCGGAAGATGAGGTCAATGCCATATTCTCTGCTTGGCCATCAATACAAGCCTTCGCTGATGAAGATCAAAGTTTGCAAGTTGCCATGGTTCCGCCAAAGCATCATAAAGAGCTAGATGCGCTTGATACCTATAGTGTGGAAGAACTGCAGACATTCTACGTCCCTCCCATGCGAAAAGGTGAAAGGGCGATCCTATTCTACCGATTCGGGGAAACCAAAGTGGAGAAAGAAATCTGGCATGGTGCGAATTCTACACTTGACAGGCTCCAACCCATCCATTTGCCTACATATTACACGGACGGATTAAATAGACTCTTGAGATGCCAAGGTATATCTCTTAAGCAAACTGTGCGACAAGCACGGTTCTATAACAGGATCTGGAATGTTCCCGGAACTCAACGAAAGTTGCCCAACGGGAGAATGGAGACGACCGGGCTTGGGTATGTTCAATCCAAGAAACGGGAGCTATTACGCGACTGCTACGTCATACATGACTTTGATGAAGAAGGAGATGCTCTATGGGAAGATGCTAACCCTGAACTAAAACGAGCTCCCGCCGTGAAAATGCCCAGTCGGTCGTTTGAAGAACAAATGGACAAGCTTATAAGGGAAGTAGGTCAAAAGGTTCGAGACGACCATAATCGCGAAATGGCCATCTATGAGAAAGCCAGGACGCAATGCCTCCTTCAACAGGCTATGAAAAATGAAAATGCTCCTCCTTGTCAACCGTTGTACAAAAGGCTCGACGCAGAGGCAGAAATAAACCAAAGAACGGGAAAGGCGTTCGACAGCGACAAAGCGGGTCCAAGAAGCCACGCGATCAGGAATTGAGCAGTCCTGATTCGTCTCTTATGAAAAAGATGGGTCGAGCATATTCCTTTCCCCAAGACAAGACAAAGAAGATATTCGATCTTGTCATAAAACATCAGATGATGACACTCCCGGAGTCCAAGCACCCCGAGCAAGCAGGCGAAGTCTCTCACCCAGACTATTGCTCCTATCACAGGACAATAGGACATCCTTTCGAAGACTGCTTCACATTTAAAGACTGGGTCGAAGACCAGTATCAGCAAGGCAGGTTCGCTCTATCCAACAGCTGGAGGGTAACCCCGCCGCAGAAGCATGAACCCAAAGCCGCGAGAGTAGACTCGGATCAACATCAGTCTTGGAAGCGAGCTCGTACCTGTCATGTGATAATGTTGTCGGAAGAAGAACTCAAGAATATGGATGACCTCCCCCGGTGCTTCGACAACGATGATGACGAGGTAATCTCAGAATTTCCACCGGCACCAAAATTAGCTGGAAGATGGAATACATACTACTACAGATAACCTCAAGAAAATTGATTTGGGGACGGCAAGTGACCCACGACCGACGTTCGTCAGTAAGCTGTTGCCTGAAGAAAGGGTGGCTATGCTAAAGGACGTGCTCATGCAGCATAAAGATTGCTTCGCATGGAACTATTCCGAAATGCCAGGATTAGATCCAGCGATTGCTGTGCACAAATTGGCGATATTTCCGGACGTCAAGCCGATCAAACAAGCACCGAGAAGAATGCGGCTCGAGCTTGAGATGAGCATCAATGCCGAGGTCAAGAAACTAATCGACTCCGGTTTTATCCAAGAGGTTCAATATCCTGATTGGATCGCCAACATCGTCCCGGTGATGAAGAAGAATGGGACGGTGCGCATATGTGTGGACTTTCAGGATCTCAATAAAGCCTGCCCGAAAGACGACTTCCCAGTACCGGTCACTGAGCTGATGATAGATAACACATCCACTCACGAAGTTTTCTCCTTCATGGACGGCTCATCAGGATATAATCAGATAAAGATGCATCCTGAGGACCAGAAGCATACTGCTTTTCGGACCCCTTTGGGCATATTCTGCTACAAGGTGATGCCCTTCGGTCTAAAGAACGCCGGTGCCGCCTATCAGAGGGCCATGACGAAGATTTTCGATGACCTCATACATGAAATTGTCGAATGTTATATCGACGACCTCATAGTTAAAAGCAAATCATATGAGGAACATCTAGAGCATCTGAAGATCGTATTCCAACACCTTCGGCAATACAACTTGAAGATGAACCCTCTCAAATGCGCGTTCGGAGTTTCCTCAGGCAAATTCCTAGGATTCATCGTCCGACACCGAGGCATCGAGATAGATCCGTCAAAGATCAAGGCGATTATGGAAATGCCTCCGCCAAGGACCCTCAAACAATTGCGGTCTCTCCAAGGGAAGCTCGCGTATATCCGGCGATTTATAGCCAATCTCTCAGGCAAGTGCTGTCCTTACAGTCACCTGATGAAGAAGGGAACCCCGTTCGTCTGGGATCACAAATGCCAAAGCGCACTGGACGAAATCAAACAATACCTACAGAATCCTCCAGTGCTAACCGCTTCGGTCAAAGGAAAGCCTCTTATTCTGTATACAACCGCCCTTGAAGGTTCCTTAGGCGCATTATGGGCACAAGAGAACGACCAAGGGAAAGAAAGAGCTCTCTACTATTTGAGTCGAGTTCTACTGGGGGCAGAAAGCAATTATTCTCCCATCGAAAAACACTGCCTGGAGCTGATCTTCGCAATAACGAAGCTCAGACACTATGCGTTGGCACATGAGGTCCATCTCATATCAAAAGTGGATCCCCTCAAATATTTGATGTCAAAGGCCATATTAACAGGACGACTCGCTAAATGGGCCCTACTCTTGATGGAGTTCTCGATAACTTATCGACCCCTCAAGGCAGTGAAAGGCCAGGCCATCGCCAACTTCCTCTCTAATCATCCGATACCCGCCGATTCTCCTTTGAACTGCGAATTGCCGGGCGAACACGCGTTTGACACGATCGATGAAGAGAGAAGAGATAATGATACCCGCTGGGAACTTTACTTCGATGGAGCATCTTCCATGAAAAAGTGCAAACAAAGCACCCCCATAATCAAATCAGGGGTAGGCCTCATCTTCGTGACTCCACAAGGAGGGATAATGCGCTTTGCTTTCTCCTTAACAGAGCCAAGGACGAATAACGAAGCCGAGTATGAAGCTTTGATAGCAGGTCTCGAGATTGCCATTGACATGGGAATTGAAAACCTCCTCATATACGGAGACTCCCAACTGATCGTCAGTCAAGTAAATGGCGATTATCAGACGTGCTAACCTGAATTGGTTAAATACGGCGAGAGAGTACAGCGACTGCTGACCCAAATTCCTTCCTACACCTTGGAAAGCATACCACGTATGGAAAATAGCAAGATGGATGCATTAGCCAAGCTTGCCAAAGAACTGGCCGACGAGAACCTCGATGATGTGAGGATCGTTGTGCAAAGCCGTCGGGTGCTTGCTCCGGCAGAAGTATCTCCGGAGTCGTCCGAAGAAAAGGGAACGACCGAGCAAGCAACACTATAAATAAAAGACCAGGGAAAGGCTAAGGATTGGAGGGAATTCTTCATAGACTACTTCAAATCCCGTCGAACGCCTGAAGATGCGTCCTCGAAACATCAGCTTATGAAACGAGCTCTGTCTTTCGCGTTCATCAATGATACTCTATATAAAAGGTCATTTGATTCTCTGTGGCTAAGATGCCTGGGACCTGAAGAGGCAAAGAGAGTCGTCCAAGAAACTCACGACGGACTCTGCGGTTCTCACCAAGCCGGGCCGAAGATGAAGCTGAAGATTAAAAGGATGGGCTACTATTGGCCCATGATGATTCAGGACTGCCTCGAATATGCGAAACAGTGCCACTCGTGCCAGATTCACGGAGACTTCATCCATCAGCATCCAAATCCACTACATCCAACAGTGGCTAGCTGACCGTTCGAAATGTGGGGGACTGACATAATCGGCCCCATCGAACCAGCATCGTCCAGAGGACATCGATTCAATTTGGCGACGATTGATTACTTCTCCAAATGGGCAGAAGCAGTACCATTGAGGGAAGTAAAGACGGAGAATATCCTCCATTTCTTCAAGACACACGTCATTTATCGGTTTGGAACTCCGAGACGGATCATCTCCGATAACGGGCCAGCCTACAGAAGCCACAAGATTAGCCGCTTCGCACAACAGCATAACATAGACTGGAGATACTCCTCAGTCTATAATCCCCGAGCTAACGGTCTAGCTGAGGCTTTCAACAAGAACTTGACGAAGATTATGAAAAAGACGGTGTCTCGAAATAAGAAGGACTGGCATGAAAGACTGCATGAAGCTCTCTGGGCGTATCGAACTACGTTCAAAACAGCCACTAACACAACGCCGTATGCGTTGGTGTTTGGTACGGAGGCGGTACCCCCTCGAAATAGAGCTACCCTCTCTACGAGTAGCAGTTCATTACGAGCTAATGGACGAAGAGAATGTTCACCTTCGGCTTGAGGAGCTCGATGCCCTTGATGAAACCCGGCTCATAGCCAACAAAATCTGGAGGCTTATAAAGCAAAGATGATGCGCTCATACGAAAGATTGACTAGGCCGAGGACATTCCGCCAAGGCGAACTCGTGCTAGTGGTCAAAAGACCTATGATCCCTAATCACGCCAAGCGGGGGAAATTCGAGCCGAACTATGAAGGCCCGTTTATTATAGACAAGGTCTACCAGGGTGGAGCTTATCTACTCATGGACATGCATGGTGAAAGACCTTTCAGGCCAATAAATGGTCGCTTCCTGCAAAAGTACTATGCCTGATGAGTCACGGCCTAGGTCAATGATAGATGACGACGACTATGGCCGCTAGCTATCTTCCCAAGCCCATACTCTATAAGTAGTAGACGGCTAACGGACCGAAACGTCCTTAAACTAACATCGGACCGAAACGTCCTTAAACTAACAGCGGACCGAAACGTCCTTAAACTAACAATAGACTACTATGTTCTAAAACTAGTTGTTGACCGAAACATCGATAAACTACTGTGGGTTACAGCATCCCAAAGCTGATACAAAAAAAGAGAAAGCATAAAAAAGAGAGAGAGAAACGGTATGTCCATAAGCAAAATGGGCACGGATGAATACTCGAAAGGGCTCCGTGAGTAAAAACAGCAGGGCTACCGGCGAGTTTTATGAAAACCCGAAAGGGCGCAACCTCGTTAGAATAAAAAAAAAGAAAAAAAAGAAAACGGTATGTCCATAAGCTAAAAGGGAAAGGATGAAAACCCGAAAGGGCTCCGTGAGTAAAAACAGCAGGGCTACCGGCGAGTTTTGTGAAAACCCGAAAGGGCGCAATCTCGTTAAAAGACACTTGCAAGGTCCTTTCGACCTTGTGAGGAGAAACCACCTGTGTGAGATCCTTACGACTCACAAGGGAGCAACACACTTAGGGATCCTCACAATTCCTAAGGAGAAATTACACTTGCGAGATCCTCACGACTCGTAAGGAGAACCCTCTTATGGGACCCTCACGGCTCATAAAATTCAAAAGTCTTAAGCTACAGGGATCTGAACCTGTTCTTAAGCGGCCAACACAACCTCCAACTTTGCCCTACAAGCGGTTCAGTATTGACCCTTGTATACAATCCACGGGCACGAATAAACATTTCCCTAACAAAGTCCCATCCGTAACTAGGGATATGTTTGCACGGTGAACCCCCTTGTAAGCCCTCTCGACTTATGAGGAGAAAATACTCTTGTAAGATCCTTACGACTTATAAGAGACCATGCACTTAGGAGTCCTCACGATTCCTAAGGAGAAAACACACCTACGAGATCCTCACGACTCGCAGAGAGAAATACCTTTATGAGACCCTTACGGCTCATGAAGTCAAAAGCCTTAGTCAACAGGATCCTAACCCTGTTCGCTAAGCCATCTTTATTCGACATCGACATAGGCAAATGATGATTCGCTCCTGGAAATATTCCAGTTGTAGCGGTGCTGATGCCGAAATCGGTGTCTAATTCCAAGCTTGCAGCAAAAAGCCAGCGAGTCACACATGCATACGAAATAGCCGAAATGATGGGGCAACTTGCAACAAAATCAGCAAGTAAAATTGTATGCATGCAAAATAACCGAAATGATTGGGCAACTCGCAATGAAAAGCAGCGAGTAAAAATAAAATAAATAGCCGAAATGATTGGGCACCGCGAAAAATGGCCGAAATGATCGGGCAATCGCGACCTTCGCGATATAAAAGCTGAAATGATAGAGCATCGCGGAAAGAAATAAAAATTTTTGGAAAAATGAAATTTTTGCCTTACAGGTGATATCACATCAATCCCTGTATACAATCTAGGGGCGCAAACGAAGAAGGAATCATCCCTTCCTTTCCCAGGCTCCATCAGAAAATGAAGCCAAATCTCAACGGTTCAGGGATAGCCTAGAAATCATCAACAACGTTCCTCCCTATTCCAGCAGGATTCAAACGCTGCAATCAACCCTGGAGCCACGGCAAATCCCCTACTCTAAATCTCGATGCTTCACAGACAACCTGGAGACCACTTCGATATTTGTCTCATTACAACAGACAATACGTTATCCGCATGACCCCGTCACGGAAATACGTCATCCACATGACCCCGTCGTGGAAATACGTCATCCACATGATCCCGTCTCGGAAATACGTCATCCAAATGACCCCGTCGCGGAAATACATCATCTACATGACCCCGTCTCGGAAATACGTCATCAACATGACCCCGTTTCGGAAATACGTCATCCACATGACCCCGTCTCGGAAATACGTCATCCACATGACCCCGTCACGGAAACACGTCATCCACATGACCCCGTTTCGGAAATACGTCATCCACATGACCCCGTCTCGGAAATACATCATCCAAATGACCCCGTCGCGGAAATACGTCATCTACATGACCCTGTCTCGGAAATACGTCATCAACATGACCCCGTTTTGGAAATACGTCATCCACATGACCCCGTCTCGGAAATACGTCATCCACATGACCCCGTCGCGGAAACACGTCATCCACATGACCTCGTCTCGGAAATACGTCATCCAAATGACCCCGTCGCGGAAATACGTCATCCAAATGACCCCGTCGCGGAAATACGTCATCCACATGACCCCGTCTCGGAAATACGTCATCAACATGACCCCGTCTCAGAAATACGTCATCCACATGACCCCGTTTCAGAAATACGTCATCCATATGACCCCGTCTCGAAAATACGCCATCCAAATGACCCCGTCTCGGAAATACGTCATCCAAATGACCCCGTCGCGGAAATACGTCATCTATACGACCCTGCCTCGGGAATACATCACCCAATGACGCCGTGAAATGCGGATAACGTCAATCTCATTAAACACTTACGGGTCCTCTCGATTCGTAAGGAAGAAAACTCTCTTATAAGATCCTTACGACTTATAAGGGAAAACACACTTAGGAATCCTCACGATTCCTAAGGAGAAATTACACTCACGAGATCCTCACGACTCATAGGGAGAAAAGTCTTCATGAGACCCTCACGGCTCATGAAGTTGAAAAGTCTTAGGTAGTGATTGAATGATTTTCCTCGTTGTGTGTTGGTTTTTAGAAAATTGTATTTAGAAATCACAACCAAAAATATTTTTGACCGCAATCAATAACGGTGTCGGATGTAGTGCGTTAGCGAGTGCGGATCGTCCACAGGAAAAGTGAGATCCATTCAATTTCCGAATTAGATGAGTTGAAAATTTAAGGAAAAGAAAAGAAAACAATTCATGATTTGTAATTGAAGATCAAAAATTATAAAAAATCTAGATCTAAAAGAAACATTAAAAGCAAGAATTGAGATGTGTGATAATTTCCAACTAATAATCAAGATTAGAAGTATGGCTCGTAGGAGTAGATCAGATCTAAAGATGTGATGAGATCTAATGATTACTCATTCTTATCCATTAACGAATTGATACTAGATCGATGCAAATTCATCGAGGTTTAAGGATCTTGCGAGGAAATTAGGGATTTCGCAACTCATCCTTTGTCCTTTCGATGGATCGCATTCAAATTCTAGATTCTAGTTAATCAAATGGTCAATAGTTGTTCCCTAGTTTCGAGTGAACACGATCAAGAAAGCATCATCTTGAAACTCGGTCATTAATCATTTGATTCACTAGAATTTCCAAACATTATAGGATTTAAGAATTGTAAAAATATCTAAATCATCATCATCTAAAGATCGTCACAACTCCTTCACGAGCGGAGATTACTCAAACATCATGATCACAAACACAATCATAAATTGAGATCTAATCATTATGCTTGAATTAAAAGATAAGCAAGAATATAGAAAATTCACCTTTATTTATCGACAAATTTCGTTACAACTCTCTTGAATTTACAAAAGGAAGGAACTGGATCGTCGATTTCGGCTTCGCTCGGCTCCTTGAGTCGCGGATCGGCATGGATCTCTTGCTCCGTTGAAATCCGGCGTCGCTTCTAAAGGTTGAAGGCTCTCTTGCTTGAATTGCACTCGGGATCTTGATCTTGAGGTTGAATTGGAATTGGGGTAAGGGTTTGATGCACAAGTCGTGTCACTCAACTTGTGGGTAGAAGATGATGGTGATTCTTGAACAACCTTCACCCTAGCTCTATGCTCTCTTTTATAGAACTCCCAAAACCCTAGATCTAGGATTTGAATTTTCCCTCCACAAGTTAGTTAGCACAATATTTGAATTTCCCTCCAAAAGAGAGCCTTCTAGAAATAGTTTGTTAAGCCGAGCCTTCTAGATGCGCCACGTGGAGCTTCTGGGGTCTTCTGGAAGCTTTGGCCGTTATAGGTAAGCACGTGACAAAATTTGAAGGGCTGATCACCTCAACAGGCCGCGGATCCGCGGCGCCAAGGGGGTTTGGGCCGCGGATCCGCAGTCCTTTAGTGGCCTTGGAGCTTTATTTTTCTGGTACAATCTTGGGCTAAGTTTTGGGTCTGTTTCTGATATGTTGAATTTTATTTGGCCTTCTGTATCACTACCAGATCTTGTATCTTGGAGTTGGCGTATCTTTTATCAGCTCTTTTCCACAAATTTGGGCTTTGCTTCTGGAATTTCCTACATTAGACCCCAAGACAAGAGTTGCGCAATACAAGGATGACGCGATGCCATGAAACACAGTCAATTTCCCTTAAAGTGCTGGTTTAAAAGTCTAATACATGCAATCTGGTATTTCAGAGATGATTTGGTAATATGTGCAATTATGAATACCGAACACTTCTAGATGAGTGCAAATGATAGGGAAATTGCCGTGTTAAAAATGCAGTATTTTCGACTGATCAAATTCCCCCAAACTTATTTTCGATCGTCTCGATCGAACTGTTTTATTAAAAAGAGAAAGAGAAAATAAAGAAAGAGAAAAACACACTTTCGTAGGCAACACGATTGCACTGAGCACGTGCAACAAGCCTTTAAACCTCCAGGTGTCCCTAGTAGGAGGAGTGTTGTCTCCTGAGGGTTTTCAGCGGATTGCACCCACAAAATCCAATAATAAAAGGAAGATCATGAATATTACATTTAAAGAAAATAATTGTAAAAGAAAAGCCTTGAAAATTAGGGTTTCCAACTAAGCTAGCTTTTCGGTTGTCATGAGCCATATCTTAATGGTCATGAAAAGATGTTAGAAATCACGTCCTCTCTCAATAAAAAATCGTCTTATTCTTCATTCCTATCTTTCTTCCAAACATCGATCATATCACCCTGCGTGTGTGTTAAGGACATCCCTACACCCGGAGAATTCAATTCAAGCTATCATACTCTTGCCCTTCAGCCTCAGTACTTTTTAATTAGATGTGCTCACACACTTTCATGCGATCGTTAATACTTCTTGAGGTACTAACCGACCGATTACTCCTGTGCTTGCTTACTTGGTGTATTTTCCTCGTCTTGCACCACCTCAGGTATAGCAGTGACTCCCAGACTAGTTGGCCTTAGGGCACTAGGTGAAGAGGCACCCTCGCTAATATTTTTTTTATTGCCCTTGGTGATATCAAAACCAGTGTCCATTTTTCTCACCACTTTATATTTTCTTCATTTTTTTATTTCCTTCATACTTTTGGCTTTAAGGCAAGAGCATTTCAAGGTATCCTCTACTATCCCAGGCTTTAAGACGCGTGTAAGTGCGAATAGCAGGGTATCAACGTTCAAAATGTTTGGCTTCCAGAATAGAAACTATTTTTCAGACTTATTTTTATCCTCAGATTAGTGACTTCCTTCATCTTACTAACCCTTGGGACAACGGCTCATAACTACTTATTACTAGTTCGTATAAGGAAACTTCTAATTTTCTTGGTTTTCTTAAATTTTTCTAATCTCATGGATGTAATTGTTCACTATCTAATCTTTTATTATCTTAAATATTTAATATTTTTATATTTTTGAATTTTTTTTTAATTTTTATGAGTTTTGAAAATTTTTGAATTTTTTTTATGGATTTTGAAATTTTTTTAAATTTTTATAGGTTTTAATGGGTTTTGAAAAATTATTTACAAAAAATGATGAGCCAAAAAAAATATTTACAGAATTTTTTTATGGATTTTGAAAATTTTTAAATTTTTATAGGTTTTTAAAATGAACAAATTTTTTTTATGGGTTTTTAAAGAAATGTTTTGTGCTTATGCGAATGATATGCAAAACTAAGCACAAACCTCCCCAAAACTTGTTTTCAACAGTGTCCTCACTGTTGCCAACTGCTATATCTACAAAACCTGTAAGCCTGGAGGAATTTATTAGTGGGGGCAAAATATATAAGTGAAGATCCTCCCCCAAACTTATTCTTTTCACTCACCTCAATTCAAAAAGATGATGCAGTAATATACAGGACATGGAGGTGAGACGGAGGAATTTTAATCAAGATAATCTGGCTCCTGTAAAAACAGGAGCTCCTCCGTGGGGTCAGTGGAAAAATACGGCTTTAGTCTATGTCCATTCACTTTGAAAAATGTGCCGTTTTTAACATTTTCTACCTCTACTGCCCCGTACGGGTATACAGACCGCACAACAAATGGTCCCTTCCACCGAGATCGAAGCTTACCCGCGTGAAGGTGTAGTCGTGAATCATAAATAAGGACTTGTTGACCAGGTAAAAATGTTTTCCTCAAAATGTTTTTATCGTGAAAAACCTTGGTCTTATTCTTTACGATTACAGCGTTATCATAAGCTTCATCGCGGAGTTCGCTTAGCTCATTAAGTTGCAGCTTCCGAAAGTTGCAGGCTTGGTTTAGGTCAATTAAATACAAGATACATCATATAAAAGAATAAAAAAATGGATACATGTTATTCAAAAGATTACAATGATGCAAAGGCAGCTACTGAGAAGGAGGCGTTTTCAATAAATCAGCCAGTTGCTCGCGCACTCCTCTCAATTCCTTTTCAAGGTCAGCCACGGCAGCCAGCTCCGCTTCAACTCGGGCCCGTTGCTGCAGACAGGATGAAAGTTTCTCATCAATTTCTTATTGAACTACCTCCTGACTCTGCGCGACCTGTTCAGTAAAGTCAAGCTTCTTCGTCAGCACCAGCCCGTCGGAAATACATCGTTGATGGCTTTCAAAGATAGAGTTCAGCTGCGCAGCATTCGCTTCGACCTGGGCACGCAGTCGGACAGACTCAGCGGAAGTCGCCTTATGTTCCTTTCACTTGATGATCGCCTCTTGTTCGAAATGATGAAGGAACATGGCACTTTGCTCAATCCACGCAGCCCGCTGGGAATTCCCGGCCAGAATTTCAGGAGCAGGACGCCTAAGCTCAAGTTCATGCAGACAGGCCTCAATCTTCCTGCAATGATTAACCCAAGACTCGACGACGCCTTCATTATGGAAGTTCACAAACGTCGCCAACATTGGATTGACCTTGACAGCGAAATCTGTGGCAGATGTAGGAGCCTCCGCGTCAAGCTCCTCGATGTATTCGCTTAGCATACGCAGACTGGTCACAGCACCTTTTGAGGATGGACGTCTGGAAAAGGGCCCTGCCGGCATCATAATGTGAGACTCGAACGGGGCTGGAGTCGATGCGATTGCTGCAAAATAGATCATAGTCAGATATCGGCTCAGGAAATAAAGAAAATACACGAAAAATAGAGTCTACTATACCGACTGCAACAAGGGGCAGAGCTGGGAGTTCCGGTGGCGCAACGATAGCCTCGTCCCCTCCTTCAATTTGTAAGGCTACAAGCAATACAAAGAAGAATTAGGAATAATGTGATTGCCCATTAAAGAAAGGACGTCGTTTAGAAAAGATACTCACCGACTCCACCAGGTGGACTAATCTCTGACAGGAAGGAGAAATGTGGGTGCGGCACCTGATACAGGTGGTCAAAAAGGACTCCTGCAAGAACGCAGTAATGCAACGTCAATACATAAGTTATACAGCCTAAAAAAAATAAATAAGACTGATGGATCACGAATCCACACCTTCCAACATCTGAGATGGTACGAGAGAGGGTAGAGGAGGTGTCACCGTCAAAGCGGTAGCTGATGGCGCTGCCTCGGGTAGCGCAACCTCAACGCTCGCCACACCTGCATTAGAAACAAGATAAATACTGTCAGGAAAGATTGAAAAGGATTGCAAAATAAAAAGAAAAGCAATGACCCAAAATCTACCTGATGAGTCGCCAGTCGGAACCGCGACGAGGGCGTCACTCGATACAGCGACGTCTTCTCCCTCTTCCATCGGGATGGTCTCACCTCCCGTTGCCTCATCCCCTGACTCTACGAGAGCCGTCGTAACGCTTGCGACGCCAGGAGATGGCAAAGAGCCGCAGGCGGAAAGAGCGACGATCGGGGCGGTGCCCGACTCTTGAGAGGGAGCCGCCACCTCGAGCTCGACAATGGTAGCCGCCTCACCCATCGCCACCTCGAGCTCGGCAATGGTAGCTATCTCAGGCACAGCAATCGTGACTGTCTCACCAGCCACTACCTCGAGCTCGGCAATTGCAGCCACCTTGCCTACCGCCGCTTCGGGTTCGGCAATCACGGCTACCTCCTCTACCGCTACCCCAGGCTCAGCGGTCGCCGCCACTTCTTCGGTAAGACTCGGCCCTGCAAGATAAGATATATGGGAACTGGTAGTTATAATTTTTACAACGGAACTCTATGTCACATTACCTTGAGTTGATCTTCCATTTGCTTCCCGAGCCTCACGTGCTGCCTGTCTATAGGCAGTGGACAAGGCAGCCGGGGATTCCTCCGAAGGAGTAGGGGCAGGGGTAGCGGTGCTCGAACCCGCACCCGCGGCTAAGGCAGCACTACGCTCCCTTGCCGCGCGCATTCGGCGCTTCCTTTCTGCCCGAGCCGTCAAAGCGGACCTTCTAGACGCCTCCATCAACAGGACGTCATCGTCCGCACCAAGGGTTACCTGTGGAGCCGTCAAGGCTTCCGTCATCGGTCGTTTGAGTAAGGCCTCTTTCGGCAGTGCCGAAGAGGCCGGGACTCCGGTGGCTGGCCCGGGAAGAATCTCCGTATCAGCTTGCGGGATCGGTATTGTGGTCCCTGTGATAAGATAAAGTGGGGTCAGATCACCTATAAAAAAACGGGAGCGGAGACACGATAAACCGAAGCATACCGATGCCTAAGGATGCTCGAAGTCTCTCCTCTTCCTCAAAAGTCTTGAAAGAAGCTGCGAGAGCTTCTTCAGTGGAAATGCCTGTTAAAGAAGGAAAAGTGTCAGTCAAAACATGATGATAGAAATATGATGCAATGAAGAAAGATACAATTAATGGTTACCTGATCGCGCGAGGATAGCCAGTCTCACTTCACGGCTTGCCAATTGCTCAGAGGCTGCAATGGCAGTCGCCAGATCAGTATCATCCATCGGCATGAATAAGCCTTCGTTTGTCCCATACTCGCTCAAACCCTCGCCATAAGGAGCGTGAGGCTCCTGGCCAAGTACAACGTCGACTGAAAGGATCGATTTCTTCTTCTTCTTCTGTGAGTGAGCTCCGGTCGCAGCCAGCACCAACTTGCGCTTGGTGGGCACTTTGGGACGGCGAGTCTCGATGTCTGAGCCCACGCCAGATTCGGGAGAAGCTACATTTACCGTCTCCGCGGGAGCATGGGGCACCGATGGTACATCCACCGTCTCCATAGGAGCACGGGGCAACCCGCGCGTAGGGCTTAGCACACGTGAAGGCTCAACTGCAGCGACCTCTCCTAGCGGAGGGGGGACAGTGGTCCGTCGCTTCAAAGGGACGTTGCGATCGTCGGCAGGGGGCGCACTCATGCGATCGAGCAGCAGCCGCCTCTCTTCCCTGATAACAGCACCCATTGCGTGTTGATACCAGGCCACGTGTACGTTGAGGGCCCTCGGGACACAACTCGGCTCACTGATAAAGAAGTGAGAGCCCGTATTCAAGCGCATGAAGTGATGCAGCGCACCCCGCATTCCCTCTCTGGTGGCAGCGGTTTCTACCAAGAAAGCCTCCAGCGGAACCCCCTGATTATAACTCAGCTGCTGGGCAAAATGACGGGGGTTGTATCTCATGAATAGCGCCGCATCATTTTGCCTGAATATAAGAAAGCCCGGCCTGATGGAGTATAAATGGAGAATCTCCCGGGCTTTCAACACGGAGGCCCCGTCCTTAAAAACGTCGTGCAATGCCAGCACCGTCTTGGAAGTTTCCTGGCCGATCGTCAGGACTTTGTCCGTAAAAAACATACCATCTCCGACCGTGCGCGGAAGAAGGAGCAAGCCCCTAGCTTCCCGCTGTGACGGACTCACGATGGAGGCGTCAACCAGCCGCATAATTCGCGGGAACTTGCATCTCTCGTAAAACGAAGGTCTCTTGTGAATGCTAAAGACCCCGAGCATGTGCATCTCCATCCACGAAGTGAAGTAATGTATCGGGAAGTTGGCGGGATGCACCCCCGGCTCAGTGGTATCCGCCGCTACGCTAAGACTATGGTATAAATGGGCTAACCCGGCAATCCCGATGGCCACTTGTATTCCGGCAACCATGCGATGTGCGGGGTAGAAGACGGAAGGCCTCATATAACGAGGATGCATAGGGAGTGCGAACCAGCTCAACCATAACCCAAGAAACCCAAGAAAGAAAGCCTCCTCGTCAATGCCCGGAGCGGCGATTTCTGACAGAGGGATGATCGCAGCATCAGGAAGAAAAAAGCCCTTCTGATCAGTTTCCAGTACCGACTGACGGTCCAAGCCAAAGCCGAAGGGATCATCGAGCTTAGCAAACTTTTCGCCTCGTCGCGACAAAATCTCCGGGTGAAGAAAACGGGCAATGAAGTCCGTAAAACTGACCCCTCGGCCTCCGGATTCCAGGAAAAGGCTCTCGTACATGTTCAACACCTTTATCAGACTGGGGAACTGGTGCTGAATGGCGTTCTCTGGCGTGAGGCCCATCACCGCTGGCTTGGTGGCAAAAACATATTCATCCGGAGGAAGCAGCTCCTCGTAGTGCTCCCCCCTGACCGGTAGACTGGAAACCTTGGCAAATTCTTCCAAGGAAATGGAAACCTCTCTGTCCAGTAGAAGGAAGGTATGGGTCGAGATGTTCCACTGCTCCAAGAACGCCTTGACCCACCATGTAGGAGGAGCAGAATATTGGAACAACGAAGCGTAGACCGCAGGGTATAGGCCGAGCTTTAGCAACTGCGATTTCTTCGCCGACAAGATGTACCTGGCCCACTGCAAATACCCGGCTGGATGACGGGGAGTTAGCCCGATGTTGTAGGGTTGTCCCCAAGGGCGCGACTCGCCCTGGCATATGCGCCGCCCCAGGGTGTCCAAAGTCGCCGGCGGCTGCATGGGTACGGCGGCAATCGAAGGTTGAGAAGACCCTCCGAAGTCCAATTGACAACCTCCACGGCATAGTACACCGGGGGTGCATCTGCATACGGAATCGCCGAGATAGGCTCCGACGGCGTCGCACAATAGAAGCTTTGACGACCTCTGATAATTTGGTCATACCATCTACCCCACAAGTGAAGATTTTTGTGTTCCGGGTACAGTCTTTGATAAGCGCGAGAACCTCCCGGTCCACAGGTGCCTCAGGGAATCCTCCCTCCGAACGGACGAATGGAAACGTAGCATCGAAAGACATGTCGCCTGCAAGGAGGGACAGAAGTCAACTGTCAGTGCTTTAATTAAATTTTAAAAATTCTGACACTCGGTACTTTAAAATTTATACCACACTGCAATGCAGTGGAAAGGAGACCAAAGGGGGACCCACAAAATCTAGATGACAATGCATCAATTAATAAAACAGCCTCATCATTAGATGCGACTGTTAATTAATGAGGAAATCCTCAAGAAAATTCTCATTGAATGAGAGATCCCTCGGGAAAAGGAGAAAATCTCCCTTTGAGAGCAAAGCTCTATGACAGAGTGACACTTGTCAAACTCTGATCATGAAGGAATAAAATTCCTTAAAGAGCCTGGCTCTGTAATGATGATGGAAAAACCCATCAGAAAAGAAAATTAAAATCAATTAATCCTGGGATCTTCAAGATCCATGAAAAAACTCTTAAGAGTTCTTTATCTAAGATTAAGAAATCTATTATACATGATTCAAAAGAGCAAGGCTCTGCTTATGTGCTAAGAAACCCCAAAAGATCTCTTTAGATCTATGGGTTCATGAGAGCAAAACTCTGCTAATGAAACCCTAAATGAGTTTTCTGTAGATCAAAGATCTATAAAAAGCAAGGCTCTGTTAATGGGTAACACCCTAATTTATTAAAATTTATTAAATTTTTTAAAACTTTACCTAAATTTGGAAAGAGTTTTTACTCTTGAGAAGTTCTTAAACAGAAGAGCTGTGCTCTGAACAAAAATTCTCAAAGAAAAAAGATGATAATCATCTAAGAGACCAAAGGTCCTATTTATAGGTAATGAACCGCCTCTTCAACTTCTGAGTTGATCCAAGGGCTCAGATGCTGCCACCGCTGCACTCACGTGTGCGCCACGTGAGCGCAACGGTGGGGGGGCATTTGATTCCCCCAATCATAGCAAAGCTCTGTTTTGAAATTCAAAATTCAAAAATTGAAGCAACGCCTCAGATCCAGCGCTAGGCGCGTTGCGCGCCACGTGTCAAACACGGATGCGCTAGCGCCAGGTGCGCTGCGCCCTCGGCAGTGTACCCCCAATCAGAGCAAAGCTCTGTTTTGAAATTCAAAATTCAAAAATTGAAGCAACGCTTCAGATCCAGCGCTAGGCGCGCTACGCGCCACGTGTCAAACACGGATGCGCTCGGGCCAAGTGCGCTGCGCCCTAGGCAGTGCACCATGTGTACGCTAGCGCTAGGCGCGCTGCGCGCCACGTGTCAGACACGGGTGCGCTAGCGCAGGCTGCGCTGCGCTCTGGGCAGCGCACCACGTGTCAAACATAGGTGCGCTAGCGCAAAGTGCGCTGCGCTCTGAGCAGCGCACCATGTGCAAAGCACGGGTGCGCTAGCGCTGGAATTATAAAATTCCCCACCGTTAGATCAAAAGATCTAATAATAATGATAAATCATTAATTAATCAGAATTAAAATTATGTTATGGAAAGATCTTTCCAATCTTGTTAAAAACAAGAAGATTACCTTCTGTAAAACAGAAGCCTTAGGATCAAAGATCCAACGGTGGGGAAACGTCCCCAAATCAATCAGAGAAAAATCTCTTTAACTGATTTAACAAATCAATTTGCCCTATATAAAGGCCCCAAGACTTCAAGTCTGATATTGAAAAAAAACCCTACAAACTTTGAGAAAATTCAAAAGAAAGTGAGCAAGCTCTTGAAAGAAGATCATTTCTTCAAGGTAAAAAGAATGATTCTTGAACAAAGAGATGAAATCATCTCATTAGAACATAATAATTACCTTCTTAAAAGATCATAGATCTACAAAAGACCAAGGTCTCTTATAAAAAGAGATCAAAAGATCTCATTGTAGAAACAAAAGAAGTATTTACTTCATTCACAGATCATTGATCTACAAAGGCAAACCCCTTTCAAAAGTAAGAACTATTGTACTTGAATCTTGAGGCAAAGCCTCCTTTAAAAAGAACATAAACTTGTTCTCTGATCATAAATTTGATCAAATGCGCTTTGCGCTACTGAAAAGTGACTTGCACTCATGAACTGCGCTTTTGCGCTCTTTGGACCGGCGCTCAGCGCCAAAACGTGCCGTGTGTCAACCACAGATACAACTTGCGCTTTGCGCTTCTGAAACAGCGCACTGCGCTCATGGGCCGGCGCTCAGCGCCAAGCGCGCCACATGTCACTTACTGGTGCACCACTAAACTAGCGCAACGCGCTCATAAATTGAAAGCGCAATGCGCTTATAAACTGGCGTTTAGCGCTAAGCGTGACACGTGTCCTTTTCGTGTGCGCTACTTGGCAGAAGCGCAATACGCTCTTTAATTTGCGCAAAGCGCCTGGCGCGCCACGTGGCGCGCTGTCAGAACACACATTGTTCTGATGAATGCTATGCATTCAATACAAGACAAAAAATGTCAGGATTTAATGCTCAGCATTATTAAAAGGGCCAAGCCCAAGTAAAGGCTCAACAGCCCAGAACAATAAAATGTTAAACATTTTAATCTTATTGGACTTAGCCCAATATTGGACATATGTCCTCAACTTATATTGAACTGAGCCCATCTGCTCATGAATATTCAACGGATCTTAGTCCTAAACTGGGCTACAGATCTTCCAATCAATTCACACCGGTTCGAGGGTACATCTCTTTACTCCTCTGATACTTGTCGTTGTAATCCTTCAACGTCTTCATAGAGGTGACGGGTCCCGACAACCACACATTTCACGGACTGTGGGGCCCTTAAACTCATGGACTACGATGTCCTTAACCTGGACCGAGATGTCCTTAAACTAACATTGGACCGAGATTTCCTTAAACTAATATTGGACCGTAATGTCCTTAAACTAATCGACCGCAATGTCCCTAAACAAAACAAAAGAGGCTACATGCTTTCTTGTTGGATCTAAACGATCCTGTTAAGTTGATCTTAGTCTAAACATTAGACTAACGTATCCTTAACTAACGTTTAAGTTGATCTTAGTCCTAAATGAGGCTAACGTATCCTTAAACCTAAACCCCAAACCCAAATCTAAGAAAATACGGATTTGGACTAATCCACGCCCTACGGGCGACAATATAAATTAGTCTCCGTATACAATCCACGGGCAACCGAAAACAAAACAAACACACACAACACGAAGTGACCATCTGGAGAAGGAGAAAGTGGTTACCGCGATGCGGTAGCGTAATTAACTGCAGGGGCTTGCGCCTGCAGGGAAGAGCGTCCCCACAATCAAAAACCCCTCAAACGAGGGGGAATCTGACGAAGTCTACTACATCGGCCGCATCCGTTTAAACCTTCGATACATGGTGCCATAAATCAACTTGGCATCTTCGGAGAGGTGGACGGATAGCACCAATTAGCATCTGCCCCGAAATTCAGGCAAGACGTTCGCCGCGTCTTCGCGCGTCTTTCGGCGGGGAACATACCCCTTTATGGATTTTGAAAAAATTTGTATAGGAAATTTGAGATTGTTACAAGCATAATTCCAGGGATCGGAGCATAATTCCGATGAGCGGAGCATGATTCCAAAGGGGTCGGAGCGTAATTCCGACGAGCGACAGACATTTTGACCGAAGCATAATTTCGATGCAGAGGTTGATTCCCAGGCGAAGCATAATTCCAACAGGGAAAGCAGATACTCCGAGGCGAAGCATGATTTCGACACGGGGTACATTTTGAGACGAAGCATGATTTCGACGCAGAGCTTGTTAGTCGACTTGATTCCGAGACGGTGCTTAATTCCGACGGGGAGGTCGCTGGTTGATTCCGAGCTGAAGCATAATTCTGACAGGGAAGGCAGATACACCGAAATGAAGCTTGATTTCGACGCGGGGGACACTCTGAGACGAAGAATGATTCCGACGCAGAGCTTGTTGGTTGACTTGATTCTGAGACGGAGGTTAATTCCGACGAGGAGGTCGCTTGTTGACTTGATTCCAGGACGGAGCATAATTCCGACGAAGAGGTCGCTGGTTGACTTGTTTCCAGGACGGAGCATAATTCCGACGAGGAGGTCGCTGGTTGACTTGTTTCAAGGACGGAGCATAATTCCGACGAGGAGGTCGCTGGTTGACTTGTTTCCAGGACGGAGCATAATTCCGACGAGGAGGTCGCTGGTTGACTTGATTCCGGGGCGGAGCATAATTCCGATGAGGAGGTCGCTTGTTGATTTGATTCCAGGGCAGAGCATAATTCCAACGAGGAGGTCGCTTGTTGACTTGATTCTAGGGCGGAGCATAATTCCGACGAGGAGGTCGCTAGTTGACTTGTTTTCAGGATGGAGCATAATTCCGATGAGGAGGTCGCTGGTTGACTTGATTTCGGGGCGGAGCATAATTCCGACGAGGAGGTCGCTTGTTGACTTGTCCCTGGCACGGAGTGTCTGTGGTCGACGTTTTTCCGGCACGGAGTGTCACTGGTTTTGATGTAGAGGCCGATTCCCAGGCGAAGCATAATTCCGATAGGGAAGATGGATACTCCGAGGCGAAGCATGATTTCGACACGGGATACACTCTGAGACGAAGCATGATTCCGCCGCAGAGGTTGTTGGTTTGATTTTATTTGGGTTGACATCAGTATCGCTACGCTAGAATATGGTACCAGGAGCGAATCATCATTTGCCATGAGTGGATTTGAGGATTTGGTTTTGGTTTGGCATCTGCTCGCCACACTGGAATATGGTACCGGGAGTGAATCATCATTTGCGTTTGCTTATTAGGAAGCGATGGCTTAGGAGACAGGTTTTAGGTCCCTATCACCTAAGACTTTTCAATTTTATGAGCTGTAAGGGTCCCATAAAAGCATTTTCTCCTTACGAGTCGTAAGGATCCCGTAGGTGTATTTTCTCCTTAAGAGTTGTGGGGACTCCTAAGCGTGTTGCTCCTTTGTGAGTCGTAAAGATCTCACGCGGGAATTTTCTCCTCACAAAGTCGAGAGGACTTTGCGAGTGCATTTCATCTCTTTTTCACGAGTTTGCGCCCTTTCGGGTTTTCACAAACTCGTCGGCAGTCCTGCTGTTTTTACTCATGGAGCGTTTTCATCCGTGCCCATTTTGGTTGTGGACATACCTTTTTTTTTGAATCTTCATCGCCAGTAGGACTTTGAATGTGGTCTCGCCGGTAGGACTTGGGAGAGATTGAGATCATTTTACGCCCGTGGATTGTATACGGTTTTGCAGGATGTATGATCCAGACCGTAGGTCCGGAAGAATTTCGGGACTTTGTCGGCGTCTGCATCGCTGTACTGGAATATGGTACCAGGAGCGACTCATCAACCGCCGTTGGGGTATGGGATTTGGAATTTGGTTGGCGTCTGCATCGCTGCACCGGGATGTGGTACGAGGAGCGACTCATCATTCGCCGTGAAGGGATCTCCCTCGTTTCCAGTTTAACGAATTAGGGGTCATCTGTCTCCAGTTTAACGACTTAGAGGTCATCTGTTTCTAGTTTAAAGACTTAGGGGTCTATTGGATTGGAGTTTGGAATTTTGGGGTTAGCGTAGGCATCTGCGTTGCTAACACTGAAGCACATGTGCCAGGAGCAATTCATCATTTGCCGTTCCCTGTTAGGGAGCGATGGCTTATGAGACAGGTTTAGGTCCCTATTACCTAAGACTTTTCAATTTTATGAGTCGTAAGGGTCCCATAAAAGCATTTTCTCCCTACGAGTCATAAAGATCTCGTAGGTGTACTTTCTCCTTAGGAGTCGTGGGGACTCCGAAGTGTGTTTTTCCTTTGTGAGTCGTAAGGATCCCACGAAGGTTTGTTCTCCTCATGCATTGTGAGGACACATGAGTGGGTCTTCCCAATAGAGCATAATTCCAAAGGCGGAGACCAGCCGCGTAACTGGTGATTGCGGTGGGGCATGGGTATGATGAGAATTATTTGAGCTCGTGGATTGTATACGGTAGTCAACTTGGGGACCAACCGTAGGGCTGAGAGAATTTTGGGAAATTGGATTTTGGTTGGCGTCTGTATCGCTGCACTGGAATATGGTATCAGGAGCGACTCATCATTCGCTACCGTTTTTTTATATATTTTTTTACCGCGATTGCTCTATCATTTCAGCCTTTCTTATCTCGAAGGTCGCGATTGCCTTATCATTTCGGCTATTTATTCGCGGTTGCCCCATCATTTCGGCTTTATTTTCATCTTTATTTTTACTCACTGATTTTTATTGCGAGTTGCCCCATCATTTTGGCTTTTTATTTATTTATTTATTTTATTTATTTTTGTTTTATTTACACATTTTTACATCCTCAGTTTAACGACTTAGAGGTCGACTGTTCCCAGTTTAACGACGTGGTGGTCGATTGTTTTCAGAGAAAGACAGATGTCTGAGAGAATCAGTTTCACGAAGAACTTCGGTCTCCGTTTGTATGAAATTGGAGGTCGCGGCTTGACTGTTTGTTAACATGCCTTTGGACAGTTCTATCTCTCCTGCCTTGTATTGCTTTTCGACCCAATCTTTGAAGACGAAGCAGTCCTCAATGGCATGAACTATCACTCTGTGATAGGGGCAGTATTTGGGGTCGTCGGTCGTATTCGCTTCCTGCGGTCTTTTTGACTCTGGCAGTTGTAGACCGTTCCTTAGGGCGTCTTTGAATATTTAACAGATTTTGTCCCTTCTGAAGGAATAGACCTTATCCAGCTTCTCTTTCAGTAGAGATTCTCCTCCTTCTCCGAACACTGGCTTCCGAGGCTGGTTGGCATTAGGCCCGCTCATCCCTAGCTTATTTCGGTTAGCCGAAGTGTTGAAAGATTCAGAATCATCGGAGTTTCCGCCTTTGCGATTTTCATCTTTTCGGTTTCTCCAGGACCTATTGTTATTTTGGGAATCCGAGAAGGACTCGTGCTTTGAGCGCTCCAGCATCTGAACTTTCCTGGTCAGCTCTTGGAATGTTTTGAGACCCACGGTGCATAGAAAGGGGGCCATCCAATTATTGAGATTTCCAACAAAGAGACTGACAGATTGGTCCTGCTCTATCGGCGGTTCACATTTGACGGAGAGATTGCACTATCGGGTAATAAAATCCGTGCTGCTTTCGTTATTCTTTGGCTTGGTCCTTACGAGGTCGGCAATGGTGATCTTATCACTGACACTTATGAACCTTTGTCGGAACAAAAATTCCATTTGGACGAAAGTTGTGACGGAGCCATCCGGTATGCTCGCGTACCAGTCGAAAGCAACATCGGTCAAGCTATTAACGAACTGGCGGAGGAGAAGCGCATCATTGCCCCCAGTATTCCCGCATGAGGCTTTAAAATGGGCGACATGCTGATTCGCATTTTCCGTCCCATCAAATCTTCCGAATTTGGGGATGACATAACCGTTAGGAAATTCTACCAGATCATACTGAGCAGGATATGGTCTCCCACTGCTGCTAATATATTTTTGTGTTTCGGCTTCGGCTACCAATGCTTTGACTTTGTTGGCAACCAAATCCATGATTTGATCTTGAGTTAGCAGGCTACTGTCATCGGTAGCCAAGACATTTCCCGAGATAGGATGCGACTGACTTTCATGCGGTCCGCTTCTTTGGATTTGAGGGAATAGGCGTCGGCTACCATGGGACACCGTTTCCCGGTTTATGAGCAGAGCCCTGCGCTTTGATTGGGCGGCTGAGAGGCAAGTCGGGCCGTGAGCTGTAGGGTTGCTGGGCACGCACACAAGGGTCTACGAGGCAACAACCATGCCCGATTAAAAATTTAGCCGTGCCGAACAACCCGAATACGGAACTTTAAACTAGAGATTAGGCGAAAACAAGCATGCTAAACATTTTAACACTAAGTGAGAGGGATTACAACCTTTGTAGATCCGGTCCTTCACTTCATATGCTCCGTGTTGTGGTCCCTTCGCTGCGATCATCGGGATCCGGACTCTCGAGAGGTTCCACGAAGAGAAAGACGCAACCTTTGCTTCCGATCTTCGATACTAAGATGATCTACCTTGAAGTTTCTTTAACACAACCTAACACTCATGAAATGATGTGAACACCCTCATCTAAATGGCAAGGGAAGATGAGGATGATGAAGTAGGATTTTTGCTCTCTTTATTTATCTTTTTCTCATATTTATTCATCACTTGAAAAAATCAAGAAAGCTTTTTTCCATGAAAAGAATGAAGGAAGAAGATGAACAATAATAATAATCCTTTTGTGATGAATAGGAAAAGGAGATAATGATCAATTATGCAACCATGGTTCACTTAACCATTGTAGAGAATTAACCAAGGGTTAGGGTTTTGGGTTGAGTTAAGAATGAGTCATAAGTAAATATCTTTTCCATGACAAAACAAAAACCTTCTAGAATCATCTAGAAACCATTAACCCAAATCAAACCCTAATCTTGATTAATCTTTACTAAACATGTTGCATTAGTTATCATATCATGTTACAACATTATATATCACATATATAATATTTATTGTAACCAAATAAAATAATACAATTAACATATATCGCATATATATCAATGTATTACCCGAGTGAGAAAAAGAATCTTTTAGTGAGCAAATATTAGTTAATGTAATTTAATATATCATATATATATTATTATACATTAAATTATCGAATCAACACTTGATCCGACAATCCGGCTATATCGCATATAACCGACTAATATTTATCCGTACCGATTCATCGAATCAACACTTGATCCGATGACCCGGCTGATATCAAATATCGCGAGAATACAATACGGTATCACATATCACATTATCCTCGGTCCCGCACATATCACATATGTGCTCCTACTCCATTTTGCCTGAGCCAAGAAACCTCTGTGTAGGACTCTAAAGAATCGTCAATACGCCGGCAGTAGGTGATGATCATATCAATCACCCACAAGCTGCAAGCGGTCAGCTAAACGTAACAGCTACCCAGTTATTGAGTGCTCAGAAGATCAACAAGCAAGCCTGTACATTCTCCTGTGAATCCAAACAGTAACACTCCCGTACAGTCCGGTCTCGTCGTCTGATATGTTGCATATCTCGCCTAGGGGTGGTAAACGTCAGACCCCAGTAGCTTGATAAGTCGTGTCGATATGAGGTCTATAACAGTTCGAGAAACTACTGATAACACTTACCAGTAAATCTCAGCAACCCTGGCCAGAGATTTCCGGTTATAGCCAATCGAACACAGCACAACATCAACTCCCTATACCGGGAGAGACGAATCCCCTCCTATCGCTCATTGCCTCCATGTGATTCGGGACTGTACCCAAAAGCCACCTTTTTGCACGCCCTCTTGGACGTGGTATGATGGAAATCAAAGCACAGTGGGAATCACACAAGACTCTATGACGATCTCGGGTCAACAGACTACTCTGTACCAGTGTCCCCGGAGAACTGCCATCTGACGTAAGGTATAATACCATCTGGGAGTTCTCGGCGAGTCCGTCCAGTGTACCCAGTCTCTACTGAGCAACCGTACACCATCCTTGATGTCAAACACCGATGGATATGGGATCATCCATCGCCCATCATATGGGTCAAGATGCATATACGCTAGTCTACTCTGGTGCATCGATGCCCTGTCTCGATACACCCTCGACTAGGAACAGTTATAGGATGTACTCGTCGACTACCGTGGCCCTACTAGTATGATCTCATCATAGTCCCAGTAGTCGAGTACATATCCTAAGGGCTTTATAAACATGTAACATAGAGACAATCAGAGTACATGTTAAGATAAAGTACAACCATATAGCGTACTATCATGTCGAGCAAGAAAGTCCTCCCTATATATGTCCTAGCATCCACTACAATATGCATCGTATGCACAGTAATGGCCTCTAGGGCATACATATAACTAACAATCTCCCACTTGCACTAGGGCCATCTGTTGTGGTATCACATACCCAACAATTAGCTGCGGTTGAAGTATCTCATACTCAACCATCCCATAAAAGTCTCTACTGGGAAAAAGGCCTTCGTGAGTGGATCCGCGCTGTTGTCCTCTGTGTCTACTCTCCTAACCTCGATCTCCCTGGAGATCAACCATCTCCATGATCAGGTGATACTGCCTAAGAATTATATCTGGATTTCTGATGGGACGGTAGTTCCTTGGCTAAAGCCACAACTCCATTGTCACACAATGGTAGGAACGAAGTTCATCTCATGAACTTATAAATATCCAGACTGCCTCTTTGGTAGCATCCTTGGTAACGATGTATCTTGCCTTTAATCGTCTAGTATGTCGGATTTCTGATGGGACGGTAGTTCCTTGGCTAAAGCCACAACTCCATTGTCACACAATGGTAGGAACGAAGTTCATCTCATGAACTTATAAATATCCAGACTGCCTCTTTGGTAGCATCCTTGGTAACGATGTATCTTGCCTTTAATCGTCTAGTATGTCACGGTATCTAGCTTGGAACTCTTCCAACATACCGTCCCTCCACTGAGGGTGAAGACAATGCCTGCGACTGACATTCAGTCGTCCTTATCACCCTGGAACCTTTCCAGTGATTCTCCCCAGGATCGATTGATACCATCTCACTACAACTAGTGAGTATCCTAACATCCAATTAGAACTATCTCATAGATCCAAAACCCAGGATTTAGGAGGTATCATTTTGATCCTATATGGAGAATCCTTGTGATAAGCGGAGATTAACCGAGCGTAGCATAGGAAACTCCTTCCCTATCAAGAGTATGTCATCCACGTACTCTACGAGGATCATCACCATACTCCCTACTACCCTTTTTGTATATACAAGGTTCATCTACCATTTTGATGAAGTCAAACTCTTTGACTACCACATCAAAACAGATGTTCCAACTCCGCGATGCCTGTTTTATCATATAAAACATCTTGCACACGTTTCCGCTGCTCCCACTGTCTACGAAGCCCTCTGGCTGTGTACTTATAGACGCTCTTTTCTAAAACATCATTTAGAAAAGTAGTCATGACACCCAACCACCAGATATCGTAGTCATGGTATGTAGCCGTGGCAAGTAGGATCTGGATGGACTTAAGCATAGCTTCTTAGAAAAGGTTTCATCATAATCCATACCTGGTCAATGATGCAAACCTTTAACAAGTCTAGCTTTGAAAGTCTCAACCTTTCCATGTACACCAAGTAATCTTCTCAAGATATACTTGCTCCTGATGGGGATTTAACCCTTCAGATAAAGCAACCAAAGTCCATACTTTGTTGGTGTATAAGGATTCCATCTCAGATCGATAAGCACCCAGCCATTCTTACAGAGTCCTACTCCTGATGGCCAGCTCGAAACTAGTTGGGTCATCATCTCATGATGCAATCCTCGCTCCCACTGTCATAGAGAAACCAAAGTATCTCTCAGGTGGGTGAGGAACCCTACTGGATCGGCGGAGAGGCTGAGGTTCGTTTGAAACTATTGAATCCTTTGGTTCTACCAAATTATCAGCTGCAGTTTGTATAGCTGGAACCGTTCCAGCTCTACATAACAAAACTTGCCTCGAGCTTGTCCGGATTTTGCTTTTAGACATAGGCCGGACAACCCCAAATCTTAACCAACTTAAGATATGGGCTCTTCCCTTTCCATATCACATATGAAGTGGTAGGCAACTGATTTGATTTGAACCCTATTCAATAGGTATGCAGCTTCTCAAGTGCATAACTCCCAAAAGGAAATAGGAAAATCAGTAGTACTCATCATAGAGCACACCATATCAAATAGGGTGCTTTTGCTCCGCCCCGATACACCGACGTGCTGTGGTGTATACGGAGGAGTAATGCTGAGAGAGAATCTCATTCTCCTTTAGAATAGTCCAGGAATTCCGTGCTCAAGTATTCTCCTCCTTGATCTCATCAAAGGAAATAATACTTATACCCGTATTTTGGTTCTCTACTTCTAACTTATATTCTGTGCATATCTCAAAAGCTTCGGACTTGTGTTTCAGCAGGAACATATGTCTGAATCTTGAGAGATCATCAGAGAATGTAATGAAGTACAAAGAACCGGTCCTGGCATATGTAGACAGGGGACTTTCATACATCAGCATGTATCAATCCCAAGAGTTCACCAAACTCTTTCTCTGTTTCCAATAAACAAAGCTATGGTCATCTTATCTTTGTGACATGACCGGCAAGTTTCACAAGATGTAAATTCAAACAAATTCAAATATGCATCTTAATGTAACTTCAGCTAGTCGGGTCGCATTGATATGACCTAGTCAACAATGCCTCAAGAAGTATTCGTTCATTTCTGAACTCTTCCTCTTGTGTGTGTTCCATATACTAAGAACTGTAGTTTGATTTGGAACATCAATACTTTTAGATAACGTGCCTGAACCGATCAACTCTTGATATAGGAAATGTTCAAAACATTATCCATACTATACAAAATTATATCCTTTCTTTACTAATAAAGAGACTGATAAGATTTTGTATATCAGATTCGGTATCTAATAACATTCGTTCAGAATCAATGTATTCAGGTAATACAGGGTGATAGTGACCAACAGACTTGGCTGCAACACTTGCACCGTTTTCTATCTCATGAAACTTATCACCCGTTCTCAGTTCTCTACCTTTCTGTAGCCCATGTAACAGATTACATATACGGGATCCTGATCCGGTATCACATACCCAGGACGTAAAGTATACTGAGAAACAGTTCTGTGTAATGAACACACCCGAAGATGATGCATCAGCATGCACTTTCTTCGTTTGGGCGGCACGGGAAATATGGTATTCCCCAATTTCCTGCTCTATCTCATAACAATTATAAGTTGGAGCGGGATCAACGTTCCCCAGCTCAGTATAACAAGCGGGTTCGGTCAATATATCCGTTTTATTATCTTGATTAAGGCGTGATATGGTCGCTATCTGGAGAGAGAGAGAAGAAAACACTCAGCGTATGCTCTTGCAAGATTAGATTGGTTATCTAATATATCTAATCAGGATGTCTCCCACTGTTTTAATCAAATCTTCCTTCAAACCCTAAAAGGAAAGACTAGCCGGGATTAATTACACGCTACAAGTTCGCCAATCTTTCAGCCAGGCCAGTGTCGGTACTTTGAGGGAGGTCCCCCGTGCTTTCGCACGAACCTAATTAAAGTAAAACTCGTTTTCCCAGAGGCGTAACCCCGTTAACACCTTTCTAGACACCTACTTGATCGGCTAATTGTAATGTGTAAAACTCTCCCAGGAGTAACTCTTACTTGCAGCGGGTATCGGAATCCAACTATCTTATAGAAGGTATGCAATCTCATTGCAAATTTCAACACTTGAAATTCCCAATAATATTTTGCCCCTAGCGTCCCATGACCTTGACGCAGGCCAACAAACCACAGAGCGCTAGTCAAGTTCAACCCGTCATTTCTTGATTGAATTAAACCCACCCGCACGACCCTTGACGCTGGCCAACAAAATCGCACGACTACCCTAATCCAATCCGCATCATATGCATAAACAGATAAATACTAGTTAGCTACCGCACACTACGCCTTGACGCAGGCCAACAAACGTAGCACGAATACTAAGTAGGACTTATCTGAAATGACGGAGGGCTACGACGGGTTTTTATGAAAACCCTTTGCGTAATGAACTTGATATCGTTGTAGAATCGAGTGATTTTAAATGGAGTGCTTTTGAGGCTTTTCTAGTTTTGCTAAAGGGGTCATTCCCAGTGAAGGGATCGTCGGCCCTTTCCTCATCGAATAAGGTGCAGGATATTTCACAAATATCACTATGCAAAGCAAGAACTATAGAAGCAATCAAAAGACAAACCGAGTTTGTAGCATCTGCCAGTTATTGCTAAAGGAGTCACTCCCGGTGAAGGGATCTCGGTCCTTTTCTTATCGAATAAGGTGCTGGATGTTCTACAAGGAACACCGCTATGCAAAGCAAGAACTAGAGCTACCAGTTTTTTATAAACAAGTTTCTACAACATCTTAGGTTTCTTTTATTTCATTAATCTCATTAATGAAGTCCCATTTTAATATGCTTCATAAGCATCACATTTGAAAACGAAATCTGCAATATAACATATATCTCATATATATATAATATAAACATTCGTCTCAGGCAGTAATATGATCTCATCACAGAACATTGCAGCAGAAGAACATATATGAAATATTGGATATTCTAGGACGTCCGTGTTTTCAATATGAGCCTGTATAAAACACGGATTCCACGGTCGCGATGAATAGCCAAACCCACATCCCTAGACCCCTACGAGAGCGGCAAGCAACACTGCCAATTCTAGGGTTAGGAGATCCGGTCTCGACTCCTCGAGATGGTCTCCCACTGGACCCTAGAACCCGGTTACTTATGCTCCCCGCCTTAGGTCTACCTAATGCGGAAAAGTAAATAATATACAACAACGGTGACATCTTCCGCTACCTGTAAGTGCCCCAATAAAAGAATATTACATACAAATGAATTTTACATGAATGAGAAAGAAAAACTCGCATCTCACATAAAACCCCCGGCTTTTCAAACGCGACGATCCAATATAACATATCACAGCAACACATAATATCTCATATCATCAACGTAAGCAAGTATGCGTATCCCGATTGTCGTTGATGTATAGCAACGAAGCCGGCGATACCCCACATACTACGCTTACGGTCACAGAAAAGAAAGTGTAAAACTACAACAGTTGGAATCCGCAACCTCCTTAGACATCGCATGCCTAACCAAATGAATTCCTGAGACATCGCATGCCTAACAATTATAAACCCCGCATTTTAGTCTCTTTATCGAAAACTCTTTTCAATATCAAGTCGGGCAATTCAACAAGATTCCCGACGTCCTGATCGAATGCTCTTTGCAAACTTTAGTAGACGGCCGCACCCCAGATGCCGTCGACGAAGTGCACTAAGGCGGAACACCGCTGCCGCGAGCACCCGAACGGATGCTTTCGGCGACGGGGTTCTCCTACAGTCACTTGGTCGGGGCTATGGGGCGTAGCTGTCTATTAAGTTTACCCGGCGAGTATCCGCGTACCCTACGTGATTGCGACGGACTTTTGATCACATCAAAATTCCGTAGCAACCGATCAACTGAGACTAAACTGCTATGTTTATAATATTCAAATCAGTTATCTCATAACTACCCGTGGATTCCAAATATTGTATCACATTCCAGATAAATAGAAAAAGTTAAACTTTCCGATCGAATCATCAAGCACCCAAGATTTCCCCAATATATCTCAACACTTGAAATCAGTTTAAAAACGTCCATCACATGCCACAGTACCAATGGTCCAGCCGTAGAAGGGTCAAGCCAACGCCTCACATGTGGCACGCCGTACTGCCCCAAACCCTAAGGTTCAAAGGGCAGTTCAAGACGGTCACATAATCGAGTTAAGATTTGTTGTCTTCTAGAGGGTCCACCGAGTTACTTGCACGACTTAGAACATTCTTAAACACGAGAAAAAATCCGACTTTTGAAAAATTTTCCTACAGGGGAAAAAGTGAGTTATTGATATCCGTTCGAACTTTTTAACAGTTTCTAAAATTTATCCGGAAAACACACATAGACAAAATCTGACAATCCGATCGAATCATCGAATCCCTAAACAACCCCAGAAAACTCAACTGCATAATTAGTATTAAAAATTCCCAGAAAATATAAAAACTAGAGATATGAATTACTGTGCAAAGAACCGTCGCAAATACAATAAATATGCCGCGGAACCGCCGTTAAAGTGGGGTCAACGCCGCGGTTCCGCGGTCAAGTAGAGGAATTAGAGGCTCCGTTTTGCACAGTAATTCATAAAAAACCCTGCTTAATTTTCTGCATATTTTTAATATTGAAAAATCCACAATTTTCAAAAAAGGACAGAGAGCAATTTGGAGTTAGGGATTTCGGGTCGATCGGACTTCAAACTCCGTCTAGACTTCGCCTAAAGCTCTAGCTTGGCTCTGATACCACTGTAGGGTTGCTGGGCACGCACACAAGGGTCTACGAGGCATCAACCATGCCCGATTAAAAATTTAGCCGTGCCGAACAACCCGAATACGGAACTTTAAACTAGAGATTAGGCGAAAACAAGCATGCTAAACATTTTAACACTAAGTGAGAGGGATTACAACCATTGTAGATCCGGTCCTTCACTTCATATGCTCCGTGTTGTGGTCCCTTCACTTCAATCATCGGGATCCGAACTCTCAAGAGGTTCCACGAAGAGAAAGACGCAACCTTTGCTTCCGATCTTCGATACTAAGATGATCTACCTTGAAGTTTCGTTAACACAAGCTAACACTCATGAAATGATGTGAACACCCTCATCTAAATGGCAAGGGAAGATGAGGATGATGAAGTAGGATTTTTGCTCTCTTTATTTATCTTTTTCTCATATTTATTCATCACTTGGAAAAATCAAGAAAGCTTTTTTCTATGAAAAGAATGAAGGAAGAAGATGAACAATAATAATAATCCTTTTGTGATGAATAGGAAAAGGAGATAATGATCAATTATGCAACCATGGTTCACTTAACCATTGTAGAGAATTAACCAAGGGTTAGGGTTTTGGGTTGAGTTAAGAATGAGTCATAAGTAAATATCTTTTCCATGACAAAACAAAAACCTTCTAGAATCATCTAGAAACCATTAACCCAAATCAAACCCTAATCTTGATTAATCTTTACTAAACATGTTGCATTAGTTATCATATCATGTTACAATATTATATATCATATATATAATATTTATTGTAACCAAATAAAATAATACAATTAACATATATCGCATATATATCAATGTATTACCCGAGTGAGAAAAAGAATCTTTTAGTGAGCAAATATTAGTTAATGTAATTTAATATATCATATATATATTATTATACATTAAATTATCGAATCAACACTTGATCCAACAATCCGGCTATATCTCATATAACCGACTAATATTTATCCGTACCGATTCATCGAATCAACACTTGATCCGATGACCCGGCTGATATCAAATATCGCGAGAATACAATACGGTATCATATATCGCATTATTCTCGGTCCCGCACATATCACATATGTGCTCCTACTCCGTTTTGCCTGAGCCAAGAAATCTCTGTGTAGGACTCTAAAGAATCGTCAATACGCCGGCAGTAGGTGATGATCATATCAATCACCCACAAGCTGCAAGCGGTCAACTAAACGTAACAGCTACCCAGGTATTGAGCGCTCAGAAGATCAACAAGCAAGCATGTACATTCTCCTGTGAATCCAAACAGTAACACTCCCGTACAGTCCGGTCTCGTCGTCTGATATGTCGCATATCTCGCCTAGGGGTGGTAAACGTCAGATCCCAGTAGCTTGATAAGTCGTGTCGATATGAGGTCTATAACAGTTCGAGAAACTACTGATAACACTTACCAGTAAATCTCAGCAACCCTGGCCAGGGATTTCCGGTTATAGCCAATCGAACACAGCACAACATCAACTCCCTATACCGGGAGAGACGAATCCCCTCCTATCGCTCATTGCCTCCATGTGATTCGGGACTGTACCCAAAAGCCACCTTTTTGCACGCCCTCTTGGACGTGGTATGATGGAAATCAAAGCACAGTGGGAATCACACAAGACTCTATGACGATCTCGGGTCAACAGACTACTCTGTACCAGTGTCACCGGAGAACTGCCATCTGACGTGAGGTATAATACCATCTGGGAGTTCTCGGCGAGTCCGTCCAGTGTACCCAGTCTCTATTGAGCACCCGTACACCATCCTTGATGTCAAACACCGATGGATATGGGATCATCCATCGCCCATCATATGGGTCAAGATGCATATACGCTAGTCTACTCTGGTGCATCGATGCCCTGTCTCGATACACCCTCGACTAGGAACAGTTATAGGATGTACTCGTCGACTACCGTGGCCCCCCTAGTATGATCTCATCATAGTCCCAGTAGTCGAGTACATATCCTAAGGGCTTTATCAACATGCAACATAGAGACAATCAGAGTACATGTTAAGATAAAGTACAACCAGATAGCGTACTATCATGTCGAGCAAGAAAGTCCTCCCTATATATGTCCTAGCATCCACTACAATATGCATCGTATGTACAGTAATGGCCTCTAGGGCATACATATAACTAACATGAGCTGCAAGACGACATTCGTCAAGTCGTCAATTTTGGAGTGATGTTTGGCCATCTCCTTATCTTTACTTCTGAGCTATTTTCGGAGCTCTTGGAGAAGTTGCTGCTCTGCGTTCTTGGGATGGAAGATTGGCTCCTCTTCGCTTTCCAAGCTCGACTCCTCATGAACCGAGGGCTCTCTCTGCTTATCAACCTCACTGGAAAGGTCTTCATTACCTTTCAGAGGAGGCCGGGCTTGGAATGTGGCAGCCATATTCATACTAGATTGGATTTGAGATGTGGTGGCCCCATCCTTGCTGCGAAGGTTGTCGCTGGGATGCGTGCCCACCATATAAACTGTGTGGATAACACATTCAGCCATCCTTTCATCACTGGCAGCTGGTTTCGCGGAGCGGTCCGGGCTTTGGAAATTCATAAATTTTAATATGGCCGGAGCCCTAGCCCTTTCGTTGGCTCTATATCTGAGCCGCTTCTGCCTCAACTTCTCTTCCTTGAGCGTTTGACAGGCTTCTGCTCTTCGGGAAGCCGCCATAGGCTGAGTGATGGGGAGGCTTGAGAAAACATCTGCCCGCATGTCCGTCGAAGATATTGCCTGGGCTTACCCGCGACGTCTGGCAACTTCTTTTGTTCTGACGGCTTTGCCCTCAGCTGGGGCCATGGAGAGCCGTTTGAACACCGACTCGCGTCTGGGTTGGGGCGCCCTCGAGACCACCACATTTGGACTCTTTCCTTTCGAGGCCGGTTTTTCAGTTACCGGAGCTTGAAGAGCAGAGACGACGTTAGCTGACTCGAACAGAATAGAGCCAAATGGTAGTGGCGGCTCCTCCCATTGTCGCCCGAGACTGGCCGGGAGGACTGTCCTGACGTCCATCTTCATCGTGTAGGAGATGGGAGCTGAGTTCATCTTTGGAGACATTGTTGAGAAGTGATTGCTTGAAAACCTGCATGAAAGAGTATTATTTTAGTATAAATATAGATATGTATATTGATTGAGTTCGCATGAACGTTTAACCCAAAATATGGGAAGAGAGAAAGGTCCCACTGGACGTGCCAGAATCTGTAGGGCGTTTTTCGCCACCCCATTGAGATGGGAATACACGCGTGCTTGTTAGACGTACTACAGATTCCCCCTGCATAGGGTAGACGGGGGTTTATTGATCGTGGGTATCCAAATCTCCGGCAGCCGCGGACTAAGCTCCCGTTAATTACCTCTCGCCTTTGGAGCGAGGGAACCTCCGATTAACGGGTTAAACTGGTCATGCGAACTCAATGTGCAATGTTGTGTTTTGAAGGGGTTTTGGATATATCGGGGGCCCCGTAGAGTTTTTACGGAGGTCCCGCTACCCCGATAGCAGGCTAGGGGTCAAAGGGGCTAGCAACCCTCTTGCGGGGTGCGGGGCAGCGCCCCGTTAGAAATTTTTTCTAACACGAACAGTGTGGTGGAGTATGTGTGTGCGTGCATATATGTATATATACATATATATAAAGGAAAGGGCATCCATAGGATGCGTGGGAAAGGCGCGAGCGCTTCACGCGAGCGCTTAGGCGCCGGCGCGAGCGCTTTGAGCGCCGGCGCGAACGCTTCACGCGAGCGCTTAGGCGCCGGCGCGAGCGCTTTGAGCGCCGGCGCGAACGCTTTGGGCACCAATGCCCCCACATGCCCGTCACGTCGCCCCCACATGCCCGACATGTAGGCACTCGGGCGCCGGCGCCCCACATGCCCGGCACGCTGGCGCTCGGACGCTGGCGCTTTGGGCACGAGCGCCCCACGTGCTCGGCACGCGGGCGCTGGTGTTAGCACTTTGGGCGCTAGCGCCCCACGTGCCCGGCACGTGGGCGCTCGGGCACTAGCGCTTTAGGCGCTTGGGTGCTAGCGCTTTGGGTGCTAGCGCCTCACGTGCCAAGCACGTGGGCGCTCGGGCGCTGGGCGGCAAAAAGGGACTTGGTCCCTGCACTGGAAGTTGTACTCCCAAAAAGAAATACTTATTATTTTGTGTGTGTGTGTGTGTGTGTGTATGTATGTATGTGTGTGTGTGTATATATATATATATATATATATTAAACTCTTAAGATATTTTTGGAGCTGATGAAGGGGCTTCTCCCTTGAGCCCTGGATCTCCTCCAAAGTGGGATTTTCGGGGATGAGTCTTCATCTTCCTTCTCTGTTGGCCGGATCTTGAAGAACAAGAGGTATGAGATTTAAAAATCTCCCCTTTTTGAGATCTAATGGAAGATCTGGGCTCCCCTTTGTGGGTTTTGTGGTGAAAACCTATTTAGTTTTGGAAAAAGAAGAGTAAAACTCTTGATTTAATTCAAAAGAAGGGAAGAAAGTTTTAGAACCTTTTGGAAGGAAAAGGAGGCACATGAACCCTAGTTTTTGGGGAGAATGAAAAGTGTCCCTTTTATTCATCATCATGTTGCCTTATATAGGCTTATACATTTACATATAGCCCCTTGGGCTTTACAAAATGGCATTTTCCCCATCTCATGCCTCATGTGCTCATTTCTTTTGCACATAAGCCATGGGCTTTACAAAAATTTGGCTTTATGCCCATTTTGCTTACTTCATGCACAAAAAATTACATCAAAATTATTTGTTACATGATTTTTATGTTGGCATGGGGAGACTGGCCGCGGGCTTGACTTGGGCATGGGCCCGCTTGACCTGGGCTTGGGCCTACCTGGCTTGGGGTTGACCTTGATTTTGACTTGGTCAACCGAGGTGCAAATTTTGACCCCAACAATTTCGTTTTAGATAGCCAAAGGCCATATAGATGCCGATAAGTAATTGAAACTATACGCATATTTCAAATTTCAAGTTTTTTTGGAATATTAACTTGTGTGTAATCTCTATGCAGGTGAAATGTGCCCAGGTCATGGGATGTGACACTGGATCACAGCCTCCGCTTCTACCGCAATGAGTTCGATGTCATGGAAGAAACAACAGTTACGTGGATACCGTACACAGATGACCTGATGGGCACGATGCATCCACTATGCTTGGCAAGCGCCGGCTTCAGGCGTGCGTGGACGCCGATCGTCTACAACGATATTATTCAGATGCACGTACCAAACCGTGTCCTTCGCCAGTTCGGTTTGAGGCAGCACATACCAAGCGCGGGGGAGCAGACACCACGTCAGGGTGGAGCGCTAGTTGGAGATGCTTGACACGTGGAGTATCAAATTTGGGTGGGTCGATGGTACGATCGGATACACCACATAGCTGATGAGATACAGCCAGGTATACCGATATACCAGTACCTTTCCTTGTATTGGATGATTACCCGTAGATTCGTTAACACAGCTGCCCCTCCGCCCATCTCATATACGCCTCGAGGACCGATAGAGAGAGATTTAGTAAGTTTATATCAAACCTTTTAAAACTAAAATCTTATTTTTATGAAATTCATTATCTTATTTACCATCAATACATGTCCAAACCATTTACGCGTTAGAGGATATAGCTGATGAGGGTATTAGTGGCACCAGGGACTCAGCGAGCTGCTTTATGAACATCAAGCCCCTGATCAGGAGTGTGATGACGAGATACAGATTCACACGTCCACCGTCCGTTCCTGCACCACCCGTGCCTCCACCAGCTGTGTCCGCACCTGCCATTCCTATCATATATGTACGAACAAGACGTAGACGGGCACAGCCGGAGCCGTCTCACTATACCGACGAGTACGAGCATGGACCATCATAACCATAGCCGTCTCAGCCGCCAACGAAGCCGGGCCGTCATAGCCTCGACGTCCTGTAGCGAAGAGGACACCAGGGATGGTGCGACGACTTCGTTAGATTACACAGAGTGTATGTTGTATTGTATTGCGATGAATTCGTTATTTATTTTCCATTGTTTATTGTTTTCAGCTTATTGTTCTTCGCCGTTTGGGCGTCGTATATTTTGAGTGGATTGTGTCTCCGCCGTTTGGACGTTGAGTTAGCTCTGTCCGTGATGCTATTATTTTACTATATTTGCATGAATTTTATTCAAAATTTACGAAAGAGATACTGTCCGATTTTCGCCGATTATTTCTTTACAAAACAATACTTTAATTCATTTTAATTCAAACGTTGATTCTCTCTCACACAAACACATGTTCATATACGATATATTACAGACATATGGTACATACATTCACAACATACACGAGAATGACACAAACAAAATAGATATGAAGAACAGTAACAACACCATAATTCATCACTAAAATTTCAGAAATAAATCCTCTACGTTATTTAGCTCCGCCGCAACAGAATTAATCCACTCTATAATTGCATCAATGGCCTCATCACCCACCGTGAAATTTTGGGCGAGTTCAAGATGGTTCAAAATCCGACGATGCATAAAGATGCGGTAGAGAGAGCTTGCGGAGTACTCGATATTGCGACCTGAAAGAAAACTCATAGAATGAAAGAAGTAAAGACGACGATTTGCTTCCCCATGGTGGTCATGGGTTACTTCTTCAGGGGAGACGGAAGCACATCCAATACGGCTAAGTGCAAGAGTCGCAGGATTTCACGATCGATCTTCATCGGCCAGTTCATACCCCCTCGTAATCGATAGAGAATGCTTTCGTAACTAGAGTAGTCTATCATCATATATACAAATTTCACCACGGTGTAAGGGATACACCTCTTAATTTCGTCGATTGATGGCAATTCTGCAAATGAAAATCCCGGCATTGAGATAGAGCGAGACTAAGAACCAAGAGGGAGAAAGATAGAGAATGTGATGGCAATGAGATCTAAGAGAGAGTGAGAGAGCTCGACACAGAGAGTGGGATTCGAGATAGAGAGGAAGAGATTGAACTCTTAATATAAGGAACACAATCATTCACTGGTATGTGTTTTTTTAGGGGCGCAGTTTGCAACTGCGACTCAAAAAAACACATGCCCGTGAATGATTGTGTTTCCTTTTGGGGCGCACCTCCAAACTGCGCCATAGAAAAACACAGACCCGTGAAAGAGTATGTTTCTTTTTTAGGGAAACACAGACCCGTGAAAGAGTATGTTTCTTTTTTAGGGCGCGGTTTGTAACGGTGCCCCAGAAAAACAAATACCCGTGAATGATTGTGTTTTCTTTTGAGGCGGACCTTTAGACTGCGCCATAGAAAAACATAGACCCGTGAATGGGTATATTTCTTTTTTAGATGCAGTTTGCAACTGTGCAAAAAAAAAAGTCCCAACAATGTTAATGATTCATATTATTTTGCTTTTATTACATTTTTATGGGGCACAGTTTGAAACTGCGCCCATTACAAATATATGGGACGCATTTTGAAACCGCGTCTCTAAAATAATTTTTTTTCGTGTCAGCGTTAGCGCCAGCGCTGAACTGGGGCTAACGTTGGGCCTACGGGACAAAAAGTGGTCTCTTTTTTAATAAGTTTTAAAAGTGGTTTGTTTTAAAATTTATTATTTAAAAATGGTTTAGTATAAAAAATTGTCCAAAGAGAGAGAGATTGCAGTTGCAATTGCTAGCAAACGGAGGTTTCAAGAAAAAGAGGCTCAGCTTTACCCGGTTGTTTGTTTGTTTGTTTGTTTTATTGGGTAAATTGTCAAAAAACCCTCAGGCAAGTTTTCCAGCTGACAAAAAAACCCTTAGCCTCGAAGCGATTGTCAAAAACCCCTTAAATAAACTTCACTTGTTAAAAAACTCACTGATTGCGGTATTTGTATAGTTACTGGCTGTATTTAATTTTTATGTGATATGTATGCAGTTGCCGACGATATGCATGAGCTAATTATAATAGTAGACAACTATACTGATACTCAAGGAAAAAATTTCATGAGTTTTTAACAACCATTTCGGTGCTAGGATTTTTTGTCAGCGGTAAAATCTGCCGTAGATTTTTGACAATCTACCCAAAAATTGCAATATTTTACCAGTATATATAGCATTTAAATACTAATAGGTACAATGCACGTTTTTACTCAGATGAATGCTTATTAATTAATAATCATTTAGATTTTTATTTTTTAAAAGGATACGATTAGTTTTAGAGAATTTAGCTGCCCACAATAGTAGTTTCTATCATAGAGAATTTAGATACATGTTAGTTTCTTTTTCCCCTTTTTCCTTTTGTTTAAGAATCAATTATTGTAGTTTAGTAATATTTTGACACATCAGCAAACTCCATATGCCCTAAAATTGGAGACTCGCAAATTTCCCACTTGTACCTTTATACAAATGCTAAAACTTAGCTAATTATATATACAACCCTAGAAATATTCTATACCTTAGAACTTTAAGTAGATTAAAAAGGACCTGATGGAGGGTGGAACTCCTTCAGATGTTGCTTCCCGTTGATCTGCGGATGGCTGCGATGTGTGGCTGAGATTGGATCTGGAGGCTGTCGCTCTTGAAGCGTGTGGATCTCAATGGGTTGAGGTTGTGGTTGCCGAGCTACCTGCAAGGAAGTCCCGGGGTGGTTGTACCACTGAGGACCCTCCGACGATTAAGTTAGTCTAGAGATCCGAGAAGAGTAACGGCTTAGTGGAGTAGAATTGGCTTACCCTGACCATCTGAAAGAGGGGTTTAAGTAGCGGTGGCAGCAGGTGCAGCAGGCGCGAGAATCACGCCGGCCGTTACGCTCCCGACGTCACGCCCGCGTGATGAGCGGGACCTCCCATTAATGGAGAGACAGGCTCGCTAAAGGGGGATCGTGGTGGCATGGAACGTGGGATGTGGCCGGCGGAGATCTCGCGCATGGCGAGATTTGCGGGATGGCGGTTACGCCTGCAAGCGGTGCTGTTGGTCGGTCGATGAGACCGAGGAAGATGACCTCGACGGGAGAGCTCGCAGACGAGCGGGAGAGCCGAGGTATCCAGTTTTTGCGGTAGCTCGGGAACGAGCTGTGAGGCCGAGGATGCCAATTGTGCTGGGGCTCGGAGGAGAGCCAGCCTCGTCGGTAGGACATGTATAGGAGCAGTCTGGTCGGCCCCTATAGGTCCTTTCTTACATGCTCTGGGACACGTCATCTACCACGTGTCATGATCTGGGAGGTCACCGATATCGAGCATCATTACTAGCCCCCCACTTTCGTCTCGACCAGTTGACTGGTCGGGTTGAGAGTGGTCTGCCGGGTCACCCGAGGTGAGCTCTCTTCCGAAGATATCGTCGGGCGTGTCCCCGGGTAATCCGTTGTCTTTTTTTGGATGACGCAGGCGAATCAGGGTGAGATCTTCTGCATTAAAGAGGGGTGCCAGTTCGTGCGTATTTTTAACGAAGCGGCTGCCCACGTGTCGAGCGTTGGTTGGTGGACGCGACGGGCCACATGCCTCTGGCATCTGATGGGATGCTGTCCAATGTGTGCACGCCAGGTGGAGCGGTCTGGGTCGTCGAATGTGAAAGGTTGTTTTTGGCGGGAGTCGACGGTCGCCGTTGGATGGGGGCGCATGAGGCTATAGGTAGAGGTGGGGCCCTCTTCAGGGCCCATCTCTCTTCATATTTTCCTCATCTTTCATCTCGTAAGCTCGGCTCTCTCATCTTAGGTCGGATCTTCTGATTTCCCGGGAGCTTCTCAATCAGGTTAGATATCTTCTTCTGGGGAGTGTAGATGTCACATGGGTAGATTCTAGGGATTCTTCTGCTGAGTCGGGGTCTTCCCGGGGAGATGGGGTCAGATCCTCTCCCCGTGGTCGTGTGTCAGGACCGGATCCCCGAGTGGAGGTAGCGGAAGCCCCCGGCGTGCCTTCCTTGGTGAGGTACGAGGGAGATCTTGCCACCGCTCGGGCCCGCTTCCATATCCCTTCTGGCTATACTATGCGCTTGGCCGAGGAAGGAGAGAGGGCAGATCAGGTGCGGGGTAAAGAGATTGCCCTGAACCTGGAATCCTTTTGGGTCGGAATGCGCTTGCCTTTCTCTCCCGAGGTCGCTGCAACACTGTCTTACTTTGGGTTAGCCCCGGGCCAGTTAGTGCCGAACTCCTGGAAGATTCTCCTTGGGTTTCTGGTCCGCTTGAAATTGCAGATGGTCGCCTTTGGCCTATCCATCCTTGCCTCCTCTCTTATCTACAAAAGTCATCCCGACTCTCACGCTGGCGACCCGAGGTGGGTCTATCTCTCCTTTAGGAAACATCGGGAGAGTGCGCCCGGGTCGGGAGTCATCGTCCTGCCTTCTTCCATCCACGACTGGAAGAAGAAGTTTTTCTTCGTCGGGCCGCCAGAAGGTGAGGACTGGCCCATACCCGTCCAGTGGTCTAGGGATAAGTGATGGCAGGGAAAACCGTCCAATGACCTCGACGCGGTGAGAGTGGCGGCGTGGGAGCCCATTCCTCGGGCCGATGTGTTGCTGTCTGAGCGGGCCCTTAGTTGGGCCGGGCTCAGCCCTGCCCAGTTCGTCGGTAAGTTAGGCTTGTATTTATTCTGATTTTTTATTGAGTCGCTGACCCTATTTTATCTCGTCTTGTGCAGAACCCATGGATTTGAGCTAACTTCGAGCGGCTATGCGCAAGCCGAAGAAGGGGTCGAGGGCTGGAGGGGCCAGCTCTTCCCATCAGGCGCTGACCCTGGATCCTTCGGCAGCCGTCCAGCACCAGCGCTCGAGCGTGGATCAGGCCCCGGAGTTCAGCAGGGCACCGACCCGAAAGAGGGCGAGAGGGTAGGAAGCCCCGACCTCGGAAGCGGAGACCAGTCCGCCACCGCCGGCTCTCAAAAGGCTCCCCCGTGCAAACCTGGCCTCCCCGATCTTGGTGGACAATGGGGAGCTCCGCTTTGAGGTGCCCTTGGGGCTCTCCGTCGCCGACAACCTTCTACACGACATGGAGAGGTCAGCCGGGGGCAGGGTCCCCGGGGGAAGTCTGAAGGGGCAACTGGCGTCCATCGCCCAAGAGGCCGTGCAGGTTAGTGCTCGTACTTTGCTTATTTCATCTTTCATGAGACTTGGTGATCCTTCTTTTTTCTGACCCCTTTCTTGTTTCCCCAGGTCCTCCACCACGTCGCTCTTGCTATCCGGATGGAGGAAGAGGTGATAGACCCGGTGGTCCGAGCCTCGGGCGAGTCCTCCTCGCTGAGGCGGGTGCTGGAAGCGGCGACGGCGAGGGTCGCCGCTCTCGAGGCCGAGGTGGTGGCCGGGAAGCAGGAGCTAGTGGCCGCGAAGCAGGAGGCGGCGGCCGTGAAGCAGGAAGTGGCGGCGGCGAAGCAAGAGGCTGCCAAGCTCCGCGAAGCTTCCCAGGCTGCCGATGCCAAGCTTCAGGACTCCACGGCGCTCGTCGGCACCATGAAGAAGTCCGTGAGCACCCTCCGAAAGGAGCTGGGGGCGGCGGTAGAGGCGGCGAAACGGGCCGACCTCTTGGCGGCGAATGCGGTGGAGAACTTCCAGAAATCGGAAGAATTTTACACCGTCCTAGCCTCGTCCATTACCGCCATTTGGCATGAGGCCCTTGATGCCGTCAAGGCTCGGAAGCCCGAGTTCGCCGACCAGGATCTCCGAGCCGAATATCCTTATGGGGACGAGGAGCAGGGGGAGGACCTCGGGGGCGAGGCCGAGGAGGAGATGCCCGGTGAAGGCAACGCGGAGGCCCCTGCGGCGGGCAAAGTGATGTCCCACTTCAATATGTTTTCTACATGCATGAAATACAGGGTTGATTGTCATATATAACGCACTTATGTTATCACAATACAAAGTTGATGGTTGAGTGTGAAATACACTAAGATGACATAGTAGAAATGATAACCAAGTAAGCTCAGCAGCAGTGGAAGCCATTGCCCTATATTCAGTCTTGACACTCGATATAGAAACAATAGTTTGCTTTGCTTCTTTGCACTCCACGAGAGATAATTTGCACCAAGAAAAGTACAAAGCCTAGTAGTAGACCGACGAGTAGTTAGGCATCCTGCCCAATCAGCATCAGCGAAGGCATATAGTTCAATAGAGCTATGAGTTAGGATGCGGACTCCCATATTCACTGTGCCACTACTATATCTTAAAATTCGCTTTACCAATTTAAAGTGGCCTTCTATCGGTTTGTCCATAAACTGACATACCGTATTGACAGAATAAGAAATATCCAGTCTTGTTATTGTTAAATATTACAACCCTCCAACAATACTGCGATATAAGTTGGATCATAAAATATTGCATCGTCCGTAGACGATAAATGTGGTCGAGTAGCTATTGGCTTGCAACCATCCATTTGTGCACGAATAAGTAAATCATGGGCATATTTTGATTGAGATAAGAATAAACCCGTGTGCATGTGATGTACCTCGATCCCAAGAAAACAGTGTAATGCCTCGATGTCCTTCATAGCAAAGGTTTTTCCCAGCAAAGAAATAAAGGAATTAATAAGTAATGGATTATCATCGGTGACAACCATATCATCAACATAAAGTAGTATAATCATTCCTTCCGGCAATTTGCAAATGAATAATGATGAATCCACCATGCTACAAAAGAATCCAAAACTTAAAAGAAAATCACTGAAGCAGTTGAACCATGCTCAGGGGGCTTTGTTTAAGGCCGTAGAGAGCCTTTTTCAAGCGACAAATATGAGTTGGACTGGCTGGATCTTCAAAACCTGGTGACCGCATCATATATACAGTTTTATTAAGAAATCCATGAAGGAATGCATTTTTAACATCTAATTGACGAATTACCCATTTATTGAAAGTTGCCAGAGTAAGAACATACGAATGCAGCCTGGTTTGATGACAGGACTAAAATTCTCTAAAAATTCAACACTTTCTTGTTGTGTGTATCCTTTCGCTGCTAAACGGGCCTTGAGTTTCTTTAATGTACCATCTGTCTTGAGTTTTGTTTTAAAGACCCATCGACAACCAATGACATTAAGAGTTGAAGAAAAAGGTACCAATTCCAACGTACCATTCTTTCGAAGTGTTGTAATTTCTTACTCCGTTGCTGCTCACCAACCATCTGTTGTGGTCAAAAAATTACACCCCGGTTTGACCAAACCAAATTCAAAGTCAATCCCAAGTCAAGTGGGCCTGAGCCCAAGCAAGCGGGTCCGAACCCAAGTCAAGTCCGAGTATGGAAAGGGCCGACTCTATGACAAAAAAGGGGCAATACATTAGTTTAAATGCAATTTTTAGAAATATATGAAAAATGGGCAAAAAGCCAAAATTTTATAAACCACATGGCTTGTGCAAAAAGAAATAAGCACATAAGACATGGGGAGGCATAAGTACCATTTGGAAAAAGCCCAAGGGGCTATATGTAAAGTGTGTGGCCTATAAAAGACAAATATGATGAGAAAATCAATAATAACTTTCATTCTCTCATAATTTCTAGGGTCTGTGCCTCCTCCTTTCTCAAGATTTTAAATCTTCTTCTTTTTTTGAATTAAATCAAGAGTTTAACTCTTCTTTTCCCAAAAAGAAATAGTTTTTCAATATAAAACCCTTGGAGGAGAGTTTAAATCTCACATCAAATCTCTAAATCGGAAATTTTAAATCCCATCATCCTTTTCTCCAAGATCCAACAAAAATAGAGGAGGAAGGCGACTCGTCAACAAACATCCCACTTTGGAAAGATCTAAGGCAAAAGGAATGATCCAAGGCCCAATGGAGAAGAAAGGGGTCCTCTTACACCATCTTCGAAAATCTTTTAAGAGTTTAACTCCAAATAAAAATTCTTTCTTTAGGAGTTTAACTCCTCCGAATTTAGCTTCAAAGTCTCTCGGGAGTTCAACTCCCAGTCCAAGAGCTAAGCCCCTTTTTCTGCTGGTGTTTCCAACGAGCACGGGCTGCCTATGTGGTTTGCTGCGCCCGGCGATCGTGTGCCGGGCACGTGATGCCGTGTGTCGTGCACGTGACCCTTGGCGTCCAGCGGCCGCGTTCCGAACACGTGACCCGCTGGCGCCCAGTGGACGCGTGTTGTCTCACGCGTCCTTAGGACACTCTTCACTATCTTTTCCCCACATGTTCCATACTCAACACACTTCTCTTTGTAAAAAAAATTCGAATAGGACGCCGCCCCACACCCCGCAAGGGAGCTGCTAGCCCTCTTGAGCCCCAACCCGCTATCTAGGTAACGGGACCCCGTAAACTCTGTGAGGCTCCCGATACATCCAAAACACATTCAAAACACAACACATGCATACCGCACATTGAGTTCGCATGATATGTTTGACCTGTTAATCGGAGGTTCTCTCGCTCCAAGAGCGAGGGATAATTAACGACAGCTTAGTCCACAGCTGCCAAAGAATTGGATCTCTACAATCATTAAACCCCGGCCTAGTCTAGGCAAGGAGAATTTGTACATGCTTGACCAGCGCGCGCATTTCTACCTCAATAGGGTGATGAAAAATATCTACAGATTCTGGCACGCCCGTGAGATATTTTCTTTCCTCCCATCTTTCGGGTTAAATGTTCATGCGAACTCAATCAACATATATATATATATATATCGATTGCCTATACTGAAATCATGCTTCTTTGTGCAGGATTACCGCTTTTAAACTACAATTTGCAAACTCAGTGAGAATGTCTCCAAGAACCAGTTTGATCTCAGAGACAACTCGGATCCCTTACATAGTTAAGATCAATGCCCACGTGATTCTCTCCACAAGCGCCCTATCAATTTGGTTCCGTGATCATCTACTCTGCCGAAAGCGTTCATCTGGCAGAGATCTCGGCAAACCAAATAGCTAAACCGACCTCAAGGGGCAGGAAGCCGAATGTTGTGATCGCCAAAGTACCACAACCCAAACGTAAGACGGTGTCCGAACGACTCTCTGATGCTCCAGCTGGGGGAAAAACTGCCGGAACAAAAGGCATAACATCGCGGACAAGTTCAGGCAACGCCACCGATAAGTGCACAATCAGGTGTATTTCCAAAGCTCTCCATCGCTCGGCCTACGGTGGCTTCCCGAAGAGCCGAAACCTGCCAAGTGCTCAAACAGAAAAGTTGAGATAGAAGCGGCTCAGATATAGAGCCAACAAAAAGGCTAGGGTTCCGGCCAAGTAGAATTTTGTGAGGTTCCAAGAATAGAGTTACCCCACGACGAGCTGAGTCGGCCATAAAAGTCAGCAATCCCTTCGAAACCCTGAAGTGGATTCAGAAAAACACCATGACCATCAGAATCGAGAAGCAATCCGAACGATGCTACAAAGAGGCGTGTCCCAGTCCCAACATAGAAAGCATGACACCGTCTCTTCAAGAGTCTATCAGATGCTCTGTGCCGTGTGAAAGTAGTGGGGCAAAGCTAGAAAAGAAGCGTCAGCACCACTCAAGAGCCCAGTCAGGCCAGCCGTCTTCAATCGATTGTCTATTCCCGAAACAGAAAGGCCACGATAGTGGTCCGCGAAATCAGCTTCCAATGATGAAAAGACGGCCGGATATGTTATCCGCACGGTCTATATGGCAGGCACGCATCCGAACGACAACCAGCACAGCAAAAGCAAGGATGGGTCCGCCACATCCCAAGCCTAATCTGGCTTGAATGTGGTTGCCACTTCCTAATATCAGCCACCTCCGCATGATGATGAAAACCCTTTTGATGAGGCCGATAGGCAGAAAGACCCCTCAGTCCATGTGGAGTCAAGCTCGAATAGCAAGAAAGAGTTGACTTTCCGTCCCAGGACCGCAGAGCAAAAGCTGCTTCAAGAGCTCCAAAAATATCTCAAGAGCAAAGATAAAAAGATGGTTTTACTCAAAAATTGATGACCTGACAAACGTCGTGATACAGTTCATAGCTCAAGTTACTCGGGCGCCCTTCAATCAAGCACAAGTCTCTACTCATGAGCCGGGTGATAACAACCCGAAGCAACCGATGCCTGTCCCCTCGGGTCCAAGTTTGGGCGAGCCGCATAAAAGCCGACCACATCCGCTTTTGGGGACGCCTTGCCCCCGGATGGCACCATCTCGCTAACACAAGATCGGATAATGGTTTTGGTCACTAGCAAAGTCAAAAAATTGGTGGCCGAAGCCGAGGCCCAGAAGGACATTGGCAGTAGTGGAAGGTCATACCCCGCACGGTACGATCTGATCGAGTTCCCCGGTGGCTACGTCATTCTTAAGTTCGGAAGATTTGACGGGACGGGAAATGCAAATCAGCACGTCACCTACTTTAAAGCGTCGTGCGGAAATACAAGGAGCAATAATGCACTCCTTTTTCATCAGTTTGTCAACAACCCGACCAGTGTCGTTTTCGACTGGTACGCAAGCCTACCAGACGGGTCTGTCACTATTGTCGCCCAAATGGAGTCTCTGTTTTGGCAAAGATTCATGAGTGTCAGTGATAAAATCTCAATTTCTGACCTTGTGAGGACCAAGCCAGGGAAGAACGAAAGCAACATGGATTTTATCGCCCGATGGCATAGTCTTACCGTCAAGTGCAAACCGTCGCTAGAGCAGGACCAGTCTATCATCCTTCTTATTAGGAACCTCGGTAATTGGATGGTCTCATTCTTATGTACAGCAGGCATCAAGACGTTTCAAGAGCTGACCAAGAGAGTTCAAATATTGGAACGCTAGAAGCAAGAGTCTACCCCGGACTCTCAGAGTGACAAGCCTTGGAAAAACCTAAAACACGACAACCGTAAAAGCGGAAATTCCAATAATACCAGTGCCTTCAATGCGTTTGACAATGAAGACAAGTGAAAGACGAGCAGATCGAAAACAAACCGATCTCGAAAGCCAGTGCTAAGAGGAGAAGGGCCTTCCCTAGAGGAGAAAAAGAACAAGGTTTATTCTTTTTTGAGGGACAAGGTCCGCAAAGTATTCAAATATGTCCTGAACAACGGTCTACAATTGCCGGAGTCGAAAAGACCTCACGAAGCAAAAATGACTGACAATCCCATGTATTGCCCGTACCACAGAGTAGTGAGCCATGCAATCGAGAATTGCTATATTTTCAGAGACTGGGTCGAGAAGCAATACAAGACCGGAAAGATCGAGCCGTCCAAAAGTGTGTTGGTGAACAATTAAGCAGCAACCATCAACTTTATATAGACAGAAGCTGAAGCCTTCTGGAAGCAAACAGCCGAATCCGCTGCCCCGAGAAATGAATCTGACTCACCGCGGCCTCTGTGGAGTATGCACATATCTAATAAGACGAAGAAGATGCTAAAACTACTTCAGAAAGATCTCAGAACAGAATGGGAAGGGCAGAAGGAGCCCACCGTTTCGGTTACCAATTTCGCTCGATCAGGCTCAAAATCCAAAAAGCTCAAGAAGAAGAAATGTACAGCTCGACGCGGAAAAGAGTCTGCGAGGAGATCGACCATCCAAAAATATACTAATTCTTTCGAAGACTATGAATAAAAAGAAAGAACTCTAATACAATTGAAAGAGTTCTTCCCCTTAGAAGCGGCTGAGATTCTGGAGGAACTAGAAGAAGACTCCGATGACGAGATCCATATTGTGACCTGCTATTTCGCCCATCTTGGTAGCGACTCTGAGGAAGAGCTATGTTTTCCCGAAGAGGACGAGGAGCTCGTCACAAAGGCCAACCAAATACAGCTCAGATGCGGCAAGGTTCTACCGCCGAAGCAAGACAACGCCCCGAAAGAGAAAGAAAAACATGTCGTTAATGAAGAAAACGACATAGGGCCGACTCATGAAGATTCGAGTTCTTCTCCGGTAGATTACAATGTCTTGGCTCACCTCCGAAAGCTTTTGTCTCTCTTAAGCATCTATGATGCTCTGGTCCTATCCAAGGAGCTCAGAGATATTCTCATCCATTCCCTGCAAAACCCCGAGCGGTATCAGGCTTGTTTCGTGGAAATTAATATGGAAGAGGCCCAACACACTCTGCATGCAGCTGCGGTCACCTTTAAGCATGAAGACCTGTTGCTGGGAACAACTGAGCAAAACCGATCACTCTACTTAACAGGGTACAACGACAGAGACTGGATTAATCGCATATTGATTGATCCAGGGTCCTCAGTGAACATCATGAACCTGCGGACTCTGAAGAGTTTGTCAATGGACGTCCGACACCTGTCAAGGGAAAGGATAGTCATCTAAGGCTTTAATCAAAACTGCCAGCAAGTTCTGGGATCCATAGGTCTGCCAATTAAATTTAGGGATCTGCAAACCGAAGCTAAAATATACGTGATCGACGCCGACATGTCTTATAAGATTCTCCTGGAACGGCCGTGGCTCCACGATTACGGTATCGTTCTGTCAACTCTCCATCAGTACATGAATTATACCAAAAATGGCGAAGAAAGACACATTGACGAAGACATCCAGCCGTTCGGTGTGCATGGAGTCCGATATGAAGATTCTCGGTACTTTATGAACCCCAAAATGCTAAGCCACAACTGACCAAAGATGGAACGGCCCCGAAACTCAAGAAAATCCGAGTCGGTTGTCACTTTCAAAAGAAAAAACCCTAAAGTGCTTCCGCGTTTCTATAGTGACACTGATGAGTCCAACGCTGGAAATATTTCCTTCTGTAAAACTCCCCTTCATTTCGATAGTGATACGAACGAGTCTGACATTGAAGACCCATCCGGCAACAAAATTTTCCCTCATATCGGCAGCAACACTGAAAAATCAGAAGAAGACCCGTATTGCAGCAGCCGTGCAGATTGAGCTCTCATACAAAAAGCGAAGCTAAGAGAAACCTTCAAAGCTACAGAAGGGTCCTTAGCCATCACAAGAGTGCCGGAGCAGATATGCAAAGAGCTTGATGCGTTATCAGTCTCCACCGTGGATCAGCTGAAAACCTTCTACATTCCCGGAAGGAAAAGTGGTCAGAAAGGCATCATGTTTTATTGGTCAAATCCTGTCGTCCATCCGAACGATTTGTCTGTCATGTGCCTTCTCTATGAGAGAGGTATAAGTGTCGTCCTCAATCCCAGATATTATGCGCCCGAGATGCGGAAATACTTTAAAAAGTGCGGGTGTCGGTTATATCAAACGGACTCTGAAGCGAAGTTTTATGAGGGGCTATGGCATTCGCCTCAGGTCCGAGCACTCATCGATGGACGAGTCCCACATAGAAAGGGTATAGGTTTCATTCGACCTGATATTGAAGCATGCTAGCGAAAGGTCAAATGATGACGATGAGCTAGCCGAGCCAGAAAAAGCCCCCCGAGAGCTCGAAAACGGCAGATAAGCAACCTTCGACGAGCTAACCGAGATTGATTTGGGAACGTCTGATAATCTAAAACCAACCCATATCAGCTCACTCTTGTCAGAGGGAATGAAAGAATAGATAATTGCCCTGCTGCATGAGTTCTCGTCGATTTATTCATGTGGACATACAAAGAAATGCCTAGCCTCTCTCCTGAAGTGGTCGTGCATAAACTGGCTATATCTCCTGATGCCAAGCCAGTCAAACAAGCTCCTCGAAAAATGAGAAGGGAGTTGGAAGAAAAGGTCATCGAGGAAACCAAGAAACTCATTGATGCCGGCTTCATTAGAGAAGAGAAATATGCGGATTGGATCGCATGCATCGTCCCAGTGAAAAAGAAGAATGGGCAGATCCAAGTTTGTGTCGATTTCAGATACCTTAACAAGACATGCCCTAAAGATGATTTCCCACTTCCGGTCATGGAAATGATAGTCGATGACACCTCAAATTACGAACTGTTCACTTTTATGGATGGTTCGTCTGGGTACAATCAGATAAAAATGCCGCCTGAGGATGAGAAGCATACATTTCGAACCCCAATCGGCATATACTTTTATAAAGTGATGTCGTTTAGACTGAAAAACGCAGACTTGATCCATAAAGTCGTCAAATGTTATGTTGATGATTTGGTCGTTAAGACTAAAACCAAGACCGATCACATCCAAGACCTCAGTACCGTTTTCACCGGACTGAGTGAATACGATCTAAACATGAATTCTCTGAAGTGCGCCTTTGGCATGTTGTCAGGAAAATTCTTGGGCTTTATAGTCTGACACCGGGGGATCGAAGTTGACTTATCAAAGATATAGGCCATCATGGAGATGCCCCCTTCGAAGAATCTAACACAACAGAGGTCCTTTCAAGGCAAACTTACTTATATACGACGGTTTATCTTGAATTTATCGGGGAGATGTAGGCCTTTCTTGAAGCTTATGAAGAAAGGGGCTCTTTTTGTCTGGGATCCGAATGTCAAGAAGCGTTCGAAAGTATCAAACAGTATCTGCTGCATCCTCCAGTACTTGCTGCTCTCATTCCAAATAAACCATTGATTTTCTATACTACCGCGTTAAATAAGTCACTCAGTGCGCTCCTTGCTCATAACGAGGAGGGGAAAAAATGCCTTCTACTACCTCAGTCAAATGTTAGTCGAGGCGGAACATAAATATTCCCTCATCGAAAAGCAGTGCATGGCCCTGATATTCGCCGTGAAGAAGCTAAGACACTATCTGCTCGCTCATCGAGTCATGCTGATCTCCAAGGTAGACACGCTCAAATACTTAATGACGAAACCAAGCCTTGCCGGCAGAATGGCAAGATGTGCTGTCATGCTGGTTGAGTTTGATATAGTCTATATTCCACGGAAACCAGTAATAGGACAAGCCCTCGCTGCTCATCCCATACTTGAAGGGTCACCGCTCAATTGCGAGTTACCCAACGAACAAGTGCTGCGTCTTGAGGACAACGAGCCATGTTGGGAACTCTACTTCGATGGAGCCTCATCAATAAGGTCCTCCGGCAAATCAAGCGTCCCGCGAATACAAGCAGGAATAGGGTTGGTGTTCATCATGCCCTCGGGAGGAACCCTGAGACGTTCCTTTTCCCTTACCGAGCCTCGCACAGATAACGAGGCTGAGTATAAAGCTCTGATAGCTTGCCTGGAGCTAGCCTCATAGAAATGGACATCCTTCGGCTACGGGTCTACGGTGATTCCCAGCTTGTTGTTAATCAAGCGAGTGGCGACTACAAGATATATAAGCCCGAGTTAGCTTGATACAGAAGCCGGGTGGTGGAGCTCATGAAACAGTTCACCCACTTTGAACTAATGAGAGTTTATAGGGCGTTGAACGGAAAAGTTGACGTACTCGCTCGCCTAGCCAAAGAGCCGGTCGATCCCGACATGGATGAAATTCTGATCACAGTCAGAAACCGACAAATTCTGCCTCCAATCTCTTTACGAGAAAAGGAAAGCATAGAACAAAAGAACAATCCTGCCGAAAAAGTTCTGACCATTCAAGATGAGCCTGATTGGAGAGAGCCCTTCATAGAGTACCTCATATACGAAAAGCTGTCCGAAGAAAAATCTGCTAGAGTTCAATTGAAGAAGAGAGCCCTCCGATATGTATTTATAAATAATACGCTATACTGCAGATTATATGACCAACTCTGGCTCAAGTGTCTTTCATCAGCCGAAACCCAAAAAGTCGTGAAAGAAGTTCACTCAGGCATCTGCGGAGCTCACCAATCTGGCCCCAAAATACGGTTTCAGATCAAACGGCTTAGGTATTACTGGCCTACTATGATAATGGATTGTGAAGAGTGTGCGAAGAAGTATCGTCTCTGCCAAATTCACGGTGACTTCATCCACAAGCATCCTAATGCGTTGCATCCTACGGTGGCGTCATGGCCCTTCGAAGTTTGGGACACCGACATAGTTGGTCAAATTGATCCACCGTCATCCAAAAAACACCGGTTCATATTGGCCGCAACTGACTACTTCTCCAGATGGGCTGAACCTATCCCACTAAAAGAAGTCAAGACAGAAAATATTTTGACATTATTCCGGCATAACATTCTATATCGCTTCGGTACACCAAGAAGAAGAATTTCCAACAATGGATCTTCATTCAAAAGCTTCAAAGTCTGAAGGTTCGCTACTCAGCACAAGATAGACTGGAGATATTCCTCCATCTACAATCCAAGAGCCAATAGGCTAGCTGAAACCTTCAATAAAACTCTATGCAGGCTCCTGAGGAAAAATGCTTCAGCCAACAAGAGAGACTGGAATCTCAAGCTCCACGAGACGTTGTGGGCATATCGTACCACGCACCGCACCCTAACTCAATCCACTCCATACTCATTCCTCTTCGGAGTAGAGGCAATACTGTAACGTTTTAGAAATCGTTTTGCGAATTTTCCGTTTTTAGGGTAAAATAGTCGGTGTTTTCCGTTTTAACCCGTGGTGATCAAACTTCTGTATAGACTTGCCGGCACCTAGTTTAGCTAGAATAAAACTAGTGCGCGAACTTTGGGGGTCAATGGGAAGTTTTGGTTCACATAGAATTTTTCCCAAATTAAATGTTATTTTAATGCTTTATTTGCGCACTTTATTAGTGGTAATTACTTTTTGGTTTGGGTTAATTACTACTAATATGGTTTTATGCTAATCTAATCACTAGAATTAGTTTAGAATCTTCTCTTCTAATATCTAGATATTTGTGGCAAAAGAATTTATTTTTTAAAGAAAAGAAAAGAAAGAAAAGATGTCATTTTTGCATTAATGAGCTTCAATTATTGTTTTTGACTAGAATTTTCCACACAACTTCCTTAGCCTTCACCATTTCCAAGCATGGCCGGCCACTTCATTTCCTTGGCTGCCCATTTTTTTTTTCTCACCTCATTTCTTCAATTTCAAGCCAAATAAATCATCAAAAATCCTAAAATATTCATACAAATTCAAATGCAAATCATTTCCCTTCATTCTTCTTCTTCAATCTTGCTCGGATCTTCATTCTAGTGGGGATTTTGGAGGCTAAAGTTTGGAATGTTCTTGTTTCAAATCTTGTGTCTTTGAAGGTATAAATCCAAACCCTAATCTCTTTTTGTAGTATAATACTTTAATTAGCTTAATTAGATGTTTAATTTAAGCTTTTAAATTCATATTTAGAAATTCAAGATATCATTTTGATAATCAAATTAGGGTTTTGATTAGTGGATTGGTTAAGTGATAAGTTAAGCTTCATGGACACTTAACCTAGTTGCTAGTTTGTTAAATGATATTTTCCTAATTACCTAATTAGCTTAATTACAAACTAGACTTTTACTAATCCTATTTGAGTGAAATCTAAAATTTTAGTAAAGGTTTAAATGGTTTAACCATGCTATTTAGTGATGTTTGTAAATGCTAGTTTGGGTTTTTGTGGGTAGGTGTCTGCAGTGGTTTAGGTGTATATGGTCTTTTTTTATTGTTGAGTTTTCTCTGTATACAAAATCTGGGATCACATAAGTAGTTTCTTGTGTTTCGTTTACGCGCGATACGTTATACGACACGGATCGTGCACTTTGTGTGGTTTTGCTCTTGGGATGGTTTCGTCGTGTAGCTATGCACGTTAGCCACAATACGAACACTTGAGAGTATGTTTTGTGTTGTCGCGTCGGTCAAATGTAGTTTGTACGCGTTTTGGGTCTTTTACTAATATACACTTGTTTTATCGTTTTATTGTTTTAGGTTCGCAGGCGGGGACTTCGGACGCTGCTATAAAGGGAAAACAGATGATTGGCTTCACTAAGCCAGGAGCATTGGTGAGTAGATTTAACATCTACAGGGGAATCGCCCGCATGGCGTTATGTGTCTGGGCTAGAGATGTTAATATTGTCGCATATTCTATTTCATTTATAGAATTGCGCATACACCCTACTGCTTAGTTAATTGTTGTGCTTGGACTAGTATCCTCAGGACACCGCACTATTATTGACGGCTCATGTTGCACGAGCACTGATTGTATGCCACACACCGTCAATAATTGCCATGTTACGCACAACACACATACCTATATAATATTATTTAGTTAGGGACATTGAGACATTGATTCATATTTCTTTACGCATATGACATATAACATATTTGTATACCTACATGCTTACACATATGCATTGACATGCTTATATGCTAGTTACCCGTATACCTATAGGGTATTGTACCATTAGCGATAGGTACATACACACGTAATGACATAGCTACATGTATACCTTGCATACATACTTCATTTATACCTGGAGGGTATATTACATCATTACTGATAGGTAGATATTTATATCTTGCTATATCTTTATGTTTACACATATATCAGTTATAGCTACATGTTTACATTTACTTGATGTTATTTAGAATTGAAGAAAATAAGAATCGCATGATTTATATATTAACTTGTTGCAGTTAAATAGCGGCTTTTTCTTTATATGCTCGCATTTCAGTTTTATGTTGCGTATATTATATTCATGGATTTTCGCATTGAGATATGGATTTTTCATGATATTTTCTGGATTTGGGGACCGTGGTAGTTTCATGAAATTATGTATTATTTGAAAAACCCGGTTTCCCTTGATATGATATTTCAGCACCCACCATGAGTTTTATCGATTCTGAAATATATACCCCACGCGAGGAAAGAAGGGGTCCGTGTGCGGGTGCATGGTGGGGGCCGGAGGTACCCGGGGCAAGAATCTCAGTGAGGAGATGAGTTAGTGGGGGAACCATACCTACCGATGACATTACCAATGACTCGGCGGTTATCGTGCGGATACCGACGGGAGTCATGTGCGTATGGATACGTCGAGAGGCGAGGGTCAGAGCTAGGCACTCGAGCTTTCGGTATAGCGTATGATACGTACCTATCAGGGTGCCAGTCGTGGTGACAGCACTTGATAGATCAGTATTTCTGTGTCGATACTTGACACATTGTTTTCATGATATTTTACTCCTAAGCATATATAACAGTGGAATGGGACACTATTATATATGCACATATACATATATATATATATATATATTAGTGGAATGAGACGCTAATATATATGTATACATATTAATTCATATACTTCATCATAATTATTCATGCAAATATACTTAGCATATAAGAGATTCACTTGATATTGGATTTAGGACATTTGAGATTCATTGATATTGGATTCAAGATATATGAGATTTACTTGATATTGTACATTCAGGATTTGTGAGACTTATATGATATGAGAGCCAATTTGGGGGCTGATTTGAGAAAATTGGAATTTGGATTGTCTTGATGGATTTTGGTCCTACCACGATATCAGGATTCCGTGGAAATGACATGTTTCACCCCATACTCCACATTTATGGTTTATGCACTGCTTCATGTGTTAGTTGTACCTACTAGAGTACCTTTCATGACTGTTGCATATATACATATTCATATCATTATTGCATGATTATTGCATACCGATTGTCATATTATTGCTTCATGTATTTGTAGTAACCGTTAGGGTACCTTTCATGACTATTGCATTCATATGACCTTTTACTGCTATTAGCTTACATATGTTAGATTCGCGCTGTACGTGCATACTTGCGATTACCTGCATATGTTATTTACCATTCACGAGTTGGTAACTCACCCCCGTTGTGCCACAGGGTTTTGCAGGTTGTTCCCCAGAGTAGCCGAGACAGGCTATTCATCTATCTAATCATCTTTTGCTGCGGATACCGCATCGGCTCACAGTGTGCACTTTTGCTTTAGGTGGGTTTTGTGGTTATTCGTTGTTGTATTGTATATTCGTTGTATCCTTGTACTCTCCATCTACTACTTTCATGTTGACTTAAAGACTTGATGTGAGGACGATATTGTATAGTATTTTGTGACTTGGTTGTCTTTTATACAATTTCCTTTTTATCGTCTTTTATTTCTTCGCTACGGCGTCGTATATCTGTTGTGGTGGTTGTTTTCTGCCTTTGGGCGTGTTTTTGCTCCCGTTTGGGGATGCTTTACTTATATTTATGTTGTACCCATTTTTGGGGCTGGTTTTTACAAAGGAGTTGCTGCCAAAATTTTAAAGGAAATAAAGTTGGACTTTTAAAGAATTTGGGTTGCGATTTCAAAGGTTTTAAAAATGTTCTTATTTCTTACTACTTTGATGGTTTAGATTGCTGGGTTTTCGGTTTACTTAAATTGCGTTACGCCTGTAGACGTTGCGTAGTTTAAGGGCTGTCACGTGCCAATTTTGGGTCGTGACAAATACTTCCTCTCGAAATCGAAATTCCAAGTCTAAGGATGTCTGTCCAGCACAGTTTGAAGGAGGAGAAAAACGTCCTCCTTCGGCTCGAAGAACTCGACGCCCTCGAAAAAAGAGGCTCACAGTACAGCAAAATCTGAAGCTGTACTGAGCCCAAATGTCATGGGCCTATGACAAGATGACATGTCTCCGTGCTTTCAAGAAAAACGAATTGGTATTGGTCCTCAAAAGACCGATCATCTCCAATCAACATGCCAAAGAAAAATTCGAGCCAAATTAGGAAAGGCAATACGTCATCGAGAAAGTGTTTGACGGATGATCTCACTAATTAATAAGTGCCGAGAGAGAAAGGCCCATGCCACCCATCAATAACCGATATCTCAAGAAATACTAGGCGTGAATGCTTCAAGTGACAGACGAATTGAGCATACCGGCCCTACAGTCTGGATCATATATCCTGTAAAACTGTATACAATCCACGGGCGTAAACGGCCCCTATCTATCCCAAGTCCGACCGACGAGACTACATCTGAAGTCCTACCAGCAGATGATGAGTCGCAAAGGAACAACACACTTAGGAATCCTCACGATGCCTAAGAAGAATATACACCTGCGAGATCCTCTCGACTCGTAGAGAGAAAATGCTTTTATGAGACCCTTATAGGTTATAAAATTGAAAAGCCTTGGGCGATAGGATCTAAACCTGTCTTCTAAGCCATCGCTCCCCAACGGGCAACAGCAAATGATGGGTGTTCCCCTCCGAAACGCGGAGACGCGATAAACGTCTAGCCTGAATTTCGGGGCAGATGCTAATTAGTGCTATCCGTCCACCTCTCCGAAGATACCAAGTTGATTTATGACACCATGTATCGAAGGTTTAAACGGATGCGGCCGATGTAACAGACTTCGTCAGATTCCCCCTCGTTGAGGGGTTTTTGATTGTGGGGACGCTCTTCCCTGCAGGCGCAAGCCCCTGCAGTTAATTACGCTACCGCATCGCGGTAACCACTTTCTCCTTCTCCAGATGGTCACTTCGCATCGTGGGTGTTTGTTTTGTTTTTGGTTGCCCGTGGATTGTATACGGAGACTAATTTATATTGCCGCCTGTAGGGCGTGGATTAGTTCAAATCCGTATTTTCTTAAATTTGGGTTTGGGGGTTGGGTTTAAGGATATGTTAGTCTCATTTGAGACTAAAATCAACTTAAACGTTTGTTAAGAATACGTTAGTCTAATTTTAGACTAAGATCAACTTAACTGGATCGTTTAGATCCAACACAAGAGCAATTGGGCTCTATTGTTCTAGTTTAGGGACTTTGCGGTCAATTGCCAGTTAAAGGACATGGTGGTCCAATGTTAGTTTAAGGACATCTCGATCCAATGTTAGTTTAAGGACATCACGGTCGATTGTTAGTTTAAGGACATTACGGTCCAATGTTAGTTTAAAGACATCACGGTCGAGGTTAAGGACATCATAGTCCGTGAGTTTAAAGACCTCACAGTCAAGGTTAAGGACGTCATAGTCCATGAGTTTAAGGACCCCGCAGTCCAATGTTAGTTTAAAGACATCACGGTCGAGGTTAAGGACATCATAGTCCGTGAGTTTAAGGACCCCACAGTCCAATGTTTAGAGACGTCATAGTCAGTGAAATGTGTGGTTGTCGGGACCCGTCACCTCTTTGAAGACGTTGAGGAATTACAACGACAAATATCAAAGGAGTGAAGAGATGTACCCTTGAACCAAGGTTGATTGGGGATCTGTAGTCCAATCTGGAACTAAGATTAATTAATTAGATTATGAGCTCATTGGCTCAGTTAAATCTGAATTGAGGACTTATGGCCAGTTTGGGCTAAGTCTAATTAGATTAGAAATATTGGCTCTTTGTTGGACCATTACATACTTGTCTGGGTTCAAACCCACATTATTTAGCAATGTTAAACCAGAGTTTGAAGGCTCTAATACATTTTTGTCTTTGACTGAGCATTAAACATTGTAGTTATGAGTTTTACTCAACTTTGGGGTTTAGTTAAAGGAGAGGTTCTTGCCTCTGGAAACTTAGCCCATTTGGCTAAGATTGGCTTTAAAATGGTGTTAAACACTAGAGGACAACAGTGTTAAACACTGGAAATGAAATGCTCTAAGTAGTGTTAAACACTAGAGGACAACAGTGGTAAACACTGGAAATGAAACCTTCAAATTAGTGTTAAACACCAGATAGGAATGGGTCACGTAGGGACACGTGAGGGCACCCAAAGGTGGGGCCAAATCTCCTTTATTTTGTTCTGCAAATAAGTGTTAAACACTTTTGATTTTCTGGCCATCACGTGTTGACACGTGATGGATATTTATGCATTGGTTATTAAAGCATTTAATAAGGGGCACGTGGTAACACGTGAGAGCGCCCAAAGTCAATATTGCATTTGCTTTTATTCTCTTTGTTTTGGAGGTCACGTTGGAGCATGTGAGGCATTACCTCAAAGCTTTTTTCTCCTCATTTTTGGGGATCTGTTTAGGGGTCACGTGAGGCACGTGACCTAGTTTTATTCTTTCTTTTCTGATCACTGCGGGTTGGGGTCACGTGTCATCACGTGACCAAATTCTTTACGTGCATGGAGATCATTCAAGTCTCTTTGTTTTAGGGAGAGGAATTAAATTCCTATGTATGTGGAAGAATAAAATCTCATGTAGGGTTAAACCCTGATTCTGTCTTGGAGGAATTAAATTCCTGTGAATTTGGGAGAATTGAATTCTCATATATGGTTAAACCCTAATTTATCTTGAAGGAATTAAATTTCTGTGAATTGGGAGAATCAAATTCTCTAAACTCAATTCTCTCTCTAAGTTTTGGGTCTGCATGGCAGAATCTCCCCGATGAGAATTAAATTCTCAACCTGTGGGGAGATTTGCTTCTGCAGATCTTCAACCAGAGGAAGAACTAAGTTCTTTTGCAGAAGAGTTAAACTCTTAGATTAAGAATTAAATTCTCTTTTTGAAGTTTTAATCCTTTTCCCTTTTCTCACCTAGGGTTTCTTTTCTTGAGAATTAAATTCTCCTTTCTTTTCTCTCTGCTATTTGCCTTCTGAGAATTTTAAGATCCCCAAAATTCTATCTTTTTTTCTCTTCTCTTCTTGGCTCCTATTTATAGGAGAAGAAAAAGAGTCAATTTGTTTAGTAAATCTTTCATTGAAAGATTTTGGTTGTTTTTGTAACCAACATGATCTTTTAGATCACTCAGTGAATTTTATTCACCCTTGGAATTTTAATCCAAAAGATATTCTGTTTGTTATTCTTAGTGAAATTTAGGGAAATCTTTCCTTGTATAAAATTTTTCCATAAATTGGTGATTTTTAATCACCATTGGATTTTTAATCCAACGGTGCTCCACTTTACAGAGCATAATCCTTTTTTGTTGGGAAAGATTTAAAGAAGTATTTTCCCAGTTAGGGTCTTTGATTTCCCTTAATTAGAATTTAATTCTATTAATTCATAGATCTTTAGGAACCCATCACGTGTTGGCACGTGACCCCCTGATTAAGCATTTGACCAGAATTTAATTCTGTTGTTTTAAAGAACTCAGGAATTATCACGTGTTAGCACGTGACCCTTGGTCACGTGTTGGCACGTGATGCCCCATTGGGGTTTTTCCTTGTTATTTTATTATACTTTTGATTCTTTTCAGTTGGTTTAAAGGCCCATCACGTGTTGGCACGTGACCCCACTAATTAATTATTTTCAATTATTTATTTTATTCAGTGTCTACAGGCTTTGCCTGTAAATGGTCACGTGTGCGCACGTGATGCCTCATAACTTTTGATCCCGGATGAATTATGAGGCCCATAATATATCAAATCGAAGGATTTTTCGAGACACTTTCGATACCATCAGAATTTAGCTGTTTCTCATTCGGGAGTTTGTCAAAATGCAGCCCGGAAAATACTGGTTCGTATTTTCTTTCTTAGATTACACGTGCATAGCATATTTGCTCATAATTTTTGATCCCGGATGAATTATGAGGCCCATAATATATCAAATCGAAGGCTTTTTCGAGACGCTTTCGATACCATCAGAATTTAGCTGTTTCACATTCGGGAGTTTATCAAAATACAGCCCGGAAAATACTGGTTCACATTTTCTTAAACGTATCGCTGCCATTTGATACCTTGGGCTCTTTTGCGCAGAATTTTTTTTTGGCGGGAACAATGGGTCGCTCCTGAACTATACTTCAGTGTTAGTGGTGCTGATGCCGATCCAAAACTCAAAACCCCAGTTTTTCTAAAAGTGATGAGTCACTCCTGACGCTATGTTTCAGGGTTAGCGGTGCTGATGCCGACCCAAAACCCAAATCTTTCCAGGGAAAATGATGAGTTGCACCTGGCGCTATTCCGATTTAGCGAAGCTGATGCCAAAGAAAACTCAAATTCCAAGTCCCACTCTGTCAGCCCCGCTTTTCAGTAGACGGAAACGGTGGCGTGGCAAACCCGCGATATATTTATCCAGAGAAGGCATTCCCTAAATAAATATACTAAATATATTGAAATAATAATACACAATGCAAGAATAAATGGAGGCCCTAAAATTTTCAACAAATATCTTTATTTACATTTAATTTCCAATATTTACAAGTACATGAGTTTTCAGCTGGAAAGTAAATACAATAAAGGAAAATGCCTAAATATGTGGCATACATAAAATGAAGAAAAGTGAAACTGGGTTGGTCCTGAGTAGCGATCCGGCTGTAGTCCTCCTCCATGGCCTCTACTTCCTCCGTCTCGACCGTATCTGACGAACATTCCAAGAGAAGAAAAATGAATTGAATACCCATCAGCGAACTTGCGCTCGGTAAGTCCCAAGGATAAATAAGAGCAAAGAAAATGACAATTGTAGAATATATATATATATGACGAGTAAGAGTATATGATCATGGGTAAATATGTTCTATAGGTCTCTATATGATCACTATGTTAACGTTAAGTTCCAAGTGTGAATGTCAACGCAGCCGTAAAAGTATTCACGAGCTCAAGAATGGGGCTCCAGGAGGAGGGAAACACGAGCTCATTTCATATGTTAGTATCGAGACTTTAAGCTCTGGATGAGTCAACCCGACTGATAGTCGAGTAAAATAAAAAAGAGGTTAATATAGAAGTCCTGAAGCTCCGTTGGATTCACACAAGAAGCTATCCCAAACACCCCGAATATAATATATTATAACTGGTTAATATACTTAATTGATTTGATTGATTGATTAACATGTCTTGATCGAAACCATAAATTGCAAAAGGTGTAGAATGTAGTCGAATGAGTCGAGTAATATGCGAGTCATGACAATTGCAATCTTGGTTCGAGTCAAGTTGGTTCGAGTAGATTGTGTTCAAGTTCATATTCGAGTTTTGATTCGAGTTGGGTTAGAGTTCGAGTTCAAGTTTAGATTCAAGTTTGGATTCGAGTTCATGTCTTTTTCATATAAAATGATTTAAACTGTTAAAAATCTTACGTTCGGGAGAAATCGGCAACTGCTGCATATGGACGGCAGGATTTGTGTCTTTTTCCAAGACAATTGCCATTGATAACTCCGTTAAGTTGTCTAACCTAAATAGGTAAGCACTCATTTTCTCCGGCTCCGGCTCAAGAGAAATGATACCGCTTAAACATGTATTAATCTAGAGTCCTTATAATATTGTTTGCATATCTCGAGGGGGTTTTATGAAAAAATACTTTAATATAGTTTAAAAATAAACCTCGAGGGTGATTTATAATATTTAGGGTTTTCATAAACATGTATTTTAATTATTATGGTATTTTGGTGATAAAACCTAGTTTTTAAAAGTTATGGTACTTTTATGAAAACTGACTCTTTTAGAAACTTGATGGTATTTTATTAAAAATCTAATCTTTCATTTTAAAAATATAGTTTCATAATATGTTTTTATTGAAAATACGAATTCATAGTTTAATATAATTTTCCAAAATTTAGTTTTGTTAAAAAGGTCGTATTTCTTAAAAAACCGTATTTTTATTTCCTTTCGAGACCGAATACTCCGTGAGGAGTTCTACATCCCGCTCTACTGTCCCAAGGATGTGCGATAATCCGCACCATCCGTTAACGAGTCCCCTAACGAGAGTTGTAGAGACGTAATTGCCAAGAATTTAAAATATCGATTCAAAAGAAACCGTTTTGAAAAGGTGTGGTATTTTAGTGTAAAACCTATTCTTTAAATTAGCCATCTGTTTAGAATACCGTGCTATGAAACCATAGTATGCGTGTGGGATAGGTCGTTAACCCGTGAAGTTTTCCTAAAGGTAGATAAACTAGTTATCGAGAAAGGTTATACTAAATTTTATGGTATTTTAATGAAAAAATTCGATATATGATTGTTTCACATGAAAATTTTGGTTAAACTTAAAACTAAGTGATTGTAAATAAGGTTACGAGTGGTGTGAGAAAGTTAGTTTGACCTATTTTGCTTAAAGAGGAGAGTACAAGAGGTTAAAATTACACATATCGAAGTTAACTTCACCTTACCGAATGTTTTTTTGAAAATGATTTGAGATAAAAGAAAAAGAGAGAAGAGGGTCTTACTCATTGTGTAGCGTTAGGAAGAGCTTAAAAAGAGAGGGGGTTCTGTGGCGTCGCGGAAACTCCAGAAATGACTTCTATCTTTGACGAAAAGAGCTTGGTTGCCAACTCCACTTGCACTTAAAAACTTTTTAGATAATTTTGAAAGAAATTTTCAGAATAGAGGGGAGTTAGGACATGGGGTGGTATTTATAGTGAAGAAATTAGGGTTTGGGAATTAAAAATTGGATTAAAAGAATTAAAATTGGTGTTAAATGATGAATTGAAAGGCCGCTGTTTAATTGCAGAGAAATCAAACAATGCAGAGGAGTTGAGGGGAACTGAAGGGGTGTGTGTGCAAAGCACGGAGGGAATTGGGCATATCGGGAACGTCGGCGCCGGCTAAATATTGAAAACGGACGGTCAGATCTTGAGCAATTGCCTCGAGATTTGTGCCACCGGTTTTAATCACTGTTTACTCCTTTTTATGCATATTTGATTTTTCTGAAACGTTTCGTTTCTCCGTGAATTGCACATGCAACTCTTGGGCTTCCGAAAAATTAAAAAGAAAAATCCTAAAAATAATTGGGTATGATGGCAATCGAACGCACATGCTATGTCACAGCCGTGTAGAGGCTTTATCAGTGAGGTACAAGTTTTTTGCTTTTATTGAACAAAAATAATCTATAATTCTTACGAGGCTGCAATAAACAAGAAATTTTTGTACATGGATTTCAGAGTCGTTACACACTCAATTTCGAAAGTCCTGCCAAACAAGATAAAAATCAAATCAAATTCCCACCGGCAGTGGTTCCGCAGAACGGACAAAAACTCCAAAACCAATCAAATCAACCGATTCAACACCAACAACCTCCTTGGTAGAATCAAGCCCCATCTCGAAAACAAATCAATCCCGACACCGCAAAGAGCGGAGCAAGTCAACTTCAATCTCGACACCGGAGAAAGCTGAGCAAGTTAACTCCAACCCCGACACTGCAGAAAGCGGAGCCAGTCAACTCTAACCCCGACACCGCAAGAAGCGGGGCCAGTCAACTTTAACCCTAACACCATAAGAAGCGGAGCCAGTCAAATCAAATCCCTGACATCGCAAGAAGCGGAGCAAGTCAAATCAAACACCGACCATCCAAGTCGTAAAAATGACAGCACCGACCGCCCACATAGCAAAAATGGCAGCACCGACCGTCCACATCACTATAATGACAATATACCTTCCATGTCGTCAAAAGGAATCTAACCAAATCAATCTCCATATAGAACAAGATCCATCAATTTCATGCACACAACCTATACACGCGGTATCCATTTATTGATGGGGACACTTTGTTGGGATCAAAAAATTACATCCCGGTTGACCAAGTCAAAGTCAAAGTCAATCCAGGTCAAGTGGGCCCAAGCCCAAGCAAACGGGCCCGAGACCGAGCCAAGTGGGCCCGAGACCAAGTCAAGACCGAGCATGGAAGGGGCCGGCTCCATGACAAAAAGGAGGCAATAAATTAGTTTAAATGCAATTTTTAGAAATAAATGTATGAAAAATGGGCAAAATGCCAAAATTTTGTAAACCCCATGGCTTATGTGCAAAAAGAAATAAGCATATGAGGCACGGGGAGGGACAAGTGTCATTTAGAAAAGTCCAAGGGGTTATATGTAAAGTGTGTAACTTATAAAAGGCAAATATGATGAGAAAATCAATAACTTTCATTCTTTCATAATTTCTAGAGTTATGTGCCTCATTCTCCTTCTTCAAGGTTTTAAATCTTCTATTTTTTGAATTAAATCAAGAGTTTAACTCTTCTTTTTCCAAAAAAATAGTTTTTCCCATAAAACCCTTGAAGGGGGTTCAAATCTCCCATCAAATCTCTAAATGGAAGATTTTAAATCTCACCATTCTTTTTCTCCAAGATCCAACAAAAAAAGAGGAGGAAGGAAACTCATCTCCAAACATCTCACTTTAGGAGAATCTAAGGTTCAAGAGAAGACTCAAGGCTCAAGGGAGAAAAAAGGAATCCCTTTTCGTCATCTCCAAAAATCTTTTAGGAGTTTAACTTCAAATAAAAATCATTTCTTTAGGAGTTCAACGCCTCCGAATTCCGAAAAAAATAAAGAATAAAAATTCTTCTTTTTTTTAGAAATTTAACTCCGAAATCCCTCAGAAGTTCAACTCATAGTCCAGGGACTAAGCCCCTTTTTCCACTGGCTCTTCCGGCGGACGCGTGCCAAACACGTGACCGCTGGCGCCCGGCAACCGCATGCCAAACACGCGGCCACATGGCGCCCAGCGGCCACATGGCGCTCATGTGATCCGCTAACGCCCAGCGCCCACGTGCCACGCACGTGACCTGCTCACGCTCAGCAGTCACGTGTTATCTCATGTGTCCTTAGAACACTCCTCACACCTCTTTGAAAATAATTTCTAACGGGACGCTGCCCCGCACTCTGCAAGGGGAATGCTAGCCTTCTTGACCCCCAGCCCACTATCCGGGTAGCGGGACTCCCGTAAACTCTGCGAGGCCCCCGATACATCCAAAACACCTTTAAAACACAACACACGCATACCACACATTGAGTTCGTATAATATGTTTGACCTGTTAATCGAAGGTTCCCTCGCTCCAAAAGCGAAGGGTAATTAACGGCGGCTTAGTTCGTGACTGCCGGAGATTTGGATCCCTACAATCCTTAAACCCCAGTCTATCCTAGACAGGAGGAATCTGTACATGCCTGACCAGCGCGTGCATTCTTACCTCACTAGGGTGACGAAAAACACTTTACACCATGTTTAAGTGCCGATTTTATGGTTTTAGGTTTTTGAGGAATAGCTAAGCTCATATATGCATATCTCGGATTTGGCCGACGACTGCCATTTTGACTGCGAGTGATCATGGAGTGAGAAGGTGGAGGGCGGTTAGTAGCTCCAGATGGCATGATAGGAATATAACGGGTGAAGAAGATACATGAGAAGAGTATAGGATTTAGAGGATTTGGAGAGGAATTGAATAGACAAGCAACTTGACGAGCTTCGTCTAATGTGGTAGAGGATGGGGACGAAGAAGAAAAAGAAACTCATTCGGTGAAAGTGCTAAGTTCACCCAATATGTCAACTTGTGAGGTGCGAGATAAAGGATATACTCGCTCATTGAATATAACATGGCGTGATATATACACTCGACCAGTAGAATAATGAAGACGGCGGCATCCTTTATGTTTATCACTGTAACCTATAAAATACAAGGTAAAGAGTGTGGATCTAATTTTGTGACAACATAGTCTCAAATGTATAGAAAGCATAGAGTTCCAAAGACCTATAAAAAGGAATAATCAGGATCCGTTTTATATAACAGTTGAAGAGGGCTTAGCCTGTTTAAATTAGAAGATGGAAACCGATTAATTATAAATACCGCAGTAGAAAAAGCCTCCACCCAATATTTCTGAGGAATATGAGCATTAAACATCATTGCCAGACCAAGTTCAACAACATGACGATATTTTCTCTCCGCTACACCGTTCTGTTCTGGTGTATTAGGACAAGTAACCTAATGAACAATACCATGTTCGCAAAAATAATTGGATAGTTCAGTATTAATAAATTCACCTCCTCCATCACCCTGAAATTTTTTCAACTTCGCATCAAATTGCTTTTCAATCATACGATGAAAATTACAAAAGCATTTAAAGAAATCAGACTTGTATTTATGTGGATATAACCAACTAAATCTGGAATAATCATCAACAAATAGCGCATAATAAAGAAAGCCTTGATTTGAAGAAACTAACGCTTTTCCCTATAAATCTCAATGAATTTTAGACAATGGTTCAATGAACCGATTATTAGAAACATGAAATGGAAGTTTCATGCTTTTGCTAATTAAACAACTAGAACAAGGATGAACATTATTATTAGAGACTGAAATTAAACCATTGCGTCATAAATGCTCAAGAAGGCGATGCTGTGAATGTCCAAGTTGTTGATGCCAGATTGAAGTGTCAACACGCTTTTTGTTTATTTGAGAAGGCAGCGATACTTGGACGATCCATAGCATATAAACCATTGCGCTTACTCCCAGATGCCAGAACCTTCCTTTCAGGTCCTTAATATAGCAATGAGAATGGTTAAAAATAACTTCGCAAGGAAAATCATTAATCAACTTAGAAATAGATAGCAAATTCCTCTTAATATCAGAAACCACAAGTATCCTTAAGAGGAATAACATGAGATCCATAAATTATCAAGAAGAGTGTTTGGGAATCTAACCCTTTAATTTGCTCCATAGTAAGAAAATAAATTGCTCAGAATACCTGAGTTGGCTGTCATATGCGCACTTGTCCCCGTGTCAGGAAGCCATTCTTCAATGGGTGCATCGCTTAAGTGCATACAACAAGAGCTTTCGGAATATCTTGTGGTTGATAGTTGTTGAAGCGATGCCAACAGTGCAAAGCATCATGATTGTGATGTCCACAAATTTGGCAAATTAATGGTTGATTTTGAGCTTGAGATGATGCCCAATCAGTAGGGCCAGCGTCACGACGAGGTGGTGGAACTGATTTTGGTTGGCCATTACGAGTAGCAACGCTATTATTTTGAAACCCACGCCCTTGAGAGTTGAAGTTATGCATATGGTTGTTTTGACAATGATTCTTGTAATTATTCTTTTGTCTATAAAAGGCCAAGGATGGATGCACAGATTCTCGGGAAGCATTTTTTAGAAGTCCATGACTTCGTAACGGCAAAAGATTAACATATGATGGAATTGGAGGCTTGAGCATGGTAGTAGTAAAACTTTCATACTTAGGTCCAAGGCCTTGTAACAAGGTAAAAACTTTTTCTTGATCGGCAATGGGTTTGCCGATAGCATTTAATTGATCGCAAATTAATTTAAATTCTTTTAAATACTCAGAAAGAGAGGACTCACCCTTTTTAAGGTATCAAAGTTTTGACTTAAGCTCGTATTCCCTTGCTCGAGAGTTTTGAGAGAAAACCGATTGTAACGCTTTCCAGACTTCGGCGGATATTTTAAGTCCACCAACAATACCGAGAACCTCTTTGGAAAGGGTTCCGGTGATCCACACTTTGACAAGGCGATCTAAACGCTTCCAAGACATGAAGTCTGGGTTAGGAATTCTGTCGCCAGCATTATCAATTTCTGATGGAGGTGTGAATTCAGTGCTATCGATAAAGCCCTCCATCCCGTTGCTCTCAATAAGAGCACAAATTTGAGCCTCCCAGTACATAAAATTGTTATGGGTAAGCTTCAAGGAAACAAAGTTGGCAACATTAATGTTTGCGGAGTACGGATAACATTTTGACTTATTCTTGTTGAGTATTTGCATTCATTTTATAGAAGAGATTACAATGTATTAATTATAATTACAACAAAGATTTGAATTTGAAAATTTTGAATTACAAGAAATAACTCTATTTCTATGAATGCCTGACATGACAATTATATCACTTAATTGATAGGGATTATGTGACATGTCTCTTGCATGACAATTATTTCAAATAATTGTGAGGGTTTTGGTTAATGCTAAATCCCTTAATTTGCTCTCTTGAACATTTTCCTCAACAAACAAAACGATTTACCATAGTATTGTGAACCTAAATATGTACAAAAGTAAAATTTATTAGTACAAAAACTTTTATAGTGGAGAAATATGGTAATTGCTAGGTTTAAACCACTTCCCAAAACTAAAAGCCCTATCACTTTACAAAGTCTGTGTTCTTCATACCTGTAGTAATCAACCAAGACCGTCTGCACAAGGTGCCAACTTGCCGAACTTCAAATTCTCCTTCTCACGGTCTACTTGTGAGTTCCAAATCCATAGGCCTTAGAAAGAAGCAGACCGAAGATCTCGACAAAGAATGAAGCACAAAGCTAAGAAAAGATTGAGACATGCTACTAATAGTCAGAAAATATCAGCTGCCGCTTGGCCTCTCCTTGGCCTATAAATGCCAGCACAGCAGCTTGCTCTTGCTTGCTGCGGTGGTCGTACCCTCAGCACAAAATCTGCTCTTCAGGTTTGACCAGCTGCCGATCAATGGCACTATTCACTGCAGTATCGGCACTAGCACAACAAGCAGATACCTCTTCCCAGGTTAATATCCGTTACTGATATGGTTTGATATGGTATATATTAATGTATTCAACGGATATGGCAGTTAGTATCATGTACTCCCTCCGTTTCGATTTACATATCATTTTGGCTACCATTTTGTGTTCGAATTCCTTGTACATAGATTATCAAGAAGAGTGTTTGGGAATCTAACCCTTCAATTAATGCATTACACACACACAAACACTACCAAAACTCTCTCTCTTCCTGATGCAATAAAATCTTCGTGAATCCCAATATGAGGGTAATATGAATATTTTACATCGCAATCTCTTCGTTTATATATTTAGAAAGCTAGGTTCCATAATTTCAAGCTCTTTTTTGGCATTTTGTGCCATGCAAAATTTATATGTGACCCTAACTTGCTTTTAGGTTCACTTTTAGCCCTTCAATACTACCCCCAATTGTTTTCAAATTTAATTTCGCTCCCTCCTTTGGTTTTAATTCTATTTTACCCCTCACATGACTTAATCCGGAATTAACACCGCCCATTTTGTTCCCAATTTAGTTTGGCCTCCTAATAATTGTATGCAATACTAGAATAAACATTTTTAGCTAGCATTAAGAGGTCAATGAATGATGCTATGATAACGGAGAATATAAAATGTGCTAAAGCACTCTCGATCATTGTCTTCTCTTTGTTGATAAAAGCTAACCTTCATTAAGAGTCTTAGACTCTATTGTCTTGCTTTTTACGAAGGGCTGTGTGTGGTAAAAACCATCCATGCTCCCGAACAAATATTTCCATTTTAATACGATTTGGATTTAGAATGTCAAAAGGGTAACGGGATGTATTCGGTCAGTTAACGGGAAGGATATAGTTAAAAAAACGAGTAAATTCATCCAAATAACGACCATATTCAATTAGTTGACACGATTTTTAAACCATATGACCATGGGCCCACATATATGGTCTAGGAGGATCGGTATATAGTGGATGCAAAAGTTAATTTAGACCCTCCATTTCGTTTCGGATTTTATTTAGCCCCCTTATTAAGGTACAATCTCTATTCATCTCATTGCTATGGTAGTGTAATAAACTGGGATGAATTTAGACTTTCAAGAGGATAACAAAATTGATTTAAAATTTTATTAACACCACTCGTTTTGTTCCCAATCTAGTTTGGCTTCCTAATTGCATGCAATGAAAGAATAAACATTTTAGCTAGCGTTGAGAGGCTAATGAATGATGCTATGAAAATGGAGGATATAAAATATGCTAAAACACCCATCATCGTCTTTTCACCGTTGATAAAGGTTAACCTTCATTAAGAGTCTTAGACTCTATCGCCTTATTATGTACGAAAGGCTGTCTGCGGTAAAAATCAGTTACGCATCCGAACATATGTTTTCATTGTAATACGATTTGGATTTAGAATTTCAAACGAGTAACGGGATGGATTCAGTCAAATAACAGGAATAATATAGTTAGAAAACGAGCATATTCATCCAGATAACGAGCATATTCGATGACATGATTTTTAAACCATATGACCATGGGCCCACATATATGGTCTAGGAGGATCTCTATATAGTGGATGCAAAAGTTAATTTAAACCCCTCATTTCATTTCGGATTTTATTTAGCCCCCTTATTAAGATACAATCTCCATTCATCCGATTACTATAGTAGTGTAATAAACTGGAATGAAATTAGATTTACGAGAGGGTATCAAAATTGATTGATCGGTTAGAATTTAATTGCATTTCCGAGAGAGTGACAAAATGGATTCGATTAATCTAGATTTTAAATTTTCGAAAGCGTAACGGAATGGACTCGATCAACTTAAAATTACACAAAGTTTAGATCCATAACAAGCTCAGGAGTAATTCAATACTATCAAAAGAGATGACATTGAAAACGTCTGACTACATCTATGATTTACGAAGATCGGATTGTTGATTACTTCTATAAGAATTTACTCTATGATTTACGAAGATCAAATTGCTGATTACTTCTATAAGAATTTACTTCTTTTTTCCAAAATAGCATTCGCAAATTAAATACTAAGTTGCAAAAAGATATTTTTAGAAACCGCAAGCTCCCCGCGCCGAGCATGCGCAGGGGAGTTGAACTTTTTCTAAATAAGTGTGCAAACAAGGCAAAAGAACAAGTATGAACTGGAGGGAGTATATATGAGCAGACTCTCTCCCTCCCTTGTAAATCTGATTATTCTACTGACTCTGCTTTATTGCATGCAACATTGTAGATGTTTCAGTGCAGCTTCGATGTGGGACAAATGTGGATTCAACCGCAACTACAAACTCTAGTGGAGTGTTCATTATGTCGTTGAATTTCATTACTTCGCTCTTATCAACACTCCTAAAAAATTGCAAGTTAGTGGTCACCACTCAATCTGCGATGCTTTGCACCTGACTCCTGGACTTCTCAATCGGACCTTCAATTGCTTAATGGTGGTGGCCTCATTGGTGGGCTTCTAGGGCTTGTCAGCACTCACCAACTTGGTTCCTGCATTCTCTCTTGTACATTAGCTCGAAGAGAATGGATGGTTATCGTTGTGTTAAAATATAGCACAATTCATACATTTTATCGTAATGAACTGCTTCAAACTCTTTATATTTCTTTTCTGTTTCTAAAACCATTGGAAGATTCGATTGTATGGATACTTGATTGACTTCTGCATTTTTAGTGGTTCCGATGTCCAAATAACAAAGGAAAAAAGGAAACCCGTTTAAATTTCTAACCCCAAAGCCAGTTACAAAACTTCCCAAGAATCTACCATAAACCTGTCATGAATCATTAAAATTTCTAAAACCATATCTATTTATAATTTTTGGCTTTTCGCAATATATTACATCAGTCTTCTTAGTAAGCAAAGCCGATCTTGTTTCGTCTTTATTCAGATACTCTCTTAAGTCTCAACTTTCCATTTTATGGCTCATAAGATCTTATGCCTAGTGAGCAAATTGTTCCTACATTAATCAGGAATTTTCTTGGACTAGAACGCATTCAAAAGATCTCCAATCCAAACCACAAAAGAAGATTTTTATCTGAAGTAAGATAATGTTCTCATTTAAGCAGGGCATAAGATCTTATAAACCAAGAAAATTCCTCATTAATGTAAGAACAATTTGCTAACTAGGCATAAGAAAGTAAGATAATGTTTACATTTAAGCAGGGCATAATATCTTATGAGCAATCATGCTCTTTCTTAAGACAACCTAAATAGGCATAAGATTTTTATCTGATTTAAGATAAAGTCCGAAAGATCCTCACGGCTTCTTGCTGCAATCATGCACTTTCTTAAGATAATGATTTTTATCTGAAGTAAGATAATTTTCTTGGACTAGAACCCAATTATTTCCAAATGTCCGAAAGATCTTCACGACTTCTTGCTGCAAGCATGTCCGAAAGATCACTATTATTTCCATATGTACAAGTGTCATGGACATAACTATCCGTCAACCCATTGGTTAGGAAGACTGGACCAAGTCTTAGAAAGGTTACCTTAAGAAAGAATGATTGCAGTAAGGAGCCGTGAAGATCATTGGGACATTTGGAAATAATAGCAGCATGATCGTGCGATGGCGATTAGTTTGGAATTGGCACCAGCATACGCAACGACAACAAGACAAAGCCATGGGCGAAAGAAGGTGCTGAAAAGGCACCAGACACGTGGAAAGGAAAATGGAAGCCATTTCAATCAAACCATGCAAACAGGTAAATCCAAATCAAGTTGTCATCGTACAGGATAGGATCGCAGGCAGCACCAAATCGGTTCTCTTAGGCAGCGGGGTTAGATTAGACAACATGGCGATTCTCTATTTAAGATGGTTCCGAATATCGGATGGAGGGAGAGATATAGTTTTCCCCCCTTTTTCCTAGATGGAAGGAGAAGCAAGAAGATGGAAGAAGAACCTATACTCTGATACCATATTAACTTGTTTTATCATACAAGGTTCATCCATACTATATCATGACTTATAAGGCCATATATATATACAAGAAAATACTTTCTCAACAAGAAACTTACCAAGTGTCCAACCTGGTCAAACAAGAAACTACCTAATCTAAAATAACAATTGTCACTAACATTGTTAACCACCATTTATCAAGGGAGAGTGAAGGATAGGAGAGAATGATCAAGGGAGAGCAAAAGGATGAATGTGAGGATGTGTTTTTCATTATTTTCATTGTGGAAGGGAGTGTTTAATGGTTTTATCTGAAAAGCATGCTTGGATATATATGGCGGTAAAGAAGAAGTACACAAATTTATTTGGGATTTACGAAATGAATGTCCCTTGTGCTTGGTTCAGCCTATAGACTAATGCATATTATAGCAAGATGGATGGTACGCTGAACTTTATCCGAAATAAATTACGATATGGAAGTTTCAACCCTCGTTGACTATGACAACAGTCACAACCGACTATAAAGATCCTCATGACTATGGCAGGGTATCGTACCAGTAAATTAAGCTATACTCTGATATCATCTTCCAACTCTTAAAGAACAACACACAATCTATTGTAAATTACATATTTAAAAAATAGATCTGCTTGTGTGCGCTACAAAGGAAAAAAGTGAACGCATATGTACTGACTAGCTCAAGCTCAGAAAAAAGATGTGAATTATAAGGTAAAACCACTCAGATTGCATCTTTATAACAAATAGGTAACCGTGGCGAACTTAAACAAAGGCCTAGGACTCTAAGACAACAGGATAACAGAATAAAGGGACAATTCATTTGGAAAAACAAAAGGAAAGTAATAGCCATGACAAGCACTTTACCTCTATCATCATGCCTCCTTCGTCTTCACGAGGAACAAAAGTACCATCAGCCTTCGGTACCACGTATGTTTTGGCCTTGGCATATTGGATCATCTGCATTTTCCAAACCATAAATCCCATATTTAGAACACACTGATAAGATATTTGAATTTGTTGATAACGTATAGAAGCAGCAGAGATACAAAAAGTAAATTATCAAAGGTAGAAGCTGTGGACTTGCACACTGACAAGGATGTCACTCGCAGCAACTTCCGAAAGTATACTTAAGGGCACAGCTATATGTGCTTATTTTTTCATATATGTATTTTAATGTACATGTTTATTTCATTTGAATTTGTATTGTTATTTAAAGGACGATTCGTTTTGGTTAATGAGTTATTTAAGTCTATTCGTGTTATTTTAAGTTTATATGGTTAATGAGTTATTATGTTTATTTAAGTTGATAAATTTTCTGTAATCTAACCAAAATCTGAACACCCCTTCAACATATAAGGCGCAGCCCCTAAGGATTTATTATTTATTGACAATCAAAATTTGATTAAAATTTCCTTTGTTGCTCAAGATAAGTATTGTTTTTGCCATATGATTTAGTCCATCTAAAATTTGGCACTCTTAGACGCAACTTTCAATTTCTTGTTCTCCTTCTGTATGATAGTACCTTTATTAATCTATTCTATGACGAAAATTACTCTCAACGAATTTCGTTACAAACAAATTGTCTAATCTTTAGTTGAATTAGTTCTTGAAAGCAATTGCTTATATCACACTTAGGAATTAAACGTTTTATGGGTATATATAGATATTGAAGGCTGTATTTTATATCTTCTTGAAAGCAATTGCTTACATCGCACTTAGGATTTGAATGTTTATGGGTATATAGATATTGAAGGTCGCATTTTATATCTATCTATCTTCATTGTAATTTTACTGTTGCATATCATCCACATATTTAGGATTTTATTTCTAGAGTTATTTCTCTTCCAAATAAGCATCAGTTTTATTTCTAAACATCAGCTTGCATTTACGAATCCAAGTAAATTTCCATCTCCTTCAAAAGCAAACGACTCATTGAAGAGATCAGGCCATTACGAAAATAAATAGGAGACAATACGTATGTAGAAGAATTATTAACAAACAAAGAGAAACAGACTAATACATTTTTCAATCATTCAGAAATCCACAATCAAAATATTGCGATTGGCATTATTTCTTTTGACAGAAGAATATTTCAATAAATTTGCATGAAGCAGATAACTTCAAGCTGAGGAAGAAAGAATGCAGTAAATAACTGATGATTGGATGAAGATTTAACAGTTAATAGTCTTGTGGAAAATTAGTAGTAGCCATCATAATTAACTTCCACATCCCTGAAGCGGAAATGTCTTAGGCTCCTAGTAAAAGGATGCTATCTTGGTTTGCTTTCATCTCCCTTTCAATGACTAATCAATGCAGATTTAAAGCTGGCATTTGATGAGAAACTTGAGATCTTTATTTGAGGTGACTTGAGTTAACTATGAGTATTTCCTTATGCTTTATCTGTCATTGGATCAGAAATATTTGAGTAGGGTAACAATTCTATTTACACATCATATTTATAGGGAGTAAGCAACTAGATTTAACTTTTAATATTCAAAGATCCCTAGTGATTTCGTTCTTGTTACAGTTAACAAGAGCTATGGAATATGTTTCATGTCGCTCTTGCTTTATCCATGATTTAGAATTGAACATGATTTCCTATAGCAAATATATTATGATATTATCTCCTTCTACTATACTTCTTCCATAGTCTTTTAAGTCATGTGGTCATTTAGGATCAATTGTCATAGTTCTCTCAGTTAGAAGTTTCAAAATAATAAAAGAGGGTTAATGCCAGGTTGACAACCAGTCATAAAACATTGTCAAATCTGCCGTGAAGCTTTGCTTCATAGCCAACCGCACTTTTTACGAAAAGGCTCAGATGATGATGACGATACAACTAAAAGAGCTGATATAGATGGAGGTAGTCGTTTAACCCACATCATCAAACAAAAATATGTTTATGTTGCGAGGTGAAGAATATCAACATAGAGGAGCCAAAATGAATTGAAGGAAGACAAATTTGAACCATGGCAATTGATAGCTGCTCATTAATGCACAATAGGAACATGTTTTGAAACACAGCATGAAGCTTAGGCTTTTATGATGCATCGCAGACATATAAATTGTTTGAGATCAGGCTTTTGTAACACATCTATTTAATCAATGAGAGAAAGGAAGAATTTTGTAAGTAACCTGGTATAGTGTGCAGCATGGACCATCCAAAGAACAAAATTCCCCTGCAGGAAATTACCACACACAAAAAAATGTGGAATCAAAAGGGCATATACATTGTGAATCAATGAGAAACGTTGCACGGACAATTATAAATATGAATAGGTGTCAGATTACAATATCCATTAGCAGTCGGACTGAAATTTATCGCCGGCTTTTAAAGGAAAAACCTACCAGGTTAAGGAAGCATCACAATTGAAGACAAAATGCATCTGATCAGATCTCATGCTCTTATAATGAAACATGTCGTAACCACTGTGTTCACAAACAATAACAATAACAACGATGTATAGATTAATTTGGGAATCCACATATACTACAGTTCTCTAGAATCATTAGATACCAACATACATAACAAAATAGCAAATATATAACCAAAAGAAAAGCCTATAAATATAAGGATTGACGCCCTAACAGAAGAATTAAGAAGTTCCCCAATTAATGTAGCCACCTCGTTAAAGGCATACCTGTCCAATAGAAATTAAATTAAAAATTAGAAGATAGAATCTCTTGGGGGTACAGGGAGATTTGCTTTGATATACAAATAATCCATATTCCTTGTAACAAATTCAGATGACAGTTTTTTGCATAACAATGTTAAATGGAAACTTTGTGCCTCTATATGAGATATAAATCAAATCTGTTGCGAACATCAAACAAGATTAGAGGAGCTCATAGGCTAAAACATAAATTAGAAACTTAGATTACAAGATAGTGTTATTTGACTTATTTCAGTCGACAACCTGAAGTGCGATTCAATGAATTCATCTACGACAAATATTATACAATCGGATATACCCTCCTTTGATAATTGTATTTGGACCCAAGTGCAAGCAAATTAAGCAATCATTTCTTAAGAAGGGAAGGGAAATAGAAAACCAAACAAAGCTACTTCTATGCTAAGCCTATCAGAATGACAGGAACATACAATTATGCAAACATCATATAAATGAAAATAAGCAGGAGTTCAATCATAATGTCCGGCCATTGTCAAATTGAATAAGATTTCTGTCCCACAGGTAACTATATCAACTAGCAACTGAAACATAATTTCATATCTAATTGAAAATAATCAAGAGGAAATATTTTATTGGCTTAAGAGAAAAATAATAGTTCATACAACTATATATAAAGAGTTATAGATCACCTCTCCTAACAAACATATAATAACTAATCAAACTGATAATTAAATATAATAACTAAATATATATTCATAACAAAATTCATAACACTCCCCCAGAAGCTGGAGCGTAGATGTTAATCATACCAAGCTTGAACAGAAGAAAAACCGGTCGAGGAAGAGCTTTAGTAAAAATATATGCTAGTTGAGTTGCAGAGAAAACATACTGGAGTGTTTGATCGAGGGTGGAGGGGGCTGATGAGAGGGGGGAAGGGAAGGGAAATAGAAAACCAAACAAAGCTACTTCTATGCTAAGCCTATCAGAATGACAGGAACATACAATTATGCAAACATCATATAAATGAAAATAAGCAGGAGTTCAATCATAATGTCCGGCCATTGTCAAATTGAATAAGATTTCTGTCCCACAGGTAACTATATCAACTAGCAACTGAAACATAATTTCATATCTAATTGAAAATAATCAAGAGGAAATATTTTATTGGCTTAAGAGAAAAATAATAGTTCATACAACTATATATAAAGGGTTATAGATCACCTCTCCTAACAAACATATAATAACTAATCAAACTGATAATTAAATATAATAACTAAATATATATTCATAACAAAATTCATAACACTCCCCCAGAAGCTGGAGCGTAAATGTTAATCATACCAAGCTTGAACAGAAGAAAAACCGGTCGAGGAAGAGCTTTAGTAAAAATATATGCTAGTTGAGTTGCAGAGAAAACATACTGGAGTGTTTGATCGAGGGTGGAGGGGGCTGATGAGAGGGGGGAAATTTGGGTTAGGGTATGGGAAAATTAGGGTTTGAGTTTTAGTTTTGGGAAATTAGAGTTTCCACTTAATTATTTTTAAAGCTCTGATACCATGAAAATAATCAAGAAGAAATATTTTATTGGCTTAAGAGAAAAGTAATAGTTCATACAACTATATAGAGAGAGAGTTATAGATCACCTCCCCTAACAAACATATAATAACTAATCAAACTGATAACTAATTAAATATAAAAACCAAATATATATTCATAACAATATTCATAACACTAATGAAGCAAAAACAACCAACACATGTTTAATTGTTCAGAAGTCAGCACATCAGTATATTTGCGATTTTCACTGTTTATTCTTCTTCTTCTTTTTTGACTCAGAACAATATTCCATTCAATTTACTTCAAGATGACATCTTTAATTAGTGCAATGACAAATCAAATAGCAGTAATGTCACACCAAATAGCATAACCCTCTCACACCTATATGCAGTCCAAAGCTATTACTTTTAAAATCAATATAAGCCAAGGCAGTAAGCTTACCTAATTTGAGCGATATATCAAAGGAACTTCCCACCACAGTTATTCTTTTGAGCCCAGCTCACAGAAACTTCCAGAAGTAGCATGTGGCAAGGGGCTACGATTTGAAGACAATTCTAAGTGAAAAGTTATAGATTCTGGGTTGTCCGCCAATAACTGAAGAAATCGTGGAATAGGAGGCACGCTAACTTCAAGAACGCCTTCTAGAATCTGAACCACCTGCCCCATTGTAGGCCTAGAATTCTCATCATCCTGAATGCACCAACAAGCAACTTTACAAGTTCTAACGATCTCTTCCAACTTCGCATCACCCTCTAGTCTCTGATCCACCAAGCCAATTACATCCCCTTCCACTAGTTTTCTAGCTGCCAAAATAGGAAAAAATCCAGGTTTTTGTTCCAGAGCTGTTTCCAAGTTTCTCTTCCCCGATATGATCTCGAATAGCATCATCCCGTAGCTATAGACATCTGCCTTGGCTGTGATTGGTTGACCAGAAATCCATTCTGGTGCCAAATACCCCATGGTTCCTCGCACTGTAGTAAGAACCCGACTAAAGTTTCGTCCTAGAAGCTTAGCGAGGCCAAAGTCAGCAACTTTCGGAACAAAAGAAGCATCCAGAAGTATGTTCTCTGGCTTGATGTCACAATGAATGATGCAATCTCTGCAGTGCTCATGGAGATAAGTCAGACCACGAGCAATCCCAAGAGCAATATGATACCTTGTCACCCAATCTAAAGATTTAGCATGAGTACCTTGAAACAACTGAGTATCTAAAGATCCATTGGGCATGTACTCATAAACAAGAAGCTTGTGGATCCCTTCAGAACAAAACCCATGAAGGCGGACAAGATTAACATGCTGAATTGATCCAATAATGCTCACCTCAGTTCGGAACTGCTTCTCTCCTTGTCGAAGCCCTTCAAGCTTCTTCACAGCTATCTCGGTGGTGTTAGGCAGGACACCTTTAAACACTGAACCAAAACTTCCTCCTCCCAATTTTTCAGAAAAATTCTTCGTCATGTGCTGCAAATCACTATATATAAATGCAACCAAACCACCCTCCACCACCTTTGATTTACTGGATATTCCACTTCTCTGCCAGATCAGCAACCACACAATTACGAACAAGGCTAGAAAACTACAAACGCCACCTATTACAACCTTGAAAATAATTCCCTTCTTGCTTTTAGAATATGGGAGTTCTGAAGCAGCAAGACGAATAAAAAGTTGTTCTCCACCAGTTTCGCTATTCTGTTCTTGGAGATTAAGCAAGTCAGCATACCAAACAGAGCAGCCAGCACTACCATAAGAGTAGGCAGTACAAGAACAATTGTTTAAGCAACTTAACTCACATTCAGAAGCAGTCCTTACTTGTAAATTCTGAGCATTTACAGGCATTCTCATAATAGATTTGGTATAGAACCTATCTTTCTCGTTCCTTCTTGAACTATTGTCACCACACTGCAAAGGGGTATTCCGCACACAACCCCCTGTTCGATCACTCAAATCCCAATCTGTTGGCGATTTTTCACTGAACCCTTTGATACAATTGCATAATGGAGAACCATCCTCGTTGCAGCTACCAAAAGGACCACAGAGAGCATGTGCTTGGCATTTTAGTTTTGGCTTACTAATTATAATGACCCATTCCTTGATGTTCTCCACCCATGCCCACTCCATGATTTGGCCAGAGACATCAAGCACGAACCTGCAGAAGATGTCATTGTCACCCTTGATAGAATAAGTGAAGTAACTTTCTTTAGCATTGGAGACATATTTGTAGGTGAAGACATATCTTCCTATATTATAAATTGCCATCTCTGGGAACGAGCTAAAGAACTTCCCATTCCATGTACCAGTAGTCCAGTAAACAAAAGAGTTGTTCCAGATTAAGCGGAATTGACTAATTCCACCTGGATCTATCCCATTAGAAAAGACCCCAGGTGCAGGATCATCTATATTTTTCCATGAAATTAAGCGTTGTAACACTCCGGTGGCTTTATTGAGACCAAGCTTAGCACCAGGAAGAAATGTGTCCGTTTGGTGATCAAAGCTCTGCCACAGTATTATATTAGGGTTTGTTCTCGGTCTTAACACAAGGTTTCCGGTGTCAAGCAGGACAATAACAGTGGAATTGGATGCCAGAGTTGTATTAGTGGTCCATATTTGAGGACTGGATTGGTTTGAAAGGACTAGATTTCCATCAACAGAGATCTTAAGCTCTGCTGCTGCAGGATTGGTGATTGGGTTCTCTCTGTTGGCTACCCACACTGAGGTGAACTTGGAAACCTTGTTGAGGCTGTACCAAATGCCCACATAATAGTAAGGGGACTTACCGGGTTTGAAGAAGCCTAGTTCAAAGTTCCCACCTCTAGACATCAGCTTTTGCTTCCCAGAGAGAGATTGGTCTTGAGAAAGAGAATCTGATGCAAAGGAGAGGTTGACGGAGAAAAATAGTAGGAGAGATACTGAGAAATGGAGATATAAGCTTGGAGGTTTTGAATCATCCATTGCTGAAACACAAGAGCTGAAGGGGGGGGGGGGGGGGGGATGCAATAATATATTGATGGTGTGAGCTTTGACAGTTGATTGTCTTGTGAACAAATAGAAAAGGCCACTAGTGTTATCTTCCACATTTATGGAGTTGGAATTCTACAGGATTGACTTTCAGTTTGGTTTTTTCTTATGTCCTTATCAAGGAGGAAATCAATGCACATTTGAGGCGAGCACTTGAAGGAGGACCTTCAGATCTTTATTTGAGTTTACTTGAGTGAACTCCCCGGTGAGACTTTAGTTAATTATCATCTGACGAAGTTCATTCGTTACACGGTTATTGGGTCAGTGTGTTATTATGATTATTTAAGTTGAGTAAAATTTCTGAAATTTAAAAGAAATCTTGCTGCCTTAAATATTTAGCAGCCACTAATGCTAAATTATTATTATTTTTTGAGATAATAGGTGCGATAAATTAGTCATCCCTCATAAATGAGAGACCCGGGCTCGATCGCGGGCCTCCTCCATAGGCTACTCCAATCCTCACCAATGGGCTACTACTCCAAGCCCCACTAATGTTAAATTATTGAATTTCAATGAATTTGTGAAGGTTCTCCTTTGTTGCTCAAGATGATGGGTACTGTTTCTCACCATGTGATTTTGTCAATCTGAAATCTGACTCCATTAGATGTGCTTTTCAACATCTATTAATAGCCAATCGTACAATTAATAGCCAAATATACATCAGCCTTACCCTTTTTCTTCTCCAAGAGCAGATTTCAACTAGATTATTTGACTGTTCAACCCATTCAATTCAATCTCCCTCAAAATCAACATCACAAGAAAGACTTCGCGTCAATTCACATTCATGTAACTATAGGTTCAACGAATTATAGATATTAAGATTCTCAAGTTCAACAACGAAAAACACGCTCAAATGATTTTCAGATCTATGCGTTTACATTAGCATTCATACCAAAGCTAGTAATTTGAGACCTCTACCAAACATTTAATCAAATTATAATTTTAGGTAAATTTTCCTCACAAAGAAATCGTCAAATCTTGAGTTGAAAGCAATAAATCATATCACACAAACTGTCAAATCTCCCTCCAAGATATTAAAGATTGCATTCCATATCTATTTATCTTCATTGTTATTTGACGATCGCATATTCAGGATTTTATTTCTAGAGTTACCGGGTATTTTCAAGCACCATGCACGTGGGCAGCTGATAATGTAGATGAAGATTGGATTTCATATATGTTCTAACAATATTGTTGCAAGAATATCCTCAACATATTTGTCGAGATTTGTTTCCTCTTCTTGCACCTTGTTCCTTCAATCCATCATTGACCTTAGACTTGTGTGACTAATCTTTGTCCATATCAACATTTGTATCCCTTTAGGCCAAAAAAAATGTATTACTAACTTATCTTCAAAACAAACAATTCTGATTTGTAATAATCATTAATAATAATAATAATAATAATAATAATAATAATAATTGTTGTTGTTGTTGTTGTGTTAAATGCTTATACCTTCTTTTCCCTTGTATGCATTCATCTTCTTCTCTTATTTGGCCTTCGCCTGCTCAGCCTTGGACACAAATAAAGGATCATTGTCTTGAACTTAGAAAAAGGAATAATGCAAAGATAATTTGTATAACAATGTAAAAGATGTAGAAAGAAATTTACCTTGTTAGAAATAAAAATAGTGACACTCACAAAATTAGACATGAACATCTCTCTCCTACTGCTTTACCGACCTATAACTAATTTTTAATTTCCAAGAGTGCTAATAGCTTCTCTATCGAATATTAGAGAAAAAATATTAAATGAAACATATACCCGTGATAATCTACTTTGTTTTTATCATACCATGATAAACATATTTTTTAAGATTATATCCCAACATCCATATATGTGAGAAAATTATGAAAATATTTTTCATGATAAACATTGTTAAAATTATGTCCTGACAAAATTATTTTTGTTATTATATCCTAAAATATAGCACTCTCATCTAAGAAGAAACAAAATACTAATGATTGCATTTATTTCAAACAATTTAAATCAAGCAGACTTCTATGATCTAAGAAAGACAAAAGGAAACAAACACAATTGTGACTCGTCTTCCACATACCTGGAGATAAAATGTCCTCTGAAAAGGATGTATTTTGTATTGGTTTGTCTTCATCTCCCTATCAAGACTAATCAATGGACACTTGAGGCTACAAGTTAAAGAGATAATATTTTTATTTTTATTTGAGTTGACTTGAACTATGAGTCTTCTTCTTTTTTCCTTTTTTTCCTTTTCCCTTTTTTTTGATGAAAGTCTTCAGATATTTTCTACCTAAGTCGGTCTGTGTTATTTTAGTATGTTCAGCAATGGGTTAACCATTATGTAGCCACATTCTTTTTATGGGGAGTAAGCGCTATAGAGTTAGCACTCAACGATGATGAAAATTTGAAAAGTTCTACTTGGGATGAGTTTTCTTGTTTCTCATTTTTACCTTGCGCAATATACCCTTTTAAAGTTTAAACCTTAATCTCCATTTGAAAGATGAATAGCCAATATGCATCAGTCTTGTATTCCCAAGATGTGGGAGAGTTGGCATGGTATGAAAATTGCACCTAGGAGGTCACAAGTTCAAAGCATGAAAACAACACTGGATGAAGAGAGAATCAATCCTATATATAGCCAATTAGGAAAAGTATGTATAAAGCCTTACCCCTTTATCCATCCAGAGCAGACTTCATATACATATGCCGTAGCAATTTGAAACCTGTACGACTTACAATGTTAGGTAAGATCTCATTACAAACAAAAAAAGTTATACTTAATTCTTAAAAGCAATTGCTTAGATTATGGTTAAAATTTAGATATTTTATGGGTATACAAACATACAAGTGCTGCATTGGCCAAAAATTAAAAGAGGCTAGTTAAATGAATAAAATCAACATTTTGAAGTCAGGCCATAGTCAATACGTATAAGATTTGCTTCCCTATAAGCAAGGGTATTGGCCAGCAATGGAATGTTAATGTCATTGACTGTAAAGCAAAAACAAACTAACATGATTGACATTGGCATAATGCATTTGAAATTGAAACTATTTCTTTTGACTGAAGAAAATATTTCATTCAATTTATATCAAGAAGACATCTTCAATAACAGCAATGTAAAGTTAAAACAGCAACAATCACATTCAACACCACGACACTCTCAATCGTATACAAGTCATATAAGAACTTATATGTCGTCTGCAGTTATTACTTTTTAAATCTAAGGAAGATATGGTGGCAAGGTTAACCAATTAGAATCACGCATACAAGGAACTTCTCACCCCTGTCAATCTTTAGAGCTCACAGAAACTTCGAGTTTCAGAACTGCTAGAAGAACCATGTGACAATGGGCTATGATCCGAAGTCAATTTTGATTAAGAAACTGTAGTCTCTAGATTTTATGATGTATAAAACAAACATATTAGCTGTTTTCTATGGAACTGTCATCAAGAAATTAGGCTTTTGTGGTGAAACTATATATTATTTAATCAACAAGAGGAAGGACGAATTTGGTAAATAATCTGGTATATAGCGTGCAACATGGAATATCCCAAGAACTGGATTCATCTGCAGGAAAATACCCCCACCCCCCACCGCCCAAAAAATGCATTATAAGGACATACATTGTGAATCTAAGGGAAAACATCGCACAACCGGCTATAAATCTGAAATAGGTGTCAAATTACAATCTCCAAGAGCAGGCAGCGCGAAATTTTATCACCAACCTTTAAACGGAATTTTTTTTATACCTGTTTAATGAAGCGTCTCTAGTTAAGACAAAATGTATCTGATAAGATTCCGTATTCTTATACTGAGACATGTTGTCACCAATGGTTCACCAAACAATAATGATAACAATAATAGTATAGGTAATAGGTAAGTTTTGGGATCCGCACATACTGCAGTTCTCTAAAATTCTTTTTTACCCACATACATAAGAAAACTGCAATAGAAAACAAAAGCCTATAAGAGTAAAAAAATTGGCTCCGTAACCGTACAACTACAAACTTTCTCAAGGAATCCAGCCACTTGTTAGTAGAATGCTCAAGTTAATCACTGAACACTGCATTTTAATACCGCTCATTCATTATCTATTTTGTTATATATTGGTACTATTAACCAGGGTCTGCTCAGTAAATACAAATTTCAGGTATTCGTGACAAAATACTGGAAAACATACTCAAAATCACGGATATGACAGTTGTGAGCCGCCACTGCAATCAGAACAGAAAACCGATCGATATCCAAAGAGTTCTTTTGCAAATAAATATGTGTACACAATTTTGGTCCAACACATTACAAGTGTGCACATGCTCTTTGAGACTTGGACCATGGTGGGGCTGTCTTGGCACATACAAATGATGAATTATACCGTGGTGGGCACAAATGGGTTGGTGTGTTTAATGCAAAAAGTTGTGATGTGAAATAAAGTATCAAGTTTTCCTCCAAAATCCCTGAATGCTAACCAGATTTATATAGAAAAATCAAACAGCACCAGAAAGATCATGAAGTGCACTCGAGATCACCACACCAAGACGAGCCCAATTGTCCACAACTCGGCAGGCGAGACCCCCTAAAAGACGCGGCGCCGCCGGTCCCCCTTTCTCCTTTTGTCTCCATTTTTCTTCTGGTCATTCATTAGGGTCACATCATCTTATTTTTGTTGTTGATTTATTCTGAAATGAGGCCTATAAATACCAGAACAGATTGAGAAAGAGGGAGCATGTAAAAATATATATATATTATATCATTTTAGTTTTTGGTTTAGCTTTTGAGAGTTGTATGAGCTTAAGCTTGGTTTCTTCTTCTTCTTCCCTCTTGGAGCTTTCCTTTAAGAGCTTCATTATGGAGGTTGAACAAGTAACCAACACCTTGTATCTCAACTCATTTCTTTGCTAATATAATTGTTTTTGCTTTGTTTATCTGCTTTCTTCTTTTTTGTTACTTGCTATTCTTTTATGATGTTTAACTAATCTCTTAGTTGTGGTAATGGTGAGGATGTGAGATGAATGGCTTTATCTTCCTCATCCTCTTGTTAATATTTAATGTGCTTATAATATGATTCTAAACTTAGGATTGTAACTTGGAATGGTTTGATATGGTATGATGATTCCATGGTTACTTGGTAACCTCATCACATACCATATTCTCTCCAAAGACCTCATTTTGCAAGCCTAAAGTTAAAATCAATTTAGGATTGAGTTTGCTAAGTTTAGATAGGGTATTTTGTGATCAAATGACTTGACTAACCTCTCGGTTTCATATACCCTATACTATCACAAACACTTAACAAACTTAACACTAAAATTATTTGCTCTCACTCACTAATTTGTGTTTTTAATGTTGTAGTATGCTTGCTAACCCTTATGCTTAGTATTGATACTTCAAGCTTGGACATACAAACGGTAAGTGAACAAAACGGACTCGTTTCGTGTTTTGCGTCGAAATCCGATTACTTGATGATTTGTGCTTTGCAACCGTCTTGACAAGTCATGCTTCACGTCGGGATCGCCACAAGGACGGACAACTCATGATCAAGGGAGCGTCGAAAGAATCGCTGCAATTCAACCATCTGAGTCAAAACCACGGCCATTTCTTCTAACCTTGTTTTCTATACTTTCGTATTCTATTTATTTATGTGACAACCAAACCCTATTCTTTATTTCTCGAACCTTAAGCAACAACACCTGATCTCCAATTCCCTGCGGATCGACCCGTACTTGCCGGCTCGCTACAACACGCCGTGCACTTGCAGTTTATAAATTTTAAAACGAGGCCGAGCTCGCATGCGCAACTATTTCTCAAAAACAATCCCATTTCCAAAACGCGCACGTTTGCGCGTGCGGATGAGGCCCCAACAAAGGCATACCATCCCAACAAAATTAAGCTTAGAAAATTTGTAAGATAGAAGCAAACTAAGGGAATAGGGAGATTGTTTTATGAACAAAAATCATTCCTCTATTCCTTCTTTGATATTCAGAGGGTAATAACCTTTTGTCATGTTAATGGAGACGGTAACTTCGTGCCTGCATGTAGAGTGCCTGCATGTAGCACTAAATCAAATCCATTGCTAATATGGAACAGAGCTTGAAGAAGAGCACATACACTAGAACAGAAATTTAGAGCCTTAATGTACAAAATGCTGTTATTCAGTTGAGGGCCTGGAGTGGAGTTTGATGAATTTGTCAAAATATATAATCTACCAGATAATCTCTATTTTGACAATTGCCTCTGGACCTGAGTGCGAGCAAATTGAAATATCATTTCTTGAGAAGGTATGGAAAAGAAAACCAACCAAAGAGACTTTATTTAGATGCTGAGAGTCTAATCTGTCAGCCTTAACTGCACAGAAATTCTCAGTCTGATCAAGTCACAATAATTTTCCGGTTAATTAATAAAAGTGATGCAATCATACAAACATCGCATAAGTGTTGAAAAAAACGGATATGTGGCCGAATATTCGGATCGGTGGTAAACCGAACAAACACTGCAATATGAGTCAAATATGCGGTCAAACCGAATATGCGCCACACAAACCGTATATTCGGATAAATAACACGAATATTCGGCCGAATTGGCCAATTAGACCCAAAAAAGAAAAATCCACAACTAAAAAAACGTGTGGGATTCACAACTTAATTAAAAAACAAATGTGACCCCCACTTATTATTTCACAAACGTTCCCTCGTTTTTTTCTTCTCATTCTTCTTCTCAACCGAGACTTATCTTCGGACTTAGTTCGGACGCCTTACCATTAGGCCACGCGCATATTAATTTTTTATATCTTTATATTTTTTGAAATTTCTATATGTAATATTTATATGAAAATATTGATGGCCGCATAATCTGAATGAACCAAATATTCACCGAATAAACTAGATATTCTTTATTCGCCAGCCAACCGTATAAACTCCGAATCCGTTCTTTACATCATCGCACCGCATTAATGAAATACAAGAAATTGTCAAACCGAATCTGAAACATAATGGCAAGCCCTTGTCAAAACGAATAAGATTCCCGCCTCATAGGCAGCATGTCGACCAGCAATAATCACAATGTCATAGACTATAATAAAGCATATACAAACTAACACAAGTTTTAATGCATTTCCAATTGAGCCTATTTCTTTTGAGTCAGAAATGTATTTCATTCAAATTAGATCAAGCAGACATGTTCTTAACTGCAATGGAATATCAAAACAACAGCAATGGCACTAAATAACACAAATATGTCAACCCTCTACAAGTCATATAAGAGTCACAGGTAGTTCACAGATATTAGTTTTAAAGCAATCTAAGATAAAGTAGTAAGCTTAAACAATTCGGGTTGTATATTTAAGGAACTTCCCACCATTGTTAACCATTAGAGCACCTCACCGAAAGCTGAGTTTCCGAACCACTAGAAAGACCATATGACAAGGGGCTACAGTTTGAGGATAATTCTGAGCAAGCAACTGTAATCTCTGGGGTTTCCACCAACATCCCAAGTAATTGTAGAATATGCGGACCTTAACTTCAAGAACCCCTTCTAGAATCTGAACCACCTAACCCATTGTAGGCCTTGAATTCTCATCATCCTGAATGCATCAGCAAGAAACTTTACAAGCTCTAACTACCTCTGCCAAGTTAGCATCATCCGTGATCCAATAAGTTGGTTTTATCCCCTTCCAATAGATTTCTAGCTGCCAAAGTAGGGGGGAAAACTAGGCTTTGTTCTTGAGTCAGTTCAAAGTTTCTCTGATATGATATGATATCGAAAGCATCATCCCGTAGCTAGAGACATCTGCCTTGGTTCTGATTGCTACACCTGAAATCCATTCCGGTGCCTGATAACCAGTGGTTCCTATCATTGTATTAAGAACTAGACTGAGGTCCCGATCAAGAAGCTTAGCCAGGACAAAATCTGCCACTTTTGAACAAAAGAAGCACCCAGGACAGGAGTATGTTCTCAGGCTTGATTTCACAATGAATGATGCAATATCTATAGCGCTCATGAAGATAAATCAGACATCGAGCAGTCCCAGGAGCAATTTGGTACCTCGTCTTCCGATCTAATAATTTAGTAGGTGTATTTTGAAGCAATTGAGTATGTTGAATATTCATTGGGCATTTTCATCACACAAAAAAAGTTCCATTGGGCATATACTCATAAATTAGAAGCTTGTCCAGTCCTTCAGAGCAAAACCACAAAGCCGGAAAAGATTAATATGCTGAATTGTTCCAATAGCGCTCACCTCAGTCTTGAACTGATTTTTTTATCAAGGTTCAAGAACTCGGTTTCAGTTTCGGTCTCTCATAATTTATTGGTTTCGCTGGATTTCGGCTGGTTTCGCTAATCTCGGTTTAGGTTTCGGTTTCGACGGTAATACATCCATCATACATAAGTGTAGATATATTAAAGACTTAAATTTATGGTTCTATATTACAAGACGGTAATCTTAGTGTTTAAAAATCCAGCCATGATGCAAAATATATTGAAAATTGTATTTAGATAAGTATTAATATAGAGTTTGGGTTCACTTTTTTGCGGTTTTCTAACGAAGACCTACAATGATCACAATGACAGTAAAAATGGTATAAAAACAAGTTTTTAAAGGTTTCGGTTGAAACAATATTGTATAGTTGGTTTCGTATCGGTTTCGGATTTCGTATCAGTCTCCACCGAAACCGATACGAAACAATTACGTATCGGTGGTTTCGGCAGAAACCTCGAACCTTGTTTTTTTATGCCAAAGCCCTTCAAGCTCCTTCAACGTTATCTCCGTGGAGATGGGTATGTAGGACACCTCTGAACATCATACTGATACCTCCTCCTAACTTTTAAGAGAAATTCTTCGTCACACGCTGTAAATTACCATATCTAAATGCAACCATACCACCCTCCAATACCTTTTATCTTCCCGACATTCCTCTTCTTCGCCTCATTTGCCAAATTACCAACCACACGATAACCAAAGGAGCTAAAGAACCAACAACAACACCAATTACAGCCCTGACAACAACTCTCTTCTTGTTTTTAGGAGCTGAGAACTCCAAAAATGTTATGTTGGGGTTTGATCTGCTTCTTAAAGCAAGGTTTCCAGTGTCAAGCAAATGGATAGCTGTGAAACTGGACGTTAGAGCTGTATCAGTGGTCCGCATTTGGGACGCGGATTGGTTTGAGAGTACTAGGTTGCCATCAACAAAGATCTTAAGCTCTGCTGTTGCCGGATCAGTGATTGGGGACTCTCTGTTGGATACCCATACCGAGGTGAACTCAGAGACCTTGTTGAGGTTGTACCAAATGCCCATGTAAAATTAAGGAGAATTACCTGGTTTGAAGAAGCCTATCAAATTTGCCGTCTTAATCATCATCTAATTGAGTCAGTTTCTGTTATGTAAGATTATTGGGTTGGTTAGGAATTATGAATATTTGAGTAAAAATTCTTCAATATAGTCAAAATCAGGCCACACCTAAATATATATGTGGAGCCCACTAAAGTTTTGATAATAAAAATTTGAGAAAGTTCTCATTTGTTGCTCATTAGTATTGATTTTGCCACGTGACATGGGTTATTTGGGACTCCTTGACAAGATTTTTAATATTTATCAAATTCTTCATAACACTTATATTATTCTACATTTATAAACCCTGTCTACACTTAACGAACAAATCCTAATCCATCTTAGCCAAATATACATCAGCCATAGACCTTCTCTTCTCCTAGAGCAGCTTTCATGTAGACGATTTGACTTTTCAACTTATTCAATAGATCCTTCCTCTGCATCATCACCATGGCCACCACTTTCCAACCGCATCCATGTAACTATTTAATTACAATTTTGACAAAGTTCAATAATGATGCCCAAAGGATTTAAATATTGAAATGTTTTGCATTACTATTCATACAAAAGGCAGCAATTTGAGACATCTATGACATGTTTATAAGCAAATCGTGCAATTGATAATTTTGAAACTAAAGAAATTGCTTAGATCATGCTTAGGATTTTAAATATTTTATGAGTATGTAGATATTGATGACGGCATCTAATATCCATTTATTTGCATCATAATTTTATTTTTGCGTAACATCGCATAACATATTTAGGATTTTGTATTGAGAATTATGTATGTTCCAATTAGCATCAGTTTCATTTCTCAATTTTGCATTCACCTCCCATTACCCGTCAGTCCCGATGTTTATACAGCATGAACCCAAAAAAAATTATAGATGCAAGTTAAATGATAAGTGTGGGTTCAACTATTTGAAGCTAGTTGCCATTGTCATAATGAATTAAAATTATGTCCGTAATGGCACTAGCCGACAATGAAATCTTAGGTATGCAGGAGAATTATAGACCAATAAACCAGAAGACTGACACATAATTTAAACATTCAACATTCCAAAATCCATTCCAATTGGCATTTTTCTCTTATTTGACTCTGGAAATATTTCATTCAATTACATCAACAACTTCAATCTGAAATTCTCTATATGTCAATATTCATATTCTGGTGATGACATCAATAACTAAAATGAATAAATGATAATCAACTAACAAGTAACAAGAATAACATACTGAATAACGCAACACTCTCAAAAATAACATATAAGTCTCATAAGAGCTTATATGTAGTTTGAAGTTATTACTTTTAATAGCAATGAATGACTCATAGTAGGCTTACCCAAGTGGAACGAGATATTCACAGAACATTCCACCATGATACATCTTTAGAATTCAAAAAAGCTCCTTGCTTCAGAAGTACTAGAAGCACCAAATGTGAAGGGCTATGATTTGAAGACGATTCGGATGAAAAACCTGCGTTCTCTAGGCTCTCTGCCAACATCTGAAGAACTCATGGAATACAAGGCACTTCAACTTTGAGAAACCCTTCTAGAATCTGAACCACCTGCCCAATTGTAGGCCTAGCATTCTCATTATCCTGAATGCACCAACAATCAACTTTACAAGCTCTAATGACCTCTTCCAACTTTGTATCACCTTCTAGTTTGTGATCCAAGAAGCCAAATGCATCTCCCTCCATTAGTTTTCTGGCCGCCAAAGTAGGAAAAAAGATATGTTTTTGTTCTTGAGTAAGCTCCAACTCTGTCTTCCCTGATATGATCTCCAAGAGCATCATCCCGTAGCTATATACACTTGCCTTGGTTGTGACCTATGCACCTAAAATCCATTCCGGTTCCAGCTGATACCCTGTGGACCCTCTCACTGATTATTGCAATACTGGATCAACGTATTTAACAATCTATCCATCTTAGTTTCTCTCCATGGGACTAAATCCAACATATATTAAAACCACTCAAAAATTAATGCATGCAAGACACCATAGATCTCAATAGAAAAGATAAGTAAATAATAAAAGGAATGTATGTAAAACTCAACAAAGATATAACAAATGTACTAGACTATAGACAAACATCAAGGTACAGCTATGTAAGAGATCTAGTAGGATCTGCAAAGAGAGAATTACTCTTATGACAACTATTTTGGGATCTCACGCTAACAAATGTAAAGAATATATCCGGCGGAGCCAGAAAACTTTCGGTGGAGCGCCCAACTATATTCATCAAATAAATAATATTTTAAACCATAAAGAAATATTGTAAATTAAAGTTTTGGTAATTATTTCACGAAAATCGCTATAAATCAATAGTTTCAACTTATCTCCATTACCACACCAACATAAATTATCAAAATTCAAATCCCTATGGAAGAAACATCAGTTTTGTAATTTATAAGCTTGAGGATGATCAGAAAAAGGTTATCCATCAAGTGTGATAAGCATGCATGTGTATTGATTTAATTATAGCAAATGAGACAAATATTCTCATTTGTTGATTTTGCTTTAACAATACAGATTATCACTTTAGGAAAAGAAGGGCTTGTATAACAAATGATTCGAAGATATCATATACCTTTATAATTATTGAGTTGGGAATGCTATAATTTAGAAAGACACCCTACTCTCCTATTTTGGAAGAACAAAATAGTATATGATAAATTTTTAAAAAGTCTATTTAGAATGTCTTTTTAAAATCTAGTCAATAATTCCATTTGCTTGATTGAAATTTGAATATAAAACTAAGGCTTAATTTTAAAAAAGTCCCCTATAGTTTTAGCGTTTTCCACAAAACTACCTTATAGTTTGAAAGTACAGTACCCGTTTTAACAGTCAATGACGGCCAGCGGTCAACGATGTTAGTTATGACCATTTACCCTTTTACTAAATATAATTAATTAACTTAACTATTTCTTAATTAAATTATTATTAATATATATAATTATAAATACTAACTGCATAATTAATGGGAGAAGGCGGCCTGGCGGTGAGGTGGGGATGGCGACGAGGCAGCGACGTCGAGGCGGGGTCGGCGACGAGGTGGTGGCAGTGAGGTGACTTCAACGAGACAACTAGGATTAGAATTAGTGTTAGGGTGAGGTGATGTGGTGGTGGAGATGATGGGGGTGGGGGAGGCTGAGGAAGTGAGGCGGGGGAGGCGGGAGGAGGAGGGCTGAGGTCGGGGAAGGGGTGGGGGGAGGTTGCTGAAGGGGAGGCGTGGGGTGGAGGTCGAGGGAGGAGGGGAGGCAGGAGAGGAGGGGGAAGGCGTGGGGGAGGCGGGATGGGGAGGAAGGTCGGGGAAGGGGTTGGGGAGGTAGAGGAGGGGGGACGGCGAGGCTGCAACTTGGGATAGGGTTAGGGTTAGGCTTTGAGGAAGACGAAGTTGATGGCATTTTGGGAATTACTTTTTCCAGATGACTTGGCAATTAGCTATTATGGCACCGTTGGCGATGACGTGGCGCAGTTAAAATGGGTAGTTTTTTTTGTAGTTTTCAAACTATAGGATATTTTTGTGGAAAACTCTAAAACTACTGGGATTTTTTTAAAATAAAGCCGTAAGGCATTAAAATGTAAAAATGTGACATGGAAAAAATAATTTTAAGTAAAAACCATTTGTTTGATTAAAATTTGAATGTAATAAAGTAACATATATGGATGCAAAGTATAAAAATAGAAATGCAAATTATAAATATAGAAGCATGTGAGTTGAAAGAAAATGAAAAACTGCAATAAGGATTCGAACCCACAATCTCCAAACCATAAAGTCATGCAATTACCACAAAGGGAAACATTCTAGTGATTAAGATATACAAGGTGTGAGAAAATGCTAGGATTAGAGGTATATAGAATCTTCTTTCATGACTAAATATTAAGAAGATGTAAAATACAAATATATCAGAAGGATAATCATGAATGATAACAAAGTGGATTGGTTAGGCTGCATTTAGCTAGTGAACGTTTCGTAAGAGATATATTAAAACCTACAGATAATCATGATGGCTTGTCGGTTTTATATCCTATGAAATAGTCTGAGCAGCCTAACAATTTCAAGCTGCTTACCAGATTATGACTGGTATGAAATAAGAATGAAAAATCATTCCTTTCGCTGAGGTACTAGGCCGATTCCTAGAGGGCTCAAGTATTTGAGAATCAATTCTTTATTTTTTAAGTGAAACATGGAAACAGACAAAGTCTATGTCTAAAGTCAGGTCTTTAATCATTAAGGGCTTTTATCTTCTTTCAGGACATTCTTCCTGACAATGAACAGGGATAATATTGAATGTTACTTGACATGAAAGTGGCCGATTGAGGTGGTTAAGATTATATTAGCTGATAGGTGAAATGGTGCAAATCATCGTATGCAATGTTATATTTCTGCATTGTTGAGAGGTACCAAAACAAAAGCCGTGTATCCTTGCAATCTAAAATTGTTGAAGAAACTTCTTATTATTGTCCCTCATTTACTGGACAGAAAACTCACATATGCTCCACATAGTCATGTTTAGCAAAGTTTCTATAACTTTCATCTATAATTTATCCATGGTTAATTAAGCGAGCCAACAGTAGATTGGATATTTATAGGAAAATGTTCGATGAAAAGTATCCTCTTATTGTAAATCCCTTCTCGATTTAACCACAAAATAAAAATTCATAAACCCAAAAACTAAGTGATAAGACGTCAAGACCAACCTCCCATGGGCGATTAGTATTGAAGACAACCAACATATGTAAAAATAAGACTGCTTTTTGATGGGTAAGTCAGCCTTAAACAAATAAGGATATATCATTTATGGATAAATTGATTCTAAATTTTTCCGATAGTTATAGTTATAATTTCACATGTGGTCATACTAACTATTTACATTCATAACTCGATCAAAATTGTACTTTTTAGATGAAATCGATGTTAGAAATAACATCATTTGTGACTCTGATACCCTAAAAGTATTATAACAGAGGAGCATTATAAATAATTACCACCCAACGGACGGAATGAGTTATCTCGGAAGCTCTAAGGCATTGGTGGTTTAAATTCGTGTTTTGGCATGTAGTACATGAGGTTATCAAGAACTTCAATCGTGCTACATAGAATTTCAAAAAAGATTTTTTTTAAAAACAAATCGAACCGTTTTTTGCAATTTAGCAACTAAGATGCTGTACAATTTGCTCAAAATTGGGGTCTTTGAGTGCAATTCTCTACTGAGAATCTAGAAATAAGAATCAAGCGATTCGAGATTGAAGAGAAAGTGCTAGGGTTTTGTGGATGTTCTTACAAGAAGTAGTCGTAGGCCGCAAAGGAAGGAGACAGCGGCGGCGGCGATGAGGCCGTGCGCCACCAGCGTCCACCGCAACGCCATCGATCGATCGATCCATCCAAAGAAAATAGAGCGAGATGAGGAGTAATTCAGCTGCTTTTTTCATAAATTCGGGGCTTAATAATTTTGGGTTAATTGCTAAATAATACCTGATGTTTCACTCACTTTGCCCAGTTTACATCAAATTGATTTTTTCACTGCACTTAGATACTCTAAAATACAAACCGTATGGATTTTGTTGAAAATAGTGATGGATTTGATGGTCAGATGAAGAGAGCAAAGTATTTACGGTCTGTACTTTAGGGTATATAAGTTGATGATGCTCAATATTGGCAATCTCCACGATCAGGACACGTGGCAGCTGACGTGTCCCAGGACTCAGAAGAAAGGGTCCACAGCGGCCGATCAGGCCACCTTATGCCCGACCTGCAGGCACAAGCTAGCCCTCCTCGCGCCCCCCTACGAATTAGCCTCCTCGGCCCCTCGGCTCGCCCCGAGCTGCCACAGGACCAAGACTCCTCGGCCTCCTCGCTCATCCCCGAGCTCCCGGCCGAGGCCATCTTCCTCGGCCCTCCGACCAACTCCACTACTCACAGGCGTAACCGCCGCTCTGCAAATCTCGCCATACGCAGATTCTACGCCAGCAACATCCTACATTCCACGCCATCACGATCCCCATTAATGAGCGATCCGCTCTCTACGCGGGCGTGACGTCGGGAGCGTAACTGCCGGCGAGATTCGCGTGCCTGCTGCTGCGTGCCACCACCGCTATATAAACCCCCATCACAGAGGGGTCAAGTAAGCCATTCTTTACTCTTCTAAGCCGTTACTCTGCTCGGATCTCGTCACTAACTTGATCGTCGGAGGGTCCTTGGTGGTACCAAACCACCCCGGGACTTCTTTGCAGGTACTCGGCACCAGCTCCTCATACCACCTCTTCCACCAAAACCCATTGAGACTCACACGCAACAGAAGATAACCGTCAAAATCCACCGGGAGATCAACGGAAGACAACATCTGACGGAGGCCCGAAAAGGACTTCCATCAGTTAGCGCCGTCTGTGGGAACCGACTCCACAAAACACAAAGTTGGCCTTTCGATCTCCGCCCAAATGGCAAGCAACCACACTGAAGATCCCGGTACCAGCCGCCGCCTTCCACTCACCGAAGGCGGGGATGAGCCTCCTCCAATGACCATCATCAATGCCCTCGCGGGCCGGATAGATCGGCTACAATCCCTCGTGGAGGCCCTCGTCCGTGTCCAAACGGCCGGGCCTGGGCCACAGATCGCCGCTCCACCGCCTCCGGAAAGCTCTGCCCCTGTCTGGACGACTGACTACCAGTAGGCAACGACTCCTGGCCACCGATCTCTCGAGCCGGTGCTCCCTGAGGCCCGTTGGGCGCCCCACGACTCCACACCAAGATCCGCCGCCAGAACGCCCCTCCTCGAGCCTCCACGCGCCCCTTATCCCCTTGAGGAGATGTCAGTCACCTCGCCTATCCACAGGCATGGTCGACACCACCACCCTCGGCGGGGCCGCACATAAGGGGTTCACCTCGGCGGCACGAGAGCCACCTCGCCCAAGGATCTAAGGCACCTCATCGAGAGGAACCGGGGTCGCTCCCAGACGCAGGTCACCCGTAGCGGAGGCCAGGGATCCCAAGGTGCCAATTCCTCGGGATACCACGATCGGCTCGACGCCCTCGAGAAGAAAATCGAGGGCATGCGCCGGGAGGCTCACTGATTTGTATGGATTTTTAGATCAAAAATATTTGTTAACCGCAATCAAGAACGGCGTCGCTTGGTAGCTAGCCGGTGAATACGGGTCGGTCCATAGGGATGATGTGTATTTCCTAATTGTTCTAACGAGTTAATTCCAAATGGTGTTTGGATCTTTATCACTAAAACTAATTTGATTTAGACTAGGATTTAGAAATCTTGCTAGGGTTAGGTTTAGGTTAAGTTTGGTAAAATAAAATTTCCCACCTCTTTCAATGCCTTAAATTAGATCTTTTTATATGTTATGGTAATTATTAATAGAGGGGATTAGGACGATCGGGAAGAAACGATGTTTCTTCCTCTAGGTCATTGTCCGTCCTTTATTAATCCTTACCCTAACCTCCATGGATAACATGCACATCCGGTCTTTTATACCACGGTATCACCGTTACCTCGTGGATAGGATACCGTAGGGAGCGGAATATGTATGTATGGAGTCCTAATTATTAACAAGTGATTGAGAAAGAAAGGGGTGAGAGATTTGCATCTCTCAAACCCTTCCCTATTCCTAACCCTAACAAGCGAGGAAACTACTCGCTCATTGAGGGATCTACAAAAGTCATCATTTTTATTTTGGTTTTAGAGTTAAGAGATTAATTAAGTACTGTAGATTAATAAAAATTCTAATCTAGATTAAACTAAGGCAAATAAGAATTTTATCTAGGGCAGAAATTAAAAACTAATAACTAGGGCAAATAAAAAAGAACTACTTACAAATTGATGCTCTCCAAAACTTGAAAAGAACTCTGAATTTTATTCAATGAAAAGAGGCATGACCTAATACAAGTTTTAGGGTCTCTATTTATAGCACATAGAATACCCTAGGTTTACAATCGCCGCATGTATGCATTTACAAATATACCCCTAGCAAGACTATTCAACGCGCCGCCAATTTCCATAACTTTTTTCCATCATTACGGGCAATACACGGCCGCGGAACCGCGGCCATAGGCCTGATTTGGCCGCGGTTCCGCGGCCAAACGGTGAACTTGTTAGTTCAGTTTTTCTATGCTGGTTCTGCTTCTCTTAGTCTTCCTATTTCTTTGGTTGGTTCTTCATAATGTCTTCTATTTCTCTTCCAGATCTCCACAGTGAGTAATGTAGTGGATTTTTACCATTCGCTTCGTGTCGAAGTCTTGAACCTTGCGCTGCCTTGTTCTTTGTGAACTGATCTTCGTTTATTCTCCAACTATAGGCTTGATCAAGATTCTTCCCTTTGTTGGTCGTAGTCTCACTTTTGTATCGTCTTTTGTCTTTTTCACTGTTTTTGTTCCGAGAACCTGTAACCTGTAACTATGTAGCAGACATGGGTCAAAAGCACCTGTTTATTTGTAAAATGCATAAGAACGGGGTCTAAAAGAATGCAAAATTATGATATGAACAAATACCCCCAAACTTATCTTTTGCTCGTCCTCGAGCAAACCTAGTTTTATTCTCAACAAAAACCTAACCTCACTTTCGTAGGGAAACGCGATTGCACTGAGATCGTGCAACAAGCCGTTAAACCTCTAGGTGTCCCTAGTAGGAGGAGTGTTGTCTCCTGAGGGTTTTCAGTGGATACTACCCATAAAATCCTATCAATTCGGCCTATTAACTTTTATTCTCCAATTAGGTTTTCCAACAAGGAATTCTATTATCTTCGACTCATAAATTATCCACCCGTATTTTTCACGCTTCCTTATCATTTAACTTAAGATTATATATATTCTTATGAATTTACTTAGCTTTTGGTATCTTTTAAGTTTTCCTTCTAGGGTTCCATCTCAACTTAGGAATTTTTATCATCTCTACTAAAAATACAAGTCATATTTTTCATTCCTATCTCTTATCTAAACCCAAATCACATACCCCTACGTGTGTGTATATATCACCCCTACACTTAGAAATTCAAATCAAGCTATCATACTCTTATCCGTCGTCCAAAGAACTTCTTAATTGGTGAATTTTTAGATGAAATTTGCTCACACATCCTTCATGCGACCGTTAATACATCTTGAGGTACCAACAACCGATTACAAAATGTGTTTGCATATTAATGCGTAAATCCTAGTCTTGCAATCCCTAAGGCTTTTAGCAGTCACTCCCAAACCAATTGGTCTAAGGTACTAGGTGATGAAGCACGCTCGCTAAATTTTTTTTTCTATTTATGCAGCCTTAAGTAATTACAAAAACCAGTGTTCATTATTCACACTTGTATTTTTTTTTTCTTCGTACTAAGGACTTTAGACAAGAGCATTTCAAGGTCTCCTCTACTATTCCAAGTTTCAAGGTTCGTGTTTGTGCAATTTGTAGGGTATATATTTTCAGAATTTAGACTTAAGCTAGGAATTATTCTTCAAACTTATACTTTAATAAAAATATCAATACTTTTCCTTTGTTTTAACTTAGCCCAAGAAGTCAACTCGAAATTTGCCTATTTCTAAATAAACTACAAAGACATATACTTTCTACCGTTAAATTTTAAGGAAGGTTATTTTTAGGGTTTTTAATTTACTAAGTCTAAGATCTAGTTGTTCATAACTAGTTAACCTATTTGTCAAACTCAAGTCGATTAAGGCCAAAATTGAATGATTTAATTTTTTATAATTTTTCAAATTTTTCAGTTTTTATTTGATTTTTCTTTTTCTATTTTTTTTTTAATTTTTTCAATTTTTATGATTTTTATATAAGGATGCAAATGCAGAATTTAAATATGCAAAAGAAAAGAAAATATATATATATATATATATACAAAAAATTAAAATATGCAATGCAAAAGATAACTATATACACCACCATCTCCCCCAAACTTAACCAAAGCAGTGCCCTCACTGCTCGGCCCCACGCCGCGCTCTCGAGCGTGAACGTGAACGCTCCTCCCTAGCCAAAAGGGTTTGAATACCCCGCTCAACCTCCGTCAATCGACGGTCGTGCTCCCTCGCCGTCGCCCTAAATTCCTCCCTCAATGCATCAATTCCCCTCACAGCTCTCCTCAGTAATCGTGCATGCTCTTGAGGTGTCATTTTGCCCTCGCTCGCTGTCGAGCTAGAGCTAGGGGTGCGAGCGGGTACATTTTCCGCCGGTTCGGTTCTCGACCATATATCAGTCAATCGTGAGTAGGACATAGAAACGCCCTCAATAAGAGGTCGGACCGGTATCCCTCCCATCATGTAATATTCGAATTCCTCAACGGGGAGGAAATATCGGCAAAGTTGTGTGACCAGCATAGGACATGGGTAGTTTGCGGCCCGTTTTCCCGCACCTATAGAGTTTAGTAATACTGTGCACATATCAAAACGTGGGTTCTTCGTCATAAGTATGTGCACAATATGTAAGGAGGGGTGAAAAAAGTTGTATTGTGGGAGCTACCAAAAATGTTATTTTGTGCCCACCGGCACACGGTCAAAACATTCGCGAAAAGGGTTCGAGCTTGAATACCCTTTCGCAGCTCCCTCGAGCAATCGTTGCTCATCAGGGGTATGTAGTCCTCGAATTGTAGGGGTTGGTCGTGTGCAGGTATGCGAGGTATCAGTGTGATCTCGTGAATTAAATCCCTATCAATTATGATTTCGTGATCGCCCCATTGCAATTTTATATAACCTAGTAGGGTGAGACACCCATCCTCCATAGATTCGTAAAATTGGTTAACTAAATCCGGCAATGCAAATGCAGAAGGGTGTTTATAGATCAGAAAATTCCAACCCCTCCGCGCGATTTCATTCGCGAAATAGCTACCATATACCTCATGTGAGAAAACCTGTGAAAAATCTCTCTCTAATTGCATGTTATGTGACATGGTGTTTTCTACAGATTTAAAATTTGCAAGAAACGGAGAGGATTTGAGATATTGTACCTCCCCTGAAAAGTTCAGGGGGTGACGCGGCGTAGCGACGGCGGTTGCGCGGCGGGAGCAGAGTCTGGCGGCGGTTCCGCGGCGGTAAGGTGGCGGCGCTCCGAGATCCTGCTGCAGAAAGGAGGTGGCGACGGCTAGGGTTCGATATGAAGAAAATTTTAAGGTTTGAGAGAACAGGGGGCTCGGGCTCTTAAATAGGGTGAAAATGATGGGTAATTTGCAACTAAACCCCTCTAAAAAGAGGAATTTATTTGCAAATTAAAAATTTATTTATTTATTTATTCTGCAATTTTACAAAAAAAGTCCAAATTTTTTTTTTCAAGAATTTTTTTATTTTTTTATGTTATTTTGTATTTATGTATTTACAAATGATACACAGCCCCAAACTTATTTGAAACAAAGTTTTGGCTAGAAGATTGGAAATTCGGGGGTAAAAATGGAGGAGAATCAATCGGTGTAAATCGGCTCCTGCAAAAATAGGAGCTCCTCCGACGGGTCCGCTGTGAGGAACGGTTTCAATCGATGTCCATTTACTTTAAATAAAGTGCCGTCCTCCGGATTTTCAAGATCTACCGTACTGTGCGGATATACGGTGCGTACTAAAAATGGCCCTTTCTACCTAGATCTGAGTTTGCCGGGGTGAAAGTGTAACCGAGTGTCATAGAGTAAAACCCGTTGACCAGGTTTAAACATTTTGCGCATAAGGTGTTTGTCATGGAACACCTTAGTTCGGTTTTTAACAATGACAGTATTATCATAAGCCTCATCCCGCAGCTCTTCTAGTTCGTTTAAGTGCAGCTTTCGATTGCTGCCCGCATCTCCCATTGATAAATTCAACTCCTTGATCGCCCAAAATGTCTTGTGTTCAATCTCAACTGGGAGGTGGCAAGCCTTCCCATAAACAAGCCGGTATGGAGACATACCAAGATCGGTCTTGTATGCAGTACGGAAAGCCCATAGTGCATCGATTAGTTTGTGTGACCAATCTTTACGGTTTTTAGAAACTGTTTTCTCCAAGATTTGCTTAATTTGCCGATTCGAAACCTCGGCTTGCCCATATGTTTTGGGATGGTATGGCGTTGACAGCTTGTGAGTAATAGAATAATTGCGCATTAAGGACTCAAAAGTCCTATTGCAAAAGTGAGATCCATTATCACTTATAATCGTTCGAGGGTGCCCAAATCGAGAAAAGATACGTTCTTTAAGAAATCGAACGACAACCTTGTTACCATTCGTTCGGCTAGGCACAGCCTCGACCCACTTTGACACATAGTCAACAACCAAAAGAATATACACATTCCCAAAGGAATTGGGAAATGGTCCCATGAAGTCAATTCCCCAAACATCAAAAATATCCACAACCAAAATTGGTTGGAGCGGCATTTCGTTTCTCCGTGATATCCGGCCCAAGTGTTGGCACCGGGAGCATGTCTTGCAGTATTCATATGCATCCTTAAAGAGTCATGGCCAATAGAAACCACACTGCAAGATTTTCTCGGCTGTCTTCTTTGGGCCAAAGTGCCCGCCACACGCTTGATCGTGGCAAAAAGACAGCACACTCTTAAACTCATTTTCAGGTACACACCGACGAATGATTTGGTCGGAACAGTATTTAAAAAGATACGGTTCATCCCAGTAAAAATGCTTTACTTGGGACAAGAATCGGAGTTTATCTTGTTTCGACCAATCTTTAGGTATCAAGCCGGCGGCCAAGTAGTTTACTATATTAGCGAACCATGGTTCGCAAGACACGGTTAAGAGTTGCTCATCGGGAAAAACATCTTTGATTGGAATTTCAAGTGTAGGCGAAGAAGGAAGTCGTGAAAGGTGATCGGCCACTACGTTTTCACATCCTCTTTTGTTCCTTATGACAAGGTCAAACTCTTGTAGTAAGAGGATCCAACATATTAGCCTCGATTTAGCATCCTTCTTCACAAAAAGGTGGCGAAGAGCTGAATGGTCCGTATACACAATAACTGGAGAGCCAATTAAATAAGGCCGGAATTTTTCAAGTGCAAACACAACGGCTAAAAATTCTTTTTCTGTTGTTGTGTAGTTCAGTTAGGCTTCATTTAGTGTTCGGCTAGCGCAATAAACTACGTGCGGCATCTTATTAATGTGTTGTCCAAGAACAACACCAATGGAGAAATCTGATGCGTCACACATAATTTCGAAGGGATGCGTCCAGTCTGGAGATTAAAGAATGGGCGCAGAAATGAGAGAGTGTTTCAATGACTCGAACGCTTCCATGCAAGTTGAGTCAAAATCAAATGTTGTGTCCTTGGCCAATAAGAGAGTCAAGGGTCTAGCAATCTTGCTAAAATCCTTGATGAACCGTCTATAAAAGCCGGCATGGCCAAGAAAAGCTCGGATGTCTTTGACGCATTTAGGAGGAGGAAGATTGGAAATGACTCCAATTTTGGCTTTATCAACCTCTATGCCGTTTTGCGAGATGACATGTCCTAAGACAATGCCCTCGCGTACCATAAAGTGGCACTTCTCCCAATTTAAAGTTAGGTTCTTATCCCTACAGCGGGTAAGAACTGCGTCAAGGTGTAGCAAACACTCGTCGAAGGAGTCACCAAAAATGGAGAAATCATCTATAAAGATCTCCAAAAACTTTTCAACCTATCTGAAAAGATCCCCATCATATATCGCTGAAATGTAGCGGGTGCATTGCATAACCCAAAGGGCATGCGACGATAAGCAAAAGTGCCGAAAGGACAAGTAAATGTGGTCTTGTCTTGATCCTTTTCGGCGATGGGGACTTGGTTATAGCCGGAATAGCCATCCAAAAAGCAGTAAAACTCGTGCCCAGCCAATCGTTCTAGCATTTGGTCAAGGAAAGGTAAAGGAAAGTGGTCTTTCCTTGTCGCGGTATTGAGTTTTCTATAGTCGATGCAAACTCGCCACCCAGTTTGGGTGCGAGTAGGTATTAACTCATTTGCCTCATTGGTTATGACCGTAATGCCCGATTTTTTTGGCACAACATGAATGGGGCTAACCCACTGGCTATCCGAGATAGGGTAAATGATACCACTATCAAGACATTTAACAATCTCCTTCTTGACAGCCTCTTTCATTATGGGGTTGAGGCGTCTTTGAGGATCCCTTACCGGCTTGGCATCATCCATCAAGTGTATATGATGTTCAACTATGAGGGGACTAATCCTCTTGATATCCACCATAGACCAGCCAAAAGCTTGCCGATTATTTTGTAAGACCATTAAAAGGGCCTTCTCTTGCTCGAGAGCCAGAGAGGCCGATATGATAACGGGAAGGGTCTCATTCTCACCTAGGTAAGCATATTTAAGGTGCGACGGCAAAAGCTTTAGTTCGAGTTTAGGAGGTGAAACAATTGAAGGTAACATAGGTGAAACTGTTTCAAACTCGAAGGATTCCATCAACGGTTCAAATCGAGTGTACGCAACCGAGTCGGATGGTTCAACTAACTCATCCGTAAAATCAAAAGACTCAAACTCGGGTGGTGAGTCTTCAAAATCGTCTAAAAAGGTGAAACACTCATAATCGTTGTCCGGCGTGAAAGCTGTGTCGGATTCTAGGAGGAACGTACTAGAGGCGTCAACACTGTTGTGATCAAACATAAATTTTTCGAACTCACAGTCCTCCTCCGCGATCTCATTGATCGAGGAAACATCAAGTACGCTAGAATCAGGCTCGGAAGGCTGATTTCCCAACTTAAAAATGTTGAGTTCAATTGTCATATTGCCAAAAGATAGATTCATTGAACCATTACGACAATTAATCACCGCATTAGAAGTCGCAAGGAATGGTCGACCAAGTATCACCGGAATTTGACTCCGGGGGTTAGCTACAGGTTGTGTATCCATAACAATAAAGTCAACGGGGAAAATGAAATCCCCTACTCTAATTAACATATCCTCCAACTCTCCTCTAGGATGGATGATGGATCGGTCGGCCATTTGGAGAGTACAATGAGTGGGTTTAAGCTCTCCAACGCCTAATTGCTCGTACACCGAATAGGGTAGCAAATTGACACTAGCACCAAGATCTAATAGTGCTCTATTGATATTCTTGTCCCCAATTGTTATCGAAATAGTAGGACAGCCGGGGTCCTTGTGCTTTTGGGGTAAAGATTGGACAAGAGCATCGCTAACAGCACTAGCCACGAAAACTTTCTTTGGTACTTGTGACTTCCTCTTCTTGGTGCATAAGTCCTTTAAGATTTTTGCGTATGAAGGAACTTGTTGGATTGCATCCAAGAGAGGGATATTTATGCTAATCTGTTTGAACAACTCTACAATCTTCTCCATTTGTGGAGTTGGTTTATTGTATCTCAACCTGTTTGGAAAAGAAACATTTTGAAAATTTTTTGAGTCCAATTTTTGTGGATCAGATTGTGGAGTTGGAACGGATTCCCGTGTAGATGTGTTCGTGTTGTAAGAAGTGGGTCCGTTCGAGCTAGAAGAAGTAGAGTCTTGTGAAGGATGAAGAATAGGCTTTAACGAAGAAGAAGAAGACGATGAAGGTGAAGAAGATGAAGAAGGACCACCGGCAGGGGTGTCATTGTTAATACCCACATTATTGTGCAACACTTTTCCGGATCTCAACGTGGTCACAGCATTTACGTTATGATTTTGCTGTTCATATGCAACATGTGCGTGGCCGGGATTTGGCAATGGTTGAGATGGAAGCTTTCTCTTTTCTCGCTCGCTCAACGCAGCATTGAGTTGTGCAATTTATGCCTCAATAGATTTGATGCTTTGATCGTGTGAGGCAATGTTTTGCACCAAAGATTGAATAGAAGTCTCCAACCTTGCTGCGGATTGTGTAGATTGCTTTAGGAACGCATCTAGACTTCTTTCTAGCGAGTTAACCTTATCATTATGAGGTTGAACAAAGTTGTTTTGAGGGTAAGAATTGTTGGGCACAAAATTATTCATTTGGTTAGGGTAAGGTTGCGGTTGGAAAGGTTGCTGGAATTGAGTTTGTGGAGGTGCTTGTTGTTGTGGAGGAGGAGGCCTTTGAAAGTTGTTGTTTCCTTAGAATTGTTGATTTTGATTCCAAGCGAAATTTGGGTAACTCCTCCATCCCGGATTATAGGTCGAAGAGTATGGATCATTTCTCTGTCGTTGCTGAAAGGCAGCATTGACGTGATCTTGTCCTTAAGCAGGTGGATTGTAAAGACACTCTTCGGTAAGATGGGATGGATCCGAACAACAAGCACAAACAGTCCGTGGGGGCAAAGCAGGGGCAGGAGAAGGCGATGAGATCTTGGTCTCAATCGCTTCTAGTTTTTTCGTAAGTGCGGCCATCTCGGCCTTCATAGCAATCGACATATCTAATTGATGTATGCCTGCCCTAGAATGACCAATAGAAGAAGATGAGGTGGTCTTGGTGCTCTCCCACTGAAGTGTTTGTTCAGCAAGATCCTCGAGAAACCGCTATGCTTCCTCACTAGATTTGGTTAGAAAGTGACCTTGACAAATGGTTTCTAGCAACTGCTTCGTTGCCGGGTTCAATCCCTCGTATAATGTTTGGCAAAGTTGCCAATTTTCGATCCCATGGTGAGGGCATTGAACAAGCAGGTCTTTGAATTTTTCAAAACACTTCCAAAATGGTTCGGAAGGAAGCTGGGAAAATTGTATAATCTCATTGCGAATTCTCGCAGTCTTGTGATGAGAATAAAACTTTTTAAGAAAAGCTTTAACAAACTCTTCCCAATTCTTAATTGAATGCAATGTTGTTCTGTATAACCACTTCTCAGCTAAGTCACATAAGGTGAAAGGAATGACCCTTAGCCTTATAGCATCGTCTGATAATTGGGTTGTTTTCATCATTGCACAAACGTTTTGGAATTTTTTTATGAAGATATAGGCAACTTCAGATTCCAGTCCGTGAAATTTTGGCAGCATATTGATGAAGTGGGGTTTGATCTCAAAATTGTCCCCATTTACCAGTGGGAGTGAAAGACAAGTAGGTAAGGCGGTGCGGATTGGGTAGAAAAGATCCTGGAGCGCGATTCGTTGGGGCGCTTCAACAGGCGGGTGATTCGGGTTATTCGCACCTAACGGAGGTGGAATCAGTCCCGTGGGTAAGGTGTTGTTAGGATTATATCCCGACATACCTTCGGAGGAAGAATTTGAAGGTGAAGGTGAGGAAGTGGAAAGAATTTCGACTTCAGAGTCGAAAGCTTCGTCGGTCGGTACCAACGAGACACGGACTAATCGGGTGCTAGTGTCCCCGGTCCAACCGGACATACACTAAAGAGGTAGTGTAGTCAAAAAGGTGAAAAACAGAATGTGGGGGTAAGAAAATGTCGATGAGAAGAAAGTGGTGTTAGTGGGGTGTGCACGGATTTCTTAGCGTCAAGTTGCAATTTTTTGAAAAAATTTTCCTTTTTTTTCTTTTTTATATGTGGAGCTTTTTGCAAAAAGATTTTTCGATAAAAGGCTTTGACACAAATGCAATCAACCACAAATGCACAATCAGGCCTAGATCTAGGGTCAGCTAGACAGCTCCTAACTGTTCCAAAGGGCTAGAAATAGGACTTCAAACCACCTCTTCACCGCCAATTGCGACCAGGTAAGTGCCAGGTGAGTGGGAGGCTCTCCACTACAAGTAGTGGCCCTAATTAAGTAACCACTCGCCTTAGACACACTTGCCCAGACACCACAAAGTCAGGTTAGGATAAACGGTCGATGCCTACAACTATTCCTCTGTCCTATTGAGCGCGAAGTCCTTAGGGCTGAGTCTAATCTTTTTTTAATTAAGAGATGGTCAATGCATATGCCTTATGTGATTTGTGGGGTCCTGGGAAGGGTGATGAAATCCCCACCCAATCTGATTTGGTTTCAAGCCCCTTAAAGTCCAATTAAATTATGCAAAGCAGTAAACACAATGAAACACTTGCAAACATTAAGCGCGGCGCAAAGAATCCTGTACAGGATCAATTATTGGAAGGGGGAGAGATTTTTTAGCGCAAAGAATCCTGCAGGAATTTTTTTTAGAGGAGATATTAGGGTTGCAGAGAAGAAGAGGAAGCTTACAATGATTTTTTGAAATGATGACGTCACTTCTCCACCGCGGAAGCGCGGCCAATATAGGGCTTATGCGGCGGAAACGCGGTTTAGATCCTCAACCTTCTTATGTTGCTCTTTTATGGTACTCCTCTGTTGTTCAGATTTTCTGTTTTCTATTTCGCTCTCTGGATTTTTCTAGATCTGAATTTGTTCTTCGATCCTGCAAAATTCACACAAAAATACCCTTCACAAAATAACAAGATGATAAACTTTTTATTTTTTTATTTTTCATTTTTTATGATTTTTCAATTTTATATTAACCCGAAATTACAAAAAGAAAATAACACGCCATCCCCGGCAACGGCGCCATTTGATTTGTATGGATTTTTAGATCAAAAATATTTGTTAACCGCAATCAAGAACGGCGTCGCTTGGTAGCTAGCCGGTGAATACGGGTCGGTCCACAGGGATGATGTGTATTTCCTAATTGTTCTAACGAGTTAATTCCAAATGGTATTTGGATCTTTATCACTAAAACTAATTTGATTTAGACTAGGATTTAGAAATCTTGCTAGGGTTAGGTTTAGGTTAAGTTTGGTAAAATAAAATTTCCCACCTCTTTCAATACCCTAAATTAGATCTTTTTAGGTGTTATGGTAATTATTAATAGAGGGGATTAGAACGATCGGGAAGAAACGATGTTTCTTCCTCTAGGTCCTTGTCCGTCCTTTATTAATCCTTACCCTAACCTCCATGGATAACATGCACATCCGGTCTTTTATACTACGGTATCACCGTTACCTCGTGGGTAGGGTGCCGTAGAGAGCGGAATATGTATGTATGCATGGCGTCCTAATTATTAACAAGTGATTGGGAAAGAAAGGGGCGAGAGATTTGCATCTCTCAAACCCTTCCCTATTCCTAACCCTAACAAGCGAGGAAACTACTCGCTCATTGAGGGATCTACAAAAGTCATCATTTTTATTTTGGTTTTAGAGTTAAGAGATTAATTAAGTACTGCAGATTAATAAAAATTCTAATCTAGATTAAACTAAGGCAAATAAGAATTTTATCTAGGGCAGAAATTAAAAAATAATAATTAGGGCAAATAAAAAAGAACTGCTTACAAATTGATGCTCTCCAAAACTTGAAAAGAACTCTGAATTTTATTCAATGAAAAGAGGCATGACCTAATACAAATTTTAAGGTCTCTATTTATAGCACATAGAAAACCCTAGGTTTACAATCGCCGCATGTATGCATTTACAAATATACCCCTAGGAAGACAATTCAACGCGCCGCCAATTTCCATAACTTTTTTCCATCATTACGGGCAATACACGACCGCGGAACCGCGGCCATAGGCCTGGTTTGGCCGCGGTTCCGCGGCCAAACAGTGAGCTTGTTAGTTCAGTTTTTCTGTGCTGGTTCTGCTTCTCTTTGTCTTCCTATTTCTTTGGTTGGTTCATCATAATGTCTTCTATTTCTCTTCCAGATCTCCACAGTGGTTAATGTAGTGGATTTTTACCATTCGCTTCATGTCGAAGTCTTGAACCTTGCGCTGCCTTGTTCTTTGTGAACTGATCTTCGTTTATTCTCCAACTATAGGCTTGATCAAGATTCTTCCCTTTGTTGGTCGTAGTCTCACTTTTGTATCGTCTTTTTTCATTTTCACTGTTTTTGTTCCGAGAACCTGTAACCTGTAACTATGTAGCAGACATGGGTCAAAAGCACCTGTTTATTTGTAAAATGCATAAGAATGGGGTCTAAAAGAATGCAAAATTATGATATGAACACTCACCTCTCGAGCGACGCGGCTAAGTACGCCTCCGACTCGCTCACAAAGCCGTTCACCGAGGAATTGCTCGCCGTCCATGTCTCCTCGCGCAACAAGGCCCCAAAGGTCTCTCTGTTCGACGGGAAGACCGCCCCGAAGGACCATTTGGACGCTTTCACCGCAGGGATAAGCTTCCAGGACCACTCTGACGCCGCCCAATGCAGGGCCTTCCCGGCCACCCTTATCCGCGCAAGTCGGGACTGGTTCCGGGGGCTCGAGCCTCGCTCGATTTCGACCTTCGACGAGTTGGCTACTCAGTTCCTCGGCCATTTCGTTGGGAACCGTCGACAGAAGCGCACGGTCGACTACCTCTTCACAGTTAAGAGCGGGGACAAGGAAACGTTCAAGGCCTACATTACCCGTTTCTACAACGCCCTTCTCGAGTTGCCCGAGCACCGGGACGAGACCGTCATCACGGCGCTCAGATCTGGTCTGAGGCACAAGGAATGGTTACGCTCCTTCGCGTTGGCGCAACCTAAGACAATGGCCGAGGTCAAGGCGTGGACCGAGCGCGAGGTTCAGCTAGAATCCGAGGTGAACGCTAACCTCGCCCGAGCAGAACGATCCGACCAGAAGAAGAGGGCTCGGGAGGAGAGGTAGGAGCGTTAGCAGCCTTACCACCCAAAGTTCCAGGAGTATACCCCCCTCAACGTCTCCCTCGCAGTATTGCTGGAGGAGGCCCAGAACGAGGGGTTCTTCAAGTTCCCTCCGATCTCGCGTCAGGCCGCAAAGAGAACCCGGGGCCCCTACTGCGCTTTCCACCGGGTACTGGGCCACGCCACAGAGGATTACAAGCAACTCAGGGACTACATCGAAGAGATCATCCGATCTGGGCACCTCGCCGCATACTTGAGAGACAAACGGCAGGCTGACCGCGAGCAAGAGCAGCATCGCCCTCCCACCGACCTGACCATCGGTCAGATCATGCTCGTTTTAGCGGATGGCCAGCCTGGAACTCAGAGAGCCCCGTACCCTGTGCCAAGCGCGGGGGCCAACAATCCTTTAAGGAGCTCGGGCCGAGCCAATAAAGTCATCTACTAGCTTGTACTTTTCTTTTAGAGCGATGTAAACTCTTCCTAGGATCTATTGTTAATTTAATAAAGATCAAGGGAACATTGCGAAAAAGAAAGAAAAGCTTTGTTTATTCAAAAGGTATTATGGGCTCCTCAGTCATACACGCAAAAAGAAAAAGAAATTAAAACAGTGGGGGAAGGGGGTGCAACGAGCACTGCTCGTGGTACTCGGTAAAGATCTCCGCCAGCCGGGGCCTTGCAAGGTCCAACCTTTGTCCCCGGTTCCCCCCGCGCGCGTCGATCCCAAGCCTCAGCTCGTAGCATTCGCGGACGAGAGCCTCTGAGCGGGCCAGCCGGTTCGTGGAGATCAGGCCGAAGCGCCTCAAAGACCGCAGCTTGCCCATGGCCTCGTCATAGAGCTGCTCGGACAGGGGGTTGTAAAGCCCTGGCAACGCCCTCCAGATGGAGTACATCAGTAGTTGCAGCAGGGAGGAGCGCCGGGGGAGCAGCCAGCCGAAGTGGTCCTCAATGCTCCCATAGACCAGCTGCACCGTGTCCTCGGTGCAGTCCTGGTCGTAAAGATACACGTTTTCTAAGTGGATGATGTCGGGGATGGTAAACGGGAAGTCTTGCATTTTCGGCGACCTGTTTATCAAGGATGAAAGGACCAGTACCTCTTTAGCCTTATATAGCCCACTACGCAGCTCAACAGTCACCCGCTTTCACCCAAAAGGGCGCCGCCACGCGGCGGTCATCAAGCCTTCTCCGATGGAGTCGAAGCGACACACCCCTAGCGCTTCGCTTGTCCCCGCATTCAATGCACATGCTACGCGCGCTGTTGCCACGACCGTTCCTATTCTCCATGCCTACAGCTGGATGGTCGGGCTACACCTCGTCAAGATTCAACCCAGCAGCTACCCTGCTCGGTCAACTCTGGCGGGTAGCTTCCCTACCGCAACGCCAGGGGTCAGAAAGCCCTCCCAGAGGCAGTCGAGCCCGAGGATCCCTCGCTCGGCTATCCCCAGCGGGCAGCTTCCCTGCCACAACGCCGGGAATCAAAAAGCCCTCCCAGAGGCAGTCAAGCCCGAGGATCCCTCGCTCGGCTATCCTTCAGGACAAAAGCCCTCGCCAAGAGGCACCGGGCAGTAACCCTGCCCGGCTAAGGGTCCTTGGTAGGCTTCTATAGCCCCTCCCACGCTAAGGACCAAAGTCCTCCCAGAGGCAGTCGAGTCCTTGCTCGGCTATCCCCGGCTAGTAGCTTCCTACCACAACCGACAGGGATCAAAGTCCTCGCCAAGAGGCACTGAGCAGTAACCCTGCTCGGTTCCCGTCCTGAAGGATCGAAGCCCTCGCAAGAGGCAACCGAGCAGCTGCCCTGCTCGGTCAAACTTCGGCTGGTAGCTCCCTACCCATGACACCAGGGATCAAAAGCCCTCACAAGAGGCACCAGAGTGGCTACCCCGCTCGTTCATCCCAGGCTGGTAGTCGCTTACCCACGACGCCAGAGGTCAAAGCCCTCGCCAAGAGGCAACCGCGCAGCTTCACTGCCCGGTCACCCTTAGCGGGCTTCTTACAGCCCCTCCAGTGCTAAGGACCAAAGTCCTCCCAAAGGCAGTCGAGTCCTTGCTCGGCTATCCCCGGTTGGTAGCTTCCTACCACAACTGACAGGGATCAAATCCCTCACCAGGAGGCAACCGCGCAGCTTCACTGCCCGGTCATCCTTAGTGAGCTTCTTACATCACCCCCCAACGCTAAGGATAGAGGCTCTCGCAAGGGGCGACCGAGCAGCTACCCTGCTCGGTCATCCCTGGCGCGTAGCTTCCCTACCACAACGCCAGGGATCAGAAAGCCCTTGCAAGAGGCAACTGCGCAGCTACCCTACCCAGTCACCCCCGGCTGATGGTCGATGCTCGAAGTCAAAGATGCCCTGTGGCCGCGGAGGATCCGAGGCCCCAGGGAGGAGCGTCAGGTCTATCCAAGTCTAGACGATCTCCCCTCGACTTCGGGGCCCATGGGGATACCTCCTCGGCAGCGCTTGGCATGCTCGTCGGCCATAGACTGAAGTCAACTCGACGGACGATCGCCAGACAGATGGCCAGCCTGACATGAAAACACAACGGTACAAGCAGAGATATCTTACGAGCATTCTTCACAAACAGATGGTAGAGCACAATTCGATGGGGCCAAACCGAAGAAATTCAGCGCAGCGACGACCTCGGGAGAGAAAGGCAGGCACATTCAGCCCCAAAAAGCTTCCAAATACAGGGCGATTTCCCTACCCCGTACTTGATCCGCCCTCTCTCCCTCCTTGGTCAGTCGGAGCGTGTAGCGTGAGGGGATGTGGAAGCGAGCCCGAGCATTGGCGAGCTCGTCCTCATGCCTCACCCAGCACGAGGAGCCAGGGGCCACACCTGCCGCCTCCCCCTGGAGGTGGCCCCCGCCTCATAATCCCGGGGAGAGGATCCAACCCCTGCTCCCCGAGGAGACTCAGACACAGCTAAAGGGACCCTAGATCCTACTCCTACAACGCCTACTGATTCTACAGAGGAAGACATCTAACCTTGGAAAAGAGAATCTTCAAAGTCTGAAAGCGGGAGAAGGGAGACGAGCGCCGAGCAACCAAGACTTAAGAGAGGGAAATCTGAAGGAGTAAGGGCCCTAGGGCGGACCCCACCCCTGTTTATTGCTGCGTACGGCCTCATCCAACGGCGCCCGTCATCTCCCGCCGAAACGACTCTTCGCGCCTGTTCCCGCCAAAAATTTCTGTGCAAAGAGCCTAAGGTATCAAATGGCAGCGACACGCTTAAGAAAATGCGAACCAGTATTTTCCGGGCTGTATTTTGACAAACTCCTGAATGAGAAACAACTAAATTCTGATGGTGTCGAAAGTGTCTCGAAAAATACTTCGATTCGATATATTATGGGCCTCATAATTCATCCGGGATCAAAAGTTATGAGGCATCACGTGCCCACATGTGACCATTTACAGGCAAAGCCTGTAGTCACTGAATAAAATAAATAATTAAATGGGGTCACGTGCCATCACGTGATAGGTCTTTGAAAACCCACTGAAGAAAATTAAAAGTGAAATAAAACAATCATGAATACCCCAATGGAGGATCACGTGTCCACACGTGACCAAAGGTCACGTGCAGAACACGTGATGGGTTCCCAAGCCCTCTGAATTAATAGAATTAAATTCTAATTTAAATAATTAATCAGTGGGGTCACGTGCTAACACGTGATGGGCTCTTAGACCCTCTGAAATAATAAGAATTAAATTCCAACAATGGGGTCACGTGTCAACACGTGATAGGCCTTTAAACTCACTGAAAAGAATTAAAAGTATAATAAAATAACAAGGAAAAAACTCAATGGGGCATCACATGCTCACACGTGACCAAGGGTCACGTGCTGACACGTGATAATTCCTGATTTCTTTAAAACAACAGAATTAAATGCTTAATCGAGGGGGTCACGTGTCAACACGTGATGGGATCCTAAAATCTCTGAAATAATAGAATTAAATTCTAATTAAGGGAAATCAAAAACCCTAACTGGAAAAATATTTCTTTAAATATTTCCGAACAAAAAAGATGGTGTTCTGTAAAATGGGGCACCGTTGGATTAAAAATCCAATGGTGATTAAAAATCACCAATTTGTGGAAAGATTTTATACAAGGAAAGATTTCCCTAAAATTTGAATAATAGAATATCTTTTGGATTAAAAATCCAATGGTGAATAAAAATTCACTGAGTGATCTAAAATATCACATTAGTTACGAAAAACAAACAAAATCTTTCAATGAAAGATTTGCTAAACAAATTGATTCTTTTCCTTCTCCTATAAATAGGAGCCAAGAGAAGAGAGTTGGGGAGAGGATTTTTGAGATAGAATTTTGGGGATCTTGAAATTTCCTAAAGGCAAATAGCAGAGAGAAAAGAAAGGAGAATTTAATTCTCAAGAAAGAAAACCCTAGGTGAGAAAAGAAAGGGAATCAAAACTTCAAACGGAGAATTTAATTCTCAAAATCTAAGAGTTTAACGCTTCTGCACAAAAAAACTTCGTTCTTCCTCTGGTTGAAGATCTGCACAGAGCACATCTCCCCATAAGTTCAGAATTTAATTCTCATCGGGTTGAGATCCTGCCATGCAGATCCAAAACTTAGAGGGGGAATTGAGTTTAGAGAATTTAATTCTCCCAAAATAAAACTAAGGTTTAACCCTATATGAGAATTTAATTCTTCCAAACTCACAGGAATTTAATTCCTTCAAGATGGACATAACTAGGGTTTAACCCTAATTGAGAATTTAATTCTCCTAGAATTATAGGAATTTAATTCCTACAAGATGGACATAACTAGGGTTTAACCCTAATTGAGAATTTAATTCTCTCAGATTTACAAGAATTTAATTCCTCCTCGATGATAATAGGGTTTCACTTTATATAAGAATTTAATTCTTTTACAATAGGAATTTAATTCCTCCAAAATCATAATTAGGGTTTAACCCTATTAAAGAATTCAATTCTTGAAAATAACAGAGAACTTAAAAGATCTCTATGCATGCAAAAGATTAAGGTCACGTGTCCCCACGTGACCCCTGAAAAGATCCCCAAAATGAGAAGGGAAAAAGATCGGAGGCAATGCCTCACGTGCTCCCACGTGACTCCTAAAACAAAAGAGAATAAATTCAAAGGCAGAACCATTCTTGGGCGCCCTCACGTGCTCCCACGTGACCCCTCACTCTTCTAGTGTTTAACACTAATCTGATAATTTTGTTGCCAGTGTTTAACACTGTTATCTGTTAGTGTTTAACACTAATTTGAGGATCACATTTCTAGTAATTTGATAATCTGATTACCAGTGTTTAACACTGTTGTTCTTTAGTGTTGAACACTAGCTTCAGCTCAATAGACTAATTTTCTAGAGGCAAAGCCTCCCCTTCAATGGACCAACAGAGGGCTAATATTCCAAACTTGATTGGACTTAGCCCAAGAATACCATAAGTCCTCAATTCAGACTTAACTGAGCCAATGTGCTCATAATATAATTAATTGATCTTAGTTCCAAATTGGACTACAGATCACTTAATCCACTTTGGTTCGAGGGTACATCTCTTCACTCCTCTGATATTTGTCGTTGTAATCCTTCAACGTCTTCAGAGAGGTGACGGGTCCCGATAATCACACACTTCACAGACTATGACGTCTCTAAACTTGACTGTGAGGTCTTTAAACTCACGGACTATGATGTCCTTAACCTTGACTGTGAGGTCTTTAAACTCACGGACTATGATGTCTTTAACCTTGACCGTGATGTCTTTAAACTAACTGTTGGAGATAGTGCCCTCAAAGTCAATTATTGGATCGCAGGTACGTGATTGCAATGATTGAGGCATGACCTATACCGATATGACAGTCTTGCTCGAGATGATATTATGCTATCTGGTTTGTCTTTATCATTGTATACATGCTTTAGTTCACTATTGCATGATGATAGAGCCCATAGGATTCATGCTTGACTACCAGCAGTATGATGGCGATCATATACGTGGGAGCTGGGGTCTGTAAGCACATCCTTAAAGTGTCCCCAGTCGTGGGAGTTTCGAGACAGGGCATCGATACTCCAGAGTAGACTAGTGTATACAGTCGAGACCCCGACGAGGGGCGGTGGCCGGTCTCACAAGCCACTGGTGTCAGTTTGATCACCTAATATGTATACAGGTGCTCATTGGGTTATGAGTACACCGGACAGGACTCGCCGGGAACCTGCTAATTGGTATTATACATATCGTCAGATAGCAGTTCCCTGGTGACATGTGTACAGGTTAGTTCATTGACCTGAGATCGTCATTTGTCTCGTGTGAGTTCCCACTGTGCTTAGATTACTACCCTACCACGCCAAAGGAGTTGTGCAAACAGGTTTTAGTTGGGTACAGTCCCGAGCCACATGGAGGCAAGTGAGCGGATCGGCAGGGGATTCGTCTCTCCCGGTATTGGGGGTGGGATCGCGCTGTGTCTAGGAGAGCCATTACACAAAGCCCTCGGCCGAGGCAGGAGATTTGCTGGTAGGTACTCCAGTAGTATCTCAGGGTGTTCTGGGCCACTCTCTGACACGACTTATACTGCTATTGGGGGTCTGACGTTACCAGCCCCTAGGCCGATATGCGATACTCATAGACGAACGGACCAGACTGTATGTATATTGTCACTGTTAGGCTCAGTAGGGTTTATGGATGAGTTCGCTCGTCAGCTTCCCTTCCAATCAATACATAGGCAACCGTTACGTACAGCCAGTACCTCTGACGTGCTAGTGGTTATACCCAGCGCCAGTGTGTTGATGAGTCATTAGAGTCCCCCACAGACACTTTCCAAAGTTCGGGCGAAACGTTGTAGAGGCCGTATGGTTTTATGGCAGGGTTCGGAAAATGCACGTGCGTTTACGCACGTGTCATTTTTCGGGCAGATAATACTGGTCGGCTTTGGTTTAAGCCGGATCCAAGTATTATGCTGTGTAGATATAATATCTTTGTCTCAGTTGCATTTGTATTCGGTCGTAATACAAATGCGGGTATGTTTATACTGATACGGGGTTATCCTGAAATTCGTTTCAGGATCACTTTTGGAAGTTGCCAGTTTCCAGTTTTCTATCAGCCGTATTTAACATTCGGTTAAATGCGGATTTATCTTTTCTTGAGATGAGTGTGGAAGCTTCTAGATGGTGACTAGGATGGTGACTAGGATGGGAAGGTGGTTTAGTGCATTAATGGAGCTTTTATGTGTTGATGACTATGTGTTATGAATCATTGTTTCTTTAAATGAGTCCATACTAGGTGTCTTGTGACTCATTCTCTTCTTTAATCTTGTGGTCACCTCCCCCTCTCTTACACTCACCTCCCCCCTCTCCTATATAGTGGCCGGCCACCCCTTGGTGGAAAAGCGATGGTTGCTTGAGAGAAAAAAGATGATAGTTTATAGTGTATGGAAATTTCATAGCTCCATTTTTTTCCATCACCCGATTCAAATGGGAACTTCATTAACCGTTCGTCCATAGCTTTGGACGTAACGAGACAAAGTGTTCTACTCATTCTCTACATCAATCTTGGTCATCTCTTTTAGCAAACTTGATGATCGAGTTGCCTCGGTTCAGAGGCGGGAGCCCGTTTAAAGATCCGTCGAAGTGGTGCTACCTGGACGAGAAGACTGGAGATTCAGGAGATCGGAGCAGCAGCAACAAAGCGTGGGATGATGGTTAAAGACCGAAGGAGTCGGATCGTTCGGTATAACATTTCTACCCACTTTGTCGTTTGTTAGTTTAGTTTTAATGGAAGATCCGGGTTATAGTACGCGATAGCGCCAGTTGTAAAAAGTTTTTGTTCCGCATTTGGCGTCTGTTAGACAGCCGGGGCGCTACCGTGGACTTACAGTGGTATCAAAGCCTAACCATTAAGCTATACTAACTTGTGCTAATGCGTTTAAAACTTCGATCGAACGGATTTTCGAAAACCGCAAATTCTAAGTTCTGAGTTTCTGTCGATTTTTCAAAGGGCCTAAAAATAATTTTGCATATCACAGAAAAGCGTGCAGGATTTTCTGAGCATACTGGAAAAATTTGAGCACGTGATCCCACAAGACCACCGCGGAACCGCGGCGCTTTAGTGGGAACAGTGCACCAACTTTTTCCAGAGAGCTTCTTTGTGGAAATTGTGGGTTTTGGAATATTTCTTTTGGGCCCAGATTTTGTAACTGTACAGCAGATGTACGTGGGGCCCATTTCGGGAAATTTTGTCGATCGAAATTTTAAACTTGTTAGTATGCAGTACTTACTTTATATCTCCGACCGGGAATGTCATTTGATCGGTAAACCGCGTCTAATTGTTATAGTTCTTTTAGACGGGTTTGCGAACGTGATATTCGCGTTGATGTTCTGTGTTGTGCTGTGATGTTGCGGATATGTCGTGGTGGATAGCAGGGTGCAATGATAGTGCAGTTTGGATTTATTTGTACATTTAATATTGCGGGACGAGCGTCCAACATGTGGACTGCCGTCACTGCCTGTTGTATAATATTCTTTTGGGGCACGACCGGGTTGAGGTCGATGTACCCGTTGTACATATTTTATTTTCTGTACTAGTTTTACCCCGCGACGGAGTGCACGGATAGCCGGGTTCTAAAGGGCAACGGGTCCATATCTCATGGATTTGAGAGGCAAAGGGACCTCACTCTAGAATTGGTAGACTATTCGCCGCACTCGTAGGGGGTACAGGTTGACCCAAGGAGAGGTGCTCAATTTACCGGATTCCGTGAAGTGTTGGGTATTCCATTCACTATGTTGTGGGGACTACCTCGCTTCAGGTTTTGGCGGGTAACTTGCCGCACCCGTAGGGGTCTAGCTTTCATTGCACAGGCTATCCACACGACCAGGGGAACGTCGGGTTTCAGCAGCGGCTCTGTGAAACCGGGGGATCCCAGATTATCTGTATTGTTCTGTGATGCTTATTACTTTTCTGTAATGTTGCATATTATCACGCCTGGAGCGATTATTGTATATTGGTATATATACTATTAGATGTTGTATATGTTTTACATCCGCGCTAGTCTTGCCCCCTCTCTGTCGTTAGTTAAGTAACCTAACGTTTGATGACGGGACCCAGTGACGAATGCGGATGGCATATACGTACATTTTATTTTCGTTCTTTTCTGGTGTGATTGATTAATGGGACTGTATTGATTCTTATCAATGCAAGGATAAAACAAACCTATATTTGATGTTGTTGGAACAAATTTTAAAAGTGTTATTACAAAGATGTTTCCTTTTGTTTTGCATAGTGATATTCAGTTAGAATATCTTGCACCTCATTCGACGAGGCAAGGGCCGAGATCCCTTCACCGGGAGTGACCCCTTGGGCAGAAGTTTACGTCAGGGTAATAACTTCAATATAGTCGATTACAAGTTGCTTTGCATTGCGGTATTCAGTTGGAATATCCTGCACCTCATTCCACGAGGAAAGAGCCAAGATCCCTTCACCGGGAATGACCTCTTTAGCAAAACGTTTTCGCCCCTGTATTTTTATAAAAAGCTATCAGTTTCCTTCAACGAGATCAAGTTCATTACGTTAAAGGTTTTTCGCCAAAAACCAGTCGTAGCTCTCCGTCGTATCTTATGGATGGTCAGTAGTATTCAAGCTATGTTTGTTGGCTTTCGTCAAGGCATAGTGCTTGGTAGCTGCTGGGGTATTCATTTGTAGCATAGATAGATGTGTTGGTTTGGGACAGTCGTATTACCTTGTTGGCTTTCGTCAAAGGTATGTACGGGTGGGTTCAAATTAACCTGGACAATGACGGGCAGAACTTGACATGTGACTTATGATTTGTTGGCTTTCGTCAAGGTCATAAGAGCATGGGGCAAAAATCACATCGGGAGTTTCTAAAGAAACTGAAACTTGCCAGGCATGCGCATACCTTCTGGAGTGTGATAACTTGAGTGGTTTCCATCAAGTTATCATGCGATGATAGTGGGATCCCGATTCCCACCGATGAGTTGGTTTACTCTTCGGGTGATCCCGACTAATTCTTCTTTCAGGTTTGGAGAAGAATTTGAGATTACAGTGGGAGGTTTCCTAATTAGATAAAGTGATAACCATTCTGATCTAGGTTAGAGTGCACGCAGAGTGTTTCTTTTCTCTCTCTCTCGTTGGCAGCGACCTTTGACCGACCCTAGACTATGACTTAGTGACCAAGTTGACCGAACCTTCTTAAATTACTGGCTTTTGGATTGTCTAAAGTTGCATAAGTCATTGTCGCTCCTTCTTTTACCCTTTGTATTTCTCAGAACACCCCATATTATTACGGACATCCACTTCCATTGGATAGATCCATCGTATGGTTATATACGAACTCGAAGGGACTTCTTCGAGGATGGATCCAGGTTCAGGAGAAATAGAATTGGTTTATTCAGCTGTCTTTTATTATCACATTCTCTCAGGTTGCGAGGGCTCCTTAGTATAGGAGAGTACACCTATTACGCTTATTGGATAGTCTTCTTCCAAACCATAGGCAGGTACCGAAAGGTAGGGAATGAAGAAAACCAATTAGCCTAAGTAGGGTGTGCAGAAGGTAATATGTAAAGACAAGATAAAGGGATTAGAAAGAGGGCAAAGTAAATTACGACTGTTATCATTCACGACCAAACCACGTACTTCATCGCCACTCCTTTTTCCACCTTTGCTTTTTTCCGCGGTTCGGGAGAAATAGAATAAGGTATTATTCAGTTGTATTTTATCATCACCTTCTCTCAAGTTGCGAGTACTCCTTGGTTTAGGAGGGTACACCTATTATGCTTACTGGATAGTCTTCTTCCAAACCATAGGCTGGTGCCGAACGGTAGGGAAGGAAGAAAACCATTTAGCCTAACGATGGTGTACAGAAGGTAATGAATAAAGAAAAATAAAGGGATTTGGAGAGATGGCAATAAAATATACGGTTAAAGTCATGAATTGGATTATGGAAAAAGGCAATACTAGGAATACCAGGATACCCCTACGAAACATTTTCATGTTTCAGTGCATTGTTAAAAGAAAACTGATTTCCCGATTAGATACTTACTCCAGGGTATGTATTTACCAGGTTTCATTCTCATATCTGTATGGTTTTTACAGATGATGAGTGGGAGTAAGTTATTGGGAATTAGGTAATCATCCTCATTATATCAGAATTCGTTGTAATTGGTGATATTTGAGGAAATCGCCTGGGTACAGTTTTTTCAACCTACGACGCACAGGTTTTGAGTTATTCAAACCCAGCGGACTTATACAGAGTATTGTATGTTGTCCAGTGTCCGTCAGGACAAAGGGGTAGGTCCTCGTACTATGTTCTGTTTACTTGTGACTTCTCTAGTTTTTAGACAAGTGTTTCGTAGAAATACAATGTCTAAGTTTTGAGAAGTTGTGGGTATAAGAATAAAGTAGAGAACCAGATATCACAAGGATAGGAGATGTAGATTCTTGTGAATGGTATTCAGTTGATAGTAATGGTTTTGAGAAACTTGTTTCTCTTTCAGGTTACTCATAATTGGATGGATTCCTAAGTTGAGTAATGTTGATTAGCCTTTCTCCATTAAGTTGGTATGCACTGGAGACAGCTACATGATTTGAATCTGGTTCCAATTAAATTAGTGCCTCTATTTCTATATTGTATATAGAATGGTTCATATCTTAACGATGTTAAGATACGGGGAGTTGTCTAGCTTATACTTAAAACCAGACACTGGATAACTCAAGGCACGCTTCTGTAATGGCAGTTTGTGGGTTGACCCTGGCTTTGACGAGGGTTGATTTTTCTACCATCTGGAAGATCAATAGTGATATTGTTCTTGACTCGCCACAGTTTTAGTAAAATGGATTTTTTCAGAAAACAGTAGTGGGAGTATGGTAGAACTGGAAGTGATTCCAGAACCGCAAAAGATTACAGAGAATTTAATAGGACCTATATATTCAATCAAGTTTGACATTCCAATAGCCACTTCGCAGACATGGTGGGTAACCTCAAACACCCGAGAGGTACTCCGGTAGCCTCAAAGACGGTGACAGGGAGGTTCTTGTTTACCCAGACTTGACACTACTGTTGTTCCAGACTATGAGACTCGGCAGAAGGATAAGTATAGCGTCGTTCTAGACTAGCTTTAGAAGTGTACGTATATATTATTCTGCCAGAGGGTTGTCATAGTCAGTGGGAGCAGCGGAAGCATAGTGGGCAAGTAGCTTATGTCTATTTATAGACTTGAACAGATATAGCGGAGATAAGATCATCTAATTTTGATGTGACAGTCATAGATTTGACTTCATCAGAATAGGGGATGGATCTGTTAAGAAGGTAGTAGGGTATGATGTCATGGTATTTGGATGACATGCACAGAGTAGGAAGTAAAATTCCTATACTACGATCGGTTGTACTGTGGTTGCCACACAGTTGTTTCTTCACAAAGGACATGGATATAATATCAGACATTCTGGTTACTAGATCTATGGTTTTTAGATCTAGATTTGGGTAGTTTCCCAATTTGGGTACTTTGACGGTATTCTAATGGTATTTAGAATAGATGACTCCTGGCATGGTGGTGTACCTGCAGGTGATGGAGTCACCCTCTCTAAAGGTGTCTTAGAGACTAAAGGAGAGAGGGATGCGCATGATTGGCAGATCACTTGCTTAGGCAATTGAGTCAATCATGAGATATCAAGTACCACACCAGATGTAGTTTTTGCACTTGATGCGATAAGTTTATATTAATCCAATCCTGAAGAAACATAAGGAATCAGTTTTAGAACATAAGGTGCATGTTCTATGGATTTGATGACGGCAGCCTCCTTAGGGAGACGGTTATCATTCCAGGCTTCAGAGGTGACATGGTTGATAGAGTGATTGTCAGAGTTATAGTTTTCCCTCTGACGAGGGACAGTATTATGGACAGGTGGTCCAAGAGGATACTGTGGGAGGCATGGTGCTGGATACTGATTAGATTCAGTTATCAATACAGTCTAAGAAGTTTGGATTTGGAGTTCATTTATGAACTAGGTCCCATCAGATATTCAGACATATTCTAAGACAGGTATTGCTCAATTCGGGAGATGGTTTTCTCCGCGAACTTGAGATTTAGAGAGATATAGAAAGAAACATCAGGGCGGATCCACTCACAGAGGCTATTTCTCGAACACAAGAGTTTTACAAACTAGCTTTGTGAAACTGATTAGTAGAGGAGTTGGATGTTCGGTAACACACGGGCTGTGAGTATGCGACATCGCAATAATTAGCCTTAAGTGCAAGTGGGAGATTGTTGGAGATAGTGCCCTCAAAGTCAATTATTGGATCGCAGGTACGTGATTGCAATGATTGAGGCAGGACCTATACCGATATGACAGTCTTGCTCGAGATGAAATTATGCTATCTGGTTTGTATTTATCATTGTATACATGCTTTAGTTCACTATTGCATGATGATAGAGCCCATAGTATTCTTGCTTGACTACCAGCAGTATGATGGCGATCATATACGTGGGAGCTGGGGTCTGTAAGCACATCCTTAAAGTGTCCCCAGTCGTGGGAGTTTCGAGACAGGGCATCGATACTCCAGAGTAGACTAGTGTATACAGTCGAGACCCCGATGAGGGGCGGTGGCCGGTCTCACAAGCCACTGGTGTCAGTTTGATCACCTAATATGTATACAGGTGCTCATTGGGTTATGAGTCAACTGGAGAGGACTCGCCGGGAACCTGCTAATTGGTATTATACATATCGTCAGATAGAAGTTCCCTGGTAACATGTGTACAGGTTAGTTCATTGACCTGAGATCGTCATTTTTCTCGTGTGAGTTCCCACTGTGCTTAGATTACTACCCTACCACGCTCAAAGGAGTTGTGCAAACAGGTTTTAGTTGGGTACAGTCCCGAGCCACATGGAGGCAAGTGAGCGGATCGGCAGGGGATTCGTCTCTCCCTGTATTGGGGGTGGGATCGCGCTGTGTCTAGGAGAGCCATTACACAAAGCCCTCGGTCGAGGCAGGAGATTTACTGGTAGGTACTCCAGTAGTATCTCAGGGTGTTCTGGGCCACTCTCTGACACGACTTATACTGCTATTGGGGGTCTGACGTTACCAGCCCCTAGGCCGATATGCGATACTCATAGACAAACGGACCAGACTGTATGTATATTGTCACTGTTAGGCTCAGTAGGGTTTATGGATGAGTTCGCTCGTCAGCTTCCCTTCCAATCAATACATAGGCAACCGTTACGTACATCCAGTACCTCTGACGTGCTAGTGGTTATACCCAGCGCCAGTGTGTTGATGAGTCATTAGAGTCCCCCACAGACACTTTCCCAAGTTCGGGCGAAACGTTGTAGAGGCCATATGGTTTTATGGCAGGGTTCGGAAAATGCACGTGCGTTTACGCACGTGTCATTTTTCGGGCAGATAATACTGGTCGTCTTTGGTTTAAGCCGGATCCAAGTATTATGCTGTGTAGATATAATATCTTTGTCTCAGTTGCATTTGTATTCGGTCGTAATACAAATACGGGTATGTTTATACTGATACGGGGTTATCCTGAAATTCATTTCAGGGTCACTTTTGGAAGTTGCCAGTTTCCAGTTTTCTATCAGCCGTATTTAACATTCGGTTAAATGCGGATTTATCTTTTCTTGAGATGAGTGTGGAAGCTTCTAGATGGTGACTAGGATGGTGACTAGGATGGTGAGGTGGCTTAGTGCATTAATGGAGTTTTTATGTGTTGATGACTATGTGTTATGAATCATTGTTTCTTTAAATGAGTTCATACTAGGTGTCTTGTGACTCATTCTCTTCTTTAATCTTGTGGTCACCTCCCCCTCTCCTACACTCACCTCCCCCTCTCCTATATAGTGGCCGGCCACCCCTTGGTGGAAAAGCGATGGTTGCTTGAGAGAAAAAAGATGATAGTTTATAGTGTATGGAAATTTCATAGCTCCATTTTTTTCCATCACCCGATTCAAATGGCAACTTCATTAACCGTTCGTCCATAGCTTTGGAAGTAATGAGACAAAGTGTTCTACTCATTCTCTACATCAATCTTGGTCATCTCTTTTAGCAAACTTGATGATCGAGTTTCCTCGGTTCAGAGGCGGGAGCCCGTTTAAAGATCCGTCGACGTGGTGCCACCTGGACGAGAAGACTGGAGATTCAGGAGATCGGAGCAGCAGCAACAAAGCGTGGGATGATGGTTGAAGACCGAAGGACTCGGATCGTTCGGTATAACATTTCTACCCACTTTGTAGTTTGTTAGTGTAGCTTTAATGGAAGATCCGGGTTATAGTACGCGATAGCGCCAGTTGTAAAAAGTTTTTGTTCCGCATTTGGCATCTGTTAGACGGCCGGGGCGCTACCGTGGACTTACACTAACATTGGACCACTATGTCCTTAAACTGGTACTGGACCACTACGTCCTTAAACTGGTATTGGACTACCATGTCCTTAAACTGGAAATCGACCGCAATGTCCTTAAACTAAACAATCGAGTCCAAATGCTTTTTTGTTGGATCTAAACGATCCCGTTAAGTTGATCTTAGTCTAAAATTAGACTAACGTGTCCTTAACAAACGATGAGTTGATCTTAGTCTAAAATTAGACTAACGTATCCTTAACGAACGTTTAAGTTGATCTTAGTCTCAAATGAGTCTAACGTATCCTTAAACCCAAACCCCCAAACCCAAATCTAAGAAAATACGGATTTGGACTAATTCACGCCCTACGGGAGACGACATAAATTAGTCTCCGTATACAATCCACGGGCAACCAAACACAAAACAAATACCCACGACACGAAGTGACCATCTGGAGAAGGAGAAAGTTGTTACCGCGATGCGGTAGCGTAATTAACTGCAGGGGCTTGCGCCTGCAGGGAAGAGCGTCCCCACAATCAAAAACCCCTCAGACGAGGGGGAATCTGACGAAGTCTGCTACATCGTCCGCATCCGTTTAAACCTTCGATACATGGTGCCATAAATCAACTTGGCATCTTCGGAGAGGTGGACGGATAGCACCAATTAGCATCTGCCCCGAAATTCAGGCAAGACGTTCGCCGCGTCTCCGCCGCGTCTTTCGGAGGGGAACAACACCCAGCGGCTCCGATCGCTCCACGTGTCAATCCTGCGCTGGGCCGCGTCCCATCAGACGCCACAGGCCTGCATACGTCGCGTCAGCCAATCGACACTTGACATGTGGACCGTCGCTTCAGTTGCAGAGTGCACGAACCGACGCACCTTCTTTAAATGCAGAGATCTCGCCTTGATTCGCTAGCGGAAAAGACAACCGATGGCCCGAGGTCTCGTCCCGACAAAGCCCTAGAAAGGAGCTCACCTCGGGAAACCTGGCAGTCTACTCCTGACCCGACCCGCTAGCTGGTCGGGACAAGAGTGGGGGGCTAATGATGATGCTTAATATTGGCGATCTTCACGATCAGGACACGTGGCAGATGACGTGTCCCAGGACTCAGAAGAAAAGGCCCACAGGGGCCGACCAGGCCACCTTATGCCCGACCTGCAAGCACAAGCTAGCCTTCCTCGGGCCCCCCTGCGAATTAGCCTCCTCGGCCCCTCAGCTCGCCCCGAGCTGCCACAAGACCAAGACTCCTCGGCCTCCTCGCTCGTCCCCGAGCTCCCGGCCGAGGCCATCTTCCTCGGCCCTCCGACCAACTCCACCATTCACAGGCGTAATCGTCGCTCCGCAAATCTCGCCATGCGCAGATTCTACGCCAGCAACATCCCACGTTCCACGCCATCACGATCCCCATTAATGGGTGATCCTGTAACACCCTAGTTCATTTATACCAGTTCTAGTCAAATATTTCTTTATTTATGGCATTTTCCTGATTTATTATGTTTTTGGTGTGAATAGTGTATTTGACATTTGTATTTGCATCCGACCCGACCCGCATGCTTGAAACCAGTCTTGATTCATGTTTATGATTTATCCTGACCTGTTACATGGACTCGTGCACTTTCATTTTAATTTATACATCTTGAATACTGGCATTTGCATTTTTACAATATAACATTTTAAGTCACATAAAATATTTTAAAAATACATTGCATGGCCTGCATGATACCCCTAGCCCCGTGGTATTATCCGTGCATCTTGGTCTCGTCCCGTTCAGTGAACCAGACTTGTTTGGATGGCTACGCGCACGTGCGTGCATCCGTTCTTGGGGGTATGCATTTTTTCGTTATCCGGACATTCATTTTTTTATTTTGGTCGACATGTATATTTTTCGTATTTTAAAACTGAATTTTAGACCCGACCCGGGCATGTTTTGGACTATGTTTGTATTTATCAGGATATCAAATTTTATTTATATAATATTAATCTTTTAAATTGATACAAATTAAAATTTAGTTAACTAATAAAAGATTTTTTAAATTTAAATCTAAACTAATTTCCTAACAAACTAACAACCCATTTCTCTCTCTCTCCTCTTCATATATATATTTATATATATTTTATTTATTTATTTTTTTCTTTCCTTATTTAATACACAGTCTCTTTTTCTTACTTCTTCTTTCTTCTTTCTTTTCTTGATCTTGTTTCTTGATTCCGGTGATTACCGCCGGAGCCGTGCTCGTCGCTGACGATCCGAGTGATCCAGTGAACGTACCTGACTTGCGTGATCACTCTCGTGTGTTGTTTGGAACCGTTCCGCGCATCGTGCGCGCGTCGCGACATTTCGCCGATGAAGGACGTTTCCGTACACATCTGTTCTTATTCCGTCTAGGCAAGTTAATCTTGCTACATGCTATATAACTCATTATATACCTATTTAAATAAATATCACACCTGTATTTTAAATCAAGCATCCCATGTTTTATATTACAACCTTTCGACGTTCCGTTTACATTTGTATAGTGCATTTCAGATCTACGGCATGCAAACCAATCTTAATTACATGCTATATTACTTTAGACGCATCTATTTTAACAAATGGAATACCTGTATTTAAAATCATGCACCCCATGTTTAGTTTTATAACTTTTCGATGTTCCGTTTGCATCCATTCATATCATTTCAGATCTAGGTCATGAAAACTTATCTTGTTACATACTATACTATCATATACTGCATCAAATTGAATAGTTATATTTCATATTGCTTAGTTATATGTTCCGCACTTGTTAGTTTATCATTTTACGATTATGTGATACCCGTTTGCATCCATATCATTTAAAATATATATCGTCGTAATATTTCTTATTATTATTATCTTTAATTAGTTTATAATCTGCATTTTATAATGTTATACATTTGAAAATATTATAGTTTACTCATGAAACGTCGTTGAAAAGCGGATGCGATAAATCTGAAATTTACTGTACACATTACCTTATAAAATTCATTATAAATCATAGAAAAATCATTAGTATATGTTCTTTAGTTCGTTACGAAGCTAACTCAGAATACTATAACTCTATGAAATATTTACTTGCAAAATAAATTGTTTAAATAACGTAAAATGCAAATGAAAATATCTCTAAACTGCTGTCCAGGGAAATTCCAGCAGCAACTTTCAACTTTGAATGTTCATAGCTTTTTGTTGGAACAACCTGAGATTCTTATACTTATAAAAATGAAAACCTTATTGAATTATATTTGTTTTGGTATAAGACACGTCCCTTTTGGAGAACTTTTGTTATTTTAAAGCTATTTTACAAATCAGGGTGACGCTGAATTTCTGAACGGAACTTTCTTGTGCATGGTTAATCAATACCACTTTTATAGTTATTAATATGTTTGAATATGTTATCCATGTTAATATTATTATATAAATATCTATTTAATAAATAATAGTGCTTGTGTTTTAATATTCAGTAAATTTTACCGATTTACAGTTTTATAGTATCCGTCTGTATCCGTACGGTTTATTACATATCTAGTTGCACGCCGAGACCATATTATTTCATGTTACTGTTGTATTAGTATACCATGCTTGATAATTGTGCATCCTACATAGTCATGATGTAACCCCTGACAAAATATTTGTGCATACATGCTTTACCGTGCATCCGTACTTGCTACAGTTTTAGTATGAGCATCCGCTTGACACATGTGCACTACCTGTCATGACCTGATATACTACTGCTTGACTTGATACCTGATACACCACTACTTGACATGACTTGATACATGTACACTACCTGACATGACCTGATATATCACTATTTGACATGTTACCTGATTCTGTTTCTAATGCCGACAATCCTGACATATTGTCCCGATGGACATATCCTGTTGTCTGTACAGACAAACCTGTTCCTGCTTGATCCTGTGTTGGCATTAGTCTCAGATTTATAAATACCTGATTTACACACATAACTTGGGGGTATGAGGAAATCAAGAATGTAGCTGAACGTAACTCAAAGGGCCATTATATTATTTTACCATGGTCCTATGGGGAATGAACGGGACATAGACTCACGGTCTATTACATCATTTTACCGTGGTCCCGTGGGGAATGAACGGGGCATAGACCGATGGGTTACAATGAGGATTACATTAATTGATTTCGAATAACTTTAGAGTAGATAATCCTATAGCACAGTTTAGACTACTCACCGCACTTCACCTGTTTATATCCTGTTCACTGATCTATATTCATGTTACGGTTTACTTATGACTTGTTACCGTTCTACTTTTATTACTGTTCATACTCGTGCATGCATGTATTGCTACCCCTGATTATATTATTGTTGATATTATGACGCACCGATGTCTTGGTTTTGTATGACCCAGATCCTCTACCTTTGTCGCAGGCTGAGCATAAGTATTTCTGCTGTCAGGCCGAGCAGTGAGGATCCTGTTGGTATCCAGTTAGTTTAGTTATTTCCGTACTTTCTAGATATTACTGTTTATTGGATTTATTGCTTCCGCATATTATTTCTTGACTCGTTTATTCTGGCTCATGGACATGTACTAGATTGTTTATTTTATTTCTACTGTTCTTGATATCTCTAGACAGTCGTAATGTGACTGTGGAGGGATATTTCCTATCCACAGGTAGCATGGTTGGCTCTGTCACATGCCTATCTTAGCGCACTCTAGGATGCGGGGCGTGACAGATCCGCTCTCTACGCGGGCGTGACGTCGGGAGCGTAACTGCCGGCGAGATTCGCGCGCTTGCTGCTGCGTGCCACCACCGCTATATAAACCCCCATCACAGAGGGGTCAAGTAAGTCATTCTTTACTCTTCTAAGCCGTTACTCTGCTCGGATCTCGTCACTAACTTGATCGTCGGAGGGTCCTTGGTGGTACCAAACCATCCCGGGACTTCTTTGCAGGTACTCGGCACCAGCTCCTCATACCACCTCTTCTACCAAAACCCATTGAGACCCACACGCAACAGAAGATAACCGTCAAAATCCACCGGGAGATCAACGGAAGACATCTGACGGAGGCCCGAAAAGGACTTCCATCATAAGTGCAATTAAAAAAATTAATAAGGAATATAAGTGCAAAATAGGTGAAACATTGGGATATTATATAGCTATTAACCCGATAAATTTTCTCATCAGTTTTTTATCTCTATTTATTTTAGGGTTATTTAACAAAAACCACCATGAGAAAGCATTTGTGGTTCGTTTGTTAACCAAAAAACCCAGAAGTATCCACCATAGAGAAAAACCATCTTGTCCATAAATACATTATTAAATGACATTTCTATCGTCACTTTTTTTTTTGGCACGGACCCACTAAGCCCTAACCTAACACAACACATCCATACACGCCACACACGCATCCAGGAGACCCACGAATCTGCTCTGAAAGCGTTAATTTGTGACCACTTCCCCCCTGAAAGTGCCCATATAAGTGTGCTAGTGCTCATTGGTATCCTCTCTTATTTTTAACCACTCAAAATTGGCATATTCATCAAAAATCAACCCAGTTCAATAGTTTTAACGAAAAACCATCCTGTCATATGCGTACTATTAGCGAAAAACCACTTGTTGAGTGGTTTTGTGTTAACAATGCATATTTTAGGATGGTTTCTCGCCGATGAAAAACCACAGGATGGTTTCGGTCAACCACAAGATGGGATTTGGCAAATACCATTTATTTTTCTTTTACTTTTACTGCACAAATTGGCAAAAATAAATGTAAATCACCTTCTTCCTAGTCTTTTTTAATCAAGCTTGGTAGGAAGGCTGACAAATATTGGGTTTTTTTTTCTCCAAAACTTTAATGACATGTTTTATCTTGATAGGGACTTTCGCCCTATCCATTTTTCTAAGAAAAAAATATAGATTTTTTAAATATAGGTGTATATATATAAACTAAAGTATAACAGCATGCGCGGTATGATCTTAGACATCTTGTCCAAACAAAGGGGTCCATAATCAGACCTCTTCAATCGTTTGGAGATTAAATGTCTGAAAGTTTACTATAAGGTCGTTCTTCTCGAAAATATGCTCGCTTTTTTATCAATTGTTCTTGATGGTCTAGTTTTTAAACCGAACTGCCAAAAATTATTAAACAGGATAGGATTTGGATTGCATCAAAACAGAATATTGAAGCTTGCAAAGTTGCAAGAGTTACATTGAAACATAAGAAAAACAAAAAACAAACACAAATACATGGAGCTATTATGCCCCTTTATTCATATGCAACTCCATGAGTACTGAGACCCAGTTGCTACAGCACACACATCATTAATCACACAAGTTGAAACTTGAAAGCAGTCCATTATGATATAACATGTGTTATATTTCAACACAACCATCATCAAACCTTAAATAAAGTTACTGAACAAGTTCAAAGCCAGAGGGGACTAAGTGTGTGATTGGGCCCAGAATCCCGCCGATGACCCCTACGATCCCGCTGATGAGCCCGCCGAGATCGGGCAACTGCAAGGCCGATTGAAGAACCCCGTTAGCCGGGAGCGAAGTGTCGCAGGTCGAGAGAGGAGTCATCACCACCAGCTTGCAATCCCTCACGAGCGTCGGTAACAGCGAGGTTATGAAGCTGAACGGCATGCTGAACACTCCATTAGCGTTTGTAGTCGTCGTGGAAATCACGTCCGTCCCGCATTGTAGCTGCACTCTAGCATCTGCAACAATTGCATGAAATAAAGTTAAAAGTATTAATACAAAGCGCGAAGACTTAACGAACCTCTGATGATTCTGATAATATTTGATGACGACTGGTTCCGCTCGCTATCCTGGCAAACGATGTATTTATTGTTTGTACATATATATTTTTATTTATTTTAATGCATTTTTGTGAGTGATTCATCCTGTCTTGTTTTTCCTTCAAATAAAATAAGGGGTCTTAATTACTAGGAAAGACGGCTGTGTTTGTTGTGCCAGTGCCGGCACTGCAGTGAACCGTTCCATTGATGAGAAGCTGACCGAGCCCGAGGGTTTGGGCTTCCGCCGAGGATGCGGCCGTCACGGCGAGCGAAAAGGCAACTATGAGGAGAGAATTTAATGCCATGGGTCTTACTTAATAACAAGTTATCACTGTTTTGCTTGGTAAGTTTCCTCTGCATGAGTTTAATTTATAGGGCAAGGGAGAGGCCAAGCTGCAGCTGATTTTTTCTGACTTTTTTGGTACATGTCTCAATCTTCAATCTCCAAATTGTGGCAAGTTCCCAAGTTTTGTGGATCTTGGGCTTTTGGTTCAATTATAGGCCCTACGGATTTGGAAAGTTGTGAGGAGAGAGGAAAATTTGAAGCTCTACGAGTCGGCGCCATGCGCGCATGCTCTTGATTTGATGGCAACATGCTATCAAGGATACATGCTCAATAGATTTCTTCGGCCAAGGATCCGGTAGAACTCTCATTTGAAGTTTCTTGGTAGACGTTGTATATCTATCGTTCATGATGTGATACACAGAGTAAAGATTTGATAAGAGAAGAGGAGTAACATTACAAATAAGATTTAATTAGTGTTTTAACCTCATCGTTCAGTGTATCATTCTATGAATGGTGGATATTTAGTTTCTGCTTAAAGATACCAAATCGGAATTCTACACAAACTTGCCCGATTTTTGTTACAAGTCTTTTCTTTTTCTTTTTTAATGGACATTGATGTACATTTTATAGGCTTTGGGTTGAGGAAGTGGTTTGAAACCTAGTGATTACCCTATTTGCCATGCAATACCCTCATGGGAATCATCATATGGATTAGGATTCTTTTCAATGATTGAACCAGTAAGGACCTCCATTAATAGTGATCCAACCATCCGTCACTTATAAGGATTCATATTCTTGATGCATATAATCAACGAACAGTCTCTGATCCTATCTGTAGTGTCTGCAGTGGACGAGCATCAATTATTTGATTGAAGTGAACTCATAAGTTGTAACTATAAATTGACGCAATCGCTAATAGATACGAATAGTAAAAAGCAAAGTTTCCACGAAGTATTTAGTCTTCATCTGGAGTTCATCAATGCCTAAAAGAAGTATTTTATTAATTCTTTTTCTTTTTCTTTTTCTTTTTCATTTTTGTAAGAGAAATAAAAGAGTAATCAAGTTTTAGAAAACTTTGGTACTTGCATAAGCTTAAAAGTGAAAAGGGAAGGAGAGAGTATGGAGGCCATGTCAGTGTAAGTGTGGTCAACTATCTCAAAATGAAGGCCCATGCTCTGGGGCAATGCATGCAATTTGGTGCTCATTGAAATGGGCTTCTTTGTTGCATATGTGTATATGTCATGGGCACAAGTTGGTGATTTTCCCCTTAAATAACCCTATTTAAATAATTAAATCCCAAAATAACCCAAGTTCAAATTATTTCCGAGAATGACTTTGGAACTGACAGCGTGGAGTGGGATCGGCCATATCGGACAAAAACGCTTGTTTTCTCCTTCTGAAAAACGCCATATCACATAGCGTTTTTCTTTGGGATGTCTCAGGAACAGCGAGCAAAGCTATGTGGCAAAAACGCTACCTGAAATAGTGTTTTTGCTTCAAGGTAGATGGCAGCAAAAAAGCTATACTGGATAGCGTTTTTGCTAGAGGGAAAACGCTACGTCTAGTAGCGTTTTATCTCAGGTATCGGTTCATCGCAAATTCCAGCCGATGCCTTCATTTAGTAACTGCTAGACACAGATCATTTAGATTCAAAGATTTTTGTTTTCCTTTTAAGCAACTGTTAGACACGGCCAGTTTATGATATATTTTAATAGCTGATAAATTCTAAAATACAACGGACAGCATTTCCTTTGTAAAATTAATTAATTTTCATCAATACATAATAATCTCCATTCCGGAGCGATACAAGCCACACTCGGGTCAAAAAAATTCTCACCGTGAAGAGTGGATCCACACAACAGAAAATATATCGCACACAGTATAAGCACACAACCATACAAACTAGAGACTAAGAAAATATATTGTCGATCCTACAAAGTTCATAAATAATATATCATACAACTTCAAATAAAATTATAGTATCTTCTTTTTGCCTTTGCCTTCTTCTTCTGTATGTAGGGGTTGCCGCGATGATCCAGCTACGTCACCCCGAGTCAACCGCGACACAGAGTCAATCTCATGACCATGCTCCGCCTCATCCTCCGCCCCATCCTCCCCCGCATCTGCTTTATACGTTGTTGGGGTCAAAAATTACACCCCGGTTGACCAACTCAAAGTCAAAGTCAAAGTCAATCCCAAGTAAGCGGGCCCAAGCCCAGGTCAAGTGGGCTCATGCCCAAGTCGAGCCCCGCGGCCGGTCTCTCCCATGCCAATATGAAAATCATGTAATAAATAATTTTGATGTAATTTTTATTAAAAAAATGTAAGAAAATTGGGCATAAAGCCAAATTTTTGTAAAGCCCATGGCTCATGTGCAAAAGAAATGAGCACATAAGACATGGGATGGGCAAAATGTCATTTTGTAAAACCCAAGGGGCTATGTGTAAATTTGTAAGCCTATATAAGGCAACATGATAATGAAATTAAAGAATAATTCATTCCCCCTCACAAATTAGGGTTTCTGTGCCTCCTTCTCTTTCCTCAAGGTTCTAAACATTTTTATCTTTTTTTAAATTAAATCAAGAGTTTAACTCTTTCTTTTCCAAAAATAAATAGTTTTTCACCATAAAACCTATGAAGGGGGCTCAGATCTGCCATCAAATCCCTAAAAAGGAAGATTTTTAAGTCTCATCCCTTTTTTCCCAAGATCCAGCCAACAGAAAGGAAGAAGAAGGAGACACATCTCCAAAAATCCCATTCCGGGATGATCTAAGGCTCAAAAGAAGATCCAAGGCTAAAAGGAAGAAGAAGGGATCCCCTTCGATCATCTCCAAAGATTTCTAGGAGTTTAACTCCATAAATCAAACCCTTTTTTTTAGGAGTTTAATTCCATTCAATATCTTTCGGAGTTTAACTCCAAAATAAAAAATTATCTTTCGGAGTTTAACTCCTAATTCCGGGGCTAAAAGCCCCTTCTATCTGTGGGTGCCCAGCGCCCAGCATCGGCATTCAGCGCCCAGCCCCCGCGTGCCAAGCACGTGAGGCGCTGGCGTCCACACGTCCTTTGGATGCTATTCACCCCTCTTTTCCCATGTTAGCCCCCTTGACCTCCAGCCCACTATCCGGGTAGCGGGTCCCCCGTAAACTCTGCGAAGCCCCTGATAACCCAAGACCTCTCAAAACACAACACACGCACACTGCACATTGAGTTCGCATGACCAGTTTGACCCGTCAATCGGAGGTTCCCTCGCTCCAAAGGCGAGGGGTAATTAACGGCAGCTCAGTCCTGTTCCCCTCCGAATGGCGCGGCGGAGACGCGATAAACGTCTTGCCTGAGATTCGGGGCAGATGCTATTTGGTTTTATCCGTCCACCTCTCCGAAGATGCCAAGTTGATTTATGGAACCGTGTATCGGAGGTTTAGACGGATGCGGCCGATATAGCAGACTTCGTCAGATTCCCCCTCGCTTGAGGGGTTTTTGATTGTGGGGACGCTCTTCCCTGCAGACGCAAACCTCTGCAGTTAATTACGCTACCGCATCGCGGTAACAACTTTCTCCTTCTCCAGAATTTCACTTCGTGTCGTGTGTGTTTGTTTTGTTTGTGGTTGCCCGTGGATTGTATACGGAGACTAGGTTATGCCGTCGCCCGTAGGACATGGATTAGTCCAAATCCGTATTTTCTTAGATTTGGGTTTGGGGTTTTTGTTTAAGGATACGTTAGCCCTATTTAAGGCTAAGATCAACTTAAACTTTTGTTAAGGATACGTTAGCCTAATCTCCAGACTAAGATCAACTTAACGGGATCGTTTGGATCCGACAAGAGAGCAATTGGCTCTATTGTTTAGTTTAATGACGTTGCGGTCGATTTCCAATTTAGGGACATGGTGGTCCATATTCCAGTTTAGGAACATGGTGGTCCAACATTCCCATTTGGGGACGAGCATTAGTTTAAGGACATTTCGGTCCAACGTTCCCATTTTGGGACGAATATTAGTTTAAGGACGTTTCGGTCCACCGCCAGTTTAGAGACATGGTGGTCCATCGCCAGTTTAGGGACATGGTGGTTCATTGCCACTTTAGAGACATGGTGGTCCATTTAATATGTGGCCGTCGGGACCCATCACCTCTCTGACGACGTTGAAGGATTACAACGACAGGTGTCAGAGGAATTCGGAAATGTACCCTTGAACCAAGTGTAAATTGATTTAAAAGAGCAGTCGTGCTCAGTCAATTTAATTTGAGGACTTTCGGCCAGAATTGGGCTAAGTCCAATTGAGAATGTTCAACCTTTTTATTTATATTTAGCATAGTAGGCCTTTATTAAGGCTCTACCCCTGTCAATAATGCACTGCATTTTATTCTGGCCTATTAGGCCTTTTAAGTTGGGCTCTGTCCCCTTTTTTATAATGCATAGCATTTGTTTTGGTCCATTGGGCCTTTAAATTGGGCTCTGCCCTTTAATAATGAGCTGCATTAATTAGTTTGACAGAGTGCCATGTGGCTTGTCAGGCGCTTTGCGCCAATTGAGGAGCGCAAGGCGGAAGTCCATGGGGAGGTGACATGTGTCACGCTCAGGAGAGCGCAAGCGCAGTGCGCTGCGCTGTTGCGCTGCCGACACGTGGTGCGCTCTGGTGAGTTGTGCCAATTTCAGAGAGCAATGTTCTATTTTAAAAGCGCATAGCGTAAGTTGTTTTGGAGCTGACACGTGGCGTTCTCTGGTGACTTGCGCCAACCCAGGAGCGCAACAGTGCAGATTTTTCAAGTGCAGGGCACTGTTTTATTATCTTGATCCAATTTTGGATTCAAGAAAGGAATATTTTAAGATTCCAGAACCAGTGGTTCATCAAAAGGCAATGCCTTTGTTATTATTATATTTTTTTTATTGAAGATCATTGATCTTGTTCTTAGATCAATGATCTTTTTAGAAGAAATTCTTCTTTTTTTTATTCAAAGAGTTTACCTTTTTTTCTTTCTGAATTCTTCTCAAAGTTCTCTTTAGAGGAGTTCTCTTTGTGTTGTTGATGTCCTTTTGTGTTGGGGTCTGGGGGCCTTTTTATAGTGCCAATAATTTGTTGAATTGGTTAGAGAGATCTTTCTCTGAGTGATTTGGGGATTTTTCCCCACCGTTGGATCTTTGATCCAAGGGCTTCTGTTTTACAGAATGCAATCTTTTTGTTTTTAACAAGATTGAGAAAGATCTTACTGGAATTTTAATTCTGTTTGGCGCAAACGCACCTGCGCTTGCCACGTGTCGTGCAGCGCAGAGCGCAGCGTAACTGCGCTGCCACATGTCGCGCAGCGCAGAACGCAGCGCAACTGCGCTGCCACGTGGCGCGCAGCGCAGAGCGCAAGTCAGCTGAAGCGTTGCTTCTTAAATTTTTAAATTTTTTTACTTTAATTTTTAGAACAGATCCTTGTTCTGATTGGGGGAAACAGAAGCGTTGCTTCGTTTCCCGCCTTGGAATTTGAAAAGAGCTTTGGTCGGATTGGGGTAAACAAATGCCCCCCCACCGTTGCGCTTACGTGGCCCCCAAACGTAAGTGCAGCGGTGGCAGAATTCCAACCGTCGCGCTATCCCTTAAAAGTTGAAACGTCTCTTCAATGCCTATAAATAGGACCTTTGGTCCCTTAGATGATTTTCATCTCTTCATAAGAATTTTGTTTAGAGCCCTGCTCTTTTCTTTAAGCGCTTTTAAAAGTTCAAACTTTAGAGAATTTTAGGTAAAATTTAATTTGGATTAAATTAAATCAATTTTAAGAGCCTTGCTCTCAATAGATCCCTGATCTAAAGAAAACCCATTTAGGGTTTCACTTTGTAACAACTCCAATTTTGTATACCAAAAATTTGCTTTAAATATAGTGTACACTTGGAGTATTAATGTTGCTGGAAACAATTTAAGTATCTAATTCCTTACAATAATTACAAGAAGGAGCTTGTAGCTCATTGGTAACACCTTACATTGCTGAACCAAGCCACCCGAGTTCGAATCCCATACCCTACATAATTTTTATATCCTTTTGTTTTAATTTTTTAGAAGTCAAACGGTCAAACAGCCATAACTCACAATTTATTGCAAATTAAAAAAAAATAAACTATACCAAAATTCCCCCCAGACCAGACCCGACCCAACGGCGCTTGACTCGGCCGCGACTCGGCCGACTCGGCCGAATCGGCCGGCGCCGCCGGCCAGACTCGGCCGGTCAGCCGAGTCGTCAACACAAAAAATGTTCGTGTTGACCTGGTCTTTCCAACTGCATACTCTAAATTCTTTGTACGGTTACCAATTTTCCAATAAATCTTTTTTAATACAAATTTTAATGATTTTTACATTTTTTAAAAATATTTTTTAATCCAAACCCTAACCCTAGCCTAGCCCTATATAAAGACCCCTACCCTCTACCTTTTCCCTTCACAACTCTAAGTCCACTCTCTCAAATTCTCGAGAACTCAGTACGAAGAGCGAGAAGCGAAGCGCTGCCGAAATCGACGACGGATTCCGGCGACCGGATCGGGACCTTCGCGACGTTTTCAACGAATCGACAACCATCACGACCTCTAGCTTCATTAGCTTGTCCAAACCGTAAGTCCCACCTTCTTCTATCTCTCTTTTCTTTAAAGTAAAAATACGACTTTTTGGAACCCGACGGAAATCGGACAAACCGATTTCCGATTCGGTTTTTCTCTAAATTTCCACTTGTCACCTAATACATATTATCTACCCATATCCATGTTGACTATTAATCACCCATAAACCAATTTAATCAAACTTTTCACATAAAATGATAAGTTCTTTGTAAAACCGTACTCCTTTCATAAAAATACCATGAAGTTCATTTTTCTTAGTTTAATCAATTACCTCACTCATAAATATGTTTATCTTGATCACTAAACTTGTAGAATACAATTTGAATGAAATTTCACACATAAAATGATAACGTTTTTAAATACCGTATTCTTGCACTTTAATACCTTCAACTTTAACTTGTCATATTTTACCTTTAAATTTCACCAAAACTTAAAATAAGTCACGGGGTAATGACCTACCCCTACACACACTCAATATAACCCTAATTGATAAATATCAAAAATACAGAATACGAAATTACAGGACTTTTCACTAAAATACCATAATCTTTATAACTTTTATTTAAAGCTTTAAGTTGTAAACTTTTCTAGATAAAATATTTTAATAAAATGAAAACACGATTGGTCATGGACATCGATCGTTTATCTAAACTGTCTTGTGGTGTCTAGGCTAGGCAAGTGAGCTTGGGTAACTTTAAAAGGCCCGTTTCACGATTCGTGAGCGGATCCCTCTCTCCTCACTTGTACTTACCTGGCCGCAATTGACGGTGAAGAGCCGATTTGAGGCTTCTAATGACTCATCGTTTAGACCTTAGAAATAGGCTAGTTGGTTTAGGAAACCCTAATAACTAAAAATACGGAAAACTATACTTTTTGCAAATAAATACCCTATATTAATAAAACCGTTTTCCTAAATGAAAAGTATTTATAAAACCTAAGCAAAGTGCCGCTACAACCCACTTTTGGGGAGCCTGTTAGGGAAAGTACAGTTCATCGTGCACCCGCAGGCTAGTAGTGCGAGATTCAGACCTCCGCAAGGAGCATTCGGTCTCGAAAGGTTTAAAATACGATATTTAAGGAAAATGAGATTTTTTAAAATAAAATATTCATTTAAAGAATTATTCAAGTGTTAATATATATAATTATCATTTTAACACCTATTTTATCCTAATATAAAGTTTCCACATTTTTTCTAAAAAATTACAAGATTAAAAGTTACACTAAAATACCATGAATTTAGATAAAACAATTAATACCTTTATTAGGATATATTCACTAGAATAACACAAATAAAATTCACATTCATTATAACAATTAAAGACGAATATTAAATACTTGAGGTGTATTTTGAAAACTATACAAAAGTACTTTTTACATAAAACCCCCTCAAGTTTCACAAATTACAATAAGGCCCCTAGCTAATATTGAACTTCAAATTCTCTTCTTTTAGTCTGACTCGGGTTAGAGTCTGACTATTTCTGACTTGAATATGATTCAAGTCAATCTATATTCTTTTATATTCCAATACAATTTGAATACATGAATCCATGAACCCAGTTAACAATATATTCTTTTTGACTGAATCAAACCATGGATATTCATCCATTATCCTGATATTCCATTTACCTGATTATACAGTTGCAACATATTTACTGATATCATGGTTTTGGTCAGTCAACCAACTTACATATTCCAATACTACAATATTGTTAAAACATTACGGGGTTTAAGGGGTAGATTGGTACGGAAGATGTTAAACGTGGCACGAGGTGGTCAGATTAAGACACCTAACCTGAATCCTGTTTCTGTTGTACCGTGGCATAACGGTTCCTTGTACTTTCCGTTTGCCCTGATCTCTAGCATATATAGATCCCCCTCGTATACACTGGCATCCTTCTGTACCAAGCTACAAACAACAGCGTTACACAATGTTCCATAATATTCAACATTATAATACTTTAGAAAATACTGTTACTCTATCATTCTCATTCTTCTTATTCTTTTGGGACTTGCCGAGCGACCTGTTCGCTGACGACATTCTATCTCTTTCTTCTTTGAATGTCGTCAGGTGCGTTGGACCAAGTTGAGATCGAGCCCACCGGTGAAGATTTGGAGCAGTTCCAGGCAGACCCAGAGCTCTAGATAATTGTACCTTGTTCTTTCCAGTTTATTTCATTTCCTGTTATGCCATTGTTTAGGCATTGCTTTTCATTCCAGTTGTATTTTCTTTTCCTGCATTGTAAAAAGAATGTTATTAATAAATGTTGCTGTTATTTCTATATTATTCGTCTCTTGTGATTTACTTTATATTGCTTAGTTACGCTTAGCGTATATACTTCTGAGTATATACGTAGCGGGCCTCGTCGCGTCCACTTCGCCGTACACTGGGAAGCGGGGCGTGACAGGTTTTGTTGGTGGCCCATGCAGGTCAGAGCTGTATGAATCCCTGTCATGCAGTTCTGGTCTGCGTGAACAACCTAAGCAATGTAACACAAAAACCAGCAACTAAAACATTCTTTACAATTCATGTTCTTTGAATCTTGCAAATTTCAATTCCTTGAATCTTATCATTTCATGTATTTGAATCTGTCCTAATCTAAATTTTTTTTCAGGATCATGGATTCCCCGAACAACACCAGCACCAACGTCAACAACACCCCATCAGCACTACCTCTCACACCAGTTGTTACCACACCACCCACTGAGCAAACGATGCTATTCGATGCGATCCGCAGTCTTCTCGAGGGACAACAACAACTTCTGAGCCGTCCTGATAACGATGCACCGGGAGTAAAACAATTTCGGGCTTTGCACCCAAAGCAGTTCTCTGGTAAAGGAAGCCCTCTCGAAGCAGAAGAATGGGCACAAAGCATCGAAGACGATCAGGCAACAGCTCAAGTGCCAGATAACGCTTGGGTCCGTGTAGCGAAGCTACAGCTAACGGATAATTCTCGCAATTGGTGGAAGGCGGAAGAAACCCGTCTAGCGCAGCCGATTGAATGGAAGACGTTTCGCGAGAAGTTTGACGCGAAATATTTCCCAGTGACTGCCAGGTTCGCTATGGAGCAGCAGTTTATTCATCTACAGCAAGGATCAATGTGGGAGAAATCGGTAGATGAATACGATGCTGAATTCACTATGTTGAGCCGGTAAGATATGTCACAATAGTTCAATTTTTAAAATATCACATATTACACAGCTAACACAATCTTTAACAGATTCGCGGCACACCTGATACCGACGGACGATATCAGAGCCCGTCGTTTTCAGCAAGGTTTGGACACAGATGTTAGTGTATATGCCCTAGAGGCCATTACTGTATCATACTAGTTTGTATATTACTTAATGGAAGCTTGGGATATTCACCTTGTATAAACAATCTTGCTCAATATAGTAGTATACTACTTGGTTTGTTTCTACTTCAATGTGTACATGTGTTTATTTTTGTATATCACCTATACACATTAGTGGAGCCCTTAGGATCTTTGCTTGATTACCAGCGTTGTGATGACAGTCACACTAGTGGGGGCTGGGTAATCTATAAGCACATCCTTATACAGGTCCCTAGTCGCAGGACTATCGAGACAGGGCATCGATACTTCGGAGTAGACTAGCGTATGCGCTTCTCATCCCAGTGTGGGAGATGGTCTGTCCCACAACCATCAGTACGTCGTACTGGAGATAGTATACGGGTGCTCGTTAGGTTACGAGTACACTGGACAGGACTCGTCGGGAACTGACAAGTTGGTATTATACCTATCTTCAGTTATCAGTTCCCAGGTGACATGAGTACAGCTTAGTCCGCTGACTTGACACTGGCACTTCGCCTCGAGTATGTTCCCACTGCACTTTGATCACTACCCTACCACGGCTCAAAGGAGTCGTGCAAACAGGTAGTAGTTGGGTGCAGTCCCGAAGCACTTGGAGGCAGTGACGGTTAGACAGGATTCGTCTCTCCCGGTATTGGGGGTTGACATCGCGCTGTGTCTAGGAGAGCCATTACACGAGTAGTCCCTGGCCAGGGCAAGCGAGATATACTGGTAGGCTTCCAGTGTTATCTCACGGTGTTTTGGGCTTCACTCCGACACGACTTGTACCGCTATTAGGGGACTGACGTTTACCGCCCCCTAGGCCCGCCATGCGAGGTATCAGACGAACAGACCGGACTGTACGGAGACTGTCACACTCAGACTCAGTAGGAGTTCAATGGGGTTCACCTCGTCAGTCTTCTTGTCGGCATCTACCTGGGGACCGTTACGCACAGCTAGTGCCGCTTGCGGTCTGTGGTTAAACCCACTGCCAGCGTAGTGTCGAGTCTTTAGAGTCCCACACGGAGGGCTATTCGCCTCTGGGCAAAACAGAGTATAGGTCGCATGGTTTTGTGACAGGGTTCGTTCTCATCCGCGCACTTGTGCACGTTTGGAGTCCGGACGGATATTACTGGCTTGCTCTGGTTTGAGCCAGATACTAGTATATGTTTCAGGGTTGATTTTATCTCATAGTATTCATGTTCCTCGGAACAAGAATGCGGGTGTGTATGCACAGTTGATTGAGGCGGAGGAAGAGGTTTTTCATTAGGGTTTCGGAACGGGTGCGCATGCACTGTTGACAGTCGTCCTTTTCCAAACCCTAATGAATTAGTGATATATCAATTAATAATATTAATTAAATGAAATTGTGTCATGGTTGGGTTTTTGTTGACTTGTTGACCATGGTTGACTAGTTGACCATCATCATTACTTTGCAAAGATGCTCTTTGATTCTAGCAAAATTCATTTAATGAATGGAATGATAATGGTCATTCCAAACCTTCCATCAACCATTTTCATTTTCATTATTATTATTAATTTGATAATTCTTTTTGCTTTTGTTATGGTTGCAAAAAGAAAAAGAGTTCATTCTATGATATTGCTTCTCTCTCCTCACTTCATCTTCTTCTTCCTCTAGCTCAAGGAGAATCCTTCTCATGTGTTGAGAATCCCTCTCCTTGAAAGAAAAACACCCCAAAGACACTCTCTACTCTCTCTAGGGTTAAAGGTTTAGCAAGCCGGAGATCCTAGTTCACTCTAAGTTCGAGAAAGAGCCCGAAGGTTGAACCCTCAGGTGGATCCATCTTTGACGGAAGAAGGCAACGAGGAAGAACCATCAACCTCTACAAGGTTTCAAGAAGAAGGAGTTCAAGTTAGGTATAACCTTTCATCCTAGTAGCTAACTCTCTTTAGCTTGTTTGCTAGTTTAGTTTAGAAAAGATCCCGACTTTGTTAGTCCATGTTGCCCTATGCGCTAAAAAAATTTGATTTTTATACCGTTTCCGCCTCCCCGCAAGAACCGGGGGTCGCAACGTGGACTTACAGTGGTATCAGAGCCTAACTAAACTTAAACTAGCTTAGTAGTAAAGTGTATGGAAGTTTGATCGGAAAAAAATCGCAAAACCGGAAAATCAAAAACCCTAAGTTTCTGTTGAAATTTTTTGTGCTCTAAAAGTAAAAAGTTTTACTCCTAAAATCGGCTCAGGGTTTTGTGAAAACACCCACGAAAAACGATCGCATGATTCCCTCAAACCGCCGCGGTTCCGTGGCAATAGGTGGCTTAGGCCGCGGAACCGCCGCCGTTTTGTTTCCTCTTGTGATCGTGTTTCGTGCAGTATTCTTCTGGTAGGGTTTTGGGATTTTTCAGATGGGTTATTTGTGTCCAGATTTTCCAGAAAAGAAATTTGCTTTTGGGGGCCTATAAATCCGTATTTTTATCGAACTTCACTACACTTTGACTATATTGGTTATATCTGTGATGTTTGTATGTATTGAACGTCGGCTAATCGCTATATGTCGATTAGTCGGGGTTATACATCTCTGTGATCTGTGTTTGATGTTGGTTTGTGTATATGAATGCGTTGGATTGTCGCGGGTGAATAGCCGGGGTGGATGTGAGATGAGTGTTTCTTTTTCTTTCATTCATTGTAAAATGTAAATTGATGTAATAATATTATTTGTATGGCCGCACAACCGGGTCGGGGTTGTAGCCGTCATTGTATAATTCTTTTTACTGTTTTTGCTCCTAGGATAGACCCATGGAGGGGGTGCACAAACTACCGGGTATCTCGAAGTGCCGAGTGGCCTACTCACGGCGTTGAGGGAGGTTGCTTCGCTTCGGGTACTTGGCGGGTAGTTTGCCGCACCCGTAGAGGTCTTGGGTGGGGTATTGGCTATTCACCGCGACCGTGTAATCCGCTTTTCGTTGCAGGCTCGAACGGATTGCGGATTCCTAGTATATCCAATGTATTCATCTGTGATCTGTAATGTCTATCATTGCTATATATATATAACTATTTAGGCGTTGCTTATGTTTTACAGCCGCGCTAGCCCAGCCCCCGCTCTGTCGTTAGTTAAGTAACCTAACGGGTGATGACGGGGCCCCGTGGCGAATGCGAATGGCATAAGCGTACGTCATATTTTGGTTGTTTTCTGCAATGGTAGGATTAATTGATGGGACGCATTAAAAGAACTAATGCAAGAATATCACGCATTAAAAGAACTAATGCAAGATAATAAACCAAGCAAAAGTCGTTGGAACACTTTCGAAAAACCACTCGGTTCTTTTCAAAACTAACTTTTAAATGCGGAGCTTGAGCCACTCCTTTTAAAAGCTATCTCGTTCCATCGATTATATCAAGTTCACTACGTTCACGGTTTCGCCAAAACCATTCGTAGCCCTCCGTCGTTTCATATGAATATTCAATAGTATTCAAGCTATGTTTGTTGACCTTCGTCAAGGCGTAGTGATTGGTAGCTGTTGAGTGTTCATATATAGCATAGATAGATGCGTTGGTTTGAGACAGTCGTATTGCCTTGTTGACCTTCGTCAAGGGTATATACGGGTGGGTTCAAATTAACCTGGAAAATGACGGGCAGAACTTGACATGTGACTTATGATTTGTTGACCTTCGTCAAGGTCATAAGAGCATGGGGCAAAAATCCACATCGGGAGTTTCATAAGTACTGAAACTTGCTAGATTTGCATACCATTTGGAGTGTGGTGATTCTGGTAGGATTCTTTCAGTTTCATCACACGATGATATTTGGATCCCGATCCTACTGTGAGTATATGCTACTCCTCGGAAAATTTCTCACTAAACGATCAATGCTATAAACCAAGTAGGTGTCTAGAAAGGTGTTAGCGGGGCTACGCCCCCAGGGAAAAGAGGTTATTTAATTAAGGAACTTCGCGAAAGCGTTGGAAAACCTCCCTCGAAGTACCAACACTGGCCTGGCTGAACGGTTAAGCAAGTATTGTGCGGTGGGATTGATCCCGACTAATTCTTCCTTTATGGTTTGAGGAGGGATTCGAGAGACAGTGGGAGCTATCCTGTTTAGACAAATTAAAAACCACTCTAAACTTGCAAGAGCATCGTGCTAAAGTGTTTCTTCTCTCTCTCCTAATTGCAGCGACCAATCGACATGACTGGACTTAAGTTACTTCTAGATAAAAACATACTGACAGGGCCAAACTACAAAGATTGGCTCAGGAATGTCAAAATGGCAATCACTTACGACAAGCTGGGGTATCTCCTTACCACCAAAGCTCCCCCCGTCCCAGGTCCCACCTCCAGCGTCGCGGATAAGAAAATCCGTAAGACTTGGGAGATAGATAGCGCGAAGGCCAAATGCCTTGTGCTTGCCTCTATGGACAACGAACATCAGAGGAGGCATGAGAATATGGACCTCGAGTCCATATTTCTCCATACAAAAGAACTGTATGGAGAGCAGTCTCGTATCGCAAGATATGAAGTGTCGAAGAAGTTGTTTTCGGCAAGGTTGGCCGTCGGATCATCGGTAGCGGAACACGTGCTTAAGATGATTGGCTTCATTGAGGAGCTCGCGGACCTTGGGACCACGTTGGAGAATGAACTCTATACTGATTTGATTCTCCAGTCCCTTCTTTCCACTTACGCCCAGTTTATTCTTAACTTCAACATGCAAGGAAAGGAGGTTGAACTTTCCGAGCTTCTGAACATGTTTAGGAGTGCTGAGGGCACCCTACAGAAGAGTAGGGAAACATCCACTTTGTTTGTAGGAGGATCTTCTTCTTCTAGGTCCAAGGCGAAAGCCAAGGGAAAGAAGAGGAAAGCCCCCGCCAAACCAAGGGGCGGTGTTAGTAAAGTGGATACGAAGGGAAAGGCGAAAGCAAAAAGGATAGCGGGGAAACTTGTGGATAAAGAAGAATGCTTCTATTGTCATAAGAGTGGACACTGGAAGAAAGATTGCAGGGCTTGGAAGGCCAGGACACAGGAACTGAAGCAGGTTGCGGCTTCAGCTTCAGGTGTGTATGTTATTGAAAACTGTCTTTCGATAAACTCTACTTCCTGAGTATTGGATACCGGATCAGGATCTCATATCTGTAATTCTTTGCAGGCGTTGAGAAACCGTAGGTTTTTGAAGGCAGGTGACATGACCCTCAGAGTTGCGAACGGAGCTAGCATGGATGCTAAAGCCGTGGGGGACTATCACCTGGGAATGTCAGATGGACATGTTTTGGTTTTGCGTAATTGCTTTTTTGTACCCAACGCAACTTGTAATATCATTTCTGTATCTTTGGTTTCTAAAGAAGGTTATGAATTTGCGTTTGTAAGTAATGTTGTAAACATTCACCTTAATCAAGTTCTGATTGGGTCAGGTACATTGAGCAATGGTATATACGTGTTAAACCAACCACAGATTTTCAATGTCCAGAATACACACAAAAGAAAGTCTCCAGATATAAATCAGGCTTTCTTATGGCATTGTAGACTGGGTCACATCAATGAGACACAGTTGACTAAGTTACATAAAGAAGGATACTTGGATCCGTTCGAGTATCAGTCTTATGCCACTTGTGAATCTTGTCTCATGGGAAAGATGACAAAGACTCCGTTCACTGGACACGGAGAAAGAGCGAGCGAGCTCTTGGGACTCATACACAGTGATGTGTGTGGTCCAATGTCTACACATGCGCGAAGCGGTTATTCATACTTCATTACTTTCACAGATGATTTCTCTAGGTATGGACATGTCTTCTTAATGAAGCACAAATCTGAGGCCTTTGAGAAATTTCGGGATTACAAGAATGAAGTTGAAAAACAAACAGGCAAAAGTATTAAGATTCTAAGATCGGATCGAGGTGGTGAATACTTGAGTGCCGAGTTCCTGGACTATTTAAAAGAGAATGGAATTCTCTCTCAGCGTACTCCTCCATACACTCCGCAACATAACGGTGTATCGGAAAGGAGGAATCGAACCCTATTGGATATGGTTCGTTCCATGATGAGTAAGGCTGAGTTACCGCGATCTTTCTGGGGTTATGCGCTAGAAGCAGCTGCATATCTCTTGAACAAGGCTCCCACCAAGACTGTGCCTACCACTCCATATCAGATGTGGAGTGGGAAGAAACCCTATCTTAAGTACCTTAAGATATGGGGATGCCCAGCTTTTGTAAAAAAGCAGCATGCGGACAAGCTCGAGGCACGTTCAGTACAGTGTAAGTTTGTGGGATACCCAAAGAACTCCAGGGGGTATCTGTTCTATTCCACTGAGGAACAAAAAGTTTTTGTTTCTCAACATGCCCGCTTCTTGGAAACTGAGTTTTTGGAAACCCAGATAAGTGGGAGCGCAATAGAACTGGAAGAAATTCCAGAACCACAAGCTATTACTGAAAGCTTGGAAGAGCCAGTAAGTTCAAAAGAACAGGACATTCCTACGCCGCTCCGCAGGAGTAGTAGGCAGTCTCATCCGCCCGAGAGATACTATGGTTTTCTCATAGACGGGGATAGAGAGGATTGCATCATAGATTATGATGAGCCTACTAGCTTCCAGCAGGCCGTTCAGAGCGTTGACTCGGTAAAATGGATGGATGCAATGCGGACCGAAATGGAGTCCATATACACCAACAAAGTATGGACGTTGGACATTGCTCCAGACGGGGTAAAACCCGTAGGATGCAAGTGGATCTTCAAAAGAAAGATTGGTGTAGATGGACAGGTTGAGACCTATAAAACTAGACTTGTTGCAAAGGGTTTTCGTCAAAGACCTGGTTTGGACTATGACGAAACCTTTTCTCCAGTGGCTATGCTGAAATCCATTCGGATCCTTCTTGCCATTGCTGCCTTCCACGATTACGAGATTTGGCAGATGGACGTAAAGACCGCTTTTCTAAATGGAAATTTAGAGGAGTGTGTCTATATGGATCAGCCAGAGGGTTTCATTCAGAGTGGGAGCAGCGGAAAGGTGTGCAAGTGGCTTAAGTCCATCTATGGACTAAAGCAGGCATCGCGGAGTTAGAACATCTGTTTTGATGAGACGGTCAAGGAATTTGGCTTTATCAAAAATCCAGATGGACCATGCATCTATAGTAGATTTGTAGCGAGAACTGTAGTATTCCTTGTTTTATACGTGGATGACATTCTCTTAATAGGAAATGACATTCCTATGCTACAATCTATCAAGGGGTTCTTGTCGCACAGGTTCTCCATGAATGACCTGGGTGATGCCTCATACATCCTGGGGATCCGGATCCATCGTGATAGATCCAAGAGGATATTAGGACTTTCACAGTCCAGGTATTGAAAAGATTCAGTATGGAAGATTCCAAGCGCGGTAACCTACCGGCTTGTCACGGGATCACCCTCTCTAAAGAGATGTCTCCCAAGACTGATTTGGAGAGGGATCGCATGTCGATTATACCCTACGCTTCTGCGGTAGGCTCTATAATGTATGCGATGTTGTGTACCAGACCGGATGTAGCTTATGCACTGAGTGTGGTAAGCCGGTATCAGTCAAACTCTGGGGAGAAACACTGGATAGCGGTAAAGAACATTCTCAAGTACCTGAGAAGGACTAAGGAGATGTTCTTGGTGTATGGAGGAAAAGACCTCCAGATCGAGGCCTTTGCTGACTCCAGCTTCCAGAGTGACAAGGATGATTCTAAGTCCATGTCGGGTTTTGTCTTTACCCTCAATGGAGGGGCGGTGTGTTGGAAGAGTTCCAAACAGGAAACCGTTGCAGACTCGACTATGGAAGCGGAATACATCGCTGCATCTGATGCCGCAAAAGAAGCTGACTGGATGAGGAAGTTCTTGAAAGAACTTCAGGTGGTTCCGTCCATTGTTGACCCAATACCTCTGTATTGCGACAACAACGGGGCTATAGCTTTAGCGAAGGAACCCAGGTCCCATCAGAGATCCAGACACATCTTGAGGCGGTATCACCTGATCAGGGAGATCGTGGATCGCAAGGAGATCGAGGTTCGGAGGGTTGCTTCAGAAGAAAACACTGCAGATCCATTCACCAAGGCCTTACCCCAGACTCAGTTCGAGCGGCTGATCGAGATGATAGGTCTTCGATACGCCAGTACATGGCCTTAGTGCAAGTGGAAGATTGTTAGTGTATATGCCCTAGAGGCCATTACTGTATCATACTAGTTTGTATATTACTTAATGGAAGCTTGGGATATTCACCTTGTATAAACAATCTTGCTCAATATAGTAGTATGCTACTTGGTTTGTTTCTACTTCAATGTGTACATGTGTTTATTTTTGTATATCACCTATACACATTAGTGGAGCCCTTAGGATCTTTGCTTGATTACCAGCGTTGTGATGGCAGTCACACTAGTGGGGGCTGGGTAATCTATAAGCACATCCTTATACAGGTCCCTAGTCGCAGGACTATCGAGACAGGGCATCGATACTCCGGAGTAGACTAGCGTATGCGCTTCTCATCCCAGTGTGGGAGATGGTCTGTCCCACAGCCATCAGTACGTCGTACTGGAGATAGTATACGGGTGCTCGTTAGGTTACGAGTACACTGGACAGGACTCGTCGGGAACTGACAAGTTGGTATTATACCTATCGTCAGTTATCAGTTCCCAGGTGACATGAGTACAGCTTAGTCCGCTGACTTGACACTGGCACTTTGCCTCGAGTATGTTCCCACTGCACTTTGATCACTACCCTACCACGGCTCAAAGGAGTCGTGCAAACAGGTAGTAGTTGGGTGCAGTCCCGAAGCACTTGGAGGCAGTGACGGTTAGACAGGATTCGTCTCTCCCGGTATTAGGGGTTGACATCGCGCTGTGTCTAGGAGAGACATTACACGAGTAGTCCCTGGCCAGGGCAAGCGAGATATACTGGTAGGCTTCCAGTGTTATCTCACGGTGTTTTGGGCTTCACTCCGACACGACTTGTACCGCTATTAGGGGACTGACATTTACCGCCCCCTAGGCCCGCCATGCGAGGTATCAGACGAACAGACCGGACTGTACGGAGACTGTCACACTCAGACTCAGTAGGAGTTCAGATGGGGTTCACCTCGTCAGTCTTCTTGTCGGCATCTACCTGGGGACCGTTACGCACAGCTAGTGCCGCTTGCGGTCTGTGGTTAAACCCACTGCCAGCGTAGTGTCGAGTCTTTAGAGTCCCACACGGAGGGCTATTCGCCTCTGGGCAAAACAGAGTCGAGGTCGCATGGTTTTGCGACAGGGTTCGTTCTCATCCGCGCACTTGTGCACGTTTGGAGTCCGGACGGATATTACTGGCTGGCTCTGGTTTGAGCCAGATACTAGTATATGTTTCGGGGTTGATTTTATCTCATAGTATTCATGTTCCTCGGAACAAGAATGCGGGTGTGTATGCACAGTTGATTGAGGCGGAGGAAGAGGTTTTTCATTAGGGTTTCGGAACGGGTGCGCATGCACTGTTGACAGTCATCTTTTTCCAAACCCTAATGAATTAGTGATATATCAATTAATAATATTAATTAAATGAAATTGTGTCATGGTTGGGTTTTTGTTGACTTGTTGACCATGGTTGACTAGTTGACCATAGTTGATTGTTTGACCATCATCATTACTTTGCAAAGATGCTCTTTGATTCTAGCAAAATTCATTTAATGAATGAAATGATAATGGTCATTCCAAACCTTCCATCAACCATTTTCATTTTCATTATTATTATTAATTTGATAATTCTTTTTGCTTTTGTTATGGTTGCAAAAAGAAAAAGAGCTCATTCTATGATATTGCTTCTCTCTCCTCACTTCATCTTCTTCTTCCTCTAGCTCAAGGAGAATCCTTCTCATGTGTTGAGAATCCCTCTCCTTGAAAGAAAAACACCCCAAAGACACTCTCTACTCTCTCTAGGGTTAAAGGTTTAGCAAGTCGGAGATCCTAGTTCACTCTAAGTTCAAGAAAGAGCCCGAAGGTTGAACCCTCAGGTGGATCCATCTTTAACGGAAGAAGGCAACGAGGAAGAACCATCAACCTCTACAAGGTTTCAAGAAGAAGGAGTTCAAGTTATGTATAACCTTTAATCCGAGTAGCTAACTCTCTTTAGCTTGTTTGCTAGTTTAGTTTAGAAAAGAACTCGACTTTGTTAGTCAATGTTGCCCCATGCGCTAAAAAAATTTGATTTTTATACCGTTTCCGCCTCCCTGCAAGAACCGGGGGTCGCAACGTGGACTTACAACAGAGATCAAGGCTGCTCTAGCCACAGGAAAGTTTTTGACTCATGAGGAAGCCCTGGAAGCTGCCCGCATTTATGAGGCAGTCATAAAAGAGAGGGGCAGACCTCAGTTTGCAGGAGTCAAACGCCCTGCCAACCAGATGGCAGGTGGAGCCACGTCCAGACCATCTTTCGTGCTGAGGCGACCCGGAGTACCAACTCATCGTCCTAGCCCAGCCTTTTGCTCTTACTGCAAGAGAACTGGACATATGATGAAGGACTGTCGTCGAGCCAACCGCCTCTGCTTAATCTGCTGTTCAGCCACTCATGATATTGGATCTTGTCCTCAAAGGCAGAACTCAGTTGCTGCACCCAGGCCAGCAAATACTTATCAGCAGCGACCAGCTCTTCCGGCACCTGCTCCTAGACTTGCACTGCCTGCACCACCTAGGGGACCACAAGCTGCACCACCTCCTCGACAGTTCCATCAATCTCAAAGGAACGTTCAGAGGAATGCTCCTCAGGCCAGGAGGAATGTGCCGAAGCGCCAGGCTTTCATGATGTCTGTGGAAGAAGCTGAGGCCACTGGCCAAGTCATTACTGGTAAATTTCCTTCTCAAACTTATCTTTTAGTTTTGTTTACCTACACACTTTCCCTATACCTAAACCTATCCCATACACCTTAGGTACAATCCTAGTAGCTTCACTACCTGCACTTGCACTGTTTGATACTGGAGCATCCCACTGCTTTATGTCGCAACGGTTTGTCCGAACCCATGCGATTCCAGTCTCACTGCTTGTATCCAGCTGGAACGTCAGTTCTGGAAATGGTATTCTATGGGATACAGCATGTGTCCAGTCATCGTCTGTAGTCGAGAGTTTTACGCTGATTTCAAAGTACTGGACATACCAAACTTCGATGTGGTTCTAGGAATGGACTGGCTTGGAACCTTTTATGCTACCATCGACTATCGTCAAAGGAGGGTAGTATTTGAGATTCCAGATCATCCGGTCTTCTATTTCAAGAGTGGAGATCGTACATTAGAGCCAAGTACTTACAAAGCGAAGCCAAGGGAAGCAGTAGTTGCAGCAGCTCATGCAGAGGAAGAATCAAGACCGGAGGTAGTTCGAGAGTTCGACGATGTATTCCCTGACGATATATCAGGTTTGCCTCCCGATCGAGCTCTTGAATTCAGTATTGACTTAGTACCAGGAGCACAACCAGTGATCAAAGCACCATATAGACTAAGTCCAGAAGGTTTGAAAGAAGTTCGAACACAGTTGGACGAATTACTGGAGAAAGGATGGATTCGTCCCAGCACTTCAAGTTGGGGAGCACCCGTACTATTGGTGAAGAAAAAGGAAGGTTCATACAGAATTTGCATCGACTATAGGGCCTTGAACGAAGTTACTATAAAGAACAAGTATCCCCTCCCGCGCATCGACGATTTGTTCGATCAGTTAAGTGGATCTTGTGTCTTCTCTAAACTAGATCTTCGTTCAGGTTATCATCAAGTGAAGGTCAAGGAGGCTGATATTCACAAAACAGCTTTCAGAACTCGCTATGGACATTACGAATTTCTAGTAATGCCATTTGGAGTGACCAATGCACCAGCAATCTTCATGAACCTTATGAACCAAGTTTTCCGGGAGTATTTAGACAGGTTCGTTGTCATCTTCATCGACGACATCCTGGTATATTCTAAGAATCAGAAGGAGCATGCGGAGCACTTACGAATTGTCCTGGAAACACTTCGACAACATAAGCTTTATGCCAAGTACAGCAAGTGCGAGTTTTGGCTAAAACAAGTTGGTTTTCTTGGACACATCGTATCAGGAGAAGGGATTTCTGTAGATCTAGCAAAGGTTTCAGCAGTCAGCGAATGGCCTACACCAAAATCAGTGAAGGATATTCGGAGTTTCTTGGGCTTAGCTGGATATTACAGAAGATTCATTGAAGGCTTTTCGAAGATAGCAACACCCCTGACCAAGCTCACAAGAAAAGATGAAGAATTTGTGTGGTCAGAAGCATGCGAGCAAGTTTTCGTAGAACTCAAGTCAAGACTGACATCTGCACATATTCTCGTCATACCGGATCAATCTGGAGGATTCGAGGTACATTGTGATGCATCCGGTAAGGGACTAGGATGTGTTCTACATCAGCACGGTAAGGTTGTGGCTTATGCTTCAAGACAACTGAAAACTCATGAGCGTAATTATCCGACGCATGATCTAGAGTTGGCAGCCGTCATTTTTGCTCTCAAAATTTGGCGCCACTACTTACTTGGTGAACGAGTGAACATCTACACAGATCATAAAAGTCTGAAGTATGTGTTTACTCAGAAGGAGTTGAATATGCGGCAGAGAAGATGGTTAAAACTCATGGCGGACTTTGACATCAACTTGCAATATCATCCAGGAAAGGTGAACGTAGTACCTGATGCTCTTAGTCGCCAACCATTATCAATGAATCTCACCACCCAGTGGAAGCTTCAGCAAGACTTACATCAAATGGAGATTGAACTAGTCATGCCAGGTGATGTTTCAAATTTGATGAATCTACAAGTTCAATCAACTATTGTCAATCAGATCAAAGCAGCTCAAGCCAGCGATGCTAAGTTGCAAAGGATCAGAGAACAAGTGGAGAATGGACTAAGAACAGATTTCATCATCCATGAAGACGGATCTTTGAGATACGGCAGTCGATTGTGTGTACCAAAGGGTCCTGTTCGGGAAAAGTTAATGAAAGAAGCTCACAGCTCTCCCTATTCAGTACATCCTGGAGGTACCAAAAAGTACAAAGATCTACGTCAGAATTATTGGTGGCATGGAACGAAGCGTGAAGTAGCCAGAAGCGTCGCAAAATGTTTGGTGTGTCAGCAGGTAAAGGCTGAACATCATAGGACAGCTGGGCTACTTCAACCGTTACCAATCCCAGAATGGAAGTGGCAGCACATCACGATGGACTTTGTAACTGCTCTTCCTCGCAGCACAAAGGGTAACGATCCGATTTGGGTCATTGTGGATCGACTCACAAAGTCGGCTCACTTCATCCCATTTCGAGTTGGCCAATCAACTGAGACATTAACGAAGAAGTACATGGAGGTAATAATCTAAATTAAGATTTAAACTCTTTATAACGTACTATCTCTGATACCCATGAACTCATACAGGAAATTGTGAGACTTCATGGAGTACCGGTCTGCATTGTCTCCGATCGTGACACCAGGTTCCGATCGCAATTTTGGCAAAGTCTGCAAGCTAGCTTGGGAACAAGTCTGAACTTCAGCACGGCTTATCATCCACAAACAGATGGTCAGTCGGAACGAACTATTCAGATCTTGGAGGATATGCTCAGAGCATGTATGCTCGACTTCAAAGGATCGTGGGAAGATCACTTACATCTTGTGGAGTTTGCGTACAACAACAGCTACCAAGCAAGCATAGGAATGTCACCTTTTGCAGCATTGTATGGAAGGAAGTGTCGATCGCCATTAAGTTGGGACGATATCGGAGATAGGGAACTCCTTGGACCAGAGATGATAGTAGCAACCGTTGATGTGGTTCGTACTATCAGGGAAAGAATGCGCGTAGCCCAAGATATACAGAAACACTGGGCTGATGCGAAGAGACGACACTTGGAGTTCCAGCCAGGAGATCATGTATTCCTGAAAATCTCTCCGAACCGCGGAGTGATCAGATTTGGAAGACGGGGAAAGTTGAGTCCGAGATACATTAGACCGTTCGATATACTTGAACGAGTCGGTGAAGTGGCATATCGTTTAGCGCTTCCACCCTCATTGGAAAGAGTGCATAACGTGTTCCACATATCCCAACTCAGAAGGTATGTGAGTGACCCCAGCCATGTACTTGATCATTCCGAGCTCACGATACAGCCCGATTTGTCTTGTGAGCAACAACCTGTGGAGATCCTGGACAGGAAAGTGAAGACACTTCGGAACAAAGAAGTTAATTTGGTCCGGGTAATATGGAGGAAAGACACTCCAGGAGAATCCACGTGGGAAAGGGAGGATGAGATGCTTGCAAGATATCCGCACCTTTTTGTAAATTAGTCCTTAAATAAAAGTTGTAAATTTCGAGGACGAAATTTTTTGTAAGGAGGGTAGATTGTAACAACTCCAATTTTGTATACCAAAAATTTGCTTTAAATATAGTGTACACTTGGAGTATTAATGTTGCTGGAAACAATTTAAGTATCTAATTCCTTACAATAATTACAAGAAGGAGCTTGTAGCTCATTGGTAACACCTTACATTGCTGAACCAAGCCACCCGAGTTCGAATCCTATACCCTACATAATTTTTATATCTTTTTTTTTTTAATTTTTTAGAAGTCAAACGGTCAAACAGCAATAACTCACAATTTATTGCAAATTAAAAAAAATAAACTATACCAAAATTCCCCCCAGACCAGACCCGACCCAACGGCGCTTGACTCGGCCGCGACTCGGCCGACTCGGCCGGCGACTCGGCCGACTCGGCCGGCGACTCTGCCGAATCGGCCGGCGCCGCCGGCCGGACTCGGCTGGTCGGCCGAGCCGTCAACACGAAAAATGTTCGTGTTGACCTGGTCTTTCCAACTGCATACTCTAAATTCTTTGTACGGTTACCAATTTTCCAATAAATCTCTTTTAATACAAATTTTAATGAATTTTTAATGATTTTTACATTTTTTAAAAATATTTTTTAATCCAAACCCTAACCCTAGCCTAGCCTTATATAAAGACCCCTACCCTCTACCTTTTCCCTTCACAACTCTAAGTCCACTCTCTCAAATTCTCGAGAACTCCGTACGAAGAGCGAGAAGCGAAGCGCTGCCGAAATCGACGACGGATTCCGGCGACCGGATCGGGACCTTAGCGACGTTTTCAACGAATCAACAACCATCACGACCTCTAGCTTCATTAGCTTGTCCAAACCGTAAGTCCCACCTTCTTCTATCTCTCTTTTCTTTAAAGTAAAAATACGACTTTTTGGAACCCGACGGAAATCGGACAAACCGATTTCCGATTCGGTTTTTCTCTAAATTTCCACTTGTCACCTAATACATATTATCTACCCATATCCATGTTGACTATTAATCACCCATAAACCAATTTAATCAAACTTTTTCACATAAAATGATAAGTTCTTTGTAAAACCGTACTCCTTTCATAAAAATACCATGAAGTTCATTTTTCTTAGTTTAATCAATTACCTCACTCATAAATATGTTTATCTTGATCACTAAACTTGTAGAATCCAATTTGAATGAAATTTCACACATGAAATGATAACGTTTTTAAATACCGTATTCTTGCACTTTAATACCTTCAACTTTAACTTGTCATATTTTACCTTTAAATTTCACCAAAACTTAAAATAAGTCACGGGGTAATGACCTACCCCTACACACACTCAATATAACCCTAATTGATAAATATAAAAAATACAGAATACGAAATTACAGGACTTTTCACTAAAATACCATAATCTTTATAACTTTTATTTAAAGCTTTAAGTTGTAAACTTTTCTAGATAAAATATTTTAATAAAATGAAAACACGATTGGTCATGGACATCGATCGTTTATCTAAACTGTCTTGTGGTGTCTAGGCTAGGCAAGTGAGCTTGGGTAACTTTAAAAGGCCCGTTTCACGATTCGTGAGCGGATCCCTCCCTCCTCACTTGTACTTACCTGGCCGCAATTGACGGTGAAGAGGCGATTTGAGGCTTCTAATGACTCATCGTTTAGACCTTAGAAATAGGCTAGTTGGTTTAGGAAACCCTAATAACTAAAAATACGGAAAACTATACTTTTTGCAAATAAATACCCTATATTAATAAAACCGTTTTCCTAAATGAAAAGTATTTATAAAACCTAAGCAAAGTGCCGCTACAACCCACTTTTGGGGAACCTGTCAGGGAAAGTACGGTTCATCGTGCACCCGCAGGCTAGTAGTGCGAGATTCAGACCTCCGCAAGGAGCATTCGGTCTCGAAAGGTTTAAAATACGATATTTAAGGAAAATGAGATTTTTGAAAATAAAATATTCATTTAAAAAATTATTCATGTGTTAATATATATAATTATCATTTTAACACCTATTTTATCCTAAAATAAAGTTTCCACATTTTTTCTAAAAAATTACAAGATTAAAAGTTACACTAAAATACCATGAATTTTAGATAAACCAATTAATACCTTTTTTAGGATATATTCACTAGAATAACACAAATAAAATTCACATTCATTATAACAATTAAAGACGAATATTAAAAACTTGAGGTGTATTTTGAAAACTATACAAAAGTACTTTTTACATAAAACCCCATCATGTTTCACAACTTACAATAAGGCCCCTAGCTAATATTGAACTTCAAATTCTCTTCTTTTAGTCTGACTCGGGTTAGAGTCTGACTATTTCTGACTTGAATATGATTCAAGTCAATCTATATTCTTTTATATTCCAATACAATTTGAATACATGAATCCATGAACCCAGTTAACAATATATTCTTTTTGACTGAATCAAACCATGGATATTCATCCATTATCCTGATATTCCATTTACCTGATTATACAGTTGCAACATATTTACTGATATCATGGTTTTGGTCAGTCAACCAACTTACATATTCCAATACTACAATATTGTTAAAACATTACGGGGTTTAAGGGGTAGATTGGTACGGAAGATGTTAAACGTGGCACGAGGTGGTCAGATTAAGACACCTAACCTGAATCCTGTTGCTGTTGTACCGTGGCATAACGGTTCCTTGTACTTTCCGTTTGCCCTGATCTCTAGCATATATAGATCCCCCTCGTATACACTGGCATCCTTCTGTACCAAGCTACAAACAACAGCGTTACACAATGTTCCATAATATTCAACATTATAATACTTTAGAAAATACTGTTACTCTATCATTCTCATTCTTCTTATTCTTTTGGGACTTACCGAGCGACCTGTTCGCTGACGATATTCTATCTCTTTCTTCTTTGAATGTCGTCAGGTGCGTTGGACCAAGTTGAGATCGAGCCCACCGGTGAAGATTTGGAGCAGTTCCAGGCAGACCCAGAGCTCTAGATAATTGTACCTTGTTCTTTCCAGTTTATTTCATTTCCTATTATGCCATTGTTTAGGCATTGCTTTTCATTCCAGTTGTATTTTCTTTTCCTGCATTGTAAAAAGAATGTTATTAATAAATGTTGCTGTTATTTCTATATTATTCGTCTCTTGTGATTTACTTTATATTGCTTAGTTACGTTTAGCGTATATACTTCTGAGTATATACGTAGCGGGCCTCGTCGCGTCCACTTCGCCGTACACTGGGAAGCGGGGCGTGACACACTTAGCGGAGCTTTGCTCTAAGGGGGTCTAAAGAGAACTAAAGGGAACCCTATTAAAGTTCCATTAATAGAGTTCTGCTCTATGAAAGATTTTTTTTTCTTGTATATTCCTGATTCACCAATGGAGCTTTACTCCTTCCAAATCATATAGAAGAACTCTTAAGAGTTTTTCATGGATCCTAGTGGTTAGAGATGGCGTTCTATTTTTTAATGAATTATACTGTCTTGCTTAATCAGGCCGTCTGCTAATTTTGTTAGGTTTCTTTTACAGAATTAATGGACGCCCACATGTACGACCTTAACGAGATCATTTCTTATGGGGACATCCGCCGACTCGGCCGTTCTCAGAACCGAGAATTTACCAACGCCGAGTGTGCCGAAATCATGAGCTGCTTCGACGCATACAACGGCCAACTGCTTCCTCGGCGCTCCCCTCTCCTGAAGCTTATTGTGGGAGTAATTTGGGAAGCGCTTTCTCTATTCTGTACTAGTGTGCCACTTGGGGCATTGGATGCCGCCGAGGATAAGGTGCACTCGGTGTATCTGATGGGCCTAATCTCAAAGAGGAGGCGAGATAACCTTATCGATCTTCTGCACCAAGCTTTTCAACAGTCTGCAATAGTTGCTGCCTATCGGAGGGAGGAGGACATCAGTGAGGATCCCGACGCTCGGGCTCGCGAAAGGAAGCACACTAGGATGGTTCGCCAGGCTTGGAAAGTCTTGGACAAGGTTACTTTTGAGTTCCTCAATCCATGTCCTGGATTTGAGGTTTTGCCATTGTAACCATCTCGATAATGTCTTTGTCTATTTCTTTATAATTGTAAGAACCTTTTGCAATATGAATGGAAAATTTCTCATTTCACCTTGTCTTATTTCTCGTTCTGAGACTTTTGCACATGCATGAATAGAGGTGTCTCGAACGCTTGATCAAATGCAAATCGGATGTTCTTTCTGTCACTTTCTTCTTTCTTTGATTATCTGCATGTTTCCTTAGTAAACATGGTCGATAGATGATAGAGCGAGCATCTTGTCTTGGTTTCTTCAAGAGATAGTGATGGCTTAGGCCGCAGGTTCAAATATGCTGCCTAAGACTTTTCAACTTCATGAGCCTTGAGGGTCTCATAAAGACTTTTCTCCCTACGAGTCGAGAGGATCTCGTAGGTGTATTTTCTCCTTAGGAATCGTGAGGATTCCTAAGCGCGTTTCCTCTTATAAGTCGTAAGGATCTTATAAGAGAATTTTCCTTCTTACGAGTCGAGAGGACCCGTAAGCGGTTGTTTCCCTCCTTGTCGAGATTCGACTTCGGAGAGTGAGACCCGTGGATAGTATGCAAGAGACCGTTTTGGGCCGACTTGCAGGATCCCATTGCTTAGGAAACAAGTTTTTTTTAATCCCTGCTGCCTAAGGCTTTACCTCACGAGTCGAGACGAATCGAGCAGTTCTCGCAAAGACATCAATTTCCTTACGAGTCGAGACGAATCGAGCATTTCTCGCAAGAATATCCTAATTTCACAGTTAACCTCTGCTCTTTACGACAGAAGTCCGTTAGGGTCTGTGGTACTTAGGGTTTTGGCCGTTGTACCGTCGCTCCTCGATAGGCAATCGTGCTGTTCGAGTAGCCCTGCGACTGTCGTGTTTCTGATCCCTTCGGGGGATGGACAAGACGTCTTCAAGCAATCCTCCTTAGCAGTTTGACCGTCGGAAGAGCAAGCGTTAGGAATTTTGCCATGCCGCTTTTTACTTGAGGTTAGGCTCATTTTGGAGAGCCTCGATGAGTCATAACCACTCTGCGCTGGTGTGGGATGATCTACGATAGTCTTTCAGGTTTTATGTGAGTTGCCATCAAGACCCTGAAGTCAGGAATTTGTCCTTTGCTTCGTTTGCTGGCATTGCGTCTGCTATATCGAAACGAATGTCGCGGTTGTCTCTAGGTTGTTGGTGAATCGTCGAGATTTGGAACTAGGGACTTTGCCATGGCTCCACTGTTTGATGATGTCGCGTCTGCTGTGTCGAGACGAACATCGAAGTGGTGACCATTCCGCACTGGTGTGAGATGATCTCCGGTTGTCTTTCAGGCTTTATATGATTTGCCGTTAAGACCTTGAAGCTAGGAATTTGGCCTTTGCTTCGTTTGCTTTGGCGTGTCCGAATCCTGGTAGGGGAAGGACGATGTAGTGACATCTCGTCTGCTGTATCGAGACGAATGCCGAGGTGGAGCTGGGATTTTGCCGTTAGTCCGCTTGTTTGACCATGGGGTTTCGTTGCCGTTGGATCTGCATCTTGCTGGACTGCGAAGGAACGCTTTTGTTGACATTGCGGCTGTAACGAGACGAATGCTGAGGTGGAGCTTGGATTTTGCCGTCACTCCGCTTTACTGACCATGGGGTCTTTTGTTGACGTTGCATCTGCATCCTGCTGGACTGCGAAGGAACGCCGTTGTTGACATTGCGTTTGCTGTAACGAGACGAATGCTGAGGTGGAGTTGGGATTTTGCCGTCACTCTGTTTTGCTGACCATAGGGTCTTTTGTTGAAGTTGCATCTGCATCCTGCTGGACTGCGAAGGAACGCCGTTGTTGATATTGCGTCTGCTGTAACGAGACGAATGCTGAGGTGGAGCTAGGATTTTTCCGTCACTCCGCATTGTTTCGACCACGGGGTCTTTCGTTGACGTTGCATCTGCATCCTGCTGGGCTGCGAAGGAACGCCGTTGCTGATTCTTAGGCTGTAGATATTGTCGTTAAGATTTGGAACTAGGGACTATGCCATGGCTCCGTTTCGTTGCGACTCTGAGGTCGGTTGTTGACGTCATGTCTGCATCTGGTTGGAGTGAGGAGAAACACCGTTAGCGATCTCTAAGTTGTCGATATCGACGTCGAGACCCTGAAGCTAGGGATATTCTTTTGCTCCGTTTGTTAATATCGAGTCTGCAATATTGCGACAAATGTCGAGGTTGTCTCTAGGTTGTCTATGAACCGTCGAGATTTGGCTTCGCTTTCTGGCGGATCCTGTTGGGAAGGTATGGTTCCCTTTTTGTTTGTGCCCCTAGATTGTATACAGGGATCAATGTGATTTCACCTGTAGGGCAGCGGTTTCATTCATTTTTTTTATTATTTTCTTTCCGCGATGCCCTATCATTTCAGATTTATATCGCGAAAGTCGCGATTGCCCCATCATTTCGGCTATTTTTCGCGGTGCCCAATCATTTCGGCTATTTATTTTATTTTCACTCGCTGTTTTTTATTGTGAGGTGCCCAATCATTTCGGCTGTTTTTTCTTTATTTTTGCTCGCTGTTTTTTATTGCGAGTTGCCCCATCATTTGGCTATTTTGCATGCATACATTTCTACTTGCTGATTTTTATTGCAAGTTGCCCCATCATTTCGGCTATTTCGTATGCATGTATGGCTCGCTGTTTTTTTTATCGCGAGTGTGGATCTTGGAATCTGGTGCCAATCTCAACATCAGCATCGCTACAACTGGAATATTGCCAGGAGCGAATCATCATTTGCCATGAAAGGACTTGGAATTTGATACCGGTTTAGGCATCAGCATCGCTACAACTGGGATATTGCCAGGTGCGAATCATCATTTGCCTCTGTCGATGTCGAACAAAGGTGGCTTAGCGAACAGGGTTAGGGTCCTGTCGACTAAGGCTTTTGACTTCATGAGCCGTAAGGGTCTCACAAAAGTATTTCTCCCTACAAGTCGTGAGGATCTCGTAGGTGTGTTTTCTCCTTAGGGATCGTGAGGATTCCTGAGTGTATGTTCCCTTGTAAGTCGTAAGGAAATTACAAAAGGTTTTTCTCCTTATAAGTCGAGAGGACTTACAAGGGTTGTTCACCGTATGGACATATCCCTAGTCACGGGTGGGACTTGGTTAGGAAAATGTTTATTCGCGCCCGTGGATTATATACAAGGGTCAGTATTGAGCCGCTTGTAGGGCACTATCGAAGGTTGTGGGGGTTTCTTAAGAAAAGGTTCAGGTCTCTTTAACTTAAGACTTTCAAATCTTATGAGCCGTGAGGGTCCCATAAGAAAGTTCTCCTTACGAGTCGTGAGGATCTCGCAAGTGTAATTTCTCCTTAGGAATCGTGACGATCCCTAAGTGTGTTGCTTCCCTGTGAGTCGTAAGGATCTCACGCGGGTGGTTTCTCCTTACAAGGTCGAGAGGACCCTGTAAGCGTCTTTTAACAAGGTTGCGCCCTTTCGGGTTTTCACAAACACTCGCCGGTAGCCCTGCTGTTTTTACTCACGGAGCCTTTTCGGGTTTTCATTCGTGCCCATTTTGCTTAGGGACATACCGTTTTTTTATTCTGTTTATTATATATTTTTTTTACGAGGTCGCGCCCTTTCGGGTTTTCACGAACACTCTCTGGTAGCCCTGCTGTTTTTACTCACGGAGCCCTTTCAGGTTTTCATCCGTGCCCATTTCGCTTATGGACATACCGTCTTTTTTTTATATTCTTTTTATTCTTTTTTCTAACGAGGTCGCGCCCTTTCGGGTTTTCACGAACACTCGTCGGTAGCCCTGCTGTTTTTACTCACGGAGCCCTTTCGGGTTTTCATCTGTGCCCATTTCGCTTATGGACATACCTTTTTTTCAGCCTGAGAATGCTGCGGTAGTAGTTTAAGGACGTTTCAGTCCTCAGCTAGTTTTAGGACGTAGTGGTCTGTCGTTAGTTTAAGGACGTTTCGGTCCACTGTTAGTTTAGGGACGTTTCGGTCCACTGTCGCCGTATGTGAGGCGAATTTCTAGTTTACTGACTTTTCGGTCTATGGGGCTTTCTCTATGACTGAGCATGATGCCCCCGGCGTGTCCACCCTTCTCGGAGCATGTGGTTGCGGCGGGCTCACCTTCCAGTTGTTGGACAACGCGAACTTGCCCTGTTGGTATTGATCTTCAACCCAGTTTTTGAAGACGTAGCAGTTTTCAATCGGATGGCCCAATACTTGGTGGTAAGGGCAGTAATTAGGAGTGTTGATATCATTCAGTCATGGTTGGAATTTCGGCTCCGGTAGAGTGATAAGCCTGCTGCGCACCGCCATTTCGAACAGCCTCCTTGTTTCATCCTGGGGAAATGAGTAAGGACGTCTCAACCTCTCATAAAGGGGTTGCCGCTTGTTGTTTTGGCGAATAATCGGTCTAAGGACACTCGATTGCTGTTGCGTGTTGGCGACAAAAGCCATTTTTCCTTTTCCTTTATCCCTTTTGTTCGCTCCGTTGTTTGTAGATCTGAGATTCTCTCTGGGTATCGCGAAATTGCACGGCTGAATGTTCTCGCAATTCCTTAATTCTTCAGAGATGGACTCTTTGAAGAGAGGGCCGAGGGCTACTTTTTCGTCGGAATCGCTCCCGAAGGTGAGAACTCGTGATCCCCCAGGATCATCCCTATGACAATTGCTGACAACTCTTTTACGCTCATCTATCGCCTTCTTCCGCTGTCTACGAGCTTCATGCTTTGTCCTGTTGACGTGTTGCCTATGAGCGACATACCCTTGCCACCAACACTTAAAGGAGTCGCAGTCTTCAGTAGGATGTATGATCTTCTGATGATATAAGCAGAATTTAGGATGCATCTTTATTCCACCGAGAGTATTTTCTTCGTAGGGCGGTAGCTTCATCCCCACTGATAGGGCTTTGGCGAACCTTTTCCTCGTCTTGAATTTGTTTTTATCCGCAGCGGATGACCTTTGATTTTACGGAAGTGCCTCGACTCTTTGGTCTAGTAATCGGTGTTTGGCTCCTTCTAATATGGCCATCTCACGCTCTTGATTGGCTTTAACTTTCAGACGAATCTCATTCAGGAAGACATCGATCATCTCGTCTGACGGCCGCAGAATTTCTGGTTCAGGGTCCGCCCTCGGTTTCTTGGCGCAAGGAGCCTCTTTATCATCCACTAATGAGTGAGAGATCACATGACAACTCGCTACATAGTCTTTGGATTCATCTGATGAGTCTTCTCCATTGTTTTCATCCTCAACAAAAGAACAAGCTGCCCCCGGCGTGTCCGTCTTCTTTGGAGTGTGCGGCTGTGGTTGGTTTGCTTTCCACTTTTCAGACAGCGCGAACTTGCCTTGTAGGTACTGATCCTCGACCCATCCCTTAAAGACGAAGCAATCCTCGATCTGGTGACTTACCGTTTGGTGGTAAGGGCAATAATTGGGATTATTGAGATCGCCTGGCTGCAACAGACATTTTGGACTCGGCAGATTGATGAGTCTGTTGCGCACTGCCAGCTTAAACAGTCTTCTCGTTTTATTCTGAGGAAACGAGTAAGCACGTCCCAGTCTCTCCTCGAGTGATGGGTGTGGATGCATGTTGTTTTGGCGAACAACCGGCTTTGAGTTGCTCGGTTATTGCTGAGCATTGGTGAAGACGATCTCCTTCCCTTTCCCCTTCTCATTTCGAGAGTCCGGTTTTGGAGGAGACGGTCCATGGCCCATCTGGTCCATTTTGGCTAATTTGTCGATCAAGGCCTGGAAGGTGGTCGGCCTGAAGAACATCATGAATTGCGAGATGGTCGCTTGCGGATCAAGAGTACCCACGAACATGCCTACTGCAGGTGCTTCTTCGATGCGTTGTTCGCATTTCGACCATAGGTTCCGCCATCGTGTTGCATATTGGACCCACGTTTCGCCTGGCCTTATCCTGGCGTTGATCAGCGCTGTTATCGGGGTGCGTTCACTAGCACTCGCGAATCGCTGAGTAAACATCAACTCCACTTCAGCGAAGGTCTTGACGGAGTCATTTGGGAGTTTGGAGTACCACTCAAATGCCGTTTCCGATAAGCTACCGATGAACTGGCGAAGCAACAATTTATCATCACCGCCGGTATTGCCACAAAGAGCCCTGAACTGGGCAACATGTTGATGTGGATTCCCCGTCCCTTTATATACATGGAACTTAGGGATCGTATATCCGGGCGGGTAACTGATTTGGTCATACCAGCTCGGATAGGGTCGTCCGGTTTTGACGATTTGCCCAGCCGCTTCACTCGCCTGATGAGCTCGTATTTGCTGAGCTATATAGTCATCCAGTGCGGCCCTGGAAATGGTTTCTTCCTTGGCTGCTGAAAGAGCCGGAGGAGGATTCGATGTCTCTCCCCTGTCATTTTCAAGGACGATCGGAGGATCTTCAGCAGGAGGATCTTGCTGGATCATCATACCTACCATGTCCTGGAACAGAAGGGCCATTCGTTTTATATTGGCTGCTTGTTCCGCAGCCTCTTTATCCTTCTTTTCCAGTATCCTGCGAAGGAATTCAGCGTCAGTTTCTTGCTCCTGGCGTTGATCCGAGAACGCTTCGGGGCTTTCTTTTGGCCTAGTGAGTGCGGCCATCGCGTTCATCATTTCTTGGAGCTTCTGCTGTTGCTCCTGAGCTTTGGTCATTGACCGTGTAAGCGGTCTATGACCTGTAGATGCACGGCTGCCTTCCTTCCCCGATGCCATGTATACAGTATGGACTATTATGCCCCTGAACTTAGGGCGTTTAGGTTCACTACCTTTGACATTTGCTGCTGGCGTGGGAATTTTCTCCGGCCTCCTTCTCTTGTGGGCCGTCGAAGTTGAGGGGGCCGTTGCAGCGGGCACCCAAGTAGCTGTTGCTTTTTGTGGCTTGACGGAGTAATCCTTCTCCTGCCGAACCTTCATCTTTTTCTGTCGGCGGAGATAGTTTTCATCGATCACCGACTCTTGGACCTGTCGCCAGACTTTATAAATTTTAGAGGACAGCCGTTGAGGGGGCTGCTCTAGCTTCTTCTCTGGAGTATTCTCTACAGGTGAAGGAGTTCGTTTCAACACCGCAGTAGGAGAGTTTCTGCGCACCGTGTTCAGCAATTCAAAGCTATTCCCGGTTGGAACAGCAGCATCGATCCCCACCGTTGGAGCTGGTAGAGTAAATCCAGAGGGAGAGTTGCCCCCAGCCTTCCTCACTCGGCGCCATTGGCGACGTCGAGCGTGCCTTGTGGATGGAGTTGTTTCAGCTATAAGGGTGACTTTGTCGTGCCCCCTGCTTTGAGGAGAGACTGTTATTGGTGCTAGCCTGTCGAAGACTGACACCCGTTGAGAAGCAATGTCTAATTTGTCAAAGACAGACCTCTGGGCAGGGGAAGCAGCTTTGAGGATCTCACCTGGAGTAGCAACCAGAATGGCCAGCCTTATAAAAACTGACTTCTTGGAAGGAGGAGCATTTCCAATGATCTTGTCCGCTTGAGCCGGGGTGGCTATCCGCTTTGGGATGGCAGCTTCGGGTATCGCAGGCTTTCAGACGTTTTGGCCCTGTATGGTGAGAACTGAAGTATTAAAGTTGGGCGACCCGTTGAGAGGGGCTGTGGCAGTGGTAAGTCGATCAAAGACCGACTTCTTTGGAGCTTCTTGCGACGACATCTGGGCATTAAAGCTCATGGGTGGGAGCATGGTCCCGAAGAATAGTGCAGTGGTGGCTTGAGTTACCTGCTCCACTGGCAACTTGAAAAGGGAGGCCGCTTGGGGCCCATAAGTCACTCCTCCAGCAGGGACGGAGTGAGAGTTGCAGTTGCAGGTAGTGCAGTTTGAAGCCATTGTTCTTCTGTTTTCTGCACAGAGCAAGACACCAAATCTAAGTACCTTGAATCCACAGACAACCGCAGCAAACCGCGATTTGTTCGCGAACACGACACACGAAGTGTGGAGTGGAAAGAGGAAAAGGTCCCACCGGGCGTGCCGGAATCTGTTCCCCTCCGAAAGGCGGCGAAGACGTGAAGACGTCTTGCCTGAGATTTGGCACAGATGCTATTTGGTTTTATCCGTCCACCTCTCCGAAGATGCCAAGTTGATTTATGGCACCGTGTATCGAAGGTTTAGACGGATGCGTCCGATGTAGCAGACTTCGTCAGATTCCCCCTCGTTCGAGGGGTTTTTGATTGTAGGGACGTTCTTCCCTGCAGGCACAAGCCCCTGCAGTTAATTATGCTACCGCATCGCGGTAACAACTTTCTCCTTCTCCATAATTTCACTTCGTGTCGTGTGTGTTTGTTTTGTTTGTGGATGCCCGTGGATTGTATACGGAGACTAAGTGATGCCGTCGTCCATAGGACGTGGATTAGTCCAAATCCGTATTTTCTTAGATTTGGGTTTTGTGTTTTAGTTTAAGGATACGTTATCCATATTGAAGCTAAGATCAACTTAAACGTTCGTTAATGATACATTAATCTGATTTGAGACTAAGATCAGCTTAACGGAAAGAGCATTTAGGGGCTCTATTGTTCCAGTTTAGGGACGTAGTGGTCCATTTAATATATGGCCGTCGGGACCCGTCACCTCTCTGACGACGTTGAAGGATTACAACGACAGGTGTCAGAGGAGTTCAGAGATGTACCCTTGAACCAGGTGTAAATTGATTTAAGAGAGCAGCCATGCTCAGTCAATTTAATTTGAGGACTTACGGCCAGAATTAGGCTAAGTCCAGTCAAAAATGTTCAACATTTTTATTTGTCTTTGGCCTATTAGGCCTGTGCTAGGGCTTTGCCCCTGTACTGTATTTTATTCTGGCCTGTTAGGCCTTTTAAGTTGGGCTCTGTCCCCTTTTTTATAATGCAGAGTATTTGTTTTGGTCCATTGGGCCTCTTAATTGGGCTCTGCCCTTTAATAATGCGCTGCATTAATTATTCTGACAGAGTGCCACATGGCTTGTGTTAGTTATATGTATGCCCTAGAGGCCATTACTGTACATATGATGTATATTGTAATGGATGCTTGGACATATATAGGGAGGACTTTCTTGCTCAACATGATAGTATGCTATCTGGTTGTACTTTATCTTAACATGTACTCTGATTGTCTCTTTGTTACTTGTTGATAAAGCCCTTAGGATATTACTCGACTACTGGGACTATGATGAGATCATACTAGTGGGGCCACGGTAGTCGACGAGTACATCCTATAACTGTTCCTAGTCGAGGGTGTATCGAGACAGGGCATCGATGCACCAGAGTAGACTAGCGTATACGCATCTTGACTCATATGATGGGCGATGGATGATCCCATATCCATCGGTGTTTGACATCAAGGATGGTGTACGGGTGCTCAGTAGAGACTGGGTACACTGGACGGACTCGCCGAGAACTCCCAGATGGTATTATACCTCACGTCAGATGACAGTTCTCCGGTGACACTGGTACAGAGTAGTCTGTTGACCCGAGATCGTCATAGAGTCTTGTGTGATTCCCACTGTGATTTGATTTCCATCATACCACGTCCAAGAGGGCGTGCAAAAAGGTGGCTTTTGGGTACAGTCCCGAATCACATGGAGGCAATGAGCGATAGGAGGGGATTCGTCTCTCCCGATATAGGGAGTTGATGTTGTACTGTGTTCGATTGGCTATAACCGGAAATCCCTGGCCAGGGTTGCTGAGATTTACTGGTAAGTGTTATCAGTAGTTTCTCGAACTGTTATAGACCTCATATCGACACGACTTATCGACCTACTGGGGTCTGACGTTTACCACCCCTAGGCGAGATATGCGACATATCAGACGACGAGACCGGACTGTACGGGAGTGTTACTGATTGGATTCACAGGAGAATGTACAGGCTTGCTTGTTGATCTTCTGAGCGCTCAATACCTGGGTAGCTGTTACGTTTAGCTGACCGCTTGCAGCTTGTGGGTGTTTGATATGATCATCACCTACCGCCGGCGCATTGGCGATTCTTTAGAGTCCTACACAGAGGTTTCTTGGCTCAGGCAAAACGGAGTAGGGGCACATATGTGATATGTGTGGGACCGAGGATAATGCGATATGAGATACCGTATTCTATTCTCGCGATATATGATATCAGCCGGGTCATCGGATCAAGTGTTGATTCGATGAATCGGTACGGATAAATATTAGTCGGTTATATGCGATATAGCCGGATCGTCGGATCAAGTGTTGATTCGATAATTTAATGTATAATAATATATATGATATATTAAATTACATTAACTAATATTAGCTCACTAAAAGATTCTTTTTCTCACTCGGGTAATACATTGATATATATGCGATATATGTTAATTGTGTTATTTTATTTTGTTACGATAAATATTATATATGTGATATATAATATTGTAACATGATATGATAACTAATGCAGCTTGTTTAGTGGAGTTTAAACATGATTAGGGTTTGGATTAGGGTTAAGCTTTCTAGATGATTCTAGAAGGTTTTGGTTTTGTTTTGTGAAAGATATTTTCAAGTGACTCATTCTTAACCTAACCCAAACCCTAGCCTTGGTTAATTCTCTACAAAGGTTTAGTCAACCATGGTTGCATTATTCATCATTATCTCCTTTGCATTATTCATCACAAAAGGACTTCTATCATAATTCTATTATTCATCATCTTCTTCCTTCTTCTTTCTTCATGGAAAAAGCTTACTAGCTTTTTTCCTTGTGATGAAAATATGTGAGAAAAAGATAAATAAAGAGAGCAAAAATCCTACTTCATCATCCTCATCTTCCCTTGCCCTTTAGATGAGAGTGTTCACTCAATTTTAGTGAGTGTTAGCTTGTGTTAACGAAACTTCAAGGTAGATCATCTTTGTATCGAAGATCGGAAGCAAGATTGCACTTTTCTCTTCGTGGAGCCTCTCGAGAGTCCGGAGCATGATGATCGCAGCGAAGGGACTTCAACACGGAGCTTATGAAGTGAAGGACCAGATCTACAAAGATTGTAATCCCTCTCACTTAGTGTTAAAGTGTTTAGCATACTTGTTTTCGCCTAAACTCTAGTTTAAAGATCCGTATTCGGGTTGTTCGGCATGGCTAATTTTTTAATCGGGCATGGTTGATGCCTCGTAGACCCTTGTGCGCGTGCCTAGCAACCCTACAGTGGTATCAGAGCCAAGCTAGAGCTTTAGGCGAAGTGTTAACGAAGTTAAAACCCCGATCGAACCCGATAACATCAATTTAAACCCCTCTCTGGACTTTTTTCAAAAACTGGGTTTTTCCAGAATTAAAAATATCTAAAAAATTCAGCAGGCAATATTAAGAATTACGGAGCAAAATTGGTGACGTAAGCCGTACGGTCCGCCGCGGAACCGCGGCAGTAGCCTTCTTTTGCCGCGGATCTGCGGCCGTACAGTGTGCTTGTGCTGTCAATTTTGCACAGTAATATCCTTCTCTGTTGGTGATATTTTATGGGTATTTTTAATCTGACTCAAGTGTTGAGTATTCTGGGGTTTAATTTGTAATCGTCGATTCGATCAGGAATTTTAAATTCGTTATTTGTTGTCCGGGTATTTTTTAGAAACTGTTAAAAAGTTCGAACGGATATCAATAACTCACTTTTTCCCCTGTCGGAAATTTTTTCAAAAGTTGGATTTTTTCTCGAGTTTGAAACTTTCTAAGTCATGCAAGTAACGCGGTGGACCCTCTAGAAGACAACAAACCTTAACTCGATTATGTGACCGTCTTGAACTGCCTTTTGAACCTTAGGGTTTGGGGTAGTATGGCGTGCCACATGTGAGGCGTTGGCTTGACCCTTCTACGGCTGGACCATTGGTACTATGGCATGTGATAGATGTTTTTAAAATGATTTCAAGTGTTGAGATATATTGGGGAAATCTTGGGTGTTTGATTATTCGATCGGAAAGTTTAACTTTGTCTTTTCATCTGGAATGTGATACAATATTTGGAATCCACATATAGTTATGAGATAACTAATTTGAATGTTGTAAATCTAGCAGTTTAGTCTCAAATGATCGGTTGCCACGGAATTTTGATGTGATCAAAAGTCCGTCACAATCACGTAGCGTACGCGGATACTCGCCAGGTAAACTTAATAGACAGCTACGCCCCATAGCCCCGACCAAGTGACTGTAGGAGAACCCCGTCGCCAAAAGCATCTGTTCGGGTGCCTGCGGCAGCGGTGTTCCGCCTTAGTGCACTTTGTCGATGGCATCCGGGGGTGCGGCCGTCTACTAAAGTTTGCGACGAGCATTCGATCAGGATGTCGGGAATCTTGTTGAATTGCCCGACTTGATATAGAAAAGATTTTTCGATAATGAGACTAAAATGCGGGTTTATAATTGTTAGGCATGCGATGTCTAAGGAATTCATTTGGTTAGGCATGCGATGTCTAAGGTGGTTGCGGATTCCAACTGTTGTAGTTTTACACTTTCTTTTCTGTGACCGTAAGCGTAGTATATGGTGTATCGCCGGCTTCGTTGCTATACATCAACGACAATCGGGATACGCATGCTTGCTTACGTTGATGATATGAGATATTATGTGTTGCTGTGATATGTTGTATTGGATCGTCGCGTTTGAATAGCCGGGTTTTTTTTGTGAGATGAGAGTTTTTTTTCCATTCATGTAAAATTCATTTGTATGTAATATTCTTTTATTGGGGCACTTTCAGGTTGCGAAAGATGTCACCGTTGTATATTATTTACTTTTCCGCATTAGGTAGACCCAAGGCGGGGAGCACAAGTAACCGGGTTCTGGGGTCCAGTGGGAGACCATCTCGAGGAGTCGAGACCGGGTCTCCTAACTCTAGAATTGGCAGTGTTGCTTGCCGCTCTCGTAGGGGTCTAGGGATGTGGGTTTGGCTATTCATCGCGACCGTGGAATCCGTGTTTTATACAGGCTCGTATTGAAAACACGGACGTCCTAGTATATCCAATATTTCATATATGTTCTTCTGCTGCAATGTTCTGTGATGAGATCATATTACTGCATGAGACGAATGTTTATATATATGGGATATATGTTATATTGCAGATTTCGTTTTCAAACGTGATGCTTGCGAAGCATAATAAAATGGGACTTCATTAATGAGATTAATGAAATAAAAGAAACCTAAAGATGTTGTGGAATCGAATTTTCAAAAACAGGTAGCTACGGTTCTTGCTTTGCATAGCGGTGTTCCTTGTAGAACATCCAGCACCTTATTCGATAAGGAAAGGGCCGAGATCCCTTCACCATGAGTGGCCCCTTTAGCAATAACTGGCAGATGCTACACACTCGGTTTGTCTTTTGATTGCTTCTATAGTTCTTGCTTTGCACAGCGGTTTATGTGATATATCCTGCACCTTATTCGATGAGGAAAGGGCCGATGATCCCTTCACCGGGAGTGACCCCTTTAGCAAAACTAGAAAAGCCTCAAAAACACTCCATTTAAAATCACTCGATTCTACAACGATATCAAGTTCATTACGCAAAGGGTTTTCTTAAAAACCTGTCGTAGCCCTCTGTCATTTCAGATAAGTACTAGTTAGTATTCGTGTTGCGGTAGTTTGGCATGCGTCAAGGCGTAGTGTATGGTAGCTAACTAGTGCTTATCTGCTAGCATACGATGCGATTGGATTAGGGTATTCGTACGGCGTTGTTTGGCATGCGTCAAGGGTCGTGCGGGTGGGTTTAATTCAATCAAGAAATGTACGGGTTGAACTTGACTAGCGGACTATGGGTTGTTTGGCATGCGTCAAGGTCATAGCACGCTAGGGGTAAAATATTATTGGGAATTTCAAGTGTTGAAATTTGCAATGAGATTGCATACCTTCTATGAGATAGTTGGATCCCGATACCCGCTGCGAGTAAGAGTTACTCCTGGGAGAGTTTTACACATTACAATTAGCCGATCAAGTAGGTGTCTAGAAAGGTGTCAACGGGGTTACGCCCCTGGGAAAACGAGGTTTACTTTAATTAAGTTCGTGCGAAAGCACGGGGGACCTCCCTCAAAGTACCGACACTAGTCTGGCTGAAAGATTGGCGAACTTGTAGAGTGTAATTAATCCCGGCTAGTCTTTCCTTTTAGGGTTTGAAGGAAGATTTGATTAAAACAGTGGGAGACATCCTGATTAGATAAATTGATAACCAATCTAATCTTGTAAAAGCGCATGCTGAGTGTTTTCTTCTCTCTCTCTTCAGGTAGCGACCATATCACGCCTTAATCAAGATAATAAAAACGGATGAATTGACTGAACCCGCTTGTTATACTGAGCTGGGGAACGTTGGTCCTGCTCCAACTTATAATTGTTATAAGACAGAGCAGGAAATTGGGGAATACCATATTTCCCGTGCCGCCCAAACGAAGAAAGTGCATACTGATGCATCATTTTCGGGTGTGTTCATTACAGAGAACCGTTTCTCAGTATCCTTTTCGTCCTGGGTATGAGATACCGGATCAGGATCCCGCATATGTAATCTGTTACATGGGCTACAGAAAGGTAAAGAACTGAGAACGGGTGATAAGTTTCATGAGACAGAAAACGGTGCAAGTGTTGCAGCCAAGTATTACATATGCGGGTCGATATGTAATCTGTTGGTCACTGTCACCCTGTATTACCAGAATACATTGATTCTGAATGAATGTTGTTAGATACCGAACCTGATATACAACATCATATCACTCTCTTTATTAGTAAAGAAAGGATATACTTTTTGTATTGTTGGATAATGTTTTGAACATTTCCTATATCAAGAGTTGATCGGTTCAGGCACGTTATCTAAAAGCATAGACGTTCTAAATCAAATCACAGTTCTTAACGTACAGAACACACACAAGAGGAAGAGTTCAGAAATGAACAAATCCTTCTTGAGGCATTGTAGACTAGGTCATATCAATGCGACCCGACTAGCTGAAGTTACATTAAGATGCATATTTAAATTTGTTTGAATTTACATCTTGTGAAACTTGCCGGTCATGTCACAAAGATAAGATGACCATAGCTCTGTTTATTGGAAACAAAGAGAGAGTTAGTGAACTCTTGGGATTGATACATGCTGATGTATGAAAGTTTCCTGTCTACATATTCTAGGACCGGTTCTTTGTACTTCATTCCATTCTCTGATAATCTTTCAAGATTCAGACATATGTTCCTATTGAAACACAAGTCCGAACCTTTTGAGATATTCACAGAATATGAGTTAGAAGTAGAGAACCAAAAAATACGGGTAAAAGTATTATGTCCTTTGATGCGATCAAGGAGAAGAATACTTGAGCACGGAATTCCTGGACTATTCTAAAGGAGAATGAGATTCTCTTTCAGCATTACTCCTCCGTATACACCACAGCACGCCGATGTATCGGGGCGGAGCAATAACACCCTATGTGATATGGTGTGCTCTATGATGAGTACTACTGAGTTTCCTATTTCCTTTAGGGAGTTATGCACTTGTGAAGTTGCATACCTATTGAATAGGGTTCAAATCAAATCAGTTGCCTACCACTTCATATGTGATATGGAAAGGGAAGGGCCCATATCTTAAGTTTGTTAAGATTTGGGGTTGTCCGGCCTATGTCTAAAAGCAAAATCCGGATAAGCTCGAGGCAAGGTCTGTTATGTAGAACTGGAAATGTTCCAGCTATACAAACTACAGCTGATAATTTGGTAGAACCAAAGGATTCAATAGTTTCCAACGAACCTCGGCTTCTCCGCCGATCTAGTAGGGTTCCTCACCCATCTGAGAGATACTTCGGTTTCTCTATGACAGTGGGAGCGAGGATTGCATCATGAGATGATGACCCAACTAGTTTCGAGCTGGCCATCAGGAGTGGGACTCTGTAAGAATGGCTGGATGCTTAGTGATCTGAGATGGAATCCTTATACACCAACAAAGTATGGACTTTGGTTGCTTTATCTGAAGGGTTAAATCCCAATCAGGAGCAAGTATATCTTGAGAAGATTACTTGGTTTACATGGAAAAGTTGAGACTTTCAAAGCTATGCTTAAGTCCATCCAGATCCTACTTGACACGGCTACATACCATGACTACGATATCTGGCGATTGGGTGTCATAACTCATTTTCTAAATGATGTTTTAGAAAAGAGCGTCTATAAGTACACAGCCAGAGGGCTTCGTAGACACTGGGAGCAGCGGAAACGTGAGCAAGATGCTTTATGTGATAAAACATGCATCGCGGAGTTGGAACATCTGTTTTGATGTGGTAGTCAAAGAGTTTGACTTCATCAAAATGGTAGATGAACCTTGTATATACAAAAAGTTAGTAGTGAGTATGGTGGTGATCTTCGTAGAGTACGTGGATGACATACTCTTGATAGGGAAGGAGTTTCCTATGCTACGCTCGGTCAATCTCCGCTTATCACAAAGATTCTCCATATAGGATAAAAGTGATGCCTCATAAATCCTGGGTTTTGGATCTATGAGATAGATCTAATTGGATGTTAGGATACTCACTACTTGTAGTGAGATGGTATCAATCGATCCTGGGGAGAATCACTGGAAAGGTTCCAGGGTGATAAGGACGACTGAATGTCAGTCGCAGGCATTGTCTTTACCCTCAGTGGAGGGACGGTATGTTGGAAGAGTTTCAAGCTAGATACCGTGACATACTAGACGATTAAAGGCAAGATACATCGTTACCAAGGATGCTACCAATGAGGCAGTCTGGATATATATAAGTTCATGAGATGAACTTTGTTCCTACCATTGTGTGACAATGGAGTTGTGGCTTTAGCCAAGGAACTACCGTCCTATCAGAAATCCAGATATAATCCTTAGGCGGTATCACCTGATCATGGAGATGGTTGATCTCCAGGGAGATCGAGGTTAGGAGAGCAGACACAGAGGACGACCGCGCGGATCCACTCACAAAGGCCTTTTTTCCAGTAGAGACTTTTATGGGATGGTTGAGTATGAAATACTTCAAAACACAGCTAATTGTTGGGTATGTGATACCACAACAGATGGCCCTAGTGCAAGTGGGAGATTGTTAGTTATATGTATGCCCTAGAGGCCATTACTGTACATACGATGTATATTGTAATGGATGCTTGGACATATATAGGGAGGACTTTCTTGCTCGACATGATAGTATGCTATCTGGTTGTACTTTATCTTAACATGTACTCTGATTGTCTCTTTGTTACTTGTTGATAAAGCCCTTAGGATATGTACTCGACTACTGGGACTATGATGAGATCATACTAGTGGGGCCACGGTAGTCGACGAGTACATCCTATAACTGTTCCTAGTCGAGGGTGTATCGAGACAGGGCATCGATGCACCAGAGTAGACTAGCGTATACGCATCTTGACCCATATGATGGGCGATGGATGATCCCATATCCATCGGTGTTTGACATCAAGGATGGTGTACGGGTGCTCAGTAGAGACTGGGTACACTGGACGGACTCGCCGAGAACTCCCAGATGGTATTATACCTCACGTCAGATGGCAGTTCTCCGGTGACACTGGTACAGAGTAGTCTGTTGACCCGAGATCGTCATAGAGTCTTGTGTGATTTCCACTGTGCTTTGATTTCCATCATACCACGTCCAAGAGGGCGTGCAAAAAGGTGGCTTTTGGGTACAGTCCCGAATCACATGGAGGCAATGAGCGATAGGAGGGGATTCGTCTCTCCCGGTATAGGGAGTTGATGTTATGCTGTGTTCGATTGGCTATAACCGGAAATCCCTGGCCAGGGTTGCTGAGATTTACTGGTAAGTGTTATCAGTAGTTTCTCGAACTGTTATAGACCTCATATCGACACGACTTATCGACCTACTGGGGTCTGACGTTTACCATCCCTAGGCGAGATATGCGACATATCAGACGACGAGACCGGACTGTACGGGAGTGTTACCGATTGGATTCACAGGAGAATGTACAGGCTTGCTTGTTGATCTTCTGAGCGCTCAATACCTGGGTAGCTGTTACGTTTAGCTGACCGCTTGCAGCTTGTGGGTGTTTGATATGATCATCACCTACCGCCGGCGTATTGACGATTCTTTAGAGTCCTACACAGAGGTTTCTTGGCTCAGGAAAAATGGAGTAGGGGCACATATGTGATATGTGCGGGACCGAGGATAACGCGATATGAGATACCGTATTCTATTCTCGCGATATATGATATCAGCCGGGTCATCGGATCAAGTGTTGATTCGATGAATCGGTACGGATAAATATTAGTCGGTTATATGCGATATAGCCGGATTGTCGGATCAAGTGTTAATTCGATAATTTAATGTATAATAATATATATGATATATTAAATTACATTAACTAATATTAGCTCACTAAAAGATTCTTTTTCTCACTCGGGTAATACATTGATATATATGCGATATATGTTAATTGTGTTATTTTATTTTGTTACGATAAATATTATATATGTGATATATAATATTGTAACATGATATGATAACTAATGCAACTTGTTTAGTGGAGTTTAAACATGATTAGGGTTTGGATTAGGGTTAAGCTTTCTAGATGATTCTAGAAGGTTTTGGTTTTGTTTTGTGAAAGATATTTTCAAGTGACTCATTCTTAACCTAACCCAAACCCTAGCCTTGGTTAATTCTCTACAAAGGTTTAGTCAACCATGGTTGCATTATTCATCATTATCTCCTTTGCATTATTCATCACAAAAAGAATTCTATCATAATTCTATTATTCATCATCTTCTTCCTTCTTCTTTCTTCATGGAAAAAGCTTACTAGCTTTTTTCCTTGTGAAGAAAATATGTGAGAAAAAGATAAATAAAGAGAGCAAAAATCCTACTTCATCATCCTCATCTTCCCTTGCCCTTTAGATGAGAGTGTTCACTCAATTTTAGTGAGTGTTAACTTGTGTTAACGAAACTTCAAGGTAGATCATCTTTGTTTCGAAGATCGGAAGCAAGACTGCACTTTTCTCTTCGTGGAGCCTCTCGAGAGTCCGGAGCATGATGATCGCAGCGAAGGGACTTCAACACGGAGCTTATGAAGTGAAGGACCGGATCTACAAAGGTTGTAATCCCTCTCACTTAGTGTTAAAGTGTTTAGCATACTTGTTTTCGCCTAAACCCTAGTTTAAAGATCCGTATTCGGGTTGTTCGGCACGACTAATTTTTTAATCGGGCATGGTTGATGCCTCGTAGACCCTTGTGCGCGTGCCTAGCAACCCTTCAGCTTGTCAGGCGCTTTGTGCCAATTGAGGAGCGCAAGGCGTAAGTCCATGGGAAGGTGGCACGTGTCACCCTCTGGTGAGCGCAAGCGCAGTGCGCTGCGCCAGTGCGCTGCGCTGCTGTGCTGCTGACACGTGGCGTGCTCTGGTGAGCGCAAGCGTAGTGCGCTGCGCTGCTGACACGTGGCGCGCTCTGGTGAGTTGCGCCAATTTCAGAGAGCAATGCTCTATTTTAAAAGCGCATAGCGCAAGTTGTTCTGGAGCTGACAGGTGGCGCTCTCTGGTGACTTGCGCCAACCTAAGAGCGCAACAGTGCAGATTTTTCAAGTGCAGGGCACTGTTTTATTATCTTGATCCAATTTTGGATTCAAAAAAGGAATCTTTTAAGATTCCAGAACCAGTGGTTCATCAAAAGGCAATGCCTTTGTTATTATTATATTTTTTTATTGAAGATCATTGATCTTGTTCTTAGATCAATGATTTTTTTAGAAGAAATTCTTCTTTTTTTTATTCAAAGAGTTTACCTTTTTTTTCTTTCTGAATTCTTCTCAAAGTTCTCTTTAGAGGAGTTCTCTTTGTGTTGTTGATGTCCTTTTGTGTTGGGGTCTGGGGGCCTTTTTATAGTGCCAATAATTTGTTGAATTGGTTAGAGAGATCTTTCTCTGAGTGATTTGGGGATTTTCCCCACCGGGCTTCTGTTTTATAGAATGCAATCTTTTTGTTTTTAACAAGATTGAGAAAGATCTTACTGGAATTTTAATTCTGTTTGGCGCAAACGCACCTGCGCTTGCCACGTGTCGCGCAGCGCAGAGCGCAGCACAACTGCGCTTGCCACGTGTCGCGCAGCGCAGAGCGCAAGTCAGCTGCGCTAGCGCAACTGCGCTGCCACGTGGCACGCAGCGCAGAGCGCAAGTCAGCTGATGTGTTGCTTCTTTAATTTTTTATTTTTTTTACTTTAATTTTTAGAACAGAGCCTTGCTCTGATTGGGGGAAACAGAAGCGTTGCTTCGTTTCCCGCCTTGGAATTTGAACAGAGATTTGCTCTGATTGGGGTAAACAAGTCCGCGTCTGCCGGAGATTCGGATCCCTACAATCAATAAACCCCGGCCTACCCTAGGCAGTGGGAATCTGTAATGCGCCTGACAAGAGACGCGTATTCTTATCTCAATGGGGTGACGAAAACACCCAACAGATTCTGGCACGCCCGGTGGGACCTTTTCTCTCCTCCTATATTTCGGATTAAACGTTCGTGCTAACTCAATCAACATATATATCGATTGCTTGTACTGAAATCATGCTTCTTTGTGCAGGTTAACACTTTCCAATCGCAACCTTCGGAAGCAACAAAATGTCTTTACGGACCAGCTCAGCTCTCGACACAGCTCCCATCTCCTACACGATGAAGATGGACGCCAGGACGATCCTCCTGGCCAGTCCTGGGCAACAGTGGGAGGAGCCGCCGCTATAATTTAGCTCTATTCTGTTTGTGCCAGCTAACGCCATCTCAGCTCTACAAGCTTCAGTAACAAACAAACGGGCTTCGAAAGGCAGGAGTCCGAATGTAGTGATTTCGAAGGCAGCTCATCCCAAGCACAAATCCATTTTCAAACGACTCTCCATTGCCCCGGCTGGCGGCAAGGCCATCAACACCATAAAGCAAAAAGGCGTTTCGGTCAAGCTCCAGCGGTGCCCCTGACAACTACTCAATCAGGTAACTTCTCTAAGCTCCCCGTCAACCGACCACCACGTCGTTAAACTGGGAACAGTCGACCACCACGTCGATAAACTGGAAACATATGACCCCTAAGTCATTAAACTGGAAACAACAGACCCCTAAGTCGTTAAACTGGAAACAGATGACCCCTAAGTTGTTAAACTGGAAACAGAGAACCACTACGTCATTAAACTGGGAACATTTGACCACCACATCGTTAAACTGGGAACAATCGACCACCACGTCGTTAAACTGGGAATAGTCGACCTCTAAGTCGTTAAACTGGAAACAACAGACCCTTAAGTCGTTAAATTGGAAACAGATGACCCCTAAGTCGTTAAACTGGGAACAGAGGACCACCACGTCGTTAAACTGGGAACAATCGACCTCTAAGTCGTTAAACTGGAAACAGTCGACCACCACGTCGTTAAACTGGAAAAAAATGACCTCTAAGTCGTTAAACTGGAAACAACAGACCCTAAGTCGTTAAACTGGAAACAGATGACCACCACATCGTTAAACTGGAAACAGTCGACCACCACGTCTGTTTCCGCCAAAATTTTGGCTCACAACCTGCTCCCTTATAAAAAAATAAAATAATAATAATAATAATATAAAATAATAATAAAATAAAAAATGAAGAGAAAAACTAACATGCGAAGAATGTAACAAATGCCTCAAAACCAAGAGTTAAAAAATGAAGTAATGCTTCAGATCCGGCGCATTGCGCACCGCGCACCACGTGTCAAATACAGGTGCGCTAGCGCAGGCTGCCCTGCGCTCTGCGCTGCGCGCCACGTGTCAAACGTAGGTGCGCTAGTGCAAAGTGCGCTGCGCTCTGATCAATGCACCACGTGCAAAGCACGGGTGTGCTAGCGCTGAAATTAAAAATTCCCCACCGTTAGATCAAAAGATCTAATAATGATAAATTATTAATTAATCGGAATTAAAATTCTGTTATGGAAAGATCTTTCCAATTTTGTTAAAAACAAGAAGATTGCCTTCTGTAAAACAGAAGCCCTAGGATCAAATATCCAACGGTGGGGAAACATCTCCAAATCAATCAGAGAAAGATCTCTTTAACTGATTTAACAAATCAATTTACCCTATATAAAGGCTCCAAGACTTCAAGTATGATATAGAGAAACCCCCTACAAACTTTGAGAAAACTTAAAGAAAGAAAAGCAAGCTTTTAACAAAAGAAGATCATTTTCTTCAAGGTAAAGAACATGATTCTTGAACACAGAGATGAAATCATCTCATAAAAAGAAGAACTAACTGCAACTTCGTGTGTCGTGTTCGCGAACAAATCGCGGTTTGCTATGGTTGCCTGTGGATTCGAAGTACTTAGATTTGGTGTCTTGCTCCGTGCAGAAAACAGAAGATCAATGGCTTCAAATTGCACTAACTGCAACTGCAACTCTCGCTCCGTCCCGGCCGGAGGAGTGACTTACGGGCCCCAAGCGGCCTCCATCTTCGCTATGCCGGTGGAACAGGTGACTCAGGCCACCACTGGGCTATTCTTCGGGACTATGCTCCCACCGATGAGCTTCAATGACCCAATGTCGTCGCAAAAAGCTCCAAAGAAGTCGGTCTTTGATCGGCTTACAACTACCGCGGTCTCTCTCAACGGGTCGCCCAAGTCCAGTGCTTCAGTTTTCAGCAAACTGGGCTAAAGTTCATGTGGGCCCATGATGAAGCCTGCAATTCCAGAAAAGGTTATTCCGAAGAGGGTAGCCATCCCTGCTCCCGAAGTCGTCAAGATGGCTTCTCCAGCCAAAGGGTCGGTCTTTACAAGACTGACTGTTCCGGCTCCCACTCCGGCTCCCGTCCCTGCTCAAAAGTCTGTCTTTGACCGATTGGACATTGCTTCTCAACGGACATCAGTCTTCAAGAGGCTGACGCTAGCAACAGCCCTTCTCCAAAACAGGGGGCATGAGGAAGTCATCCCCATAGTTGAAACCATCCTAACAGCTCGACGCGCTCGACGTCGCCACTGGCGCGAGTAAGAAAGGCTGGGGGCAACTCCCTCTCTGGGCTAACTCTACCAGCCCCAACGGTGGAAGTCAATGCTGCTGTTCCAACCGGGAATAGCTTTGAATTGCTGAACAAAGTGCGCAGGAACTCTCCTACCGCCGTACTGAAGAGATCTCCTCCACTGGTGGAGAAAATTACAGAAACAAAGCCGGAGCAGCCCCCTCAGCGGCTATCCTCCAAGGTTTACAAAGTCTGGCGACGGGTCCAGGAGTCGGTGATTGATCAAGACTATCCTCGCCGATAGAAAAAGCTAAAAGTCCAGCAGGAAGAGAACCGTCCTGGAAAGCCACAAAAGACGGCAACTACCTAAGTGCCCGCTGCAACGGCCCCCTCGACGTTAACTGCTCAAAAGAGAAAGAGGCCAAAGAAAGCCCCTGTAACTACGGCAGACCACAAAGACGCTGAGCCCAAACGCCCCAAGTCTGGGGGCATAAAGGTGCATACTGTTTACATGGCTTCCGGAAAAGAGGAAAGCCGCGCTTCGACGGGTCACCGACCGCTCACCCGATCCGTGACAAAAGCCCAGGAATAGCAACATAAGCTTCAGGAAATGCTGACGCAAATGGTCGCACTCACCGGGCCAAAAGAAAGCCTGGAGGCATCATCAGAGCAGCGTCACGAACAAAAAACCGATGCTGACTTCCTACGCAGAGTCCTCGAAAAGAAGGACAGAGAAGCTCCAGAACAAGCTGCCAACATAAAACGAATGGCGCTTCTCTTCCAATACATGGTCGGGATGATGTTACAGCCGGATCCTCCAGCTGAAGTCCCTCCGATCATTATTGAAGACGACAGAGGGCAGACATCGAACCCTCCTCCGGCTCTTTCAGCAGCCAAAGAGGAAACTATTTCCAAGGCCGCTCTGGATGACTATATTGCTCAGCAAATACGAGCTCACCAGGCGAATGAAGCGGCCGGCCAAGTCGTTAAAACTGGGCGACCGTATCCAGGCTGGTATGACCAAATAAAGTACCCGGCGGGATACACAATCCCCAAATTCCATATGTACAAGGGGACAGGCAATCCCCATCAACATGTCGCTTAGTTCAAGGCTCTTTGCGGCAACACCGGGGGTGATGATAAGCTTTTGCTCCGCCAATTCGTCGGTAGCTTGTCGGAGACGGCATTTGAGTGGCACTCCGAACTTCCAAACGACTTCGTCAAGACTTTCGCAGAAATGGAGTTGTTATTCACCCAGCGATTCGCGAGTGCTAGTGAACGCACCCCAATAACGGCATTGATCAATGCCAGGGTGAAGCCGGGTAAGACGTGGGTTCAATACGCAATACGGTGGTGGAACTTATGGTCGAAGTGCGAACAACGCATCGAAGAGGCTCCTGCGGTAGGCATGTTTGTGGGTACTCTCGACCCTCAAGCGACCATATCCCAATTCATGATGTTCTTCAAGCCGACCACCTTCCAGGCCTTGATTAACAAGCTGGCCCAAATGGACCAGATGGGTCATAGACCATCTCCTCCAAAGACGGACTCTCGAAATGAAAAAGGGAAAGGAAAAGCAACTTTCGTCGCCAATACTCAACAACAGCCGAGCAACTTAAAGCCGGTTGTTCGCCAAAACAATATGCGTCCACACCCATCCCTCGAGGAGAGACTAGGACATCCTTACTCGTTTCCCCAAGATAAAACGAGGAGACTGTTCGAGCTGGCATTGCGCAACAGGCTCATAAATTTGCCGGACCCAAAACGTCCGTTGCAACCAAACGACGTCAACGATCCCAATTACTGCCCCTACCACCGAGTATTGGGCCATCCGATCGAAGACTGCTACGTCTTCAAAAACTGGATTGAGGACCAATACCAACAAGGCAAATTCGCATTATCCGAAAACTAGAAGGTGAGCCCGCCACAACCTCACGTCCCTAAAAATATGGACGTGCCGGGGGCGTCGTGCTCATTCATAAGGGAAGCCCCATGGGAAGTTGTTCTTTCGGCAAAGACGAAAAGAATGCTGAAGGATCCCCAAACGTGCCCGGCAATCAGGTGGAAGAATCCACTGAAGCCTGAGATCATCGAGGGGATCTGAAGCTGCACCCAACTCCAAAAATCGGTGGTGATAGCCAAAGCATTCATACCCAGGCGTCAAAGTCTTCAAAGAAGAAGAAGAAGGCCAAAAAGCCCGTGAAGCCTGGTGACAAGCGCACTGACCTGCAAAAACAGATTGACGCGCTGGGAGAATATAACCAGAAGGCGCGGACCCCAGTCACACTCCAAAAATTTCTCAACCACGTCCTTGAGGACGGAAATGATGACAATGGAGAAGACTCGTCGGATGAATCTGAAGATTACGTAGCAAGTTGCCATGTGATCTCTTACTCGTCGATAGACGATGAAGAAGCTCCTTACACCGAGAAACTGGGGGCAAATCCTAAACCAGAACTTCTAGAGCTGTCTGACAAAATAATTGATGCATTCCTGAACACAGCTCTTCTTAAAAGCAAAGATGATCGCGAGTGTGAGATGGCTATATTTGAAAAGGCCAAATGCCGGCGACTAGACAAAAGAGTTGAAACACTCCCGCCAGATCAAAATACCTCCGTTGCAAATAAAAACAGGTTCAAGACGAGGAAGAGGTTCGCCAAAACCATATCAATGGGAATGAAGCTGCCACCCTCCGGAGGAAATATTCTTGGTAAAGCGGAGACACATCCTAGCTACTGCTTATATCATCGAAAGATTGCGCACCCTATCGAAGAGTGCAACGCCTTTAAAAACTGATGGCAAGGATATGTTGCCCATCGACGACACGTTCAACAAGTGAAGCGTAAGGCTCGTCGGGAGCAGAAAAGCATGACAGATGAGCGCAAAAGAGCTGCTGGCAACTGTCACATAACTGACACCAAGGGATCGCAAGTTATCACCTTTGAAAACGATTCTGACGAAGAAATTGCCCTTAGCCCTCTCTTCAAGGAATCCACCTCCGGCACAAAACATGCGAAGATTTGCGGCAAAATCTAGCTGTGTAATCGTACGTTGACTTATGACCGAAACGTCGCTAAACTACTACCAACCCGCGGCATCCCCAGGATGACGTGGTAAAAAAAAACGGTATGTCCACAAGAAAAAAAGGGAACGGATGAAAACCCGAAAGGGCTCCGTGAGTAAAATCAGCAGGGCTACCGGCGAGTTTTGTGAAAACCCGAAAAGGCGCAATCTCGTTAAAAGACACTTGCAAGGTCCTCTCGACCTTGTGAGGAGAAACCACCTGCGTGAGATCCTTACAACTCACAAGGGACAACACACTTAGGGATCCTCACAATTCCTAAGGAGAAATTGCACTTACGAGATCCTCACAACTCGTAAGGAGAACCCTCTTATGAGACCCTCACGGCTCATAAGATTCAAAAGTCTTAAGCTACAGGGATCTGAACCCGTTCTTAAGCAGCCACCACAACCTTCAACACTGCCCTACAAGTGGTTCAATGCTGACCCTTGTATACAATCCACGGGAGTGAATAAACATTTCCTTAACAAAGTCCCATCCGTGACTAGGGATATGTCTACACGGTAAACAGCCCTTGTAAGTCCTCTCGACTTATAAGGAGAAAACACTCTTGTAAGATCCTTATGACTTATAAGAAAACATACACTTAGGAGCCCTCACGATTCCTAAGGAGAAAACGCACCTACGAGATCCTCACGACTCGCAGGGAGAAATACCTTTATGAGACCCTTATGGCTCATGAAGTCAAAAGCCTTAGTCGACAGGAATCTAACCCTGTTCGCTAAGCCACCTTTGTTCTACATCGACAGAGGCAAATGATGATTCGCTCCTGGCAATATTCCAGTTATAGCGGTGCTGATACCGAAATCGGTGTCTAATTCCAAGCTTGCAGCAAGAAGCTAGCGAGCCACACATGCATACGAAATAGCCGAAATGATGGGACAACTTGCGATAAAATCAGCAAGTAAAAAAATGTATGCATGCAAAAAAGCCGAAATGATTGGGCAACTCGCAATAAAAAGCAGCGACTAAAAATAAAATAAATAGCCGAAATGATTGGGCACCGCGAAAAATAGCCGAAATGATTGGGCAATTGCGACCTTCGCGATATAAAAGCTGAAATGATAGAGTATCGCGGAAAGAAATAAAATAAAATGAAATTTATGCCTTACAGGTGATATCACATCAATCCCTGTATACAATCCAGGGATGCAAACAAAGAAGGAATCACACCTTCCCTCCCCAGGCTCCATTAGAAAACGAAGCCAAATCTCGACGGCTCAGGGATAGCCTAGAGATCATCAACGGCGTTCCTCCTCATTCCAGCAGGATTCAGACGCTACAGTCAACCCTGGATCCACGGAAAAGCCCCTACTCCAAATCTCGATAGTTCACAGACAACCTGGAGACCACTTTGATATTCGTCTAATTACAACAGACGCAACGTCATCTACATGACCCCGTCTTGGAAATACGTCATCAACATGACCCCGTTTCGGAAATACGTCATCCACCATGACCCCGTTCGGAAATACGTCATCCACATGACCCCGTCTCGGAAATACGTCATCAACATGACCCCGTTTCGGAAATACGTCATCCACATGAACCCGTCACGGAAATACGTCATCCACATGACCCCGTCTCGGAAATACGTTATCCAATGACTCTGTCTCGAAAACAAGTCAACCAACCCCAGGGAAATCAGTGTCCTTGGCAACCTCCTCGATTCAAGGAAATCAGCATCCTTGACGAGAGCATCTTGATTCGCGTCACCCCGCAGAGAAATCAGTGTCTTTGCGGGAATAGCTCGATTTGTCTCAACTCCAAGGAAATCAGCGTCCTTGGCCAAAAACCTCGATTCAGGGAAATCAGTGTCCTTAATGAGAGCATCTCGATTTGCGCCAACCCGAAGAGAAATTAGTGTCTCTGCAGGAAGATGCAACGTTAACAAAAGACCTCACGATCGAAACAAAGCGGAGTGACGGCAAAATCCCAGCTCCACCTCGACGTTTGTCTCGATACAGCAGACGAGACGTCATTACAGCGTCCTTCCTCCAACAGGATTCAGACACGCCAAAGCAAATGAAGCAAAGGCCAAATTCCTAGCTTCAAGGTCTTGACGGCAAATCATATAAAACCTGAAAGACTATCGGAGATCATCCCACGCTACCGCGGAGTGGTCACCACCTCAACGTTCGTCTCGATACAGCAGACGAGATGTCACTACAACGTTCTTCCTCTAGCAGGATTCATACGCCGCAATCAAACAACGGAGCCGCGGCAAAATCCCTAGTTCCAAACCTCGACGGTTCACCAGCAACCTAGAGACAACCGCGACATTCGTCTCGATATAGCAGACGCAATGCCAGCAAACGAAGCGAAAGCCAAATTCCTAGCTTCAGGGTCTTGACGGCAACTCATATAAAACCTGAAAGACTATCGGAGATCATCCCACACCAGCACGGAGTGGTTATGGTTCATTGGGGCTCTCCAAAATGAGCCTAACCTCAAGTAAAAAGCGGCATGGCAAAACTCCTAACGCTTGCTCTTCCGACGGTCAAACTGCCTAGGAAGATTGCTTGAAGATGTCTTGTCCAGCCCCCGAAGGGATCAGAGACACGACAGTCGCAAAGCTACTCGAACAGCAAGATTTCCCATCGAGGAATACATCAGCCAACGCGATGGTACGACGGACAAAACCCTAGTACCACGGACCCTAACGGACCTCTGTCGTAAAGAGCATAGGTTAATTGCGACGTTAGGATATTCGTACGAGAAATGCTCGATTCGTCTCGACTCGTGAGGAAATTAGTGTCTTTGCGAGAACTGCTCGATTCGTCTCGACTCGTAAGGAAAAGCCTTAGGAAATGGGGATAAGAACCGGTTTCCTAAGCATTGGGGCCCTGCAAGTCGGTCCAAGATGGACTCTTGCATACTATTCACGTGCCACACTCTCCAAAATCGAATCTCGACAAGGAGAGAAACAACTACTTACGAGTCCTCTCGACTTGTAGGAGGGAAAATTCTCTTGTGAGATTCTTACGACTCTCAAGAAAAAATGCACTTAGGAATCCTCACGATTCCTAAGGAGAAAATACACCTACGAGATCCTCTCGACTCATAGGGAGAAAAGTCTTTATGGGACCCTCACGGCTCATGAAGTTGAAAAGTCTTAGGTAGCAGATCTAAATCTGCTTCCTAAGCCATCGCTACCTTATAAAGAGTTCAGGATGAAATGTCATCTACCATCTATGGGCCACATTTGCCAAAGCCACATTCGCTGCTGAAGTAAAGAAGATACTTACGGGTCCTCACGATTCGTAAGGAAAAATACCCGAGTGAGATCCTTACGACTCACGGAGGTAATGAATACTTAGAAATCCTCACGATTTCTAGGGAGAATTTACACCTACGAGATCCTCTCGACTCGTAGGGAGAAAAACCTTCTTGAGACCCTTACGACTCATGAAGACGAAGAAAGTCTTAGACTACAAGGACCCTAAACTTGTCTCTTAAGCCCTCAATTCTGTGGCCATGCATAACTCTGTACTACTTCACGCATGTACATACTTACGTGGGCAAAGTAGTGGGAGGCATTTGTTCCCGCCAAAATTTTGGCTCACAACCTGCTCCCTTATAAAAAAATAATAAAAAATAATAATAATATAAAATAATAATAAAATAAAAAATGAAGGGAACAACTCCACATGCAAAGAATGTAACAAATGCCTCAAAACCAAGAGTTAAAAAATGAAGCAATGCTTCAGATCCGGTGCTAGACGCGTTGCGCGCCACGTGTCAAACACGGGTGCGCTAGCGCAGGCTGCACTACGCTCTGCGCTGTGCGCCACGTGTCAAACATAGGTACGCTGCGCTAGCGCTGGAATTAAAAATTCCCCACCGTTAGATCAAAAAATCTAATAATGATAAATTATTAATTAATCAGAATTAAAATTCTGTTATGGAAAGATCTTTCCAATCTTGTTAAAAACAAGAAAATTGTCTTCTGTAAAACAGAAGCTCTAGGATCAAAGATCCAACGGTGGGGAAATATCTCCAAATCAATCAGAGAAAGATCTCTTTAACTGATTTAACAAATCAATTTGCCCTATTTAAAGGCTCCAAGACTTCAAGTCTGATATAGAGAAACCCCCTACAAACTTTGAGAAAACTCAAAGAAAGAAAAGCAAGCTTTTAGAAAAAGAAGATCATTTTCTTCAAGGTAAAGAACATGATTCTTGAACACAGAGATGAAATCATCTCATAGAAAAAAGAACTATCTTCTAAAAAAGATCATAGATCTATAAAGACCAAGGCCTTTGATAAAAAAGAGAGATTAAAAAGATCTCATCATAAAAACCAAAAAGAAGTATTTACTTCATTCACAGATCGTCGATCTACGAAGGCAGAGCCCTTTTATAAACAAGAAATTTTGTTCTTGAATCTTGAGGCAAAGCCTCCTTTAAAAGAACATAAATTTGTTCTCTGATCATAAATTTGATCAAGTGCGCTCTGCGCTATTGAAAAGTGCCTTGCACTCATGAACTGCGCTTTTGCGCTTCTTGGACCGACGCTCAGCGCCAAAACATACCACGTGTCAACCACAGACACAGCTTGCGCTTTGTGCTTCTGAAATAGCGCGCTGCGCTCATGGGCTGGCGCTTGGCGCCAAGCGTAACACGTGTCATCCACGTATGCGCCAGCGCAATGTGCTCATGGACTAGCGCTCAGCGCTCACAAACCGGCATCTGCGCTTAGCGCAGAGTGCACCACTTACATGCGCGCCACGTGGCAGAAGCGCACTGCACCCTTTTGATTGGCGCAAAGCGCCTAGCGCACCATATGTTGCGTTGAATGAATACAAATTGTTCTTTATCAGAGCCAAGGCTCTGATGAATGCTATGCATTCAATACAAAACAAAAGATGTCAGGATCCAATGCTCAGCATTATTAAAAGGGCCAAGCCCAAATAAAGGCTCAATAGCCCAGAACAACAAAATGTTAAACATTTTAATTTTATTGGACTTAGCCCAATATTGGCCATAAGTCCTCAACTTATATTGAACTGAGCCCATCCGCTCACGAATATTTAACGGATCTCAATCCCAAACTGGACTACAGATCTTTCAACCAACTCACACCAATTCAAGAGTACATCTCTTTACTCCTCTGATATCTGTCGTTGTAATCCTTCAACGTCTTCAGAGAGGTGACGGGTCCCGACAACCACACATTTCATGGATTGTGGGGTCCTTAAAACTCATGGACTACGATATCCTTAAACTTCATAGACTACAATGTCTTTAAACTACGGACTGTGGGGTCCTTAAAAACTCATGGACTACGATGTCTTTAAACTTCATAGACTATGATGTCTTTAAACTATGGACTGTGGGGTCCTTAAACTCATGGACTACGATGTCCTTAAAATTTATAGACTACAATGTCTTTAAACTACGGACTGTGAGGTCCTTAAACTCATGGACTACGATGTCCTTAAACTTCATAGACTACGATGTCTTTAAACTACGGACTGCGGGGTCCTTAAACTCATGGACTACGATGTCCTTAAACTTCATAGACTACGATATCTTTAAACTACGGACTGTGGGGTCCTTAAACTCATGGACTACGATGCCCCTAACCTCGGACTGTGGGGTCCTTTTTAAACACACGGACTATGATGTCCTTAACCTGGACCGAGATGTCCTTAAACTAACACTGGACTGAGATATCCTTAAACTAACATTGGACCGTAACGTCCTTAAACTAATTGACCGCAATGTCCCTAAACTAAACAATAGAGTCCAAATGCTCTTTTGTTGGATCTAAACGATCTCGTTAAGTTGATCTTAGTCTAAAATTAGATTAACGTATCCTTAACAAACGTTTAAGTCGATCTTAGTCTCAAATGAGACTAACGTATCCTTAAACCCAACCCCCAAACCCAAATCTAAGAAGATACGGATTTGGACTAATCCACGCCCTACGGGCGACAATATAAATTAGTCTCCGTATACAATCCACGAGCAACCACAAACAAAACAAACACACACGACATGAAGTGACCATCTGGAGAAGGAGAAAGTTGTTACCACGATGTGGTAGCGTAATTAACTGCAGGGGCTTGCGCCTGCAGGGAAGAGCGTCCCCACAATCAAAAACCCCTCAAACGAGGGAGAATCTGACGAAGTCTGCTACATCGGCCGCATCCGTTTAAACCTTCGATACACGGTGCCATAAATCAACTTGGCATCTTCGGAGAGGTGGACGGATAGCACCAATTAGCATCTGCCCTCGGAATTCAGGTCCAGACGTTCCAACGTCCTGGTCGCGTTCTTCGGTGGGGAACAATGTCATTAAACTGGGAACAGTCGACCTCTAAGTCGTTAAACTGAGGATGCAAAAATGTGTAAATAAAAAAATTTAAAAAAGCCGAAATGATGGGGCAACCCGCAATAAAAATCAGCGAGTAAAATAAAAATAAATAGCCGAAATGATGGGACAACCACGAATGAATAGCAGAAATGATAAGAAAATGGCGACCTTCGCAATAAGAAAAGCCGAAATGATAGAGCAATCGCGGTGGAAAAAAACCCTCCAAAGGCGAATGATGAGTCGCTCATGGTACCATATTCCAGTGCAGCGATGCAGAGTCGACCAAAATCCAAATCCCCAAATGGCGAATGACGAGTCGCTCTTGGTACCATATTCCAGTGCAGCAATGCAGACGTCGACCAAAATCCAAATCCCTAAATGGCGAATGATGAGTCGCTCCTGATATCATATTCCAGTGCAGCGATGCAGACGCCAACCAAATTCCTAATCCCCAAACCTCCAAACGGTGAATGATGAGTCGCTCCTAATACCATGTTCCAGTACAGTGATGCAGATGCCAACCAAAATCCAATTTCCCAAATTCTCCCAGTTCTACGGTTGGTCTCCAAACTGACCACCGTATACAATTCACGGGCTCAAATAATTCTAATCATACCCATACCCCACCGCAATCACCATTCGCGCAGCCGATCTCCGCCCTCGGAATTATGCTCCATTTGGGAAGACCCACTCATGTGTCCTCACGATACATAAGGAGAACAAACTTACGAGATCCTCTCGACTCGTAAGAAAACACCTTTGTGGGATCCTTACAACCCACAAAGGAAAAACACACTTGGGAGTCCCCACGACTCCTAAGGAGAAAATACACCTATGAGATCCTTTCGACTCGTAGGGAGAAAATGCTTTTATAAGATCTTTACGGCTCATAAAATTGAAAAAAGCCTTAAGTGATGGGGACCTAAGCCTGTCTCCTAAGCCATCGTTCCCCAGCAAGCAAAGGCAAATGATGAATTACTCATGGCACCTGTGCTTCAGTGTTAGTAACGCTGATGCCGACCCCTACCCCAAAATTACAAACTTCCGATCCAATAGACCCCTAAGTCTTTAAACTGTGAAAAGATGACCTCTAAGTCGTTAAACTGGGAACATATGACCCCTAAGTCGTTAAACCGGGAACGAGGGAAATCCCCTCATGGCAAATGATGATTCGCTCCTGGTACCACATTCCAGTGTAGCGATGCTGATGCCAAACTAAAACCAAAATCTCCAAATTCCCTTATTGCAAATGATGATTCGCTCCTGGTACCATATTCCAGTGTAGCGGTGCTGATGCCAAACCAAAACCAAAATCCCCAAATTCCCTCATGGCAAATGATGATTCGCTCATGGTACCACATTCCAGTGTAGCGATGCTAATGCCAAACAAAAACCCAAATTCCAAGTCCCAGGCTCAAAAGCCCCGCTGGACGGATAAAAAACTCCCAAATCAAATCAAATCAACAATCTCTGCGTCGGAATTATGTTTCGTCTCAGAATGTACTCCGTGTCGAAATCATGTGTCGGCTCGGGATATCTACCTTCCCTGCTGGAATTATGCTCCGCCTCGGAATCAAGTCAACCAGCGACACTCCGTGCCGGGGACAAGTCGACCAGCGACACTCTATGCTGGGAACAAGTCAACCAGCGACACACCTTGCCGGGGAAACGTCAAACAGACACTCCGTGCCGGGGACAAGTCGACCAGTGACACTTCGTGCCGGGGACAACTCGACCAGTGACACTCCATGTCGGGGACACTCCGTGTCGGGGAAAAGTCAACCGGCGACATTCCATACCGGGGAACGTCAACCAGCGACACTCCATGCCGAGGACAAGTCGACCGGTGACACTCCGTGCCGGGGACAAATCGACCAGTGACACTGTAACAACCCTAATTTTTTTATACACTTTTTTCCTATACAAATTTTTTCAAAATATTTTAAAATCCACAAAGAAGTATTTTAATCTGAGCACAAGATATATATACTTAATTATTTTATTTTAAATAATTTCAATTTTAGTGTACATAAAATTGTTTTAAAATTGAAGTGTACTTGGAATATTTACTACTGCTGATATCATTTTAAGTATCTACTTTTCTAAAATAATTACAAGAAGGAGCTTGTAGCTCACTGGTAACACCTTGCACTGCTGAACCAAGCCACCAGAGTTCGAATCCCATGCCCCACATAATTTTTATATCATTTTGTTTTAATTTTTTGGGAAGTCAAACGGTCAAACAACCAAAACTCTCAAATTAATGCGGTATAAATAAAATGAAGTACACCATAAATCCCCCCATGTGAAACCCTACCGTTCGAGACCCGACTCGGCCAAGTCGGCCGGCGACTCGGCCGAATCGGTCGGCGCCGCCGGCCGGACTCGGCCGGTCGGCCGAGTCGTCAACACGGAAAAATTCCGTGTTGACTTGGTCATACCCCCTGCATACTTTATTTTTTGTGAACAGTTAACAAATTCCTATTAAACCTCTTTTAATCCCAAATTTAATGAAATTTTAATGAATTTTTACATTTTTTAATATTTTTTTTAATCCAAACCCTAACCCTAGCCAAGTCCTATATAAAGACCCCTACCCTCTACCATTTCACCCTACAACTCTAAGTCCACTCTCCCAAATTCTCGAGAACTCGGTACAGAGAGCGAGAAGCGAAGCGCTGCCGAAACCGACGACGGATTCCGACGATCGTAGTAGAACCTTCGCGACGTTTTCAACGCACCGGCAATCACCACTTCCCTTAGCCTCCTTAGTTTGTCCAAAACCGTAAGTCCCATCTCTTCTATCTCTCTTCTCTTTAGTATAAAAATACGACTTTTGGAACCCGACGGAAACCGAAACAAAACGATTTCCGATTCAGTTTTTCTGCAAATTTCCACTTGTCACCTAATACAAAATACATAACTATATTCATGTTGACTATTAATCACCCATAAACCAATTTAAACAAACTTTCTTACATGAAATGATAGCTTCTTTACAATATCGTATTCTTTTCATAAAAATACCATGAAGTTCATTTTTCTTCGTTTAATCTATTCCCTCACTCCTAAATAAGTTTATCTTGATCACTAAACCTGCAGAAATCAAATTGAATGAATTTTCACACATGAAATGATAACGTTTTCAAATACCGTATTCTTGCGCTTTAATACCTTCAACTTTAACATGTCATGTTTTACCTCTAAACGTCATCAAAACTTAAAACAAGTCACGAGGTAATGACCTACCTCTACACACACACAAATATAACCCTAACTGATAAATGTCAAAACATAGAATACGACATTACAGGACTTTTCACTAAATTACCATATTCTTTATAACCTTTACTCGAAAGCTTTAAGCTGTATAAAATTTTAAATAAAATGAAAGCACGATAGGTCATGGACATCGGTCGTTTATCTAAACTGTCTTATGGTGTCTAGGCAAGTGTGTCTAGGCTAGTGGTTTTTAATTAGGCCCACGACTGTGGTTCCTTCCCACTTACCTGGCACTTACCTGGCCGCAATTGACGGTGAAGAGGCGATTTGAGGCTTCTAATGACTCATCGTTTAGACATTAGAAATATGCTAGTTGGCTTAGGAAACCCTAACAATTAAAATACGGAAAACTATACTCTTTTGCAAATAAATACCCTATATTTATAAAACCGTTTTCCTAAATGAATAGTATTTGTTAAACCTAAGCAAAGCGCTGCTACAACCCACTTTTGGGGTACCCGTTAGGGATAGTACGGTTCATCGTGCACCCGCGGGCTAGTAGTGCGAGATTCAGCCCTCCGCAAGGAGCATTCGGTCTCGAAAGGTTTAAAATACGACATTTAAGAAAAATGTGACTTTTGGAAAATATAATATTTATTTAAAAATTATTTTTGTATTAAAATATATTTAAATATCATTTTAGACACCAATTTTATTATAATATAAAACTTCCACATTTTTCTAAAAATTACAAGATTAAAAATTACATTAAAATACCATGAATTTCAAATAAATCAATATTATAAATTAATACTTTTATTAGGATATATTCACTAGAATAACACAAATAAAATTCACAATCATTATAATTATAAAGACGAATAATAAATACTTGAGGTGTATTTTGAAAATTATACAATAGTACTTTTTACATAAAACCCCCTCAAGTTTTATAATTTACAATAAGGCTCCTAACAAATATCGAACTTCAGCTTACCTTCTTTTTAGTCTGACTCGGGTTAGAGTCTGACTATTTCTGACTTGAATATGATTCAAGTCAAACTATATTCTTTAATATTCTAACTCAATATGAACACATGAATCCCAGAATCCTGTAACAATCTATATAACTTGACTGAACCGAACCATGGATATATTCCTTTTACATGTTTCCCAGTATTCCATTTACATGACTCTACGGTTATAACCGTTTCCTGATATCATGGTTTCGGTCGGTTAGTCAGTCTATCATGCAATTAATACAAGTTTACAAGATAACAATACAAACAAGACATCGCGGGGTTTAAGGGGTAAATTGGTACGGAAGGTGTTAAAGGTGGCACGAGACGGTAAGATTAAGACACCTAACCTGAATCCAATTGCCGTTGTTCCGGGTTGTATAACGGAGCCTTGTACTTCCATTTGCCCTGGTCTCTAGCATACTGAGACCCCTCTCGTATACACTGGCATCCTTCTGTACCAAGCTACAACAACAGCATTAACATCATACTACTATAATATGACAATAAAATACAACATTAAAAGATACTCTCTCTCTCTCTCTTACTCTTTGTCTATTTCTTCCTTATCTTTGGGACTTATCGAGCGACCTGTTCGCTGACAACATTCTATTTCTTTCTTCTTTGAATGTCGTCAGGTGCGTTGGACCAAGCTGAGATCGAGCCCACCGGTGAAGATTTGGAGTAATTCCAGGAAGATCCCGAGCTCTAAATATTGTACCTTGTTCTTTCCAGTATTTTTCATTTTCTGTTATGCCACTGTTTAGGCATCGCTTTTCATTTCAGTTGTATTTTCTTTTCATGCATTGTACAAAGAATGTTATTAATAAAAGTTGCTGTTATTTCTATATCATTCGTCTCTTGTGATTTATTTTATATTGCTTAGCTACGCTTAGCGTATGTACTTCTGAGTACATACGTAGCGGGCCTCGTCGCGTCCACTTCACCGTACACTGGGAAGCGGGGCGTGACAGGTTTTGTTGGTGGCCCATGCAGGTCAGAGCTGTATGAATCCCTGTCATGGAGTTCTGGTCTGCGTGAACAACCTAAACAATATAACACAATAACCAGCAACTAAAACATTCTTTACAATTCATGTTCATTGAATCTTGCAAATCTCTATTCCTTGAATCTTATCATTTCATGTATTTGAATCTGTCCTAACCCAAATTTTTTCTTCAAGGTCATGGATTCCCCGAACAACACCAGCACCAACGTCAACAACACCCCTTCAGCACTACCTCTCACACCAGCTGTTCCTGCACCACCCACTAAGCAAACGATGCTATTCGAGGCGATCCGCAGCCTTCTCGAGGGACAGCAACAACTTTTGAACCGTCCTGAGGCCGATGCACCGGGAGTAAAGCAATTCAGGGCTTTGCACCCAAAGCAGTTCTCTGGTAAAGGAAGCCCTCTTGAAGCGGAAGAGTGGGCACAAAGTATCGAAGACGATCTGGCAGCAGCTCATGTGCCAGACAACGCTTGGGTCCGTGTAGCAAAACTACAGCTCACGGATAATGCTCGCAATTGGTGGAAGGCGGAAGAAACCCGTCTGGTACAGCCGATTGAATGGAAGACATTTCGCGAGAAGTTCGACGCGAAATATTTCCCTGTGACTGCTACGTTTGCAATGGAGCAGCAGTTTATTCATCTACAACAGGGTTCAATGTGGGATAAATCGGTAGATGAATACGACGCTGAGTTCACCATGTTGAGCCGATTTGCGGCACACTTGATACCGACGGACGAGATCAGAGCCCGTCTCTTTCAACAAGGTTTGGACACAGAGATTAAGGCTGCTCTAGCCACAGGAAAGTTTTTGACTCATGAGGAAGCCCTAGAAGCTGCCCGCAGCTATGAGACAGTGATAAAAGAGAGGGGCAGACCTCAGTCTGTAGGAGTCAAGCGCCCTGCCAACCAGATGGCAGGTGGAGCCTCTTCCAGGCCATTGTTTGAACCCAGGAGGACTGAAGAAATTTGCCATTACTGCCATAGAAAGGGACATTTGTGGAAGGGCTGTAGGCGCGCAAAAGGCTTGTGTCTAATTTGTGGCGCATCCAACCACGGAATTGGGAACTGTCCTTACAATAGCTACTCATCTCACACATACACCAACCACCCGCAGCGGCCGACCATCCAGGCTCTTGCAACTCGTCCTGCACTACCTGCTCCACCACCTGCACAGCCTACTCGCCAATTCCAACAGGCAATGAGGGATATGTCTAGAAGGCAGAAAAATAGGCCTCAAAGGCGGAATGTGCCTCCAGCTAGAAGGAATATACCACGGCGACAGACCTTCACATTAGAAGCCGTAGAAGCCGAGACTGTAGGTCAAGATAACACCGGTAAGCCTTTTTCATCATCATATCACTTTTATTCGCCAAACTTCTTTGCACTGTTACACTTTCCTTTTACAAATTTCGAGGACGAAATTTTTATAAGGAGGGTAAAATGTAACAACCCTAATTTTCTTATACACTTTTCCTATACAAATTTTTTCAAAATATTTTAAAATACACAAAGAAGTATTTTAATCTGAGCACAAGATATATATACTTAATTATTTTATTTTAAATAATTTCATTTTTAGTGTACATAAAATTGTTTTAAAATTGAAGTATACTTGGAATATTTACTACTGCTGATATCATTTTAAGTATCTACTTTTCTACAATAATTACAAGAAGGAGCTTGTAGCTCACTGGTAACACCTTGCACTGCTGAACCAAGCCACCAGAGTTCGAATCCCATGCCCCACATAATTTTTATATCATTTTGTTTTAATTTTTTGGGAAGTCAAACGGTCAAACAACCATAACTCTCAAATTAATGCGGTATAAATAAAATGAAGTACACCATAAATCCCCCATGTGAAACCCTACCGTTCGAGACCCGACTCGGCCCCGACTCGGCCAAATCGGCCAGCGACTCGGCCGAATCGGCCGGCGCCGCCGGCCGGACTCTGCCGGTCGGCCGAGTCGTCAACACGGAAAAATTCCGTGTTGACTTGGTCATACCCCCTGCATACTTTATTTTTTGTGAACAGTTACCAAATTCCCATTAAACCTCTTTTAATCCCAAATTTAATGAAATTTTAATGAATTTTTACATTTTTTAATATTTTTTTTTAATCCAAACCCTAACCCTAGCCTAGCCCTATATAAAGACCCCTACTCTCTACCATTTCACCCTACAACTCTAAGTCCACTCTCCCAAATTCTCGAGAACTCGGTACAAAGAGCGAGAAGCGAAGCGCTGCCGAAACCGACGACGGATTCCGACGATCGTAGTAGAACCTTCGCGACGTTTTCAACGCACCGGCAATCACCACTTCCCTTAGCCTCCTTAGTTTGTCCAAAACCGTAAGTCCCATCTCTTCTATCTCTCTTCTCTTTAATATAAAAATACGACTTTTGGAACCCGACGGAAACCGAAACAAAACAATTTCCGATTCGGTTTTTCTGCAAATTTCCACTTGTCACCTAATACATAATACCTACCTATATTCATGTTGACTATTAATCACCCATAAACCAATTTAAACAAACTTTCTCACATGAAATGATAGCTTCTTTACAATATCGTATTCTTTTCATAAAAATACCATGAAGTTCATTTTTCTTCGTTTAATCAATTCCCTCACTCCTAAATAAGTTTATCTTGATCACTAAACCTGTAGAAATCAAATTGAATGAATTTTCACACATGAAATTATAACGTTTTCAAATACCGTATTCTTGCGCTTTAATACCTTCAACTTTAACATGTCATGTTTTACCTCTAAACGTCATCAAAACTTAAAACAAGTCACGAGGTAATGACCTACCTCTACACACACACAAATATAACCCTAACTGATAAATGTCAAAACATAGAATACGACATTACAGGACTTTTCACTAAATTACCATATTCTTTATAACCTTTACTCGAAAGCTTTAAGTTGTATAAAATTTTAAATAAAATGAAAGCACGATAGGTCATGGACATCGGTCGTTTATCTAAACTGTCTTGTGGTGTCTAGGCAAGTATGTCTAGGCTAGTGGTTTTTAATTAGGCCCACGACTGTGGTTCCTTCCCACTTACCTGGCACTTACCTGGCCGCAACTGATGGTGAAGAGGCGATTTGAGGCTTCTAATGACTCATCGTTTAGACCTTAGAAATAGGCTAGTTGGCTTAGGAAACCCTAATAATTAAAATACGGAAAACTATACTCTTTTGCAAATAAATATCCTATATTTATAAAACCGTTTTCCTAAATAAATAGTATTTCTTAAACCTAAGCAAAGCGCCGCTACAACCCATTTTTGGGGTACCGGTTAGGGATAGTACGGTTCATCGTGCACCCGCGGGCTAGTAGTGCGAGATTCAGACCTCTGCAAGGAGCATTCGGTCTCGAAAGGTTTAAAATACGGCATTTAAGAAAAATGTGACTTTTGGAAAATATAATATTTATTTAAAAATTATTTTTGTATTAAAATATATTTAAATATCATTTTAGACACCAATTTTATTATAATATAAAGCTTCCACATTTTTCTAAAAATTACAAGATTAAAAGTTACATTAAAATACCATGAATTTCAAATAAATCAATATTATAAATTAATACTTTTATTAGGATATATTCACTAGAATAACACAAATAAAATTCACAATCATTATAATTATAAAGACGAATAATAAATACTTGAGGTGTATTTTGAAAATTACACAATAGTACTTTTTACATAAAACCCCCTCAAGTTTTATAATTTACAATAAGGCTCCTAACAAATATCGAACTTCAGCTTACCTTCTTTTTAGTCTGACTCTGGTTAGAGTCTGACTATTTCTGACTTGAATATGATTCAAGTCAAACTATATTCTTTAATATTCTAACTCAATATGAACACATGAATCCCAGAATCCTGTTAACAATCTATATAACTTGACTGAACCGAACCATGGATATATTCCTTTTACATGTTTCCCAGTATTCCATTTACATGACTCTACGGTTATAACCATTTCCTGATATCATGGTTTCGGTCAGTCAGTCAGTCTATCATGCAATTAATACAAGTTTACAAGATAACAATACAAACAAGAAATCGCGGGGTTTAAGGGGTAGATTGGTACGGAAGGTGTTAAAGGTGGCACGAGACGGTAAGATTAAGACACCTAACCTGAATCCAATTGCCATTGTTCCGGGTTGTATAACGGAGCCTTGTACTTCCATTTGCCCTGGTCTCTAGCATACTGAGACCCCTCTCGTATGTACTGGCATCCTTCTGTACCAAGCTACAACAACAGCATTAACATCATACTACTATAATATGACAATACAATACAACATTAAAAGATACTCTCTCTCTCTCTCTTACTCTCTGTCTATTTCTTCCTTATCTTTGGGACTTACCGAGCGATCTGTTCGCTGACGACATTCTATTTCTTTCTTCTTTGAATGTCGTCAGGTGCGTTGGACCAAGCTGAGATCGAGCCCACCGGTGAAGATTTGGAGCAATTCCAGGAAGATCCCGAGCTCTAAATATTGTACCTTGTTCTTTCCAGTATTTTTCATTTTCTGTTATGCCACTGTTTAGGCATCGCTTTTCATTTCAGTTGTATTTTCTTTTCATGCATTGTACAAAGAATGTTATTAATAAAAGTTGCTGTTATTTCTATATCATTCGTCTCTTGTGATTTATTTTATATTGCTTAGCTACGCTTAGCGTATGTACTTCTGAGTACATACGTAGCGGGCCTCGTCGCGTCCACTTCACCGTACACTGGGAAGCGGGCGTGACAGACACTCTGTACCGAGGAAACGTCGACCACAGACACTCCGTGCCGGGGACAAGTCAACCAGCGACACTCCGTGCCGGAAAAACGTCAAACAAACACTCCGTGCCAGGGACAATTCGACCAGCGACACTCCATACCGGGGATAAGTCGACCAGCGACACTCCGTGCCGGGAAAACGTCGACCACGGACACTCCGTGCCGTGGACACGTCAACCAACAACACTCCATGCCGGGGAAACGTCAAACAGACACTCCGCCTCGGGGATAAGTCAACCAGTGACACTCCATCTCAGGAAAACATCAAACTGACACTGCATCTCGGGGAAACGTCAAACAGACACTCTGTGCCTGGGAAACGTCAAACCGACACTCCGTGATGGAAAAACGTCAAACTGACATTCCATGCCGGGGACAAGTTAACCAGACACTCCGTGCCGGGGACAAGTCAACCAGCGACACTCCATGCCGGGGACAAGTCGACCAGCGACACTCCGTGCTGGAAAAACGTCAAACTGACATTCAATGCCGGGGAAAAGTTAACCAGACACTCTATGCCGGGGACAAGTCAACCAACGACACTTCATTCCGGGGATAAGTTAACCAGCGACACTCCGTGCCAGGGTCAAGTCGACTAGCGACACTCCGTGCCGGGGAAACGTCAAACAGAAACTCCACCTCGGGGATAAGTCGACCAGCGACACTCCGTGCTGGGGAAACGTCGACCAAAAACACTCCGTGCCGAGGAAACGTCGACCAGCGACACGCCATCTCGGAGACATGTCAAGCACCGACCGTCTAAGTCGCAAAAAGGGCAGCAACGACCTCCCCGTCGGAATTATTCTCTGACTCGGAATCAAGTCAACCAATATCCTCCCCTTGGAATCAGGTTCCGCTTTTCGGAATTATGCTCCAATCCCCGGAATTATGCTCCCGGAATGATGCTCCGCTCCCGGAATGATATTCCACATTGAAGTCCAACTCCAAGATCCATCAATTTCATCCACACAACTCATATACGCGGTGTGCATTTATTGATGGGGGCACTTTGTTGGGGTCAAAATTACACCATGGTTGATCAAATCAAAGTCAAAGTCAACACCAAGTAAGCGGGCCCAAGCCCAGGTCAAGTAGGCTCATGCCTAAGTCGAGCCCCGCGGCCGACCTCTCCCATGTCAATATGAAAATCATGTAATAAATAATTTTGATGTAATTTTTATGAATAAATGTAAGAAAATTGGGCATAAAGCCAAATTTTTGTAAAGCCCATGGCTCGTGTGCAAAAGAAATGAGCACATGAGGCATGGGGTGGGCAAAATACTGTAGAGTGTTTTTCGTCACCCCATTGAGATGGGAATACGCACGCGCTTGTCAGGCGTACTACAAATCCCCCCTGCCTAGGGTAGGCCGGGTTTTATTGATTATGGGGATCCGAATCTCCAGCAGCTGCGGACTAAGCTGCCGTTAATTACCCCTCGTCTTTGGAGCGAGAGAATCTCCGATTGACGGGTTAAACTGGTCATGCGAATTCAATGTGCAGTGTACGTGTGTTTTGTTTTGGAGGGGGCTTGGATATATCAGGGGCCTCGCAGAGTTTTTACGGGGGTCCCGCTACCCGGATAGCGGGCTGGGGGTCAAGAGGGTTAGCAGCCCTCTTGCGGGGTGCGGGGCAGCGCCCCGGCCCAATTTTTTTTGAGAGGGATAGTGTTGTAGAGTATGTGTGTGTGTGTATACACATGTATATATAAAATAAAAAAAGGAAAGGGCATCCAAAGGATGCATGGGAAAAGCGCCAGCGCTTTGGGTGCTAGCGTTTTGAGCGCTCGAGCGCTAGCGCACCACGTGTCAGCACGTGGGCGCTCGAGCGCAAGAGCGCTCGCGCTTTGAGCGCTAGCGCACCACGTGGGCGCTCGGGCGCTAGTGTTTTGGACGCTAGCGCTCTGAGTGCAAGAGCGCTAGCGCTTTGAGTGCTAGCGCACCATGTGGGCGCTCCGGCGCTAGTGTTTTGGGCGCTAGCGCTCTGAGCGCTAGCGCCCAACGTGTCAGCACGTGGGCGCTCGAGCGGTAAAAGGGACTTGGTCCCTGCAATGGGAGTTGTACTCCCAGAAAGGAGCACTTATATATATATATATGAGGAGTTAAACTCCTAGGATGTTTTGAAGCTGATGAAGGGCTTCTCCCCTTGAGCCCTAGTTCTTCCCCAAAGTGGGGTTTCTGGAGATGAGTCTCCTTCTTCTTCCTTTGTTGGTCGGATTTTGAAGATCAAGAAATATGAAATTTTAAAAATCTCTCCTTTTTGAGATCTGATGGTAGATCCAAGTTCCCCTTTGTGGGTTTTGCGGTGAAAAACTATTTAGTTTTGAAAAAGGAAGAGTAAAACTCTTGATTTAATTCAAAAGAAAGAAAAAGGTTTTAGAATCTTGAGAAAGGAGAAAGAGGCACGGGCCCTAATTTTTTGAGGAATGAAAAGTCTATCCTTTATTCATCATCATGTTGTCTTATATAGGCTTACATATTTACATATAGCCCCTTGGGCTTTACAAAATGACATTTTGTCCATCCCATGGCTCATGTGCCATTTCTTTTTGCACATAAGCCATGGGCTTACAAAAATTTGGCTTTATGCCCATTTTGTCTGGTCCATGGCGGACATCAAGGGGATTAGTCCCCTCATCGTTGAGCATCACATTCATCTGATGGATGATGCCAAACCAACCCGGGATCCACAAAGACGTCTTAATCCAGTCATGAAGGAGGCTGTGAAGAAGGAGATCGTCAAATGTCTAGATAGTGGTATCATTTACCCTATCTCTGATAGCCAGTGGGTTAGCCCCATTCATGTTGTCCCCAAGAAGTCGGGCATCACGGTCATAACCAACGAGACGAATGAGTTAATCCCTACTCGAACCCAAACTGGGTGGCGAGTTTGCATTGATTACAGAAAACTCAACGCCGCAACGCGGAAAGACCACTTTCCGCTACCTTTCATTGACCAGATGCTTGAACGATTGGCTGGACATGAGTATTACTGCTTCCTTGATGGCTACTCTGGCTATAACCAAATTCCCATCGCCGAAAAAGACCAGGACAAGACCACATTCACTTGTCCTTTCGGCACGTTTGCATATCGACGCATGCCTTTTGGGTTATGCAATGCGCCCGCTACCTTCCAGCGGTGTATGATGGGAATTTTCTCAGACATGGTGGAGAAATTCTTGGAGATCTTCATGGATGACTTCTCCATTTTCGGCGACTCCTTTGACGAGTGTTTGCTGCATCTTGACGCTGTCCTTACCCGATGTAAGGACAAGAACCTCACTTTGAATTGGGAGAAATGCCACTTCATGGTGCGAGAAGGTATTGTCTTAGGACATATCATTTCACAAAACGGCATAGAGGTTGACAAAGCAAAGATTGAGGTCATTTCCAATCTTCCTCCTCCCAGTTGCGTCAGAGATATCCGAGCCTTCCTTGGCCATGCCGGTTTTTATAGACGGTTCATCAAAGACTTTAGGAAGATTGCTAGACCTTTGACTCTTTTGCTGGCCAAGGATACACCTTTCGAATTCAACTCGAGTTGCATGACTGCGTTCGAGTCACTGAAACGCTCACTTACTTCTGCTCCCGTTCTCTCTTCTCCTGACTGGACGCACCCATTCGAGATTATGTGCGATGCATTTGACTTTGCCATCGGTGCTGTCCTTGGACAACACATCAACAAGATGCCACATGTAATCTATTACGCCAGCTGAACCCTGAACGACGCCCAACTCAACTATACAACAACTGAGAAGGAATTCTTGGCTGTTGTATTTGCTCTAGAAAAGTTTAGGCCATACCTCATCGGCTCTCCAGTCATTATTTACACGGACCATTCTGCTCTACGCCATCTTTTTGCGAAGAAAGATGCTAAATCTCGGCTTATACGTTGGATTCTCTTGCTTCAAGAGTTTGACCTTGTCATTAAGGACAAACGAGGATGTGAAAACGTGGTTGCCGACCATCTCTCGCGACTTCATTCTTCGCCTTCGCTTCCAATTCCGATAAACGACGTTTTTCCGGACGAACAACTCTTGACAGTATCATGCGAACCCTGGTTCGCAGATATTGTGAACTATTTGGCCACGGGATTACTACCGATTGAATGGTCGAGTCAGGACAGATTTCGCTTCTTATCCCAAGTAAAACACTTTTACTGGGACGAACCCTACTTGTTCAAGTACTGTCCCGACCAGATCATTCGTCGGTGTGTCCCTAATGAGGAATTCAAGAGTGTGCTGTCATTTTGCCACGATCAAGCGTGTGGCGGGCATTTTGGGCCCAGGAAGACAGCTGAGAAGATCTTGCAATGTGGTTTCTACTGGCCACAACTCTTCAAAGATGCTTATGACTATTGCAAGACTTGCTCTCGGTGCCAACACATGGGCCGGATATCCCGGAGGAATGAGATGCCGCTCCAACCGATCTTGGTTGTGGAGATTTTCGATGTTTGGGGGATAGACTTCATGGGGCCGTTTCCCAGCTCTTTTGGGAACTTATACATTCTTCTAGCTGTTGATTACGTCTCTAAATGGGTCGAGGCTGTGCCCAGCCGGACTAATGACAACAAGGTTGTCATTAGGTTCCTAAAAGAAAACATTTTCTCACGGTTTGGGCACCCCCGAGCGATCATTAGCGACAATGGAAGTCATTTCTGCAATAGGACTTTCGAGGCCTTGATGCGGAAATACTCCATTAATCATAAGCTTTCTACGCCCTACCACCCCCAAACCAGCGGGCAGGCCGAAGTTTCAAATCGGCAGATCAAGCAGATACTGGAGAAGACGGTTTCCAAGAACCGTAAGGATTGGTCTCTGAAACTCACTGATGCCCTTTGGGCATTTAGAACTGCTTATAAGACCGACCTTGGCATGTCTCCATATCGGCTTGTGTACGGAAAAGCCTGCCACCTTCCTGTCGAAATCGAGCATCGCGCGTTTTGGGCGATTAAGGAGCTGAATCTTTCTCTTGAGGACGCGGGCAGCCATCGGAAGCTGCAGCTGAACGAACTGAACGAGCTTAGGGATGAGGCTTACGACAACGCGGTTGTCGTTAAGAATCGAACGAAGGTGTTTCACGATAAACACCTTTTGCGCAAAACCTTCGTACCTGGTCAACAGGTACTGCTTTACGACACCCGACTTCATTTCCATCCTGGAAAGCTCCGATCTCGCTGGATAGGGCCGTATTTTATGCGGAATGTGTATCCGCAGGGCGCTCTGGATTTGGAAAATCCAAAGGACGGTTCACTCTTCAAAGTGAACGGACACCGATGCAAACCGTACCTTAGCGCCGATCAAACAGAGGAGCTCCTGTTTTTACAGGAGCCGGTTTACCCTGAATAATCTTCCTCTCCCCCTACACCCAAACTTCGACAATCCAGCCAAAAACAGTGGAAACACTGTTTCAAATAAGTTTGGGGGTATGTCAATACAATTTTGTTTTTTTTTGTGTGCATGGAAAAATTTCAAATAATAAAAATAAAAACAAAAACTAAAAAATTTTTTTTTTATAAAAAATAAAAAAATAAAAAAATTAATAATAAAAATGTAAATATGTATTTGCAAATAATATTTCTATTATAGGGGTTTAAGTGTTAATGACCAAACAAAAACCCCTATAAATAGCTATCTAATCTCTTCAGCCAATTCTGCTGCCTCAAACCCTCCCCATTTCAGAAACCCTAGCCGCCAAGCAAAGCCCAGCCCCTGATCCCCTGCCGCCGCCGCTCTTCCGCCGCCCGACCCCCCTATCTGCCGCGCATCAGCCGCAGCTTGGAAGCTTCACCCTCTGGAAATTTTTCCAGAGGAGGTTTGCACTTTTCTCACTCTCCCTTGATCTGTAAAATTTTGCAATTCTGTAATGGGTTCACATTTTCAATATGAGAGAAATTTTTCGCAAGTGTTTGAACATGATGTATACGGAAGCTATTTCGGCGACGAGATCCAGAAACGCGGATGGAATTATCTTTTGTATAACCATCCGAACGCATTCGCGATTCCGGATCTGGTCCAACGGTTCTATGCTTAAATGGAGGAGGGGAGTTTCCAAAAATACGGATTTATTAGGTTGTTTTGGGGAGGGCAAGAAATACGAATAAATAGGGACTTCATTCATGAGGTCACGTTGATTCCTAGAATATCCGCACATGACCAACCTCTCCAATTTGAGGATTACACCCCGTTGATGGGAAACGATTGCTATAGGGAACCACGTAAAGGGATTCCAGCGCGTACACTTTACGCGAATGTGTTGACTGTGTGCCGATGGGCACAAAATAACATTTTTGGCAGCTCGCACAACACGACATTTTTCACACCATCCCTGCATATCGTGCACACATTAATGAACAAGCACCCAAGTTATGACATGTGCACGGTACTGCTTCAGTCGATTGATGCTGGCAAGACTTCAGCCAACCATCCGTGCCCTATGTTGGTGACACAACTGTGTCGCCATTTCATCCCTTCTGACGAGTTTGCGGTACACATGCAAGCTGGTACAATCATTCGACCTGTTCTTGAGGGTGTTTCGACATCCTACACTAGACTTCACGATGTCTGGTCACGCACTGAACCGAGCGAGCATGTAGTAGCCAGCTCGAGCTCCACAGCGAGCGAAGAAGAGCTTACCCCCGCTGAGCAAGCACGCTTACTTAGACGGACACATAGGGGGGTAGAAAGAATGATGGGTATGATGACAACCCTCGATCAAAGAATGGCAAGCTTAGAACAAGGAATGGCAACACTTTTGGGACGAGAGGAGAGATCGAGGTCGCGATCTAGGGCCCCTAGGGCAGATTCAAGTGAACCAGGGACGAGTGCCTCAGCGTCTAGGAGACGACGCAGGGGGCAGTGAGGACACTGCCATTAACAAGTTTGGGGGAGGGATTAGATTGTAAATAGTTATCCTTGCATTGCATCTGCATATTTTATTTATCTTTTATGTAAATATTTGGTTTTACTTTGCATGTTTAAATTCTGCACTGCATTTTTGCGTTTTTTTTGAACCAATTGAAAAAAAAAAATACAAAAAAAAATTGAAAAACTTGAAAATAAAAACAAAAATTTTAAAAGAAAAAAAAACAAAAATATTATTGACCGTGTCTGACTCAAGTCTAATATGACAGTTAACTAGTTAGAAACTACTAGATCTTAAACTTAGTTAATTATGAATCCTAAAAATAACATTCCTTGAAGTTTAACTATAGAAAGTATACGCTCCAGCGGTTTGTTTTGAAATAAGCAAATTTTGAGTCTAGTTCTTAGGCGAAGTCAAAATGAGGGAAAATTATTGAAGCTCTATTTGAAGAATAATTCTGAAAAATAATTCTAAATCTTAAGTCCAAATTTTTGAAAGTATATACCCTACAAAATGCACATACACCACCTTGAAACTCGGAATAGTAGAGGATACCTAGAAATACTCTTGCCTGAAAGCCTAGTATGAAAGAAAAAACGGTATTTGAAGCTAAACACCATAAGAGCACGCTGAAAAATATATCCGGTCTTGGAAAAAAAAAAGGGAAAAGAAAAAGAGAGAAAAATAGAATGAAGTCAAGACCTGGAAACTGCTATTTACGCTTTAAGTTCACACATTCAGTAATCGGCCGTTAGTGCCTAAAGAAGCATTAATAGTCGCATAAAAGATGTATGAACAAAACCGTCCATCATTAATAAAAAGAAGTAGTGCTAGGTATTAAGGCAAGGGTATCATAGCTTGAACTGAATTTCCAAGTGTAGGGGTGACAATTACACACACGTAGGGGTATATAATCAGAGTTTGGAGGAGAGATGAGGAATGAAAGATAGGGTTTATTTCTTCGGTAGAGTGGATAAAAATTCCGGATTTGAGATTCCGCTTAAGAAGGAAAACTCAGGAGATGCTGAAAGCTTTATAAACTGGCTAGGCGTATAGGATCTTAAGTTAAATGGAAAGGAAGTGTGAAGAATACGGGTTAGTAATTTCTAAGTTTATGATAATAGGGTTTTTGGTTAGAATGCTGAAATAGAAGATTAGAGTCGACGGCCAATCGATCGGATTTTGTGGGTGTAATCCGCTGAAAACCCTCAGGAGACAACACTCCTCCTACTAGGGACACCTAGAGGTTTAACGGCTTGTTGCACGTGCTCAGTGCAATCGCGTTCCCTGCGAAAGTGAGGTTAGGAATTTTTTGTGAATAAAATGGTTTTGCTCGGGACGAGCAAAAGATAAGTTTGGGGGTATTTGTTCATCACATATTTTTGTATATTTGTACCGCCCATTCTTAATCACATTGCATACAGGTAGATGCTTTTTATTCGTATTTGCTGCATGTTACAGATTACAGGTTTCCAGTCCAAGAGTGAGCAAATCCGACAAAATCACCATATTTACGGCAAAATCCAGAACATCTGTCACAAACAGATAAAAGCCGGGTTCCAGCATCCGTCCCGTACCAGTTCAGAAGAGGGGACGAAAAGAGTCGTCATTTGGGACTAAAGGAAAAATTAAAGTCAAAAATGGTGAAAGTCAAAAGTGAAGAAATGAAGAAGTCTTGGATCAGAAATCTGGAGATTTTCTGGTTGAATTATTGCAATGTAAAGTGTTCAAAGATCAGGAAAAATGAGCACAAGACAGAGGAAAAAAGCAAGCAGGGCTTGGCCACCAAACCGCCGCGCATGCGCGGCCAAACCCTTGCTTTGGCCGCGCAAGCGCGGCGGACACGTGTCCCCAAGCTGTGAAATTTTGGGGTGTTTTCTGCAATTTTGTGTAGGTTTGTACTATTTTGCCAAAATCTCAAACTCAGGCCTATAAATAGCCCAGAGCAGAACCAAGAGAGGGTACTTAGTTTTCATTTGTAATTTTTGTATTAGAATTATTTAGTTTCTAATAAAAGTTCATTTTCCTCCATCTTCCTCCATTAAAGCTTGTGAGAGGTTTTGTTGAGTGTGAAGCATGCAAGAAGTGTTCTTTATCTTTATGTGTAATTTGTAATTCAATTTCTTATGTTGCTTGTAATTTTAATTGTTAAACGTAGTTGTTGTTATTTCTTAAAATTGTCATTTTAATTTTCGTCCATTTTTTCGGTTATCCTTACAACCATGATGCTTAGTGTGATCCTTGCCTAAGTGACGTCCCGAATAGCTAGTTGTGATTTTCTACCTCAATTCTTATTACCATCTTTCTTTGTTTTATTTTCATTTAATTTTTCTAATGGGTGAGTAACTTTTCACTTGTTAGGGTAGGAAACGGAAAGTTTGAAAGACGGTAAACTCCCTCACTTTTCTCTTTTACATATTTCTTGAATTGAACTCTTGTTAATTTATCCACAATCCGCTCCCTACGGCACCCTATTCTCCATAATAGCGGTGTTACCCTAGTGAGACCGGTTGTGGTTGAATCAACCTGAGGTTGCGACTAAGAGCCAAGAACGGACGGACAAGGACCAAAAAGAGAAAACGAAGTGTTGGAAAGCCTAGCTTATACTCGCCAGTTTTCTCTTAGTCGTCCTAATCCCCGTTGTTGCCGATTACCGTAACATCAATATTAAGAAGTGGCAAAAGAATCAAGTGAGCGATCCTCCCGACCCAAACCAACTAAATCCTACCCTTTACAAGTTCTCTTATCATTCATTTTCAATTAGCTAAACTCAAACAAACCCAACATATTTGGACTTAACTCGTCAAGACATTAAGAAAAAGACTCCCATCTCTCTGTGGATCGACCCGTACTCATCCGGCTAGCTGCAAAGCGAAACCGTCCTGATTGCGGTAATTAAACTTAAACACGCAGAATCTCTGCCAATCAGGGTACAATTTTCGACTTCAACAAAATGCCCCCCATCAATAAATGCACACCACATATGTGAGTCGTGTGCATGAAATTGATGGATCTTCTTTTGCGTGGAGGCGACTTGCTTTGGTTCCCACTTTTTAGGATGCACTGCCCTTTTAGCGACTTGGACGGTCGTCGCTTGACGCGTCTCCGAGACGGAGTGTCCGTGGTAGACTTTTCCCTCGCCCGGAGCGATCTGATTCTTGCTTTGTAGGAAGCCTGCACTGCCCTTTTTACGACATGGACGGTCGACGCTCTGATCCGGAGCGATTTGGTTCCTGATTTGTGGGAAGCCTGCACTGCCTTTTTTGCGACATGGACGGTCGACGCTCTGATCCGGAGCGATTTGGTTCCTGATTTGTGGGAAGCCTGCACTGCCCTTTTTGCGACATGGACGGTCGACGCTTGATGCGTCTCCGAGGTGGAGTGTCCATGGTAGACGTTTTCCTGGCCCGGAGTGATTTGGTAGACGTGCCCCCGGCACGGAGTGTCGCTGGTCGACATTCCCCCGAGGCGAAGTGTCTGTTGGTTGACGTGTCCCCGGCATGGAGTGTCTGCTTGACGTTTCCCCGAGGCGAAGTGTCAGCTGGTTGACGTGTCTTCGGCACGGAGTGTCTGCTTGGACGTTTCCCCGAGATGGAGTGTCTGATTGACGTTTCCCCGTTACGGAGTGTCGGCTGGTTGACGTGTCTTCGACACGGAGTGTCTGCCTGGACGTTTCCCCGAGACGGAGTGTCTGCTTGACGTTTCCCCGTTATGGAGTGTCGTTGTTGGACGTTTCCCCGATGCGGAGTGTCTGTGTTGGACGTTTCCCCGATGGGGAGTGTCTGTGTTGGACGTTTCCCCGAGACGGAGTGTCCGTGTTGGACGTTTCCCCGAGATGGAGTGTCTGCTTGACGTTTCCCCGTTACGGAGTGTCGCTGGTCGACGTTTCCCCGGTAAGGAGTGTCTGCTTGGACGTTTCCCCGTTACGGAGTGTCTGCTTGACGTTTCCCCATTACGGAGTGTCGCTGGTCGACGTTTCCTCGAGGCGGAGTGTCTGTAGTCGACATGCCCCCGGCACGGAGTGTCTGCTTGACGTTTCCCCGTTACGGAGTGTCGTTCTCGGACGTTTCCCCGGTACGGAGTGTCGCTGGTCGACGTTTCCCCGAGGAGGAGTGTCAGCTTATTGATGTATCCCCGAGACGAAGTGTCTGCTTGACGTTTCCCCGTTACGGAGTGTCGTTGTCGGACGTTTCCCCGGTACGGAGTGTCGCTGGTCGACGTTTCCCCGAGGCGGAGTGTCGGCTTGTTAACGTATCCCCGAGACGGAGTGTCGTTGTTTGACGCAAAGGTCGATGTTGGAATTGGTTGGTTTGATTTGTTTGATTTGAGTTGACATCAGCATCGCTACACTGGAATATGGTACCGGGAGCAAATCATCATCTGTCATGAGAGGATTCGGGAATTGGTTTTCTGTCGGCATCTGCATTGCTGCACTGGGATAATGCCAGGAGCAACTCATCATTTGCCCTGGGAGGATTTGGGAATTGGTTTTTTGTTTGGCATCTGTATTGCTGCACTGGAATAATGCCAGGAGCAACTCATCATTTGCCCCGGAAGAATTTGGGAATTGGTGGCTTAGGAGACAGGTTTAGATCTCTATCACCTAAGGCTTTTCAATTTTATGGGCTGTAAGGGTCCCATAAAAGCATTTTCTTCCTATGAGTCGAAAGGATCTCGTAGGTGTTTTTTCTCCTTAGGAGTTGTGGGGACTCCTAAGTGTGTTGCTCCTTTGTGAGTCGTAAGGATCTCACGCGGGAATTTTCTCTTCACAAAGTCGAGAGGACTTTGCGAGTGCATTTCATCTCTTTTTCACGAGTTTGCGCCCTTTCGGGTTTTCACAAACTCGCCGGCAGTCCTGCTGTTTTTACTTACGGAGCCCTTTCGGGTTTTCATCTATGCCCATTTTGCTTGTGGACATGCCTCTTTTTTTGAGACTTTAAAAGTAGCCTCCCCGGCAGGACTTGGGAGAGATTTGGATTGTTTTACGCCCGTGGATTGTATACAGTTTTGCAGGATGTATGATCCAGACCGTAGGGCCGGAAAAATTTTGGGACTTTGTTGGCGTCTGCATCGCTGCACTGGAATATGGTACCAGGAGCGACTCATCATTCGCCGTTAGGGTATGGAAGTTGGAATTTGGTTGGCTTCTGCATCGCTGCACTGGAATATGGTACCAGGAGCGACTCATCATTCGCCATTTGAGAGTTTGGGTTTGGTTGGCGTCTGCATCGCTGCACTGAAATATGGTACCAGGAGCGACTCATCATTCGCCGTTGGGGTATGAAAGTTGGAATTTGGTTGGCGTCTGCATCGCTGCACTGGAATATGGTACCAGGAGCGACTCATCATTCGCCACTTGGGGATTGGGGAGCGATGGCTTAGGAGACAGGTTTAGATCCCTATCACCTAAGGCTTTTCAATTTTATGGACCGTAAGGGTCCCATAAAAGCATTTTCTCCCTACGAGTCGTAAGGATCCCGTAGGTGCATTTTCTCCTTAGGAGTCATGAGGACCCCCAAGTGTGTTTTTTTTCTTTGTGAGTCGTAAGGATCCCACGAAAGTTTGTTCTCCTCATGTATCGTGAGGACACATGAGTGGGTCTTCCCAATGGAGCATAATTCCGAGGGCGAAGACCAGCCGCGTAACTGGTGATTGCGGTGGGGCATGGGCATGGTGAGAATTATTTGAGCCCGTGGATTGTATACGGTAGTCAATTTGGGGACTAACCATAGGGCTGGAAGAATTTTGAAAAATTGGATTTTGGTTGGTATCTGCATCGCTGCACTGGAATATGGTACCAGGAGTGACTCATCATTCGCCGTTGTTTTTTTGTTTTTTTTTATCGCGATTGCTCTATCATTTCAGCTTTTCTTATCGCGAAGATCACGATTGCCCTACTATTTCGGCTTTTTATTCGCGGTTGCCCTATCATTTCGGCTTTATTTTCATTTTTATTTTTACTCGCTGATTTTTATTGCGAGTTGCCCCATCATTTCGGCTTTTTCTATATTTATTTTTTTATATATATTTTTGTTTTATTTACACATTTTTACATCCCCAGTTTAACGACTTAGAGGTCGACTGTTCCCAGTTTAGTGACGTGGTGATCGATTATTCCCAGTTTAATGACATGGTGGTCGATTATTCCCAGTTTAAAGACTTGGTGATCTGTCATTCCCAATTTAACGACATGGTGGTCATCTGTTTCCATTTTAACGACTTGGTGGTCATCTGTTTCCAGTTTAACGACTTGGTGGTCATCTGTTTCCAGTTTAAAGACTTAGAGGTCATCTGTTTCTAGTTTAACGACGTAGAGGTCATCTGTTTCCAGTTTAACGACTTAGAGGTCATCTGTTTCCAGTTTAACGACTTAGAGGTCATCTGTTTCCAGTTTAACGACGTATAGGTCATCTATTTCCAGTTTAACGACTTAGAGGTCATCTGTTTCCAGTTTAACGACGTATATGTCATCTGTTTCCAATTTAACAACGTGGAGGTCATCTGTTTCTAGTTTAACGACGTGGAGGTCATCTGTTTCCAGTTTAACGACATAGAGGTCATTTGACGGGGAGCTTAGAGAAGATACCCGATTGAGCAGTTGTCAAGGGCGCCGCTGGAGCTTGCATGAGATGCCTTATTATTTTGTCGGTGTTGATGGCCTTGCCCCCAGCTGGAGCCAAGGAAAGCCGTGCAAATACCGACTTGCGTTCGAAGATGGCAATTGGAAACTGTTAACCCCTGCAAATAGAAACATGATTTCAGTATATACGATCGATATGCACATTGATTGAGCTCGCATGAACATTTATCCCGAAATATGGGAGGGGAGATTGGTCCCACCGGGCGTTCCAGAATCTGTAGGGTATTTTTCGTCACCCCATTGAGATGGTAATACGCGCGCACTTGTCAGGCGTACTACAGATCCCCCTGCTTAGGGTAGGCCGGGGTTTATTGATTGTGGGCATCCGAATCTCCGGCAGCCGCGGACTAAGCTGCCGTTAATTACCCATCGCTTTTGGAGCGAGAGAACCTCCGATTGACGGGTTAAACTGGTCATGCGAACTCAATGTGCAGTGTACGTGTGTTTTGTTTTAGAGGGGGCTTGGATATATCGGGGGCCTCGCAGAGTTTTTATGGGGGTCCCGCTACCCGGATAGCGGGCTAGGGATCAAAGGGGCTAGCAGCCCCCTTGCGGGGTGCGGGGCAGCACCCCGGCCCAAATTTTTTTTGAGAGGGATAGTGTTGTAGAGTATGTGTGTGTGTGTGTATATACACATGTATATATAAAATAAAAAAGGAAAGGGAATCTAAAGGATGCGTGGGAAAGCACCAGCGCTTTGGGTGCTAGCGCTTTGAGCGCTAGCGCACCACGTGTCAGCACGTGGGCGCTCGAGCGCTAGTGCTTTGGGCGCTAGCGCTATGAGTGCAAGAGCGCTAGCGCACCACGTGGGCGCTCGAGCGCTAACGGTTTGGGCGCTAGCGCTCTGATCGCAAGAGCGCTAGCGCACCATGTGTCATCATATGGGCGCTCGGGCGCTAGCACTCTAAGCGCAAGAGCGCTAGCGCTCCACGTGTCAGCACGTGGGCGCTCGAGCGGCAAAAAGGACTTGGTCCCTGCAATGGGAGTTATACTCCCAGAAAGGAGCACTTATTATTCTCTGTGTGTGTGTGTGTGTGTGTGTGTGAGGAGTTAAACTCCTAGGATGTTTTGAAGCTGATGAAGGGCTTCTCCCCTTAAGCCCTAGTTCTTTCCCAAAGTGGGGTTTCTGGAGATGGGTCTCCTTCTTCTTCCTTTGTTGGCCGGATCTTGAAGATCAAGAAGTATGAGATTTTAAAAATCTCTCCTTTTTGAGATCTGATGGTAGATCCAAGTTCCCCTTTATGGGTTTTGCGGTGAAAAACTATTTAGTTTTGAAAAAAGAAGAGTAAAACTCTTGATTTAATTCAAAAGAAAGAAGAAGGTTTTAGAACCTTGAGGAAGGAGAAAGAGGCACATGCCCTAATTTTTTGAGGAATGAAAAGTCTATCCTTTATTCATCATCATATTGCCTTATATAAGCTTACATATTTACATATAGCCCCTTGGGCTTTACAAAATGGCATTTTGCCCATCTCATGGCTCATGTGCCATTTCTTTTTGCACATAAGCCATAGGCTTACAAAAATTTGGCTTTATGCCCATTTTGTTTACATTCGTGCATAAAGAATTACATAAAAATTATTTATTACATGATTTTATTTTGGCATGAGGGAGGGCCGGCCGCTTCATGTTCGGACTCGACCTGGGCATGGGCCCGTTTGGCTTGGGGTTGACTTTGACTTTGACTTGGTCAACCGGGGTACAATTTTCGACTTCAACAAATACCATTTTGTAAAGCCCAAGGGGCTATGCGTAAATTTTTAAGCCTATATAAGGCAACATGATAATAAAATAAAAGAATAATTCATTCCCCCTCAAAAACTAGGGTTTCTGTGCTTCCTTCCCCTTCCTCAAGGTTCTAAACCTTCTTATCTTTTTTTGAATTAAATCAAGAGTTTAACTCTTCCTTTTCCAAAATTAAATAGTTTTTCACCATAAAACCCTTGAAGGGGAGCTCGGATCTGCCACCAAATCCCTACAAGGGGAGATTTTTAAGTCTCGCTCTTTTTCCCCTAAGATCCAGCAAACAGAGAGGAAGAAGAAGAAGACCCATCTCCAAAAATCCCATTCCGGGAGGATCCGAGGCTCTAAAGAAGATCCCAGGCTAAAGGGGAGAAGAAGAGGGTCCCCTTCGATCATCTCCAAAAATTTCTAGGAGTTTAACTCCATTCAAGATCTTTTGGAATTTAACTCCATAAATCAAACCCTTTTTTAGGAGTTTAACTCCATTCAATATCTTTCGGAGTTTAACTCCATAAATAAAAAATCATCTTTCGGAGTTTAACTTCTAATTTCGGGGCTAAAAGTCCCTTCTTTCCGCGGGTGCCCACGTCCCCGGCGCGTGAGGCGCCGACGCCCAGCACCACCATTTAGCGCCCACGTGCCGGGCGTGTGAGGTGCCGGCATCCAGCACTAGCATTTAGCGCCCGCGTGCCTAGCACGTGAGGCGCTCGCGCCCAGCGCCCACGTGCCAAGCACGTGATGCGCTGGCACCCACGCGTCCTTTGGACGCTATTCACATCTCTTTTCCCATGCACTCCATACTAAAAATACCTCCCCCGTTAGAAATAATTTTCTAATGGGGTGCTGCCTCGCACCCCGCAAGGTGGCTGCTAGCCCCCTTGACCCCCACCCCGCTATCTGGGTAGTGGGACCCCCGTAAATTCTGCGAGGCTCTCAATATACCCAAGACCCTTTGTTCCCTGATTGAAAATCAGGAGAAGCTTCAGAAGAGGCATCACGTACTCACACGTGACCAGTTGTCACGTGTTGGCACGTGACGCTTAATGCAGCGGCAAAAAGCACATCCGTCCCCTGATTAAAAATCAAGAAAAAGCTCCAGAAGAGGCATCATGTGCTCACACGTGACCAATGGTCACGTGTTGGCACGTGATGGTTAAGCAGTGGCCAGAGAACAGAGCGCAGAAGGAGAGAAGCCATTCCAGGGGTCACGTGCCTACACGTGATCATGGATCATGTGCCTACATGTGACCAGGGGGCACGTGGCCGCACGTGACCGGCTTTAAGAGCCTTATTCTTTAACAGAATTAAAATTCTGAGGATGAATCTCTCAAATCTTTCTAAAATGAAGAAGGATTATCTAAAACCGTTCGATTAAAAATCTAAAGGTGATTAAATATCACCAATTTATGGAAAAATCTTCGACTTGGAAAGATTTCCCCCTAAATCTAACCGAAATAACAAGGGGATATCTTTGGATTTAAAATCCAATGGTGAATAAAATTCACCTAAAAATCTAAAGGCCCAGATTAATGATGAAGATAAATCAAATATCTCAATGAATAAATCAAATCCCTCAATGAGAGATTTACTAAACAGATTGATTCTTTTCCTTCTCCTATAAATAGGGGCCAAGAAAAGAAGAGGGGGGACCTTTTTTTTTAGACCTGGAGACCTTTTCTTTTGATACACAGAGAGAGATATAGAGCCTTTGATTCTCTGCAAAAGGAAAACCTTAGGTAAGAAAAGAAAATGGAGGCTTAAAAAGAGAATTCAATTCTCAAAAAAGTTTAACTCTTATATAAAGAAAAGAACTTAGTTCTTTCTCTGGTTGAGGATCTGCAAAGTGCACATCTCCCCATGAATTGAGAATTTAATTCTCATTAGGTTAAGATCCTGCCATACAGATCTAAAACACAGAGGAGGAACTGAGTACTGAGAATTTAATTCTCACAAAATGATAGGAATTCAATTCCTTTGAGATAAAATTATGGTTTAACCCTATGTTATAGGAATTTAATTCCTTCAAAATGAACAGAATTACTGTTTAACCCTAATCGAGAATATAATTCTCTCAAACTCACAGGAATTTAATTCCCTTAAGAAAAGAAATTAGGGTTTAACCCTATTTAAGAATATAATTCTTCAGAAGAATCAGGAATTTAATTCCTCTAAAGTTTGTTGTTAGGGTTTAACCCAATGAAGAAATTAATTCTTAAAAGATGAACAGATCTTTAAAACATGCAAAGAACCAGAGTCACGTGCTACCACGTGACCCCTGCAAAGACCCACGGAAAAGAACTTTGAAGCAACACCTCAAGTGTTACCACGTGACTCTTGCGAAGATCTATAAAAGAGAACTTTGAGGCAATGCCTCACGTGCCCCACGCGATCTCTAAAGCACGCAGAGAAAAAGGCAAAAGGAAATAGAAAAGAGCTCTAGGGCATCCTCACGTGTTGACACGTGACCCCTAATGAACATTCTAGCAGATCAAAGCGTAAGCCCCCATCACGTGCCCACACGTGATGGCTTTCAGAATTAAAAGTGTTAAACACTTATCTGTAGAACAAAATAAAGGGAAGCAGGGCGCTCTCACGTGCTACCACGTGACCCCTTGGCTGAAGCTCTAATAGATAAACGCTTAAATTCTCATCACGTGACAGCACGTGATACTTAAAAGTATTCAATACTTTTGACTGAGTAAAATAAGGGGAATCAGGGCGCTCTCACGTGTCCACACGTGACCCCTCTCTCCTTAGTGTTTAACACTAGTCTGGAGATTTTGTCCCCAGTGTTTAACACTGATTTGCTTAGTGTTTAACACTAAGTTGAAAACTCTGTTCCCAGTGTTCAACACTGATTATCTTTTAGTGTTTAACACTAATTTGCTAATCTTATTCCCAGTGTTCAACACTGTTGGTCTCTAGTGTTTAACACTAGCTTTAGCCCAATTGGCTAAGTTTCCAATGGCGAAGCCTCTCCTTCAATGAACCAACAGAGGGCCAATATCCCAAACATGATTGGACTTAGCCCAAACCGGCCATAAGTCCTCAATTCAAACTTAATTGGGCCAATGGACTCATAATATAATAATTGATCTTAGTTTCCAAATTGGACTACAGATCACTTAATCTACCTCGGTTTAAGGGTACATCTCTTCACTCCTTTGATACTTGGCGTTGTAATTCCTCAACGTCTTCAAAGAGGTGACGGGTCCCGATGACCACACATTGATACGGACTGTGGGGTCCTTAAACTCACGGACCATGAGGTCCTTAACCTTGACCGGAATGTCTTAAAACTAACAACGGACTATGAGGTCCTTAACCTTGACCGGAATGTCTTAAGACTAACAACGGACTATGACGTCCTTAACCTTGACCGGAATGTCTTAAAACTAACAACGGACTATGACGTCCTTAACCTTGACCGGAATGTCTTAAAACTAACCACGGACTATGACGTCCTTAACCTTGACCGTGATGTCTTAAAACTAACATCGGACTGTGGAGTCCTTAAATCCACAGACTACGACGTCCTTAACCTTGACCGCAACGTCTTAAAACTAACATTGGACTGCAATGTCCTTAAACTACCTATGGACCACTATGTCCCTAAACTGGAACAATAGAGCCCCCAAATGCTCTTTTGTCGGATCTAAACGATCCCGTTAAGTTGATCTTAGTCTTAAACTGGACTAACGTATCCTTAACAAACGTTTGAGTTGATCTTAGCCTCAAATACGGCTAACGTATCTTCAAACCAAAACCCTAAACCCAAATCTAAGAAAACATGGATTTGGACTAATCTACGTCCTACGGGCGACGACATAAATTGGTCTCCGTATATAATCCACGGGCAACCACAAACAAAACAAACACCCACGACACGAAGTGACCATCTGGAGAAGGAGAAAGTTGTTTTCGCGATGCGGTAGCGTAATTAACTGCAGGGGCTTGCGCCTGTAGGTAAGAGCGTCCCCACAATCAAAAACCCCTCAAGCGAGAGGGAATCTGACGAAGTCTGCTATATCGGCCGCATCCGTTTAAACCTTCGATACATGGTGTCATAAATCAACTTGGCATCTTCGGAGAGGTAGACAAATAGCACCAATTAGCATCTGCCCCGAATTTCAGGCAAGACGTTAGTCGCGCCGTCATTCGGAGGGGAACAGATTCTGGCACGCCCGGTGGGACCTTTTCCTCTTTCCACTCCACACTTCGTGTGTCATGATTCGCGAACCAATAACGGTTCGCTATTGGTTGCCCTTGGGGTTCGAAGTACTGAGATTTGGTGTTTCGTTTGCTGCAGAAAGCGAAAGGATCAATGGCTGGAAACTGCTCAAGCTGCTCCAACTACAAATGCAACCGATGCTCCGCCTCACCTGGAGGTGTAGCATATGAACCGCAGGCTGCTTCCCTATTCACTATGCCTGTGGAACAAGTAACTCAGGCTACCACCAGTCTGTTCTTCGGGACTATGCTCCCGCCGGTGAACGTTAACATCCCAAAGCCCGTACCGGAAGCTTCAAAGAGGTCGGTCTTTGATCGACTTGCTACTCCCACGGCCCCTCTCAGCCGGTCGTCCAACTCCTCGGTCTTCACCTGACTGAGCCTGAACTCCAAAGGGCCCGCCAAAAAGCCCATGATACCTGAGAAGGCCATCCCAAAGAAGACAACTGCTCCTGAGGTCGTCAAGGCGGCTTCTCCTCCCAGGGGGTTGGTCTTTGCGAGACTGACTACCCCCGTTCCCGCTCCCGCTCAGAAATCTGTTTTTGACCGGATGGACGTAGCTGCTCAACGAACGTCAGTTTTCAAGAGGCTGACACCGGCAGCAGCCCCTCCCCAGGACAGGGAGCAAGACGAAGCCGTCGCTGAACCAATCCCAACAACCCGTCATGCCCGACGTCGCCACTGGAGCCGGATAAGGAAGACTGGGGGAAACTCCCCCTCCGGACTAACTCCACCAGCTCCAACGGTGGAAATTGAGGCTGTTGTTCCAACCGGGAACAGCTTCGAGCTGTTAAACAGGGTACACAGAAATTCGCTAACTGCGGTTCTTAAAAGATCCCCTCCACCTGCGGAGAATGTTATAGAAACAAAACCGGAGCAGCCTCCTCAGCGGCTGTCCTCCAAAATTTATAAAGTCTGGCGGAAGGTTCAAGATTCGGTAATTGACCAAGATCACTCTTGTCAACATAAAAAGGCAAAAGTGCAGGAAGAAAAGAACCGTCGTGTCAAACAACAAAAGGCGACAACCGCTTGGGTGCCCGCTGCAACGACTCCCTCCATGTTGACTACTCAAAAGAGAAGAAGGCCGGATAGAGTCCCCACTCCTGCAGCAAATGTCAAGGACAATAAGCCTAAACGCCCTAAGTCTGGGAGCATGATGGTGCATACGGTATACATGGCGCTGGGAAAAGAGGACAGCCGTGCATCCACGGGTCATAGACCGCTTACACGGTCAGTGACCAAAGCTCAGGAGCAACAGCATAAGCTCCAGGAAATGATGAACGCGATGGCCGCACTCACTGGGCCGAAAGAAAGCCCCGAAACGTCATCTGATCAACGTCAGGAGCAAGAAATTGACGCTGAATTCCTTCGTAGGATATTGGAGAAGAAGGATAAAGAGGCCGCCGAACAAGCAGCCAATATATAACGAATGGCCCTCCTGTTCCAGGACATGGTGGGAATGATGATCCAACAAGATTCTCCTGCTGAAGATCTTCCAATCGTTCTTGAAGACGACAGGGGAGAAACGCCAAATCCTCCACCCGCTCTGTCAACAGCCAAGGAGGAAACAATCTCCAAACCTGACCTAGACGAATATATAGCTCAACAGATACGAGTTCACCAGGCAACTGAGGCAGCCAGTCAAGTTGTCAGGACAGGGCGACCATATCCAAGCTGGTATGACCAGATCAAGTACCCGCTGGGCTATACAATACCGAAATTTCATGTCTATAAGGGGACGGGCAATCCCTACCAGCATGTTGCTTAGTTCAGGGCGCTTTGCGGCAACACCGGCGGTGACGATAAGCTCTTGCTTCGCCAGTTCGTCCGTAGCTTGTCAGAAACGGCGTTCGAGTGGTACTCTGAGCTCCCAAACGACTCTATTAAAACATTTGTGGAAATGGAGTTGCTATTCACTCAGCGATTCGCGAGAGCCAGCGAAAGAACCCCGATAACGACATTGATTAATGCCAGGGTGAAACCAGGTGAGACGTGGGTCCAGTACGCTATACGCTCGAGAAACTTGTGGTCGAAATGCGAACAACGCATTGAGAAGGTGCCCACGGTGGGCATGTTCATGGGTACCCTAGATCCTCATGCAACTATCTCACAGTTCATGATGTTTTGTAAGCCAACCACGTTCTAAGCTTTGATCGACAAGTTGGCCCAGATGGACCAGATGGGTTACAGACCGTCTCCCCCAAAGCCAGAACCTCGGAATGACAAGGGTAAAGGGAAGGCAACCTTCGTTGCGAACGCTTAGCAGCAACCCAGTGCCCTAAAGCTGGCGGATCAGCTGGAAGAAAGACGACGGTATTACAATGAGAAAATGAAGCGCCTTTACTCATTCCCGCGGGATAAGACGAAGAGGCTATTCGAGCTGGCAATACACAACAGGCTTATCAACTTGCCAAACCCAAGGCGACCGCCGCAACCCAGTGAGGTGAATAACCCCAACTACTGCCCTTACCATCAAACGGTAAGCCATCCGATTGAGGATTGCTTCGTCTTCAAAGGATGGATTGAAGATCAATACCTACAGGGCAAGTTTGCGCTGTCCGAGAAGTGAAAGGTGAACCCGCCACAACCTCACACTGCTAAGAAGACGGACACACCGGGGGCAACTTGTTCTTTCATTGAAGAAGCTCCATGGGAAATCGTACTTTCAGCAAAAACCAAGAAGATGCTGAACGATCTTAAAACATGCCCGGCGATCAGGTGGAAGAACCCGCTGGAACCCCAGATCATCGAAGGGATGCTGAAGCCGTGCCCAACTCCGAAGATCAGTGGTGATGGCCCGAGCACTCATAACCAGTCCTCGAAATCTTCAAAGAAAAAGAAGACGAAAGCTAAGAAGCCCGTGAAGCCTGACAACGAGCGCACGGACTTACAGAAACAAATTGACGCGCTGGAGGAGTATAATCAAAAAGCGCGAACTCCCATCACACTCCAAGAGTTCCTCAACCACTTCTTTCAGGAGGAAGATAATGGAGAAAGCTCGTCGGATGAATCCGAGAGATATGTGGCGAGTTGTCATGTGATCTCCCACTCGTTTACGAACGATGAAAAAATTCCTAGCACTGAGAAACTGGGGGCACAGCCTGAACCAGAACTGGTATGGCCGACAGACGAAATGATCGACGCCTTTCTAGACGAGATTCGTTTGAAAAGTAAAGCCGACCAGGAGCGTGAGATGGCCGCATCAGAAGGAGCCAAACGCAGGCGACTAAACGAAAGAGTCGAGGTACTCCCGCCAGATCGAAAGACACCCGACGCGGATCAAAACATATTCAAGACGAGGAAAAGGTTTGCCAAAGCCGTGTCAATGGGAATGAAGCTACCACCTTCGGAAGAAAACACGCTCGATGGGGGCGGAGAGACACCCTAATTACTGTTCATATCATCGGAAGATTTCACACCCCACTGAGGAGTGCGATGCTTTTAAGACATGGTGGCAGGGATATGTTGCTCATCGGCAACGTTTTAAGCGCATGAAACGCAGAACTCGTCGGGAACGGGGAGGTACGACCGAGGGGCACGAAAGAACCACCTGCAGCTGTTACACGGTCAATGCCGGAGGATCACAAGTGCTCATATTCGGGAGCGATTCTGACGAGGAAATGGCTTTTAGCCCCCTCTTTAAAGAGTCCACCTCGGGAAAAGAGGAAGAACCAGAAGCCTGCGAAAACATTCAGCTGCGCAATCGCACGCTTCCGGAAAAGAATCTTGGACCCGCAACTAGAAAAGATAAGGGAAAGGAAAAGGTCGCTGAGGATATCACCTTAGATGACCAAGTTATGAAAGAGCCGACTGTCAAGAACCCGCCCAAGAAGAGTAGGGTGGACTACAACATCCTAGCGCACCTGAGGAAGCTACCCTCCCAGCTCAGCATTCTCGACCCCCTCATGTTATCAAAGGAAGCAAGAGATTCATTAATCAAGGCGCTACAAGAGCCCGAATAATTCCAAGCCTTCCTCGCCGAAGAAAGGATGAAGGATGAACTGGAAGAAGTGCACACGGCCAATGTCACTTTCGGTGATGAAGACCTGCTCTTTGGGACGTGTGACCACAACCGTCCCCTATACGTCTCTGGATATTGCCACGATATAAAGATAGGCAAAATCTTGGTTGACAACGGGTCTTCCGTTAATCTCCACAACGTGCGGGTGTTAAAGGAAATTTGCATGAGCGTCCAACACCTTGCTCGGGACAAGATCACCATCTCCGGGTTCGACTCCCAATCATCGAGAACTCTTGGGTCTGTGATATTGACGCTACGCTTTGGGCTACTCGTCACGGACATTAAGTTTCACGTCATAGATGCCAAGACATGTTACAATGTTCTGCTCGGCGGTCTTGGTTACACGAGTACAACATCATCCCTTCTACGCAACATCAGTGTATGAAGTATTTCAAGGATGGTCTCGAGTATACCGTAACAGGTGAGCTAAACCCATTCTCTGTGAATGAAGTCCGCAAATACGAAGATGCATAGTACTTTTTGCCAGATTTCGAGGATACAGAGAGATGTCGCAAACCGGAGAACAAAGCCGCTGCCACCATCCCTGTTTTCGGGAGTGATACCGAAGAAGAAGAAGAGATAGTTTACTCTGCGCCGTCTCAACGCAACGACCCGGGGCCGTCCGCCCCCATATTGATCTTCGGAAGTGACTCGGAAGATGAGGTTAATGTTGTGTTCTCCAGTCGGCCGCCAATACAAGAATTCCTTGGTGATGATCAGAGTTTGCAAATCACCATGATCCCTCCGGAGCACTACAAAGATCTTGACGCGCTTGAAGCTCACAACGTGCAAGACCTGCAGACGTTTTACGTCCCTCCCAAGCGAAAAGGCGATCCTATTCTATTGGTCCTCGAAAACAAGAGTGGAGAAAGAGATCTGGCATGGCGCGGATTCTACACTTGAAAAGCTTCAACCCATCCGTTTCCCCAGATATTACACAAACGGATTGAAAAGGCTATTGGGGCGCCAATAGGCACCCTTAAAACAGACTACTCGATAAGCTCGATTCTATAACAGGATTTGGGATGTCCCTAGGACTCATTGCAAATTGCCCAATGGGAGAATGGAAATACTTAGGCTTGGATACGTGAGAGCCGGGAAACGGGAACGGGTCCATGGTAGCTACGCCATATATAACTTCGATGAAGAAGAGGACGCCCTGTCAGGAAATGCCGACCCCTCCTCAGAACTAGATCCCGCGATCGAAGTGCCGAGTCCGTCGTTTGAAGAACGAATGGAAAAGCTTATCAGGAAAGCGGGTCAAAAAGCCCGAGACGACCATAATCGCGAGATGACCATCTACGAGAGAGCCAGGACCCAACGTCTTCTTCAACAGGCTGCAGAAGACAAAAATACTCTTCCCTGTCAACCCGTTGCGCAAAAAACCCAACCCAGAGGCAGGAGTAAGTCAAAAAGCAGAAAAGGAGGTCGACAACGACAACGCAGGATCAAAGAGTCATGTGAGCGGGAGTCGAGCGGTCCAGATTTGTCCCTTATGAAAAAGATGAGTCAGGCATACTCTTTTCCTCAGAATAAAACACGGAAGATACTTGACCTCGCTTTAAAACATCGAATGATTACACTTCCGAAGTCTAAACACCCTGAGCAAGCTAATGAGGTCTCTCATTCGGGCTATTGCTCCTATCATAGGGCAATGGGACACCCTATCGAAGATTGCTTCACCTTCAAGAACTGGGTCGAAGACCAATACCAGCAAGGCAGATTTGCTCTATCCAGCAGCTGGAGGGTAACGCCGCCACAAAAGCACGAACCCAAAACCACGAGAGCAGAACCAGATCCACATCGGTCTTGGAAGCGAGATCGTACTTGTCATATGATAACAATATCAAAAGGAGAGCCCGAGAATATGGAAGACTTTCCCTGGTGCTTCGAAAACAGCAATGACGAGGTAATCTCGGAATTTCAACCTGCGCCAAAAGAACTGGAAGATGGCATACATACTACTGCAGATAACCTCAGGAAAATTGAGTTGGGGATGGCGAACGACCCACGACCGACATTCTTCAGCGAGCTGCTATCTGAAGAAAGGGTGGCTGCGTTAAAAGACGTGCTTATGCAGCATAGAGATTGCTTCGCATGGAACTATTCTGAAATGCCAGGACTAGATCCAGAAATTGCTGTGCATAAATTGGCAATATCCCCGGACGTTAAGCCAGTCAAACAGGCACCGAGAAGAATGAGGCCCGAGCTCGAGATGAGCATCAATGCCGAAGTCAAGAAGCTAATCGACTCTGGGTTTATCCAGGAAGTTCAGTATCCCGATTGGATCGCCAACATCGTCCCAGTGATGAAGAAGAATGGGACAGTGCGCATATGCGTGGACTTTCGGGATCTCAATAAAGCTTGCCCGAAGGACAATTTCCCAGTACCGGTAACCGAGCTGATGATAGATAACACGTCCACTCATGAGGTTTTCTCTTTCATGGACGGCTCATCAGGGTATAATCAGATAAAGATGCATCCCGAAGACCAGAAGCATACTACTTTTCGGACCCCTCTGGGAATATTCTGCTACAAGGTGATGCCCTTCGGTCTGAAGAACGCCGGTGCCACCTATCAAAGGGCCATGACGAAGATCTTTGATGACCTTATACATGAAATCGTCGAATGCTATATCGACGATCTCGTGGTTAAAAGCAAATCATACGAGGAACATCTCGAGCATCTGAAGACTGTATTTCAACGCCTTCGACAATACAACTTGAAGATGAACCCTCTCAAGTGTGCATTCGGAGTTTCCTCGGGCAAATTCCTGGGATTCATCGTCCGACACCGAGGTATTGAGATAGATCCGTCAAAGATCAAGGCGATCATGAAAATGCCTCCGCCAAGGACTCTCAAACAGCTGCGGTCTCTCCAAGGGAAGCTCGCGTATATACGGCGATTTATAGCCAACCTTTCAGGCAAGTGCCGTCCTTACAGCCACCTGATAAAGAAGGGAACCCCGTTCGTCTGGGATCATAAATGCCAAGGTGCGCTAGACGAAATCAAGCAGTACTTGCAAAACCCGCCAGTGTTGGCTGCTCCGGTCAAGGGAAAAGCCCCTTATTCTTTATACAACCGCTCTCGAAGGTTCCTTAGGCGCATTATGGACGCAAGAGAACGACCAAGGGAAAGAAAGGGCACTCTACTACTTCAGTCGAGTTCTACTGGGGGCAGAAAGCAACTACTCCCCGATTGAAAAACACTGCCTGGCGTTGATCTTTGCGATAACGAAACTCAGGCACTATGCGTTGGCACATGAAGTCCGTCTCATTTCGAAGGTGGAGCCCCTTAAATATTTAATGTCGAAGGCCATATTGACGGGACGACTCGCTAAATGGGCCCTACTCTTGATGGAGTTCTCGATAACTTATCAGCCTCTCATGGCAGTGAAAGGCCAGGCCATTGCCAACTTCCTCGCTGAACATCCGATACCCGTCGATTCTTCTCTGAATTGCGATCTTCCAGACGAACATGCATTTTATGCGATCGATGGTGGTGATCCCCGTTGGGAGCTTTATTTCGATGGAGCATCTTCCATGAAGAAGCGCAAACAAAGTACGCCCATAATCAAATCGGGGGTAGGCCTTATCTTCGTGACTCCACAAGGAGGGATAATGCGTTTTGCTTTCTCCTTAACAGAACCGAGGACAAACAATGAAGCCGAATATGAAGCTTTGATAGCAGGCCTCGAGATCTCCATTGACATGGGAATTGAAAACCTCCTCATATACGGAGACTCCCAATTGGTTGTCAGCCAAGTAAATGGCGACTACCAAACGTGCAAACCAGAATTGGTGAAGTACGACGAAAAGGTGCAACAACTCTTGACCCAAATTCTTTCCTACATCTTGGAAAACATACCGCGTGCGGAAAACAGCAAAGCGGACGCATTAGCCAAGCTCGCTAAAGAATTGGCTGACGAGAACCTCGATGACGTCAGAATCGTGGTAGAAAGCCGTCGGGTACTTGCCCCAGCAGAAATATCTCCGGAATCATCCGAAGAAAAGGGAGCGACTGAGTAAATGGCTATGCAAATAAATAACCGGGGAAAGGCTGAGGATTGGAGGGAAGTATTTATAGACTACTTCAAATACCGTCGAACGCCCGAAGATGCATCCTCAAGACATCGACTTATGAAACGAGCTCTGTCTTTCGCCTTCGTAAATGATACTCTGTACAAGAGGTCGTTTGACTCTCTGTGGTTGAGATGTCTGGGACCTGAAGAGGCAAAAAGAGTCGTTCAGGAAGTTCACGACGGACTCTACGGTTCTCACCAAGCAGGCCCAAAGATGAAGTTGAAGATTAAACAGATGGGCTATTATTGGCCAACGATGATTCAGGACTGCCTCGAGTATGCGAAGCGATGCCACTCATGCCAAATCCATGGGGACTTCATCTATCAGCATCCAAATCCACTACATCCAATGGTGGCTAGCTGGTCGTTCGAAATGTGGGGGACTGACATAATCGGCCCCATCGAACTAGCATCATCCAGGGGACATCGTTTCATCCTGGCGACGACTGATTACTTCTCCAAATGGGCAGAAGCAGTACCGTTGAGGGAAGTGAAGGCGGAGAATATCCTCCATTTCTTCAACACGCACGTCATATATCGGTTTGGAGCTCCACGACGGATCATCTCCGATAACGGGCCAGCCTACAGAAGCCACAAGATCAGTCGCTTCGCGCAACAACACAATATAGACTGGAGATATTCCTCGGTTTATAATCCGCGAGCTAACGGTCTAGCTGAGGCCTTCAACAAGACCTTGACAAAGATCATGAAGAAAACGGTGTCCCGAAATAAGAAGGACTGGCATGAGAGGCTGCAAGAAGCTCTTTGGGCATATCGAAATACGTTCAAGACGGCCACGAACACAACGTCGTACGTGTTGGTATTCGGTACAGAAGCAGTACTCCCCCTCGAGATAGAGTTACCCTCTCTATGAGTGGTAGTTCATTACGAGCTGACGGAAGAAGAAAACGCTCACCTTCGGCTTGAGGAGCTTGATGCCCATGATGAAACCCGGCTCATAGCGCAACAAAATTTGGAGGCTTATAAAGCAAAGATGACGCGCTCATATGAAAGATTGACCAGGCCGAGAGCATTCCGCCAAGGCGAACTCGTTCTAGTGGTCAAAAGACCTATGATTCCCAATCGTGCCAAGCGGGGAAAATTCGAGCCGAACTATGAAGGCCCGTACATCATAGACAGGGTCTACCAGGGTGGAGCCTATCTACTCATGGACATGCATGGTGAAAGACCTTTCAGGCCAATAAACGGTCGCTTCCTGAAGAAATACTACGCTTGACGGGTCAAGGGTTAGGTCAATGATAGATGACGACGACCATGTCCGCTCGCTATCTTCCTAAGCCCAAACTCTATAAGTAGTAACCGGCCATCTTCAATGATGGACCGAAATGTCCTTAAACTAATGATGGACCGAAATGTCCTTAAACTAACGACGGACCGAAACGTCCTTAAACTAACAATGGACCACTATGTCCTAAAACTGGTTGTTGACCGAGATGTCGATAAACTACGGTTGATTGCAGTATCTCAAAGCCGATAAAAAAAATATAAAAAATAAAATAAAATAAAAACGGTATGTCCATAAGCAAAACGGGCACGGATGAAAACCCGAAAGGGCTCCGTGAGTAAAAATAGCAGGGCTACCGGCGAGTGTTTGTGAAAACCCGAAAGGGCGCAACCTCGTTAAAGGACACTTGCAGGGTCCTCACGAACTTGTAAGGAGAAACCACCCGCGTGAGATCCTTACGACTCACAAAAGAACAACACACTTAGGAGTCCTCACGATTCCTAAGGAGAAATTATACTTGCGAGATCCTCACGACTCGTAAGGAGAACTCTCTTATGGGATGATTAGTCAAAAATATTGCATCTTTTAACCGGCAATTTCCCTATCATTTGCATTCATATAGAAGTGTTCGGCATTCATATATCACATATTAGCAAAATAGTCGTAAAATATCAGATTACATGTGTTAGACCCTAAAACCGGCACTATAAAGGAAATTGACCGCATTTCATGGTATCACATCATCCCTATATTGCGCAACACTTGTTTTGAGATCTGTGCAGGAAAACCCAGAAGAAAAGCCAAAAATTTACATGGTGCTGATCAAACATTACGCCAATTCAATGATTTCAGTTCTGGTAGCAATCCAAAAGGCAAAACAAAAATCAACACATCAGATAAAGCCCCAAAAGTCAGCCCAAGATCACAACAGAAGACACAAGCCCTAAGGCCTCCAAAGAGCCGCGGAACCGCGGCGGGAGCCGGCTTGAGCCGCGGTTCCGCGGCGGCGCTGCCACGTCAGCCCTAAAAATTTGGTGCACAATGTTTATCTCAGTGGCTACAGTTCAGAAATGTACTTCAGTTTCCAGAAGACTCCAGAGACTTCTGCCAGATCAGCAAACTAGGGTTTTCTAAGCTTAATTAATCCTAGCTTAAAACCTAAGCTAGCTATCAACAAACTCTTTCTAGAAGATCCTCAACAAACTTTTGGAGGGAATTGTAATTTCAAACCTAGACCTAAGGTTTGGGAAGTCTATAAATAGAAGCCTAGACCTAGGGTTATGAATCTAATCATCTCTTAGCCAATCTAGTATCAATCTAGATCCATTCACTCTCTTTCTTCATCTTCTTCCACAAGTCTAGTGACAAGACTTGTGTGAAACCCTAACCCTAATTCCAATCAAAAGCTAAGATTCCCGAGTACCAAATCAAGCAAGAAGCCCTTCAACCTTTTAGGAGCGGAGCCGATCTTCAACAGAGCAAGTGGTCCAAGCCGATCCGCGACTCACGGAGAAAAGCGAAGCCAAATCGACAATCTAGTTCTTCCTCTTGTAGTTCTTGAGCGACTGTAATGAAATTGTTGATATAAATAAAAGGTGATATTCTTTTATCTTGTTTTCTTTAAATTCTTGCATCATGATTCGATCTCAATTTCTAGTTGTAGTTCTTGTTGTGATGTTTGAGTAATACTCCGCTCGTCGAGAAGTCGAGACGATCAATAAAATGATGATGTAACATATCTTAAATCGATTCTTGAGTCCTACGAGTTTTGTAAACCCTAGCAAGTTCAAGAACCGACGACTCAGTTTCGTTGCGATGCTTTCTTGATTGATATTGCTCAAAATTGGGGAGTTACGATCGTTTCTTGAAATTGCTAGAGGCTAGAATGTGAATGATATCGACGAAAGAACAAGGGTTAAATGATGAAACCCTAGTTTCACGAGAAAGCCCTAACTCTCGTCGATCATCATCGATCTAGTATCAATTCTTCGAATGACAAGAACACGATATCTTGAGATTACATCACGTCTATTGATCCGATCGATTCCTATGAGCCTCATTAAGATTCTTGACATTTGGTTGGAAATATCATCGAAACCCTGATTCTCGATTGTTTATCATTTTCTTGATTCTTGATTAGACTAGTTACACTTGAATCAATCGATAAAATCTTGAATCATGTTTTCTTTTCTTTTCGATTAACTTTTCAATTCAAACAAATCAAACATAGAAACGAATCGCACAATCCCTGTGGACGATCCGCACTCGCTTACGATCTACAACTGACACCGTAATTGATTGCGGTCAAATATAATTCTTTGATTGTGAATTTTATTCAATTTTTATACCAACACAACGAGAAACTCATATCGATCAAATGAAACCGTTATCGGGGATCATTTGAGTTGATACACACTACACAGTCTCGAATTTTATAATCAATCAAATGGCGCCGTTGCCGGGGATCATTTGATTTGATATACACACATCCAAGAAAATCATACAATCAAATTGCGCCGTTGCCGGGGATCGCGCGCTAATTCGTTTTATATTGAAGTTTGAATTGAAAGATTTATTCCATTACATTTCTTGAGATCGAAATTCGCACAAACCCTAAACAATTTGTTGTGGTTTATTGCAAGGAGATCTGGAGCTTGCTGTGAAAGTGAAATAATTTTTGGAGATTTCCAGAGAGCTGGAGATATCAACAGAAAGCTGCTGTTGAAATTTTGCGCAGTGTTCCCATTGTTTGACCGCGGAAGGGCGGCAATAAGAGCCTTATGCGGCGGAACCGCGGCATATTGGAGGGTTCTTTGTAAAAGTTTTCTCTTAGGTGATTTCTTACTCTCTCCACTCTCCTCTTTTTAGCTCTAACTAATATTTTGTGCAGGCTTCTTTGCAAAAATCGCAGCGCCGCAAAATAGCAAATTAAATTTGTGCGTGATTTTGTTTCTTGGTTGTTTGCATTCTAAATACGGATATTAAGGGGCACGGCCAAATCCAAATTAGGTGGGGAGTTCATTACCCTTCCTAGGCCCCGAAAACCGCAAAACTTGCATCCGCATTGACCCACATTAACTAAAAAATATCTAGAGATGACTCTAAGGACCATCGCGCTCACTTAGGACAAGAGAAGGCCGTGGGTAATTCATTGCTTATCCGCGTTTTCTTGTGGTGTCTAGGAAAGTGTGTCGAAGGCTAGTGGTTATTAATTAGGCCCACTACTTACGTAGTGGAGTACCTTCCCACTTACCTAGCACTTACCAGGCCACAGGGGGACAAAGAGGCAGTGGATGATTCTATCCTGCGACTTGTCTTTTGGCAGTTAGGAGCGGTCTAGAGCCGGACCTAGGTGACCACTAGATTCTAGGGTTTTTGTGTTGCATTTGTTGTGTCGCATCATTTTTTTTTTCAAAAATCCGTCCCTTTTTCAAAGCAAACACCGCATACATCATTTACCCCTAATTATAAGCCACGCTGCCACTTGTACTAACCCTTTTTAGTACAAGATAGGCTGGACACGGGATTCTAGTGCCCGTTTAGTCCACGTACCCTTTATCGACTCCGAAGTCGATATTTCTCCATTTACCTTTCCTTTACCTACTACCACACCCGCACCGATGGATCCACCTCCATCAAACTTCTTTAACCCTAATCTGCCGCCGTCCGTTGGTGCGCAGAATCCACCCCACATCTCTCTCCAGGAGAGGTGCTATCCACTGCGAAGTCCTCTTACGACCTGCTTATCCACACCACCAGCCAACGGGGATAACTTTGAGATTAAACCCCAGTACATCAATCTGTTACCCAAATTCCACGGACTCGAGACTGAGGACGCTTACGTTTTCATTACCAAATTTGAAAACGTATGCGCAATGATGGGTACGTCACAACTTTCAGTGGATGCTATGCGTCTACGACTTCTTCCATTTACATTGTGCGATATAGCCGAGAAGTGGCTATATAACACTACCGCACATTCTATCACGAATTGGGAAGAATTCGTCGCTGCATTCCTTAAGAAATTTTACCCAATACAAAAGACAGCTCGAATCCGTAGCGAACTGAATCAATTTGCCCAGCTCCCTACTGAACCATTTTCAAAATGCTTTGAACGTTGCAAGGATCTTTTGGTTCAGTGTCCTCATCACGGCATCCCGAGATGGGAATTGTGCCGAATCATTTATGAGGGCATTAACCCAAACACTAAACAGAGCCTTGAAAACATGTGTCAAGGTACTTTTATGACCAAAGCTGATGGGGAAGCGTGGAAGTATTTTGAAGAGTTCGCTGAAAAATCACTACAGTGGGAGAGTGGAACCCAACCATTGAATAGGGGTGGCGTACACCAAATAGATGTGTCCATAGGTGTTCGAGCTGAGATGGCAGCAATGCAAAAGAAACTCGACGCTATGGAACACAAATTTTCTGCAGCCTCCCTAAACCCAATGTCGCTCCCCAAAACTGTTTGTGGGTGCTGTTCTGATCCGACTCATTTAATGGAAGAATGTCCATTAAACTCTGCGTTTCAAGGTCACGAGCATTCTAATGCCGCATTTCAAAGACCTAGAAACGATCCATATTCTTCCACGTACAATCAGGGTTGGAGGAATCACCCGAATTTTGCTTGGAACCAACAACAACAATCTCAAAACACGGTTCCAAGCCAAAATAATTTTCAAAGGGCTCTTCCTCCACCACAGCAACCCCTTCAACTCACTCAGCACCCCTACCAGTCACAAAATTTCCAAAATCAGGTCAACACTCCTGCACAGTCTAATCCTATGACCTGTTCTGACGAATTCTCTCAATTCACTCAAACCATGAAATCACTTTTATCAAATTTCATAGAGGTTTTGACTGAGGTCAGATATTCCGTCAGTGAGATAAAGAAAAACTCAGCGTCCCAAGCTGAGAGTATCAGATCGATGGAAGCTGAAATAGCTCGACTTAAAGCCGAAATGAGTGCGAGAGAAAAAGGGAAACTTCCCTCTCAACCCCTACAGAATCCTGGGCATTACAATGTAAATGCCATCACAACGTTGAGATCAGGAAGAGTGCTGAACAATCATGTCGGGGAAGGTATTGATGATATTGAAAATCCTATCATTAACACCCCGGCTGAGACCTTTCCTCACACACACACTTCTAATTCTGATCCTTCTTCTTCTACCACACCACCTTCTCGCGAGCCTATTCTCCATTTCCCACTAGGCTCGACACCTGAACCCAACCCTTATAGTTCTCCACAGACGGTCCCCACACCTCTTTTAGGATCTCGTCTACCCCCTCTTCTTTCTCCTATGATGGACCCGGCGCTTATTGCGAAAGCTCCTTACCCGAACCGGTTAAGGGGTAATAGAACGAGTCCTCATATGGAGAAAATTATAGAAATGTTCAAACAGGTTAACATCAACATCCCTCTCCTAAATGCGATTCAACAAGTCTCCGCTTATGCGAAAATTCTTAAGGACTTGTGCACTAGGAAGAGGAAGACCCAAGTGCCGAAGAAGGTCTTCATGGCTAATAATATCAGCACTGCTTTTATCCCACAGCTACCAAAGAAACGAAAGGACCCAGGATGTCCTACAATATCGATTTCTATTGGGGGTAAAAACATAAATCGTGCTCTTTTAGACCTTGGCGCAAGTGTTAACCTACTTCCATATTCGGTATATGAGCAATCAGGGATTGGAGAGTTGAAACCTGCTCACTGCACTCTCCAGATGGCAGACCGTTCAATCACCAAACCAAGGGGTAAACTAGAGGATGTGTTGATAAAGGTCGGGGAATTTGTTTTCCCTGTAGACTTCATTGTGCTCGACACACAGCCTGTAGCAAACCCCCGGGGCCAAATTCCGGTGATTCTGGGTCGTCCTTTCCTTGCCACTTCCAACGCTGTTATAAACTGTAGAAACGGTTCAATGAACTTATCATTTGGAAATATGACCATTGAACTAAATATCTACAAAGTTGGAAGTCAGCCATCAGAACCCTCTGCTCATATTTTAGATGTGTGCTCTGTCCACGAGATCGCTCCCGATAGTTGCGGAGCTGAGGAACTTTGCTTTACTGATCTCGACGACATTACCACATCTCTGTTTGATTTTACACAAGATCTTAGTGAGGACACTTTACCTACACTTGAGTCCTGCACTCCTGACTTTTCTCCACCCGAGTCTGTATCTTTCACAGGCTCTGAGCTTCTTTGTAAATCCAAAAATCACTCAATGATCCCTCCTTCTATCATTTCTCCGCCTGAATTAGATCTCAAAATTTTACCTTCTCATCTGAAATATGCTTATTTAGGTGAGAAGGAGTCTTTACCGGTTATAATATCCGCTTCTCTAGCATTAGAGCAAGAGAATGCACTTTTATCGATATTGAGATCTAACAAAGAGGCGTTTGGTTGGAGTATGGCGGACATCAAAGGGATTAGTCCCTTGATAGTTGAACATCATATACATGTGATGGATGATGCCAGACCAACCCGAGAACCATAGAGACGGTTGAATCCCGTCATGAAGGAAGCGGTAATGAAAGAGATCGTCAAATGCTAAGATAATGGTATTATATACCCCATCTCCGATAGCCAATGGGTGAGTCCTATACATGTCGTTCCTAAGAAATCCGGCATCACTGTTATAACCAATGAAGCAAATGAGTTGATTCAGACACGCGCCCAAACTGGGTGGCGTGTATGTATCGATTATAGAAAACTCAATGCTGCCACAAGGAAAGACCACTTTCCTCTACCATTCATTGATCAAATGCTGGAACGCTTAGCAGGACGAGAGTATTATTGTTTTATGGACGGATACTCAGGCTAAGGTCCCCATCGCCAAAAAGGATCAAGATAAAACCACTTTTACTTGTCCTTTTGGTACCTTTGCTTACAGTCGCATACCCTTTGGGTTATGCAATGCTCCCGCTACCTTTCAGCGGTGTATGATGGGGATATTCTCTGATATGGTAGAGAATTTTCTGGAGATCTTTATGGACGATTTCTCGATTTTTGGAGATTCTTTTTCCGATTGCCTATCGAATCTTGACGCTGTTCTTACTCGTTGCAAAGAGAAGAACTTGACTTTGAACTGGGAAAAATGCCATTTTATGGTCCAAGAAGGAATTGTTCTTGGACATGTCATTTCACAGAAAGGCATTGAGGTTGATAGAGCTAAGATATATGTCATTCAAAACCTCCCTCATCCCAAAAGCGTCAAAGATATTCGCTCTTTCCTTGGCCATGCGGGTTTTTATAGAAGATTCATTAAGGACTTTAGCAAAATTGCTAGACCTTTAACTCTTCTCCTGGCCAAGGATACTACCTTCCATTTTGACTCGGACTGCGAGACAGCTTTCGACTCACTTAAACACTCACTCACTTCAGCCTCCGTGCTATCATCACCAAACTGGGGCTACCCCTTTGAGCTGATGTGTGATGCATCCGACTTTGCAGTAGGTGCAGTCTTAGGAAAGTACATCGAAAAGATGTCACACGTGATATACTATGCAAGTAAGACCCTGAATGATGCTCAAATCAATTATACAACCACAGAAAAAGAACTCTTAGCGGTTGTATTTGCATTAGAAAAATTCAGGTCTTACTTAATTGGCTTACCTATAGTTGTGTATACTGACCATTCCGCTTTAAAACATCTTCTGGCGAAGAAAGATGCAAAAGGTCGACTAATACGTTGGATCCTTCTGTTACAAGAATTCGATTTTGTTATCAAAGATAAGAAAGGATGTGAAAACGTAGTAGCAGACCATCTTTCACGCATCTCTTCTTCCCCTGTGACCCTGCCGATCAATGATTTGTTCCCAGATGAACAACTCTTGAGCATATCCAATGAACCATGATTCAGGGATATTGTGAACTATCTTGTCACGGGACTTATACCGAGCGATTGGTCAAAACAGGACAAATACCGCTTTTTATCCCAAGTAAAACACTTTTACTGGGACGATCCATACTTGTTTAAGTATTGTCCTGATCAAATCATTCGCCGGTGTGTCCCGAATGAAGAGTTCAAGAGTGTTCTTTCTTTTTGTCATGATCAGGCCTGTGGGGGTCACTTTGGTCCTAAAAAGACGGCGGAGAAGGTTTTCCAATGTGGATTTTATTGGCCAACCTTATTCAAGGACGCATTTGACTATTGCAAAACCTGCACACAATGTCAGTACACGGGTAGAATCTCCCAGAGGAATGAAATGTCTCAGCAACCCATTCTGGTTGTTGAAATATTCGATGTTTGGGGCATAGATTTTATGGGTCCATTTCCCAACTCCTTTGGGAATTTGTACATACTGCTGGCGGTTGATTATGTCTCAAAGTGGGTGGAAGCCATTCCATGTCGCACTAATGACAAGAAAGTTGTCATTAAGTTCTTGAAAGAGAATATCTTCTCGCGATTTGGACACCCACGCGCTATTATTAGCGATAATGGGACACATTTCTGCAACAGGTCTTTCGAGACTCTGATGCGGAAATACTCAATCAACCACCGACTTTCTACACCCTATCATCCCCAAACAAGCGGGCAGGCTGAAATCTCAAACAGACAAATCAAACTTATCCTGGAGAAAACTGTTGCTAAAAATAGAAAAGACTGGTCGACCAAACTGACGGATGCTCTTTGGGCATTCCGAACTGCATATAAAATCGACCTAGGGATGTCTTCATATAGGATAGTGTTTGGGAAAGCATGCCATTTACCCGTCGAGATAGAGCATAAAGCATTGTGGGCTATTAAGGAAATAAATTTTGACCTAAACCTTGCTTGCAACTTTCGGAAGCTGCAACTTAATGAGCTAAGCGAACTCCGCGATGAAGCTTATGATAACGCTGTAATCATAAAGAATAGGACTAAGGTTTTTCACGATAAAAACATTTTGAGGAAAATATTTTCATCTGGTCAACAAGTCCTTCTTTATGATTCACGATTACACCTTCACGCGGGTAAGCTCCGATCTCGATGGAAGGGACCTTTTGTTGTGCGGTCTGTATACCCGCATGGGGCAGTAGAAGTAGAAAATGTTAAAAACGACACATTTTTCAAAGTGAATGGACATAGAATAAAGCCGTATTTTTCCACTGACCCCACGGAGGAGCTCCTGTTCTTACAGGAGCCAGTTTATTTGGATTAAAATTTCTCCGTCTCACCTTCATATCCTGTATATCACTGCATCATTTTTTGAATGAAGGTGAATGACAAGAGTAAGTTTGGGGGAAGTTCTTCACTTATATATTTTGCCCCCACTAATAATTCCTCCCAGACTTACAGGTTTTGTAGATCTAGCAGTTGGCAACAGTGAGGACACTGTTGAAAACAAGTTTGGGGGAGGTTTGTGCTTATTTTTGCATCATTTGCATATCATTTGCATAAGCACAAAACATTTCTTTAAAAAAACTTATAAAAATTTAAAAATTTCAAAACCCATAAAAAAATTTAAAATTTTCAAAATATAAAAATATTTTAACATTTAAACATTATTTTTACATAAATAAGATAATAAAAGTTTAGATAGTGAAAAATTACATCCATGAGATTAGAAAAATTTAAGAAAACTAAGAAAATTAGAAGTTTTCTTATACGAACTAGTAATAAGTAGTTATGAGCCGTTGTCCTAAGGGTTAGTAAGATGAAGGACGTCACTAATCTGAGGATAAAACGAAGTCTGAAAAATAGTTTCTATTCTGGAAGCCAAACATTTTGAACGTTGCTACCCTGCTATTCGCACTTACACACGTCTTGAAGCCTGGGATAGTAGAGGATACCTTGAAATGCTCTTGTCTTAAAGCCAAAAGTATGAAGGAAATAAAAAAAAGTGAATTAAGAAAATATAAAGTGGTGAGAAAAAAAATGGACACTGGTTTTGTTATCACCGAGGGCAATAAAAAATGTATAGCGAGGGTGCCTCTTCACCTAGTGCCCTAAGGCCAACTGGTCTGGGAGTCACTGCTATGCCTGAGGTGGTGCAAGACGAGGAAAATACACCAAGTAAGCAAGCACATGAGTAATCGGTCGGTTAGTACCTCAAGAAGTATTAACGGTCGCATGAAAGTGTGTGAGCAATCTCATCTAAATATTCATTAATTAAAAAGTACTGAGGCTGATGGGCAAGAGTATGATAGCTTGAATTGAATTCTCCGGGTGTAGGGATGTCTTTACACACACGCAGGGTTATATGATCGATGTTTGGAAGAAAGATAGGAATGAAGAATAAGACGATGTTTTATTGAGGGAGGACGTGATTTCTGACATTTTTTCATGACCATTAAGATAGGGCTCATGACAACCGAAAAGCTACCTTAGTTGGAAACCCTAATTTTCAAGACTTTTCTTTTACAATTCTTTCCTTTAAATTTAATATTCATGATCTTTCTTTTATTATTGGATTTTGTGGGGCAATCCGCTGAAAACCCTCAGGAGACAACACTCCTCCTACTAGGGACACCTAGAGGTTTAAAGGCTTGTTGCACATGCTCAGTGCAATCGTGTTGCCTACGAAAATGTGCTAGTTAGTTTTTCTCTTTCTTTATTTTCTCCTTCTCTTTTTAATAAAAAAGTTCGCTCGAGATGATCGAAATTAAGTTTGGGGGAATTTGATTAGTCAAAAATATTGCATCTTTTAACCGGCAATTTCCCTATCATTTGCATTCATATAGAAGTGTTCGGCATTCATATATCACATATTAGAAAAATAGTCGTAAAATATCAGATTACATGTGTTAGACCCTAAACCGACACTATAAAGGAAATTGACCGCATTTCATGGCATCACATCATCCCTATATTGCGCAACACTTGTTTTGAGATCTGTGCAGGAAAACCCAGAAGAAAAGCCAAAAATTTACATGGGGCTGATCAAACATTACGCCAATTCAATGATTTCAGTTCTGGTAGCAATCCAAAAGGCAAAACAAAAATCAACACATCAGATAAAGCCCCAAAAGTCAGCCCAAAATCACAACAGAAGACACAAGCCCTAAGGCCTCCAAAGAGCCGCGGAACCGCGGCGGGAGCCGACTTGAGCCGCGGTTCCGCGGCGGCGCTGCCACGTCAGCCGTAAAAATTTGGTGCACAATGTTTATCTCAGTGGCTACAGTTCAGAAATGTACTTCAGTTTTCAGAAGACTCCAGAGACTTCTGCCAGATCAGCAAACTAGGGTTTTCTAAGCTTAATTAATCCTAGCTTAAAACCTAAGCTAGCTATCAACAAACTCTTTCTAGAAGCTCCTCAACAAACTTTTGGAGGGAATTGTAATTTCAAACCTAGACCTAGGGTTTGGAAAGTCTATAAATAGAAGCCTAGACCTAGGGTTATGAATCTAATCATCTCTTAGCCAATCTAGTATCAATCTAGATTCATTCACTCTCTTTCTTCATCTTCTTCCACAAGTCTAGTGACAAGACTTGTGTGAAACCCTAACCCTAATTCCAATCAAAACCCAAGATTCCCGAGTACCAAATCAAGCAAGAAGCCCTTCAACTTTTTAGGAGCGGAGCCGATCTTCAACAGAGCAAATGGTCCAAGCCGATCCGCGACTCACGGAGAAAAGCGAAGCCAAATCGACAATCTAGTTCTTTCTCTTGTAGTTCTTGAGCGACTGTAATGAAATTGTTGATATAAATAAAAGGTGATATTCTTTTATCTTGTTTTCTTTAAATTCTTGCATCACGATTCGATCTCAATTTCTAGTTGTAGTTCTTGTTGTGATGTTTGAGTAATACTCCGCTAGTCGAGGAGTCGAGACGATCAATAGAATGATAATGTAACATATCTTAAATCGATTCTTGAGTCCTACGAGTTTTGTAAACCCAAGCAAGTTCAAGAACCGACGACCCAGTTTCGTTGCGATACTTTCTTGATTGATATCGCTCGAAATTGGTGAGTTACAATCGTTTCTTGAAATTGCTAGAGGCTGGAATATGAATGATATCGACGAAAGAATAAGGGTTAAATGATGAAACCCTAGTTTCACGAGAAAGCCCTAACTCTCGTCGATCATCATCGATCTAGTATCAATTCTTCGAAGGACAAGAACACGATATCTTGAGATTACATCACGTCTATAGATCCGATCGATTCCTACGAGACTCATTTAGATTCTTGACATTTGGTTGGAAATATCATCGAAATCCTGATTCTCGATTGTTTATCATTTTCTTGATTCTTGATTAGACTAGTGACACTTGAATCAATCGATAAAATCTTGAATCATGTTTTCTTTTCTTTTCGATTAACTTTTCAATTCAAACAAATCAAACATAGAAACGAATCGCACAATCCCTGTGGACGATCCGCACTCGCTTACGATCTACGACTGACACCGTAATTGATTGCGGTCAAATATAATTCTTTGATTGTGAATTTTATTCAATTTTCATACCAACACAACGAGAAACTCATATCGATCAAATGAAACCGTTATCGAGGATCATTTGAGTTGATACACACTACACAGTCTCGAATTTTATAATCAATCAAATGGCGCCGTTGCCGGGGATCATTTGATTTACTTACACAATCGAGAAATTCACTCAATCAAATGGCGCCGTTGCCGGGGATCATTTGATTTGATATACACACATCCAAGAAAATCATACAATCATGGGACCCTCACGGCTCATAAGATTTGAAAGCCTTAAGCTACAGAGACCTGAACCTGTTCTTAAGCAACTCCCACAAACTTCGATATTGTCCTACAAGCGGCTCAATAATGACCCTTGTATACAATCCACGGGCGCGAATAAACATTTCCTTAACAAAAGTCCCACCCGTGGCTGGGGATATGATCGCACGGTGAACAGCCCTTGTGAGTCCTCTCGACTTATAAGGAGAAAACCCTTTTGTAAGATCCTTACGACTTATAGGGGAACACGCACTTAGGAATCCTCACGATTCCCAAGGAGAAAACACACCTGCAAGATCCTTACGACTTGTAGGGAGAAATACCTTTGTGAGACCCTTACGGCCCATGAAGTCAAAAGCCTTAGTCGACAGGACCTTTAACCATGTTTACTAAGCCACCTTTGTTCAACATCGACAGAGGCAAATGATGATTCGCTCCTGGCGATATCCCAGTTGTAGCGGTGCTGATGCCGAAATCGGTGTCTAAATCTAAGCTTGCAGCGAAAAGTCAGCAAGGCACACATGAATACAAAATAGCCGAAATGATGGGGCAACTTGCGACAAAATCTGCAAGTAAAAATATATGCATGAAAAATAGCCGAAATGATTGGGCAACTCGCAATAAAAAGCAGCGAGTAAAAATAATAAAATAAATAACCGAAATGATTGGGCACCACGAAAAATAGCCGAAATGATTGGGCAATCACGACCTTCACGATATAAAGCTGAAATGATAGAGCATCGCGGAAAAAGAAATAAAATAAAAATGAAATTCATGCCCTACAGGTGAGGTCACATCTATCCCTGTATACAATCCAGGGGCGTAAACAAAGAATGGATGATACTCCTCCCCCAGGTTTCATCATAAGAAGAAACCAAATATCGACGGACCGCAAGTGACCTAGAGATCGTCTCAACACTCGTCCCGTTGCAACGGACACAACACCAAGCAAAGCAGAACATCGACAACTCCCAGTTCCATGACTCGGCGATCTACTCCCACTGAGAGTCGAATCCCAACTCCGTGAAATGCGGATATTATCAACAAAATTCCTGGTTACGTGGAAGGTGGATAACGTCACTCTTAGACCCCGCGGAAAACGTCCAGAGCGGAGCCTGGTCCTCGCAGAACACGGCAGTGAACCCGTGGGAAGCATCCAGAGCAAAATTCCTGGTCATATGGAACGCGGATAACGTCACTCTTTGACCCCGTGGAAAACGTCCAGAGCGGATCCTGGTCCTCGCAGAGCACGGCAGTGAACCCGTGTGAAGCATCCAAAGCGAAGCCTAGTTCTCGCCGAGCACGGCAGTGAACCCATGTGAAGCATCTAGAGCAAAATTCCGGGTTACGTGGAATGCGGATAACGTCACTCTTTGACCCCGTAGAAAACGTTTAGAGCGGATCCTGGTCCTCGCAGAGCACAGCAGTGAACCCGTGTGAAGCATCCAGAGCGGAGCCTAGTCCTCGCCGAGCATGGCAGCGAACCCGTGTGAAGCATCTAGAGCAAAATTCCTGGTTACGTGGAACGCGGATAACGTCACTCTTTGACCCCGTGGAAAACGTCCAGAGCGGAGCCTAGTCCTTGCCGAGCACGGCAGTGAACCCGTGTGAAGCATCTAGCGCAAAATTCCTGGTTACGTGGAACGCGGATAACGTCACTCTTTGACCCCGTGGAAAACGTCCAGAGCGGAACCTGGTCCTTGCAGAACACGGCAGTGAACCCGTAGGAAGCATCCAGAGCAAAATTCCTGGTTACGTGGAACGCGGATAACGTCACTCTTTGACCCCATGGAAAACGTCCAGAGCGGAGCCTGGTCCTCGCAGAACACGGCAGTGAACCCGTGGTAAGCATCCAGAGCAAAATTCCTGGTTACGTGGAACACGGATAACGTCACTCTTTGACCCCGTGGAAAATGTCCAGAGCGGATCCTGATCCTCGCAGTGCACGGCAGTGAACCCGTGTGAAGCATCCAGAGCGGAGCCTAGTCCTCGCCGAACACGGCAGTGAACCCGTGTGAAGCATTTAGTGCAAAATTCCTGGTCACGTGGAACGCGGATAACGTCACTCTTTGACCCCGCAGAAAACGCCCAGAGCGGAGCCTGGTCCTCGCCAAGCACGGCAGTGAACCCGTGTGAAGCATCCAGAGCAAACACCGGACTGTGGAGTCCTTAAAATCTACGGACTATGATGTCCTTAACCTCGACCGTAATGTATTAAAACTAACGATCAACCATGATGATCCTAGACTGATTTTACCTTGGTTAAAGGGTACATCTATTCACTCCTTTGATATTTGGCGTTGTAATTCCTCAACGTCTTCAAAGAGGTGACGGGTCCCAGTAACCGCACATTTCGTGGACTATGGAGTCCTTAAATCCACAGACTATGAGTTCCTTAACCTTGACCGTGATGTCTTAAAACTAACATCGGACTGTGGAGTCCTTAAATCCACGGACTATGACGTCCTTAACCTTGATCGTGACATCTCAAAACTAACATCGGACTGTGGAGTCCTTAAACCCACGGACTATGAGGTCCTTAACCTTGACCGCGATGTCTTTAAACTACGATACCCTGGAAACCATCCCAAACCAACCCCTGACCCTGTGAAATACGGATAAGGGCGACCGCACCCATCACTTGCTGGTCCTCACGACCTGCAAGGAAGAAAACTCTCTTGTGAGATCCTTACGACTCTCAAGGGAAAACCCGCTTAAGAATCCTCATGATTCTTAAGGAGAACTTACACCTACAGGATCCTCTCAACCTGTATGGAGAAAAACTCTTTATGAGACCCTCGCGGCTCATAAAGCTCAAAAGTCTTAGGAGGCAGATCTTAACCCTGAATCCTAAGCCATCGCTACCCTGCAAGTAGGCCAAGATAAATTTTCCACACAACACATTCAATAAAAAGGGGACACACCACTGAGAAGAAAAATATGTCTTTATTCATAAACCAAAATGAATACAAAGTACAATTTATGGAAGAACAAAAGGAGGATACTCTCATTCAGGAGTGTGTACAAAAAGAAAGGAAATAGATACAAGTTTTCAAGCCGGCGGGCGATTTAGTAATTTTGCTAGCTCATCCTGCTTTTGCTGGGCAACGGCTTCATGATTCAGGATCGCCAGAAGACGGGCCTCCGCCTGAGCCTGCTGGGCCTGATACGAGGCGAGCCGGCCTTCGAGCTCTTTCTCAGTGACCTTGTGAGCCTCGACCCTTTCGCGAGTGAACACGACAGCTTTATCAAGAGCCACCACTTCTCTGATAGACTCTTGAAGTACCCGCCAGAGTTCATACGCTTTATTGGCTTTGGCTGTAAGGCTGGTTTGAAGCTCGCTCAATGCCTTAGAGGCCAACTCCCTTTCCGAGAATTTGCGGCCAAGCCTCTTCTCTCATGACACCATATTTGCCGCGCACCGCGCTATCAGCCGCCGCAACTTCGCCTTTGCAGCCATAGCCTCCGAGGAAAGGCGGGTACACTCAAGAACGTGCAGACAAGCCTCCACCTGACGGCAAAACTCAACCCAGACTTGCACTACGACCTCGCTATGATAGACAGCAAGAAAGGGAAGAGAACCATTAGCTTCAGCAGCAAACGCTTCGGCTGTGAATACACTGCCCGCACGAAGCTCCTCGATCAGGGATGACAAGGAGTCGAGGCTTAATTTCGCCAGACGGTCTGAGGCTCGCAAAGCGTAAGGACCGGGCGGCATAGCGATACGCGATTCCAGCGCTATGGGGGCTGGCAGGGCTGTTCGGATTTGGAAAATGTCAGTAAAACTCTTAAGCGAAAAGAACAAGCGGGACTATATTGAAATGTTACTTACCTACGGTCATGCAAGTAGGAGCTGAAGGTTCCCCTGGCCCTTCAACGACCTCGACATCGTCATCGGCCTCCAAAACTGTAAGAGACATCAACGTTATTTCGCGGGACAGCAACAATGATATAATAAAAAAATGGCGAATGACGCTAACCTTACCCAGAGGAAAGGACGATGCGCTGAGGGGAGATCGCCTGCGGAGCTGCCATCTCCAACAGACGATGAAACGATTGCCGAGGAGACAAATCAGCGATGGAGGCCGCCAGCCCGCGCAATTCTGAGAAAACAAAAAAGTTCAGACAACAGAAAGATTGCTAATTTAAAATGTAGAAGGTTACCTTCAACACTCCTCCGGTTCTGAGTCGGGGGGATGGCGACTTCAACAGCCTCCGCCACGATCTCCGGCTCCAACAAAGGGAGGGTAGTCCCGACCACTTCTCCTCCGGCCTCTGGGCCGCCCGCATGAAGAGTCATTGGGGCGGAAACCCCCAAAGGAGCCTCTACCAAAGTAGTAACTGCTCCGTGATCAGGAACCGCCACTCGAGGCTTTATGGAAAGAGGAACAGCATTGTCAGCCCTCTCCACATCAAGTAAGGCTGCATCGGGAATGTCAACAGGCTCTAGCTGCAATAAGCCCGTAGGGACCTCCCCCATCGCCGAGAACTCTGCACAATCCACACAAGAATAAGAATACATGTATACGGGTATAAGCAATCTGAAAAACTACAAAGAAGTATAAAAACATACCAATGCGTAGGGAAGCCCTCAATATGGCTTCTTCAAGCCGATGCTCCCTCTCAAGGAGGCGTGCTCGTCGGGGTTCGAGGGTGGACTCATAGTCGCCGGTCCATAAGGAGAGCGAGTCCGCAGCATCCTCCGAAGCGACCTGCTTCACCGCCCTTTCACCCCACTCCTCCAAGGGGCCGATGAACCACCGCCGGATCCATGAGGGGTCTTCATAGAAGATCACGGCAGGATAGGGCTTCTTCGGAACCCTTACGTTCTGAGACTCATCTTTAGAACGTCTTATGGCCTCAGCCAATTTTGCGGCCTCCTCGGCAGCCGAGCCCGGGAAAAGAAGACCAGCGTCTGACTCTTGCACGACCAACGACTCATCTGGAAGTATGGGCTCAGACTCCGTTAAAGAATCAAGTAAGTCGGTGGCCACCCTCCTCCGCCTCTTAGATCCAAAACCGGCCGCCGAAGACGACCGTTTCTTTCCCCGTGGAGCCTTGGTGCGGCGGCGGCCCACGTCGCCTTAAACACCCTCATCCCTATTACCCTCGCTTGGTGCCACAACCGAGGATGACACCGCCATTATCGACGCCAAGAGGGACGAGGCTGCCTCGGGTGGTGGCGCTGTTACCGGAGCCCGTCTACCCCGCGACCGAGTACCTAGGGGCATACCAGCTGTTGGAGTAAGATCGAGCCCCGACTCCCCCGGAATAAGCACGGTGCCGGTATCCCTCAGTGGAAAGCGGTATCCCTAAGATCGCAGCGTAGCTCCCGTGGCCAGAACCTGAGCAGGGGCACCATGACCAAGAAGCACCCTTCTTTCCTCAAGAATAATTGGGTTGACTCGATGGAGATACCAACCCGTGAACGATCCCATGCATCGGGGCATGTACTCAGCTTCAGGGACCATGAAATGGGAGCCGGTGTTCAACCTCACGAAATGATGAGCGGCATCGCGAACGGCATCAAGTGAAGGGACCGGCGCAACTATGAAAGCCTCGAAAGGAACGCCCTGGTCGTATCCAAGCTGCCGAGCGAAGCGATGCAGGTTGTACCGCATGAAAAGAGCTGCACTGTCCTAGCGGAATACCAAATAGCCTGGTCTAATTGCATACAAGTGCGCGGCCTCCCGGGGCCTCAAAGAAGGTACGTTGTCTTTTGACCGGTCCCAGAGTTGTTGAACTGGACCTGAGGGAGAAGATAAGACCCGATCATTAAAAACCAACCCGCCAGCAGTAGCGTAAGGAGAAATCAATGCCCTAATAGCTCTGAATTGAGTCGGGTCAGCGGCAGAAGCATCCACCAATCGCATAAGCCTCGGGAAGGTATAAGCGTCGTAGAATGCGGGCCTTTGATGCATGGCAAAAGCACCCAAGATGTGCATTTCGATCCAAGACGTAAAGTAGTGAAGCGAGAAATTTACCACATCTACGCCAGGGCTGGAAGTATTAGCTGCAGTGCCCAACCCGTGATAAAGATGCGCCAACACTAGGATGCCGATGGCCAACCACGTCCCCTCAGAGATACAATGAGCTGGGTAGATAACCGAGGCTCTCATAAAGCGGCGATGCATGGGGATGACAAACCAACTGAGCCAGACACTGACAAACCCCACGAAGAACGTCTCCTCATCCATGCCGGGAGCTGTAATGGATTCAAAAGACATCGGCGACATAATGGGGATGTAGTACTGAGGTAGATCCGATTCAGTGGTCGGCAGCTTCTTCGGACCAAACCCAAAGGGGTCTTTGATGTTTGCGAACTTCGGAGCTGTCTTCGACAGGACGTCCTCGCGGAGGAATCAGGCAATGAAGCTCTTAAAAGTAACGCCTTGCTCCTCAGATTCGGTGAACAATCGGTCAAAAATACCTAGCGCCTTGATCAAGCTGGGACCCTTGTGGCGGACGGCGTTCTCAGCAGACAAGCCGTCAACCGGTGCAGGCTCGGGCTCAAAGACGTACTCGTCAGGAGGCAGCAACTCCTTATACAGTGTACCCCTGATTGGCAATCCCGAGATTTCATAAAATTCTGCCAGACAGATCGAGACCTCGCGGTCCCCTAAAGGAAAAGTATTGGTGGGGAGATTCCACTGGTTCAAGAACGCCTTAACCCACCAGAAATGCAGGGATTGGTAGTGGAAGAGCGACGCATACATCGCCTGGTAAAGTCCGACCTTCTGCAGCCGCGAGCGATGGGCGGACAGGATGTAACGAGCCCAGAGGAGGTACCCCGTAGGGTGTCGAGGGATGAGCCCTATCTTGTAGATTTGTCCCCATGGTTGGGCCTCACCCTGACAAATACGCCGCCCCAGAATCTCTATAGCTGGGATCGGATGGTTCGGGATACCGGTTGTTGAAGACTCGAGCCGTCCCGTTGGAGTCCAATTTGGCATCTCCACAGCGAAAACCGTCCTCGGAGGGTCCATCGGCAAGAACGAGAAAGTAGGCTCTGTCTGCACTTCGCAGAGGAAACTCCGGCGACCTCAGATGATATGACTGTACCAAGTTCCCCATAGAAGTAAGCTGGTGCAGTTCGGGTCATGAGCCCGGATCATCGCCATCGCCTCCTCATCGGATGGTGATTGAGGAAAAGCGGCCTCCGAACGAGTGAAGGGAAAGCACGGAACAGAAGCCATCGCACCTGAAATCAAATAAAGGAAACTGTCAAAAGCAAAGCCAGCAATATATATATATATATATATATATATATATATGAGCATAACTATATATATGAAGACAGTTGAAGAAAGCGACATCAGACTCTTTTTATGAGGCCATTGGCTACAAAACACATCGGCCCCACAGAATCAGGTTGACGGCTCGTTAATAATGAGGCCAAGCAATCATAATAAGACAAAGGGGATATCCTCATTAAATAGGCAGTGGGTTTCAAGTGGCCCTACACATCCCCCTAAAAGACAAATCTACCTCGGACTCTACAACAAATCAAACAGGATCAAGGGAATTAAATTCCCACAGAAGACATCATTGCAAGTTTCTTCTTCATTGATTACAGAAGGACAACCTAGGGCAAGAAAACCCTAAGAAGCCTCCATGGGAAGAACTTAGTTCCTCATAGGAATTAAATTCCTTCTTAAAAAAGGGAATTAAATTCCCAGAAGTTTGTTTTTCCAGAGCCAGAGCTCCTTGAGGATGGATTTAAATTTCATGGAAGGAACAACCGACACCATCGTCTCTCTAAAGGTTAAAGAGACCCTAAGAGATCTACGGTTCGAAAATTAGAAGGGTTACTGTTCTTGTGGAAGAACTTAAAACAAAAAGAAATGCGTGTTCTTGTCAAAGGGAAAAACCCTTGATCTGAATTTAAAATCCGTGGTGGTTGCTGGGAAAGTTCTCTGATCGTTCAAAGATCTTTACCTGAAGAAAGGGTCTTCTTGGAACAGAGTTAAACTCTGGAAAAAGTTTGAGGCAGAGAACTAAGCTCTGGAAACGAGAATTAAATTCTCAAGAAAAAACTTGCAAGGAAGAAGACAAGCAAGAGTGGAGGCGCTTCTAAAGAGACCCCTATATTTATAGGATGTGATGGAGACGCTTCATCTCTCCGATTCCCTAGATGGATCCAACGGTCACAAAAGTGACAGCGTTGCACTCACATGCTGACACGTGAGAGCAACGCTGTGGGAGAATTTATTCCCTGATTAAAAATCAGGAGAAGCTTCAGAAGAGGCATCACGTGCTCACACGTGACCAGTTATCACGTGTTGGCACGTGCCGCTTAAAGCAGCGGCAAAAAGCACATTCGTCCCCTGATTAAAAATCAAGAAAAAGCTCCAGAAGAGGCATCACGAGCTCACACGTGACCAATGGTCACGTGTTGGCACGTAATGGTTAAGCAGCGGCCAGAGAACAGAACGCAGAAGGAGAGAAGCCCATTTCAGGGGTCACGTGCCCACACGTGACCAGGGGTCACGTGCCCACATGTGACCAGGGGTCACGTGGCCACACGTGACCGGCTTTAAGAGCCTTATTCTTTAACAGAATTAAAATTCTGAGGATGAATCTCTCAAATCTTTCCAAAATGAAGAAGGATTATCTAAAACCGTTCGATTAAAAATCTAAAGGTGATTAAATATCACCAATTTATGGAAAAATCTTGGACTTGGAAAGATTTCCCCTTAAATCTAACCGAAATAACAAGGGGATATCTTTGGATTTAAAATCCAATGGTGAATAAAATTCACCTAAAAATCTAAAGACCCAGATTAATGATGAAGATAAATCAAATCTCTCAATGAATAAATCAAATCTCTCAATGAGAGATTTACTAAACAGATTGATTCTTTTCCTTCTCCTATAAATAGGGGCCAAGAAAAGAAGAGGGGGGACTTTTTTTTAGACCTGGAGACCTTTTCTTTTGATACAAAGAGAGAGATATAGAGCATTTGATTCTCTGCAAAAGGAAAACCTTAGGTAAGAAAAGAAAAGGGAGGCTTCAAAAGAGAATTCAATTCTCAAAAGAGTTTAACTCTTATATAAAAAAAAGAACTTAGTTCTTTCTCTGGTTGAGGATCTGCAAAATGCATATCTCCCCATGAATTGAGAATTTAATTCTCATTAGGTTGAGATCATGCCATACAGATCTAAAACACAGAGGAGGAACTAAGTACTGAGAATTTAATTCTCACAAAATGATAGGAATTCAATTCCTTTGAGATAAAATTAGGGTTTAACCCTATGTTATAGGAATTTAATTCCTTCAAAATGAACAGAACTAGGGTTTAACCCTAATCGAGAACATAATTCTCTCAAACTCACAGGAATTTAATTCCCTTAAGAAAAGAAATTAGGGTATAACCCTATTTAAGAATATAATTCTTCAGAAGAAACAGGAAATTAATTCCTCTAAAGTTTGTTGTTATGGTTTAACCCTATGAAGAAATTAATTCTTAAAAGATGAATAGATCTTTAAAACATGAAAAGAACCAGAGTCATGTGCTACCACGTGACCCCTGCAAAGACCCATAGAAAAGAACTTTGAAGCAGCACCTCACGTGTTACCACGTGACTCTTGCGAAGATCTATAAAAGAGAACTTTGAGGCAATGCCTCACGTGCCCCATGTGATCTCTAAAGCACACAGAGAAAAAGGCAAAAGAAAACAGAAAAGAGCTCTAGGAAGTCCTCATGTGTCGACACGTGACCCCTAATGAACATTCTAACAGATCAAAGCGTAAGCCCCCATCACGTGCCCACACGTGATGGCTTTCAGAATTAAAAGTGTTAAACACTTATCTGTATAACAAAATAAAGGGAAGCAGGGAGCTCTCACGTGCTACCACGTGACCCCTTGGCTGAAGCTCTAACAGATAAACGCTTAAATTCTCATCACGTGACAGCACGTGATACTTAAAAGTATTCAATACTTTTGACTGAATAAAATAAGGGGAATCAGGGCGCTCTCACGTGTCCACATGTGACCCCTCTCTCCTTAGTGTTTAACACTAGTCTGGAGATTTTGTCCCCAGTGTTTAACACTGATTTGCTTAGTGTTTAACACTAAGTTGAAAACTCTGTTCCCAGTGTTCAACACTGATTATCTTTTAGTGTTTAACACTAACTTGCTAATCTTATTCCCAGTGTTCAACACTGTTGGTCTTTAGTGTTTAACACTAGCTTTAGCCCAATTGGCTAAGTTTCCAGAGGCGAAGCCTCTCCTTCAATGAACCAACAGAGGGCCAATATCCCAAACATGAATGGACTTAGCCCAAGCCGGCCATAAGTCCTCAATTCAAACTTAATTGGGCCAATGGACTCATAATATAATAATTGATCTTAGTTTCCAAATTGGACTACAGATCACTTAATCTACCTCGGTTTAAGGGTACATCTCTTCACTCCTTTGATACTTGGCGTTGTAATTCCTCAACGTCTTCAAAGAGGTGACGGGTCCCGATGACCACACATTGATACGGACTATGGGTCCTTAAACTCACGGACCATGAGGTCCTTAACCTTGACCGGAATGTCTTAAAACTAACAACGGACTATGAGGTCCTTAATCTTGACCGGAATATCTTAAAACTAACAACGGACTATGACGTCCTTAACCTTGACCGGAATGTCTTAAAACTAACAACGGACTATGACGTCCTTAACCTTGACCGGAATGTCTTAAAACTAACCACGGACTATGACGTCCTTAACCTTGACCGTGATGTCTTAAAACTAACATCGGACTGTAGAGTCCTTAAATCCACGGACTACGACGTCCTTAACCTTGACCGCAACGTCTTAAAACTAACATTGGACCGCAATGTCCTTAAACTACCTATGGACCACTATGTCCCTACACTGGAACAATAGAGCCCCCAAATGCTCTTTTGTCGGATCCAAACGATCCCGTTAAGTTGATCTTAGTCTCAAACTGGATTAACGTATCCTTAACAAACGTTTAAGTTGATCTTAGCCTCAAATACGGCTAACGTATCTTCAAACCAAAACCCCAAACCCAAATCTAAGAAAATACGGATTTGGACTAATCCACGTCCTACGGGCGACGACATAAATTGGTCTCTGTATATAATCAACAGGCAACCACAAACAAAACAAACACCCACAACATGAAGTGACCATCTGGAGAAAGAGAAAGTTGTTACCGCGATGCGGTAGCGTAATTAACTGCAGGGGCTTGCGCCTGCAGGGAAGAGCGTCCCCACAATCAAAAACCCCTCAAGCGAGGAGGAATCTGACGAAGTCTGCTACATCGGCCGCATTCGTTTAAACCTTCGATACATGGTGCCATAAATCAACTTGGCATCTTCGGAGAGGTAGACGGATAGCACCAATTAGCATCTGCCCCGAATTTCAGGCAAGACGTCAGTCGCGCCGTCATTCGGAGGGGAACACCCTTCAAAACACAACACACGCACACTGCACATTGAGTTCGCATGACTAGTTTGACCCGTTAATCAGAGGTTCTCTCGCTCCAAAGGCGAGGAGTAATTAACGGCAGTTTTGTCCACGGCTGCCGGAGATTCGGATCCCCACAATCAATAAACCCCGGCCTACCCTAGGCAGGGGGAATCTGTAATGCACCTGACAAGTGACGCGTATTCCTATTTCAATGGGGTGACGAAAAACGCCCTACATACGTATAGTCATGTCTTCGATGGGGAACACTGGGACCTGCTTGATCATATGATAAATATGCGTAACTCCGCGAGTCATGGACATGACCTGCTACCATCGCCTCAAATCTAAGACCCTCACTCACTTCATGCATCACGCCTCGGCAATGTCCAATCGTAGCATGCGCGAATTGTTTCAATGCATCCGCCGCATCACTCCGTATAGTCTTCATTATTATACGTACAAGCCTCCACATATGTCTTACATGGAAAAAAAAATAATGTACATTTTAATATAAACATTTTATAAATCGCACAGGATGATAATATAACATAAAAAAACAACTAAAATAGTATATCATCTTAATTTCGATGGAGCTGTTGACTGAAACAAAGGCATATCTCCTCCAATAACGTACCACTGTTGGGGCATGACAACGTACAATCGAGTACTCGGGAGATACCAACTCATGTACTCGACACGGCGTGTAGGATTATACACAGGGATATCTTCTCCAATGATGAGTGCAAACCTATCGAAGTCCCACTTATGTATGTGTGGCATATGCTTGTGTCTCCAGTCCCCCTTGGACTTGCCTCGCGCATTGATCATGTGCAACCCGTCGTCAAAAACTCAATCGGGTGGGATGCCCTGGTGCAAACTGAACTGGCGCAGTATTCTATCTGGATAGTAGTACTCGACCACCATTAAGTAGATGACTGGCGCCGTGGTCAACCATAGCAAGTGGTAGGGATGGGACGCTGATTAGTCTAAAATATTGCACTTTGGTATGAATATTTTCCATACTTTTGTTAAATACTAGAAGGCGTTTTTTGTAAATATAGAACATATGTGGGTTTATTTATAAAAAGTTATTTTCATATGTTTCTACACTATATTTAATATTATGAAGGAAAATATATGCATATAATATTTATATGATATTTTGATAATTTAAATATGCATATCATATCAAATATCTCTAATCAATATTCTTAAACATTAAATATTGTATCATACAAATGGTTACGATAATATTTCAAAATAATGACAAATATTACTAACATTATGACTTGAGATATTGTGCAGATATCAACTCAGGCCTGAAGATCGAGAGATCCTGTAACAATCCTAAACTTTCTGTACAATTTTTTTTGTAAAGTACAGAAAGGAGTACCTTAACGTGAGCACAATTTAAAAGTATTTCTTGTTTAAGAACAGTAAGAAAGCACTTGTAGCTCAATGGTAAAGCCTTGCACTGTTGTGACGTAGCCTATGTGTTCGAATCCCCCCCAGCCACATATTATTTTTAATGATTTTTCTTTTAAACTTTTTGAAAGCCCAAAAGTTTACATGTGCAATACACATAAAAATGAAAAATCTCATAAATCAAACATGTGGAAAATATTGTACACACAGACTTAGACACGTGGCACCAATCCCAATCCCCACACCCTCAAGATGGCCGGCGCTGCCGGCCCCCCGTGGGGAATGCCTCCAAGGTTTAACCTAACACCCTTTGGCCTCCCCCACTACTCCTCTGCTGTTTGATTTCTCTGTAAATTTACAGAGAGATTAAATTCACCTCTTTAATCCATTTTAATGCATTTTTAAGTCTCATTTTAATTCCCTGAACCCTAATTTCTCCTATAAATACAATATCACATCCTAGCCTTTTCATTCTGAAATCCATTATAAAAAATTCTTAAATTTTTCCAAGTCAAGGAAGTGTACAAGTGGAGTTAGCCCAAGGTCATCTTCCGGCTATAACTTGGGACAAATCCGGCGACCCCGCAACTCCACGAAGCTCTCAAACCTTTCCCATACCCCCTCTCTCTTTTCAAACTGTAAGTCCCCTCTCCTCTCCTATCTTCCTTATTAAAAGAATTCTCTTCTCAAAACTCATCGGAAGTGGAGTTATTCCGATTTCCGATTTTAATTTTTGTTAAAAACATAACTTCTCTTAATAACCAAATACCCATATTATTACCACTTGTTTAGTAATCATAAACAAACATTTAGAGCAAGTTTCAATTCAAAATACAATGCTATGCAACTTTTATTTCACTTTTACGGTTAAATACCACAAACTTTATATTCGGCATCGTTCATCATTTTTTGCTCATATTACCTTTAGAAAACTCGCGAGATGGTGATCTACCTCATCACAACACTCATCATGACATAGCATGATGGATTTTGGAACAGTGATTTGTGGGATAATACAATTTTACAATAAAATACCTTAAAATAATAAAACCATATTCTTTAAGATTATTTTAAATTAAATTCCTTGCAATTAAGCCTTCACAACCCATTTTGGGAACCCGATTTGGATGGTGCGGGTTATTGCACATCCTCGGTACTAGTAGAGCAAGATGCAGATCTCCGCATGGAGTATTCGATCTCGATAGAAATTTTATTACAGCTTTTAAGAAAACATGATTTCTATTTAATAAATAAATTTATTTTAATAATTATTCATAATATTATCAAATTATCTATTTTAAATACATATAATATATTTCATGTTTTCTAAACAAAGGAATCATAAATTTCTTGAATATACCCTCACAAAGCCATACAATTCCAATTTACACTAAAATACCATATACTATTCAATCCAGGTTTATAATCATTAGAATACTTCACATTTAAAAATCTACATCCATGAAAACCCTAAATATGATAAATAAATGCTTGAGATTTATTTTGGAAATTTATCAAAACTATTTTTCATAAAACCCCCTCAAGTTTATTAATTTACAATAAGGACCATAGTAAATATAGGTTTAAGCAGGACCAATTCTCTTGAGCCTCAGGGAGCCGGAGATAGTGGGTGCTTGCCTATTTAAGGTAAGAAACTAAACCGGGGTTATCAATACGGTAATTGGCTTGGAAAAGTCATAAATCCCGTCGTCCATGTGCAGCAGTTACCGATAACTCTAAAACCTAATTCAGGAATCAAATTCTGTTTAAGTGTCTGACTCAGACAAAGTCTCAGTCTAATCTGAATACAATTCCAATCTACATACAATTCAAATATAACTCCAATACATCATGAATCCATATATACTAGAACTTGAACATGAATACCAGAAAACTATCAAATATCAACATGACTTGAACTGACCGAACCATGGCTATACATTGACTTGATTACATGATTATCTGTTTACATCCTTATCCGTTTATATGAACAACTGATATCATGGTTTCGGTAAGTCTTATATCTATAAAACAACAACAATATACATTACGGGGTTTTTAATGGGGTAGATTGGTACGGAATGTGTTAAAAATGGCACGATGATGGTCACTTTAATACACCTAACCTGAATATCCGTTGTTGTTGTTCTGTGGCTTAACGACTCCTTGTGCTCCGTATACCTTAGTCCACGGAATAGTTGGACTCCTCTCGTATACACTGGCATATTCTCTACTAAGCTACAAATAACTACGTTAGTATAACAAACATACATTATATAGTTATATTCTCTCTTATCTGTCTATTCTATTTCTATCTCTTTGGGACTTACCGAGCGATTTTTCACAGACGACATTCCCTTTTTATTCTTTCTTTGGAATGTTATCATGAGGACCCGACTCTCTAGAGATCGAGCCTAGCTCAGAAGACTTGGAGCAGTTCATCGAGAACCCCGAGCTCTAGTCACTTGTATATACTTTACTTTCAGTTCATGTCATTGTTTAGGCATTGCTTTCCACATTGTATTTACTTTTCAGTTGTATTGTAAAGAATGTTTAATAAATAAAATTGTTGTTCATTTACATCTTTTGTCATTCCTGTGTACATTTATATTATATTGCTTATTTACGCTTAACATGTTTACTTCTGAGTAATACGTCGCGGGTCTAGTCACGTCTCCTTATCCGTACTCTGGGATGCAGGGCGTGACAGATCCGAGATGTCGGGAATAAAATCTGCCGATAAAGTTGAATCAAATTATAAAATCATAAACGGCAGAAACTCAGAGAAAGATTTGAAGAATCCAGACATCACAAATCTCCAAGTGTCAACACCAAATAGCACAAGAATTTTGAAGCCCTGATCTCACCAAATAGCCGCCCAACCGCGGCCAAACCCCATGATATGCGGGGGGTCCGCGGCCTTCTTGTGGCCGTAGGATTTAGGATTTTTTAGGTGTGATCACAACAGCAAATCATCACACATAGGATCTAGAGTTTCTAATTTCTGTAACTATTTAAAAGACCGAGAGCTTCACATGAAAAATCATCAACCGAAGAGATCACGAAGTCCCAGACGATCCACGCATCCGAGTTGATCATCAACTGTTCATCTAATTCTAACAAGATAGAGATCGAGAGCAAAAACTAGGGTTCTTGTACTCTACTTTAAAAGAATTTGTACATGATATAGTTGATTAATAAAGGTAGAGTTTTTACTAGTCTTTTCGCAATTAATTTCTGCACTTATTTTCTGCATTTAATTTCTGCATCTTACATTATAATCTCATTCTTCATCCTTTCTTCTTCAACCATGCGTGAGTAATTCCTAACTTGCTAGGGTTCGTAGGATTAGGATAGATCAATGGATGATAAAATCTCTTAAATTCTTTTACATCTTCTAAAGTTTATAAACTTTAGCAAAACAATTGTTAATATCTTTATCGGGCGTGCTACCAATTTATTGATAGGCTCGACCGCGTTTTGAGATTAGATTAACAATTGTTTTGGTAAAGGTTAGACATGAATAGAGGCCAATGACAAGATAAGAGTTAAGAGTGGGATTCATATTCCCTCCAAAAACCCTACTCTTCATTCACCACTATCGATCTAGTTTTAAATCTATTAAAAAATAAAAGGATTTATCTTTAATTAATCATCCATTACTACCAAATTCCATGAACCCTACAAGTCTCTTCTTCATAAAATCTACATCCGTATATCGTAGATCTAGAACAAACCATCCATATTTCAATCAACTCGTCTAAAACAAGATAAAGGTTCGATGTTTCCCTAAGAACGACCCATACTCATCGTGGCTAGCTACTAGCGACACCATCCTAACTGCGGTTACTTAATTTACAACTCTTTTAAAACAGATTAATCAAATGGCACCGTTGCCGGGGAAACGGCTGTAATTTTTTTCTTGCTATTCGTGTTGAATTCTTAAAAAATCCGACAACCATAAAAGAGAACCAAAATAGCATATTGTGTATTTAAAGATTATTTACGACTTTTGTGAGGGAATCTAGAGTCACTGGAGCGAGGCAAAAGAGATTCAGAGGCTTTCAACATAGTCTAGAGGACAATAGGGAAGCACTGTGGAAAAATTGTCAAGAGAACTCTCTACCCTGCGGCGGAACCACGGCAGAAACAAGCAATTAGCCGCGGAATGGCGACGGCGTGGGGAATTGGGCCCCCAAAATTTTCAGGTATCTTTCTCTGATTCTTCTCTCTCCTCTAAAATCCTATAATGTGATATTTTCTGCAGGATTCTTTGCAAATATCGCCGCTCAAAAATCTTTTGCGTGTTTTGATATTGGTTTGTTTGTGCATATTTTAACCGGACTTTAAGGGTCAATAAACACAAATTCAGATTAGGTGGGGATTTCATCACCCTTCTATAACATTTCAGAAAATATAAAATATTATTTTTGGAATTTAATATTAAAATAATATATTTCTCGAAAACTGCCGATTTGCGAAATTGGGGTTTTCGAAAAAGGGTATAAATATATACAAATAATTATGAAATAATTGGAAATTAAAATGATTTATTCATTTAATAATATATTTAAAAGATTTGGCATTTTTAAAATTTATTTATATGCAGTTTCGATAAAAACCCGATTAGTGCACTGCTAATCGCGATTAGGCCAAATCCGTGTTGCTACAAATTTTCATGGTTAGTGCACCATGACATGTTACATATTGGTTCATTTGTGGTGTTGCTTTCTTTTGGTATTTGGTTTTGTGAGGGGAAAGAAAAAAAAGAGAAAGGATTAAAAAAGGAGAAATGATTAGAGAGAGGGTGAGATATGAGTGAGGGTGAGAATAAGAGGAAGAGAGGGGGGGCAGCCATATCCTTAGTTCCCTCCCCTATTATTTTCTTTCTTCATCTTCCCTAAACTCATCTCCCCCCACCCTCAACCCTAGATCCATCTCAAAATACTCCTCAAACCCTAAACCCTTTTTACAAAAATTGACCATCTCTTCATCCTCTACAAAATGGACCTAGCAAAGTGGGATTTTGACAAACTTTGAGAAGCTACGGTTTTCTTGAGTTGCCTAAAAGAGATATAAATTCTTCCCTTTAGTTTAATTTTAGTTTCCTTGCATTCTTGTGTAGTTTAGAGCTTGATTGTGTGTGGAATTGTGATCTTAGAAATCCCAAGAGAAGGGTTTGAGTGAAATTGTGGATTGGTGATGATTGAGTGGCTGTTGAGTCGCCGTTTTAGACCTGGGTTTGAGTATAGAAACCAAAATACGGATTTAGGGATTGATTATATCGATTTTGTGTTGAATTGTGAGGGTATATGGGAATCTGGAGTAACCCGGAGGCACTAAAAATTATTTAGCATACACAGTGAGTCGTGCAGGCACCCATGAGTATACCCTAAAGACCCTAGCCCCTGTACCCTTAGTGTGGCCGCAAATTTATCCCTTCTGGCCACAATTTGCGGCCAGGGTAGGAAGGATTGCCTTCGTATTTGTTCTTGGGTCCCTTTAGCAGTAAACTAGACCTCCTATATGTACAGAATTGGCCAATTTTACCTGAGAGAGAATCTAGTAGAAGTTTGGTGTGGTTTTGGCTATGTTTTCCATATTTTGAAATGCTTGGTTTTGATATTGGGATTTGTATTTGGTCGTGTGGCGTTTGAACGTCAACGACTAGGATTTTTAGTCGTGTTTTGCTCGCGAAGCTATAGGTTTTAACCTATGAGCGAAACTTGTGCCGTTTTGGTTTCTCCGACTTGATTTTTATAAGCTTTTGCGATTGTGTATTGGTTGTAGGTACCCTCACGTGGATTTCGAGACACGGAGCGTGGCGTCATCGACTTCGGTAATCGAGAATCAAGGTGAGTAGATCTATATTTACGGGGGAAGTCGGGTGGATGGCGTATAGCACCCCCGCACACTTGATGGAAACAGATTTATATATAGATTATGATTAATGAAACCTTTTATAGAAGACTATAGATAGAGTCAAAAGATAGTTAGAGAACCATATTAGAACTTGAGGATAGTTAGAAGCGATATGATACAACTATGATGTGATGACGGAATTTGAGGATGATATTTGACGATATTGCCGTTTAGGGTACTATAGGACTAGATAGCCGACGTAGATGTGTCATCCAAACCATACCTATTTCCAAACTAAAGAATCGTATGTATCTTTTAAACATATACCTTGAGGGATGTTACGGATTTTCAAATGATATATTTTCCTTAAAAACACCGTAGCCCCTACTTTTAAAACTACAATTCGCGTTTTTCAAAGAAAAAACTGTTTGTATGGTTCGGGTGTGTAGGTTAGATTAGATACTTATGCTTATAGTAAATATAGAATGTATTTGTAAAATTTATTTGATGAGAGATATAAATGCGATGAAAAGAATATATGACGCGATATGATAATTTGATGATATGTTGGTATACGGATGCGGGTCGATTGAGATGATTTATACCCTTCCGGTCCCCTAATATGAGATTATTGCGGATGTGACCTGGGACATAGGTATATAGAGATATTTATATATGTTGTGAATCGTGAGTGATAGTCGTACGAGACGTTAGGTCCGTACCCTCCTCGTCTTATAGGATGATAGGATCCCTGATAGCTTAATGCCGCCATACGATGATTTTCCGTACGTGATGAGTTTAACTTGAGGTTTGATCCATACCCTTGACTAGAGGATACCGTACGATGGAGTATACCGTACGAGATGTTGTGAGGCTGGATGCCGATTGATTGATTCACCGGCTCGATCATGTTCGATACGTATACCTGTCAGTATTTGCATATGATTTACCTTATGCTGCATTCATATTACTCTCATTGCATTGCTTATACCTGTGCTAGTACACCTGCACCATTATCAATGATGCATATGTTACACGTACACGGATTTGCTGGCTCACACACTTCATCATCGATAATTGCGATGTCACTGCACAGTAGGGTTGCTGCATCATGATATACATATTGTACACTCATACGTGCGTATATACCATTTGTACATCTCTATTGGCACACATACATATTGTACACCATACTTGCGTACATACATATTGTACACCATACTTGCGTGCATACACATTGTACACCGATACTTGCAGACATACACACGTGTACGTCCATACTTGCGTATATACACATATGCACCTTTATACGATATTGCATTCGATTTTGGAGATTTGGGAACCGCATGATATATTTTAAAAACTGGATTCATTTAAAAGAGCGATTTTCCCTCGATATGTGCATATTACTGTTCCATGTTGCATGATATACGGATATGCCTACATTTCTATCATATGTCGCATACATCATGCTTTATGATTTTACGCATTGAGATATGCTGTTTCATGAGATTTCTGGATTTGAGAACCGTGGCTATTTCAAAAGAAAGCATGTACTATTTTAAAAACCTGGTTTCTCTTGATATGATATTTCAGTGGGTCCACCATGTATTTTCTCGGTTCTGAGACGTGTGATATGTGAACCCGATTCGAGGAGCTGGATGAGGCCGATTGTGGGTACATGGTGGACCCGATATGGTACCCCGGGGCAAGAAAGGGATGCTGTGTATACAGACGGTGAGCCTGGCAGAGGGACTACTACCCACCGGGGATTGGTTGGGCCTGGCGGATATCCGGAGGATACCGACCGGAGTCGAGAGATGATATGGGCCGATCCGGACTGACTGAGCCCGTGGGCCGATCCGGACTGACGGAGCCTGAGAGATATGAGGATTTACGTGTCGATGCTGGACACGGGGTTCATGATGTTTTCGGGTGTCGATGTTGGACACGCAGGTTCCATGATTTTGATGTGTCGCGAGGGACACCGTTGATTTATATTCTCATACTTACTGGCATACATACATTGATTATGGTTGGATGAGATCCACATGCATACTTACACTGACGATATGGTTGGACGAGATCCGCATGCATACATACATCGATTGTATGATTGGATGATATCAGCATACTTATAGACTTCGAGTATATTGTTGGCATATTTGATTACCCGGTCACCCTAGATATCATAGTATTACTTTTATGATATAGTTGACCCAGGAGTCGTTATTTATTCGATTTCTATCTGTTGATGTTTATCTATTCACGAGTTGGCAATTCACCCCCGTTGTGCCACAGTTCTTGCAGGTTGCCCGCATGGATCAATAGCGGCATCGCTGGCACATAGTTACATTCGGGTGTTTTGCTTTGGTAGGTGGGACATTTGCATCGTGCCCCCTCTTGTATTTATATTTCATATTGTATCTAGTCAACTCCATCAAATCAAAATTAGTGTTTGTGTAAGTAATGAGACTTAGCAAGACTTGTAGTTGCGAGATTGAGCGATGGGCTTTATATTCGCTTTTTGGGTTGATATCTTGCTTATTTATTTTCCTTTGTGGTGAACTTCGCCGTTGGGCGTCATATACTTATTTTTATGCTTTGTGTGGTTGTGATCCGCCGTCTGGCGAAGTGCTAGCTCCTGCTTGGGGATGCCTTTATTATCTCAATGTATTTATGGTTTTGGATCAAAATATATAAAGGAGGTGCTGCCCAAATCTTTATAAAAAGACGAAACATGTTTTCAAATTGGTAAATTTTACTTGCATTATTCATGTTCCTTTTCCATGTATTTTAGAAACTTGATTTCTTTATACCTTTATTTCAAAACTTCACCTCCTTTATTTTCCTAAAAAGGTTTAGATTTTTGGGTTTCAGCTTACTTGAATTGTGTACGCCTTTAGACGTTGCGTGATTTAAGTGCTGGTCACGAGCTAATATTTCGGGTCGTGACACCTTCCTAGGCCCCATAAATTACAAAACGAGCATACTTTCATCCTATATTAATTAAAAAATATCTAGACCAAGACTCTAAGAATTGTCGCGCTCAATTAAGACAGAGGAGGGTCGTGGGTAATCCATTGTTATCCGCATCTCTCTTGTGGTGTCTAGGAAAGTGTGACTAAGGAAATTGGTTACTTAATTAGGCCCGCTATTTTCGGTGATTCGTATAGCGGATACCTCCCACTTACATGACACTTGCCTGGCCACAAGAGTGATAAAGAGGTGGTAGAGGATTGATCCTGCGACTTGTCCTTTGGAAGTCTAGGAGCGGTCTAGTGCTTGACCTAGGTGACCATAGTTCTAGGGTTGATTGTGCATTTTTATGATTTGTTGAGTCAAGCCTCACGTCCGACAATTTTCAAAACAAACCTTTTAAAAATCATTCTCACACACGCCACTAAACCCGCTTAGTGCATGATCGGCTGGACACGGGATTCTGGTGCCCATCTTGTCCGCGTCTTTGCTATCGACTCCGAAGTCGGTAATTCTTCATCTTCCATTTCCCCTCCACCCACCACATCGACCGAGATGAACGGTTCTCCATCAGATTTTCACAACACCACTCCGCCGCCGCCCGTAGGTGTGCAGAATCTACCGGGCATCTCTCTTCAAGAAAGATACTACCCGATACACGGTCCCCTTCCTACTTGTCTGTCTATTCCACCAGCCAATGGGGATAATTTTGAAATTAAATCCCACATCATCAACCTGTTGCCCAAATTTCACGGGCTTGAATCTGAAAACGCATACGTTTTTATAACCAAATTCAAAAACGTATGTGTAATGATGGGCACTACACAACTTTCTGTGGATGCTATGAGATTACGTCTTCTCCCTTTTACCTTGTGCGATATAGCAGAAAAATGGCTTTATAGCACTGCCACACACTCTATCGCCAAATGGGATGAATTCGTTATAGCATTCCTTAAGAAATTTTATCCCAATCACAAAACCGTCCATGTTCGAAACGAGATTAACCAGTTTACCCAACTTCCCAACGAACCATTCTGGAAATGATTTGAGCGGTTTAAAGATCTTTTTCTATAATACCCCCATCACGGAATTGATAGATGGAAAGTTTGCCGAATTATATATGAGGATGTTAATCCTGCCACGAAAAAAATGCTTAAAACCATTTGTCAATGCCATTTCATGTCTAAAGACGATGGCGAAGCTTGGCAATTCCTGGAAGATCTCGCTGAACAAACTTTACAGTAGGAAAGCGTTAGACCAACATCATCTTCATCTAGGGCAGGCATCCATCAGTTCGATGTTTCCATCGCAGTGAAAACCGAAATGGCAGCAATGCAAAAGAAACTCGAAAGTATGGAAAACAAATTCTCATCAGCCTCCCTAAAGCCAGTTACGCTCCCAAAAACCGTATGTGGTTGCTGTTCTGACCCATCATACTTAACGGAAGAATATCCTTTGAGTCCTCCGTTTCAAGGTCAAGAATAAACTAATGCTGTTTTTCAGTAACGACCTATAAACGATCCTTATTCTTCCACATACATTCATGGATGGAGGAATCATCCAAATTTTGCTTGGAACAAAACCAAACTCAAACTCAAAATCCGTTCCCAAGACAAAATAACTATCAAAGGCCTCCTCCACAGCAGCAACAACCACCACAGCAAAGACAACACCCCTTTCAACCGCAATCTTTGCAAAATCCGGCCAACAACTTTGCACCTTATAATAATTCTTTCCCAATGACCGGTACCGAAAAATCCTCTGCATTCGAACGAAGCTTGGAAACGTTTATTAAATATTCCACGCAAACAACAACAAATTTAATATCTTCTATCCAAACATTAGTGCAGTACACCACTTCCCACAGTGAAAGCATAAAATCGATAGAAGCACAACTTGCACAGTTAAATGCCGCGATGAGTGAGAGAGAGAAAGGGAAACTTCCATCTCAAGCTCTACTGAATCCTGGCCACTTACAAAGACATAATGTGAGTGACGTAATCACGTTGAGATCTGAAAGAGTGCTGAATAATCATGTCGGTGAACCGTTGATGACGTTGAATCAAATGAAACCCCGGCTACTTCTCCTAACCCTAATTCATCTAGTCCACCCTTTTCGTCCGAGCCTATTCTCCATTCTTCCTGTAACAACACTAATTTTCCTATACAAATTTTTTCAAAAATCCATAAAGGGGTATTTTAGCCCGAGCACAAGATATAAGTAATTATTTTGCTTTTTAATTTCAAGTTAAAAGAATATAACAACTCCATTTTTAGTGTACAAAAATTTGCTTTAAAATTAATGTATACTTGGGGTATTTACATTTACTGTTATTACTTTAAATAATTAATTAGCTCCATAATTACAAGAAGGAGCTTGTAGCTCATTGGTAATACTTTGCACTGCTGAACCAAGCCACCAGAGTTCAAATCCCATACCCCACATTATTTTTAATATTGTTTTTATTTTGAACCTTTAGAATACCAAGAGTTTACACATGTATATCTCACAAAAACCCCACTACAACCAAAGATGTAACATTGCCAGAAGGTAGATGAACCGTCGGGGGGGATCCCGGCGGCCTGACTCGGCCGGGAATCAGCCAAATCGGCCCCGACTCGGCCGACTTAGTCCTCCGACCGAGTCACGGCCGAGTCGGTCGATTCCGGCGACGACCCCAACATGAAAATTGTGTATTTTCATATTCTCTATACACCTGCAAAATTTCAGCCTCAGACCATTTCCAGAGCTCTTTTAAAACCCCAATTATTCCACTTTTAATACATTTTTAATACATTTTATCACATTTTTCATTTTAACCTTTCACCTACCCTAACCCTAGCCTAACCCTATAAATACACCCTCTACTCTCTACCCTCTCACCCCAAAATTCTGAGCCCACTCTCTCAAAATTCCAAGAAAACTTATGTACTTTGAAAACAAGCTCGAGGCGAAGCTCCGGCGAAATCTACGGCAAACTTCCGGCGATCGTTTTAGGAACTACCGGCAACGACGCAACACATCGGCGATTCCTCTGCTTCCCTCTCACTCTCTTGTGTGATCTAAAACCCATAAGTCCCAATTCCTACCTATCTCTTCTATAAAAAAAATACGGTTTTACAAAACCCGACGGAATCGGAACAAATCCGATTTCCGATTCGGTTTCCTATAAAATTCCACTTCTCACTAATACAATCATACTTAAACTTTCTCATGTTGACTATTAAACACTAATCAACCAAATTGATCAAGTTTCATCACATGAAATGATGGCTATTTCAATTTATTGTATTTTCACTAAAATACCACATTGTTTCAATTCTACATTTAACACCATTAAACTTGCTATACCTTTAAAGTAGAGCACGAGGTAACGACCTACCTCCTCACACACTCATATACAACCTAACACGATACCATCAAAAACATAGAATATGGGAAAAACAAACATTTTTATTTAAATACCCTTTACTAAATAAAGCCATTTCTAAAAGATTTAGTATCGATACACTTTCTAAATAAATACCATTTATTATGAAAATAGGATAAGTTGTGGATATCAGTCGTTTATCTAAACCTGATTTTGTGGTGTCTAGGCTAGGCAAGTGAGAAAGGTAACTTTAAAAGGCCCGTCTCACGGTTCGTGAGCCGATCCCTCCTTTCTTCACTTGTACTTATCTGGCCACAATTGGCGGTGAAGAGGCGATTTGAGGCATCTCACAACTTGTCGTTTTGGACCAGTTAGGAATAGTCTAGTTGACTTAGGTGACCCTAGAACATAGAATACGGAAAATTGAAATCTTTACAAATAAATACCACTTACTTCATAAAACCGTTTTCTAAATGATTAGTATTTATACAATCTTTGCAAAGCGCCGCTACAACCCATTTTGGGGAACTCGTTCGGAATAGTGCAGATTATCGCACATCCTCGGGCTTAGCAGTGCGAGATTCAGACCTCCGTAAGGAGCATTCGGTCTCGAAAGATTTAAAATACGACATCTTAAGAAAATGAGATTTTTAGCATATAAAAAAAATATTAAAATTATTTTTGTATAAATATATGTATATTTATCATTAAAATACCTATTTTGTTATGATATAAATATTCCATTTTTTTCTAAAAATCATAAGAATCAATTTTACACTAAAATACCACGAATTACATACAAATCAATATTACAAATAAATACTTTATTTTTGAAATTAGGATATTTCCATTAGAAATATCACAATATAAAATCCACATTCATTACATCTCTAAAGACGAATAATAAATGCTTGAGGTATATTTTGAAAAAGTATATAAATGTATTTTTACATAAAACCCCCTCAAGTTCTATAAATTACCCTAAGGACCCCAGTAAACATAGGTTTAAGCGGAACCAATCTCTTGAGCCTCAGGGAGCCGGAGAAGTGGGTGCTTGCCTATCTAAGGTAGACAAATTAATAAAAACAATCAGGACTTCAAGTTACTTTGTTGATTGTCTGACTCAGTTTGAGTCTCAGTATAATCTGACTTGAATATGATTCAAGTACAATCTACAATCTACAATCTTCAATATTACAATTCAACCTGAATCCATGAATTCAATTATCAATCTATACAACTTGACCGAACCGAACCATGGATATACATTCCATTTACATGTTTCTCCAGTTATTCCATTTACATGTTTCTCCAGTTATTCCATTTACATGATTCTATGGTTACATCCGTTTACTGATATCATGGTTTCGGTCAGTCAACCAATTATACAATCAATACAATTTACAAGACAAACAATACAATCAAAACACTACGGGGTTTAAGGGGTAGATTGGTACGGAAGGTGTTAAAAGTGGCACGAGACGGTAAGATTAAGACGCCTAACATGTATTCCGTTGCTGTTGTACCGTGGCCAAACGGTTCCTTGAGTTTCTGATATCTTAGTCTCCGGGGCAAGTGAGACTCCTCTCGTATACACTGGTATCCTTCTGTACCAAACTACAAACAACAGCGTTAACACTAAATATAATAATATAACAATATAATACAACTGTAAAATCTACTCTCTCTCTCTTACTCTCTGTCTATTCTATTTCTCCTCTTATCTTTGGGAGTTACCGAGCGATCTGTTCGTTGACGACATTCTATTTCTTTTTTCTTTGAATGTCGTCAGGTGATTTGGAACCGTCAGAGATCGAGCAAACTGCAGAAGACTTGGATTAGTACAGCGAAGACCCTGAGCTCTAGACATTGTACATTTTCTTTTCAGTACCTTTAATTTCTTGTCATGCCATTGTTTAGGCATTGCTTTTATTTCAGTTGTATTTCCTTTTCATGCATTGTACAAAAAAATGTTAATAAATAAATTTGCTGTTTTTATTATACCTTGTCTCTTGTGTATATTTTATTTTATATTGCTTAGTTACGCTTAGCGTATTTGCTTCTGAGTAAATATGTAGCGGACCGGTCGCGTCCCCTTCGCCGTATACCGGGAAGTGGGGCGTGACAGGTTTTGTTGGTGGCCCATACAGGTCAGAGCTGTATAAAACCATACTATGCAGTTCTGTTATGCGTGAACAACCTAAGCAATATAACACAAGAACCAGCAACTAAAGTATTGTTTACAATCATGTTCCTTGAATCTTATAATTTCATATTTCTTGAATCATATACTTTGAATCTGTCCTGACCTAAATGTTTATCACCTCTTTTACAATATTACCGAAACCTTCGCATCCTTTCATTCCTTCACACATTTTTCATACACTATCAAGTACTTCTAACACCTTATAACACCTTAGCGGTCATAGAAGCCAAGACAGTTGATAAAGGTAACACTAGTAAGACTCTTTTACATTTTTAAACACTTGCACCACCTTGTTATTTTTCATACATTGTTAGTACTTTAGTCACCAAACTTTTCTTGAATCTGTTACACTTTTCTTTTACAAATTTCGAAGAAGAAATTTTTATAAGGAGGGTAGAATGTAACAACCATAATTTTCCTATACAAATTTTTTCAAATATTTTTTCAAAAATCCATAAAGGGGTATTTTAGCCTGAGCACAAGATATAAGTAATTATTTTGCTTTTTAATTTCAAGTTAAAAGAATGTAACAACTCCATTTTTAGTGTACAAAAGTTTGCTTTAAAATTAATGTATACTTGGGGTATTTACATTTACTGTTATTATTTTAAGTAATTAATTAGCTCCATAATTACAAGAAGGAGCTTGTAGCTCATTGGTAATACCTTGCATTGCTGAACCAAGCCACCAGAGTTCAAATCTCATACCCCACATTATTTTTAATATTGTTTTTATTTTGAATCTTTAGAATACCAAGAGTTTATACGTGTATATCTCACAAAAACCCCCACTACACCCAAAAATGTAATATTGCAAGAGGGTAGATGAACCGTCGGGGGGATCCCAGCGGCCTGACTCGGCCGGGAATCGGCCAAATCGGCCCCGACTCGGCCGACTCGGTCCTCCGACCGAGTCATGGCCGAGTCGGCCGATTCCGGCGACGACCCCAACATGAAAGTTGTGTCTTTTCATATTCCCTATGCATCTTCAAAATTTCAGCCTCGGACCATTTCCAGAGCTCTTTTAAAACCCCAATTACTCCACTTTTAATACATTTTATCACATTTTTCATTTTAACCTTTCACCTACCCTAAACCTAGCCTAACCCTATAAATACACCCCCTACCCTCTACCCTCTCACCCCAAAATTCTGAGCCCACTCTCTCAAAATTCCAAGAAAACATGTGTACTTTGAAAACAAGCTCGAGGCGAAACTCCGGTGAAATCTACGGCAAACTTCCGGCGATCGTTTTAGGAACTACCGGCGACGACGCAACACATCTGCGATTTCTCTACTTCCCTCTCACTCTCTTGTGTGATCTAAAACCCATAAGTCCCAATTCCTACCTATCTCTTCTATAAAAAAAATACGGTTTTACAAAACCCGACGGAATCGGAACAAATCCGATTTCCGATTCGGTTTCCTACAAAATTCCACTTCTCACTAATACAATCATACTTAAACTTTCTCATGTTGACTATTAAACACTAATCAACCAAATTGATCAAGTTTCATCACATGAAATGATGGCTATTTCAATTTATTGTATTTTTCATTAAAATACCACATTGTTTCAATTCTACATTTAACTCCATTAAACTTGCTATACCTTTAAAGTAGAGCACGAGATAACTACCTACCTCTCCATACACTCATATACAACCTAACACGATACCATCGAAAACATAGAATATGGGAAAAACAAACATTTTCATTTAAATACCCTTTACTAAATAAAGCCATTTCTAAAAGATTTAGTATTGATACACTTTTTAAATAAATACCACTTATTATAAAAATAGGATAAGTTGTGGATATCGGTCGTTTATCTAAACCTGACTTTGTGGTGTCTAGGCTAGGCAAGTGAGAAAGATAACTTTAAAAGGCCCGTCTCACGGTGATTCGTGAGCGGATCCCTCCTTTCTTCACTTGTACTTACCTGGCCATAATTGGCGGTGAAGAGACGATTTGAGGCATCTCACTACTTGTCGTTTTGGACCAGTTAAGAATAGTCTAGTTGACTTAGGAGACTCTAGAACATAGAATACGGAAAATTGACATCTTTACAAATAAATACCACTTATTTCATAAAACCGTTTTCTAAAGGATTAGTATTTATACAATTTTTGCAAAGCGCCGCTACAACCCATTTTGGGGAACCCGTTCGAGATGGTGCAGATTATCGCACATTCTTGGACTTAGTAGTGCGAGAATCGAATCTCTACAAAGAGCATTCGGTCTCAAAAGATTTAAAATACGACATCTTAAGAAAATAAGATTTTTAGAATATAAAAAATATATTAAAATTATTTTTGTTTAAATATATGTATATTTATCATTAAAATACCTATTTTGTTATGATATTAATATTCCACTTTTTTCTAAAATTCACAAGAATCAATTTTACACTAAAATACCACAAATTACATACAAATCAATATTACATATAAATACTTTATTTCTGAAATTAGAATATTTCCACTAGAAATATCACAATATAAAATCCATATTCATTACATCTCTAAAGACGAATAATAAATGCTTGAGGTATATTTTGAAAAAATATATAAAAGTATTTTTACATAAAACCTCCTCAAGTTCTATAAATTACCCTAAGGACCCTAGTAAACATAGGTTTAAGCGGAACCAATCTCTTGAGTCTCAGGGAGCCGGAGAAGTGGGTGCTTTCCTATCTAGGGTAGACAAATTAACAAAAACAATCAGGACATCAAGTTACTTTGCTGATTGTCTGACTCAGTTTGAGTCTCAGTATAATCTGACTTGAATATGATTCAAGTACAATCTACAATCTACAATCTTCAATATTACAATTCAACCTGAATCCATGAATCCAATTATCAATCTATACAATTTGACCGAACCGAACCATGGATATACATTCCATTTACATGTTTCTCCAGTTATTCCATTTACATGATTCTACGGTTACATCCGTTTACTGATATCATGGTTTCGGTCAGTCAACCAATTATACAATCAATACAATTTACAAGACAAACAATACAATCAAAACACTACGGCGTTTAAGGGGTAGATTGGTACGGAAGGTGTTAAAAGTGACACGAGACGGTAAGATTAAGACACCTAACCTGTATTCCGTTGCTGTTGTACCGTGGCCCAACGGTTCCTTGAGTTCCTGATACCTTAGTCTCCGGGGAAAGTGAGACTCCTCTCGTATACGCTGGCATCCTTCTGTACCAAGCTACAAACAACAGCGTTAACACTAAATATAACAATATAACAATATAACAATATAATACTGTAAAAGCTACTCTCTCTCTCTCTCTTACTCTCTGTCTTTTCTATTTCTCCTCTTATCTTTGGGACTTACCGAGCGATCTGTTCGCTGACGACATTCTATTTCTTTCTTCTTTGAATGTCGTCAGGTGATTTGGAACCGTCAGAGATCGAGCCAACTGCAGAAGACTTGGATCAGTACAGCGAAGACCCTGAGCTCTAGGCATTGTACATTTTCTTTTCAGTACCTTTAATTTCATATCATGCCATTGTTTTGGCATTGCTTTTATTTCAGTTGTATTTCCTTTTCATGCATTGTACAAAAGAATGTTAATAAATAAAGTTGCTGTTTTTATTATACCTTGTCTCTTGTGAATATTTTCTTTTATATTGCTTACTTACGCTTAGCGTATTTGCTTCTGAGTAAATATGTAGCGGACCGGTCGCGTCCCCTTCGCCGTATACCGGGAAGCGGGGCATGACACTTTCCTAGGCTCAAACCCTTAGCCCACTTCCTTGAGTCAAGCTAAAACGATCCCAACTCCAATTCTGAGATCCATTCCATCCCCATAAACTTCTCTAATGTTGAACCCAACCCTTATTGATAAAGCTTCTTTTCCAAACAGGTTGAGGGCCAACAAATCTAATGCATAAATGGAGAATATTGTGGAAATGTTTAAGCAAGTTAACATAAATATTCCTCTCCTAGATGCTATTTAAAAAATTCCGTCTTATGCGAAAATACTTAAGGACTTGTGCACTAGGAAGAGGAAAACTCAAGTACCTAAAAAGGTGTTCCTAACGAGTAATGTGAGCACAGCTTTTATCCAACAATTGCCTAAGAAACGTAAGGACCCCGGTTGTCCTACAATATCGATAACTATTGGGGGGAAAGCATCAATCGTGCTCTACTCGATCTAAGTGCTAGTGTTAACTTGCTCCCGTATTCTGTCTACGAGGAGTTAGGTATAGGAGAGTTGAAACCTGCGCATTGCACTCTCCAAATGGCCGATTGATCTATCACCCAACCTAGGGGTGAGCTAGAGGACGTTTTAATCAAAGTCGGGGAATTATATTCCCTGTGGACTTTATTATTTTAGATACACAGCCTGTGACAAACCCACGGAACTAAATCCCGGTGATTCTAGGTCGGCATTTTCTAGCAACTTCCAATGCTGTAATAAATTGTTGTAACGGTTTTATGAACCTATCCTTCAGGAAGATGACAATCGAGCTTAATATTTACAAGCTAGGAAGTCAACCGTCTGAACCTTCTGATCATCTAATCGATATATGTTCTGTCAACGAGATAGCTTTCGACAGCTGCGAAGTTGATGAACTTTGCGTTAATGATCTCGACGACACTAGTTCGTCATTGTTTGATCTTGAAAATTACTATACTAGTAAGGACCCTTTTGATAAGTCCAACCACGAGTTCGAAGCTTTTGGCTTGTCGCAAAAGTCAGTGGAGCTTTCCGAGTCTATATCCTACGCTAGCTATGAACCTCTTAATGAGTCCGAGTATAATTCCCCTACCCTACCTTCTATCATCTCTCCGCCGACATTGGATCTCCAGACATTAGCTTCTCATATTAAATATGTATATTTAGGTGAGAATGAGTCTTTGCCCATCATCATATCATCTTCTCTAGCTTTAGAGCAAGAGAGCGCTCTTTTATCGGTCTTGAGATCAAATCGGTAAGTTTTTGGTTGGACAATGGCAGACATCAAAGGGATCAGTCCCTTAATTGTTGAACATCATATACATTTGATGGATGAGACCAAATCAGCCCGAGACCCACAAAGTCGGTTGAATCCCGTCATGAAGGAGGCGGTAAAGAAAGAAATCGTCAAATGCCTAGATAATGTCATTATTTACCCAATATCTGATAGCCAATGGGTAAGTCATATTCATGTGGTCTTTAAAAAGTCTGGCATTACGGTCATAACTAATGAGGCTAATGAGTTGATCCAAACATGCACCCAAACTGGATGGCGGGTATGTATTGATTATAGAAAACTTAATGCCGCAACGAGGAAAGATCACTTCCTTCTACCTTTCATTGACCAGATGTTAGAACAATTAGCCGGGAATAAATACTACTGTTTCTTGGACGGATACTCCGGCTATAACCTGATACCCATCGCCGAAAAGGATCAAGATAAGACAACATTTACTTGTCCTTTCGGTACTTTTGCTCATAGAAGCATGCCCTTTGGGTTATGTAATACTCCCGCTACATTTCAGCGGTGCATGATGGGGATATTCTCGGACATGGTCAAGAATTTTCTGGAGATACTTATGGACGATTTCTCCATATTTGGGGACTCCTTCGTCATTTTGACGCTGTTCTTACCCACTGTAAAGATAAGAAGTTAACTTTGAATTGGGAAAAATGTCATTTCATGGTTCAAGAAGGTATAGTCCTTGGGCATGTCATTTCACAAAAAAGGCATGAAGGTATACAGAGCTAAAATAGATGTCATCCATAACCTTCCTCCCCCCAAATGCGTCAAAAATGTACGATCCTTCTTTGGTAATGCAGGATTTTATAGGAGATTCATTAAGGATTTTAGCAAAATTGCTAGACCCTTAACTCTTCTCTTGGCCAAGGATAAAACATTTAATTTTGATTCGGATTGCGAGGCTGCTTTTGAATCACTTAAAAGCTTCCTCACTACAGCCCCCGTTCTGTCATCTCCGGACTGGAATCATCCGTTTGAGCTTATGTGTGATGCATCCGATTTTGCTATTGGTGCGGTCTTAGGATAGCACATTGATAAGATACCACATGTAATTTACTATGCAAGTAGGACCTTGAACGATTCCCAAATGAATTATACAACTATCGAGAAAGAACTCTTGGCAGTTGTACTTGCATTAGAAAAATTCATGCCCTACTTGATTGGCTCTTCAGTTGTAGTTTACCTTGATCACTCTGCCCTAAGACATCATTTATCAAAGAAGGATGCTAAAGCCAGGCTAATACGTTGGATCCTGTTGTTATAAGAATTTGATCTTGTCATACGAGATAAGAGTGGATGTAAAAACGTAGTAGCCGACCATCTTTCACGTCTTTCTTCTTCGCCAACATTGACCGTGCCAATAAACGAGTCATTTCCTTACAAACAGCTCTTGACCATATCCTGCGAACCTTGGTTCATGGATATTGTGAATTATTTAGCTACGGGACTTATACCTAGCGAATGGTTGAAACAAGACAATCACCGATTTCTATCCCAAGTAAAACACTTTTAATGGGATGAACTTTTTTGTTTAAGTATTGTCCCGATCAAATCATTCGCCGATGTGTCCCTAATGAAGAGTTCAAGAGTGTATTGTCTTTCTGCCATGATCAGGTATGTGGCGGTCACTTTGGTCCACGAAAAACGGCAGAGAAAGTTTTGCATTGTGACTTTTATTGGCCAACATTATTTAAAGATGCATATGATCATTGCAAAACTTGTCCACGGTGTTAACACATGGGTCGGATTTCTCAGAGAAATGAGATGCCGCTCCAACCTATCTTGGTTGTGGAGATTTTTGATATTTGGGAAATTGACATTATGGGCTCTTTTCCCAACTCTTTTGGGAATTTATACATCTTACTTGCGGTTGATTATGTCTCTAAATGGGTGGAAGAAGTACCGTGTCGCATTAATGACAACAAGGTTGTTATTAAATTCCTTAAAGAAAATATCTTTTCGCGATTCGGACGCCCTCGCGCTATAATTAGCGATAACAGGACGCATTTCTGCAATCGGTCTTTCGAGGCTTTGATGCGGAAATATTCAATCAACCACAAGTTTTCAATGCCCTATCATCCCCAAACAAGCGGGCAAGCTGAGATCTCTAATAGACAGATCAAATAAATTTTAAAGAAAACGATTTCTAAGAACTGTAAAGATTGGTCCACCAAATTGACGGATGCTCTTTGGACATTTCGAGCCGCTTATAAGACCGATCTCGGTATGTCTCCATACCAACTAGCGTTTAGGAAGGCTTGACACCTTCCTGTCGAGATTAAATATAAAGCAATATAGGCTATTAAAGAGCTTAACTTTGATTTTGATCAAGCCAGCAGCTATCGGAATCTGTAATTAAATGAGCTTAGCGAACTTCGCGATGAAGCCTATGATAATGCGGTTATAGTAAAGAACCGGACTAAAGTGTTCCACGATAAAAACCTTTTATGAAAAACTTTCACACCGGGACAACAAGTCCTTCTTTATGATTCCCGTCTCCACTTTCATCCGGATAAGCTTAAATCTCATTGCAAAGGACCTTTTATGGTGCGGTATGTGTACCCGCACGGGGTAATGGATATCGAAAATGCTAAAAACGGTTCTATTTTTAAAGTCAATGAGCATAGATTAAAACCATACTTTTCCGCCGATCCAGCGGAGGAGCTCCTGTTTTTACATGAGCCACTTTATCATAACTAACTTTCCTCCGCCTCACCTCCATATTTCGGTAACACCGTTTCATATAAGAATGGAGGTGGGTGAACTAAGATATAACTGAATATCTGTGCGTGCCAAAGAACAAGTTTGAGGGTAGTTTTTCATTATTATTTTACCCCTATTATTTTCCTCCCAAGTCTACAGGTATATACGCTCAAAGAACAACATCAGTGAGGACACTGCTGAAAACAGGTTTGGGGGGGTTTTGTATTTACTGAAATATCATTTGGCACTAGGCACTATATAATTTTTTTTCCAGTCCTACATGAATGAATAAAAAAAATCTGATAATGAAAGTTAGAAAGTGAAAAATACATATGAAAGATAGGAAGAGATTTAATAAAAGCAATAAAATTAAATGTTTTAAAACGAAACTAGTAATAGGTAGTCGGGAGTTGTTGTCCCAAGAGTTGGTAAGATGAAGGGAATCACTAATCCGAGAATAGTCTCTATTCTTGAGTCCAAGCATCTGAACGTTGATACCTTACTATACGCACTTGTACATATCTTGAAACTTGGGATAGTAGAGAATAACTTGAAATACTCTTGTCTAAAAGTCTTAGTATGAAGGAAAATAAATATATAAACAAAATATTAACATAAATGAAAAAAATGAAAAATGGTGAGGAAAAATGGACACTGGTTTTGTAATTACTTAAGGCAGCATAAAAAAAATATAGCGAAGATGCTTTATCATCTAGTGCCTTAGACCAATTGGTTTGGGAGCCACTGCTAAGCCTTAGGTGCTGCAAGACGAGGATATTGCTAATTACGCCTTAATAAGTGAGCACATTCGGTAATTGGTTGGTTAGTACCTCAAGAACTATTAACGGTCGTATGAAAAATGTGTGAGCAATTCCATCTGAAATATTCACCGACTAAAAAGTACTAAGGAAGATGGACAAGAGTATGATAGCTTGAATTGAATTCTCCAAGTGTAGGGATGCCTTTTACACACACGTAGGGGTATATAATTGATGTTTGGAAGAAAGGAAAGGAGAAAGACTAAAGGCGAAGTTTTATTGAGAGATGATCTGATTTCTGACATCTTTTCATGACTATTAAGATAGGGCTCATGACTACTAAAAAGCTAGTGTAGTTTGAAACTCTTATTTTCAAGTTTTTTCTTTTATATGTTTTTTTATCTTTGTATGTAACTTTCATCATCTTTCTTTTATTATGGGATTTTGTGGGTGTAATCTGCTGAAAACACTCAGGAGACAACACTCCTCCTACTAGGGACACCTAGAGGTTTAAAGGCTTGTTGCACGTGCTCAGTGCAATCGTGTTGCCTACGAAAGTGTGCTGGGTTTTTCTTTTTTTTTCTTCTTCTTAATAACTAGTTTGGTCGGGACGATCAAAGTTGAGTTTGGGAGTATTTGATTAGTCTAAAATATTGCACTTTGGTATGGATATTTTCCCTACTTTTGTTAAATACTAAAAGGTGTTTCTTATAAATATAGAACATATGTGGGTTTATTTGTAAAAAGTTATTTTCATATGTTTCTACAATATATTTAACATTATGAAGGAAAATATATGCATATAATATTTATATGATATTTTGATAATTTAAATATGCATATCATATCAAATATTTCTAATCAATATTCTTAAATATTTAATATTGTATCATAAAAATGGTTAGGATAATATCTCAAAATAATGACAAATATTACTAACACTATGACTTGAGATATTGTGTAGATATCAGCTCAGGCCCGGAGATCGAGAGATCCGAGATGTCGGGAATAAATTCTGCCGATAAAGTTGAATCAAATCATAAAATCATAAACGACGGAGACTCAGAGGAAGATTTAAAGAATCCAGACATCACAAAGATCTCCAAGTGTCAACAAAAAATAGCACAAGAATTTTGAAGTCCTGATCTCACCAAATAGCCGCCCAACCGCGGCCAAACCCCATGATATGCGACTGATCCGCGGCCTCCTTGTGGCCGTAGGATTTAGGATTTTTTAGGTGTGAGCACAACAACAAATTATCATACATAGGATTTAGGGTTTCTAATTTCTATGACTATTTAAAGGACCGAGAACTTCACATGAAAAATCATCAACCGAAGAGATCACAAGGTCCAAGACGATCCACGCATCCGAGATGATCATCAGCTGTTCATCTAATTCCAACAAGATAGAGATTGAGAGCAAAAACTAGGGTTTTTGTACTCTAATTTAAAAGGATTTGTACATGATATAATTGATTAATAAAGGTAGAGTTTTTATTAGTCTTTTAATTAATTTATGCACTTACTTTCTGAATTTAATTTCTGCATCTTACATTATGATCTCATTCTTCATCCTTTCTTCTTTAACTATGCGTGAGTAATTCCTAAGTTGCTAGGGTTCGTAGGATTAGGGTAGATCAATGAATGATAAAATCTCTTAAATTCTTTTATATCTTCTAAAGTTTATAAACTTTAGCAAAACAATTGTTAACATCCTTATCAGGCGCGCTACCAATTTATTGATAGGCTCGACCGCGATTTGAGATTAGATTAACAATTGTTTTGGTAAAGGCTATACATGAATAGAGGTCAATGACAATATAAGTGTAACGACCCTAATATTACCATACCTTCATATTTTCTTTTTTTATTAAAATATTTTATCTATTTATTTTTAGTATTTTCTGTATATTTTGTTTTCTATTAAATATATTATTTTATTATTCTATCTATTTTTCCAAACACAGTTTTTTAAAACTAAATTTTAATCTCTTTTTTTCAAATTAAACAGAAAACCTAACCCAGCCCATAACTCAAATCCAATTTTATTTTCTTTTATAAAACTATGAGCCCAAAAACTCACTTTCTTGTCACGCAACGGCATATATTTAATGCTTGTTAAATATGTGCATGAACAATCTTGTAGCACATTGGTTAAATCCTTGCATTGTTATTCCATAGGTCACATGTTCAAATCCCTATTCTTGCAATTATTTTTTTTTATCAATTTTTATGCTTCTCATAAACTACAAATGAGACCTTTCATTTCATTTTTCTTTTAACTCCCAACACAATCAAGATGGTTATACATTATAATTAAGTAAAATCATTATGAAGAGTTTCAATTTTCTTTAATACAAATATCTCTTCATCTCTTCTTCAATCCAGCTTAGCCATTTCTTTTTTATCAATTCTAAAAATAAAATAAAATAAAATCTCTTTTCCCTTGAGCTTGGAGAAGCACTGGTTCCATCAAGTTTCAAAGACTCGGTTGATAATTTTATCTAAGCGGTGAGCCGGTTATTATACCGACTCACACAACCTGTAAGTCCCTTTTCTCCCTCTCCATCTCTTTCATTCTGTTATTGTGTCTTCTCCATGATTTCATTTTCTTGACCGTGGTACCTAATCGAGTGCATAAACATACATACATACATACATACATACATACATATATATAAATGAAAGTTATATATATATTTTTAAAATATTGTTTGTTTATACTTAATCTTCATGTTTATTCATTATTTTCTTATAGAATAAAAATGCCTCCATGTAATAGATTTACTTTTACGTTAAATAGGAATATCATGGACTGAATATAAATAAACGATGCGCGATAACACAACTTTACATAAGCTCTCTTGTAATTAGGACTTTTCTGGTACAGGACGTTGTCGAAATTCATGATCCATATATTGACATTAGGGGATCCAATTTGAAGTATATATTGTCACGCCCCGCTTCCCAGTGTACGGCGAAGGGGACGCGGCGAGGTCCGCTACGTATGTACTCAGAAGTACATACGCTAAGCATAGCTAAGCAATATAGAAATAAATACACAAGAGACAAGAGTATAAAAAGACAGCAACTTTTATTTATTAACATTCTTTGTACAATACATGAAAAGGAAATACAACTGAAATAAAGATGCCTAAACAGTGGCATAACAGGAAATGTAAAGTACTGGAAAGAAAAGTGTACAATAAAATTATACTGCAGGGTCTTCAGTAAAGTGCTCCAAGTCTTCTTGTGTTGGCTCAACTTCTGCCGGGTCCAGATCACCTGACGACATTCAAAGAAGAGAGAAACAGAATGTCGTCAGCGAACAGGTCGCTCGGTAAGTCCCAAAGATAAGGGGAGAAATAGAATAGACAGAGAGTAAGAGAGAGAGGGAGAGGGTGGCTTTTACATTTGTATTATTGTTATATTATTGTAGTATGGTGTTAACGCTGTTGTTGTAGCTTGGTACAGAAGGATGCCAGTGTATACGAGAGGGGTCTCAGTATGCTAGAAACCAGGGCAAATGGAAGTACAAGGCTCCGTTATACAACCCGGAACAACGGCAATTGGATTCATGTTAGGTGTCTTAATCTTACTGTCTCGTGCCACCTTTAACACCTTCCGTACCAATCTACCCCTTAAACCCCGCGATATCTTGTTTGTATTGTTATCTTGTAAAATTGTATCGATTGCATGATTGACTGACTAACTGACCGAAACCATGATATCAGGAAACGGTTATAACCGTAGAGTCATGTAAATGGAATACTGGGAAACATGTAAAAGGAATATATCCATGGTTCGGTTCAGTCAAGTTATATAGATTGTTAACTGGATTATGGGATTCCTGTGTTCATATTGAGTTGGAATATTAAAGAATATAGATTGACTTGAATCATATTCAAGTCAGAATTAGTCAGACTTTAACCCGAGTCAGACTAAAAAAAAGGTAATTTGAAGTTCTATATTTGTTAGGGTCCTTATTGTAATTTATAAAACTTGAGGGGATTTTATGTAAAAAGTATTATTGTATAGTTTTCAAGATACACCTCAAGTATTTATTATTCGTCTTTATAGTTATAATGAGTGTAAATTTTATTTGTGTTATTCTAGTGAATATATCCTAATAAAAGTATTAATTGATTTATTTGAAATTCATGGTATTTTAATGTAACTTTTAATCTTGTAATCTTAGAAAAAGCGGAAACTTTATCTTATAATAAAATAGGTGTTTAAATGATAATTATATATATATATTAATACAAGAATAATTTTAAATAAATATTTTATTTTCCAAAATCTCATTTTTCTTAAATGTCGTATTTTAAACCTTTCGAGACCGAATGCTCCTTGCGAAGGTCTGAATCTCGCACTACTAGCCCACGGGTGCACGATGAACCGTACTATCCCTAACGGGTTCCCCAAAGATGGGTTGTAGTGGCGCTTTGCATAGGTTTAATAAATACTATTCATTTAGAAAAACGGTTTTATAATTATAAGGTATTTATTTGTAAAAGGTTATAAAGTTCTGTATTTTAGTTTCTAGAGTTTCCTAAGCCAACTAGCCTATTTCTAAGGTCTAAACGATAAGTCATTAGAAGCCTCAAATCGCCTCTTCACCGCCAATTGCGGCCAGGTAAGTGTCAGGTAAGTGGGAATGAACCACAATAGTGGGCCTAATTAAAAACCACTAGCCTTGACATACTTGCCTAGACACCACAAAGTCAGGTTTAGATAAACGATCGATGTCCATGACAAATCGTACTTTCTTTTAAAAGATTTTATTCAGAATTGTGTACAATTTAAAGCTTCCAAGAACGGTTTATAAAGAAAATGGTATTTTAGTGAAAAGTGTTGTATTTTCGTATTCTATGTTTTGACGTTATCAATTAGGGTTATATTTGTGTGTGTGTAGAGATAGGTCATTACCTCGTGACTTATTTTAAGGTTTAGTGAAGTTTAGAGGTTAAATATGATAAATGAAACATGAGGGTATTTAAGTGTAAGAATACGGTATTTGTAAAAGTTATCATTTCATGTGTGAAAACTCATTCAAATTGATTTTTACAAGTTTAGTGATCAGGATGAACATGTTTAGGAATGAGGGAATTGATTAGAAGAAGAAAAATAAACTTTATGGTATTATTGTGAAAAGAATACGATATTACAAGAAAGCTATCATTTCATGTGAGAAACTTTGTCTAAATTGATTTTTATGTGATTAATAGTCATCATGAATATGTTTAGGTATTATGGATTAAGTGACAAGTGAGATTTTATAGAAAAACCGAATCGGAAATCGGTTTGTTCCGATTTTCGTCGGGTTCTAAAAAGTCGTATTTTCTTTCAAAGAAAAGAAAGATAGAAAGAGTGGGACTTACAAGTTTGGACAACCTAGGGAGGCTAAGAAAGTAGTGGGTTGTCGGTGCGTCGAAACGTCGCGAAGGGTTCTAGCACGATCGCCGGAATTCGTCGTCGGTTTCGGCAGCGCTTCGTTTTTCGCTCTTTTTCTAACGTACCGAGTTCTCTTGAGAATTTTAGAGAGTGGACTTAGAATTGTAGGGTGCAATGGTAGAGGGTAGGGGTGTTTATATAGGGCTAGACTAGGGTTAGGGTTTTAATTAAAAAAATAAAAAATAATTAAGAAAAACATTAAAATTCATTAAATTTTGGAATAAAAGAGATTTAATGGGAAATTGATAACTGATCTGAAAATTTAGTGTATACAGGGGGGTTGACCAAGTCAACACGGAGAAAATCCGTGTTGACGACTCGGCCGTCTGGCCGAGTCCGGCCGGCGGCGCCGGTCGATTCGGCCGGTCCGCCGGCCGACTCGGCCGAGTCGGGACACCGTTGGGTGGGTAATTCCATGGGGGGATTTTTGGTATACTTAACTTTTTACGTGCAGTATTAATTTTGAGAGTTATGGCTGTTTGACTGTTGACCTTCCCAAAAAAATTAAAACAAAAAGATATAAAAAATATGTGGGGCATGGGATTCGAACTCTGGTGGCTTGCTTCAGCAGTGCAAGGTATTACCAATGAGCTACAAGCTCCTTCTTGTAATTATTGTGGTATTTAATTACTTAAACTGATAGCAGCAAGAATAAATACTCCCAGTATACATTAAATTTAAAGTAATTTCTTGTACACTAAAAATGGAGTTATTACATTCTTGTAGCTTGTAATTAAAAACAAAATAATTACCTATATCTTGTGCTCATGCTAAAATACCCCTTTGTGGATTTTTGAAAAAAATATTTGAAAAATTTTGGTATAGAAAAATTAGGATTGTTACATATATTGCATGTACCGTTTATTTTATAATTTTTTAATTTTTTATATAAAAGAGAAAAACGAAACTGCAAATAAATCCAGTAGTTTTGTCACCATTAAATAAGGTCTTAGATAACTTTTTTCCTTAAAATAATTTTTAAAAATTAATTTTCACATCTGGAAATCCTAAGAAAATTAGGATAAATAATATATAGAATTTTAGGTTTGCAGTAAAAATTTCATATCAAACCGAATAACGGTTTAGAAGTTACATAGTTTTTATTCACTGTTTTTAAAACCAGAAAATTGTCAATACGGGTCTTCTTCGAGAGACCATAACTGTGTAATAGTTGATCCTAATTAAGTGTTTTCAGATGTTTTGAACATCTATATCGAAATATATAGATTTTCTTAGTTTTAAGTTTTTACTAAAAATTGACATAAAATATAAAAAACTGCGTTACAATATTTAGTGACTAATCTGGACAGAATCTGTCCGGATTCGCACACTATTTTTAAATATGACATAACTCGAACTCCCGATATCCGTTCGTGACAAAATTTAGATGTGTAGATGAACAATTGATAGAAAAATAATTTTCTTTTTACTATATTACTTAGAAATGCATAAAACAACTCGATATAGGCTTTGCAACACAATATATAGTTGTTGTCAAGAAATCTGAATTTCTGTTTTAAACGCTGATAATAAAATGGTCATAACTAGAGCTTCAAGAATCCAAATCACATGAATCTTGATGTTTTGGTTAAGTACATCGAAATACCTACAATTTTCTATGAATTTTCATAATCTGAAATCTGATGAAAATTAACTCAAACTACGTTTTAAAAATGTGTGACGGTACTGAACAGATTCTGATCTGTTTTGCGCGACGATACAAAAACATATATATCTCCCAAACCGATAGTCGTATTTAGGCGAGACTGGAACTCACATGTGTATAACACTTAAGTCTATATTTTCGTTTATATTCTGATTTCAAATGACTTGATTAACTAGTCGTACATATCATATATTACAACATTGTTTTGGACGTCACTTGTATACTTATCTCATATCATATTCTGTGATTGCTTATTTATTTTTATTTATACGACTTGTGATTAAATCATTATATGTTAGAATTGACTTGATTTTGACACGACTCAATCATGAATACTTGAACCCGATATGTACACTAGAACCAACTTGACTCGAACCATGAATACAATTAGCATAAGTTGCACTTGACATGACTACATGAACTCAATCTTGAAAACTTGATATCATACATCACCTTTTGTATTCATGGATTCGATCAAGACTCATAATATTAATTATAGACTAATAAACAAGGGGTGTTGGGGTAGTTTGAGTATGAATCCAACGGAATCTCATGTGTTCTATTAATACAAATCATGTTGCTGTGGTACCGGGCCAAAACGGTATAAATTATGTTGCTATAACCTTCCTATGCTGCATTACAACACATCCCAATCCTTTTCCAGATGCGTTGCTGTGAATCACCAATCGTCCGGAATTGTATGGCACGGTCAAAATAAGAGCGGTTATCAACCTCTATCTCAACGCCTCAAAAGTTAATGCACACTTATCCGTCCACACAAATGGTACCTCCTTGCGCGTAATCTTAGTCAAAGGCTCAGCCAAACAAGCAAAATTCTCCATGAACCTTCTGTAATACCTGACAAGTCTAAGAAAGCTTCTGATCTCTGCAACGTTCTTCGGAATCGGCCAATCTAGAATTGCTACAATCTTCTCGGGATCAACGGTGATTCCATCTCCGGATACGACATGCCCCAAAAACTTCACTTATTCAAGCCATAACCTGCACTTGCTCATCTTTGCACACAATCTTTCGTTCCTCAATGTCTGCAGTGTGATCTTCAAGTGTTCTGCATGCTCTTCTACTCTCCTCGAGTGGACCAGAATATCATCGTTGAACACCACTATAAACTGGTCCAAGAATGGTGAAAAGATTCGGTTCATCAAGTCCATAAATATCACCTGTACATTCGTGACTCCGAATGGCATCACTAAATACTCATAATGTCCATACCGAGTTCGAAACGTAGTCTTGCAAATATTTTCTGATATAACTCGGACTTGATGATATCCGGATCGCAAGTCCAGCTTCGAGAATACCCTCGTGCCACTAAGCTGCTCAAATAATTCACCAATGCGAGGGATCGGGTATTTGTTCTTAATAGTCACCCGGTTTAATTCTCGATAATCGATGCACATCCTCCTTGTGACATCATCTTCTTTACTAGAAGAACTGGAGTTCTCCAAAGTGAGTTGCTGCTGCGAATCCACTCCTCAAGCAATTCAGCAATCTGCTTCTTGACTTCCTCCATCACCACTGGTGCCATTGGATAGTACGCCTTAGAGATTGGCGCTGCACCAGGAACAAGATCAATCGTGAACTCTACATCTCGTTTTGCGGTAAACCCAAGATGTCCTCGAACACTTCCATGAACTCTCGAAATATAGCCGGCGCTTCCTCCTTAACAACCTCCATCGACGAAAGAGCATTATTTGTCGGCCTAGCCCTAAACTCGACTAGCCCGACAGAACTGCTTCCTCCAGCAAAGACAAACTCCGGATGTCCGGGAATCTGGAAAATCACTTTCTTCGCCCAACAATCAATGTGAGCGTGGAAAGTGCCGAGAAAATCCATTCCCAAGCCAACAACAAACAAAGGAATGCACCAGAACTGAAGAATTCCAATGCGGGGAAAACAAGAACAAGTAAGATACCGAGATGACTTCATCCGAAGTCAAGATACGGAAGAGGATTAAACACGGTAAACATGATTCAAGCTGGCGATGAAACAATAACTGGTAAGCAATGAAACCGAGAGAAGCAAGGTAATATAGCGATCATGGAATAAGGAAGTGAATCAAGACCAGGACTCCAAGTTACTTAAATAGAGTACCGCATTGTAACCATGCTGCAGTTCATGGGTACAATTACATAACTCCACTTAAGTCGTCCAAATCCTAGTATCGAAATCAAGGAACAGGGAGAAACAATAGTGAACCAAAAGGTTTCAAGTCGAGATGCAAGTGGTTTGCATATCGTGAAGGCGAAGGATAAAAGAAGGATATGATTCAAGAATCACGATAACAAGGTGGCAGGACATGTTCCTAATCATGAGTATTCTGATTCGTGTATTGGGTCCAATACCCAACTACAAAAGAATCAAACTCGATTAACCTATATCCTATGCCTCTGATACCAAAAGAACCATGTTACGCCCCGCTTCGCAGAGTACGCTAAGTTAGGCACGTGGCGTAGCCAACCATGCTACCTGTGGATAGGAAAAAATCCTTCCACAGTCACATTACGGCTGTAGAGATATCAAGAACAGGAAAGTAACTAAACTATCTAGTACATGTCCATGAGCCAGAATAAATGAGTCAAGAAATGATAATATGCGGAAGCAAAAGATACAATAAATGAAACACCTGGAAAGTAAAACTGCATACCAACAGGATCTTCACTGTTCGGTCTAACAGCGGCAATACTCCTGATCATTCTGCAACAAAGGTAGAGGATCTGGGCCATGCAAAATCCAAACGTCAGCGCATCATAACATCAAGCGATAATATAAACAGGGGTAGCAATACATGCAAGTATGAGTATAAATGATAAAACAAGCATAACAGTGATATAAGTAAGGACAGTGGGGTAATGTGTAGTGAGAAATCTAAACTAGTCTATTGGGTTAACTACTCTCAAGTCTTTGAATTCAATTTGATAAATCATCGATGTAACTCAATAGTATCCCGTGCGTGCCCGGAATCACGGTGAAGATTCTCGGGCTGAAACCGAGACATGTCGCTAGGCACTAAAAGGAAAAGGGTAACGATGAATGATGTCCATGGCATCATCCCAAGGCTGGTCTAGCTTCTAAAAAGGTAATGGATAATGATGGATGATGTCAGCAGCATCATCCTAAGGCTGGTCCAGCCTCTAAAACTGATCAGTAAAGGTAGCACAATGTCGAGTTACAAGTCAGGTCTCATCATTGATTTCCCCGTACCCCCAAGTTATATGTGTTCAAGTTAGGTATTAAGTAATCTAGAGCTAATGCCAACACAGGATCAGGCAGGTACAGGTTTGTCTGGATAGACAATAGGAACGGTCCGTAAGGACAACAGGTCAGGTTTGTTGGCATTAGACATAAGATCAGGTAACAGGTAAAGCCATGGTACATCAGGTCAAGCCAGGTAGTATAGGTATCATGTCATGTCAAGAGGTGCACGGTACCATGTCGTGTCAGGTAGTAGGTGTAACAAGTCATGTCAGGATGTACAAGATGTCATGCGGGTGCTCAAATAATCCAACTAACATAAGCATGGGTATACATACAAGTATGGGTACTAATAGAACGATAAAAATGAAATATTGTAATGTGATATGCAAAAAGGTACAGATTCAAACATATGGTTGCGCGGTTATCAATTTGGGTTTAAGGGATAGTTTCAACAATACTTAAATACAATATAACAAATATGGATGCTAAAATCCTGTGAATAAGTACTAAATAATCTAGAGATGCAATTGAATATAAATTAGGCTAGATGTATGCAAACGGTCGTCCTATAGGGTATAAACTATAAAAGGAGTACTGTGGGTTATACAAATAATTGTTATTTGATTTACATATGGATGTTGGTACTATGTATAGTAAAACTAAATGCAACATGGTATGTTTCGAGCTATAAATCTAAAATGATATAATGGACATCGAAATGTTAATATGGAACATGCGGCATTAAATTCAATCTACCGATACAATATGCAGTTGAATAAGTATATAATAATACAATAGCATGTAGCAAGTTTTACTTGCCTGATCGGATCACGAAGCGGTATACGGAACGTCACGCGTCGGCGGAAAAAGTTGCGACGCGCGCACGGTACACGGAATGAGTCCAAACAACGCACTAGGGAAACACACGGGTCAGAGATGCTTGCTGGGTCGTCGTGATCGTCGCCGGCACGGTCGGATTTCGGCAACAAAACAACAGTGAACATATCAAGAGAAATGCACAAAGAATGTGAAGAATAGAAGAAGAAGAAGAAGGTCTCACTGTGGCTAGGGGTTCTGGGACTTCAGGGGAGTCGGCAAGGGCGACGACGACGAGGGTTGCCGGCGGGGGTTTCCCGGCGAAGGGTAGTGGCTACGGTGGCAAGGAAGGGTGCTCGGTTCATGGGTTTGTAGGGCCAGAGAAAGAGAGAGGGGAGAAGATAGGGAGGTGGTGACCAAGGGAAGGCCGATGCTTTGGTCGGCGGCAACGGGAAGTGGTGGCGGCTGCGATGGGTGTGCAGGTGTTGGGGTCGGTTGGTGCAGGGGGCTTGCTCGGGGTTTGGAGAGAGGTGTGTGCGAGGTTGAGGAGAAGAAGGAATAGAGATGAATTTGAGGTGATGGCGAGGGAGGTGATGGGGCGACGGCGGCGAGGGAGGCAGGGTCATGGGTTAGGGTTGTTGGTGCAAGCGGAGTTGGGTTAGATGTTAGGTCGATGGGTTTGTAGAGGAGGAGAGAAGGGAAGAGGGAAGAGAGATGAGCAGAGGAAGAGATGAGGAGAGGAGAGAAAAGTGGAGGAGATGGTGGTCGCGGGGGTGAGGCGACGACGGCGACTAGGTTAGGGTTCTCGTGGCGGCAATATGAGTTTTAAAAGAAAAGAACGAAGAAGCAGGGGATGAAGAAGGGAGGTGATTATATTGGCGCGGGGGTGACGCGACTCATGCTCACCGCGTGAGGAGAGAGGGAGAGATCGCGAGAGGAGAGAGATAGAGAGAGGGGAGAAAGAATGTTGGAGTGTAGCGGGGAGAGAGAAAGAGAGAATAGAGAGATCTGCGTGGGTGAGAGAAAGAGAAAAAGAGAGAGAAAGAGAAAGGAAGAGAGGGGTGGGGTCGGCTCAAAGAAAAGAGAAAGAATGATTGGCTCGTGGGGAAAGGAAGAAAGAAAAAGAGCGAGAGAGAGCTGAGGAAAAATTAGAGAAAGATTTTAAAGATTGAAAAAGATTTTAGTTGTTAAATTAAGTTTAAACTGTCGATTTAAAAAAATAAATATTATATTAAATAAAATTGGATTTTCAGGTAAATACAAATTTAGTCTAAAATACGCCCGGGTCGGGTCTAAAATTTCAGTTTTAAAATATGAAAAATATATGCGACGTCCAAATTTTAAAATGAATGCTCAGGTAACGAAAATGCATACCCCCAAGAACGGATGCACGTACGTGCACGTAGCCATCCAAACACGTCTGTTTTACTGAACGGGACGAGAACAAGATGCGTGGATACTACCACGGGGTTAGGGGTATCATGCAGGCCATGAAATGTAATTTTAAAAATATTTTCTGTGACTTAAAAGTTATTTGATAAACATGCGATGTCAGATGAAATGCCAATATGTAGTTTATACTAGATGCACGTGTCAGTGCAGCAAGCCAGGGTAACCTATAAAGATAAATCAATCAAGTTCAAGCAAGCGGGTCGGGTCGAATGCAATGTAAAATGTAAACTACCACTCGCACCCAAACACGATAAATCAAGAATTATTACGAATAAGGAATACGAGAACTGGAATTGGTATAAATTAACCCGGGTGTTACATTGTACCCAACTACAAAAAGAATTTCATCCTCGAAATTCCAAGAACAAGAAAGGATAAACAATCAAGAAACTACAAGAATAGATGTGGAAACTTCTGGCAGATTTCATCTTCTCGTTCCCAAGTCGATCCTCCATGCGAGTGATTTCCCCAAGAAACAAGTACAAGAGGGATAACTTTGTTCTTAATAACCTTCCCCCTCGGTCCACAATCGACATCGGTCGTTCCTCAAAAGTCAAATCTTCACGTACGGTTAGCTCCGATTGATTCAACACATGTGTTTCATCTCGAACATACCTACGGGGTTGAGGTACGTAAAACACGTCATGAACATTCTCCAAAGTTTGTGGTAACGCCAAACGATATGCTACTTCTCCAACACGTTCCAAAATCTCGAAAGGTTCGACGAATCGAGGACTAAGCTTGCCTCGACTCCCGAAACGAATAACTCTTCTAGTCGGTGATATCTTCAAATTTCCAAATCACAAACCATGAACTCCAGAGATCTTCTCGATGTATTTGCCTAACTCTTCCGTCGGTATTGTGCTGCTTTCATATGATTCCGGATAGTGTTAACCTTCTTAACTGTTTGCATGATCAAGTCCGGTCCCAAAATCTTCGTTCACCAATATCGTCCCAACAAATAGGTAAACGACATTTGCAACCATATAAAGCTTCGAATGGAGCCATCTGAATAGTCGCCTGGAACTGTTATTGTAAGAAAACTCCACCAAATGTAGATGATCCTCCCATGAACCCTTGAAGTCTAACATGCAAGCTCTCAACATGTCTTCAAGAGTTTGGATCGTTCTCTCCGACTGACCATCTGTCTGAGAATGATAAGTTGTACTAAACTTCAAACTAGTCCCCAAACTTTCCTGAAAGTTCCTCCAAAAGTGTGATAAGAAACGGTTGTTACGGTCGGTCACGATACTCACCGGTACTTCGTGCAATCTTACTATCTCCTGTATGCACCGTTCTGCCAAAACTTCTGTTGATTGACCATCTCGAAAAGAGATGAAATGAGCTGCCTTGGTCAATCTTGTCAACAATCACCCAAACTGCATTGTAGCCCTTTGGACTCCGCGGTAAAGCTGTCATGAAATCCATGGTTATATGTTCCCACTTCCAGTGAGGAATCAGAAGTGGTTGCAATAAACCAGCAACCCTTTGATATTCAGCCTTAACTTGTTGACACACCAAGCACTTTGCCAAAAAGCGGGAAATCTCCCGTTTCATGCCATTCCACCAGAAATGTTGTCGTATATCTTGGTACATCTTTGTGCCTCCTGGATGAACGGAATACGCGGAACTGTGTGCCTTCTTCATAACTTCTTCACGGATATCTCCCTTTGGCACACACAAACGGCTACCATATTGCAACAAATCACCTTCATGAATCAATAAGTCCGTTCGAAGTTCAGCTTCAACCTGTTCTCGAAACTTCGCAATCTTAGGTCCTGCAATTGCGCTGCTTTAATATCCTCGATCAACGACGACTGTACTTGCAGCTGCATCAACTGTCCCGAAGAGTGCGGTAGCACAATCTCCAAATCAAATCTTCGAAAATCTTCAATAAGTTCCTTCTGTGCAGTCAACATCTGAATTGCTGGCAACGGACTAAGCGCATCCGGCACAACATTAACTTTCCCCGGATGGTATTTAAGATCAAGATCGTAGTCAACCATCAGCTCCAACCATCCGCGCTGCCTCATAATAAGCCCTTTCTGTTAGTGTATATGCCCTAGAGGCCATTACTGTATCATACTAGTTTGTATATTACTTAATGGAAGCTTGGGATATTCACCTTTTATATACAATCTTGCTCAAAATAGTAGTATGCTACTTGGTTTGTTTCTACTTCAATGTGTACATGTGTTTATTTTAGTATATCGCCTATACACATTAGTGGAGCCCTTAGGATCTTTGCTTGATTACCAGCGTTGTGATGGCAGTCACACTAGTGGGGGCTGGGTAATCTATAAGCACATCTTTATGCAGGTCCCTGGTCGCAGGACTATCGAGACAGGGCATCGATACTCCGGAGTAGACTAGCGCATGCGCTTCTCATCCCAGTGTGGGAGACGGTCTGTCCCACAGCCGTCGGTACGTCGTACTTGAGATAGTATGCGGGTGCTCGTTGGGTTACGAGTACACTGGACAGGACTCGTCGGGAACTGACTAGTTGGTATTATGCCTATCGTCAGTTATCAGTTCCCAGGTGACATGAGTACAGCTTAGTCCGCTGACTTGACACTGTCACTTCGTCTCGAGTGTGTTCCCACTGTACTTTGATTACTACCCTACCACGACTCAAAGGAGTCGTGCAAACAGGTAGTGGTTGGGTACAGTCCCGAAGCACTTGGAGGCAGTGACGGTTAGACAGGATTCGTCTCTCCCGGTATTGGGGGTTGACATCGCGCTGTGTCTAGGAGAGCCATTACACGAGTAGTCCCTGGCCAGGGCAAACGAGATATACTGGTAGGCTTCCAGTGTTATCTCAGGGTGTTTTGGGCTTCACTCCGACACGACTTGTACCGCTATTGGGGGACTGACGTTTACCGCCCCCTAGGCCCGCCATGCGATGTATCAGACGAACAGACCGGACTGTACGGAGATTGTCACATTCAGGCTCAGTAGGAGTTCAGACGGGTTTCACCTCGTCAGTCTTCTTGTCGGCATCTACCTGGGGACCGTTACGCACAGCTAGTGCCGCTTGCGGTCTGTGGTTAAACCCACTGCCAGCGTAGTGTCGAGTCTTTAGAGTCCCACACAGAAAGCTATTCGCCTTTAGGCAAAAGAGTAGAGGTCGCATGGTTTTGCGGCAGGTCGCATGGTTTTGCGACAGGGTTCGGTCACATCCGTGCACTTGTGCACGTACAGTGTCCGGACAGTTTACACTAGCGGGCTTTGGTTTAAGCCGGATCCTAGTGTACGTATTGGGATTGGATTTATCCAGTTTGTATTCGTGTTCCTCGGAACGCGGATGCGGGTGTGTATGCACAGTTGACGGAGAGACAGAGGCGGAGGATTCTCATTAGGGTTGTTGACCGTTGACAGTTGACTATTGACTTTTTGCTCAACCCTAATGAGAATATGATATGTGATTAACAATTATATTAATTAAGTATTATGGTGACATGGTTGTTGAAGGATTGACTTTGTTGACTTGTTGACTTTGTTGACCGGTTGACTAGGCTTGACTAGTTGACCATCATGATAACTATAGCTATCATTTCATGGCAAAGACTTTTGCTTGCTTGCTCTTTTGTGCAAAATGAGTGCATGAAATGATATGGCTATGGTTGCTTAAACCATCACATAATACTTGATTGATATGAGGTGTTATGATTGTTTTGGATTATGAGAGCCAAATGAGAAAAGTCTTCTCTCATTCTTTCATGCTCATTCTCTCTCTTGTTCTTGGGCTCTCATCTTCCTCCTCTTGCTCTCCCTCTCTTGACTCTATGGTTCACTTGTCTCATGAGTTGAGAACCAAGAACCATAGATAAAATCCCATACAAACTCTTCTCTACTCACTCTAGTTCACAAGGTTTAGCAAACCAAGTGAACTAGTTTCTTCAAAGACCGAAGAAGGAGCCAAAGGTTGAAGCTTTCGAGGTGGATCTATCTTCGGCGCAAGGAGACGACGGAGTGAAGGCGATCCGGACGACCATCGAAGCTTGAAGATGAAGGAGTTCGAGAAATAGAAAGGTATAACCCCCTAACCGAGTAGTTAGCAACTCGTAGTTAGGTTGTTAGTTAGATGTTTAACAAAGATCCGGGTTTTAAGTCCATGTTACCACCTCTAAGAAAAATCGTTTTTTATCAAATTCCGCATGTCCGAAAGTACCGGGAGAGGTAGCATGGACTTACAGTGGTATCAGAGCCTAGTTAAACTCTATCTAACATGTTAGCAAAGTAGCTAGAAGATCGATCAAAGAAAAAGTCGCAAAACGAACCCCGTTTTTAAACTTTCTGTCGATTTTAAAACTGCTGGAAAACTTTTTTGAAATACACCATAAATCTACTCAGGGTTTTCTGAAGAAACTGCAAAAATTTGACACCCTAACTCGATCAAAGCGCCGCGGTTCCACGGCGGTAGCTTGCTCCCGCCGCGGAACCGCGGCCAAGTTGACTCGGTCATGGGTTTTCTTTTTTGCAGTTTGCTCATAGGGGTATTTTGGGATTTTTGGAATATGTTTTTTCTGCCCAGATTTTCCAGAACGAAAATTTTGTTTTTGGGGCCTATAAATCCGTATTTTTGATCGAACTTCTAAAAGACTTTAGCTGACGGGTTTTTCTGTAATGTGATATTTGTATTGAACGTCTGCTAATCGCTATATGTCGATTAGTGGGGGTTATACAAATCTGTGATCTGTAATGTTATTGGAATGTGTATATGAATTCATTGGATTGTCGCGGGTGAATAGCCGGGGGTTGTGAGACGAGAGTTTTCTTTTCTTTCAAATCATGTAAATTTGTAAATTGATGTAATAATTATTTGTATGGCCGCACAACCGGGTCGGGGTTGTAGCCGTCATTGTATAATTTCTTTTTACTGTTTTTGCTCCTAGGATAGACCCATGGAGGGGGTGCACAAACTACCGGGTATGCCGAAGTGCCGAGTGGCCTACTCACGGGGATGAAGGAGGTTGCTTCGCTTCGGGTACTTGGCGGGTAGTTTGCCGCACCCGTAGGGGTCTTGGGTGGGGTATTGGCTATTCACCGCGACCGTGTAATCTGCTTTTCGTTACAGGCTCGTACGAATTGCAGCTTCCTAGTATATCCAATGTGTTCATCTGTGATCTGAAATGTCTATCATTGCAATATATCTATATATGATATTATTTAGACGTTGCTTATGTTTTACAGCCGCGCTAGCCCAGCCCCCGCTCTATCGTTAGTTAAGTAACCTAACGGGTAATGACGGGGCCCCGTGGCGAATGCGAATGGCATAAGCGTACGTCATATTTTGGTTGTTTTCTGCAATGGTAGGATTAAATGATGGGACGCATTAAAAGAACTAATGCAAGAATATCACGCATTAAAAGAACTAATGCAAGAAAATAAATCAAGTTAAAGTCGTTGGAACACTTTCGAAAAACCACTCGGTTCTTTTCAAAACTAACTTTTAAATGCGGAGTTTGAGCCACTCCTTTTAAAAGCTATCGCGTTCCATCGATCATATCAAGTTCACTACGTTCACGGTTTTGCCAAAACCATCCGTAGCCCTCCATCATTTCAGTTAAATATTCGGTAGTATTCAAGCTATGTATTTTGACCTCACGCCAAGGCATAGTGATTGGTAGCTGCCGGATATTTATCTGTTGCATAGATAGAATGCGTTGGTTTGGGACAGCCGTACTACCATTTTGGCCTACGTCAAGGGTAGGTACGGGTGGATTCAAATTAACCTGGATAATGATGGGAAGAACTTGACATGTGACTTATGACATTTTGACCTCACGCCAAGGTCATAAGAGCATGGGGCAAAAATCCACATCGGGAGTTTCAAAAGAACTGAAACTTGCTAGTATTGCATACCATTTGGAGTGTGATGATTCTGGTAGGATTCCTTCAGTTTCGTCATGCGATGATATTTGGATCCCGATCCTACTGTGAGTATATGCTACTCCTCGGGAAATTTCTCACTTAACGATCAATACTATAAACCTAGTAGGTGTCTAGAAAGGTGTTAGCGGGGCTACGCCCCCAGGGAAAAGATGTTATTTAATTAAGGAACTTCGTGAAAGCGTTGGAAAACCTCTCTCGAAGTACCGACACCAGCCTGGCCGAACGGTTAAGCAAGTATTGTACGGTGAGATTGATCCTGACTAGTTCTTCCTTTTTGGTTTGAGGAGGGATTCGAGAAACAGTGGGAGCCATCCTGTTTAGACAAACTAAAAACCACTCTAAACTTGCAAGAGCATCATGCTGAGTGTTTCTTCTTCTCTCTCCTAATTGCAGCGACCAATCGACATGACTGGACTTAAGTTACTTCTAGATAAAAACATACTGATAGGGCCAAACTACAAAGATTGGCTCAGGAATGTCAAAATGGCAATCACTTACGACAAGCTGGGGTATCTTCTTACCACCAAAGCTCCCCCTGTCCCAAGTCCCACCTCCAGATCGCGGATAAGGAAATCCGTAAGACCTGGGAGATTGATAGCGCGAAGGCCAAGTGCCTCGTACTTGCCTTGATGGACAACGAACATCAGAGGAGGCACGAGAATATGGACCTTGAATCCATATTTCTCCATACAAAAGAACTGTATGGAGAGCAATCTCGTATCGCAAGATACGAAGTGTCGAAGAAGTTATTTTCGGCAAGGTTGGCCATCGGATCATCGGTAGCGGAACACGTGCTTAAGATGATTGGCTTCATTGAGGAGCTCACGGAACTTGGAACCACGTTGGAGAATGAGCTCTATACGGACTTGATTCTCCAGTCCCTTCCTTCCACTTACGCCCAGTTTATACTGAACTTCAACTTACAAGAAAAAGAAGTTAAACTTTCAGAACTTCTCAACATGCTGAGGAGCGCAGAGGGCACCCTACAGAAAGGTAGGGAAACATCCACTTTGTTTGTAGGAGGATCATCTTCTTCTAGGTCCAAGGCGAAAGCCAAGGGAAAGAAGAAGAAAGCCCCCGCCAAACCAAGAGGCGGTGTTAGTAAAGTGGATACGAAGGGAAAAGCTAAAGCAACAAAGATAGCGGGGAAGCTTGTGGATAAGGAAGAATGCTTCTATTGTCATAAGAAAGGTCACTGGAAGAATGATTGCAGGGCTTGGAAAGCCAGGACACAGGAATTGAAGTAGGTTGCAGCTTCAGCTTCAGGTGTGTATGTTATTGAAAACTGTCTTTCAATAAACTCTACTTTCTGGGTATTGGATACCGGATCAGGATCTCATATCTGTAATTCTTTGCAGGCGTTGAGAAACCGTAGTGTTTTGAAAGCAGGTGACATGACCCTCAGAGTTGCGAACGGAGCTAGCATGGATGCTAAAGCCGTGGGGGACTATCACCTGGGAATGTCAGATGGACATGTTTTGGTTTTGCGTAATTGCTTTTTTGTACCCAACGCAACTTGTAATATCATTTCTGTATCTTTAGTTTCTAAAGAAGGTTATGAATTTGCGTTTGTAAGTAATGTTGTAAACATTCACCTTAATCAAGTTTTGATTGGGTCAGGTACATTGAGTAATGGTATATACGTGTTAAACCAACCACAGATTTTCAACGTCCAGAATACACACAAAAGAAAGTCTCCGGAAATAAATCAGACTTTCTTGTGGCATTGTAGACTGGGTCACATCAATGAGAGAAGGTTGACGAAGTTACATACAGAAGGATATTTGAATCCGTTCGAATATCAATCGTATGCCACTTGTCAATCCTGTCTCAAAGGAAAGATGACAAAGACTCCGTTCACTGGACACGGAGTAAGAGCGAGCGAGCTCTTGGGACTCGTACACAGCGACGTGTGCGGTCCAATATCTACACATGCGCGAAGCGGTTATTCTTACTTCATTACTTTTACGGATGACTTTTCAAGGTACGGTTATGTCTTCTTAATGAAACATAAGTCCGAAGCCTTTGGAAAGTTCCAGGAATATAAGAATGAAGTAGAAAAACAAACCGGCAAAAGTATCAAGATCCTAAGATCGGATCGAGGTGGAGAATACTTAAGTGCCGAGTTCCTGGATTATTTAAAAGAGAACGGAATTCTCTCTCAGCTTACTCCTCCATACACTCCGCAACATAACGGTGTATCGGAGAGACGGAACCGAACCCTATTGGATATGGTTCGGTCCATGATGAGTAATACTGAGTTACCGCGATCATTCTGGGGGTATGCGCTAGAATCAGCTGCATACCTTTTGAACCGAGTTCCGACTAAGACTGTGCCTACCACACCATATGAAATATGGAGTGGGAAGAAACCCTATCTTCAATATCTGAAGATCTGGGGATGTCTGGCTTTCGTCAAAAAGCAGCATGCGGACAAACTCGAGGCACGATCAGTACTGTGCAAGTTTGTGGGATACCCAAAGAACACCAGGGGGTATCTTTTCTACCACGCAGAGGAACAAAAAGTCCTTGTTTCTCGTAATGCCCACTTTCTAGAACACCAGTTCTTGGAAAAGGAAATTAGTGGGAGCGCAGTAGAACTGGAAGAAATTCCAGAACCACAGACTATTACGGAAAGCTTAGTAGAACCAGAGGGTTCAAAAGAACAGGACATTCCTATGTCGCTCCGCAGGAGTAGTAGGCAGTCTCATCCGCCCGAGAGATACTACGGTTTTCTCATAGACGGGGATAGAGAGGATTGCATCATAGATTATGATGAGCCTACTAGCTTCCAGCAAGCCGTTCAGAGCATCGACTCGGTAAAATGGCTGGATGCAATGCGGACCGAAATGGAGTCCATGTACACCAACAAAGTATGGACGTTGGATGTTGCTCCAGACGGGGTAAAACCCGTAGGATGCAAGTGGATCTTCAAAAGGAAGATTGGTGTAGATGGACAGGTTGAGACCTATAAAGCTAGACTTGTTGCAAAGGGTTTCCGTCAAAGACCTGGCTTGGACTATGACGAAACCTTTTCTCCAGTGGCTATGCTGAAATCCATTCGGATCCTTCTTGCCATTGTTGCCTTCCACGATTATGAGATCTGGCAAATGGACGTAAAGACCGCTTTTCTAAATGGAAATTTAGAGGAGTGTGTCTATATGGACCAACCAGAGGGTTTCATTCAGAGTGGGAGCAGCGGAAAGGTGTGCAAGTTGCTTAAGTCCATTTACGGACTAAAGCAGGCATCGCGGAGTTGGAACATCTGTTTTGATGAGACGGTCAAGGAATTTGGCTTTATCAAAAATCCAGATGAACCATGCATCTATAGTAGATTTGTAGCGAGAACTGTAGTATTTCTCGTTTTATACGTGGATGACATTCTCTTAATAGGAAATGACATTCCTATGCTACAATCTGTCAAGGGGTTCTTGTCACACAGGTTCTCCATGAAAGACCTGGGTAATGCCTCATACATTCTGGGTATCTGGATCTACCGTGACAGATCCAAGAGGATATTAGGACTTTCACAGTCCAGGTACATCGACGCCATACTGAAGAGATTCAGTATGGAAGATTCCAAGCGCGGTAATCTACCGGCTTGTCACGGGATCACCCTCTCCAAAGAGATGTCTCCCAAGACTGATTTGGAGAGGGATCGCATGTCGATTATACCCTACGCTTCTGCGGTAGGCTCTATAATGTATGCGATGTTGTGTACCAGACCGGATGTAGCTTATGCACTGAGTGTGGTAAGCCGGTATCAGTCAAACCCTGGGGAGAAACACTGGATAGCAGTAAAGAACATTCTCAAGTACCTGAGAAGGACTAAGGAGATGTTCTTGGTGTATGGCGGAAAAGACCTCTAGATCGAGGCCTTTGCTGACTCCAGCTTCCAGAGTGACAAGGATGATTCCAAGTCCATGTCGGGTTTTATCTTTACCCTCAATGGAGGGGCGGTGTGTTGGAAGAGTTCCAAACAGGAAACCGTTGCAGACTCGACGATGGAAGCGGAATACATCGCTGCATCTGATGCCGCAAAAGAAGCTGTCTGGATGAGGAAGTTCTTGAAAGAGCTTCAGGTGGTTCCGTCCATTGTTGATCCAATACCTCTGTATTGCGACAACAACGGGGCTATAGCTTTAGCGAAGGAACCCAGGTCCCATCAGAGATCCAGACACATCTTGAGGCGGTATCACCTGATCAGGGAGATCGTGGATCGCCAGGAGATCGAGCTTCGGAGAGTCGCTTCAGAAGATAACACTGCAGATCCATTCACCAAGGCCTTGCCCCAGACTCAGTTCGAGCGGCTGATCGAGATGATAGGTCTTCAATACGCCAGTACATGGCTTTAGTGCAAGTGGGAGATTGTTAGTGTATATGCCGTAGAGGCCATTACTGTATCATACTAGTTTGTATATTACTTAATGGAAGCTTGGGATATTCACCTTGTATATACAATCTTGCTCAAAATAGTAGTATGCTACTTGGTTTGTTTCTACTTCAATGTGTACATGTGTTTATTTTAGTATATCGCCTATACACATTAGTAGAGCCCTTAGGATCTTTGCTTGATTACCAGCGTTGTGATGGCAGTCACACTAGTGGGGGCTGGGTAATCTATAAGCACATCCTTATGCAGGTCCCTGGTCGCAGGACTATCGAGACAGGGCATCGATACTCCGGAGTAGACTAGCGCATGCGCTTCTCATCCCAGTGTGGGAGACGGTCTGTCCCACAGCCGTCGGTACGTCGTACTTGAGATAGTATGCGGGTGCTCGTTGGGTTACGAGTACACTGGACAGGACTCGTCGGGAACTGACTAGTTGGTATTATGCCTATCGTCAGTTATCAGTTCCCAGGTGACATGAGTACAGCTTAGTCCGCTGACTTGACACTGTCACTTCGCCTCGAGTGTGTTCCCACTGTACTTTGATTACTACCCTACCACGGCTCAAAGGAGTCGTGCAAACAGGTAGTGGTTGGGTACAGTCCCGAAGCATTTGGAGGCAGTGACGGTTAGATAGGATTCGTCTCTCCCGGTATTGGGGGTTGACATCGCGCTATGTCTAGGAGAGCCATTACACGAGTAGTCCCTGGCCAGGGCAAACGAGATATACTGGTAGGCTTCCAGTGTTATCTCAGGGTGTTTTGGGCTTCACTCCGACACGACTTGTACCGCTATTGGGGGACTGACGTTTACCGCCCCCTAGACCCGCCATGCGATGTATCAGACGAACAGACCGGACTGTACGGAGATTGTCACATTCAGGCTCAGTAGGAGTTCAGACGGGTTTCACCTCGTCAATCTTCTTGTCGGCATCTACCTGGGGACCGTTACGCACAGCTAGTGCCGCTTGCGGTCTGTGGTTAAACCCACTGCCAGCGTAGTGTCGAGTCTTTAGAGTCCCACACAGAAAGCTATTCACCTTTAGGCAAAAGAGTAGAGGTCGCATGGTTTTGCGGCAGGTCGCATGGTTTTGCGGCAGGTCGCACGTGCACTTGTGCACGTACAGTGTCCGGACTGTTTACACTAGCGGGCTTTGGTTTAAGCCGGATCCTAGTGTACGTATTGGGATTGGATTTATCCAGTTTGTATTCGTGTTCCTCGGAACGCGGATGCGGGTGTGTATGCACAGTTGACGGAGAGACAGAGGCGGAGGATTCTCATTAGGGTTGTTGACCGTTGACAGTTGACTATTGACTTTCTGCTCAACCCTAATGAGAATATGATATGTGATTAACAATTATATTAATTAAGTATTATGGTGACATGGTTGTTGAGGGATTGACTTTGTTGACTTGTTGACTTGTTGACTTTGTTGACCGGTTGACTAGGCTTGACTAGTTGACCATCATGATAACTATAGTATCATTTCATGGCAAAGACTTTTGCTTGCTTGATCTTTTGTGCAAAATGAGTGCATGAAATGATATGGCTATGGTTGCTTAAACCATCACATAATACTTGATTGATATGAGGTGTTATGATTGTTTTGGATTATGAGAGACAAATGAGAAAAGTCTTCTCTCATTCTTTCATGCTCATTCTCTCTCTTGTTCTTGAGCTCTCATCTTCCTCCTCTTGCTCTCCCTCTCTTGACTCTATGGTTCACTTGTCTCATGAGTTGAGAACCAAGAACCATAGATAAAATCCCATACAAACTCTTCTCTACTCACTCTAGTTCACAAGGTTTAGCAAACCAAGTGAACTAGTTTCTTCAAAGACCGAAGAAGGAGCCAAAGGTTGAAGCTTTCTAGGTGGATCTATCTTCGGCGCAAGGAGACGACGAAGTGAAGGCGATCCGGACGACCATCGAAGCTTGAAGACGAAGGAGTTCGAGAAATAGAAAGGTATAACCCCCTAACCGAGTAGTTAGCAACTCGTAGTTAGGTTGTTAGTTAGATATTTAACAAAGATCCGGGTTTTAAGTCCATGTTACCACCTCTAAGAAAAATCGTTTTTTATCAAATTCCGCATGCCCGAAAGTACCGGGAGAGGTAGCATGGACTTACAGTTTCTGTGTGAACACATACTTTAGGCTTTTGTGATCGGTGAAAACCTCGACCCTTTCGCCCAATAAGTAGTGTCTCCAAATCTTCAATGTGAAAAACACAGCTGCTAGCTCCAAGTCATGAGTTGGGTAATTCTTCTCATGGGTCTTCAACTGTCTCAATGCATAGGCTATAACCTTCCTATGCTGCATTACAACACATCCCAATCCTTTTCCAGATGCGTTGCTGTGAATCACCAATCCTCCGGAATTGTATGGAACGGTCAAAATAGGAGCGGTTATCAACCTCTATCTCAACGCCTCAAAAGTTAACGCACACTTATCCGTCCACACAAATGGTACCTCCTTGCGCGTAATCTTGGTCAAAGGCTCAGCCAAACAAGAAAAATTCTCCATGAACCTTCTGTAATACCTAGCAAGTCCAAGAAAGTTTCTGATCTCCGCAACGTTCTTCGGAATAGGCCAATCTAGAACTGCTGCAATCTTCTTGGGATCAACGGCGATTCCATCTCCAGATACGACATGCCCCAAAAACTTCACTTCTTCAAGTCATAACCCGCACTTGCTCATCTTTGCACACAATCTTTCTTGCCTCAATGTCTGCAGTGTGATCTTCAAGTGTTCTGCATGCTCTTCTACTCTCCTCGAGTGAACCAGAATATCATCGTTGAACACCACTATAAACTGGTCCAAGAATGGTGAAAAGATTCGGTTCGTCAAGTCCATAAATATCGCCGGTACATTCGTGACTCCGAATGGCATCACTAAATACTCGTAATGTCCATACCGAGTTCGGAACGTAGGCTTGCAAATATTTTCTGATTTAACTCTGATTTGATGATATCCAGATCGTAAGTCCACATTCGAGAATACCCTTGCGCCACTAAGCTGCTCAAATAATTCACCAATGCGAGGGATCGGATATTTGTTCTTAATAGTCACCCGGTTTAATTCTCGATAATCGATGCACATCCTCCTTGTGACATCATCTTCTTTACTAGAAGAACTGGAGTTCTCCAAAGTGAGTTGCTGCTGCGAATCCACTCCTTCTCAAGCAATTCGGCAATCTGCTTCTTGACTTCCTCCATCACCACTGGTGCCATTGGATAGTACGCCTTAGAGATTGGCGCTGCACCAGAAACAAGATCAATCGTGAACTCCACATCTCGTTTTGCGGTAAACCCGAGATGTCCTCGAACACTTCCATGAACTCTCGAAATATAGCCGGCGCTTCCTCCTTAACAACCTCCATCGACGAAAGAGCATTATTTGTCGGCGTAGCCCTAAACTCGACTGGCCCGACAGAACTGCTTCCTCCAGCAAAGACGAGCTCCGGATGTCCGGGAATCTGGAAAATCACTTTCTTCGCCCTACAATCAATGTGAGCGTGGAAAGTGCCAAGAAAATCCATTTCCAAGACAACAACAAACAAAGGGATGCACCAGAATTGAAGAATTCCAATGCAGGGAAAACATGAACAAGTAAGATACCGAGATAACTTCATCCGAAGTTAAGATACGGAAGAGGATTAAGCACGGTAAACATGATTCAAGCTGGCGATGAAACAATAACTGGTAAGCAATGAAACCGAGAGAAGCAAGGTAATATAGCGATCATGGAATAAGGAAGTGAATCAAGACCAGGACTCCAAGTTACTTAAATAGAGTACCGCATTGTAACCATGCTGCAGTTCATGGGTACAATTACATAACTCCACTCAAGTCGCTCAAATCCTAGTATCGGAATCAAGGAACAGGGAGAAACAATAGTGAACCAAAAGGTTTCAAGTCGAGATGCAAGTGGTTTGCATATCGTCAGGGCGAAGGATAAAAGAAGGATATGATTCAAGAATCATGATAACAAGGTGGCAGGACATGTTCCTAATCATGAGTATTCTGATTCGTGTATTGGGTCCAATACCCAACTACAAAGAATCAAACTCGATTAACCTATATCGTATGGCTCTGATACAAAAAGAAGCATGTCACGCCCCGCTTCCAAGAGTACGCTAAGTTGGGCACGTGACATAGCCAACCATGCTACCTGTGGATAGGAAAAAATCCTTCCACAGTCACATTACGGCTGTAGAGATATCAAGAACAGGAAAGTAACTAAACTATCTAGTACATGTCCATGAGCCAGAATAAATGAGTCAAGAAATGATAATATGCGGAAGCAAAAGATACAATAAATGAAACACCTGGAAAGTAAAACTGCATACCAACAGGATCTTCACCGCTCGGTCTAACAGCGGCAATACTTCTGATCAGTATGCAACAAAGGTAGAGGATCTGGGCCATGCAAAACCCAGACGTCAGCGCGTCATAACATCAAGCGATAATATAAACAGGGGTAGCAATACATGCAAGTATGAGTATAAATGATAAAACAAGTATAACAGTGATATAAGTAAGGACAGTGGGGTAATGTGTAGTGAGAAATCTAAACTAGTCTATTGGGTTAACTACTCTCAAGTCTTTGAAATCAATTTGATGAATCATCGATGTAACTCAATAGTATCCCGTGCGTACCCGGGATCACGGTGAAGATTCTCGGGCTGAAACCGAGACATGCCGCTAGGCACTAAAAGGAAAAGGGTAACGATGAATGATATCCATGGCATCATCCCAAGGCTGGCCTAGCCTCTAAAAAGGTAATGGATAACGATGGATGATGTCAGCAGCATCATCCCAAGGCTGGCCCAGCCTCTAAAACTGATCAGTAAGGTAGCACACTGTCGAGTTACAAGTCAGGTCTCATCATTGATTTCCCCATACCCCCAAGTTATATGTGTTCAAGTCAGGTATTAAGTAATCTAGAGCTAATGCCAACACAGGATCAGGCAGGTACATGTTTGTCTGGATAGACAACGAGAACGGTCCGTAAGGACAACAGGTCAGGTTTGTTGGCATTAGACACAAGATCAGGTAACAGGTAAAGCCATGGTACATCAGGTCAAGCCAGGTAGTATAGGTATCATGTCATGTCAAGAGGTGCACGGTACCATGTCGTGTCAAGTAGTAGGTGTAACAAGTCATGTCAGGGTGCACAAGATGTCATGTGGGTGCTCAAATAATCCAACTAACATAAGCATGGGTATACAAACAAGCATGGGTACTAATAGAACGATAAAAATGAAATATTGTAATTTGATATGCAAAAAGGTACAGATTCAAATATATGGTTGCGCGGTTATCAGTTTGGATTTAAGGGATAGTTTCAACAATACTTAAATACAATATAACAAATATGGATGTAAAAATCCTGTGAATATGTACTAAATAATCTAGAGATGCAATTGAATATAAATTAGGCTAGATGTATGCAAACGGTCGTCCGATAGGGTATAAACTATAAAAGGGGTACTGTGGGTTATACAAATAATTGTTATTTGATTTACATATGGATGTTGGTACTATGTATAGTAAAACTAAATGCAACATGGTATGTTTCGAGCTATAAATCTAAAATGATATAATGGACATCGAAATGTTAATATGGAACATGCGGCATTAAATTTAATCTACCGATACAATATGCAGTTGAATAAGTATATAATAATACAATAGCATGTAGCAAGTTTTACTTGCCTGATCGGATCACGAAGCGGTATACGGAACGTCACACGTCGGCGGGAAAAGTCGTGACGCGTGCACGGTACACGGAATGAGTCCAAACAACGCACTAGGGAAACACACGGGTCAGAGATGCTTGCTGGGTCGTCGTGATCGTCGCCGGCACGGTCGGATTCCGGCAACAAAACAACAGTGAACATATCAAGAGAAATGCACAAAGAATGTGAAGAATAGAAAAAGAAGAAGAAGGTCTCACTGTGGCTAGGGGTTCTGGGACTTCAGGGGAGTCGGCAAGGGCGACGACGACGAAGGTTGCCGGCGGGGGTTTCCCGGCGAAGGGTAGTGGCTACGGTGGCAAGGAAGGGTGCTCGGTTCATGGGTTTGTAGGGCCAGAGAAAGAGAGAGGGGAGAAGATAGGGAGGTGGTGACCAAAGGAAGGCCGATGCTTTGGTCGGCGGTGACGGGAAGTGGTGGCGGCGGCGATGGGTGTGCAGGTGTTGGGGTAGGTTGGTGCAGGGGGCTTGCTCGGGGTTTGGAGAGAGGTGTGTGCGAGGTTGAGGAGAATAAGGAATAGAGATGAGGTTGCGGTGATGGGGAGGGAGGTGATGGGGCGACGGCGGCGAGGGGGGCAGGGTCATGGGTTAAGGTTGTTGGTGCGAGCGGAGTTGGGTTAGATGTTGGGTCGAGGGGTTTGTAGAGGATGAGAGAAGGGAAGAGGAAAGAGAGATGAGCGGAGGAAGAGATGAGGAGAGGAGAGAAAGGTGGAGGAGATGGTGGTCGCGGGGGTGAGGCGACGATGGCGACGAGGCTAGGGTTCTCGTGGCGGCAATATGAGTTTTAAAAGAAAAGAACGTAGAAGCAGGGGATGAAGAAAGGATGTGATTATATCGGCACGGGGGTGACGCGACTCATGCTCACCGCGAGAGGAGAGAGGGAGAGATCGCGAGAGGAGAGAGATAGAGAGAGGGGAGGAAGAAAGTTGGAGTGTAGCAGGGAGAGAGAAGAGAGAGATTTGCGTGGGTGAGAGAAAGAGAAAAAGAGAGAGAAAGAGAAAGGAAGAGAGAGGTAGGGTCGGCTCAAAGAAAAGAGAAAGAATGATTGGCTCGTGGGGAAAGGAAGAAAGAAAAAGAGCGAGGGAGAGTTGAGGAAAAATTAGAGAAAGACTTTAAAGATTGAAAAAGATTTTAGCTGTTAAATTAAGTTTAAACTGTCGATTTAAAAAAATAAATATTATATTAAATAAAATTGGATTTTCGGGTAAATACAAATTTAGTCCAAAATACGCCTGGGTCGGGTCTAAAATTTCAGTTTTAAAATATGAAAAATATATGCGACGTCCAAATTTTAAAATGAATGCTCAGGTAACGAAAATGCATACCCCCAAGAACGGATGCACGTACGTGCGCGTAGCCATCCAAACACATATGTTTCACTGAACGGGACGAGAACAAGATGCGCGGATGCTACCACGGGGTTAGGGGTATCATGCAGGCCATGAAATGTAATTTTAAAAATATTTTCTGTGACTTAAAAGTTATATGATAAACATGCGATGTCAGATGAAATGCCAATATGTAGTTTATACTAGATGCACGTGTCAATGCAGCAAGCCAGGGTAACCTATAAAGATAAATCAATCAAGTTCAAGAAAGCGGGTCGGGTCGAATGCAATGTAAAATGTAAACTACCACTCGCACCCAAACACGATAAATCAAGAATTATTACGAATAAGGAATACGAGAACTGGAATTGGTATAAATGAACTCGAGTGTTACACCCTTTTATGACACTTACATTCACTTCATGTTCACTATACCTACACTCCACAGCCATGCTATACTTGTTTGCTAAGCTCATATTATAATGCCATACTTACATAGTTGTTATTAACATTACCATATTATACTCGTTCATGTTTTATTTCCATTCATACTATATCACATGCCACCTTGCATATTTATTTATATACATTCACATCCCACCTTTTTTTGGGACTTACCAAGCGCAAGTTCGCTGACGGTCATTCCACTCTCGATCTCTATCTTGTTGGAAGTAGATGAACAGCTGATGATCAACTCGGATGCGTGGATCGTCTTGGACCTTGTGATCTCTTCGGTTGATGATTTTTTATATGAAACTCTCGTTCATTTAAATAGTCACAGAAATTAGAAACCCTAGATCTTATGTGTAATAATTTGCTATTGTGATCACATCTAAAAAATCTTAAATCCTATGGCCACAAGGAGGCCGCGGATCCGCCGCATATCATAGGGTTTGGCCGTAGTTGGGCGGCTATTTGGTGAGATTAGGGCTTCGAAATTCTTGTGCCATTTGGTGTTGACACTTGGAGATCATTGTGGTGTCTGGATTCTTTAAATCTTCCTCTGAGTCTCTGCCGTTTATGATTTTATGATTTGATTCAATTTTATCGGCAGATTTTATTCCTGACATCTCGGATCTCTCGATCTTCAGGCCTGAGCTGATATCTGCACAATATCTCAAGTCATAGTGTTAGTAATATTTGTCATTATTTTGAGATATTATTCTAACCATTTGTATGATACAATATTAAATCTTTAAGAATATTGATTAGAGATATTTGATATGATATGCATATTTAAATTATCAAAATATCATATAAATATTATATGCATATATTTTCCTTCATAATGTTAAATATAGTGTAGAAACATATGAAAATAACTTTTTACAAATAAGCCCACATATGTTCTATATTTACAAGAAACACCTTTTAGTATTTAACAAAAGTAGGGAAAATATTCATACCAAAGTGCAATATTTTAGACTAATCAAACGCGCACATAGGTGGTAGAAGCGTGACACGCTCATTTGTGTAAGACTGTCACGTCACAAATTCGTCCCGTAGCGTGTTCAGCTCATCCCTATACAAGTTAAGGCACTCGTGAGGGTTCCTCCTCCATGTTAGCCGACCTGCTCACCGAACATCTAGATGAGACCTCATCATCTCATGACCATCGACAATCCACCTATCTGAGAGCTATGACCACAGGGCGTCTAACGTGTTGTCTCTCCCATGTCCATATCTGTAGGAACACGCAATATCCGGTCATCTGCATCGTACCATGTGATGCACGACACAAGCCACCGTATAGACATGCCAAGATTGTGCTGCCCCGGCTATATGATCCCGCTGCACTCTGATCAGACAAGCAATCAATGGTAGATACCACAACGGCACCATATCTTCGAATGAATTCGGGAATAGGAGACCGTCGAACAATGTCAAAATGTACACACGAGCATAACACTTTATCTGCTACGGATCAAAGTCCTCGGTGATGATGTTTAGAAACTGATCACGTAACCACGTCAGCACTAGACGTGAACCCCGGAGCTGACTCGCTGGGGGAACAATTCCTAAAAGCCGATTGCATAACACCGGCCAATCATGAACTGTCGTACCGATCACTGCGAGATAGCCCACTGGAACTACCAATAGTATACTGACGTCCTGTAGTGTTGGTATCATCTCACCAACTAGAAAATGAAATGTATGTGTCACATACAATAACGGTGATAAGCAAATGGTTCATTCCATCCATACATCGGCTCCTTCATAGTGTTAAGAATACCTGCATGACGATCTGATATAATACATAGCGAATGTCTCTGAGTTACGTGCATTTTTATATTATACATAAACCAACCCCAATTATTTATGTTCTTCGATTCGACTATAGCAAATGCAAAAGGAAATAACTAATCATTGGCATCTGCAACTACTGCTATTAAAAGTGTGTGTTTGTATTTTCCATATAGATGAGTCCCATCAATGCTGATAACCGGCCGACAGAATTTGAAACTCTGGATTGACTGACCGAATGTCCAGAATACCCTTTGGAACAATTCCTTTCCAGGCTTCATAGTCGCAGTTTGCAACTGAACAACAGCTTGCAGGCTAGCTGCCTATAATGCTATCATGAACTTAGGCTGTTCATCATCATCCTTCCCTACGTCGCCTACATCCACATTCTCATTCTTGAATATCAATTTATTGTTCACCCGGGCAGATGTAACGACCTTGAATTTTCTATACAAATTTTTTTCTTTTAAAGTATAGAAAGGAGTTTGCAAGTCTGAGCGTAATTTAAAAGTTATTCTTGTTTAAAAACAACAAGAAACAACTTGTAGCTCATTAGTAAAGCCTTGCACTGCTGTGACGTAGCCTCTGTGTTCGAATCCCATCAGCCACATATTATTTTACCTGATTTTTCTTTTAAAATTTTTGGAAGCCCAAAAGTTTACACGTGCAATACACGTAAAAATGAAAAGTCTAGAAAATCAAACATGTGCTAAATATTGTATGAACAGAGAGGGACACATGGCAGAGATCCAATGGCCCAACTCCGTCATGTGGTCGGCGAGATTGATGTTTAGGCTGGCACCGCCGGGCCCCCGTAGAGGATAGTCTCTGTGTTTTGCCCACTAAACCATTGGCCTACCCCCACTACCCCTGTTCTGTTTATTTTCCCTGTAACTATCCAGAGAATTAAAATTTAGTTTTAAATCCAATTTTTAATACTTTTTAATTCTTTATTCAATTCCAAAACCCTAATTTTACACCATAAATAAGACCCCATATCCTTGCCCTCTTCATTCTGAAATTTATTGCCAAAATTCTCAAAAAATTTCTAAGTCTAAGAAGAGTACAAGTGGAGTTAGCCCTAGGTCAAATTCCGGCGAGAATTCGTGACGTTTCCGACGACCGCGACTCCACGAAGGGTACTACTCTCATCCTCTACCTCCCCTCTCTCCTTTAACTTGTAAGTCTCATATCTCTTCTTCTCTTTCTACTATAAAACTTCTCTTTTTCAAAACATGTCGGTAAGTGGAGTTATACCGACATTTGTTTCTAAAACCTTTGAAAACCACAATTCTTCTTAAGAATCACTTGTACTCATGTACATACCTTACTTTTAATCATTTAACTAATGTTTAGAAACCAATTTCACTATAAAACCCCATGTTAAATAATTTTAATTAAGTTTTTACGTTTAAATACCATGAAGTTTACATACGGCATCTTTTAATTATTTGCTTAGCATACCTTTAGAAAACTTCACGAGGTAATGACCTACCTTTCACATACACACATCTTGACATAGCACGATTCCCTTGAACAATATTTTTTGTGGCAAAATACGAATTTTCATATAAATACCTTAAACTATTAAAAATCCGGATTTCTTTAAATTGTGTTACTTAATTATTTGCGATTATGCCTCTACAACCCATTTTGGGGAACCCGGTTTGGATGGTGAGGATTATTGCACATCCTCGGGACTAGTAGAGCGAGATGCAGACCTCCTCACGGAACATACGATCTCGATGGAATTTTAATACAATTTTTAAGAAAAACAAGGATTTCTATTTAATAATAAAAATTTATTTTTAGTAATTATATAAATATTATCAAACCACATATTTTAAAGATATTATTAAATTCCATGTTTTCTAAACAAAATAAAAGAATTACAAGTTTCATGAAAATACCATCAAGAATCAATACAAGCCAAATTTACACTAAAATACCTTGAACTATTTAAGTTTCACTAATATACTTCATTCTTTAAAAATTTACATCCATGAAAATCCTAAATAATATAAATTAATACTTGAGATTTATTTTGAAAGTATACTAAAAATATTTTTCATAAACCCCCTCAAGTTATATTAAATTACAATAAGGACCCTAGTAAATATAGGTTTAAGCGGGACCAATTCTCTTGAGCCTCAGAAAGCCGGAGAAAGTGGGTGCTTTCCTATTTAAGCTAGAAAACTAAAACAGGGTTATTAATGGTAATTGTCTTGGAAAAAGACACAAATCCTATCATCCATGTGCAACAGTTACCAATAACTCCTAAATCTAATTCAGGATCCAAATTCTGTTCTAAATATCTGACTCAAGTCTGAGTCCAAATCAATCTGAATCCAATCCAAACATGAATACAATTCAACATGAATCCAATATACCAACATGACTACTTGAATACTTGAACATGAATACCAGAACGATATCAACATGCAACATGTCTTAACTTGATCGAACCATGGATATGACTTGACTTCATTACATGACTACTTGATACAATCCTGAAACCGTTTAGATGAACAACTTATACCATGGTCTCGACAAGTCTGATAACTACAATCAATATAATATAAATTACGGGGTTTAACGGGGTAGACTGGTACGGAATGTGTTAAAAGTTGTACGATGATGGACACTAAAAGACACCTACATGAACATCTTGTGCCGTTGTCCCGTAGGTATTGACGGGGCCCTATACTACGGGTTACCATAGTCCACGGGAAAAGTTGGACTCCTCTCGTATACACTGATATTTTCTGTACCAAGGTACAAACAACTACGTTAGCATAACAAACATATAATTTACCACTTCTATTCTCTTTACTTGTCTATTCTATTCTATCTTTTGGGACTTACCGAGTGCTAGTTCGCTGACGACATTCCTGTCTCTTTTTTCTTTGGAATGTTCGTTGGGAGGACTCGACTCTCAGGAGACCGAGCTCAGCCAGGACAATTTGGAGCAGTTCACAGAGAAGCTAGACTTCTAGGCTTTTACTTATACTTATTTCTTTTCAGTTCATATGCCACTGTTTAGGTATCGCTTTCTATCATTGTAATTTTCTTTCAGTTGTATGTAAAGAATGGATATTAATAAAAAGTTGTTGTTTATATTACATCTCTTGGCATTCTTGTGTTTCACATTTATATTGCTTATTTACGCTTAACGTGTTTACTTCTGAGTAAATACGTCGCGGTCCGTCACGTCTCCTTCTCTGTACACTGGGAAGTGGGGCGTGACAGCAGATGCAAATAATTGAGTAGGATCCTCATTCAAGAGAAAATTTGTAAACACGCCACGAGCAGTATGCACACCAAGCGAGGCTTCATTCGGTGGATGTACTTCATATTATGACGTGAAATAAGGCACACTTTGCGAAGCTTCAACTGTTAGTAGGACTTCACTCTGTGACGCAAAATCAGGCTCATTTATCAAGATTTCACCAATAAGTGAGACTTCATTATGTTGAGGGAATACGAACTGCGATGATGGTTGATCGTCATGGAGCTGGTGCTTTGTAGAATTCCAAAGCACCCCAAGACGTATTCGAGGATGATGCATACTCAATCATCGTTCGTAGTGAATTATCATCTACAATACTCACAATCTTAAAGCGTCATCTTCCTCCCCTGCCAACATCATATCGTACCTGGATCGTCACATGATATTTTATCCTGTCCACTCTTAATTTCTCATAAACTACCACTAGAAATTCATCCATCGATATTTGACGACGGATCCAAACTTGTTCGCATATGGTATGGCCCTCATACTCAACCCCATGAGAATTAGTGTTCACAATCCGCCTACCAAAATACAACCAATATGGAACATACGAGCACATCGTCTACCCTAAAATATAACAAAATGTTTTCAGACATCAAGTAAAGTTAGTAAAATATAACTGGGGGAAATCAACACCACCAACAAAATAAAGCAACAAAAAAGGATTTTTAGCATAACATCTAACATACACGATATAAAATAGGACAATGCTTGTAGTATAAACCCTAAATCGAACGAAAATCAACCAAAACCCTGAATAAACACCTTTTAGATTTGATCTAAACCCTTAAAAAGACATGAGTAGCGATGCGAGCGGTAAAAGAGAAAGAGAGCGGAGAATCTTACCCCTTCGCGCTTGAAAAAAACAAAGAGGAGACGCGATCAAAAAGAGAAGGGAAGGAGGAGAGCGGCGGATTTTCAAAGAACTTTGGTTGTTTTTTTGGTCACTGGATCGAGTGAAGTGAGTGAGGAGAGAGACCGAAGCGAGCATTTAAGTAGTGGGCTAAGATAGGCCCGAGATAAAACACTGCTAGAGATAGCATTTTCTTCGAAGAGAAAACGCTATCTTAATTAGCGTTTTTGCTTCAAACTATGTCGAAGTAAAGACACGACCTTAGAAAGCGAGCAAAAACGTTATCTGAGCGTTTTTGTCTTACATGGCTAATCTCAATCCACGTTGTCTATCCCAGAGTTATTCTGGGAATTAATTTGGATCTACGGTTATTTTTGGATTTAATTATTTCAATAGGTTATTTAAAGAAAAAAAAACTCCAAGTTGGCTCATATACAGGCCCTACAAGGTTTTAGTGAAATAAACCCTGTACAAGATATGTTTAGTTTATAATAAGTGGAGCCATATGATAATTACAAAGAGAAAGTTTCTAATAAAATGCCAAGGCATAAACAATAACAATAACAACAACTGAGTCTTTTATCCCAAGCATATGGGATAGGCTACATGAACCAACATGAGAATCACACCGGGTCCAGCACATGAATATTTCTCCGTCTCCACTCACTCCTATCGAACAATATGCTTTCAAAAATGCCAAGGCATCTTTTCTAAAAAAAATAGAGAAAAATTGTTCCCGCTCAAATCCGTAGGAAAATTTTCTGCACGTGCAGGAACATAACAAGAATAGGGTTAGCGGCTCCCATCTACGTGAGTGGGACCCACCCTCCAAGATTTTCCTGCAAGTTGCTAACCTCAGTTACGAAACCAATTCTGAAACTCCAACCGTATAAAATCAACAAAGTTTGCCATCGACTGAAGAGAATGCGCCCAAGGCGCCAACTTGTACAACTTTAAAATGGGTGAATTATCAAGGTCGGGTTCAAACTTGTGTAAGAACCCCCGAGCCTTTTGCTCTTGTTAAAAAAACCCTAGTTCCAATTAAAACCCTCTTTACACTATTTGCATGTGATATCTAAGCAGTTGGAGAGAATAAAGACGTAAATGAAATACGGCCTAGGGTTTTTTCATAAAGACTTTGAACAATAGGCCCTTCCCAATAATTTTGAAAATATCAGGGTTTTTAGACAACTCCCTAGCTGGACGGGGGCATTTTGACAATTTACCCCTTTAAAATTATCGTTTTCCCCTCACAATTTCCAAATCCATAGGCCTTTTAGAAACAATGCCCAAGATCCACAAAATATTAGAACTTGCATAAGTTTTTTTTTTGGGCACGGAACTTGCATAAGAATTTAGCTCAAAGAATGAGACATGTACGAAAAGTCAGAAAAAATCAGCAGCAGCTTGGCCTTTCCCTTTCCCTATATATTCATCATACTCATGCAAAGTAATCAACCACGCAAAACAACATAAGCATTAATCATTTCAAGAACTCATGGCGTCAAAGCATCTCCTCATCGTTGCTCTCGTGCTAGCCGTGGTGGCAGGTGCACCCTCGACGCAAGCTCAAATCCTCAGGATCACCCAGGTTCGCATCAATGGCACAGTTCTCTGCAGTGTTAGCCCTAGCAATGCGAGTGCAGCTGTGTTTCCAAGTACGTAAGGTCCCTCACTGATATATATAGTCTGGTATGCATGATAGTTATAAATTTTCGCTCTTCATACGAAAGCAACTTTATTTCGTGCGATTGTCGCAGATGCCGTAGTGCAGCTGCAATGTGGGACGAGCGTGGTTTCAACGGCGACTACAAACCTTAACGGAGTGTTCAGCATTGCACTGAGCTTGGTAACTTCGGTTTTACAGCCGGTTTTGAATAACTGCAAGCTTGTGGTGACCGCTCCTCTCGCGACCTGCGGCGCTTCGCTCCCAACAAGTGGGCTTCTTCAATCTCCCCTCCAGTTGCTCAACGGTGGTACGCTCCCGATCGTCGGCGGGATTTTGGGATCCATCAATCTAGTCCCCTCTGGATTCATCCCCCTTCCAGTAATTACTTAAAACTAAAGTTATTGGATGGCAGCTTTTATCATATATAATGTTGTAGCAACTGCCTTTCACCACTCATGCAGCAGCATATAAGAATAAAGGAGCCTGAGAACTCCATGTATCATGTGTTCTTGCTTTCTTGTTCTAATATAAGTAGTGTATTCGCATGTGTGCTGCATGTGGGTACTAAAGTTTTAAATTTATTCAAAGAGTTAAATTCAGCAAAGAGATAAGTTTTAAATCTATTTATAAATAATTAGAACACGACGGAATGAGTTATCACGGAAACTGCAAGGCATCGGGGTTATATTGTTACATGAGATGATCAAGAATTTCAATCGTGCTGCATAGACTTTCAAAAAAGTTCTTTTACAAATTGAAACCCCCCCCCCCTCCCCCCCCTAGCAACTAAGAATTTGTACAATTAGTTCAAAATTGGAGTCTTTGAATGCAATTCTCTAAAGTAAATATAGAAAACAGAATCAAGCGAATACAAAATTGAAGAGAAAGAGCTAGGGTTTTGTGAATGTTCTTACAGGAAGTAGTCGTAGGCCGTGGAGGAAAGAGACGGCGGCGGCGGAGATGAGCCGTGCGCCACCAGACCCACTGCAACGCCTTCGATCGAAATCGAGATCGAGAGAGAGAGATGAACTCCTCAAGGTCGAGTGAAACCAGAGAGAGATGAAAAGCAATTTTAATTCTGCTGCCTGTTTTTGGACAATTTTTTGGGAATTGTCACTTTTGGGAAATATTTAGCAAAACGGTGTTCCGCAAAATTTTATTAAATCCGTATTTTTAAAGTGCGGTTTTAAACCAAAAACTTAACAAACGAAGGCGGTTGTAGTCAGGATATCTGTACTTAAAACAACATTTTAGAAGTGCGGTTTTAAGTTGGACGGCCAGATGGTTTTTAAATAAAACAACACTTTTAAAGTGCGGTTTTAAGCCAAGTTTGCAAATGCTATAAGTTTGTAAATGTCAATTTAAAAACACAGTATTAAAGTACGGTTTAAACTAGCACCCCAACCCAAGACTGATTGAGCTCTGAGTTTAAAACTGCACTTCAGAAGTGCGGTTTTAAATCCATAGCACACCTGGCCTCACTTCCGGTAATATAAAATCCACCGTTCTCCCATCTTCACTGAACTCGAGCCCATCTCCTCCAAATCATCCATTCTCTCAAAAATCTCCTCTCCACCCTCTATTACAACCCCCCAAACCCAATTTCTATCAATTCTAAACTTTTTTTTCCTCATTCTCCCTCTAATAACTCTCAAACCCTTATCCAACCCTATTACCCCCCTCTCTCACTCAATCTCAATCATCTCAAACCCTAACCCTACCACCGTTGGTTGTTGTAAATCCTTGCCAACTTTGGATCTCTCTTCTTTCCATCGGTCATTGCAAATTCGTGCAAAGGTAACATCGATCTCCTATTTTGATTTTAACTTTGTGGGTTGGTATGGAAATTATTACTTTGTGGATTTTAACTATTATGACTAATCTCGACTATAAAATTCAAATTAGGCACAATGGCAAGTGATAATATTCCTGTAATTTGTCATTATAATGGAACTCTCATTATCGATTCCAATAACAATCGACCTAATTATATTGGTGGAAGTTGCAAAATGTTGAATGTTCGTAAATCGTCAATATTTGAACTAAAGAAAAAATCTACCGATGTACACGGATAAATCGAGCGGAGTGTGCTTTGAAATTGGTGTTCAAATGTCCGCAGACAACACATGATTATACATGTGTTGAATATCCGATGATGAGAATACAGTTGGTGTGCTTAGAAAGTATCCTGGATTACCATCGATCGGAATATTGGTGGTAAAAGAAGCTATGCAATTCAATGAAAACACCGGACATGAAGCAGCGGTTCCATCTCAGCATCTCTATGAACAAGGACAACATACTAACATGGTAAACATCGACAACGATTCTATAAGGTATTTAACTCCTATAAGGCAAGTGCCTTATGTGGATGAAGGCACATCATCTATGTAAGTGTTGCAATATAAATAGATTGTTTTTAAATTACAATTCAATTAACATTATTGTTAACTAATCATGATATCTGTTTATAGGTCTACCTATCCATATGCGCATGGCGTTGGATATGGCTTTCCAACCGCCACATAGATGCCTTTTTCCACGTCAATGGTGTATACTTCGGAATTGGGCGCCAATGAGACAATGACAACAAATAGGTAATCAAAGATACAACGTTGGATATGGCTTTCCAACCATATAGATGACTTTCTCCAGGTCAATGGCGTACACTTCGGAATTAGGCGCCAATGAGACAATGACAGCAAATAGGTAATCAAAGATACAATGTTGGATATGGCTTTCCAACCATATAGATGCCTTTCTCCAGGTCAATGGCGTACACTTCGGAATTGGATGCCAATGAGACAATGGCAGCAAATAGGTAATCAAAGATACAATGCATCGATAATATGATTCGTGTTTGACAACCGAAATATTTGAAATGCTTTTAGCTATATGTAATGTAGATTCTCTTTTATACAAGATGATGAAGGTGGAATTCAAACGGGTGGGCAAAGTTTCATTCAAGGGGGTGAGTGCTTTTACTCCTTATTCACGGTATGACCATACCTACTGACAAGTTGAGGCCGGACCTTCATCCCCACACATTAAACCTGAAAATTTTGAAGAGGGTCATATAATAGTAGATAGCAGTCATGTTACATTTCAGGATAATGAAGACAGTTCGTGGGTGCATGCATCTTATGCGAACAATGATGATTTTAAGTTCGAAATTCCTCCTGAGGAGGAAATTGATGATGTTGTGGTTCGAAATCGTGTTATGGAGAACATTATCGTAGATGAGAGTAAGCAGTTAATGAGAATCGTTGCGTTTAAAGTTGTCACACCCCGCTTCCCAAAATACGAAAATTTCGGGACGTAACAAAGCCAACCATGCTATTTATGGCAAGGAAAGATCTTTCCATAGTTACATTAAGGCTGCCAATTAGATATCAAGAACAGTAAACTACTAAATCTATCTATCATATGTCCAATAGCCATAAGAACAATAACTGGAAAAGATAGCGGAAGCAATAAAGATCCAAGGAATAGATAACCCGCATAAGAGCTATATCAATTAGGCGATTCTCACTGATCGGTGATCCGGTCAAATACTTACATGCTATGTCAATTGGGCCATGCAAAACTTAGACGTCAGTGCGTCGTAAATATCAAAATAATAGTAATAACCGGGATAGGTTACTATAATTAAACATGGGTATAAATAATAAACACATGTATAAAACAGTGAGCTACATGTATGTGATGTGTATCCTAAAGTCTGTGCTTCTAGGTTATCTATTCCACAAGTCTTTGAAATCAATTAATGGAATCGTCGATGTAACTCAATAGTATCTCGTGCGTGCCTGGGACCATAGTCAAAACTCTCGGGGCTGAATCCGAGACGTGCAGCTAAGCAGTAAATAGATATCATGTACAGATGAATGATGTCAGCAGCATCATTCCAGGGCCGGCCAAGCCCGCATAGACTGATTAGTATCTGGAATTATCGAACTGTTGAGTTACAAGTCAGGTTTCATTATTGATTTTCCCTTACTCTCAGGTTTTGTGTTCAAGTCGGGTATTGATGATATGAATCTAATTCCAACACAGGATCAAACATATACTGGTCTTGTCTATGTAGAAAACAAGTCACGTCTGTTAGGACAATAAATCAGGATTGTCGGCATTAGTAAAAGATCCAAGCAACAAGTCTGGTAATGTGTTGTGAACATGTCATGCAATGTATATTAACCAAAATAGACACCGAATGTAAAACTATAACCAAGATCGAAATACGATAAACACAACTAATGCCAGGATGCATATGTATACATCTGTAAGAACTGTTTTACGTCTGTTACCAGGTATATGGCAATCTAGATCAACTACTGATATAGTATTATAATAATATTGTGATGATCTGGCATGCAATTAGATAAACCATTATTGGTACAGATACAGACTGATAATATAAATCTGTAAATCGGTAATATTTGCTGGATAGTAAAACACATGTACTATCATTAATCATATAAATATTCATATAACAAAATAGCATGTTGCAAGTTTAGAACTTGCCTTAGAAACAACAGTTGATGTGCAGGAAATGACGTCAATAGGTTGATCGACTATTGCTACACAAGGAATCAAAAGATAATGGCGCCTACAATAATAAAGGTGTACAACGGGTTGGCGTGACACGACACGACACGGTGCGTGAAGCGGCATGGCATGGTGCTAGGCCTTGCGGTGACACGGGGTTGATGCGATAGCGGCACACAAGTGGCATGAGCTGAGCACGAAGCGAGCATGATGTGGCACAAGAGCAGGGCACATAGCGTGACATGGTCTGGGTACGGTGATGACATGGTCATGGCATGGTCTGTGTACGGTGATGACACGGTCATGGCATGGTATGGTGGTGGTCTGGTCTGAGTATGGTGGTGGTCTGGTGGTGACATGGTGGTGGTTTGGTGATGACATGCAAGATTAGATACGAAAATATGTTATTTGATTTTATTTTATATCTTGTATTATAAATAGATATGTAAAGATTTAAACATATATAAAGTATATATAGTACTCGATTCACGTAGATACACTATACTAGTAAATATTAGATAAAATCTTGTACCATATCGGGTTCTAAATATGCGGGTCGAGTCGGATAACGACTACTACTATTTGAATTATTTGCAACCCAATAGCCAAAATAAAATAATTATAAAGAAAAACTTAAAATACCAAATTATATTGTATAAACATAGTAGGGTGTTACATTATACCCAACTACAAAAGAATCTCGTTTTCGAAATTCATGGAACAGGAAAAAGACAAGAAGATACGGATCTAAGAAAAGAGGTGTGGAAACTTTTGTCGAATCTTGTCTTCAAGTTCCTAAGTAAATTCTCTGTGCAAAAGATTTCCCCATGTAATGAGTACTAGTGGGATTGTTTCCTGATTTAAAATCAGGAAAGCCTACGGAAGAGGTTTCAGAAAAGGGTCATGTGCTCACACGTGACCAGCAATCACGTGTTGGCACGTGACATCTAAAAGTATCGGCAAGGCAGATCCAGTTTCCCGACCACATTAAAGAAAAGGGCTTCAGAAGGGGTCACGTGCTCCCACGTGACCAGGGTCACGTGTCGGCACGTGACATTTAAAAGCAACGGCAAAGACACAATAGTTCTCTGATTAAATCAAGAAAAAGGCTCCAGACGAGGGTCACGTGCTCACACGTGACCAGGGGTCACGTGGTGGCACGCGACAGCTAAGCAGCGACCAGAAGACAGAACGCAAAAAGAAAAAAGAGGGCTCGTTCCAAGGGGGCCACGGGGCCACACGTGACCAGCTTTCAAAGCCTATCTGTTAACAGAATTAAATTCTGAGAAAAGACCTCTCAAATCTTTCCAAAGCAACCGATTGAATTAAAAATTTAAAGGTGATTAAATATCATCTATTTGTGGAAAAAGCCCGAACTTGGAAAGATTTCTCCTTAAAATCTAACTGAAATAACAAAGGAGAATCTCTGGATTTAAAATCCAACGGTGAATAAAATTCACCTAATAATCCAAAGATCCAAAACGAATGGTGAATACAAATCAAATCTCTCAATGAAAGATTCATCAAAAACTAATTGATTCGGCTGCTTCTCCTATAAATAGGAGCCCAGAGACACACAGAGACATAGATGCAGAAAAGAATCGATACATAAAAAAAAGAGGAGAGCCTTGATACTTTGGAGGAATTTGGATCTTCTGCAAAAGAAAACCCTAGGTAAGAAAGGGAAGGCTTTTTAAAAGGAAAAGAGAATTTAATTCTCAACAGAGTTTAACTCTGATATAAAACAGAAGAACATAGTTCTCTCTTTGGTGGAGGATCTGTAAAGTGCACATCTTCCCTTAAGTTGAGAATTTAATTCTCAATGGGTTGAGATCCTGCCATGCAGATCAAAAGCATAGGGAGGGAATGGAAGCTTGAGAATTTAATTCTCACAGAACTATAGGAATTTAATTCCTTTAAAATAAAATTAGGGTTTAACCCTATGTTATGGGAATTTAATTCCTTCAGAATGAATTTAATCAGGGTTCAACCCTAGAAAAATAACAGGAATTTAATTCCTTTAAAAAAGAAGAAATTAGGGTTTCACCCTATGACAGAATCTCATACCTCTCTAAAAGAGAGTGGGAATTTAATTCCTTAAAGCTTTTATTAGGGTTTAACCCTATGATAGAATTCAGTTCTTCACATTTATGAGGAATTTAATTCCTACAGAAAATTCAGAGTTCAACTCTATCAGAGAATATAAATCTTCAAAAGGAAATAGGAATTTAATTCCTCTAAAGTTATTGCTAGGGTTCAACCCTACGAGAGATTTAATTCTTGAAAGGGATCTTCTAAAAAACATACATATAGGCAGGGTCACGTGTCACCACGTGACCCCCGAAAAGATCCACAGAAAAGGCCCTTTTGAGGCAGTGCCTCACGTGACCCACGTGACCCTTGGCGGAGGCTTTAACATACAAGCATTTAAATGCCCGTCACGTGATGGCACGTGATGCTCTAAAAGATGCAATATTCTCAGCAGAACAAATGAAGGGAGGGCGCCCTCACGTGTTACCACGTGACCCCTCTTGCCTTAGTGTTTAACACTAAATTGAAACCCCTGAATCCAGTGTTAAAACACTGCTTGGCCTTAGTGTTCAACACTAATCAAAGAACTTTATTTGCAGTGTTTAACACTGAATTTCTTAGTGTTCAAACACTAATTTGAAGGCTCTGCCGCTAGTGTTTGACACCGATTTACTCTAGTGTTTAACACTAATTTGAACCCCCTGTTGCTGGTGTCTAACACCAACTGTCTTTTAGTGTTAAAACACTAACTTGATCCCAGTGTTCAACACTGTTGAATTAATGGCCAGAGGAAAAGCCTCTTCTTCAATGGACCAATAAGAAGCCAATATTCCAAACATGATTGGACTTAGCCCAAGATGGCCATAAGTCCTCAATTCAAACTTAACTGGGCTAATGGGCTCATAACATAATTAATTGGTCTTGATCCCAAACTGGGCCGAAGACTATTTAATCCACCCCGGTTCAAGGGTACATCTCTTCACTCCTTTAATACGTGGCGTTGTAATTCCTCAACGTCTTCAAAGAGGTGACGGGTCCCGATGACCACATATTGACACGGACTGTGGGGTCCTTAAACTCATGGACTATGAGGTCCTTAACCTTGTCCGAGATGTCTTAAAACTAACATCGGACTGTGGAGTCCCTAAATCCACGGACTATGAGGTCCTTAACCTTGACCGAGATGTCTTAAAACTAACAACGGACTGTGGGGTCCTTAAACCCATGGACTATGAGGTCCTTAACCTTGACCGAGATGTCTTAAAACTAACAACGGACTGTGGGGTCCTTAAACCCATGGACTATGAGGTCCTTAACTTTGACCGAGATGTCTTAAAACTAACAACGGACTGTGGGGTCCTTAAACCAATGGACTATGAGGTCCTTAACCTTGACCGAGATGTCTTAAAACTAACAACGGACTATGAGGTCCTTAACCTTGACCGAGATGTCTTAAAACTAACAACGGACTGTGGGGTCCTTAAACCCATGGACTATGAGGTCCTTAACCTTGACCGAGATGTCTTAAAACCAACAACGGACTGTGGGGTCCTTAAACCCATGGACTACGACGTCCTTAACCTTGACCGCAATGTCTTAAAACTAACATTGGACCGCAATGTCCCTAAACTACCCATGGACCGCAATGTCCTTAAACTACCTACCGACCACAACGTCACTAAACTAAACAACAGAGCCCCCTTTTTATTGCTCTCTTGCTGGATCTAAACGATCCCGTTAAGTTGATCTTAGTCTAAAAACTAGACTAACGTATCCTTAACAAACGTTTAAGTCGATCTTAGGCTCAAATGAGGCTAACGTATCCTTAAACCCAAACCCCCAAACCCAAATCTAAGATAATACGGATTTGGACTAGTCCACGCCCTACGGGCGACGACATAACTCAGTCTCCGTATACAATCCACGGGCAACAAAACACAAAACAAACACACACGACACGAAGTGACCATCTGGAGAAGGAGAAAGTTGTTACCGCAATGCGGTAGCGTAATTAACTGCAGGGGCTTGCGCCTGCAGGGAAGAGCGTCCCCACAATCAAAAACCCCTCAAGCGAGGGGGAATCTGACGAAGTCTGCTACATCGGACACATCCGTTCAAACCTTCGATGCATGGTGCTATAAATCAACTTGGCATCTTCGGAGAGGTGGACGGATAGCACCAATTAGCATCTGCCCCGAACCCCAGGCGAGACGGCCCCACGTCTCGGCCACCGTTCGGAGGGGAACAGATTCTGGCACGCCTGGTGGGAACTTTTCCTCTTTCCACTCCACACTTCGTGTGTCGTGACTCGCGAACCAAACACGGTTCTCTAATGGTTGCCCTTGGGTTACAAGGTACTAAGATTTGACGTTTTGCTTATTGCAGAAAGCAAAAAGATCAATGGCATCTACTTGTGTGAAGCGTTCCAACTGCAACTGCAACTTACGCTCCGCCTCATCTGGAGGCATAGCCTACGGGCCCCAAGCGGCCTCCTTGTTCACGATGCCTGTGGACCAGGTGACTCAGGCCACTACCGGATTGTTCTTTGGGACTATGCTCCCACCGACAAGCTTCACCGCGCTGGTGCTGACAGAGGAAGCTCCCAAGAAGTCGGTTTTTGATCGTCTTACCCCTGCCGCGGCCCCCTCTCAACGGGTAGCCAAACATCAGCGCCTCGGTCTTCTCTAGATTGGGCCAGAACCCCTGTGGACCCACGATAGGGCCTACAATTCCAAAAAAGGCTGCTTCTAAGAAAGTGACCGGTCCTGCTCCTGAAGTCGTCAAGGCGGCTTCCCCTGCCAAAAATTCGGTCTTTACAAGATTGAAGGCTCCAGCTCCCACTCCTACTACCCAAAGGACATCGGTCTTTGACAGGCTAACGCTAGCGGCGAACCCCCACCTACACAGGGGGCAAGACGAAGCCATCCTCACCGCTGAACCGGCACTGTCCGCTCAACACGCTCGACATCGTCATTGGCGCCGAGTAAGGAAGGCTGGGGGCAACTCCCCCTCTGGGCTAACTCCACCGGCCCCAACGGTGGAAGTTAATGCTGCCATTCCAACTGGGAACAGCTTTGAGATGCTAAATAAGGTGCGTAGGAATTCTCCTACCGCGGTGCTAAAGAAATCTCCCCATCCGCTGAAAAGAGCTATAGAAGTAAAAACAGAACAGCCCCAATCTCCTCAACGGCTGTCCTCCCGAATCTATAAAGTCTGGCGGCAGGCCCAAAACTCGATGATCGATCCAAACTTCTCCCGCCAGCACAAGAAGCTGAAAATCTAACAGGAAGCCAGTCACCAGGCTAAGCCACGAAAAGCTATCTGGGTGCCCACCTCAACGGCCCCCTCAGCTTCCACTGCTTATAAAAAGAGGAGGCCGGAAAAGATCCCCCAGCCTGCAATGACAGCTAAAAGCACTAAGCCCAGACGCCCTAAGTCTGGGGGCAGGATGGTCCATACTGTATACATAGCGTCGGGGAAGGAAGACAGCCGTGCGTCTACAGGCCATAGACCGCTTACACGGTCGGTGACCAAAGCTCAGGAGCAGCAGCAAAAGCTCCAGGAAATGATGAATGCTATGGCAGCACTTACCGAGCCAAAAGAAAACCCAGAAACATCCTCGGACGAACGCCAGGAGGAAGAAACCGACGCCGAATTCCTTCGCCGAATATTGGAGAAGAAGGACAAAGAGGCTGCTGAACAAGCAGCCAACATACAGCGTATGGGCCTTCTCTTCCAAGATATGATAGGAATGATGATCCAACAGGACCCACCCGCTGAGGATCCCCCAATCGTCCTTGAAGACGACAGGGGAGAAACGTCAAATCCACCACCGGCCCTCTCAACGGCCAAAGAGGAGACAATCTCTAAGGCTGATTTGGTCGACTATATAGCCCAGCAAATCCGGGTTCATCATGCGACTGAGGCAGCTGGTCAAGTCGTAAAAATGGGTCGGCCATATCCAAGCTGGTACGACCAAATCAAGTACCCGCCGGGTTACACAATTCCCAAGTTCCATGTTTACAAGGGGACCGGCAATCCCCACCAACATGTCGCCCAGTTCAGGGCCCTTTGCGGTAACACCGGCGGTGATGATAAACTGTTGCTTCGCCAGTTCGTGGGCAGCTTATCAGAAACAGTGTTCGAATGGTATTCGGAACTCCCGAACGATTCTATCAAGACGTTTGCTGAAATGGAGTTGCTATTCACTCAGCGATTCGCAAGCGCTAGCGAACGCACTCCAATAACGGCATTGATTAATGCCAGGGTGAAGCCAGACGAAACTTGGGCCCAGTATGCTATACGCTGGCGGAATTTGTGGTCGAAATGCGAGCAACGCATTGAGGAAGCGCCCGCGGTGGGCATGTTCGTGGGAACCCTAGACCCTCACTCAACTATCTCCCAGTTTATGATGTTCTTTAAGCCAACCACATTCCACGCTTTAATCGACAAGTTGGCTCAGATAGACCAGATGGGTCATAGACCACCTCCCCCGAAGCCAGAACCTCGGAATGACAAGGGTAAGGGAAAGGCCACCTTCGTCGCGAATGCTCAGCAGCAACCTAGTGCCTCAAAGCTGGCGGATCAGTTGGAAGAAAGACGGCGGTATTATAATGAGAAGATGAAGCGTTCCTACTCGTTCCCACGGGATAAGACGAAACGGTTATTCGAGCTGGCAGTACGCAATAGACTTATAAACTTGCCAAATCCAAGGCGACCGCCACAACCCACTGAGGTGAATAACCCCAACTATTGCCCTTACCATCAAACGGTAAGCCATCCGATTGAGGATTGCTTCGTCTTCAAAGGATGGATTGAAGATCAATACCTTCAGGGGAAGTTTGCACTGTCCGAAAAGTGGAAGGTGAACCCGCCACAGCCGCATACTCCTAAGAAAGCAGATACACCGGGGGCAACCTGTTCCTTTATTGAAGAAGCTCCATGGGAGGTCGTGTTGTCAACTAAAACCAAAAGAATGCTGAAGGACCTTCAGGCGTGCCCGGCAGTCGAATGGAAGGACCCGCTGGAACCCCAGATCATTGAAGGGATGTTGAAGCCGTGCCCAACTACGAAGACTCGTGGTGATGGCCCAAATACTCACGCCCAACCGTCAAAATCTTCGAAGAAAAAGAAGAAGAAATCTAAGAAGCCCGTGACGCCTGGAGACAAGCGCATGAACTTGCAGAAGCAAATCGACGCGCTGGAAGAGTACAATCAAAAGGCGCGAACTCCTGTCACGCTGCAAGAGTTCCTCAACCACATCTTTCAAGAGGGAGATGATGGAGAGAGCTCGTCGGATGAATCCGAGGGATATGTGGCGAGTTGTAAAGTAATCTCCCACTCGTTTACTAACGATGAAAAAACTCCTGGCACTAAGAAACTGGGGACAGAGCCTGAACCAGAGCGCTTGTGGCCAACAGATGAAATGACCGACGCCTTTCTGGACGAGATTCGTCTAAAGAGTAAAGCGGATCAGGAGCGTGAGATGGCCGCATCGGAAGGAGCCAAATGCAGGCGACTGAACGAAAGAGTTGAAGTACTCCCGCCAGATCGAAAGGCATCCGAGGCAGACAAGAAGATATTCAAGACGAGGAAAAGGTTTGCCAAAGCCATGTCAATAGGAATGAAGCTACCACCCTCGGAAGAAAACACGCTCAATGGGGCGGAGAGGCACCCTGATTATTGCACATATCATCGAAAAATTTCACACCCCACGGAGGAGTGCGACGCCTTTAGGATATGGTGGCAAGGATATATTGCTCATCGGCAACATTTTAAGCGCATGAAACGCAAGACTCATCAGGAACGAAGAAGTACTGTCGACGGGCACAACAGAACCACTGGCAACTGTTACATGGTTAACGCCGGAGGGTCACAAGTTCTCACCTTTGGGAGCGACTCTGATGAAGAAATGGCTCTGGGCCCTCTCTTTAAAGAATCCGTTTTAGGGAAAGAGGAGGAATCGGAGGCCTGCGAAAACATTCAGCTGCGCAATCGCACACTCCCGGAAAAGAATCTCGGGCCCGCAAATAGAAAAGATAAGGGAAAGGAAAAGGTCACTGAGGATATCACTTTAGATGACCGAGTCATGAAAGAGCTGACTACCAAAGACCCTCCCAGGAAGGGTAAGGTGGACTACAATATCCTGGCGTACCTAAGGAAGCTACCTTCTCAGCTTAGCATTCTCGATGCCCTCCTATTATCAAAAGAAGCGCGAGATTCACTAATTAAGGCGTTACGAGAACCTGAGCAATTCCATGCCTTCCTCGCCACTGAAAGGATGAAGGATGAATTGGAAGAAGTGCATACGGCCGACATCACTTTCGGTGACGAAGACCTCCTTCTCGGGACGTGCGACCACAACCGTCACCTATATGTCTCTGGATACTGCCATTATATCAAGATAGGCAAGATCCTAGTGGATAATGGATCCTCCGTCAATCTCCTTAACGTTCGGGTGTTAAAGGAAATCTGCATGAGTGTGCAACACCTCGCTCGTGACAAAATTACCATCTCCGGTTTCAATTCACAATTGTCACGGACTCTCGGATCTGTAATACTAACATTACGCTTCGGACTGCTCGTCATGGACATCAAATTCCATGTCATTGATGCCAAGACCTGCTACAACGCCTTGCTCGGTCGCCCTTGGTTACACGAGTACAACATCATCCCTTCTACACAACATCAATGTATGAAGTACTTTAAGGATGGTTTCGAGTATACCGTAACGGGTGAGCTGAACCCATTTTCCGTGAACGAAGTCCGCAAATACGAAGATGCGAAGTACTTTTTGCCAGATTTCGAGGATACAAAAAGGTGTCGCAAGCCGGAGAACAAAGCCGCTGCCACCATCCCTGTTTTCGGGAGCGATACCGAAGAAGAAGAAGAGATAGTTTATGCTGGGCCATCTCAACGCAACAACCCGGGGACGTCCCCCCCATGTTGGTCTTCTGAAGTGACTCGGAAGATGAGGTTAATGCCGTGTTCTCCAATCGGCCGTCAATACAAGCACCCCCTAGCGATGATCAGAGTTTGCAAATCACTATGGTGCCGCGAGAATACTACAAGGATCTCGACACACTTCAAGCTTACAATGTGCAGGACCTGCAAACGTTTTACGTCCCTCCCAGGCAAAAGGGTGAGAAGGTGATCCTATTCTACCGATCCTCAGAGTCGAAAATAGAGAAAGAGATCTGGCATGGCGCGGATGCTACACTCGACAGGCTCCAACCCATCCGTTTGCCCAGATACTACACAAATGGACTAAAGAGGCTATTGAAGCGCCAAGGGGTACCCTTAAAACAGACTGTTCGACAAGCTCGGTCCTACAACAGGATTTGGGATGTCCCTGGGACTCAACGCAAATTGCCCAACGGGAAAATGGAAACACTTGGGCTTGGATACATGAGAGCCGGAAAACGGGAATGGGCCCACAGTAGCTACGCCATATATACTTTTGATGAAGAAGAGGACGCCCTGTCAGGAAATGCCAACCCCTCATCAAAACTAGATCCCGTGATTGAAGGGCCGAGTCCGTCATTTGAAGAACGAATGGACAAGCTTATCAGGAAAGTGGGTCAAAAAGCTCAGGAAGACCACAACCGCGAGATGGCCATCTACGAGAAGGCCAGGACGCAACGTCTGTTTCAACAGGCTGCAAAAGACGAAGATGCTCATCCTTGTCAACCCGTTGCACGAAAGGCCCGACGCAGAGGCAGAAATAAATCAAGAAGCGGAAAGAGGAGCCGACAACAACGACGCAGGATTAGAGAGTCGTGTGATCGGGCATTGCGTGATCCGGATTTGTCCCTCATGAAGAAGATGAGTCAAGCGTATTCCTTCCCTCGAGACAAGACGGAGAGGTTACTCGAGCTCGCTATAAAACATCAAATGATCGCGCTTCCAGAATCTAAGCACCCTGAGCAAGCTAACAAGGCTTCTCATCTGAGCTATTGCTCTTATCACCGAGCCATAGGACATCCTACCGAAGACTGCTTCACCTTCAAGAACTGGGTCGAGGACCAGTACCAACAGGGCAGATTCGCTTTATCCAACGGCTGGAGGGTAACGCCGCCACAAAAGCACGAACCCAAAGCCGCAAAAGCAGGACCAGATCTACCCCAGTCCTGGAAGCGGATTCGCACATGTTACACGATTACGATATTAAAAGAAGAGCCTGAGAGCATGGATGACCTTCCCTGGTGCTTTGAGAACAGCAATGATGAGGTGATCTCAGAATTTCCGCCAGCTCCTAAAGAACTGGAAGATGGCATACATACTACTGCAGATAATCTCAAGAAGATTGAGCTGGGATCGGCAGATGATCCGCGACCGACATTCGTCAGCGAGCTGCTATCTGAAGAAAGAGTGGCTGCGTTAAAGAACGTGCTTCTACAGCATAAAGACTGCTTCGCGTGGAACTATTCCGAGATGCCAGGATTAGATCCGGAGATTGCTGTGCATAAATTAGCAATATCCCCAGATATCAAGCCAGTCAAGCAGGCGCCGAGAAGGATGCGACTCGAGCTTGAAATGAGCATCAACGCCGAAGTCAAGAAGCTGATCGATTCTGGATTTATCCAAGAAGTCCAATATCCCGACTGGATCGCCAATATCGTCCCGGTAATGAAGAAAAACGGGACGGTACGCATATGCGTGGATTTCAGGGATCTTAATAAAGCCTGTCCGAAGGATGATTTCCCAGTACCGGTAACCGAGCTAATGATAGATAACACGTCCACTCACGAGGTTTTCTCCTTTATGGATGGTTCATCAGGATACAATCAGATAAAGATGCATCCTGAAGACCAGAAGCACATCGCTTTCCGGACCCCTTTGGGTATATTCTGCTACAGGGTTATGCCCTTTGGTCTAAAGAACGCCGGCGCTACCTATCAAAGGGCCATGACAAAGATCTTCGACGACCTCATACATGACATCGTCGAGTGCTATATCGATGACCTTGTAGTAAAGAGCATGCCATACGAAGAGCATTCAAAGCATCTGGAGACTGTATTTCAACGCCTTCGGCAATATAATTTGAAGATGAATCCCCTCAAATGCGCGTTTGGAGTCTCCTCGGGTAAATTCCTGGGATTCATCATCCGACACCGGGGTATCGAAATAGATCCATCTAAGATCAAGGCGATCATGGAAATGCCTCCGCCAAGAACCCTCAAACAGTTGCGGTCTCTCCAAGGGAAGCTCGCATACATCCGGCGGTTTATCGCCAATCTTTCAGGCAAGTGTCGTCCTTACAGCCACCTGATGAAGAAAGGAACTCCATTCGTTTGGGATCACAAATGACAAGGTGCACTAGACGAGAACAAGCAGTACCTGCAAAACCCTCCGGTGTTGGCTGCGCCGGTCAAGGGAAAACCCCTCATTCTTTATACAACCGCCCTCGAAGGTTCCTTAGGCGCATTATGGGCACAAGAGAACGATCAAGGAAAAGAGAGAGCACTCTACTACTTGAGTCGAGTTCTGCTCGGGGCAGAAAGCAACTACTCTCCCATTGAAAAACACTGCTTGGTGTTGATCTTCGCGATAACAAAGCTCAGGCACTATGCGTTGGCGCACGAAGTCCGTCTCATCTCGAAGGTGGACCCTCTTAAATATTTGATGTCAAAGGCTATATTGATGGGTCGACTTGCTAAATGGGCTCTACTCCTGATGGAGTTCTCGATAACGTATCGCCCTCTTAAGGCAGTGAAAGGCCAGGCCATTACCGACTTCCTTGCTGAGCATCCAGTACCTGCCGGTTCTCTTCTGAACTGCGATTTGCCGGACGAACATGCATTTGATGCGATCAGCGGCGGTGATACCCGATGGGAACTCTATTTTGATGGGGCATCTTCCATGAAGAAGCGCAAACAATGTACCCCCATAATCAAATTGAGAGTAGGCCTTATCTTCGTAACCCCACAAGGAGGGATAATGCGCTTTGCTTTCTCCTTAACGGAATCGAGGACGAACAATGAAGCCGAATACGAAGCTTTGATAGCGAGCCTCGAGATCGCCATTGACATGGGAATTGAAGACCTCCTTATATACGGGGATTCTCAACTGGTTGTTAGTCAAGTAAATGGTGACTACCAAACGTGCAAACCGGAGTTGGTGAAGTACGGCGATAAGGTGCAACAACTATTGACTCAAATTCCCTCCTACACTTTGGAAAGCATACCACGTGCGGAAAATAGCAAAGCAGACGCGCTAGCTAAGCTCGCTAAAGAACTGGCTGACGAGAACCTCGATGACGTCAAAATCATGGTACAAAGCCGTCGAGTGCTCGTCCCGGCAGAAATATCTCCGGAATCATATGAAGAAAAGGGAGCGACTGAGCAGACGACCCTACAAATAAAAGACCGTGAGAAGGCTGAGGACTGGAGGGAAGCCTTCATAGACTACTTTAAGTCCCACCGAATCCCCGAAGAAGCGTCCTCAAGACATCAACTCATGAAACGAGCTCTATCTTTCGCTTTCGTCAATAATACTCTGTATAAGAGGTCGTTTGATTCTCTGTGGCTGAGATGTTTAGGACCTGACGAAGCAGAAAGAATCGTTCAAGAGGTTCATGACGGAATCTATGGTTCTCATCAAGCAGGCCCAAAGATGAAGTTAAAAATTAAACGGATGGGTTACTACTGGCCTATGATGATCCAGGACTGCCTCGAATATGCGAAGCAGTGCCACTCGTGCCAAATCCATGGGGATTTCATCCACCAGCATCCGAATCCACTACATCCGACGGTGGCTAGCTGGCCATTCGAAATGTGGGGGACTGACATAGTCGGCCCCATCGAACCAGCATCGTCCTGAGGACATCGTTTCATCCTGGCGACAACTGATTACTTCTCCAAATGGGCAGAAGCAGTACCGCTGAGGGAAGTGAAGACGGAGAATATCCTCCACTTCTTCAAGACGCACGTCATCTATCGGTTTGGAACTCCACGGCGGATTATCTCCGATAACGGGCCAGCCTACAGAAGCCATAACATTAGCCGCTTCGCGCAGCATCACAATATAGACTGGAGATATTCTTCAGTTTACAATCCGCGAGCTAACGGTCTGGCCGAGGCTTTCAATAAGACCTTAACAAAGATCATAAAAAAAGACGGTGTCCCGAAATAAGAAAGACTGGCACGAGAGGCTACAAGAGGCCCTTTGGGCCTATCGAACTGCGTTCAAGACGGATACGAACACAACGCCGTACGCGTTGGTATTTGGGACGGAAGCAGTGCTCCCCCTCGAGATAGAGTTACCCTCTCTACGAGTGGCAGTCCACTACGAGCTGACGGACGACGAAAACGCTCACCTTCGGCTTGAGGAGCTTGATGCCCTTGATGAAACCCGGCTCATAGCGCAACAAAATCTAGAGGCCTACAAAGCAAAGATGAAGCGCTCGTACGAAAGATTGACCAGGCCGAGGACATTCCGCCAAGGCGAACTCGTACTAGTGGTCAAAAGACCTATGATCCCCAATCGTGCCAAGCGGGGAAAATTTGAGCCGAACTACGAAGGCCGTTACATCATAGACAAAGTCTACCAGGGTGGAGCCTATCTACTCATGGACATGCACGGTGAAAGGCCCTTCAGGCTAATAAACGGCCGCTTCCTAAAGAAATACTACGCTTAATGAGCCACAGCCTAGGTCAATGATAGATGACGACGACTATGTCCGCTCGCTATCTTCCTAAGCTCAGACTTTATAAGCAGTAGCCGGCCTTCCCGTGAACGGACCGAAACGTCCTTAAACTAACGACGGACCGAAACGTCCTTAAACTAACGACGGACCGAAACGTCCTTAAACAACTACCGCAGCATCCTTAGGCTGACGAGATGAATAAAAAAAAGAGAAAGAAAAAATATATAAATGAAAAAAAAACAAAAAAAAACGGTATGTCCATAAGCAAAATGGGCACGGATGAAAACCCGAAAGGGCTCCGTGAGTAAAAACAGCAGGGCTACCTGCAAGTGTTCGTGAAAACCCGAAAGGGCGCGACCTTGTAAAAAAAAAGAGGAAAAGAAAAAAAAACGGTATGTCCACAAGCAAAAAAGGGCACGGATGAAAACCCGAAAGGGCTCCATGAGTAAAAACAGCAGGACTACCGGCGAGTGTTTGTGAAAACCTGAATAGGAACAACCTCGTTAAAAGACACTTACAGAGTCCTCTCGATCTTGTAAGGAGAAACCATCCGCGTGAGATCCTTACGGCTCACAAAGGAGCAACACACTTAAGGATCCTCACGATTCCTAAGGAGAAAATACACTTGCGAGATCCTTATGACTCGTAAGGAGAATTCTCTTATGGGACCCTCACGGCTCATGAGATTTGAAAGTCTTAAGTTACAGAAACCTAAACCTGTTCTTAAGCAAATCCCCCACAACCTTCGATATTGCCCTACAAGTGGCTCAATACTGACCCTTGTATACAATCCACGGGCGCGAATAAACATTTCCTCAGCAAAGTCCCACCCGTGACTAGGGGTATGTCCCTATGGTGAACAACCCTTATAATTCCTCTCGACTTATAAGGAGAAAACCCTCTTGTAGGATCCTTACGACTTACAGAGGAACATACACTTAGGAATCCTCACGATCCCTAAGGAGAAAATACACCTGCAAGATCCTCACGACTTGTAGGGAGAAATACCTATGTGAGACCCTTACGGCTCATGAAGTCAAAAGCCTTAGTCGACGGGTCCCTAACCCTGTTTGCTAAGCCACCTTTGTTCAATATCGACAGAGGCAGATGATGATTCGCTCCTGGCCATATCCCAGTTGTAGCGGTGCTGATGCCAAAATCTGTGTCTAATCTCAAGTTTATGGCGAAAAGCCAGTAGGCCGCACGTGCATACGGGATAGCCGAAATGATGGGGCAACCTGCAATAAAAAGCAGAAGGCAAAAATGTATGCACGCAAAATAGCTGAAATGATGGGACAACTCGCAATAAAAAAAACAGCGAGTGAAAATGAAATAAATAGCCGAAATGATCGGGCACCGCAAAAAATAGCCGAAATGATAGGGCAATCGCGACCTCCGCGATATAAAAGCTGAAATGATAGAGCCTCGCGGAAAAAGAAATAAAATGAAAAAAAAGTTTCAACTTATGTCCTACAGGTGATATTCCATCACACCCTGTATACAATCCAAGGGCGTAAACAAAAAGGGATCATACTTCTCCCCCAAGTTTCATCAGAAGAAGAAGCCAAGTCTCGAAGGGCCAAAGGAGACCTGGAGATCGTTTCAACACTCGTCTAAAAACAACACAACTCTAAGCTAAGCGGAACAGCGGCAACTCCCACTTCCATGGCTCTGTGGTATACATATCGCCAACAGTCAAACCTCCATCCCGTGAAATGCGGATACAATCAGCAAAATTCCTGGTTACGTGGAACGTGGATAACGTCACTCTTTGACCCCGTGGAAAACGTCCAGAGCGGATCCTGGTCCTCGCGGAGCACGGCAGTGAACCCGTGTGAAGCATCCAGAGCGGAGCCTAGTCCTCGCCGAGCACGGCAGTGAACCCGTGTGAAGCATCTAGTGCAAAATTCCTGGTTACGTGGAACGCGGATAACGTCACTCTTTGACCCCGTGGAAAACGTCCAGAGCGGATCCTGGTCCTCGCGGAGCACGGCAGTGAACCAGTGTGAAGCATCTAGTGCAAAATTCCTGGTTACGTGGAACGCGGATAACGCCACTCTTTGACCCCGTGGAAAACGTCCAGAGCGGATCCTGGTCCTCGCGGAGCACGGCAGTGAACCCGTGTGAAACATCCAGAGCGGAGCCTAGTCCTCGCCGAGCACGGCAGTGAACCCGTGTGAAGCATCTAGTGCAAAATTCCTGGTTACGTGGAACGCGGATAACGTCACTCTTTGACCCTGTGGAAAACGTCTAGAGTGGATCCTGGTCCTCGCGGAGCACGGCAGTGAACCCGTGTGAAGCATCCAGAGCGGAGCCTAGTCCTCGCCGAGCACGGCAGTGAACCCGTGTGAAGCATCTAGTGCAAAATTTCTGGTTACGTGGAACGCGGATAACGTCACTCTTTGACCCCGTGGAAAATGTCTCGAGCGGATCCTGGTCCTCGTGGAGCAGGCAGTGAACCCGTGTGAAGCACCCAGAGCGGAGCCTAGTCCTCACCGAGCACGGCAGTGAACCCGTGTGAAGCATCTAGTGCAAAATTCCTGGTTACGTGGAACACGGATAACGTCACTCTTTGACCCCGTGGAAAACATCTAGAGCGGAGCCTGGTCCTCGCCAAGCACGGCAGTGAACCCGTGTGAAGCATCCAGAGCAAACACCGGACTGTGGAGTCCCTAAAATCCACGGACTATGATGTCCTTAACCTCGACCGTAATGTCTTAAAACTAACAATCAACCACCCTGATTCTGTACTGATTCTACTTTGGTTTAAGGGTACATCTCTTCACTCCTTTGATGCCTGACGTTGTAATTCCTCAACGTCTTCAAAGAGGTGACGGGTCCCTGCAACCAAACATCGGACTGTGGAGTCCCTAAATCCACGGACTATGAGGTCCTTAACCTTGACCGTGATGTCTTAAAACTAACATCGGACTGTGGAGTCCTTAAATCCACGGACTATGAGGTCCTTAACCTTGACCGCGACGTCTTTAAACTACGATACCTGGAGCAGCCCCTGACCCCGTGAAACACGGATAAGGGCGACCACATCCAGCACTTGCAGGTCCTCACGACCTGTAAGGAAGAAAATTCTCTTGTGAGATCCTTACGACTCTCAAGGGAAAACCCGCTTAAGAATCCTCATGATTCTTAAGAAGGACTTACACCTATGGGATCCTCTCGACCCATGGGGAGAAAAAAACTCTTTATAAGACCCCCGTGGCTCATAAAATGCAAAAGTCTTAGGAAGCAGATCTTAATTCTGAATCCTAAGCCATCGCTGTCCTGCAAGGAGATCAAGATAAATCGTCCGCAAACGCATTCAATGAAAAGAGACACGTCATTGAGAAGAAAAATGTATCTTTTATTCATAAACCAAAATAGATACAAAGTACAATTTATGAAAGAAACAAAAAAAAGATACTCTCATCCATGAGTATATACAAAAAGGGGAAAAGATACAAGTCCTCAAGCCGGCGGGCGATGTAGTAATTTTACCAGCTCATCGTTTTATTGCTGAGCTACGGCTTCATGACGCAAGATCTCCAGAAGAAGAGCCTCCGCCTGAGCTTGCTGAGTCTGATACGAAGCAAGCCGAGCTTCGAGCTCTTTCTCGGTGGCTTTATGAGCCTCGACCCTTTCACGAGTGAACATGGCAGCTTTATCGAGAGCCACCACCTCTTTTATGGACTCCTGAAGCATCCGCCAGAGTTCGTATGCTTTGTTGGACTTGGCGGTGAGATTAGCTTGAAGCCCACTCAGCGCCTTAGAAGCCAACTCCCTCTCCGAGAATTTACGACCGACCCCTTTCCTCGCACAACAATGTGTTCGCCACGTGTCGCCTTGTCAGGCCAATTAAGCCCACTGTCACGACCGCGGCCTCTGAAACAGGATAGGAACGCTCTGGACTGTATAAATAAGCCCCGGTTGATAGCAGTAGTCGAGCTAAAGCACGCGTACATCATCGGGTATGGGAAGCAATAAGAAAATTTCTGACGTTATCCTGTCAAGCATGCGTTCGCAATTATAAAAAAAAAGAGAGAAAACAATATGCGAAGCTCTGATGTGCATGCGACATGATGATAATATTGGCGACTAAATAAAGTCTTCATAAGAAGAACACAAAGTTTATTTATGCAAGCGAAAACATACATACGAGTACCAAGCCTATATGGAGCTTCAGCATAAAGCATACAAAAAAAAAGGACTAATTTAAATATTCTACGCTAGCGGGAAAAGGTCACCAAACACGGGATCAGTAGCACAAGGGTTAACAAAGCAAAGAACAAAATTCTCCATCTCTCTCTCCGCTCTCTCCAGCACGTCAAAGCGACGGTTCTCGCGAGGAGTCGCTTCCCATCGATTGGTGCCATGTTCGTCCGCGAAAGCAAACATAATAGCTCGTCGGGCCCTTATTTGGCTCAGCAAGTGAATCGAGCAGTCCTTCAAAGCCTGAGTAATCAGGCACGCTTCGTGGAAACCCTCGAGCTTCTCTTCAGCCGCATCAAGCATCGCCAGGGTCATCTCTGCCGGGTGAGGAGGAATGTCGGCAAGCACGGCCGTGAGGATCATCCGGAGCCAGAGGGAACCCATTGGGAAGGGAGACCCCCTACGGATCGAGAGTTCATATATCACTGAGTCGCATTCATAATCGGTAAGGAGTGGATCCACCAACCGGGCGGCAAAGCGGGGGATCATCTCCTCGATAGGAACTTCCCATGGTTGTCGATGAGCGTGTGGACGGTTTCAGGCCATGGCACTTAGTTCTCAAATTAAATCGCGTTAAATTGGGAATAAAAGTTCTCTGTGAAGAGAAAAGGAAAACCATTGCCTCAGATATAAAGGGGTGCATTAAGTGCTGTGCGCGGAAAATCTTGCATGGTGAAGCTATTTCCAAGGCCCCAAAAAGGAAAGGCATCGAAAATTAAGGAGATGAGACTATTTCCAAGGCCCTTTTTTCTGCATCTGATATTGTGCACTGAAAATATGGCATGGGAAAATTTTGTGAACAGCCCCATCAAGGGACCCCACGTGCAGAACACGTGAGGCCCAAACCTGATGTACACTAAAAAAAATGGAGTAGCACCCTGCATATTAAAAGCACCAACAACAACAGTAGCAAAATGATAAAATCCCAGAGAAAGGCATGCAAACATGGAATGACATAATAAAACTTGTCATTCATACTTCAAGAAGTTCATACAAAATAAAGAGGACACGTTCACAATGGTAAGACTTCAGACGCGGGGCATGGATTGAGAAACTCAAGCTTAACTTTGTCCAAGATTCTCCAAGCATTTCGAACCTCCCGAGTATGTTTTCTCTCACGATCACAAGTGTCGGGGTCCTCGCGAATGTCCTCCACCCTCCGATAGGCGGCAAGTATGGCCGACTGTTGAAATACCTGGTGCAAGAGATCAATGAGGTTGTCGCGCCTTCTCTTCGAGATTAGACTCATAAGATACACCGAATGTATCTTGTCCTCAGCAGCGTCCAATGCCCTGAGCGGTACTCCGGCGCAGAAGAGAGGAAGCGTCTCCCAAATCGCCAGCACAATGAGTCTCAAAAGAGGAGAGCGACGGGGGAGTAGCCGATGGTTGTACTCGTTAAAGCGGCTTATAATCTTAGCACACTGAGCGTTGGTGAACTCCTGGTTCCGACTGCGGCCCAGCGCACGAATGTTCCCATAGGAGATGATTTCGTCAAGACCGTACATATGGGCATCCATAATACCTGAAATAAAGGACATGAGAATTGTTATAAAGCTTCTGCTGCATTGATTACAGAATGACAACCTAGGGTAAGGAGACCCTAAGGAGCCCCCATAAGAAGAAACTGAGTTCTTCACAGGAATTAAATTCCTTATTAAGAAAAGGGAATTAAATTCCCCAAAAAGCCTTTTCTGTGAACAGAGTTAAACTCTATGGATCATCATATGAACCCTAAGAAATCTACTGTTGGAGGTTAAAATGGTTTCGAAACTCGAAGAAAAATGGGTTCTTTGTCAATAAAAGGGTAAAAACCCTTGTTTTGGATCTAAAATCCAGAGGAATGTGAGAGTTCATCGTTCATATGAGAGCATTACCTAAAGAGAAAAGTCTCTTCGAACAGAGTTAAACTCTGAGGGTTGTTTCAAGGCAAAGAACTAAGCTCTGGAAGAAGAGAATTAAATTCTCAGAAAAAGTTTGCAAGGCAGAAGATGAACAAAGTGGAGGCGTCTCTGAAATGACCCCAATATTTATAAGAAGTGATAGAAACGTTTCATCTCCCCAAATCCCTAGAGGAATCCAACGGTCACAAAAGGTGACAGCGTTGCACTCACGTGCGGACACGTGAGAACAACGCTGTGGGGGCATTTGTTTCCTGATTTAAAATCAGGAAAGCCTACGGAAGAGGCTTCAGAAAAGGGTCACGTGCTTACACGTGACCAGCAATCACGTGTTGGCACGTGACATCTAAAAGTATCGGCAAGGCAGATCCAGTTTCCCGACCACATTAAAGAAAAGGGCTTCAGAAGGGGTCACATGCTCCCACGTGACCAGGGTCACGTGTCGGCACGTGACATTTAAAAGCAGCGGCAAAGACACAACAGTTCTCTGATTAAATCAAGAAAAAGTCTCCAGACGAGGGTCACGTGCTCACACGTGACCAGGGGTCACGTGGTGGCACGTGACAGCTAAGCAGCGACCAGAAGACAGAACGCAAAAAGAAAGAAGAGGGCTCGTTCCAAGGGGGTCACGTGCCCATACGTGACCAAGGGTCACGTGGCCATACGTGACCAGCTTTCAAAGCCTATCTGTTAACAGAATTAAATTATGAGAAAAGACCTCTCAAATGTTTCCAAAGCAACCGATTGAATTAAAAATTTAAAGGTGATTAAATATCATCTATTTGTGAAAAAAGCCTCAAACTTGGAAAGATTTCTCCTTAAAATCTAACTGAAATAACAAAGGAGAATCTCTGGATTTAAAATCCAACGGTGAATAAAATTCACCTAATAATCCAAAGATCCAAAACGAATGGTGAATACAAATCAAATCTCTCAATGAAAGATTCATCAAAAACTAATTGATTCGGCTGCTTCTCCTATAAATAGGAGCCCAGAGACACACAGAGACATAGATGCAGAAAAGAATTGATACATAAAAAAAAGAGGAGAGCCTTGATACTTTGGAGGAATTTGGATCTTCTGCAAAAGAAAACCCTAGGTAAGAAAGGGAAGGCTTTTTGAAAGGAAAAGAGAATTTAATTCTCAACAGAGTTTAACTCTGATATAAAACAGAAGAACATAGTTCTCTCTTTGGTGGAGGATCTGTAAAGTGCACATCTCCCCTTGAGTTGAGAATTTAATTCTCAATGGGTTGAGATCCTGCTATGCAGATCCAAAGCATAGGGAGGGAATGGAAGCTTGAGAATTTAATTCTCACAGAACTATAGGAATTTAATTCCTTTAAAATAAAATTAGGGTTTAACCCTATGTTATGGGAATTTAATTCCTTCAGAATGAATTTAATCAGGGTTCAACCCTAGAAAAATAACAGGAATTTAATTCCTTTAAAAAAGAAGAAATTAGGGTTTCACCCTATGATAGAATCTCATACCTCTCTAAAAGAGAGTGGGAATTTAATTCCTTAAAGCTTTTATTAGGGTTTAACCCTATGATAGAATTCAGTTCTTCACATATATGAGGAATTTAATTCCTACAGAAAATTCAGAGTTCAACTCTATCCCAGAATATAAATTTTCAAAAGGAAATAGGAATTTAATTCCTCTAAACTTATTGCTAGGGTTCAAACCTACGAGGGATTTAATTCTTGAAAGGGATCTTCTAAAAAACATACATATAGGCAGGGTCACGTGTCACCACGTGACCCCCGAAAAGATCCACAGAAAAGGCCCTTTTGAGGCAGTGCCTCACGTGACCCACGTGACCCTTGGCGGAGGCTTTAACATATAAGTATTTAAATGCCCGTCACGTGATGGCACGTGATGCTCTAAAAGATGCAATATTCTCAGCAGAACAAATGAAGGGAGGGCGCCCTCACGTGTTACAACGTGACCCCTCTTGCCTTAGTGTTTAACACTAAATTGGAACCCCTGAATCCAGTGTTAGAACACTGTTTGGCCTTAGTGTTCAACACTAATCAAAGAACTTTATTTGCAGTGTTTAACACTGAATTTCTTAGTGTTCAAACACTAATTTGAAGCCTCTGCTGCTAGTGTTTGATACCGATTTACTCTTGTGTTTAACACTAATTTGAACCCCTGTTGCTGGTGTCTAACGCCAACTGTCTTTTAGTGTTAAAACACTAACTTGATCCCAGTGTTCAACACTGTTGAATTAATGGCTAGAGGTAAAGCCTCTTCTTCAATAGACCAACAGGAAGCCAATATTCCAAACATGATTGGACTTAGCCCAAGATGGCCATAAGTCCTCAATTCAAACTTAACTGGGCTAATGGGCTCATAACATAATTAATTGGTTTTGATCCCAAACTGGGCCGAAGACTATTTAATCCACCCCGGTTCAAGGGTACATCTCTTCACTCCTTTGATACGTAGCGTTGTAATTCCTCAACGTCTTAAAAGAGGTGACGGGTCCCGATGACCACATATTGACACGGACTGTGGGGTCGTTAAACTCATGGACTATGAGGTCCTTAACCTTGACCGAGATGTCTTAAAACTAACATCGAACTGTGGAGTCCCTAAATCCACGGACTATGAGGTCCTTAACCTTGACCGAGATGTCTTAAAACTAACAACGGACTGTGGGGTCCTTAAACCCATCGACTATGAGGTCCTTAACCTTGACCGAGATGTCTTAAAACCAACAACGGACTGTGGGGTCCTTAAACCCATGGACTATGAGGTCCTTAACTTTGACCGAGATGTCTTAAAACTAACAACGGACTGTGGGGTCCTTAAACCCATGGACTATGAGGTCCTTAACCTTGACCGAGATGTCTTAAAACTAACAACGGACTATGAGGTCCTTAACCTTGACCGAGATGTCTTAAAACTAACAACGGACTGTGGGGTCCTTAAACCCATGGACTATGAGGTCCTTAACCTTGACCGAGATGTCTTAAAACTAACAACGGACTGTGGGGTCCTTAAACCCATGGACTACGACGTCCTTAACCTTGACCGCAATGTCTTAAAACTAACATTGGACCGCAATGTCCCTAAACTACCCATGGATCGCAATATCCTTAAACTACCTACCGACCGCAACGTCACTAAACTAAATAACAGAGCCCCCATTTTATTGCTCTCTTGCTGGATCTAAACGATCCCGTTAAGTTGATCTTAGTCTAAAAACTAGATTAACGTATCCTTAACAAACGTTTAAGTCGATCTTAGGCTCAAATGAGGCTAACGTATCCTTAAACCCAAACCCCCAAACCCAAATCTAAGATAATACGGATTTGGACTAGTCCACGCCCTATGGGCGACGACATAACTCAGTCTCCGTATACAATCCACGGGCAACAAAACACAAAACAAACACACACGACACGAAGTGACCATCTGGAGAAGGAGAAAGTTGTTACCGCAATGCGGTAGCGTAATTAACTGCAGGGGCTTGCGCCTGCAGGGAAGAGCGTCCCCACAATCAAAAATCCTTCAAGCGAGGGGGGATCTGACGAAGTCTGCTACATCGGACGCATCCGTTCAAACCTTCGATGCATGGTGCCATAAATCAACTTGGCATCTTCGGAGAGGTGGACGGATAACACCAATTAGCATCTGCCCCGAACCCCAGGCGAGATGGCCCCACGTCTCGGCCGCCATTCGGAGGGGAACATGGATTATTTTATTCTTGAGAACATTTTCTTGTCGATCCACAATAGCCATTGGTCGCTTTTCATAAGTTAAATCTTCTCTTACTATCAGTTCCGAGTGATATAGGACGCGCGTCTCATCTCAAACATACTTGCGGAGTTGAGATACATGAAACACGTCATGAACACCAACCAAGGATGGTGGTAAAGCCAATCGATAACCTACCTCTCCTACACGCTCAATGATATCGAAAGGCCCCACGAATTGAGAACTAAGTTTGCCTCGACTACCAAATCGGATTACTCCTCTAGTCGGTGATAGCTTCAAGAGTTTAGATCGTTCTTTCAGACTGGCCATCTGTATGAGGATGATAGGCCGTTCTAAGCGAGTTCCCAAACTTTTCTATAGACTCCTCCAAAAGTGTGATAGGAACCGAGTATCACGATCAGAAAGGATACTCAATGGTACTCCACGCAATCTCACAATCTCATGCATGTTCCGCTCTGCCAAAACCTCCGTCGACCGACCAACTCGAAATGGTATGAAATGAGCTACATTGGTCAATCGATCGACAATCACCCAAACTGTGTTATTGCCCTTTGGATTCCGTGGTAAGGCTGTCACGAAATCCATGGTTATATGTTCCCACTTCCATTGTAGAATTGGAAGTGATTGCAACAAACCAGCTACCCTTTGATATTCAGTCTTGACTTGCTGACATACCAAGCACTTCGATAAATAGCGAGCAATCTCCCTTTTCATACCTTCCCACCAGAAATACTGTCGCAAATCTCTATACATCTTCATACCTCCCCGATATACTGAATATGTGGAACTATGAGCCTACTTCATGACTTCTTCACGAACATCTCCTTTAGGCACACATAAACGACTTCCATATCTTAACGAGTCATCTTCATGAATCAACAGATCTGTTCGAAGTCCTGCTTCCACTTGTCCTTGAAATTTCTGCAACCTTGGATCGTATGATTGTGCTTCCTTAAAGTTATCGATCAAGGATGAATGTACTTGCAACTGCATCAACTATCTTGAAGAATTCAGTAGTACAATCTCCAATTCGAATCTCTGAAAATCAGCTATAATCTCTTTTTATGCAGTCAACATTCGTATTGCTGGGAACCGACTTAGAGCATCCGGCACTACATTAAATTTTCCTGAATGGTATTTTAGATCAAGATCATAATCAACCATCAGCTCTAACCATCTACACTGCCTCATGTTGAGTTCTTTCTGTGTGAACACATACTTTAGGCTTTTGTGATCGGTAAACACTTCTACCATTTCGCCCAATAAGTAGCGTCTCCAAATCTTCAGAGCAAAAATCACTGCTGCTAACTCCAGATCATGAGTTGGGTAGTTCTTCTCACGATTCTTCAATTGTCTCGACGCATAAGCTATGACCTTCCCATGCTGCATTAGAACACATCCCAAGCCTTTCCTAGATGCGTCGCTGTGAATAACCATCCCTCCGGAACCATCTGGCACTGTCAAAATAGGAGCGATGGTCAATCTTTGCTTCAATACTTCAAAAGCCGATGCACATTTCTTGGTCCATAGGAATGGTACCTCCTTTCGTGTTAGTTTGGTCAATGGTTCTGCTATTCGAGCGAAATTCTCCACAAACCTTCTATAGTATCCAACAAGTCCAAGAAAACTTTTGATCTCCCCTACATTTTTTGGAATTGGTCAATCACGAACAGCTGCAATCTTTTCGGGGTCAACGGCAATTCCATCTCCGGATACAACGTGACCCAAGAACTTCACTTCTTCGAGCCAAAACTCGCACTTGCTCATCTTAGCATATAACTTTTCTTGTCTCAATGTTTGCAGTGCGATCCTCAAGTGTTCTGCATGCACCTCTTTGCTCCTAGAATAGACCAGAATGCCATCAATAAACACCACTACGAAGTGGTCCAGATACGGTGAAAAGATTCGGTTCATCAAATCCATAAATATTGCTGGTGCGTTAGTAACTCTAAATGGCATCACTAAGTACTCGTAATGCCCATATCGAGTTCGAAACGCTGTCTTGCAAATGTCTTCTGATTTCACCCGAACTTGATGATATCCGGATCGCAAATCCAGCTTTGAGAATACACTCGCGCCACTGAGTTGATCAAATAATTTGTCGATGCGAGGGATTGGGCATTATTCTTAATAGTCACCCGATTCAATTCTCGATAGTCAATGCACATCTTCCACGAGCTATCCTTCTCCTTGACTAGAAAAACTGGAGCTCCCCAGGATGAAATGCTGCTGCGAATCTAACCTTTCTTTCGTAATTCGGTACCTTGTTTCTTTACCTCTTCTAGTTCCATCGGCGCCATTGGATAATAAGCCTTTGAAATCGGCGCTGCTCCAGGAATAAGATTAATCGCGAACCCCACATCTCGTTTTGGCGGTATACCCGAGATGTTCTTGAACACATCCATGAAATCCCAAACTGCTATCAGCGCTTCATCTGCAACTTGTTTACGAACTTTACCTTTCATTAAAAGGTTTCCTTCATCATGAATTTGCAAGTTTGTTCTAAGACTTGTGGGTTATTAGCCCACTACTCTTCCGCTACGCTACTTTGAGGCGGGTCGGCCAAAACTTCTTCAATCAACCATCTGATCGGCCTTGAAGCGGTCTGTACCATCTCCCGCTGGGGTTAATCTCAACTACTGCAATCATCATAGGTTCTCCTGTGTTTCTCCTTATTCTTTGAAACGCGAACGGACTGGTCACTACGGGACAAGGGGAAAGATGAAGGATATATCGTGGTCGTTGGTTTCAAGTTCATGATAAGACATAAACTCGTAAGTAATGACACCGAGAAGAAACAAAATAATCCAACAACCATAAGTCAAGAAAATGAATTAAAATGGTACTCCAAGTTACCTAAATAGAGTACCGCATTGTAACCATGCTGCGGTACATAGTTATAATCACATTACTCCATTCAAGTCGCTCAAATCCTACTATCAGAATCGATGGAATAAGAAAGAAGAAACAATAAGGAATTAGGAGGATTCCAAGTTGAGATGCAAAGTCATTTCCATATCGTCAAGATAACAAAGTTAAGGGAAAGATAAGATTCAAGAATTCGAATGACAAGACAATAATGTAACATGACATGTTCCTAAAATTCTGGGTCTTAAGGACAATGTATTGGGTACCATACCTAACTACAAATTGAACCAAACCCCAGCTAACCTAAAACTTATGGCTCTGATACCAAACAAAATCTTGTCACGCCCCGCTTCCCAAAATACAAAAATTTTGGGACGTAACAAAGCTAACCATACTACCTATGGCAAGAAAAGATCCTTTCGTAGTCACATTACGGCTGTCAATTAGATATCAAAAACAATAAACTACCAAATCTATCTATCACATGTCCAATAGCCACAAGAACAATAACTGGAAAAGATAGCGGAAGCAATAAAGATCTAAGGAATAACTAACCCGCATAAGAGCTATATCAATGAGGTAGTCCTCACTGATCAGCGATCCGGTCGAATACTCACATGCTATGTCAAGTATCTGGGCCATGCAAAACCCAGACGTCAGTGCGTCGTAAATATCAAAATAATAGTAATAACCAAGATATGATGCTATAATTAAACATGGGTATAAATAATAAACACAGGTATAATACAGTGAGCTACATGTATATGATGTGTATCCTAAAGTCTGTGCTTCTAGCTTATCTATTTTATAAGTTTTTGAAATCAATTAATGGAATCGTCGATGTAACTCAATAGTATCCCATGCGTGCCCGGGACCGTGGTCAAGAATTTTGGGGCTGAATCCGAGACGTGCCGCTAAGCAGTAAACAGGTATCAGATACAGACGAATGATGTCAGCAGCATCATTCCGGGGCCAGCCAAGCCTGTATAGACTGATCAATATCTAGAAGTATCGAACTGTTGAGTTACAAGTCATGTTTCATTATTGGTTTCCCCTTACCCCCAGGTTTTGTGTTCAAGTCGGGTATTGATGAAATAAATCTAATGCCAACATAGGATCAAGCAGGTACCGGTCTTGTCTATGTAGGCAACAAGTCATGTTCGTCAGGACAATAAATCAAGATTGTCGGCATTAGTAAAAGATTCAAGTAACAAGTCTGGTAATGTGTCGTGGACATATCATGCAATGTATATTAACCAAAATAGACACCGAATGTAAAACTATAACTAAAATCGAAACACGGTAAATACAACTAATGCCAGGATGCATATGTATCTATCTGTGATAACCGTTTTACGTCTGTTACCAGGTATATGGCAATTGATTGGATGCGAAAGTTTGTTGTGTGTGTTTTGTAAATAATCGCAATCAATACGGTGTCGCAAATAGGTAGCCGCGATGAGTACGGGTCGTCCGCAGGGAAACGTGAACTTCTTTTCTTACTTTAGACGAGTTAATAAAAGAGAGAAGGGATTATTGTCGTTTTAATTTAAGATAGATAGAAAATTTTATAATAGAAAGGCTTGTAGGGTTTATAGGACTTAGTAGTTAATAGATGAATGTTAGAAATGATTCTTTTTATGTTTTAATTGTTTAAAACTAGAGAGATAGCAATGGATGTGGATTAGGGGTTCTTGGAGGGAATTAGGGTTTCCCACTATTGCCCCTTGTCCTTCCATTGATCTATATTAATCTCAAGCCCTTAATAAAAACAAGTGTTTAACTAATCCCAAATTGTGGTCGTGACTATCAATAAATTGATAGCGCGTCCGATAAGTGGGTTAACATTTATTTTGCTAAAATTTATAAATATTAAAATGTCAAAAGAAGTTAAAAGATATTTCATCTATTATTCTACCCTATCCTGCAAACCCTAGTAAACAAGAAATTACTCGCTCATGGTTAGTAGCGATTTAGAAGAGATGTTGAAGATGAATAAAACCATAATTAAAAGTACAGAAAATTAATGCGGAAAAATAATGTGTGAAGTAAATGCGGAAAAGTAAATGAAAAAAGAATTAAAACAAAAGTTACCTTTATTAATCAACTATGTCATTATAACTTTCTTCTTAAAAGGTAGATTACAAGAACTCTAATTTCGCTCGTAGATCTCTCTTTTGAACATTTTATTTGAGATCTTGAATTTTTGGATTTTTGATAGACAGCTCCCAGTCCTTTATCTCTGAAAGTACAAACCCTAAATGCCATATTAGAGCGGTTGAAGTTACGACCATGCCCCAAAAATTCCAGATCCTACGGCCTCTAAAGAACTGCGGAACCGCCGCCTATACCCCTTGTTGACCGTGGATCCGCTGCCGTATTATGGGCTTGTGCATCCAATTTTCTCGTGGCTTTTCTTCTTAATATTTGGAGATCTTTTTGATATATAGATTCTGAAAATATTGCCTTTAGTCTCTGCAGTTGCTAAATTCCTCGATTTGCTTCTAAAATTTGGCAGATTCGGTTTTGTAATTCAATTTGACTTAGATCTTCTATATAGATTTCAGACCTGAGCTAATCTTTTATAATACCTGCACAATATCTCAAATCAAAGTGTTAGTAGTATTTGGTATTTTTGAGATATTATTCCAACCATTTATATGATATAATATCTTAAGAATATTGATTAGGAAAATTTATATGATATGCATATTTTAATTACTAATATTTCATTTAAATATTATATGCATATATATTCCCTAATTATATTAATTTTTAAATGAAGAAACATATGATAATAAAATTTTACAAATAAACCCACATATGTTATTTATTTACAATTAACACCTTTTAGCATTTAATAATAGTAGGGAAAATATTCATACAAATGTGCAATATTTCTGACTAATCAAATACCCCCAAATTTATCTTTGATCATCCAGAGCAAATTATTTATTAAAAATAAAAAAAACTTGCGCACTTTAATAGGCAACACGATTGCACTTAGCTCGTGCAACAAGCCTTTAAAGCTCTAGCTGTCCCCAGCAGGAGGGGTGTTGTCTTCTGAGGGTTTTCAGCGGATTACACCCATAAAATCCCAAAATTTAAGAAAGAAGATGAAAATTACATAAAAAGATAAGGAACATTTGAAAGAAGAAATTAAAAATAAGAGTTTTAAACTACACTAGCTTTTTAGTTGCCATGGGCTCTTTCTTAATGGTCTTGAAAAGATATCAGAAATCACATCATCCCTCAATAAAATACCGTCTTTAGTCTTCCTTCCTATCTTTCCTCCAAATATCGATCATATACCCCTATGTGTGTGTAAAAGATATCCCTACACTTGGAGAATTCAATTCATGCTATCATACCCTTGTCCATCTTTCTTAGTACATTTTAGTCGGTGAATGTTTTAGATGGATTTGCTCACACAATCTTCATGCGACTGTTAATACTTCTTGAGGTACTAACCAACCGATTACCAAATGTGCTAACTTATTAAGGTGTAATGTAACACCTTAGGATTTCGATTAGTGTTAATTAAGCGATAGTGCGGGTTTTCTGTAAAAAGTTTACCAATTCGGTTTCCTCACATTTTATAATATTTAATTAATAATTTATTATTATTTGTTATGGGCTTGCACACACGTGTGCACGTTAATGTGAGGATTTGTTTGTGATAATCTAGTTAGTGACCATGACAACTTAATCCAAATCCTAATCCTTGCTTTGCTTTAAACCTTAAACCTTTGATTTTTTGTGAGAGATATTTTCCTTTTGGGTTTTGGATTGGGAGGTGGCGGCAATGGTGAGTCATGAGAGCCATTGCTTGCATTAATGAAGAGTTAATGCTTGGTACACTCACCCTTATTCTCACCTCTCTCTTTAACTCACTCACTCACTCTCATTCTCTCTCACTTATTTCTTTCTCATCTTTTTCTTCATACTCCTCATTCTCGACTGAACACATAACCCTTCCTTCACAAATCTTCACTAAATATTCATAAAATCTTACCCAAATCACTTCTAATGACTTGTTTTGCCTCTAAGATGCCTTAGAGCTTGGAAATCTAGGATCTTTGAGCTTGTGTGAATAGGTAATGATCTCTATCTGTTAAATATGTGATTTTTGTGTTGTGTAGCTTGATAGTTTCAGTTTAGAATGCGTAAAGTTTAGTTTCGTGCGAATATCGTATTTTTAGGTCTCGGATGATCTGCTATCAAACCAGGTATTTGTTGGAAAAGTTCCCATCACAGTGACCTAGAAGATACCCTCAAAATACGAGCCCATTACTTCAAGAACATGCAGCAGATTTATTGGTTCTGGCCGCAATTTGCGGCCAGAGTGGGGGCTGGGGTTGTGTGTTTTGGTGTAGGGGTCTCTGGGGTTGTTTGTGGTCTCATGGTACTTGCAACTTTCACAAATTGTTGGTATAGAAAAATCTGGGATCACTTTGCTTGTTTTCTAGTGTTTCGATTACGCGCGTTACGTTATCCGACACGGTTCGTATTCTTGTGTAGCTGTTGCTCTTAGGTTGGGTTCGTAGTGTCGCTACGCACGTTAGCCACTAGACGAACACTTGAGAGTATGTTTGGAGTTGGTGCATCGGTCAAACGTAGTTTGTACGTATTATTGGTCAATTGCTAATAGACACTTGTTTGTATGGTTTTATGATCTTAGGGTCGCAGGCGAGGACTTCGGACGCTGCAAAGAAGGGAAAGCAAGTGGTTGGCTTTATTTAGCCCAAGATCATCCGTGAGTAGATTTAACATCTACAGAGGAATCGCCCGCATGGCGTTATGCGTCTGGGCTAGATATGATATGACATTAGCCGCATGTTTATTTGCATATATAGAGATTGTGCATGAACTCATTTCATATCATTACTTGTTGTGCTTAGACTTGTACCCATTGGACACTGCATTATTATTGACGGTTCATGTCGCACGAGCACTGATTGTATGCCACACACACCGTCGATAATTACCATGACACGCACTGTACACATACCTATGTGATATTGTATGGTTAGTGACATTTAGATATTTATTCATGTCCTTTGCGCATATGACATATAGCATACCTGTATACCTACATGCTTACACATATACCTTGCCATACATACATACTAGCTACACATATACCTATATGGTAGGGTACCATTAGTGACAGGTATATACACATATGAGATATAGCTATATGTACATCTTGCATACATACTTACATGTACTCCAATATACCTTGTTATAGTTACATGTTCATCTTTATATGGTGTTGCGTTGGATTTTGGATATTAGGAACCGCATGATATATTTAATAACTTGTTGCAGTTAAATAGCGGTTTTTCCTTTATACGCTCATATTACTGTTTATGTTGCGTATATTATATTTCATGGATTTTCGCATTGAGATATGGATTTCCTATGATGTTTTCTGGATTTGAGGACCGCGGTAGTACATGAAATTATGCATTATTGGAAATACCCGGTTTCTTTTGATATGATCTTTCAGTGCGTCCACCATGAGATTTCTCGGTTCCGAGATTTGTGATATATACCCGATGCGAGGAGTGGAGTGGTCTGTGTGCGGGTACATGGTGAGGCCCAGAGGTACCCCGGGGCAAGATTGTCGCAGATGATGGCGATGAGCTCGAGGCAGGGGAGTACTACCTTACCGGTGACAGTATTGGACTCGGCGGTGATCGCGAGATACCGACCGGAGTCATGTACGTATGGATACGTGGAATTTCGAATGTCGAAGATGGGCATTCGGGTTTCGGTAGCGTATGATACGTACCCATCAGATCCAGTCGTGGTGACGACGCCTGATAGATCAGTTTTTATGTATCGATGCTGGGCACTAGTTTTCATGGTGTTTTCGGGTGTCGATGTTTGACACTCTGGTTTCGTGAGACTTACAGGATATGAGGGCCGATATTATGGTCGCTATGAGGACCGATATTATGGTCGATATGAGGGCTGATTTTATGGTCTATATGAGAGCCGATTTGAGAAATTTGGGATTTAGATTGTCTTGATGGACACTGGTCCTGCCATGATGAGGATTCCGTGAGGATGACATGTTTTATCCCATACCCCGCATTTATTTTATATGCATTGGTTCATGTATTAGTTGTACCTGATAGAGTACCTTTCATGACAGTTGCATACATATGGCCATTTATTGCTATTAGCTTGCATGTGATAGAATCGCGCAGTACGTCCATACTTGCGATTACCTGCATATGTTTTTTACTATTCACGAGTTGACAACTCACCCTCGTTGTGCCACAGAGTTGTACATGTTGTCCCTCAGAGCAGTCAGAGGCAGGGGCTTTCATCTATTGTATTATCTTTTGCAGCGGATACCGCTACGGCTGACTGGGTGTAGTTTTGCTATAGGTAGGTTTTGCGGTTATCCGATGTTGCTCATTGTATATTCGTTGTATCCAGTACTCTCCATCAACCATTTTCATGTATTGACTTAGAGACGAGTTGTGAGGACGATATTGTGTATTATTTGTGACTTGGAGATTTTCATGCTGTTCACTTTATATCGTCTTTTTCTTCGCTACGGCGTCGTATATCTGTCGTGGTGGTTATTTCCGCCCTTGGGCATGGATTTGCTCCCGTTTGGGGATGCTTTACTTATAACTTTTGTTGTACCCTTTTTGAGGGCTTGTTTTACAAAGGAGGTGCTGCCAAATTTTAAAGGAAGTAAAATTAGACTTTAAAGAATTTTGATTGAGATTTCAAAAGTTTTAACAATATTATTATCACTTACTACTTTTGATGGTTTAGATTGCTGGGTTTTTGGCTTGCTTGAATTACGTTACGCCTAGAGCGTAGTTTAAGGGCCATCACGTGCTAAATTTTGGGTCGTGACACGTAATTAGCGATATTCTCGTCTTGCAACACCTAAGGCTTAGTAGCGACTCCCAAACCAGTTGGTCTAAGACACTAGGTGATAGGGCACCCTCGCTACATATATTTTTATGTTGTCTTAAGTAATCACAAAACCAGTGTTCATTTTTTTCACCATTTATATTTTTGTGTCATATATATATATATATATATATATATTTTCATGCTAATTCTTTTAGGCAAGAGCATTTCAAGGTATTCTCTACTATTCCAAGTTTCAAGATGTGTGTAAGTGCATATAGTAGGGTATCAATGTTCAGAAATTTGGACTTAAGAATATGGACTATTTTTCAGACTTATTTCTATACTCAGATTAGTAATTTCCTTCATCTTACTAACCCTTGGGATAACAGCTCATAACTACCTATTACTAACTTCGTTTTAAAATATCTAATTTTCTTGCATTTCTTAAATCTCTTCCTATCTTTCGTATGTATTTTTTTAATTTCTAACTTTTATTTTCAAAATATTATATATATATATATATATATATATATATATATATATATATATATATAGTGCCATGTGCCAAATGATATTTCAGTGAATACAAACCTTCCACCAAATCTGTTTGCAGCAGTGTCATCCCTGATGTTGTTCTTCGAGCGCATAAACCTGTAGACTTGGGTGGAGAATAATATGTGCAAAAGATAGTCAAATGAAAAACTACCCCTAAATTTGTTTGTTCACCGCCGAAAACTGGGAAGAAAGACGTCTTGCCTGAATTTGGGGGCAGATACTATTTAGGTTTATCCGTCCACCTCTCCGAAGATACCAAGCCGATTTATGGCACCGTGTATCGGAGGTTTGGACGGATGCGGCCGTTGTAGCAGACTTCGTCAGATTCCCCCTCTTTTGCGAGGGGTTTTTGATTATGGGGACGCTCTTCCCTGCAGACGCAAGCCCCTGCAGTTAATTACGTTACCGCGTCGCGGTAACGACTTTATCATGCTCCAGAAGGTCACTTCATGTCGTGTGTTTTTGTTTTATTTTTGGTTGCTCGTGGATTGTATACGGAGACTAATTTATGTTGTCGCCCGTAGGGCATGGATTAGTCCAAATCCGTATATTCTTAGATTTGGGTTTGGGTTGATTTAAAGATTGTTAATCTCATTTGAGATTAAGATCAACTTAAATATTTGTTAAGAATACGTTAGTCCAATTTTAGACTAAAATCTACTTAACAAGGGTTTATGATCATCTTGATCTAACAAAAGAGCGTTTGGGCTCTATCATTTTAGTTTAAGGACGTTACGGTCCATTGTTAGTTTAAGGACGTTGCGGTCTATAGCTTAGTTTAAGGACGTTGCGGTCCATAGGGTTGTGCCCGTCAATTTGGGAGTACACCAAAGAGTTGTTGGTTATCGGGACCCACCACCTCTCAGAAGACGCTGAAGAATTACGACATGTATCAGAGGTGTGAGGAGATGTACCCTTGAACCAATGTCTGTTGGGAGATCTGTAGTCGTGTTTGGGACTAAGAACAATTTGGAGAATGATGAGCACATAGGCTCGGTTGGTCTGAATTGGGAATTTGGTCAACTTGGACTCAACCCACTCAGTCTTTGAATAAAGTGTTAAACGCTTGCTTGGGGTTCAGTCCCTTTTCTGTGCAAATAATGCTGAGTTTTACTTTCCCTTTTCTTTTTCTTTCGTTTATTTTTATGGAGTGGTAAACACTCTTTATGGCGCCCGTGTGTGGAGCACGTGGGGTGCTTGGCGCTGAGCGCCAACCACTGAGTGCTAGGCACTCCTTATTGAGCAGTGCCCACATGAGGGACATGTGAGGCGCTTGGCACTGAGCGCCAACCATTGAGTGCTAAGCACTCTTTATTGAGCAGCGCCCACGTGAGGGGCACGTGAGGCGCTTGGCGCTGGGTTTTTCTTTGGGTGTTCTGTTTTGAAGAGTTCAATTGTTTGTTCTTTTCTGGATTTTTGATTCCCAAGAACAAGTTCATCCCATGAGAATTAAATTCTCATTTGTGGGAGACTTGTTTCATGGACCTCAGATCCAGAGAAAGAACTATGTTCTTTAAGAAGAGTTAAACTCTTGGATATGCAGATGAGATGCTCTGATCTCTATTTTTTTATATACCTCGAAGAAAGGTATTCTTCTTTCTTCCTTCTTAAAGCTTTCTTCTTTCTTTTTCTCAAAGCTTATGGGGGGTTTCTCTCTGTTAGACTTGAAGTCTTGGGTCTTTTATGTAGTAGAGGAAGGTTTGTTGATTTAGTTAAGGAAATCTCTCATTGAGAGATTTTTTAATCGATTCGGGGATTTTATCCACCGTTGGATCTTTGATCCAAGGACTTCTGTTTTACAGAAGATATTTTTCTTATTTTTAACAAGATTGGGAAAATATTTTCCCGTACAGAGCTTATTCTGTAGCTTGGTGATTTTTAATCACCATTGGATCTTTAATCCAACGGTTCTCTGTTTTACAGAGGGTAATCTTTCTCGTTTAGAAAGATTTTGAGAAAATATTTTCTCAACAGAATTCAATTCTATATTTCGATAATTTGTCATCCCCGTTAGATTTTTGATCCAATGGCAGGGAACTTTTAGTTTTGGCCCGGGCGCTTTCGTGCAAGGCATGTAAGGCGCTGCCTCAGAGTTTTTAACTCTCGACGCTGGCGCCCTCGTGCAAGGCACGTGAGGCGCTGCCTCAGAGTTTTTCGCTTATTTAATAGATTTTTTTTGTGCTTTGCACATTGGCGCCCGCATGAAGAGCACGTGAGGTGCCATCATAAGATTTAATTCTATCCGAGACAGTACATACATGCTTTGCATGTGGAGATTTCCCTTTATTTTTATTTTTATTTTATTGTTATTATTTTATAAGGGAGCAAGTTTTGAGACAATTTTTGCGGGAACAAATGCTCCCCACTACTTTGCCCACGTAAGTATGTACGTGGGTGAAGTAGTGCAAAGTTATGCATGGACATAGAATTGAGGGCTTAGGAGACAAGTTTAAGGTCTTTGTAGCCTAAGAATTTTTTCATCTTCATGAGCCGTAAGGGTCTCAAGAAGGTTTTTTCTCCCTACAAGTCGAGAGGATCTCGTAGGTGCAAATTCTCCTTAGAAATCGTGATGATTTCTAAGTGTTCATCGCCTCCGTGAGCTGTAAGGATCTCACTCGGGTATTTTTCCTTACGAATCGTTAGGACCCGTAAGTAGCTTATTTATTTCATTGGCGAATGTGGCTCTGGCAAATGTGGCCCGTAGATAGTCCATCTTGACCTCCTTGTAGGGTAGCGATGTCTTAGGAAACATGTTTGGATCTGCCGCCTAAGACTTTTCAACTTTATGAGCCGTGAGGGTCTCATAAAGACTTTTCTCCCTACGGGTCGAGAGGATCCCGTAGCTGTATTTTCTCCTTAGGAGCCGTGAGGACTCCTAAGTGCGTTTTCTCTTGAGAGTCATAAGGATCTTACAAGAGAATTTTCTCCCTTACAAGTCGAAAGGACCCTTAAGTGGTTTATTCCCTCCTCGTCGATATTCGACTTTGGAGAGTGTGGCTCATGGATAGTATGCAATAGACCATCTTAGACCCATACAGATGGGCGATGGATAATCCCATATCCATTGGTGTTTGACATCAGAGATGATATACGGGTGCTCAGTGGAGACTGGGTACACTGGACGGACTCGCCGAGAACTCCCAGATGGTATTATACCTTACGTCAGATGGCAGTTCTCTGGTGACACTGGTACAGGTTACTCTGTAGACCCGAGATCGTCCATAGAGTCTTGTGTGATTCCCACTGTGCTTTGATTTCCACCTTACCACGTCCAAGAGGGCATGCAAAACGGTGGTTTTTGGGTACAGTCCCGAATCACATGGAGGCAATGAGCGATAGGAGGGGATTCGTCTCTCCCGGTATAGGGGGTTGATGTTGCGCCGTGTTCGATTGGCTATAACCGGAAATCCCTGGCCAGGGTTGCTGAGATTTACTGGTAAGTGTTACCAGTAGTTTTTCGAACTGTTATGGACCTTACATCGGCATGACTTATCGAGCTACTGGGGTCTGACGTTTACCACCCCTAGGCGAGATATGCGACATATCAGACGAACAGACCGGACTGTACGGTAAGTGTTACTGGTTGGATTCACAGGAGTGTGAGCGGGCTTGCTCGTCGATCTTCTGATCGCTAATACCCGGGTGGGCGTTACGTTTAGCAGACCGCTTGCGGCTTGTGGGTGTTTGATATGATCATCACCTGCTACAGGCGTATTGACGAGTCTTTAGAGTCCTACACAGAGATTTCCTGGCTCAAGCGAAACGAAATAGGAGCGCATATGAGATATGTGTGGGACCGAGAATAATACCAGTATGTGATACTGTATTCTATTCTCGCGATATGATCATGGGACGGTTATATGTGATATAGCCGGGTTACCGAATCAAATGTTGATTCGATACATTGATACACATGATATTAGTCAGTTATATGCATTATGACCGGATCATTAAATCAAGTGTTGATTTAATGATTTAATGTATAATTATATATTTGATATATTACTTTGCATTAACTAGTATTGGTTCACTCAAGATTGATTTTCTCACTTGAAATGCACAAGTTGTATATGTGATATATTTTTGTGCACTTGTTTGTATCATGTTTGATGATACATGCAAACTTGGGTTTGTGTTCACTTTAAACCATGTTTAAGTGAATGGTTAGGGTTTTATTATCTTCTCTTGATTATTTATTTTATTTATTTATTCTTTTTAACAAGAAAAGAAATGGTTGCTTCTTTTGGATTTACTTTGAAGCTTCATGAAGCTTTGAAAAGTTCAACCATTTTTGTTTCTTTTGCTTAACCTAACCATTCACCTAACCCTAGTTTATTCTCTACACTTAACCATGGTTGCATTATGATAACCATCACTTGTTTTTCTATTATTGATAATTCTTTTTTCATTTCTTCTTCTTCATCTTCTTCATGAAGAGAAAAAGAAAACCTTTGCTTGAAATTTCTAAGTGATGATTCCAAGTGAGAAATCCAAATCAAAAGTGAACCCACTTCTTATTTCTTCATCCTCTACCACTTGCCATGTACTATAGGGTGTTTTCTTCACAAGTTTCATGACTTGGTGAAGTTGGATCTTGATCTTGAGTTGCCTTGACGTAGATCATCTTCGGCATCGAAGTCGACGACCTAGCACGATCATTTCTTCGACGAAACCATCGCTAGAGTCCGGGATCCGATGATCGCAACGGAAGGACGTCAACGCGGAGCTATGGAGGTGGAGGACCGGATCTACAAAGGTTGTATTTCCGTTCACTTATTACTAAAGCAGTTTACTAGCTTGTAGTTTCGCCTAATTTCTAGTTAACGATCCGTATAGGGTTCTTTGGCACATAGAAAAATTTGAATTGGCCATGTTTGATCACTTATGGAACCTCATGTGTGTGCCTAGGAACCCTACAGTGGTATCAAAGCCTAGCTAGAGCCTTAGGCGATGCGTAGACGAAATTAGAAACCCGATCGAACCCGAAACCCTAACTCAAAATCACTCTCTGGAAATTTTCTGGAATTTTGGATTTTTGTGAATTAAAAATTACCAAAAAATACAGCAGGGTTTTCTAGGAGTTACTGTAAAGCACGTGCACCTAACTCGACTAAAGCGCCATGGAACCGCGGCCCTACCCTAGCATGTGCGGCGGTTCCGCGGCCAAAAAATTGCTTCTTGGCACGTGCTTTGCACAGTAATGTCCAATATTGATTGCTGTATTTTCTGGGAATTTTTAAAGTTTACTCAACAGTTAAGTTTTCTGGGTTGTATTGGGGACTCGGTGTTTCGATCAGGATGTCTAATTTTGTAGATGTGTTTTCCAGATAATTTTTGAATATGTTAAAAAGTTCGACCGGATATAAATACCCAATTTTTCCCTTGCCGGGAAATTTCCAAGTGTTGGATTTTTCCGTGGTTTAAGAACGTTCTAAGTAGTGCAAGTAACGCAATGGTCCCTCTAGAAGACAACAAACCTTAACTCGATTATGTGACCGTCTTGAACTGCCCTTTGAACCTTAGGGTTTGGGGCAGTACGGCGTGCCATATGTGAGGTGTTGGCTTGACCCTTCTACGGCTGGACCGTTGGTACCGAGACATGAAGTGAATGTTTTTAAACTTATATCATGTGTTGATCTGTTTCGGGAAAACTTGGGTGTTTGATTGTTCGATCGGAAAGTTTAACATTTTCTATTTATCTGGAATGTGATACAATAATTGGAATTCACAAGTAGTTATGAGATAACTGAATGAATGTTATAAATCAAGCACTTTGGTCTCACTTGATCGGTTGCCACGGAGTTTTGATGTGATCAAAAGTCCGTCGCAATCACGCAGCGTACGCGGATACTCGCCGGGTAAACTTAATAGACAGCCTCACCCCATAGCCCCGACCAAGTGACTGTAGGAGAACCCCGTCGCCAAAAGCATCCGTTCGGGTGCTTGCGGCAGCGGTGTTCCGCCTTGGTGCACTTCGTCGACGGCGTCGGGGGTGCAGCCGCCTACTAAAAGTTTGCGACGAGCATTCGATCAGAATGTCGGGAATCCTGTTGAATTGCCCGACTTGATATTGAAAAGAGTTTTCGATAATGAGACTAAAATGCGGGGTTTATAATTGTTAGGCATGCGATGTCTAAGGAATTCATTTGGTTAGGCATGCGATGTCTAAAGAGTTCCAACTGTTGTAGTTTTACACTTTCTTTTCTGTGATCGTAAGTGTAATATGTGATATCGCCGGTTTCGTTGCTATATGTCAACGACAATTTGGATGCGCATATTTACTTACGTTGATAACATGTGATGTTATGTGTTGCTGGATATGTTATATTGGATCGTCGTGTTTGAATAGCCGGGGTTTTTTTTATGTGAGATGAATGTTTTTCATTTTCATTCATGTAAAAACTTGTATGTAATATTCTTTTATTGGGACACTTCCAGGTTGCGGAAGATGTCACCTTTTGTATATTATTTACTTTTCCGCACTAGGATAGACCCAAGGAGGGGAGCACAAGTAACCGGGTTCTAGGGTCCAGTGGGAGACCATCTCGAGGAGTCGAGTTCGGGTCTCCTAACCCTAAAATTGGTAGGGTTGCTTGTCGCTCTCGTAGGGGTCTAGGGGTGGGGGATTGGCTATTCATCACGACCGTGGAATCCGTGTTTTATACTGGCTCGTATTAAAAACACGGACGTCCTAGTATATCCAATATTTCATATGATATTTTCTGCTGCGTTATCTGTGATGTGATCATGTGATATGTTCAGATAGATATAGTATATAGTATATATGATATATTATATAGACGTTGCTTATGTTTTACACCCGCGCTAGCCCTGCCCCGCTCTGCCGTTAGTTACCTAACCTAACGGTGCAGACGGGACATCGAGGCGAATACGGATGGTATAAGCGTACGTTATATTTATCTGTGATGTTTAGGTGGACTTAAATGATGGGACATTCATTAATGAGATTAATGAAAGAAAATAAACCTAAAAGATGTTGTGGAATCGAATTTTAAAATAAAACAGGTAGCTACAGTTCTTGCTTTGCATCGCGGTGTTCCTTGTAGAACATCCTGCACCTTATTCAATAAGGAAAGGACCGAGATCCCTTCACCGGGAGTGACTCCTTTAGCAATAACTGGAAGATGCTACAACCCTCGGCATGTCTTTTGATTGCTTCTATAGTTTTTGCTTTGCACAGCGGTATATATGATATATCCTGCACCTTATTCGATGAGGAAAGGGCCGACGATCCCTTCACCGGGAGTGACCCCTTTAGCAAAACTAGAAAAGCCTAAAAAACACTCCATTTAAAAACCATTTGATTCTGCAGCGAGATCAAGTTCAAAGCGTTAAAAGTTTTCAAAAAAACCATTCGCAACCCTCCGTCATTTTAGGAAGTAGAGTACTTAGTATTCGTGCTGTGTTTGTTGACCATAGTCAAGGCACAGTGTACGGTAGCTAAGTGATGTCTTCCTACACCGCATATGATGCGATTAGTTAGGACAGTCGCGTGACTTTGTTGACCTTAGTTAAGGGTCATGTGGGTGGGTCTAATTAATCACGAAATGACGGGTAGAACTTGACTAGTACTTATGATTTGTTGACCATAGTTAAGGTCATAAGTGCTAGGGGTAAAAACCTTTATCGGGAGTTTCAAGTGTTGAAATTTGCAATGAGATTGCATACCTTCTATATCATAGTTGGATCCCGATACCCACTGCGAGTAATTGTTACTCCTGGAAGAGTTTTGCGCCTTACAATTAGCCGATCAAGTAGGTGTCTAGAAAGGTGTCAACGGGGTTACGCCTCTGGGAAAACGAGGTTTACTGTAATTAGGTCCGTGCGAAAGCACGGGGAACCTCCCTCAAAGTACCGACACTGGCCTGGATGAAAGATTGGCGAACTTGTAGAGTGTAATTAATCCCGGCTAGTCTTTCCTTTTAAGGTTTGAAGGAAGATTTGATAGAAACAGTGGGAGCCATCCTGATTAGATAAAATATATAACCAATCTAATCTTGCAAGAGTGCACGCAGAGTGTTTTCTTCTCTCTCTTTCCAGGTAGCGACCATATCACGCCTTAATCAAGATAATAATATAGATGTATTGACCAAACCCGCTTGTTATACTGAGTTGGGGAACGTTGGTCCCGCTCCAACTTATAATTGTTATAAGACCGAGCAGGAAATAGGGGAATACCAGAATTCCTATGCCGCCCAAACGAAAAAAGTGCATATGATGCATCTCCTTCGGGTGTGTTCATTATAAAGAACTGTTTCTCAGTGTCCTCTACGTCCTAGGTATTAGATACCGGATCAGGATCCCGCAAATGTAATCCGTTACATGGGTTACAGAAAGGCAGAGAACTGAGAACGGGTGATAAGTTTCATGAGACAGAAAGCGGGGCAAGTGTTGCAGCCAAGTCTGTTGATCACTGTCATCCTGTATTACCAGTACATTGATTCTGAACGAATGTTATTAGATACCGAACCTGATATACAAAATCATATCAGTCTCTTTATTAGTAAAGAAATGATAAAATTTTGTATTGTTGGATAATGTTCTGAACATTTCCTATTTCAAAAGTTGATTGGTTCAGGCACGTTATCTAAAAGTATTGACGTTCTAAATCAAACTATAGTTCCTAGTATACAGAACAGACACAAGAGGAAGAGTTCAGAAATGAACGATTCCTTCTTGAGGTATTGTAGACTAGGTCATATCAATACGACCCGACTGACTGAAGTTACATTTAGATGCATATTTAAATCAGTTTGAATTTACATCTTATGAAACTTGCCAGTCATGTCACAAAGATTAGATGACCATAGCTCTGTTTATTGGAAACAGAGAAAGAGTTAGTAAACTCTTGGGACTGATACATGATGATGTGTGTAAGGTCCCCTGTCTACACATGCCAGGACCGGTTCTTTGTACTTCATTACATTCTCTGATGATCTCTCAAGATTCAGCCATATGTTCCTGTTGAAACATAAGTCCGAAGTTTTTGAGATATTCACAGAATATAAGTTAGAAGTAGAGAACCAAAAACCGGGTATAAGTCTTATGTCCTATGATGAAATCAGGGAGGAGAATACTTGTGCATGGAATTCCTGGACTATTCTAAAGGAGAATGAGATTCTCTCTCAGCATTACTCCTCCGAATACACCACAACACAACGTTGTATCGGGGTAGAGCAATCACACCCTATATGATATGGTGCGCTCTATGATGAGTACTACTGAGTTTCCTATTTCCTTTTGGGAGTTATGCACTTATGAAGTTGCATACCTATTGAATAGGGTTCCGATCAAATCAGTTGCCTACCACTTCATATGTGATATGGAAAGGGAAGAGCCCATATCTTAAGTTAGTTAAGATTTAGGGTTGTCCGACCTATGTCTAAAAGCAAAATCCGGACAAGCTCGAGGCAAGGTCGGTTATGTAGAACTGGAAATGTTCCAGCTATACAAACTGCAGCTGATGATTTGGTAGAACCGAAGGATTCAATAGTAACCAACGAACCTCAGCCTCTCCGCCGATCTAGTAGGGTTCCTCATCCACCTGAGAGATACTTCTGTTTCTCTATGACAGTGGGAGCGAGGAATGCATCATGAGATGATGACCCAACTAGTTTCGAGCTGGCCATCAAGAGTGGGACTCTGTAAGAATGGCTGGATGCTTGGCCATCTAAGATGGAATCCTTATACACCAACAAAGTATGGACTTTAGTTGCTTTATCTGAAGGGTTAAATCCCCATCAGGAGCAAGTATATCTTGAGAAGATTACTTGGTGTACATAGAAAAGTTGAGACTTTCAAAGCTAGACTTGTTAAAAGTTTGCATCATTGACCAGGTATGGATTATGATGCAACCTTTTCTAATTAGCTATGCTTAAGTCCATCCAGATCCTACTTGCCATGGCTACATACCATGACTACGATATCTGGCGGTTGGGTGCCATGACTGCTTTTCTAAGTGATGTTTTAGAAGAGTGCGTCTATAAGTACACAGCCAGAGGGCCTCGTAGACAGTGGGAGCAGCGAAAACGCGAGCAAGATGTTTTATGTGATAACGCAGGCATCGCGGAGTTGGAACGCCTGTTTTGATATGTTAGTCAAAGAGTTTGACATCATCAAACTGGTAGATGAACCTTGTATAAACAAAAGGGTAGTAGGGAGTATGGTGATGATCCTCGTAGAGTACGTGGATGACATACTCTTGATAAGAAAGGAGTTTCCTATGCTACGATCGGTCAATCTCCGCTTATCACAATGATTCTCCATATAGGATCAAAGTGATACCTCCTAAATTCTGGGTTTTTGGATCTATGAGATAGATTTGATTGGATGCTAGGATACTCACTAGTTGTAGTGAGATGGTATCAATTGATCCTGGGGAGAATCACTGGAAAGGTTCCAGAGTGATAAGGACGACTGAAAGTCAGTCACAGGCATTGTCTTTACCCTCAGTAAAGGGACGGTATGTTGGAAGAGTTCCAAGTTAGATACCGAGGCATACTAGAAGATAAAGGCTGGATACATCGCTACTGAAGATGCTACCAAAGAGGCAGTCTGGATGTATATTTGTTCATGTGATGAACTTAGTTCCTCCATTGTGTGACAATGGAGTTGTGGCTTATGCCGAGGAACGTCCGTCCCATCAGTGATCCAGACATATTCTAAGGCAGTATCACCTGATCATGGAGATGGTTGATCTCCAAGGAGATCAAGGTTAGGAGAGTAGACTCAGAGGAAAACACGGCGGATCCACTCACAAAGGCCTTTTCCCAGAGAGAGATTTTTATGGGATGGTTGAGTATGGGATACTACAACCACTGCTACAAATGTCCCCAGTGCAAGTGGGAGATTGTTAGTTATATGTATGCCCTAGAGGCCATTACTGTACATAGGATGTATATTGTAGTGGATGCTGGGACATATATAAGGAGGACTTTCTTGCTCGACATGATAGTATGGTATCTGGTTGCTCTTTATCTTAACGTGTACACTGATTGTCTCTCTGTTACATGTTGGTAAAGCCCTTAGGATGTGTACTTGACTACCTGGAATATGATGCGGATCATACTAGTGGGGACATGGTAGTCCATAAGAACATCCTTCAAGGTCCCTAGTCATGGGTGTATCGAGACGGGGCATCGATACACTAGAGTAGACTAGCGTATACCTTCTCGACCCATACAGATGGGCGATGGATGATCCCATATCCATTGGTGTTTGACATCAGAGATGATATACGGGTGCTCAGTGGAGACTGGGTACACTGGATGGACTCGCCGAGAACTCCCAGATGGTATTAAACCTTACGTCAGATGGCAGTTCTCTGGTGACACTGGTACAGGTTACTCTGTAGACCCGAGATCGTCATAGAGTCTTGTGTGATTCCCACTGTGCTTTGATTTCCACCTTACCACGTCTAAGAGGGCGTGCAAAACTGTGGTTTTTGGGTACAGTCCCGAATCACATGGAGGCAATGAGCGATAGGAGGGGATTCGTCTCTCCCGGTATAAGGGGTTGATGTTGCGCCGTGTTCGATTGGCTATAACCGGAAATCCCTGGCCAGGGTTGCTGAGATTTACTGGTAAGTGTTACCAGTAGTTTCTCGAACTGTTATGGACCTTACATCGGCATGACTTATCGAGCTACTGGGGTCTGACGTTTACCACCCCTAGGCGAGATATGCGATATATCAGACGAACAGACCGGACTGTACGCTAAGTGTAACTGGTTTGATTCACAGGAGTGTGAGCGGGCTTGCTCGTCGATCTTCTGATCGCTCAATACCCGGGCGGCCGTTACGATTAGCAGACCGCTTGCGGCTTGTGGGTGTTTGATATGATCATCACCTGCTGCCGGCGTATTGACGAGTCTTTAGAGTCCTAAACAGAGGTTTCCTGGATCAAGCGAAACGAAATAGGAGCGCATATGAGATATGTGCGGGACCGAGAATAATACCAGTATGTGATACTGTATTCTATTCTCGCGATATGTATCATGGGACGGTTTTATGTGATATAGCCGGGTTACCGAATCAAATGTTGATTCGATACATTGATACACATGATATTAGTCGGTTATATGCATTATGACCGGATCATTAAATCAAGTGTTGATTTAATGATTTAATGTATAATTATATATTTGATATATTACTTTGCATTAACTAGTATTGGTTCACTCAAGATTGATTTTCTCACTTGAAATGCACAAGTTGTATATGTGATATATTTTTGTGCACTTGTTTGTATCATGTTTGATGATACATGCAAACTTGGGTTTGTGTTTACTTTAAACCATGTTTAAGTGAATGGTTAGGGTTTTATTATCTTCTCTTGATTATTTATTTTATTTATTTATTCTTTTTAACAAGAAAAGAAATGGTTGCTTCTTTTGGATTTACTTTGAAGCTTAATGAAGCTTTGAAAAGTTCAACCATTTTTGTTTCTTTTGCTTAACCTAACCATTCACCTAACCCTAGTTTATTCTCTACACTTAACCATGGTTGCATTATGATAACCATCACTTGTTTTTCTATTATTGATAATTCTTTTTTCATTTCTTCTTCTTCATCTTCTTCATGAAGAGAAAAAGAAAACCTTTGCTTGAAATTTCTAAGTGATGATTCCAAGTGAGAAATCCAAATCAAATGTGAACCCACTTCCTATTTCTTCATCCTCTACCACTTGCCATGTACTATAGGGTGTTTTCTTCACAAGTTTCATGACTTGGTGAAGTTGGAGCTTGATCTTGAGTTGCCTCGACGTAGATCATCTTCGGCATCGAAGTCGACGACCTAGCCCGATCGTTTCTTCGACGAAACCATCGCTAGAGTCCGGGATCCGATAATCACAGCGGAGGGACGTCAACGCGGAGCTATGGAGGTGGAGGACCTGATCTACAAAGGTTGTATTTCCGTTCACTTATTAGTAAAGCAGTTTACTAGCTTGTAGTTTCGCCTAATTTCTAGTTAACGATCCGTATAGGGTTCTTTGGTACATAGAAAAATTTGAATTGGCCATGTTTGATCACTTGTGGAACCTCATGTGTGTGCCTAGGAACCCTACAACTTTGCCATGGCTCCATTTGTTGATGTCGCGTCTGTATCCTGTTGGATGGAGGAAGAACACTATTGTTGATCTCTAGGCTGTGGATGCTGCCGTCGAGACTTGGAACTAGGGACTTTGCCATGGCTCCGAGGTAGTCTCAAGGTTGTCTGTGAACCATCAAGATTTAGAACTATGGGACTGTTTACCCCAATCAGAGCCAAGCTCTGTTCAAATTCCAAGGCGGGAGATGAAGCAACGCTTCATCTTCCTCCAATCAGAGAAAAGCTCTACTTTGAAAATTTAAACTTTAATAAATGAAGCAACGCTTCAGATCCTCTGCGCTGCGCGCAGGGCGCCACGTGTCAAAATCAGGCACGCCAGCGCAGAGAGCGCAGCACCCAAGGCAGCGCGCCCAATCAGAGCAAAGCTCTACTTTGAAAATTTAAATTTTAATAAATGAAGCAACGCTTCAGATCCTCTGCGCTGCGCGCAGGGCGCCACGTGTCAAAATCAGGCACGCCAGCGCAGGTAGCGCAGCACCCAAGGCAGCGCGCCCAATCAGAGCAAGGCTCTATTTAAAACAAAAATTAAAGGAAGTAACGCTTCAGTTGCGCAAGCGCTCCGCTGCGCGACACGTGTCAGCGCAGTTGCGCAAGCGCAGTGGCGCAAGCGCTGCGCTGCGCGACACGTGTCAGCACAGTTGCGCAAGCCCAGTGGCGCAAGCACTGCGCGACACGTGTCAGCGCAGTTGCGCAAGCGCAGTTGCGCTGCGCTGTGAGCAAGCGCAGTTGCGCTGCGCTGTGCGCTGCGCGACACGTGTCAGCGCAGTTGCGCAAGCGCAGTTGCGCTGCGCTGTGCGCTGCGTGACACGTGTCAAGCGCTGGGGCGTTTGCTCCAAACAGAATTAAAATTCTAATAATATTTTTATGTTCTTGTTAAAACAAGAAGATTGTCTTCTGTAAAACAGAAGCCCTTGGATCAAAGATCCAACGGTAGGGAAAATTCCACAAATCACTCAGAGAATGATCTCTTTAACAAACTTAACAATCCTATGGGCACTATATAAAGACTCCAAGACCCCAACTCAAAAGAAAAAGAAGATGAACATTATGAGAGATTGAGAATCTCAAAACAGAGAGAACTCTGAAGAAATTTCAAGAAAAAAGGTAAAAACCTTCATAAAATAGAAGAATTTCTTCTAATAGATCATTGATCTAAGAACAAGATCAATGATCTTCATATAATAATAAGTGCTTTGCACTCTTTTATGAACCACTGGTTCTCTGAAAACAAGAAAAACAAGAAAAAGCTTGTTTTCTTTGATCTAAATTGGATCAAGAAATCAAACAGTGCTTTGCACTTTTTTATGAACCATTGGTTCTGGAATCTTAAAAATTCTCAAGATTATTGAAATAGTGCCTTACACTTGCAAAAAACTGCACTGTTGCGCTCCTGGGTTGGCGCAAACCACCAGAGAGCGCCACGTGTCAGCATCTGAATCACTTGCGCTATGCGCTTTTAAGAAAGAGCCCTGCTCTCTGAAATTGGCGCAACTCACCAGAGCACGCCATGTGTCAGCAGCGCAAGCACAGCGCACTGCGCTTGTGTGACACGTGTCACCTCCATTAGCGCTTGCGCTCATTTATTGGCGCAAAGCGCCTGACAGGCCACATGGCCACTGTCAGATGATTGATGCACTACATCATTAAAAAGAAGGGCTGAGCCCAATTAAAAAGGCTTGACAGGTCTAGTAAATGCTATGCATTATTTTCAAACAGATGCAATGCATCAGAGCTCAAATGAAAATAGAAGCTGTGCATCGTTTATAAAAGGGCAGAGCCCAAACAAAATAAGAAATGCAGTGCAGGGGCAAAGCCCTAGCACATGCTTAATAGGCCAAAGACAAATAAGATGTTAAACATTTCTAAACTGGACTTAGCCCAATCATGGCCGTAAGTCCTTAAATTAAATTGACTGAGCACGGCTGCTCTCTTAAATCAATTTACATCCGGTTCGAGGGTAAATCTCTGAACTTCTCTGACTCCTATCGTTGTAATCCTTTAACGACGTCAGAGAGGTGATGGGTCCCGACAACCACACATCAACACGGACTGTGGGGTCCTTAAACTCATCGACTTAAGCGTCCGTAAACCAAAACACGGATTGTGGGATCCTTAAACCCGCGGACTTATGCGTCCTTAAACTAAAACACAGACTGTGGGGGTCCTCAAACCCACGGACTTAAGTGTCCTTAAACTACCTATGGACCACTACGTCCCTAAACTGGAACAATAGAGCCCCCAAACGCTCTTTTGTTAGATCTAAACGATCCCGTTTAAGTTGATCATAGCCTCAAATATGGCTAACGTATCCTTAAACATTCAAACAGACTTTAGTCCCAAATTGGACTATAAGACTCCCAATCAACTTTGGTTCAAGGGTACATCTCCGAACTCCTCTGACACATGTCGTTGTAATCCTTCAACATCGTCAGAGAGGTGATGGGTCCCGACGGCCATATATTAAATGGACCACCATGTCCCTAAACTGGAAATGGATCTAGACGATCCCGTTAAGTAGATCTTAGTCTGGAAATTAGACTAACGTATCCTTAACAAACGTTTAAGTTGATCTTAGCCTCAAATATGGCTAACGTATCCTTAAACTAAAACACCAAACCCAAATCTAAGTAAATACGGATTTGGACTAATGCACGTCCTACGGGCGACGAAATAAAAAGTCTTCGTATACAATCCACGGGCAACCACAAATAAAACAAACACCCACGACACGAAGTGAAATTCTGGAGAAGGAGAAAGTTGTTTCCGTGATGCGGTAGCGTAATTAACTGTAGGGGCTTGCGTCTGTAGGGAAGAGCGTCCCCACAATAAAAAACCCCTCAAGCGAGGGGGAATCTGATGAAGTCTGCTACATCGGCCGCATCCGTCTAAACCTCCGATACATGGTGCCATAAATCAACTTGGCATCTTCGGAGAGGTGGACGGGTAAAACCAAATAGCATCTGCCCCGAATCTCAAGCCAGATGTCCATGTCTCGGCCGCCGTTCGGAGGGAAACAGATTCTGGCACGCCCGGTGGGACCTTTTCCTCTTTCCACTCCGCACTTCGTGTGTCGTGATTCGCGAACCAATCGCGGTTTGTTAATAATGGTTGCCCTTAGGTTTCAAGTAACTAAGATTTGGTCTCTTGCTTGGCGCAGAAAGCAAAACAGCAATGGCATTCACCTGTTCGAAGTGCTCCAACTGCAGCTGCAACTCGCATCCTGCCTCAACTGGGGGCATAACCTACGGGCCCCAAGCTGCCTCTTTGTTCACGATGCCCGTGGAGCAGATTACTCAAGCCACCACAGGGCTGTTTTTCGGAACTATGCTTCCACCAACAAGCTTTAACACCCCCGTGCCCGCACCGGAAGCTTCAAGAAAGTCGGTTTTCGATCGACTTGCTACTCCCACGGCCCCTCTCAATGGGTCGTCCAATTCTTCAGTCTTCACCGGGCTGAGCTCGAGCACCAAAGGGCCTATCAAGAAGCCCATAACACCTGAGGAGGTCATCCCAAAGAAGACGGCTGCTCCCGAAGTCGCCAAGGCGGCTTCTCCTGCTAAGAGATCGGTCTTTACAAGACTGACTGTCCCAACTCCCACTCCTGCTCCTGCTGCTTAAAAGACATCGGTCTTCAATAGGCTGACGCCGGCAACAGCCCCACACCTGAACAGGGGGCAAGACAAGGCCATCTCCGTCACAGAACCAATACCGACAACTCGTCAAGCCCGACGACACCACTGGGGCCGGATAAGGAAGACTGGGGGCAACTCCCCCTCTGGGATAACTCCACCAGCTCCAACGGTGGAAATTAATGCTGCTGTTCCAACTGGGAACAACTTTGAGCTGCTGAACACGGTGCGCAGAAACTATCCTACTGCGGTGTTGAAACGAACTCCTTCACTTGTGGAGAATGCTCCAGAGAAAAAGCTAGAGCAGCCCCCTCAACGGTTGTCCTCTAAAATCTACAAGATCTGGCGACAAGTCCAAGAGTCGGTGATTGGTGAAAACTATCTCCGTCGACAGAAAAAAATGAAAGTTCAGTGGGAAGAGGACCGTACTATCAAGCCACAAAAGCAACAACTACTTGGGTGCCCACTACAACAGCTCCCTCAACTTCAATCACTCAAAAGAAAAGGAGGCCGCAAAAAAGCCCTTGTGAACATGGCGAACCGTAAAAGCGCTGAGCACAAACGCACCAAGTCTGGGGGCATGGTGGTGCACACTGTTTATATTGCTACCGGAAAGGAGTAAAGCTGTGCTTCTATGGGCCACCGACGGCTCACCCGATCCGTGACGAAAGCCCAAGAGCAACAACAATAGCTTCAGGAAATGATGGCTGCAATGGCTGCACTTACTGAGCCAAAAGAAAGCTCGGAGTCGTCATCAGAACAGCGTCACGAATAAGAAACTGACGCTGACTTCCTATGAAGAGTCCTCGAAAAGAAGGACAAAGAAGCTGCAGAGCAAGCGGCTAACATAAAACAGATGTCACTCCTCTTCCAAGATATGGTAGGGATGATGTTACAGTCGAACCCTCCAGCTGAAGACCCTCCAGTCATTGTCGGAAACGACGGAGGGGAAACATCTGATCCTCCTCCGGCACTTTCAACAGCCAAGGAAGAAACCATTTCCAAGGCCGCACTGGATGACTATATAGCTCAGCAAATACGAACTCATCAGGCGAGTGAAGCGACTGGGCAAACTGTTAGAACTGGACGACCCTATCCGGGCTGATATGACCAAATCAGTTACCCGCCGGGATATACAATCCCTAAGTTCCACGTATATAAAGGGACAGGGAATCCACATCAGCATGTCGCTCAATTCAGGGCCTTATGCGGCGACACTGGAGGCGATGCCAAACTGTTGCTTCGCCAATTTGTCGGCAGCTTAGCAGAAACAGCCTTTGAATGGTATTCGGAGCTACCTAACGACTCTGTCAAAACATTTGCGGAGATGGAGTTATTGTTTACACAAAGATTCGCGAGTGCTAGTGAACGCACCCCGATAACAGCACTGATAAATGCCAGGATAAGGCCAGGCGAAACGTGGGTCCAATATGCAACACGATGGCGGAACCTATGGTTGAAATGCGAACAACGCATAGAAGAGGCACCTGCGGTAGGCATGTTTGTGGGCACTCTCGATCCGCAGGCGACTATATCCCAATTCATGATGTTCTTCAGGCCGACCACCTTCCAGGCATTGATCGACAAATTAGCCCAAATGGACCAGATGGGCTACGGACCGTCTCCTTTAAAACCAGACTCTCGAAATGAGAAAGGAAAAGGGAAAGCGACTGTCGTTGCCAATGCTCAACAACAGCCGAGCAGCTCAAAGTCGGTCGTCCGCCAAAATAACGCGCATCCACGCCCATCCCTCGAGGAGAGACTAGGACGTCCTTACTCGTTTCTTCAGAATAAAATGAGAAGACTGTTTGAACTGGCAATACGCAACAGACTCGTCAAACAACCGAATCCAAAACGTCCGTTGCAGCCAGGCGATCTCAATAATCCCGATTACTGCCCTTACCACCAAACGGTAACTCACCCGATCGAGGATTGTTTTGTCCTTAAGGGATGGATCGAGGATCAATACCTACAAGGCAAGTTTGCGCTGTCTGAAAACTGGAAGGTAAACCCACCGCAGCCGCACACTCCAAAGAAGACGGACACGATGAGGGCAGCTTGTTCTTTTGTCGAGGATGAAAATGACGGAGAAGACTCATCAGACGAGTCCGAAGACTACGTAGCGACTTGTCACGTGATCTCTCACTCATTGGCGGATGATAAAGAGGCTCCTTGCGCTGATAAACCGAGGGCAGACCCTGAACCAGAAATTCCGCGGCCGTCAGACGAGTTGATCGATGCCTTCCTGAATGAGATTCGTCTGAAAGTTAAAGCCAATCAAGAGCGTGAGATGGCCATACTGGAAGGAGCCAAACACCGACTACTAGACCAAAGAGTCGAAGCACTTCCATCAAATCAAAAGCCATCCTCTGCGGATAAAAACAAATTCAAAACGAGGAAAAGGTTTGCTAAAGCCCTGTCAGCAGGAATGAAGCTACCGCCCTCTGAAGAGAATACTCTCGGTGGAGTAGAGATGCATCCTAACTTCTGCTTATATCATCAGAAGATCATACATCCTACCGAAGACTGCGACTCCTTTAAGTGTTGGTGGCAAGGATATGTTGCTCAAAAGCAACACTTCAACAGGACAAAATGTGAAGCTCGTAGACATCGGAAAAATATGATGCATGAGCGCAAAAGAGCCGCCGCCGATTGTCATATAGCCGACTCCAAGGGATCGCAAATTATCACCTTTGGAAGCGACTCTGACGAAGAAGCTGCCCTCAACCCTCTCCTCAAGGAATCCATTTCAAAGATGAAAGAATTGAGAAGTTGCGATAACGTTCAGCCGTGTAATCGCACGCTGCTCGGAAAAAACCTCGGCCCCGCAAACAAGGGATCGAGCAAAAAGGATAAAGAGAAGGGAAAAACAGCCCTCGTAGCCAATACTCAACAGCAATCGAGTGGCCCTAGACCGGTTGTTTGCCGAAACAACAAGCAGCAACCCCTCCAGGAAAAGTTGAAACGTCCTTACTCGTTTCCGCAAGATAAAACAAGGGGACTGTTCGATCTGGCAGTGCGCGACAGACTCATCAATCTGCCGAGTCCAAAACATCCGTTGCGGCCAGGCGATGTTAATAATCCTAATTATTGCCCTTACCACCAAACAGTAGGTCACCTGATCGAGGATTGCTACATCTTCAAAAACTGGGTTGAAGACCAATACCTACAGGGCAAGTTCGCGCTCTCCGAAAACTGGAAGGTGAACCCGCCACAACCGCACGCTCTGAGAAAGACGGATACGCCGGGGGCATCATGCTCAGTCATAGAGAAAGCCTCATAGACCGAAACGTCGTTAAACTAACAATGGACCACTACGTCCTAAAACTGGATGATAGACCGAAAAGTCAGCAAACTAGAGCTTCGCCTCAAATACGGCGATGACGGACCGAAACGTCCTTAAACTAATGACGGACCACTATGTCCTAAAACTGGCTGATGACCGAAACGTCCTAAAACTAATGACATACCACTACGTCCTAAAACTAGCTGCTGACCAAGATGTCGATAAAATACGGTGGATCGCGACATCTCAAAGCCGATACAAAAAAAAATAAAAAAAAATAAAAAAATAAAATATAAATAAAAACGGTATGTCCATAAGCAAAAAGGGCACGGATGAAAACCCGAAAGGGCTCCGTGAGTAAAAACAGCAGGGCTACCGGCGAGTCTTGTGAAAACCTGAAAGGGCGCAACCTCGTTAGAAAAAAGAATAAAAAGAAAAAAGAGACGGTATGTCCATAAGCAAAATGGACACGGATGAAAACCCGAAAGGGCTCCGTGAGTAAAAACAGCAGGGCTACCGGCGAGTCTTGTGAAAACCCGAAAGGGCGCAACCACGTTAAAAGACACTTACCGGGTCCTCTCGACCTTGTAAGGAGAAACCACCCGCGTAAGATCCTTACGACTCACAAGGGAGTAACACACTTAGGGATCCTCACGATTCCTAAGGAGAAATTACACTTGCGAGATCCTCACGACTCGTAAGGAGAACTTTCTTATGGGACCCCCACGGCTCATAAGATTTGAAAGTCTTGAGTTAAAGAGACCTGAACATGTTCTTAAGCAACCCTCACAACCTTCGATATTGCCCTACAAGCGGCTCATACTGACCCTTGTATACAATCCACGGGCGTGAATAAACATTTCCTTAACAAAGTCCCATCCGTGACTAGGGATATGCTCGTATAACAAACAATACTTGTAAGTCCTCTCGATTTACAAGGAGCAAACCCTCTTGTAGGATCCTTATGACTCACAGAGGAACATACACTTAGGAATCCTCATGATTCCTGAGTAGAAAACACACCTACAAGATCCCCACGACTCGTAGGGAGAAATACCTTTGTGAGACCCTTACGGCTCATGAAGTCAAAAGCCTTAGTCGGCAGGACCTTAACCCTGTTCGCTAAGCCACCTTTGTTTGACATCGACATAGGCAAATGATGATTCGCTCCTGGAAATATCCCAATTATAGCGGTGCTGATGCCGAAATCGGTGTCTAATTCCAGGGTTACAGCCAAAAGCCAGTAGGCCGCACGTGCTTACGAAATAGCCGAAATGATGGGGCAACTTGCAATAAAAAGCAGCAAGTAAAGAAAACGTATGCATACGAAATAGCCGAAATGATTGGGCAACTCGCAATAAAAAGCAGCGAGTAAAAATAAAAAAATAGCCGAAATGATTGGGCACCGCGAAAAATAGCCGAAATGATTGGGCAATCACGACCTTCGCGATGTAGAAGCTGAAATGATAGAGCATCGCGGGAAAAAAAATGAAATGAAAGAATGAAACTTTTCGCCCTGCAGGCGATAGCATAGCAATCCCTGTATACAATCCAGGGGCACAAACAAAGAAGGAAGCACCCCTTCCCTCCCAATGCTCCATCAGGAAACGGAGCCAAATCTTAACGGCAACATCTACGGCCTAAGAATCAACGAAGGCGTTCCTTCGCAGTCCATTAGGATGCAGATTCAACGCCAACAAAAGACCTCGCGGTTGAAATAAAGCAAAGCGACGGCAAAATCCCAGCTTCATCTCATCAATCGTCTCAATACAGCAGACGAGATGTTAACAACGGCGTTCCTTCGCAGTCCATCAAGATGCAGATAAAACGCCAACGAAAGACCCCATGATCAGACAAATGGAGCCACGGCAAAATCCCTAGTTCCAAATCTCGACGGTTCACTAGCAACCTAGAGATAACCGTGACATTCTTCTCGATACAGCAGACGAGATGTCACGACAGCGTTCTTCCCTCAACAGGGATCGGACGTGACAAAGCAAACGAAGCGAAGGCCAAATTCCTAGCTTCAAGGTCTTAACGACGAATCATATAAAGCCAGAAAGATAACTGGAGATCGTCTCACACCAGTATCGAATGGTCACCACTTCGACGTTCGTCTCGACACAGCAGACGCAACATCATCAAACAAGTGGACCCACGACAAAATCCCTAGTTCCAAATCTCGACGGTTCACCAGCAACCTAGAGACAACCGCGACATTCGTCTTGATACAGCAGACGAGATGTCACGACAGCGTTCTTCCCTCAACAGGGTTCGGACGTGACAAAGCAAACGAAGCGAAGGCCAAATTCCCAGCTTCAAGGTCTTAACGGCGAGTCATATAAAGCCTGGAAGACAACTGGAGATCGTTTCACACCAGTGCGGAATGGTCACCACTTCGACGTTCGTCTCGATACAGCAGACGCAACATCATCAAACAAATGGAGCCACGGCAAAATCCCTAGTTCCAAACCTCGACGATTCATCAGCAACCTAGAGACAACTACGACGTTCGTCTCGATACAGCCGACAAATGTCACCCCAACGTTCGTCTTGACACCACAGACGCAACATCATCAAACAAATGGAGCCACGGCAAAATCCCTAGTTCCAAACCTCGACGGTTCATCAGCAACCTAGAGACAACTACGACGTTCGTCTCGATACAGCAGACGAGATGTCACCCCAACGTTCGTCTTGACACCGCAGACGCAACATCATCAAACAAATGGAGCCATGGCAAAATCCCTAGTTCCCACCGCGACATTCGTCTCGATACAGCAGACGCGATGCCAGCAAACAAAGCAAAGGCCAAATTCCTAGCTTCAGGGTCTTGATGGCAACTCACATAAAACCTGAAAGACTATCGGAGATCATCCCACACCAGCGCGGAGTGGATATGACTCATCGGGGCTCACCAAAATGAGCCTAACGTCAAGTAAAAAGCGGCATGACAAATTCCTAACGCTTGCTCTTCCGACGGTCAAACTACCACGATTGCCTATCGAGGAATATATCAGCTGATGCGACGGTATGATGGCCAAAACCCTAAGTACCACAGAACCTAACGGACTTCTGTCGTAAAGAGCAGAGGTTAACTGTGACGTTAGGATATTCTTGCGAGAAATTCTCGATTCGTCTCGACTTGTGAAGAAATTGATATCTTTGCGAGAAAGCCTCGATGCGGCTCGACTCGTAAGATAAAGCCTTAGGCAGTAAGGATTAAAAAACTTGTTCCCTAAGCACTGGGACCCTGCAAGTTGGCCCAAAACGGTCTCTTGCATACTATCCACCGGTCTCACTCTCCAAACTCGAATCTCGACAAGGAGGGAAACAACCGCTTACGGATCCTCTCGACTCGTAAGAGGGAAAATTCTTTTATAAGATCCTTACGACTTATAAGAGAAAACACACTTAGGAATCCTCACGATTCCTAAGGAGAAAATACACCTATGAGATCCTCTCGATCCGTAGGGAGAAAAGTCTTTATGAGACCCTCACGGCTCATAAAGTTGAAAAGTCTTGGACAGCAGATCTGAACTTGCGGCCCAAGCCATCGCTGCCTTTTGAAGAAGCCAATACAGGATGCTCGCTCTATCACCTGTCAACCATGTTTACTAAAGCAGTATACTGATAATAAAAGAAAGAGGGAAGCGACAGAAAAGGACATTCGATTTGCATTTGATCAAGCGTTCGAGACACATCCATTCATGCGTGTTCAAAAGACTCATAATGAGAAATAAGACAAGCTGAAATAAAATTTTTCCATTTATATTTCAAAGGGCTTTTACAATCATAAAGAAATAAATGACAACATTATTGAAATGTTTATAACGGTATGACCTCGGACCCAGGACATGGATTGAGGAACTCAAAAGTAACCTTGTCCAAGACTTTCCAAGCCTGGCGAACCATCCTAGTGTGCTTCCTTTCGCGAGCACGAGCGTCGGGATCCCCATTGTTGTCCTCCTCCTGCCGATTGGCAGCAAGTATTGCTGATTGTTGAAAAGCATGGTGCAGAAGATCGATGAGGTTATCTCGCCTCCTCTTTGAGATTAGGCTCATCAGATACACCGAGTGCACCTTATCCTCGGCGGCATCCAATGCCCCAAGTGGCACACCAGTACAGAATAGAGGAAGCGCTTCCCAGATGGCTCCCACGATAAGCTTCAGGAGGGAGGAACGTCGAGGAAGTAGTTGACTGTTATATGCGTCGAAGCGGCTCATGATTTCAGAACACTGCGCGTTTGTGAACTCTCGATTTTGAGAACGGCCAAGTCGGCGGATGTCCCCGTAAGAGATGATCTCGTCAAGATCGTACATGTGGGCGTCCATTGTTTCTGTGGAAGAAAATCAACAAAATTATCAGAAAAACTGATTAAGCAAAACGATATAATGCGCCGAGGAATAAAATGCCATCTTTAAACTCCAAGATCAATGAAAAACTCCTAAGAGTTCTTTTGTATGATTTGGAAGGAGCAAAGCACCATTAATGAAATGAGAAAATACAAAGAAAATCTTTTAGAGAGCAGAGCTCTATTAATGGAACTTTAATAGGGTTTCCTTTAGTTCTCTTTAGACCCCCTTAGAGCAAAGCTCTGCTAAGTGAAACCCTAAATGAGTTTTCTTTAGATCAGGGATCTGTTGAGAGCAAGGCTCTGTCAATGAAAATTAATTTAATTTAATTTAATTTAAATTAAAAATTTTACCTAAAAGTTTAAGAGTTTAACTCTTGGAGTTCTTGAAAATAAAGAGCAGGGCTCTAAGATTCTGAAAATAAAATTTTTGGAGAAGATGATCATCTGTGAAGGACCAAAGGTCCTATTTATAGGCATCAAATGTCCTTTCAACTTCCAAAAGTTGCCGCAACGGTTGGAATTCTACCACCGTTGCGCTCGCGTTTGGGGCTACGTAAGCGCAACAGTGGGGGGGCATTTGTTTACCCCAATAAGAGCAAAGCTCTGTTCAAATTCCAAGGCGGGAGATGAAGCAACGCTTCATCTTCCCCCAATCAGAGCAAAGCTCTACTTTGAAAATTTAAACTTTAATAAATGAAGCAACGCTTCAGATCCTCTGCACTGCGCGCAGGGCGCCACGTGTCAAAATCAGGCATGCCAGCGCAGGGAGCGCAACACCCAAGGCAGCGCGTCCAATCAGAGCAAAGCTCTACTTTGAAAATTTAAACTTTAATAAATGAAGCAACGCTTCAGATCCTCTGTGCTGCGCGCAGGACGCCACATGTCAAAATCAGGCACACCAGCGCAGGGAGCGCAGCACCCAAGGCAACGCGCCCAATCAGAGCAAGACTCTATTTAAAACAAAAATTAAAGGAAGCAACGCTTCAGTTGAGCAAGCGCTGCGCTGCGCGATACGTGTCAGTGCAGTTGCGCAAGCCTAGTGGCGCAAGCGCTGCGCTGCGCCACACGTGTCAGTGCAGATGCGCAAGCGCTGCACGACACGTGTCAGCGCAGTTGCGCAGCGCTGTGCGACACGCGTCAGCGCAGGTGCGCTGCGCTGTGTACTGCGTGATACGTGTCAAGCGCTGGGGCGTTTGCGCAAAACAGAATTAAAATTCTAATAAGATTTTTCTGTTCTTGTTAAAACAAGCAGATTGTCTTCTGTAAAACAGAAGCCCTTGGATCAAAGATCCAACGGTAGGGAAAATTCCCAAAATCACTCAGAGAATGATCTCTTTAACAAACTTAACAACCCTATGGGCACTATATAAAGACCCCAAGACCCCAACTCAAAAGAAAAAGATGATGAACATTGTGAGAGATTGAGAACCTCAAAACAGAGAGAACTCTGAAGAAATTTCAAGAAAAAAGGTAAAAACCTTCATAAAATTGAAGAATTTCTTCTAATAGATCATTGATCTAAGAACAAGATCAATGATCTTCATATAATAATAAGTGCTTTGCACTCTTTTATGAACCACTGGTTCTCTGAAAACAAGAAAAATAAGAAAAAGCTTGTTTTCTTTGATCTAAATTGGATCAAGAAATCAAACAGTGCTTTGCACTTTTTTTTGAACCATTGGTTCTAGAATCTTAAAGATTCTCAAGATTATTGAAATAGTACCTTGCAATTGCAAAAAACTGCATTGTTGCGCTCCTGGGTTGGCGCAAGCCACCAGAGAGCGCCACATGTCAGCATCTGAATCACTTGCGCTATGCGCTTTTAAGAAAGAGCCCTGCTCTCTGAAATTGGCGCAACTCACTAGATCACGCACGTGTCAACAGCGCAAGCACAGCGCACCACGCTTGCATGACACGTGTCACCTCCACGAGCGCTTGCGCTCATTTATTGGCGCAAAGCGCCTGACAGGCCACATGGCCACTGTCAGATGATTGATGCACCGCATCATTAAAAAGAAGGGTTGAGCCCAATTAAAAAGGCTTGACTGGCCTAGTAAATGCTATGCATTGTTTTCAAACAGATGCAATGCATCAGAGCCCACATGAAAATAGATGCTGTGCATCATTTATAAAAGGGCAGAGCCCAAACAAAATAAGAAATGCAGTGCATGAGCAAAGCCCTAGCACAAGCCTAATAGGCCAAAGACAAATAAGATATTAAACATTTCTAAACTGGACTCAGCCCAATCATGGCCGTAAGTCCTCAAATTAAATTGACCGAGCACGGCTGCTCTCTTAAATAAATTTACATCCGGTTCGAGGGTACATCTCCGAACTTCTCTGACTCCTATCGTTGTAATCCTTCAACGACGTCAGAGAGGTGACGGGTCCCGACAACCACACATCAACACGGACTATGGGGTCCTTAAACTCATGGACTTAAGAGTCCGTAAACCAAAACACGGATTGTGGGATCCTTAAACCCGCGGACTTATGCGTCCTTAAACTAAAACACGGACTGTGGGGGTCCTCAAACCCACGGACTTAAGCGTCCTTAAACTACCTATAGACCACTACGTCCCTAAACTGGAACAATAGAGCCCCCAACGCTCTTTTATTGGATCTAAACGATCCGGTTTAAGTTGATCTTAGCCTCAAATATGGCTAACGTATCCTTAAACATTCAAACAGAATTTAGTCCCAAATTGGACTATAAGACCCCCAATCAACTTTGGTTCAAGGGTACATCTCCGAACTCCTCTGACACATGTCGTTGTAATCCTTCAACGTCGTCAGAGAGGTGACGGGTCCCGACGGCCATATATTAAATGGACCACCATGTCCCTAAATTGGAAATAGATCTAGACGATCCCGTTAAGTAGATCTTAGTCTGGAAATTAGACTAACGTATCCTTAACAAACGTTTAAGTTGATCTTAGCCTCAAATATGGCTAACGTATCCTTAAACTAAAACACCAAACCCAAATCTAAGTAAATACGGATTTGGACTAATCCATGTCCTACGGGCGACGAAATAAATAGTCTCCGTATACAATCCACGGGCAACCACAAACAAAACAAATACCCACGACACGAAGTGAAATTCTGGAGAAGGAGAAAGTTGTTACCGCGATGCGGTAGCATAATTAACTGCAGGGGCTTGCGCCTGCAGGGAAGAGCGTCCCCACAATCAAAAACCCCTCAAGCGAGGGGGAATCTGACGAAGTCTGCTACATCGGCCGCATCCGTCTAAACCTCAGATACACGGTTCCATAAATCAACTTGGCATCTTCGGAGAGGTGGACGAGTAAAACCAAATAGCATCTGCCCCGAATCTCAGGCCAGACGTCCATGTCCCGGCCGCCATTCGGAGGGGAACATGGACTTTGCTGTGGCTCCGAGGTAGTCTCTAAGCTGTCTGTGAACCGTCGAGATTTGGAACTATGGGATTTTGCCGTGGCTCCATTTTGCCGACGTCGTATCTTCTTCTGGTTGGAATGAGAAGGAACCCCGTTGTTGATTTCTAGGCTGTAGATGTAGCCATCAAGATCTGGCTTCTTTTTTACGAAGCCTGGTGGGGTAATATGGTTCCCTTTCCGTTTGTGCCATAGATTGTATACAGGGGTCAATGTGATCTCACCTGTAGGGCTAAAGTTTCATTTTTTTTCTTTCCGCGATGCTCTATCATTTCAGCTTTTTATATTGCGAAAGTCGTGATTGCCTAATCATTTTGGCTATTTTTTCGCGGTGTCCAATCATTTTGGCTGTTTTTTTCTTTTTACTCGCTGCTTTTTATTGCGAGTTGCCCAAACATTTTGGCTATTTTTATATGCATATATTTTACTCGCTGATTTTTATTGCGAGTTACCCCACCATTTCGACCATTTCATATGCATTTTTGGCTCGCTGATTTTTTTTGCGAGTTTGGAACTTGAGATCTGATACCAATCTTAGCATCAGCATCGCTGCGACTGGAATATGGCCAGGAGCGAGTCATCATCTGCTTTGAAAGGACTTGGAATTTGATACTAATTTAGGCATCAACATCGCTGCCACTGGAATGTTGCAAGGAGCGAATCATCATTTGCCTTTGTCGATTCAAACAGAGGTGGCTTAGCAAAGAGGGTTAGGATCTTGTCGATTAAGGCATTTGACTTCATGAGCCGTAAGGGTCTCATAAAGGTGTTTCTCCCTATGAGTCGTAAGGATCTCGTAGTTGTGTTTTCTCCTTAGGAGTCGTGAGGATTCCTAAGTATATGTTCTCTTATAAGTCGTAAGGATTTTACAAGAGTTTTTTCACCTTATAAGTCGAGAGGACTTACAAATTTCGTTCACCACATGAGTACATTCCTCGTCGTTGGTAGGATTTGGTGGGGGAAACGTTTATTTGTGCCCGTGGATTGTATACAACGGTCAATATAGAACCGCTTGTAGGGCAACTTGGGGAGTGTGATGGCTTAAGAACAGGTTCAGATCCCTGTAGCTTAAGGCTTTTGAATCCTACGAGCCATGAGGGTCTCATAGGGGGAATTCTCATTACGAGTCGTGAGGATCTCGTAAGTGTAATTTCTCCTTAGGAATCGTGGGGACCCCTAAGTGTGTTGCTCCCTTTTGTGAGTCGTAAGGATCTCACGCGGGTGTTTTCTCCTCACAAGGTCGATAGGACCTTACAAGTGCGCATGATTTTTTTTACGAGTCTGCGACCTTTCGGGTTTTCACGAACTCGCCAGCAGTCCTGCTGTTTTTACTCACGGATCCCTTTGGGGTTTTAATCCATGCCCATTTCGCTTGTGGACATACCGTTTTTTTTTAACTCCTCCGTTTGCCAACGACACTTAGGGGGAATTTTGCCACCGGGGCAGTTGTGCAGCCAGCGGGACTTAAGTTGCAATCCTCGCCGCTAGGACCTATGGACCTGGATTCCATTGTCGCCGTGTTTGAGGCGGCGCATTTAGTTTAAAAACATTGAGGTCCATTGTTAGTTTAGGGGCATCTCGGTCCTCAGCTAGTTTAAGGACGTTGCGGTCCATTGGGATTTTGAGGCAAGGTTTTGCCGGATACTACTTAGAGAGTTTGGACTCAGAAAGATAGAGAGCAGACACAAGCGTCGTCATCCATCATTAAGCTGAGCCGTGACTTGTCAAGCGTAATATTTCTTAAGGAACCGGCCGTTTATTGGCCAGAAGGGTCTTTCGCCATGCATATACATGAGCAAGTAGGCCCTACCTTGGTAGACCTTGTCTATGATATACGGACCTTCATAGTTTGGCTCGAATTTCCCCTATTTGGAACGATTGGGAATCATAGGTCTTTTTACGACTAACACGAGTTTGCCTTGGCCGAACGTTCTCGTCCTAGTCAGTCATTCGTATGAGCGCGTCATCCTTACTTTGTAAGCTTCTAGGTTTTGTTGCGCCATGAGATGAGTTTCATCGAGGGCATCAAGCTCTTCAAGCTAAAGGTGGGCATTTTCTTCATCCGTCAGGTCATGTCGGACTGCCACTCGTAAAGAGGGTAGTTTTATCTCCAAGGGGAGAACTGCTTCCGTTTCGAATACCAACACGAATGGCGTTGTATTCGTGGCTATCTTGAACGTAGTCTAATAAGCCCAGAGAGCTTCATGCAATATCTCGTGCCAATCCTTTCTGTTTCTGGACACCGTCTTCTTTAAGATCTTCGTCAAGGTCTTGTTGAAAGCCTCAGCCAGACCGTTAACTCGGGGGTTATAGACTGAAGAGTATCTCCAATCTATTTTATATTGTTGTGCGAAGCGGCTGATCTTATGGCTTCTGCAGGCAGGCCCGTTATCCGAGATAATCTGTCGCGGAGTGCCGAACCGGTAGATGACATGTGTTCTAAAGAAATGGAGGATGTTTTCCGTCTTCACCTCTCTTAGCGGTATTGCTTCTGCCCACTTAGAGAAGTAATCGGTTGTCACTAGTATGAACCGATGTCTCTTGGATGATGCTAGTTTGATGGGCCCGATTATATCGGTTCCCCACATTTCGAATGGCCAGCTAGCCAATGTTGGGTGTAGCGGATTCGGATGCTGGTGGATGAAGTCCCCGTGAATTTGGCACGAGTGACACTGCTTTGCATATTCAAGACAGTCCTGAATCATTGTGGGCCAATAATAACCCATTCTCTTGATTTTTAACTTCATCTTTGGCCCAGCTTGATGGGAACCACAGAGTCCATCGTGAGTTTCTTGGACGACTCTCCTTGCCTCTTTCGGTCCTAAGCATCTTAGCCACAAACCGTCACACGATCTCTTATATTGAATATCATTGACGGAGGCGAAGGATGGTTCTCGTTTCATGAGCTGATGTCTTGACGACGCGTCTCTGGGAGTATGATAAGATTTGAAGTAATCTATAAAGACTTCTCTCCAATCCTTCGCCTTTTCTTCATCCTCTAATTGGAATGCCGTTTGTTCGGCCGCTTCCTTTTCTTCAGAAGACTCCGGAGACACTTCTGCTGGCGCGAGAATCCGGCGGCTTTGCACAATGATCCTTACGTCATCGAGGTTTTCGTCAGCCAGTTCTTTAGAGATTTTGGTTAACGCATCCTCTTTGCTATTTTCCACTCGTGGTATGCTTTCCAGGACGTAGGAGGGAATTTGAGATAGAAATTGCTGCACTCTTTTGCCATATTTTACCAGTTCTGGCTTACACGTCTGATAGTTGCCATTTACTTGGCTAACGACCAGCTGGGAGTCTCCGTATATGAGGAGGTTCTCGATTCCCATGTCAATGGCAATCTCGAGACCTGCTATCAAAGCTTCATATTCCGCTTCGTTGTTTGTTCTTGGCTCCGTTAAGAAAAGGGCAAAACACATTATCCCTCCTTATGGAGTCACGAAGATAAGGCCTACTTCGGCTTTGATTATAGGGGTGCTTTGCTTCCGCCTCTTCATAGACGATACCCCATCGAAGTAGAGTTCCCATTGGGTAATACTCCCTTCTTTCTCCTCGTCGATTGCGTCAAACGCGTGTTTGTCCGACAACTCGCAGTTTAAGGGAGAATTAGCTGGTATCAGATGCTCAGCGATGGCCTGATCTTTTATTGCCTTGAGGGGTCGATATACTATCGAGAACTCCATCAAGAAGATGGCCCATTTGGCAAGCCTTCCCGTTAGTATGGCTCTTTCCATCAAATATTTGAGAGGGTCCACCTTTGATGTGAGATGGACCTCATATGCTAAGGCGTAATGTCGGAGCTTCGTTACCGTGAAGATTAATGCCAGGCAATGCTTTTCAATTGGGGAGTAGTTGTTTTCTGCCCCCAGGAGAACTCGACTCAAATAGTAAAGAGCTCTCTCCTTTCCCTGATCGTTCTCCTATGCTCATAGCGTGCCTAAAGAACCTTCAAGGGCTGTCATGTACAGGATGAGGGATTTTCCCTTGACTGGAGCGGTCAGTACCGGCGGGTTCTGTAGATATTGCTTGATTTCGTCCAGTGCACTTTGGCATTTACGATCCCAAATGAACGGGGTCCCCTTCTTCATTAAATCACTATAAGGACGGTATTTTCCAGAGAGGTTAGTTATGAACCGCCGGATATACGCGAGCTTTCCTTGAAGAGACCGCAGTTGTTTGAGAGTTCTTGGCGCGGCCATTTCCATAATCGCCTTAATCTTTGATGGGTCTATTTCGATACCTCGGTGTCATACGATGAATCCTAGGAATTTTCCTGAGGAAACTCCAAACGCGCATTTTAAAGGGGTCATCTTCAGATTATATTTCCGAAGACGCTGGAACACTATTTTCAAATGCTCCCAGTGCTCCTCGTACGATATGCTTTTCACCACGAGGTCGTCGATATAACATTCGACAATCTCGTGGATGAGGTTATTGAAGATTTTCATCATAGCCCTCTGATAGGTAGCGTTTGCGTTCTTCAAGACGAAGGGCATCACCTTATAGCAGAATATGCCTAGCGGAGTTCGGAAGGCGGTATGCTTTTAGTCTTTAGGATGCATTTTTATTTGATTGTAATCTGAAGATCCATCCATGAAGGAGAAGACTTCATGAGTGGACGTGTTATCGATCATTAGCTCGGTAAATAGCACTGGGAAGTCATCCTTCGGGCAAGTTTTGTTGAGATCCCAAAAGTCCACACAGATGAGTACTGTCCCATTTTTCTTCATTACTGGGACAATGTTGGCGATCCAGTCAGGATATTGAATCTCTTGGATGAAGCCGGAGTCGATTAATTTCTTGACGTCGGTATTAATGTTCATCTCGAGTTCGAGCCGCATTCTTCTTGGCGCTTGCTTGACTAGCTTAACATCTGGCGATATAGCCAGTTTATGCACCGCTATTTCTGGATCTAGTCCCGGCATCTCAGAATAGTTCCACACGAAGCAGTCTTTATACTGCATAAGCAAGTCCTTTATCGTGGCCACCTGCTTTTCAGATAGTAGCTCACTGACAAACGTTGGCCTTGGCTCGTTTTCTGTCTCCAAGTCGATTTTTCTCAGGTTGTCCTCTGTGGTGTGTATCCCATCTTCCAACTCTTTCGGCGCCGGTGGAAATTCTAAAATTACCTCGTCTTCATCCTCGTCTGCGAATCAGTAGGAGAGGCCATCCATATTCTCGTGCTCCTCCTCCTTTGAGAATGTTATCACGTGATAGGTACGAGTTCATTTCCAAGCTCGATATTGATCTGGGCTTTTCCTTGCAGTGTAGGTTGCTCTTAGCTCATGCTTTCGTGGCGGGGCTACCTTCCAATTGTCGGACAGAGCAAACCTGCCTTGCTGATACTGGTCTTCGACCCAGTCTTTGAAGGTGAAGCAATCTTCAAGAGGATGTCTTATTGCTCGGTGGTAGGGGCAATAAGCCGGATAATGGATCTCGTTTATTTGCTCAGGGTGTCGAGACTCTGAGAGTGTCATCATTTGATACTTCATGACAAGGTTGAATATTTTCCTTGTCTTGTCTCGATGAAAAGAGTATTCCCGACCCCTTTTTCATAAAAAACGGATTCCAGCTGAATTTTTGTCGATCGCGCAGCTTCTTGGATTTGATTCGCAGTTTTTCAACATCATTCTCGTTCTTCACCTTGTTGTTCCTCCACGTCGGGCTTTTCCCTTGCCATGAGAGCGCAAAGCGGGCTGACGGTGAAAGGCATCGTCATCCTCCGTAGCCTGCTGAATGAGACGTTGCGTCCTGGCTTTCTAGTAAATGGCCATTTCACGGCTGTGGTCATCCTAAACCTTTTGACCCGCTTCCCTTATTAGCTTGTTAATCTGTTCTTCAAGTGACAGACTTGATATTCGTACGACGGGATTTCGCTCTGTTTCAATATCAGCGCTATCTGGAAAGACATTCTCTTTTCCACCGGAATCATTTACAACATGGCAGCCACGGAACTGCTCCCGTTTCTTGGATCGAACGTATCCAAGACCAGTTGTCTCCATTCTCCCGTTGGGCATCTTTTGCTGAGTCCCGGGAACATCCCAAATCTTGTTATAGAACTGGGCTTGTCGAGCAGTCTGTTTGAAGGGTATGCCTTGGCCTCTCAATAGCCTTCTAAGTCCCTTCGCGTAGTATCTGGGCAGACGGATTGGTTAAAGCCTGTCGAGTGCAGGTTCAGCACCGTGCCAAACTTCTTTCTCCACTTTGGTCTCCGTGGATTGATAAAAAGGATCGCCTTCTCACCCTTTTGCTTAGGAGGAACATAGAAGGTCTGCAGTTCTTGCACGCTGTACATATCAAGTGCATCAAGTTCTTTGTAATGCTGCTGCTGAACCATGGTAATTTGTAAACTCTGGTCAGCTCCAGCGAAGGTCTGCACTGACGGGCGGATAGAAAACACTGTGTTGGCCTCGTCTGCAGAGTCACTGCCAAAGACAAGAATAGGAGTAGATGGTCTTAACCTGTTGCTTTGGGGTTGTCCCGAGTAGATCATCTCTTCATCCTCCTCGGTATCTCTCCCAAATATCGGGATAGTGGCGATGGCTTTTTGTTTGTTCTTCGGTTTGAGACATCTGTCCATATCTTTGAAGTCTGGTAAGAAGTACTTGGCGTCTCCATATTTGCGGACTTCATTTACGGAGAATAGGTTCAGCTCCCCTGTAACTGTGTATTCGAGGCCGTTCTTAAAGTACTTCATACACTGATGTTGTGTAGAAGAGATGACGTTGTACTCATGTAACCAAGGCCTGCGGAGCAAAGCGTTGTAGCAAGTCTTGGCGTCAATAACATAGAACTTGATGTCAGTGACGAGCAGCCTGAAGCTTAATGTCAGTACTACCGACCCGAGCGTTTGTGATGATTGGGAGTCAAAACCGGAGATGGTAATTTTATCCCGAGCCAAGTGCTGCACATTCATGCAAATCTCCTTCAACACTCTTACATTGAGAAGGTTGACGGAGGACCCGTTGTCGACCAAGAAATTTCTTATCTTGATATCATAACAATATCCGGTTACATACAGCGGACGGTTGTGCTCGTACATTCCAAGAAGGAGGTCTTCATCGCTGAAGGTGACGTCAGCCGTGTGGACTTATTCCAACCTGTCCTTCATCTTTTCTTCTGCAAGGAAGGCTTAAAACCGGCCGGGATCTTGTAACGCTTTGATTAGGGAATCTCGTGCCTCTTTAGACAGGAAAAGGGCATCCAAAATGCTCAATTGCAATCCACCTTGTTCTTCTTAGGCATGTCCTTGGCTGTGAGCTCTTCGACGACTCTATCATCGAGAGCAATCTCCTCAGGGACTTTTTCTTTCTCTTTGTCTCTTTTGCACGAACCTTTGTTTGTAGGCCCGAGGTTCCTTTCAGGCAACGTACGGTTACGAAGCTGGATGTTCTCACAGTTCTTCATCTCTTCTTCTTTTCAGGAGGTGGATTCCATGAAGAGAGGGCCAAGGGCTATTTCTTCATCAGAGTCGCTCCTGAAGGTAAGAACTTGAGATTTTCCTTTTATCAAAATGGCATTAATCATATGACAGTTACTGGCTATTCCTTTCCTCTCATCTGTCGTACTTCTCTATTCCCAACAATCTTTGCGCTTCATCCGCTTGAAGTGGTGTCGATGGGCAACGTATCCCTGCTACCACTTCTTGAAAGTATTGCACTCTTCGGTAGGATGTGTGACCCTCCGATGGTACAAGCAGTAGTTCGGTTGTACATCCACTTCGTCGGGGCACATATTCCGGAAATATTTTCTTTGAAAGGTGGCAGCTTCATTCCCACTGACAGAGCTTTGGCGAACTGCTTCTTTATCTTGATTCTGCTCTTGCTGGTGGCAGGGGTGCTTCAATCCGGTTGAGGTACTTTATGGCTTCTCATTACCTGAGCTTCTTTAGCCTGACACCGACGCTTGGCCTTTTCGTATATGGCCGCTTCACGTTCTCGATCAACTTTGCTCTTTTGAAGAGCTTCGCTCAGCAGCCTATCGATCAGGTCGTCTGACGGTTCCAGGGATTTTGGTTCTGGATCTGCCCCCAGTTTCTCTACGTCAGGAGCTTCTTTGACATTTGTTGACGAGTGAGAGATCATGTGGCAACTCGCCACATAATTCTCGGGTTCTTCTGAAGAATCGTCTCTATTATCAATGCCACGATTTTCGTTCTCAAGAACATGCTCGAAGAATTCTTCTAGTGTGACTGGGGTCCGTGCCTTTTGGTTGTATTCCTCCAGTGCGTCGATGTATTTTTGCAGACCCGTACGATTGCCGTCGAGCTGCACGGGATTCTTGGCCTTTTTATTTTTCTTTGAAGACGTCGGAGGCTTGGCCTTGAGGTTTTGCCCATCGTTACCAACTTTCGGCGTTTGGCGCGGTTTCAGCATCCCGTCAATAATCTCAGACTCCAGCGGGCTTTTCCACCTAATCGTCGGACATACTTGAAGATCCTTCGGCATTCTTTTAGTTTTAGCTGAAAGGACAACTTCCCAAGGAGCTTCCTCTGCAAATGACCATGATGCCCCGGCGTATCCACCTTTTTTGGAGCGTGCTGCTGTAGCGGGTTTACCTTCTTATTTTTGGACAGTACGAACTTTCCCTGTTGGTACTGGTCTTCAACCCAGTTTTTGAAGACGTAGCAATCTTCGATTGGGTGGCCCACTATTCGGTGGTAGGGGCAGTAATTAGGATTGTTGACGTCGCCCAGTTGCAGTGGGTGTATCGGATCTGGCAGAGTGATGAGCCTGTTGAGCACCGCCAGTTCGAATAGTCTCCTCATTTTATCCCGGGGGAACGAGTAAGGACGTCTCAACTTTTCTTTGAGGGATCTTGGTTTTTTTTTTTTGGCGTCTCGGTTGTTGTTGAGCGTTGGCAACGAAGGTCGCTTTCCCCTTACCCTTTTCATTCCGAAAATCTATCTTTGAAGAGGACGGCCTATGACCCATCTGGTCCATTTGGGCCAGCTTGTCAATCAAGGCCTGGAAGGTGGTCGGCTTGAAGAACATCATAAAATGGGATATAGTTGCCTGGTGATCAAGGGTTCCCACGAACATGCCTACGGTAGGCGCTTCTTCTATGCGTTGTTCGCATTTTGACCATAGGTTACGCCATCAAATTGTGTATTGAACCCAGGCCTCTCCTGGCTTCACTCTGGCATTGATTAACGCCGTGATCGGGGTACGCTCGCTTACGCTCAGGAACCGCTGTGTGAATAGTAATTCCATCTCCGTGAATGTTTTGATAGAATCATTTGGGAGTTCAGAGTACCATTCAAATGCTGTCTCCGCCAAGCTGCCGACGAATTGGCGAAGCAGCAGTCTGTCGTCGCCTCCGTTATTACCACACAAACCTCTGAATTGAGCAACGTGTTGGTGTGGATTGCCCGTCCCCTTATACACATGAAATTTGGGGATCGTATATCATGGCGGGTACTTAATTTGATTGTACCAGCCTAGATAAGGTCGCCCAGTCCTGACGACTTGGTCAGCTGCTTCGCTTGACTGATGAGCTCGTATTTGTTGAGCTATGTAGTCGTCAAGGGCATCTTTCGAGATCGTCTCTTCTCTGGCTGCTGATAGAGCCGAAAGAGGGTTTGACATCTCCCCTCTGTCGTCTTCAACGATTATTGGAGGGTCTTCGGCTGGAGGGTCCGGCTGGATCATCATCCCAACCATATCTTGGAACAGGAGCGCCATCTGCTTCATGTTAGCGGCTTGCTCCACGACTTATCCTTTCTTTCTAGTACCCTCCACGGGAACTCCGTATCAGTCTCTTGATCTTGGCGTTGTTCGGACGATGCTTTCGGGGTTTCTTTCTGCTCAATGAGTGTGGCCATCCTTGTCAACGTCTCCTGGAGTTTTTGTTGTTGCTCCTGAGCTTTTGTCACAGACCGTGTAAGTGGTCGATAACCCGCGGAAGTACGGCTTTCCTCTTTGCTGGAAGCTATGTACACCGTGTGCACTGCCATGCCCATAGACTTAGGGTGTTTGGGTCTACTGCCTTTGATATTTGCTGCCGGCATGGGGATCTTCTTCGGCCTTCTTCTCTTGTGGGAGGTTGAGGTTGAGGTTGAGGGGGCCGTTGCAGCAGGCACCCATGTGGACGGGGCCTTCTGTTGTATAACGGGGGAATGGTCATCCTCTTGCTGAGCCTTCTTTTTCTCCAGTCGGTGAGAGTAATTTTTGTCAGTTACAGAATCTTGTAGCTTCCGCCAGACTCTGCGGATTTTGGAGGACAGTCGCTGAGAAGGCTGTTCCGGCTTCACCTGTGTCATGCTTTCAGCAGGCGGAGGAGACTTCTTCAATATGGCGGTTGGAGAGTTTTTGCGCACTCTCCTGAGTAGCTCGAAGCTGTTCCCAGTTGGAACAGCAGTGTCAATTTCCACCGTTGGAACTGGTGGGGTAGGTCCAGAGGGGGAACTGCCCCCAGCTTTCCTCACTCGGCGCCAGTGGCGAAATCGAGCATGTCTTGCGTATGGGACCACCACGGTTGTGGAAGCGACCTCGTTATGCCCCTACTTCGATGAGAGGCTGCTGTCGGTGTCAGCCTGTCTAAGACTGACGTCCGTTGAGAGGGAACGTCTAACTTGTCGAAGACCGACTTTCGAGTAGCGGAAGCACTTGTAACGACCTCATCCGCAGCAGGAGTTGGAACGGCCAGTCTTGCGAAAACCGATCCTCTAGCAGGAGAAGCCCCTTTGACGGCTTTGTCTATCGGAACAGGAATGGTTATCCGCTTCGGGATAACCCCTTCAGGTATGGCGAGCCTCTTTGTGGGCCTACTTGAGCTTAGGCTCAGCCTGTTGAAGACTGAGACGTTGGAATTGGACGACCTGTTGAGAGGGGCCGCGGTGGTTGCAAGCCGATCGAAGACCGACTTCTTTGGAGCCTCATGTGATGTCACTGAAGCATTGAAGCTCATTAGCGAGAGCATGGTCCCGAAGAACAATCCAGTGGTGGCCCGAGTCACCTGTTCCATCGGCATTGCAAAGATGGAGGCCGCTTAGGCCTATAGGTCACTCCTCCGGCGAGGACAGAGTGGAAGTTGCCGTTGCAGTTAGTGCAGCTGGAGACCATTGATGTTATCTTCTTTTCTGCATGGAGCAAGACACCAAATCTTAGTATCTCGAATCCAGGGGCAACCATATTAAACCGCGATTCTTTCGCGAACATGACACACGAAGTGTGGAGTGGAAAGAGGAAAATGTCCCACCGGGGGTGCCAGAATCTGTTCACCGCCGAAAACCGGGAAGACAGATGTCTTGCCTGAATTTGGGGGCAGATGCTATTTGGGTTTATCCGTCCACCTCTTCGAAGATGCCAAGCTGATTTATGGCACCGTGTATCGGAGGTTTCGACGGATGCGGCCGTTGTAACAGACTTCGACAAATTCCCCCTCTTTTGCGAGGGGTTTTTAATTGTGGGGACGCTCTTCGCTGCAGGAGCAAGCCCCTGCAGTTAATTACGTTATCGCATCGTGGTAAACACTTTCTCCTGCTCCAGAAGGTCACTTCGTGTTGTGTGTGTTTGTTTTATTTTTGGTTGCCCGTGGATTGTATACGGAGACTAATTTATGTTGTCGCCAGTAGGACGTGGATTAGTCCAAATCTGTATATTCTTAGATTTGGGTTTGGGTTGATTTAAGGATCGTTAATCTCGTTTGAGATTAAGATCAATTTAAATATTTGTTAAGGATACGTTAGTCCAATTTTAGACTAAGATCTACTTAACAAGGGTTTAGGATCATCTTGATCCAACAAAAGAGCGTTTGAGCTCTATCGTTTTAGTTTAAAGAAGTTACGGTCCGTTGTTAGTTTAAAGACATTGCGGTCCATAGGGATGTGCCCATCAATTTAGGAGTACACCAAAGAGTTGTTGGTTATCGGGACCCACCATCTCTCTGAAGACGCTGAAGAATTACAACGACATGTATCAGAGGTGTGAGAAGATGTACCATTGAACCGATGTCTGATGGGAGATCTGTAGTCGTGTTTGGGACTAAGACCAATTTGGAGAATGATGAGCACATGGGCTCGGTTGGTCTGAATTGGGAATTTGGTCAACTTGGACTCAACCCACTCGGTCTTTGAATAAAGTGTTAAACATTTGACTGGGGTTCAGTCCCTTTTCTGTGCAAATAATGCTGAGCTTTACTTTCCCTTTTTCTTTTGTTTTGTTCTTTTATTTTTATGGAGTGTTAAACACTCTTTTTGCGCCCGCGTGCGGAGCACATGGGGCGCTTGACGCGGAGCGCCAACCACTGAGTGCTAGGAACTCCTTATTGAGCAGTGCCCATGTGAGGGTTATGTGAGGCGCTTGGCACTGAGCGCCAACCATTGAGTGCTAAGCACTCTTTATTGAGCAGCGCCCACGTGAGGGGCACGTGAGGCGCTTGGCGCTGGGTTTTTCTTTGGGTGTTCTATTCTGAAGAGTTCAATTCTTTGTTCTTTTCTGGATCTTTGATCCCCAAGAACAAGTTCATCCCCATAAGAATTAAATTCTCATTTATGGGAGACTTGTCTCATGGACCTCAGATCCAGAGAAAGAACTATGTTCTTTAAGAAGATTTAAACTCTTGGATATATAGATGAGATGCTCTGATCTCTATTTTTGTATTTACCTCGAAGAAATGTATTCTTCTTTCTTCCTTCTTAAATCTTTCTTCTTTCTTTTTCTCAAAGCTTATGGGGGGTTTCTCTCTGTTAGACTTGAAGTCTTGGGTCCTTTATATAGTAGAGGCAAGTTTGTTGATTTAGTTAAAGAAATATCTTATTGAGAAATTTTTTAATCGATTCGGGGATTTTATCCACCGTTGGATCTTTGATCCAAGGACTTCTGTTTTACAAAAGATATTTTTCTTGTTTTTAACAAGATTGGGAAAATATTTTCCTGTACAGAGCTTATTCTGTAGCTTGGTGATTTTTAATCACCATTGGATCTTTAATCCAACGGTGCTCTATTTTACAGAGGGTAATCTTTCTCGTTTAGAAAGATTTTGAGAAAATATTTCCTCAACAGAATCCAGTTTTGTATTTCGATGATTTGTCATCCCCGTTGGATCTTTGATCCAATGGCAGGGAACTTGTAGTTTTGGCGCAGGCGCCCTCGTGCAAGGCACGTGAGGCGCTGCCTCAGAGTTTTTCTCTTATTTAATAGATTTTTTTTGTACTTTGCACATTGGTGCCCGCGTGACGAGCACGTGAGGCGCCATCATAAGATTTAATTCTATCCGAGGCAGTACCTACATGCTTTGCATGTGGAGCTTTCTCTTTATTTTTATTTTTATTTTATTGTTATTATTTTATAAAGGAGCAAGTTTTGAGACAAAATTTTGGCGGGAACATTGTTCTTTGGCATGCACAGATATATATATTTTTAACACACCTCTATTCTTAGATGAAACAGTGTTACCGAAATATGGAGGTGAGGTGGAGGAAAATTAGTTATGATAAAGCGTCTCCTGCAGGAACAGGAGCTCCTCCGATGGGTCAGCGGAAAAGTACGATTTTAATCTATGCCCATTTAATTTGAAAATAGAACTGTTTTTAACATTTTCTACATCTACTGCACCGTGCGGGTACACATATCGCACCACAAAAGGTCCTTTCCAACGAGATTTTAGCTTTCTCGGATGAAGATGGAGACGGGAATCGTAAAGAATGACTTATTTTCCCTGTTAGGTTCTAGGGCACTAGAAAAAGGTTCTACAAGGCATCATACATGTCGTATTTAAAAATTTCAAGTGCCAAACAACCTAAGCAAGGATCTTAACTAGAGAATTAGGGTTATCAATGAACAAGTAAACTACTTTACTTCTAAGAGTTAGGGAATACAACCTTTGTAGTCCATTCCTTCGCTTCATAAGCTCCGATTTGAGGTCCCTTCACTGCGATCATCAAGTTCCTATACTCTTGAGAGGCTCCATGAAGTGAATGATGCATGCTTACTAGTAATCTTCACAATCAAAGATGATCTATCTTGAGGAATCTCAAACCCAAGCTATTACTTCCTTAATGAGGTATTAGTGAAGCTAACACACTAATCTATATGGCTAATATAGAAGAGAATGATGAAGTAGGAATTTTGCACTCTTTAGTTTTCTTTTTCTCACAAAATATTCATCACAAATGGAAAGCTAGAAAACTTTTGTGAAGAGCAAGAAGAAGATGATGTTGTGAGAATGAAAATGATTTATTGTCGAGATTAGAAATGCAACCAAGGGTTAAGCATGTCATGCTTAACCCTTATAGAGAGTTGACCATGGGTTAGGGTTAGGATTGGGTTAACAAAATATCTTAGAAATATCCAAAAGGGTGGACTTAGTCAAAGCTTCATGAAGCTTCTTCAAAGCTCATCCATAATTGAATTATATAAAATAAATAAGTAAACCCTAGTCTTAACCCTAATCATGGTTTAATCTCATAAACCCTAGTTGCATTTGTAACCTAACATGTTACAATATCATATATCACACATATAATATTTTGTAACAAAAGAAAATAATACAATTAACATATATCACATATATATCAATGTATCATCAAGTGAGAAAAAGAATCATTTAAGTGAGCTTATATTAGTTAATGTAATGCAATATATCACATATATAATTATACATTAAATTATTAAATCAACACTTGATTTAATAACCCAGATATATTACATATAACCGACTAATATAATATGTATCTTTTTATCGAATCAACACTTGATCCGATAACCCGGCTATATCTCATATACCCGGCCGATATCACATATCGCATGAATAGAATATGGTATCTCATATTGTATTAATCTCGGTACCGCACATATCACATATGTGCTCCTACTTCGTTTCGCCTGAGCCCGGAAACCTCTGTGTAGGACTCTAAAGACTCGTCAATACGCCGGCAGTAAGTGATGATCATATCAAATACCCACAAGCTGCAAGCGGTCAGCTAAACGTAACATCCACCCAGGTATTGAGCGATCAGAAGATCAACAAGCAAGCCTGTACACACTTCTATGAATCCAATCAGTAACACTACCGTACAGTCCGGTCTCTTCATCTGATATGTCGCATATCCAGTCTAGGGGTGGTAAACATCAGACCCAGTAACCGATAAGTCGTGTCGATGTAAGGCTCATAACGGGTCGAGAAACTACTGATAACACTTACCAGTAGGTCTCCATATCAGCCCTGGCCAGAGACTTCCAGTTATAGCCAATCGAACACAGTGCAACATCAACTCCCAATATCGGGAGAGACGAAACCCTTCCTATCGCTCATTGCCTCTATGTGATTCGGGACTGTACCTAAAAGCCACCGTTTTGCACGTCCTCTTGAACGTGGTAAGATGGAAATCAAAGCACAGTGGGAATCACACAAGACTCTATGACGACCTCGGGTCTACAGACTAATTTGTACCAATGTCACTAGAGAACTGCTATCTGACGATAGGTATAATATCATCTAGGAGTTCTCGGCGAGTCCGTTCAGTGTACCCAGTCTCCACTAAGCACCCGTACACCATCTTTGATGTCAAACACCAATGGATATGGGATCATCCATCGCCCATCAAATGGGTCAAGATGCGTATACGCTAGTCTACTCTGGAGTATCGATGCCCTTTCTCGATACACCCTCGACTAGGAATAGTTGTAGGATGTACTCTTAGACTACTCTGGCCCCACTAGTATGATCTGCATCATAGTCCTAGTAGTCGAGTACATATCCTAAGAGCTTTATCAACATGTGAGAGCAAGACAGTAAACCAATACAAGTCAACATGTTAAGACAAAGTGAAACCAGATAGCATACTATCATATCGAGCAAGAAAGTACTATATATATATATCCAAGCATTCACTATAATATACATCATATGTACAACAATGGCCTCTAGGGTATATATATAACTAACAATCTCCCACTTGCTCTAAGGCAGGTGTTGTAGTATCTCATACCCAACATCCCGAAGAGTGTCTCAAATTGTATCTAGGGTATGGCCTTCGTGAGTGGATCCGCAGTGTTGTCCTTCGTGTCAACTCTCCTGACCTCAATCTCGCGGCGATCAACTATCTCCCGGATCAGGTGATACCGCCTCAGAATATGCCTGGATCTCTTATGGGACCTGGGTTCCTTAGCCAAAGCCATAGCTCCATTGTTATCACAATACAAAGGTATTCGATGCTCAATGGACAAACCACTCCAAGTTTAGTGATGAACTTCTTCATCCAGACAGCCTCTTTGGCAGCATCGTTGGCAGCAATGTATTCAGCCTTCATCGTCGAGTCTGCCACTGTTTCCTGTTTGGAACTCTTCCAACAAACCGCCCCTCCATTGAGGGTAAAGAAAAATCCCGATTGCGAATTAGAGTCGTCCTAATCACTTTGGAATCTCGAATCGGTAAAGGACTCCACCTGGAGTTCTCCGTTACCATACACCAAGAACATCTCCTTAGTCCTTCTCAAGTACTTGAGAATGTTCTTCACAGCTGTCTAGTGACTCTCTCCTGGATCTGCTTGATACCTGCTCACTACACTTAGTGAGTATGCTACATCGGGTCTGGTACATAGCATCGTGTATGTTTCCCCCAATCAGAGCAAAGCTCTGTTTTGAATTTCAAAATTCAAAAATTGAAGCAACGCTTCAGATTTTGCGTGCTGCGCGCCACGTGTCAAACGCAGACGCGCTAGCGCCAGGTGCGCTGCGCACTAGGTAGCGCATCCCCAATCAGAGCAAAGCTCTGTTTTAAAATTCAAAATTTAAAAATTGAAGCAACGCTTCAGATTCTGGGCGCTGCGTGTCAAACGCAGACGCGCTAGCGCCAGGAGTGTTGCGCCCTAGACAGCGCATCCCTAATTAGAGCAAAACTCTGTTTTAAAATTCAAAATTTAAAAGTTGAAGCAACGCTTCAGATCCATCGCTCTACGCTGCGCGCTACGTGTCAAACATGGGTGCGCTAGCGCAGTTGCGCCGCGCTCTGCGCTGGGCGCCATGTGTCCAACACGGGTGCACTAGCGCAGTTGCGCTGCGCGCCACGTGTCCAACACGGGTGCGCTAGCGCAAGGTGCGCCAGCGTAAGGTGCGCCAGCGCAAAAATTAAAATTCCCCCACTGTTAGATCAAAAGATCTACTAATAATAAATTATTAATTAATCAAAACTAAAATTCTGTTATGGAAAGATCTTTCCAATATTATTAAAACAAGAAGATTATCTCCTGTAAAATAGGAGCCTTAGGATCAAAAATCCAACGGTGGGAAATATTCCCAAATCAATCAGAGAAAGATCTCTTAAAACCGATTTAACAAATCAATTGGCCCTATATAAAGACCCCTAGACTTCAAGTCTAGGGGATACAGAAAGAGAGAAAAAACCCTCTGCAAAGTTTGAGAAAATTCAAAGAGCAAGCTCTTAGAAAAAAAGAAGATTTTTCTTCATCTTCAAGGTAAAGAACTATGTTCTTGAATAACAGAGATGAAACCATCTCATAAAAAGAAGAACCATCTTCTAAAAAGATCATAGATCTGAAAAAAAACCAAGTTTTTTTTTTTGATAAAAAGAAAAAGATCCAAAGATCTAATCATAAAAAATAAATAAATAAAAGTAGTATTTTACTTCATTTACAGATCTTTGATCTATAAAGGCAGAGCCTTTTATAAAAACAAGTACTTTTGTTCTTGAATCTTGAGGCAAAGCCACCTTTAAGAAGAACGTAAATTTGTTCTTTGATATTAAATCTGATCAAATGCGCTTTGCGCTATTAGAAAGTGCCCTGCACTCATGAATTGCACTTTTGCGCTTCTTGGACCGGCGCTCAGCGCCAAAACATGCCACGTATCAACCATAGACACCACTTGCGCTTTGCGCTTTTAAAACAGAGCACTGCGCTCATGGACTGGCGCTCAGCGCCAAGCGCGCCACATGTCACTCACTGGCGTGCCAAAAGACTAGCGCAAAGCGCTCATAAATTAAAAGCGCAATGCGCTAATGAACTAGACACGTGTCCTCTTCGTGTGCGCTACCTGACAGAAGCGCAATGCGCTCTTTAGCTGGCGCAAAGCGCCTGGCGCGCCACGTGGCGCATTGTCAGAGCACAACTTGTTCTGATGAAGACAAAAGATGTCAGAGCCCAATACCTAGCATTATTAAATGGGCCGAGCCCAAACAAAGGCTTAATAGCCAGAACAGAAAAATAAAATGTTAAACATTTTTTTAATTGGACTTAGCCCAATTCTGGCCATAAGTCCTCAACTTATCTTGAATTGAGCACATCTGCTCTCTCAACCAACTCACATCGGTTCGAGGGTACAGCTCATTACTCCTCTGATATTTGTCGTTGTAATCCTTCAACGTCTTCAGAGAGGTGACGGGTCCCGACGACCACACATTTCTATGGACTGTGGGGTCCCTAAACCCATGGACTATGATGTCCTAAACCTCGACCGTGATGTCTTAAAACTAACAACGGACTGTGGGGTCCTTAAACCCACGGACTATGATGTCCTTAACTTCGACCGTGATGTCTTAAAACTATCAATGGACTGTGGGGTCCCTAAACCCATGGACTATGATGTCCTTAACCTTGACCGTGATGTCTTAAAACTAACATCGGACTGTGGGGTCCTTAAACCCACGGACTATGATGTCCTTAATCTCGACCGTGATGTCTTAAAACTAACAATGGATTGTGGGGTCCCTAAACCCATGGACTATGATGTCCTTAACCTCGACCGTGATGTCTTAAAACTAACATCGGACTATGGGGTCCTTAAGCCCATGGACTATGATGTCCTTAACCTGGACCGAGATGTCCTTAAACTAACGATGGACCGTAATGTCCTTAAACTAATCGACCGTAATGTCCCTTAACTAAACAATAGATTCCAAACGCTCTCTTGTTGGATCTAAATGATCCTGTTAAGTTGATCTTAGTTTAAAATTAGACTAACGCATCCTTAATAAACGTTTAAGTTGATCTTAGTCTCAAATGAGACTAACGTATCCTTAAACCAAACCCCCAAACCCAAATCTAAGAAGATACGGATTTGGACTAATTCACGTCCTACGGGCGACAACATAAATTATTCTCCGTATACAATCCACGGGCAACCATAAACAAAACAAACACCTACGACACGAAGTGACCATCTGGAGAAGGAGAAAGTTGTTACCGCGATACGGTAGCGTAATTAACTGCAGGGGCTTGCGCCTGCAGGGAAGAGCGTCCCCATAATCAAAAAACCCTTCAAACGAGGGGGAATCTGACGAAGTCTGCTACATCTGCCGCATCCGTTTAAACCTTCGATGCACGGTGCCATAAATCAACTTGGCATCTTCGGAGAGGTAGACGGAGAGCACCAATTAGCATCTGCCCCGAATTTCAGGCAAGACGAACCTAGCGTCTTCGCCGCATCTTTCGGAGGGGAACAGATTCTGACACGCCAGGTGGGACCTTTTCCTCTTTCCACTCCACACTTCGTGTGTCGCGTTCGCAAACGAATCGCGGTTTGTTAATGGTCGCCCTTGGGTTCGAGATACTAAGATTTGGTTTCTTGCTTGGCGCAGAAAGCAAAACATCAATGGCATCCACTTGCGAGAAGTGTTCCAACTACAATTGTAACTCGCGCTCCGCCTCATCTGGAGGCATAGCCTACGGGCCCCAAGCAGCCTCCTTGTTTACGATGCCGGTGGAACAGATGACTCAGGCCACCACCGGATTGTTCTTTGGGACTATCCTCCCACCGATGAGCTTCAGCACCCCTGTACCAACACCAGAAGCTCCCAAGAAGTCGGTCTTTGATCGGCTTGCTACTACCGCGTCCCCTCTCAACGGGTCGTCCAGCTCCAGCGCCTCGGTCTTCTCCAGATTAGGCCAAAGTTCCTGTGGGCCCAAGATGAAGCCCGCAACTCAAGAGAAGGTTATTCCGAAAAGAGTAACCAACCCTGCTCCCGAAGTCGTCAAGACGGCTTCTCCTACCAAAGGGTCGGTCTTTACAAGACTGACTGTTCCGGCTCCCACTTCAGCTCCCATTCCTGCTCAAAAGTCTTTCTTCGACAGATTGGCTACCGCTGCTCAACGGACGCCAATCTTCAAGAGGCTGGCACCGACGACGCCCCACCAGAACACGGGGCATAACGAAGCCATCCCCATCACTGAACCAACACCATCAGCTCGACATGCTCGACGTCGTCACTGGCGCCGAGTAAGGAAGTCTGGAGGCAACTCCCCCTCTGGGCTAACTCCACCAGCCCCAACGGTGGAAATCAATGCTGTTGTTCCAACTGGGAACAGGTTTGAGCTGCTGAACAAGGTGCGCAGGAATTCTCTTACCGCCGTATTGAAAAGATCTCCTCCACCCGCGGAGAATGTCACAGAAGCAAAGCCGGAACAACCCCCTCAATGACTGTCCTCCAAAGTTTACGAAGTCTGGCGACGTGTCCAAAAGTCAGGGATTGATCAAGACTATCTCCACCGACAGAAGAAACTGAAGGTTCAGCAGGAAGAAAACCATCCTAGCAAGCCACAAAGGATGACAGCTACTTGGGTGCCCACTGCAACGGCCCCCTCAACATCACCAGTCCATAAAAAGAAAAGGCCGGAGAAAATCCCTGAGTCTGCGACGAATCGTAATACCACTGAACCCAAACGCCCCAAGTCTGGGGGCATAACGGTGCATACTGTTTACATGGCTTCCGGAAAAGTGGAAAGCCGCGCTTCGACGGGTCACCGAACGCTCACCCGATCCTTGACAAAAGCCCAGGAGCAGCAACAGAAGCTTTAAGAAATGCTGATGCAAATGGCCACACTCACCGGGCTAAAAGAAATCCCGGAGGCGTCATCAGAGCAGCGTCATGAACAATAAACCGATGTTGGCTTCCTCCGTAGAGTCCTTGAAAAGAAGGACAGAGAAGCAGCAGAACAAGCTGCCAACATAAAACGAATGACGCTTCTCTTCCAAGACATGGTCGGGATGATGTTACAGCCGGATCCTCCAGCTGAAGACCCTCCGATCATTATTGAAGTTGACCGAGCGGAGACGTCAAATCCCTTTCCGGCTTGTTCAGCAGCCAAAGAGGAGACCATCTCAAAAGCTGCGCTCGATGATTATATTGCTCAGCAAATACGAGCTCACCAGGCGAATGAAGCGTCCGGCCAAGTCGTCAAAACTGGGTGACCGTATCCAAGCTGGTATGACCAAATAAAATACCCGCCGGGATATACGATCCCTAAATTCCATGTGTATAAGCGGACAAGCAATCCTCACCAGCACGTCGCTCAGTTCAGGGCTCTTTGCGGCAACACTGGGGGCAATGATAAGCTTTTGCTCCGTCAATTCGTCTGTAGCTTGTCGAAAACAGCATTTGAGTGGTATTCAGAGCTGCCCACTGTCAAAACATTTGCAGAGATAGAGCTGCTGTTTACACAGAGATTTGCAAGCGCTAGCGAGCGCACCCCGATCACCGCATTGATCAACGCCAGGGTAAAGCCAGGCGAAACGTGGGTACAATATGCGATACGGTGGCGGAATTTATGGTCGAAATGCGAGCAGCGCATCGAAGAAGCTCCCGCGGTAGGCATGTTCGTGGGTACTCTTGATCCACAGGTGACCATATCCCAGTTCATGATGTTTTTCAAGCCGACCACTTTCCAGGCCTTGATTGACAAGCTGGCTCAAATGGACCAGATGGGCCACAGGCCTTCCTCTTCGAAGCCAGAGCCGCGAAACGAAAAAGGGAAGGGGAAAGCAACCTTCGTCGCCAACACTCAACAACAGCCGAGCAACTTAAAGCCGGTTGTTCGTCAAAACAACGTGCGTCCACGCCCATCCCTCGAGGAGAGACTGGGACGTCCTTACTCGTTTCCCCAGGATAAAACGAGGAGACTGTTCGAGTTGGCAGTGCGCAACAGACTCATCAATCTGCCAGATCCAAAACGACTGTTGCAACCCGGCGAGGCTAATAGTCCCAATTATTGCCCTTACCATCAAACGGTAAGCCATCCAATTGAGGATTGCTTCGTCTTTAAAGGCTGGATTGAAGATCAATACCAACAGGGCAAATTTGCCCTGTCCGAGAATTGGAAGGTGAACCCACCACAGCCACACGCTCCCAAGAAGACAGACACGCCGGGGGCATCATGCTCTTTCATTGAAAAAGCTCCATGGGAGGTCGCTCTTTCAGCAAAGACTAAAAGAATGTTGAGGAATCTCCAAACATGCCCGGCAATCAGGTGGAAGAATCCGCTGGAACCCGAGATTATCGAGGGAATGCTGAAGCCGCGCCCAATTCCAAAAACTGGTGGTGATAGTCAAAGCGCTCATACCCAGCCGTCAAAATCTTCCAAGAAGAAAACCAAGAAGCCCTTGCAACCTAATGACAAACGCATGGACCTGCAAAAACATATTGACGTGCTGGAAGAATATAATCAGAAGGCGCGGACCCTAGTTACACTCCAAGAATTCCTCAGCCACGTCCTTAAGGACGGAGGTGATGACAATAGAGAAGACTCGTCAGAAGAACCCGAGGATTATGTGGCAAGCTGCCATATGATCTCTCACTCGTTAATAAACGGTGAAGAAGCTCTTGACGCAAAGAAATTGGGGGAAGATCCTGAGCCGGAACTTCTAGGACCATTAGACAAAATGATTGATGCATTCCTGAACGAAACTCGTCTTAAAAGAAAAGCTGATCGAGAGCGTGAGATGGCCATATTTGAAAAGGCCAAACGCCGGCTACTGGACGAAAGGGTTAAAACACTTCCCCCAGGTCAAAACACTTCATCTACCACAAATAAAAGATGGTTTAAGACGAGGAAAAGGTTCGCCAAAGCCATATCGATGGGAATGAAGCTGCCCTCTTTTAGAGAAAATTCCCCTGGCAATATACGCCTTAATGATGCGGATGCGCATCCTAATTACTGTTTATATCATCAAAGGATTGCGCACCCCACCGAAGAGTGCAACGCCTTTAAAAATTGGTGGCAAGGGTATGTCGCTCACAGGCAGCACTTCAAGAGGATGGAGCGTGAAACTCGTCGATAGCAGAAAAATGCGACAGACGAACGAGAAAGAGCTGCCGACAACTGTCACATGGTTGATAGCAGGGGATCGCAAGTTCTTACCTTCGGGAGAAATTCTGAAGAAGAAATTACTCTCAGCCCTCTCTCCAAGGAATCCACCTCAGGAAAAGAGAAAGAAACGAAGAGCTGCGAGAACATTCCGCTACGCAATTGTACGCTACCTGAAAAGGATCTCGGACCCGCAAACAAGGGATCAAGCAAAAAGGATAAGGGGAAGGGAAAAGCGACCTTTGTCGCCAACGCTCAGCAATAGCCGAGTAACCCGAGACCGTCTTTTCGTCAAAGCAAAAAGCCTCGATCCCTCGATGAGAAGTTGAAACGTCCTTACTCATTTCCCAGGGATAAAATAAGGAGACTGTTTGAACTGGCAGTGCGCAACGGGCTCATCACTCTGCCAGATACAGAACATCCGTCGCAACCGGGTGAAGTTAACCATCCTAACCATTGTCCCTACCACAGAGTAATGGGTCACCTACTCGAAGATTGCTACGTATTCAGAGGCTGGATTGAGGATGAATACCGAAAGGGCAAATTCGAGTTGTCTGACAACTGGAAGGTGAACCCGCCACAACCACATGCTCAGAAAAGGATGGACACGCCGGGGGCATCATGCTCTTTTATAGGGGAAGCTTCATGAGAAATTGTTTTTTCGGCATAAAACTAAAAGAGTGCTGAAAGATCTTCAAACATGTCCGACCTATGAACCAAAGACCGAAACGTCGTTAAACTAACAATGGACCGCTATGTCCTAAAACTGGATATTGAACGAGACATCGATAAACTACTACAGACCGCAGCATCGCAAGGCTGATACAAAAAGTGGTAATAAAAAAAAAGAGAAAAAAGAAAACGGTATGTTCATAAGCAAAATGGGCACGGATGAAAACCCGAAAGGGCTCCGTGAGTAAAAACAACAGGGCTATCGGCGAGTTTTGTGAAAACCCGAAAGGGCGCAACCTCGTTAGAATAAAAAAAAAGAAAACGGTATGTCCATAAGCAAAATGGGCACGGATGAAAACCCGAAAGGGCTCCGTGAGTAAAAAACAGCTGGGCTACCGGCGAGTTTTGTGAAAATCCGAAAGGGCACAATCTCGTTAAATGACACTTGCAAGGTCCTCTCGACTTTGTAAGGAGAAACCACCTGCGTGAGATCCTTACGACTCACAAGGGAGCAACACACTTAGGGATCCCCGCGATCCCTAGGGAGAAATTACACTAGCGAGATCCTCACGACTCGTAAGGAGAACCCTCTTATGAGACCCTCACGGCTCATAAGATTCTAAAGTCTTAAGCTATAGGGATCTGAACCTGTTCTTAAGCGGTCACCACAACCTCCAACACTGCCCTACAAGCGGCTCAACGCCGACCCTTGTATACAATCCATGGGCGCGGATAAACATTTCCCTAACAAAGTCCCATCCGTGACTAGGGATATGTGTACATTGTGAACAACCCTTGTAAGTCCTCTCGACTTATAAGGAGAAAACACTCTTGTAAGATCCTTACGACTTATAAGAGACCATGAACTTAGGAGTCCTCACAATTCCTAAGGAGAAAACACACCTACGGGATCCTCACGACTCGCAGGGAGAAATACCTTCATGAGACCCTTACGGCTCATGAAGTCAAAAGCCTTAGTCGACAGGATCCTAACCCTGTTTGCTAAGCCACCGTTGTTCGATATCGACAGAGGCAAATGATAATTCGCTCCTGGCAATATCCCAGTTGTAGCGGTGCTAATGCCGAAATCGGTGTCTAATTCCAAGCTTACAGCAAAAAGCCGGCGAGCCACACATGCATGGAAAATAGCCGAAATGATGGGGCACCTTGCAACAAAATCAGCAAGTAAAATTGCATGCATGCAAAATAGCCGAAATGATTGGGCAACTCGTAATAAAAAGCAGCGAGTAAAAATAAAACAAATAGCCGAAATGATTGGGAAACTCGCAATAAAAAGCAGCGAGTAAAAATAAAAAAAATAGCCGAAATGATTGGGCACCGCGAAAAATAGCCGAAATGATTGGGCAATCGCGACCTTCGCGATACAAATGCTGAAATGATAAAGTATCGCAGAAAGAAATAAAGAAAAATGAAATTTATGCCCTACAGGTGCTATCACATCAATCCCTGTATACAATTCAGGGGCGCAAACAAAGAAGGAATCACGCCTTCCCTCCTCAGGCTCCACCAGAAAGAGAGCCAAGTCTCGACGGTTCATAGAAAACCTAGAGACCATCTCAACATTCGTCTCGTTACAACAGACGCAATGTCAACAACGACATTCCTTCGCAATCCAGCAGGATGCAGACGCAACATTAAGACAAAGTGGAGTGATGGCAAAATCCCAACTCCACCTCAGCATTCGTCTCATTACAACAGACGCAATATCAACAACGGCGTTCATTCGCAATCTAGCAGGATGCAGACGCAACGTCAAAACAAAATGGAGTGATGACAAAATCCCAACTCCACCTCAGCATTCGTCTCGTTACAACAGATGCAATGTCAACAACGACGTTCCTTCGTAATCCAGCAGGATGCAGACGCAACCTCAAAACAAAGCGGAGTGACGGCAAAATCCCAACTCCACCTCAGCATTCGTCTCGTTACAACGGACGCAACGTCAACAAAAGATCTCACGTCAAAACAAAGCGGAGTGACGGCAAAATCCCAACTCCACCTCAGCATTCGTCTCGTTACAACAGACGCAACATCACCAAAAGGAGCTACGGCAAAATCCCTAGTTCCAAACCTCGACGGTTCACCAGCAACCTAGAGACAACTGCGACATTCGTCTCGATATAGCAGAAGATATGTCACTACAGCGTCCTTCCTCCAACAGGATTCGGACACGCCAAAACAAACGAAGCGAAGGCCAAATTCCTAGCTTTAAGGTCTTGACGGCAACTCATATAAAACCTGAAAAACCATCGGAGATCATCTCACACCAGTGCGGAGTGGTCACCACCTCGACGTTCGTCTCGATACAGCAGACGAGACGTCACCACAGCGTTCTTCCTCCAGCAGGATTCAGACGCGACAATCAAACAACGGAACTACGGCAAAATCCTTAGTTCCAAACCTCGACGGTTCATCAACAACCTAGAGACAACCGCGACATTCGTCTCGATACAGCAGACGCAATGCCAGCAAACGAAGCGAAGGCCAAATTTCTACCTTCAGGGTCTTGACGACAACTCATATAAAACCTGAAAGACCATCGGAGATCATCCCACACCAGCGCGGAGTGGTTGCCACCTCAGCATTCGTCTCGCTACAGCAGACGAAATGTCACTACAGCGTCCTTCCTCCAACAGGATTCAGACACACCAAAGCAAACGAAGCGAAGGCCAAATTCCTAGCTTTAGGGTCTTGACGGCAACTCATAAAAAACCTGAAAGACTATCGGAAATCATCCCACGCCCGCGCGGAGTGGTTATGACACATCAGGGCTCTCCAAAATGAGCCTAACCTCAAGTAAAAAGCGGCATGGAAAAATTCCTAACGCTTTCTCTTCCGACGGTCAAACTGCCTAGGAGGATTTCTTGAAGACGTCTTATCCAGCCCCCGAAGGGATCATAGACACGACATGTCGCAAGGTTACTCGAACAAGAAAGATTGCCTATCGAGGAATACATCAGCCAACGCGATGGTACGATGGACAAAACCTTAGTACCACAGACCCTAACGGACCTCTGTTGTAAAGAGTAGAGGTTAGCTGTGACGTTAGGATATCCTTGTGAGAAATGCTCGATTCGTCTCGACTCGTAGGGAAAAGCCTTAGGCAGTGGGGATTAAAAAACCTGTTTCCTAAGCACTGGGGCTCTGCAAGTCGGTCCAAAATGGACTCTTGCATACTATTCACGGGCCACACTCTCCAAAGTCGAATCTCGACAAGGAGGGAAACAACCGCTTATGGGTCTTCTCGACTCATAGGAGGGAAAATTCTCTTATAAGATCCTTATGACTTATAAGGGAAAACACACTTAAGAATCCTCACGATACCTAAGGAGAAAAAACACCTACGGGATCCTCCCGACTCGTAGGGAGAAAAATCTTTATAAGACCCTCACGGCTCATAAAATTGAAAAGTTTTAGGTAACAGATCTGAACCTACTTCCTAAGCCATCACCACCCTACGAAGAGTCCAAGGTGCTCACTCTATCATCTGCCGGCTATGTTTGCTAAGATGACATGCTAATAACAAAAGAAAAAAGAAAGCAGAGAGATGACACAAGACATTATGAAAGAAATGTATCTTCTATTCATGAATTCAATTGAGTACAAGCTACATCATCTGAAAGGATAAAGAAAAATGAATACATTTTATTCAAAATTTACAAATGGCGCAAAATGCAACTATTGGGAGGGAAGCGTATTCAGTAGGCCAATCAATTGCTTATGCACTCCCCTCAGCCTCTCGTCACGGTCAGCTGCCATGGCCAACTCCGTTTCAACCTGAGCCCGTTGCCGCAAATAAGACGAAAGTCGCTCATCAACGACCCGCCGAGCTGCCTCACGACTCTGCGCATCCTGCTCGATGAAGTCGAGCTTCTTCCTTAGCGTTAGCCCATCAGAAATGCATCGTAAAAGGCCCTCAAAGATGGTTTTCAACTGCACAGCATTGGCGTCAACCTGAGCATGCAGTCGAGCAGATTCGCTTGAAGTATCTTCACATTCTTTATGCTTTAAGGCCGCTTCTTGTTCAAGATGACGGAAGTAAGGAGTGCTCTGCTCGACCCATGCAGCCCGTTGAGAGTTCACAGCCAGGACCTCAGGAGCAGGACGTCTGACCTCGAGCTCATACAAACAAGCCTCGATTTTCCTGCAGTGGCTAACCCAAGACTCAACGACGCACTCACTATGAAAGTTCACGAGCATCGCCAGCATAGGATTAACCTCGGCAGCAAAATCCACAGCGAATGTGGGAGTCTCCACGTCAGGCTCCTCGACGTAGTCGCTCAACATATGCAGACTATTCACAGCGCCTTTGGAAGATGCCCGTCGAAACTAGTTGGGTCATCATCTGATGATGCATTCCTCGCTCCCACTGTCATCGAGAAACCGAAGTATCTCTCTGGCGGATGAAGAACCCTACCAGATCGGTGGAGAGACAGAGGTTCGTCGGGGACTATTGAATCCTGTGGTTCTGTCAAATCATCAGTTGCAGTTTTGTATAGCTGGAACCTTTCCAGTTCTACAAAACTGACCTTGCCTCGATCTTGTCCGGATTTTGCTTTTGACATAGGCCGGACAATCCCAAATCTTAACTTACTTAAGAGATAGGCTCTTCCCATACCATATCTCATATGGAGTGGTAGGCACTGATTTGATTCGAATCTAATTCAATAGGTATGCATCTTCTCAAGTGCACAACCCCAAAAGGAAATAGGTAACTCAGTAGTACTCATCATAGAGCACACCATATCTAATATGGTGCGATTGCTCCGCCCCGATACACCGTTGTGTTGTGGTGTATTCAGAGGAGTAACACCGAGAGAGAATCTCATTCTTCTTTAGAATAGTCCAAGAATTCTATGCATAAGTATTCTCCTCCCTGATCTTATCATAGGACATAATACTTATACCCGGTTTTTGGTTCTCTATTTCTAACTTATATTCTTTGAATATCTTAAAAGGTTCGGACTTGTGTTTCAACAGGAACATATGTCTGAATCTTGAGAGATTATCAGAGAATGTAATGAAATACAAAGAACCAGTCCTGGCATGTGTAGACAGGGGACCTTACATACATCATCATGTATCAATCCTAAGGGTTTACTAACTCTTTCTTTGTTTCTAATAAACAGATCTATGGTCATCTAATCTTTGTGACATGACTGGCAAGTTTCACAAGATGTAAATTCAAACTGATTTAAATATGCATCTAAATGTAACTTCAGCCATTCGGGTCGCATTGATATGACCTAGTCTACAATACTTCAAGAAGGACTCGTTCATTTCTGAACTCTTCCTCTTGTGTGTGTTTCGTATATTAGGAACTGTAGTTTGATTTAGAACGTCAATGCTTTTAGATAACGTGCCTGATCCGATCAACTTTTGAAATAGGAAATGTTCAAAACATTATCCATTAATACAAAATTATATCCTTCTTTACTAATAAAGAGACTGATATGATTTTGTATATCAGGTTCGGTATCTAATAACATTCGTTCAGAATCAATGTACTGGTAATACAGGGTGACAGTGACCAACAGACTTGGCTGCAACACTTGCCCCGTTTTCTGTCTCATGAAACTTATCACCCGTTCTCAGTTCTCTGCCTTTCTGTAGCCCTATGTAACAGATTTCATATCTGGGATCTTGATCCGGTATCAGATACCCAGGATGCAGAGGATACTGAGAAACAGTTCTGTATTATTGAACACACCCGAAGGAGATGCATCATATGCACTTTCTTCGTTTGGGCGGCATAGGAATTCTGGTATTCCCCTATTTCCTGCTCTATCTTATAACAATTATAAGTTGGAGCGGGACCAACGTTCCCCAGCTCAGTATAACAAGCGGGTTCGATCAATACATCCATATTATTATCTTGACTAAGGCGTGATATGGTTGCTACCTGGAGAGAGAGAAAAGAAAACACTCTGCGTGCGCTCTTGCAAGATTAGATTGGTTATATATTTTATCTAATCAGGATGGCTCCCACTGTTTTTATCAAATCTTCCTTCAAACCCTAAAAGGAAAGACTAGCCGGGATTAATTACACTCTACAAGTTCGCCAATCTTTCAGCCAGGCCAGTGTCGGTACTTTGAGGGAGGTTCCTCGTGCTTTCGCGCGGACCTAATTACAGTAAACCTCGTTTTCCCAGAGGCGTAACCCCGTTAACACCTTTCTAGACACCTACTTGATCGGCTAATCGCAAAGTGCAAAACTCTCCCAGGAGTAACAATTACTCGCAGTGGGTATCGGGATCCAACTATCACATAGAAGGTATGCAATCTCATTGCAAATTTCAACACTTGAAACTCCCGATAAATGTTTTTACCCCTAGTACCTATGACCTTAACTATGGTCAACAAATCATAAGCACTAGTCAAGTTCTACCCGTCATTTCGTGATTAATTAGACCCACCCACATGACCCATAGCTAAGGTCAACAAAGTCACGCGACTGTCCTAACTAATCGCATCATATGCGGTGTAGGAAGACATCACTTAGCTACCGTACACAGTGCCTTGACTATGGTCAACAAACACAGCACGAATACTAAGTACTCTACTTCCTAAAATGACGGAGAGTTGCGAATGGTTTTTATGAAAACCTTTAACGCTTTGAACTTGATCTCGTTGTGGAATCAAATGGTTTTTAAATGGAGTGTTTTTTAGGTTTTTCTAGTTTTGCTAAAGGGGTCACTCCCGGTGAAGGGATCGTCGGCCCTTTCCTCATCGAATAAGGTGCAGGATATATCATATATACCGTTGTGCAAAGCAGAAACTATAGAAGCAATCAAAAGACAAACCGAGAGTGTAGCATCTGCCAGTTGTTGCTAAAGGAGTCACTCCCGGTGAAGGGATCTCGGTCCTTTCCTTATCGAATAAGGTGCAGGATGTTCTACAAGGAACACCGCAATGCAAAGCAAGAACTGTAGCTACCTGTTTTATTTTGAAATTCGATTCCACAACATCTTTTAGGTTTATTTTCTTTCATTAATCTCATTAATGAATATCCCATCATTTAAGTCCACCTAAACATCACAGATAAATATAACGTACGCTTATGCCATCCTTATTCGCCTCGATGTCCCGTCTGCACCGTTAGGTTAGGAAACTAACGCCAGAGCGAGGCAGGGCTAGCGCGGGTGAAAAACATAAGCAACGTCTATATAATATATCATATATACTATATATAAAATCTATCTGAACATATCACATGATCACATCACAGATAACGCAGCAGAAAACATCATATGAAATATTGGATATACTAGGACGTCCGTGTTTTTAATACGAGCCAGTATAAAACACGGATTCCACGGTCGTGATGAATAGCCAATCCCACACCCCTAGACCCCTACGAGAGCGGCAAGCAACCCTACCAATTCTAGGGTTAGGAGACCCGGACTCGACTCCTCGAGATGGTCTCCCACTAAACCCTAGAACCCGGTTACTTGTGCTCCCCTCCTTGGGTCTATCCTAATACGGAAAAGTAAATAATATACATCAACGGTGACATCTTCCGCAACCTGGAAGTGCCCCAATAAAAGAATATTACATACAAGTTTTTACATGAATGAAAAATGAAAAACACTCATCTCACATAAAAAACCCCGGCTATTCAAACACGACGATCCAATATAACATATCCAGCAACACATAACATCGCATGTCATCAATGTAAGTAAATATGCGCATCCCAATTGTCGTTGACATATAGCAACGAAACCGGCGATTTCACGTATTACACTTACGGTCACAGAAAAGAAAGTGTAAAACTACAACAGTTGGAATCCGAAACCTCTTTAGACATCGCATGCCAAACCAAATGAAATTCCTTAGACATCGCATGCCTAACAATTATAAACCCCGCATTTTAGTCTCTTTATCGAAAACTCTTTTCAATATCAAGTTGGGTAATTCAACAAGATTCCCGACATCCTGATCGAATGCTCGTCGCAAACTTTAGTAGACGGCCGCACCCCCGATACCGTCGACGAAGTGCACCAAGGCGGAACACCGCTGCCACGAACTCCCGAACGGATGCTTTCGGCGACGGGGTTCTCCTACAGTCACTTGGTCGGGGCTATGGGGTGAGGCTGTCTATTAAGTTTACCCGGCGAGTATCCGCGTACGCTACGTGATTGCGACGGACTTTTGATCACATCAAAATTCCGTGGCAACCGATCAAGTGAGACTAAAGTGCTGTGTTTATAACATCTAAATCAGTTATCTCATAACTATATGTGGATTCCAAATATTGTATCACATTCCAGATAAAATAGAAAATGTTAAACTTTCTGATCGAACAATCGAACACCTAAGTTTTCCCGAAACAGCTCAACACATGAAATAAGTTTAAAAACATTCACTTCATGCCTCAGTACCAACGGTCCAGCCGTAGAAGGGTCAAGCCAACGCCTAACATGTGGCACGCCGTACTGCCCCAAACCCTAAGGTTCAAAGGGCAGCTCAAGACGGTCATGTTAGTGTTTATGCCCTAGAAGGCCATTACTGTATCATACTAGCTTGTATATTACTTAATGGAAGCTTGGGATATTCACATGTATATAACAGTCTTGCTAAACATGGTAGTATGCTACTTGGTTTTTCTATCTTAATATGTGAGTGTACGTATTGATAGAGCTCTTAGGATCTTGCTTGTCTACCAGCGTTGTGATGGCAGTCACACTAGTGGGAGCTGGGTAGTCTACAAGCACATCCTTTTTCAGGTCCCTGGTCGTTGGATTATCGAGACAGAGCATCGATACTCCGGAGTAGACTGGTGTGTACGCTTCTCATCCCAGTTGGGGAGATGGTCTGTCCCACAGCCGTCAGTACGTCGTACTGGAGATAGTATGCAGGTGCTCGTTAGGTTACGGGTACACCGGACAGGACTCACAGGGAACTGTTGGTTGGTTTGATACCAGTCGTCAGTGAACAGTTCCCAGGTGACATGAGTACAGCGTAGTCCGCAGACTTGACACTGCTACTTCGCCTAGAGTGTGTCCCACTGTTCTTAGATTGCTACCCTACCACGGCTCAAAGGAGTCGTGCAAACAGGTAGCAGTTGGGTGCAGTCCCGAGCACTTGGAGGCAGTGGCGGTTAGACAGGATTCGTCCCTCCCGGTATTGGGAGTAGATATCGTGCTGTGTCAGAGAGCCATTACGCAAAGTCCCTGGCCAGGGCAAGCGAGATTTGCTGGTAGGTTCCAGTAGTTTCTCAGGATGTAATGGGCTTCACTCCGACACGACTTATACCGCTATTAGGGGACTGACGCTTGCCGCCCCCCTAGGCCCGATATGCGATAGTCTTGGACGAACGGACCGGACTGTATGGAGATTGTCACATCAGACTCAGTAGGAGTTCGGATGGGTTTACTCATCGGCCTTCTTATCGACAACTATCTGGGGACCGTTACGTACAGCTAGTGCCGCTTGCGGTCTGTGGTTAAACCCACTGCCAGCGTAGTAGTCGAGTCTCTAGAGTCCCACACAGAGAGTTTCCTACTCCAGGCGAAACGATATAGAGGTTGCATGGTTTTGCGACAAAGGGTTCGGACGCATACGTGCGTTTACGCGCGTACGACTTTCGGACAGTTTTTACCAGTCGGCTTTGGTTTAAGCCAGTTACTGGTATCCGGTTATTGGATTTTTACAGTCTAAAGTTTTTCCGTATTTTTTGCGGATCGGAGGGGCGTTCTCGTAATTGTACGAGAAGCTTCTAGAAGATGTGACTAAGGAGGTTACTTTGGATGAGGTTGTGAGTCATTGTGGTGATTCATTCATTTCATTAATGCACATTTATTGCTTAATGACTCATGCTAATGAATCACCACTAGATATTTTATGAAGCATGCTTATTCATTTCTTTTATTCATTATTGATAAATGAGAATGCTTCATAATATATTATGATACACTCTCTCTCCTCTCATAATCTTATCTCATATTCTCTCTCCTCAAGCTCTCATCTTCAAGATACTAATCCTTAATCCTCATGTGTTGAGATCAAAGGTTTAGTTAGACTTAAGCATCCATAACCATCACTCTATCTCATCCTTTCATCTTTGATTAGCAATCAAAGTTGATTAGTTACCTCAAGTTAGAGGTGTAGCTTGGTGTCTTGCTCTCGGGTGGATCGTCTACTACCTAGAGAAGGTCGAGGAGAACAAAGGAGGACACAAAGACGAAGGACTAGTTTCGATCGGTATAATCCCTTAACACTATAGTTTAGTATAGCTATGTGTTTGGTTATTATTTGTTTAGCTTCGATTCAAGCGGTTAGTCGATGTTCGTTGTTTAAACTTGATCGTTTTTGTAAATTCCGCCTCCCCACAAGTACTGGGGTGTACTACATCGACTTACAGTGGTATCAGAGCCTCGCTAAACAAATAATAACTTGATTGCAAATTTTTACGAATTTCGAACGGAAAAACGAAGCCGGAAAACCCTAAAAAATGTAAGTTTCTGTCGAATTTAAAACGATGTCAGAAAATTTTTCAGGTGAGTTCAGAGAGCTTGACATGACACCAGAAGAACACCCAAGAAAAACAGTCGTCTGAATCGACCATCTCGCCGCGGAACCGCGGCCTCAGCCACTGAGTTGCCGCGCTTCCGCCGCCGAGTTGGCGAGTCAGCGGCCGATTTTTCTTCTGTTGCTTCTCTGTGATATTTGGGGTTTTCTGGAATATTTAATTATTGCTCAGGTTACTATTTAACAGAGCAGATTTTGGAGCAATATTGATGTTGTTTATTCGATCGAATTGTACGGTATTTGCGTATTGGATTATATCTGTGATTGTTTAATGTGTTCGTAAACCTCCCCTAACTGCTAGTATGTCGGTTGGCAGGGGGTTGCACATTTCTGAAATGGTTATATCTGTTTGTGCATATAAACTGTATTGGACTGTTGTGGTGTATAGCCGGGGTTAGCAATGGGTTATTGTTTAATTCATTTGTTGTAAATGTAATTTGTTGTAATATTATTTTTGCGGGACACTTCCAGGTTGCGGTCGTGGCCACCGTTGTATTATTTCATTTTACTGTTTTTGCTCCTAGGACTGACCCAAGGTGGGGTACACAGACTGCCGGGTGGGTAGTTTGCCGTACCCGTAGGGGTCGAGGGTGGGGTAACGGCTATTCATCACAACTGTGTAATCTGTCTTTTCTTGCAGGCTCAAAAGAAATACAGATTGCTTGCAAATCCAATATTGTTTATCTGTGTTCTGGAATGAATATCATTGCGTCAGACGAATGTAAAATATCTATATTTATGATAGCTATTTAGACGCCACTTATGTTTTACACCCGCGCTAGCCCAGCCCCCGCTCTGTCGTTAGTTAAGTAACCTAACGGGTGATGACGGGACCCCGTGGCGAATGCGGATGGCATAAGAGGACGTTGTATTTTCGTTGTTTTCTGCAATGATAGGTTAATGATGGGACGCATTATCTATAATGCAAAGTAAAATAAACCAAAGTATAAATCGTTGGAACAATTTAAAAGAAACCACTCGGTTATTTTTAAAACAGATATTTTTAAATGCGGAGTCTTAACCACTCCTTTTAAAAGCTATCAGGTTCCTTCGGTTATATCAAGTTCACTACGTTCACGGTTTCGCCAAAACGAGTCGTAGCCCTCCGTCATTTCATTTGGGTATTCAGTAGTATTCAAGCTATGCAGTTTTGGCCAACGTCATGGCATAGTGTTTGGTAGCTGCTGGATATTCATTTGTTGCATAGATAGATGAGTTGGTTTGGGACAGTCGTATTATCATTTGGCCAACGTCAGGGATATATACGGATGGGTTCAAATTAACAAGATAATGATGGGTAGAACTTGACATGTGACTTATGACATTTTGACCAACGCCAAGGTCATAAGAGCATGGGGTAAAAACTTATATCGGGAATTTCTAAAGAAACTGAAATTTGCAAAGAGATGCATACCATTTTGAGTTTGATGAATGTTGGTAGCATTCCTACAGCATTATCAGACGATGATATTTGGATCCCGATCCTACTGTGAGTATATGCTACTTATCAGGATATTCGTCGCTTAACGATCAATGCTATAAACCTAGTAGGTGTCCAGAAAAGTGTCAGCGGGGTTATGCCCCCAGAGAAAAGAGGTTATTTAATTAAGGAACTTCGCGAAAGCGTTGGAAAACCTCCCTCGAAGTATCGACACCGGCCTGGCTGAACGGTTAAGCAAGTATTGTACGGTGAGAATAGTCTTGGCTAATTCTTCTTTTATGGTTTGAGGAAGGATTCGAGAAACAGTGGGAGCCATCCAGTTTAGATAAACTAAAAACCACTCTAAACTTGCAAGAGCATCATGCTAAAGAGTTTTCTTCTCTCTCTCCTAATTGCAGCGACCCTGAAAATGACTGGACTTAAGTTACTTTTAGAGAAAAATATACTGACGGGGCCAAACTATAAAGATTGGCTGCGGAATGTCAAGATGGCTTTGACCTATGACAAACTGGGGTACGTCCTCACCGCTACAGCACCTGCTGTCCTTGGTCCCAAATCCAGCAATGCGGATAAGGAAATCCGCAAAACCTGGGATTTAGATTGCGCGAGAGCCAAGTGCATCGTGCTTGCCTCGATGAACAATGAACATCAGAGGAGGCACGAGGATATGTCCCTAGATGGCATATTTCTCCATACAAAGGAACTTTATGGAGAGCAATCTCGTATAGCAAGATACGAGACCTCTAAGAAATTGTTTCGAGCGAGGTTGGCTGTCGGGTCATCGGTAGGTGAACATGTCCTACAGATGATTGGCTACATAGAAGAGCTCGCAGACCTTGGGACGACTTTGGATAATGAGCTCTATACAGACCTTGTTCTCCAGTCCCTTCCTCCCACCTACGCCCAGTTTATCCTCAACTTCAATCTTCAAGGAAAAGAAGTTGAACTTGCGGAACTCCTGAACATGTTAAGGAGTGCAGAGGGCACCTTGCAGAAGGCAAGGGAAACACCCGCTATGTTTGTTGGCGGTGCATCTTCTTCCGGGTCCAAGGCTAGGGCCAAAGGAAGGAAGAAGAAGGCCGCACCCAGACCTAGAGGAGGTGTTAGTAAGGTGGGAAAGAAGGGAAAGAAAAAGTTTACAGCACCGGTAGTTGGCCTGGATGAGTGCTTCCATTGTCATAGGAAAGGGCACTGGAAGAAGGATTGCAAGGCGTGGAACGCCAAGAACCAGGAACCGAAGCAAGCTGTGGCTTCGACTTCAGGTGTGTTTGTAATTGAGAATTGTCTGTCAATCAACTCTGCTTCCTGGGTATTGGATACCGGATCAGGATCTCATATTTGCAATTCATTGCAGGCACTGAGAAACCGTAGAGTGCTGAAGGAAGGTGATATGATCCTCAGGGTTGCTAACGGAGCTAGCGTGGGAGCTGCGTCCGTCAGGGATTATCACCTAGGATTGACGAGTGGACACATTTTGGTTTTACATAACTGTTATTTTGTACCCAGCTTAACGTGTAATATCATATCAGTTTCCTTGTTATCAAATAAAGGTTATGATTTCACGTTTGTAAGAGATGTTGTCAACATCCACCTTAATCATGGTTTGATTGGGTCCGGTACTCTAAATAACGGCATATATGTGTTAAACCAACTCCAAATTTTCAATGTCCAGAACACACTAAAAAGAAAGTCTCCAGATTTAAATAAAGCTTTCTTATGGCATTGTAGACTGGGTCACATCAATGAGAGAAGGTTGACTAAGTTGCATAGAGAAGGATATTTGGACACGTTCGAATATCAAACCTATGACACTTGTCAATCCTGTCTCAAAGGAAAGATGACAAAGACTCCATTTACTGGACAAGGAGTAAGAGCGAGCGAGCTCTTAGGACTCATACACAGTGATGTATGTGGTCCAATGTCTACACATGCGAGAGGTGGTTATTCCTACTTCATTACTTTTACAGATGATTTCTCTAGGTATGGATATGTTTTCTTAATGAAGCATAAATCAGAGGCCTTTGAGAAATTCCTGGAATTCAAGAGTGAAGCGGAAAACCAAACAGGCAAAAGTATTAAGACACTAAGATCTGATCGAGGTGGAGAATACTTAAGTGCCGAGTTCCTAGGTTACCTAAAAGAGAAAGGAATTCTCTCTCAGCTTACTCCTCCATACACTCCACAGCACAACGGTGTATCGGAGAGACGGAATCGAACCCTATTGGATATGGTACGATCCATGATGAGTAATACTGAGTTACCGCGATCTTTCTGGGGATATGCGCTAGAATCAGCGACATATATTTTGAACAGAGTTCCAACCAAAACTGTGCCTACCACACCATATCAGATGTGGAGTGGGAAGAAACCCTATCTTCAGTATATAAGGATTTGGGGATGTCCAGCTTTTGTAAAAAAGCAGCATGTGGACAAGCTCGAGGCACGATCTGTACTGTGTAAGCTTGTAGGATATCCAAAGAACTCCAAGGGATATTGCTTCTATTACGCAGAGGAACAAAAGGTTTTTGTTTCTCGTAATGCCCATTTTCTAGAACAACAAGTTTTAGAAAAGGATACAAATGGGAGCGAAATAGAACTGGAAGAAATTCCAGAACCACAAGCTGCTACAGAAAGTTTGGTAGAACCAGAGGTTCAAGAAGAACAGAACATTCCCGCACCCCTCCGCAGGAGTAGTAGGCCGTCTCATCCGCCTGAGAGATACTACGGTTTTCTCATTGACGGGGATAGAGAGGATTGCATCATAGATGATGATGAACCTACTGACTTCCAGCAGGCCATCCAGAGCGGCGACTCGGTACGATGGCTAGATGCAATGCGGACCGAGATGGAGTCCATGTACACCAACAAAGTATGGACTTTGGACTTTGCTCCAGATGGGGTAAAACCCATAGGATGCAAATGGATCTTCAAGAAAAAGATTGGTGTAGACGGACAGGTGGAAACCTATAAGGCTAGACTTGTTGCAAAGGGTTTTCGTCAAAGACCTGGTTTGGACTATGACGAAACTTTTTCTCCAGTGGCTATGCTCAAATCCATTCGGGTCCTTCTTTCTATTGCTGCCTTCCATGATTATGAAATCTGGCAGATGGACGTAAAGACGGCTTTTCTGAATGGAAATTTAGAAGAGAGCGTCTATATGGATCAGCCAGAGGGTTTCAATCAGAGTGGGAGCAGCGGGAAAGTATGCAAGCTGCTTAAATCCATTTACGGACTAAAGCAGGCATCGCGGAGTTGGAACATCTGTTTTGATGAGACAGTCAAAGAATATGACTTTATCAAAAATCCAGATGAACCATGCATATATAGTAAAGTTGTGGCCAGAAGTGTCGTATTCCTCGTCTTGTACGTGGATGACATTCTATTGATAGGAAATGACATTCCTATGCTACAATCTGTCAAAGGATTCTTGTCACACAGGTTCTCCATGAAAGACCTGGGTGATGCCTCTTACATTCTGGGGATCCGGATCTATCGTGATAGATCCAAGAGGATGTTGGGACTTTCGCAGTCCAGGTATATCGACACTGTACTGAAAAGATTCAGTATGGAAGATTCTAAGCGCGGTAATCTACCGGCTTGTCACGGAATCACCCTCTCCAAAGAGATGTCTCCCAAGACTGATTTGGAAAGGGAACGCATGTCTATTATACCCTACGCTTCTGCGGTAGGCTCTATAATGTATGCGATGTTGTGTACCAGACCAGATGTAGCTTACGCACTAAGCGTGGTAAGCCGGTATCAGTCAGACCCAGGGGAGAAACACTGGATAGCAGTAAAGAACATTCTCAAGTACCTGAGGAGGACTAAGGAGATGTTCTTGGTTTACGGCGGAAAAGACCTCAGGTTGGAGGCCTTTGCTGATTCCGGCTTCCAGAGTGATAAGGACGATTCCAAGTCCATGTCGGGTTATGTCTTTACCCTCAATGGAGGGGCGGTGTGCTGGAAGAGCTCCAAGCAGGACACCGTTGCTGACTCGACGATGGAAGCGGAGTATATAGCTGCTTGCGATGCCGCAAAAGAAGCAGTCTGGATGAAGAAGTTCCTAACAGAACTTCAGGTGGTTCCTACCATAGTTGATCCAATACCTCTGTATTGCGACAACAACGGAGCTATAGCTTTAGCGAAGGAACCATGGTCCCATCAGAAGTCCAGACACATCTTGAGGCGGTATCACCTGATCAGGGAGATCATTGATCGTCAGGAGATCGAGGTTCGGAGAGTTGCTTCAGAAGAGAACATTGCTGATCCATTCACGAAGGCCATTCCTCAGATTCAGTTCGAGAGGCTACTCGAGATCATTGGTCTACGATATGCCAGTACATGGCCCTAGTGCAAGTAGGAGATTGTTAGTGTTTATGCCGTAGAAGGCCATTACTGTATCATACTAGCTTGTATATTACTTAATGGAAGCTTGGGATATTCACATGTATATAACAGTCTTGCTAAACATGGTAGTATGCTACTTAGCTTTTCTATCTTAATATGTGAGTGTACGTATTGATAGAGCTCTTAGGATCTTGCTTGTCTACCAGCGTTGTGATGGCAGTCACACTAGTGGGGGCTGGGTAGTCTACAAGCACATCCTTTTTCAGGTCCCTGGTCGTTGGATTATCGAGACAGAGCATCGATACTCCGGAGTAGACTGGTGTGTACGCTTCTCATCCCAGTTGGGGAGATGGTCTGTCCCACAGCCGTCAGTACGTCGTACTGGAGATAGTATGCAGGTGCTCGTTAGGTTACGGGTACACCGGACAGGACTCACAGGGAACTGTTGGTTGGTTTGATACCAGTCGTCAGTGAACAGTTCCCAGGTGACATGAGTACAGCGTAGTCCGCAGACTTGACACTGCTACTTCGCCTCGAGTGTGTCCCACTGTTCTTAGATTGCTACCCTACCACGGCTCAAAGGAGTCGTGCAAACAGGTAGCAGTTGGGTGCAGTCTCGAGCACTTGGAGGCAGTGGCGGTTAGACAGGATTCGTCCCTCCCGGTATTGGGAGTAGATATCGTGCTGTGTCAGAGAGCCATTACGCAAAGTCCCTGGCCAGGGCAAGCGAGATTTGCTGGTAGGTTCCAGTAGTTTCTCAGGATGTAATGGGCTTCACTCCGACACGACTTATACCGCTATTAGGGGACTGACGCTTGCCGCCCCCTAGGCCCGATATGCGATAGTCTTGGACGAACGGACCGGACTGTATGGAGATTGTCACATCAGACTCAGTAGGAGTTCGGATGGGTTTACTCATCGGCCTTCTTATCGACAACTATCTGGGGACCGTTACGTACAGCTAGTGCCGCTTGCGGTCTGTGGTTAAACCCACTGCCAGCGTAGTAGTCGAGTCTCTAGAGTCCCACACAGAGAGTTTCCTACTCCAGGCGAAACGATATAGAGGTTGCATGGTTTTGCGACAAAGGGTTCGGACGCATACGTGCGTTTACGCGCGTACGACTTTCGGACAGTTTTTACCAGTCGGCTTTGGTTTAAGCCAGTTACTGGTATCCGGTTATTGGATTTTTACAGTCTAAAGTTTTTCCGTATTTTTTGCGGATCGGAGGGGCGTTCTCGTAATTGTACAAGAAGCTTCTAGAAGATGTGACTAAGGAGGTTACTTTGGATGAGGTTGTGAGTCATTGTGGTGATTCATTCATTTCATTAATGCACATTTATTGCTTAATGACTCATGCTAATGAATCACCACTAGATATTTTATGAAGCATGCTTATTCATTTCTTTTATTCATTATTGATAAATGAGAATGCTTCATAATATATTATGATACACTCTCTCTCCTCTCATAATCTTATCTCATATTCTCTCTCCTCAAGCTCTCATCTTCAAGATACCAATCCTTAATCCTCATGTGTTGAGATCAAAGGTTTAGTTAGACTTAAGCATCCATAACCATCACTCTATCTCATCCTTTCATCTTTGATTAGCAATCAAAGTTGATTAGTTACCTCAAGTTAGAGGTGTAGCTTGGTGTCTTGCTCTCGGGTGGATCGTCTACTACCTAGAGAAGGTCGAGGAGAACAAAGGAGGACACAAAGACGAAGGACTAGTTTCGATCGGTATAATCCCTTAACACTATAGTTTAGTATAGCTATGTGTTTGGTTATTATTTGTTTAGCTTCGATTCAAGCGGTTAGTCGATGTTCGTTGTTTAAACTTGATCGTTTTTGTAAATTCCGCCTCCCCACAAGTACTGGGGTGTACTACATCGACTTACAGGTCACATAATCGAGTTAAGATTTGTTGTCTTCTAGAGGGTCCATCGTGCTACTTGCACTACTTAGAACGTCTTTAAACCACGGAAAAATACAACACTTGGAAATTTTCCGGCAGTGGAAAAATTGGGTATTTATATCCGGTCGAACTTTTTAACATATTCTAAAATTACCCCGAAAAACACATAGACAAAATTAGATAATACGAACGAATCTGCAAACTCCCAATACAACCCAGAAAACTCAACTCTTGAGTATAATTTAAAAATTCCCATAAAACTCAGCACTAACAGATAGGAATTACTGTGCAAAGAAAAAGACAAGAAGCTTCTATATGGCCGCGGAACCACCGCACATGCCTTGCTCATGCCGCGGTTCCGCGGCCACGTGGTCGACTTACCCTCACATGCTTCACAGTAATTCATGAAAAAGCCTGCTGAATTTTCTGGATATTTTTAATTCACAAAAATCCACAATTTACAAAAATGTACAGAGAGTGGATTTTGTATTAGGGTTTCGGTTCGATCGGACTTCTAACTCTGTCTACTCATCGCCTAAAGCTCTAGCTAGGCTCTAATACCACTGAAGGGTTCCTGGGCACACCCATGAGGTTCTACAAGTGATCAAACATGGCCAATTCAAAAATTTTATGTGCCAAAGAAACCCTATGCAAGATCGATAACTAGAGGTAAAGGCGAAACTAGCAAGCAAACTACTTTGCTATAAAATGAAAGAGGCTACAACCTTTGTAGATCCGGTCCTCCACTTCCTTGGCTCCGTGATGACGTCCCTCCTCTGCAACCATCGGAATCCTAGACTCCCACGGTGGTTTCATCGGAGAAAAGATCGGGCTAGGTCGTCGACTTCGATGCCGAAGATGATCTACGTCGAGGCAACTCAAGATCAAGCTCCAACTTCACCAAGTCATGAAACTTGTGAAGAAAACACCCTATACTACATGGAAAGTGGTAAAGGATGAAGAAATAAGAAGTGGGTTCACTTTAGAATTGGATTTCTCACTCTTTTTATCATGACACCATTAGAGGATGCAAGGTTTCTTCTTCTTGAAGAAGAAGAAGAAGAAGAAGAAGAAAAAGAATATGATAAGAATTATGAATAATAGAAAATAAAATCATTCTTATCATAATGCAACCTTGGGTTAGTTTAACAAGTGTAGAGAATAAACTAGGGTTTAGGAGAATGGTTAGGTTTAGGAAAGAAACAAAAATGGTCAAAGTTTCATGAAGCTTCAACAAAAGAACAAAAGAAGCAACCATTTCATTTTCTTTCCAAATAAAGAATAAAAGAAAATAAATAAAACAAATATAAAACCTAACCATAATCCTAAACATGGTTTAAAATAAACACAAATCCAAGTTTGCATGTATCATCAAACATGATACAAACTAGTGCACAAAGAAATATATCACATATACAACTTGTGCATTTCAAGTGAGAAAATCAATCTTGAGTGAACCAATACTAGTTAATGCAAAGTAATATATCAAATATATAATTATACATTAAATCATTAAATCAACACTTGATTTAATGATCCAGTCATACTGCATATAACCGACTAATATCATGTGTATCAATGTATCGAATCAACATTTGATTCGGTAACCCGGCTATATCACATATAACCGTCCCATGATACATATCACGAGAATAGAATACAGTATCGCATACTGGTATTATTCTCGGTCCCGCACATATCTCATATGCGCTCCTATTTCGTTTCGCTTGAGCCAGGAAACCTCTGTGTAGGACTCTAAAGACTCGTCAATACGCCGGCAGCAGATGATGATCATATCAAACACCCACAAGCCGCAAGCGGTCTGCTAAACGTAACGGCCACCCGGGTATTGAGCGATCAGAAGATCGACGAGCAAGCCCGCTCACACTCCTGTGAATCCAACCAGTAACACTTACCGTACAGTCCGGTCTGTTCGTCTGATATGTCGCATATCTCGCCTAGGGTTAGTAAACGTCAGACCCTAGTAGCTTGATAAGTCATGCCGACGTAAGGTCCATAACAATTGTGAAACTACTGATAACTCTTACCAGTATATCACTGCAACCCTGGCCAGGGATTTCCAGTTATGGCCAGTCGAGCATAGCGCAACATCAACCCCCAATACCGGGAGAGACGAATCCCCTCCTATCGCTCATTGCCTCCATGTGAATCGGGATTGTACCCAAAAACCACCTGTTTGCACGACTCAGTAGAGCCGTGGTAGGGTGGAGATCAAAGCACAGTGGGAGACACACAAGAATCTATGACGATCTCGGGTCAACAGACTAAGCTGTACCAGTGTCACCAGAGAACTGCCATCTGACGTGAGGTATAATACCATCTGGGAGTTCTCGGCGAGTTCGTTCAGTGTACCCAGTCTCCACTGAGCACTCGCATACCATCTCTGATGTCAAACACCATTGGATATGGGATCATTCATCGCCCATCACATGGGTCGAGAAGATATACGCTAGTCTACTCTGGAATATCGATGCCCCGTCTCGATATTCCCACGACTAGGAACATTGAAGGATGTACTCATGGACTACCCAGGCCCCACTAGTATGATCTGCATCATAGTCCTGTAAGTCGAGTATACATCCTAAGGTCTTTATCAACTTGTAACAGAGAGACAGAAAGTATACATGTTAAGATAAAGAGCAACCAGATAGCGTACTATCATGTCAAGCAAGAAAGTCCTACGTATATATGTCCCAGCATCCACTACAATATACATCCAATGTACAGTAATGGCCTCTAGGGCACACATATAACTAACAGGTATCACCGCTGCAAAACAAATCACGGTCAAATGACGGTTCAAGAAATAGAGAATGTCTATAAACAAAGAAGTTTACTATACCGTCTGAGGCAGATGGCAAGGACGGGAGTACTGGTATAACTGTTCTTTCGTATCCTCCTTCGATATGTAATACTGCAATCAAAACAAAGAAGAATTAGAAATGATTTGACTTCCGGTAAAGGAAGAGGCATTAGCTGAATCCTGTACTCACCAGCGCCACTAGATGAGGCAATCTCTGACTGGAAAGAGAAGTGTGGGTATAGCACCTGATACAGGTGATCAAAAAGGACTCCTGCAAGGACGCAGTAATGCAATGTCGGTACATGAAGTATACAGCCTACAATGAAATTGATGGGTCACAAATCCGCACCTTCCAGCATTTGAGATGGTACGAGAGAAGGTAGAGGAGCAGTCACCGTAAAGGCAGCGACTGGAAGTGCTTCCTCGGGTAGCATGTTCCCCTCCGAAAGACGGCGCGACAGACGTCTTGCCTGAAATTCGGGGCAGAAGCTAATTAGTGCTATCCGTCTGCCTCTCCGAAGATGCCAAGTTGATTTATGGCACCGTGTATCGAAGGTTTAAACATATGCGTCCGATGTAGCAGACTTCGTCAGATTCCCCCTCGCTTGAGGGATTTTTGATTGTGGGGACGCTCTTCCCTGCAAGCGCAAGCCCCTGCAGTTAATTACGCTACCGCATTGCTGCAACAACTTTATCCTTCTCCAGATGGTCACTTCGTGTCGTGTGTGTTTGTTTTGTGTTTGGTTGCCCGTGGATTGTATATGGAGACTGAGTTATGTCGTCGCCCGTAGGGCGTGGACTAGTCCAAATCCATATCTTTCTTAGATTTGGGTTTGGGGGTTGTGTTTAAGGATACATTAGCCTCATTTGAGACTAAGACCAACTTAAACGTTTCTTAAGGATACGTTAGTCTAGTTTTAGACTAAGATCAACTTAACGGGATCGTTTAGATCCCACAAGAGAGCAATTAAAGGGGGGCCCTGTTGTTTAGTTTAGTGACATTGCGATCAATAGGTAGTTTAAGGACATTGTGGTCCAGTGTTAGTTTTAAGACGTTGCGGTCAAGGTTAAGGACGTCGTAGTCCATGGATTTAAGGACTCCACAGTCCGATATTAGTTTTAAGACATCACAGTCAAGGTTAAGGACGGCATAGTCCGTTGTTAGTTTTAAGACATTCCGGTCGAGGTTAAGGACGTCGTAGTCCGTGGATTTAAGGACTCCACAGTCCGATATTAGTTTTAATACATTACGGTCAAGGTTAAGGACGTCGTAGTCCTTGGATTTAAGGACTCCACAGTCCGATGTTAGTTTTAAGACATTACGGGCAAGGTTAAGGACCTCATAGTCCATGAGTTTAAGGACCCCACAGTCCGTATCAATGTATGTGGTTATCGGGACCCGTCACCTTTTTGAAGACGTTGAGGAATTACAATGACAAGTATCAAAGGAGTGAAGAGATGTACCCTTAAACCAAGGTAGATTAAGTGATCTGCAGTCCAATTTGGAAACTAAGATCAATTATTATATTATGAGCTCATTGGCCCAGTTAAGTTTGAATTGAGGACTTATGGCCAGCTTGGGCAAAGTCCAGTCATGTTTTGGATATTGGCCCTATGTTGGTTCATTAAAGGAGAGGCTTTGCCTCTGGAAACTTAGCCAATTGGGCTAAGGCTAGTGTTAAACACTAGAGACCAACAGTGTTGAACACTGCGAATAAGATTAACAAGTTAGTGTTAAACACTAAAAGATAATCAGTGTTGAACACTGGGAACAGAGTTTTCAAATTAGTGTTAAACACTAAAAAAATCAGTGTTAAACACTGGAAATAAAGATTCCAAATTAGTGTTTAACACTAAGGCAAATCAGGGTTAAACACTGGATACAGAAGTTTCAATTTAGTGTTGAACACTAAGGCAAGAGGGGTCACATGTAACACGTGAGAGCGCCATGCTTCCTTTTATTTTATTCAGTCAAAAGTCTTGAATACTTTGAAGTATCACGTGCTATCACGTGATGGGCATTTTGGTGCTTGTGTGTTAAAGCTTCAGCCAAGAGGTCACGTGGTAACATGTGAGAGCGCCCTAGAGCTCTTTATTGTGTTCTGCAGATAAGTGTTTAACACTTTTAATCCTGAAAGCCATCACGTGTGGGCACGTGATGGGGGCTCAAGTTTTGACCTGTTAGAATGTTCATTAGGGGTCATGTGTTGACACATGAGAGCGCCCTGGAGCTCTTTTCTATTTCTTTTGCCTTTTTCTCTGTGTATTTTAGAGATCACGTGGGGCACGTGAGGCATTGCCTCAAAGTTCTTTTTTATAGGTCTTCGCAGGAGTCACGTGGTAACACGTGAGGTGTTTACTTCAGAGTTCTTTTCTATGGTCCTCTGCAGGGGTCACGTGGCAGCACGTGACTCTGCATGTTTTCATGTTTTAAAGACCTGTTCAGGATTAATTTCTTCATAGGGTTAAACCCTAACAATAAACTTCAGAGGAATTAAATTCCTGTTTTCTTCTGAAGAATTATCTTCTTAAATAGGGTTAAACCCTAATTTCTTTTCTTAAGAGAATTAAATTCCTGTGAGTTTGAGAGAATTATGTTCTCGATTAGGGTTAAACCTTAGTTCTGTTCAATTTGAAGGAATTGAATTCCTATAATCATAGGGTTAAACCCTAACTTTATCTCAAAGGAATTGAATTCCTATCATTTTGCGAGAATTAAATTCTCTAAACTCAGTTCCTCCTCTTTGTTTTAGATCTGCATAGCAGGATCTCAACCCAATGAGAATTAAATTCTCAATTCATGGGGAGATGTGCACTTTGCAGATCCTCCACCAGAGAAAGAACTAAGTTCTTTTCTTTATATATAAGAGTTAAACTCTTTTGAGAATTAAATTCTCTTTTTAAGCCTCCCTTTTCTTTTCTTACCTAAGGTTTTCCTTTTGCAGAGAATCGAAGGATCTCTCTCTCTCTCTCTCTGTATCAAAAGAAAAGGTCCAAAGGTCTCAAGGTTTCAGAAAGAAATTTTAAAAAAAGGTCTTCGAAAAAGGGATCCCCTTTCTCTTCTTTTCTTGGCTCCTATTTATAGGAGAAGGATGAGAATCAATTTGCTTAGTAAAACTCTCATTGAGAGATTTGATTGTATGTTAAGAGATTTGATTTATATTTATCATTAATCTGGGCCCTTAGATTGTTAAGTGAATTTTATTCACCATTGGATTTTAAATCCAGAGATATCCCTTTGTTATCTCGGTTAGATTTAGGGGGGAAATCTTTCCAAGTCCAAGATTTTTTCAAAAATAGGTGATATTTAATCACCTTTAGATTTTTAATCCAACGGTTCCAAATAATCATTCTCCATCTTGGAAAGATTTGAATGATCTCTTCTCAGAATTTAATTCTGTTAAATAATAAGGCTTTTAAAGCTGGTCACGTGTGGCCATGCGACCCCTGCTCACGTGTGGCCACGCGACCCCTGGTCACGGGCCTTCTCTTCTTTTGCGCTCTGTTCTCTGGCCGCTGCTTAACCATCATGTGCCACCACGTGACCACTGGTCACGTGTGAGCACGTGATGCCTTTTCTGGAGCTTTTCCTTGAATGCGCTTTATGCTGCTGCTTTGAACGTCACGTGCCAACACGTGACCACTGGTCACGTGTGAGCACGTGATGCCTCTTCTGAGTCCTTTCCTGATTTTTAATTAGGGAACAAATGCCCCCACAGTGTTGTTCTCACGTGTCTGCACGTGAGTGCAACGCTGTCTCTTTTGTGACCATTGGATCCATCTAGGGAATCGGGGAGATGAAGCGTCTCCATCACATCCTATAAATATAGGGGTCACTTCAGAAGCGCCTCCACTTTTGCATATCTTCTTCCTTGCAACTTTTCATTTTGAGAATTTAATTCTCGTTTCCAGAGCTTAGTTCTCTGCCTCAATTTTTTTTTTTTAGAGTTTAACTCTGTTTCAAGAAAGACTTCTTTCTTCAGGTAATGATCTTTGAACGATCGGAGAACTTTCATACACATACAACTCTCTGGATTTTAAATCCACATCAAGGGTTTCACCCTTTTAACATGAACCCATTTTTCTTCAAGTTTTTCCACAAGAACAGAAAACCAAATAATATTCAAACTGTAGTTCTCCTAGGGTTTCATATGATCTTTAGGGAAATGATGGTGACAGTTCAAATCCATGGAGTTTAACTCCATTCACAGAAAAGATGTTTCTGGGAATTTAATCGCCCTTTTTTGAAAGGAATTTAATTCCTATGAAGAACTCATTTCTTCCTATAGAGGCTTCTTAGGGTTTTCCTCGCCCTAGGTTGTCCTTCTGCGATCAATGAAGAAGAAGCTTGCAATGATGTCTTCTGTGGGAATTTAATTCCCTTGATCTTGTTTGATTCGTTGTAGAGTCCAAGGCAGATTTGTCTTCTAGGGGGATGTGTAGGGCCACTTGAAACCCACTGCCTATTTAATGAGGATATCCCCTTTGTCTTATTATGATTGCTTGGCCTCATTATTAACGAGCCGTCAACCTGATTCTGTGGGGCCCATGTGTTTTGTAGCCAATGGCCCCATAAAGAAGAGTCTGCTGTCGCTTTCTTCAACTGTCTTCATATATATATTTACGCTTATATATATATATATATATATATATATATATATATATATATATTGTCAGCTTCGCTTTTGACAGTTTTCCTTTATTTTATTTCAGGTGTAATGGCTTCTGTTCCGGGCTTTCCCTTCACTCGCTCAGAGGCCGCTTTTCCTCAATCACCATCCGACGAGGAAGCGATGGCGATGATCCGGGCTCATGACCCGAACTGCACCAGCCTACTTCTATGGGGAACTCGGTATAGTCATATTATTCGGGGTCGCCGGAGTTTCCTCTGCGCAGTACCGACAGAGCCTACTTTCCCGTTCTTGCCGATGGACCCTCCGAGGACGGTTTTTTCTGTGGAGATGCCAAACTGGACTCCAGCGGGACGGCTCGAGCCTTCAACGACCGGTATCCCGAACCATCCGATCCCGGCTATAGACATTCTGGGGCGGCGTATTTGCCAGGGTGAGGCCCAACCATGGGGACAAATCTACAAGATAGGGATCACCCCTCAACACCCTACGGGGTACCTTCTCTGGGCTCGTTACATCCTGTCCGCCCATCACTCGCGGCTGCAGAAGGTCGGGCTTTACCAGGCGATATATGCGTCGCTCTTTCACTACCAATCCCCGCATGTCTGGTGGGTTAAGGCGTTCTTGAACCAGTGGAACCTCCTCACCAACACTTTCCTTTAAGGGGACCGCGAGGTCTCGATCTCTCTGGCAGAATTTTATGAAATCTCGGGATTGCTAATCAGGGGTACCCTGTATGAGGAGTTGCTGCCTTCTGACGAGTACGTCTTTGAGCCCGAGCCTGCTCCGGTTGACGGCCTGTTCGCTGAGAATGTCGTCCGCCACAAGCGTCCCAGTTTGATCAAGGCGCTAGGTATCTTCGACCGATTGTTCACCGAATCTGAGGAGCAGGGTGTTACTTTTAAGAGCTTCATTGCCTGCTTCCTTCGCGAGGACGTCTTGTCGAAGACAGCTCCGAAGTTCGCAAACATCAAATACCCCTTTGGGTTTGGTCTGAAGAAGCTGCCGACCACTGAATCGGATCTACCACAGTACTACATCCCCATTATGTCGCCGATGTCTTTTGAATCCATTGCAGCTCCCAGCATGGATGAGGAGACGTTCTTCGTGGGGTTTGTCAGTGTCTGGCTCAGTTGGTTTGTCATCCCCATGCATCGTCGCTTTATAAGAGCTTCGGTTAACTACCCGGCTTATTGTATCGCTGAGGGGACGCGGTTGTCCATCGGCATCCCGGCGTTGGCGCATCTTTATCACGGATTGGGCACCGCAGCTAATACCTCTACTCCCGGCGTGGATGTAGTAAACTTTTCGCTTCATTACTTCACATCCTGGATCGAAATGCACGTGTTGGGGACTTTCGCTATGCATCAGAGGCCCGCATTTTACGACGCCTACCCCTTCCCACGACTTATGCGATTGGTGGATGCTTCTGCCGCCGACCCGACTCAATTCGGGGCTATTCGGGTGTTGATTTCTCCTTACGCTACTGCTGGCGGGCTGGTTTTTAATGATCGGGTCTTGTCTTCTCCTTCAGGTCCAGTTCAACAACTCTGGGACCGGTCAAAAAACAATATACCCTCTTTGAGGCCCCGGGAGGCCGTGCACTTGTATGCCATTAGACCAGGCTATTTGGTATTCCGTCAGGACAGTGCAGCTCTTTTCATGCGGTATAATCCGCATCGCTTCGCTCAACAGCTTGGATACGACCAGGGCGTTCCCTTTGAGGCTTTCATAGTTGCGCCGGTCCCTTCACTTGATGCCTTTCGCGATGCCGCTCATCATTTCGTGAGGTTGAACACCGGCTCCCACTTCATGATCCGTGAAGCTGAGCATATGCCCCGATGCATGGGATCGTTCACGGGTTGGTATCTCCATCGAGTCAACCCAATTATTCTTGAGGAGAGAAGGGTGCTTCTTGGTCATGATGCCCCTCCTCAGGTTCCGGCCATAGGAGCTGTGCTGCAACCGCTAGCTCCGGTCCGCTTCCCTCTGAGGGAGATTGGCACCGCGCTCATTCCGGGGGAGTCGGGGGTGGACCTTACTCCAACAGCTGGTATGCCCCTAGGTACCCGGTCGCGGGGTAGACGGGCCCTAGTAGCAGCACCACCTCCTGCGGCAGCACTGCCTCTCGTGGCATCGACAATGGCGGTGTCATCTTCGGTTGTGGCACCAAGCGAGGGTAATAGGGATGAGGGTGTTGAAGGCGACGTGGGCCGCCGCCGCACCAAGGCTCCACGGGGAAAGAAACGGTCATCTTCGGCGGCCGGTTCTGGATCTAAGAGGTGGAAGAGGGTGGCCACCAACCTACTTGATTCTTTAACGGAGTCAGAGCCCATACTTCCAGATGAGTCGTTGGTCGTGCAAGAGTCGGACGCTGGTCTTCTTTTCCCGGGTTCAGCTGCCGAGGGGGCCGCTAAATTGGCTGAGGCTATAAGACGTTCCCAGGATGAGTCCCAGAACGTCAGGGTTCCGAAGAAGCCCTATCCTGCCGTAATCTTTTATGAATACCCTTCGTAGATCCGGCGGCGCTTTATTGGCCCCTTGGAGGTGTGGGGTGAAAGGGCGTTGAAGCAGGCCGTCTCGGAGGATGCTGCGGACGCGCTCTCCTTATGGACCGGTGGCCATGAGTCCACCCTTGTACCCCGGTGAGCACGCCTCCTTGAGAAAGAGCATCGGCTTGAAGAAGCCATATTGAAGGCTTCGTTGCGCATTGGTATGCCTTTTATACTTCTTTGTAGCATTTCAGATTGTTTACACCTGTATGTACGTATCCTTATTCTTGAGTGAATTGTGCTGAGTCTTCGGCGATGGGAGAGGTTCCTACGGGCTTGTTGCAGCTAGAGCCTGTTGATATTCCCGATGCAGCCTTACTTGATGCGGAGGGGGCTGACAATGCTATTCCTCCTGCCATAGAGCCTCCAGTGGAGGTTCCTGATCATGGAGCGCTTGCTCCTTTAGTAGAGGCTCCATTGGGGGTTTCCGTCCCAATGACTCTTCCTGCGGGTGGCCCAAAGGCCGGAGGAGAGGTGGTCGGGACTGCCCTCCCTCTGCCGGAGCCGGAGATCATGGCGGAGGCCGTTGAAGCCGCCATCCCCCCGTCTCAGAATGGGAGGAGTGTTGAAGGTAGCCTTCTACAATTTTAAATTGGCAATCTTTCTGTTGTCTGAACTCTTTTGTTTTCTCAGAATTGCGCGGGCTGGCGGCCTCTATCTCTGATTTGTCTCTCCAGCAGTCATTTCATCGCCTGCTGGAGATGGCCGCTCCGCAGGCGATCTCTCCTCAGCGCATTGTCCTTTCCTCTGGGCTAGGTTAGCGTCGTTCACCATTTTTTATTGTGGTATTGTTGCTATTCTGCGAAATAACATTGATTCCTTTTACAGTTTTGGAGGCTGATGACGAGGTGGAGGTCGTTGAAGGGCCAGGGGGACCCTCAGCTCCCACTTGCATGACCCTAGGTAAGCGATGTTTCAATATAGTCCACTTTGCTTTTTTGCCTAAGAGTTTTACTGACATTTTCAAATCTGAACAGTCCTGCCATCCCCCACAGCATTGGAATCGCGTATCGGTATGCCGCCTGGTCCCTACGCTTTGCGAGCCTCAAAGCGCTTGGCCCAGTTGAGCCTTGTCTCCTTGTCATCCTTGATCGAGGAGCTTCGTGCTGGCAGCGCAACCACAGCCGAAGCATTTGCCGCCGAAGCTAACGGTTCTCTTCCTTTTCTTGCCACCTACCATAGCGAAGAGGTGGTGCGAGTCTGGGTGGAGTTCTGTCTGCAGGTGGAGGCTTTCTTGCACGCCCTTGAATGTTCCCGTCTTTCCTCGGAGGCCGTAGCTGCAAAGGCGGAGTTACGGGGGCTGATAGCACGGTGCGCGGCAAACATGACATCGTGCGAGAAGAGGCTCGGCCTTAAATTCTTGGAGAGGGAACTGGCTTCTAAGGTGCTGAGCGAGCTTTAAGCTAATCTTACCGCCAAGGCCAACAAAGCATATGAACTCTGGCAGGTGCTTCAAGAGTCTATCAAAGAGGTGGTGGCTCTTGATAAGGCTCCCACGTTCACTCGTGAGAGGGTCGAGGCTCATAAGGCCACCGAGAAAGAGTTTGAAGGCTGGCTCGCCTCGTATCAGGCTCAGCAGGCTCAGGCAGAGGCCCGTCTTCTGGCGATCCTGAATAATGAAGCCGTGACCCAGCAAAAGCAGGATGAGCTAGCGAAATTACTAAATCGCCCGCCGGCTTGAAAAACTTGTATCTTTTTTCTTCTTCTTGTGCATACTCCTGAGCGAGAGTATTTTATTTTTGTTCTCTCATGAATTGTACTTTGTACCCATTTTGGTTTATAAATAAAGACATATTTTCTTCTCAATGGTGTGTCCCCTTTTTATTGAATGTGTTCTGCGGACAGTCTATCTTGATCTCTTTGCAGGACAGCGATGGCTTAGGATTCAGGGTTAAGATCTGCCTCCTAAGACTTTTGAGCTTTATCAGCCGTGAGGGTCTCATAAAGAGTTTTTCTCCCTACAGGTCGAGAGGATCCCGTAGGTGTACGTTTTTCTTAAGAATCGTGAGGATTCTTAAGCAGGTTTTCCCTTTGGAGTCGTAAGGATCTCGCAAGAGAGTTTTCTTCCTTGTAGGTCGTGAGGACCCGCAAGTGCTGGATGCGGTCACCCTTATCCGTATTTCACGGGGTTAGGGGTTGGTTTGGGATGGTTTCCATGGTATCGTAGTTTAAAGATATCGCGGTCAAGGTTAAGGACTCCACAGTCCGTGGGTTTAAAGACTCCACAGTCCAATGTTAGTTTTAAGACGTCACGGTCAAGGTTAAGAACCTCATAGTCCGTGGATTTAAGGACTCCACAGTCCGATGTTAGTTTTAAGACATCACGGTCAAGGTTAAGGACCTCATAGTCCGTGGATTTAAGGACTCCACAGTCCAATGTTAGTTTTAAGACATCACGGTCAAGGTTAAGGACCTCATAGTCCATGGATTTAAGGACTCCACCGTCCGATGTTAGTTTTAAGACATCATGGTCAAGGTTAAGGACCTCATAGTCCGTGGATTTAAGGACTCCACAGTCCGATGTTAGTTTTAAGACATCACGGTCAAGGTTAAGGACCTCATAGTCCATGGATTTAAGGACTCCACAGTCCAATGTTAGTTTTAAGACATCACGGTCAAGGTTAAGGACCTCATAGTCCATGGATTTAAGGACTCCACCGTCCGCGAAATGTGTGGTTACCGGGACCCGTCACCTTTTTGAAGACGTTGAGGAATTACAACGCCAAATATCAAAGGAGTGAAGAGATGTACCCTTTAACCAAGGTAAAATCAGTCTAGAATCATCATGGTTGATCGTTAGTTTTAAGACATTGCGGTCGAGGTTAAGGACATCATAGTCCGTGGATTTTAAGGACTCCACAGTCCGATGTTTGCTCTGGATGCTTCACACGGGTTCACTGCCGTGCTTGGTGAGGACCAGGCTCCGCTCTGGGCGTTTTCCGCGGGGTCAAAGAGTGACGTTATCCGCGTTCCACGTGACTAGGAATTTTACTCTAGATGCTTCACACGGGTTCACTGCCATGCTCGGCGAGGACTAGGCTCCGCTCTGGATGCTTCACACGGGTTCACTGCCGTGCTCTGCGAGGACCAGGATCCGCTCTGGACGTTTTCCATGGGGTCAAAGAGTAACGTTATCCGCGTTCCACGTGACCAGGAATTTTGCACTAGATGCTTCACACGGGTTCACTGCCGTGCTCGGCAAGGACTAGGCTCCGCTCTGGATGCTTCACACGGGTTCACTGAGTGACGTTATCCGTGTTCCACGTGACCAGGAATTTTTCTCTGGATGCTTCCCACGGGTTCACTGCCGTGTTCTGCGAGGACCAGGCTCCGCTCTGGACGTTTTCCACGGGGTCAAAGAGTGACGTTATCCGCGTTCCACGTGACCAGAAATTTTGCACTAAATGCTTCACACGGGTTCACTGCCGTGTTCGGAGAGGACTAAGCTCCTCTCTGGATGCTTCACACGGGTTCACTGCCGTGCTCTGCGAGGACCAGGATCCACTCTGGACATTTTCCACGGGGTAAAAGAGTGACGTTATCCGCGTTCCACGTGACCAGGAATTTTGCACTATATGCTTCACACGGGTTCACTGCCGTGCTCAGCGAGGACTAGGCTCCGCTCTGGACGTTTTCCACGGGGTCAAAGAGTGACGTTATCCGCGTTCCACGTGACCAGGAATTTTGCTCTGGATGCTTCCCATGGGTTCACTACCGTGTTCGGCGAGGACTAGGCTCCGCTCTGGACGTTTTCCATGGGGTCAAAGAGTGACGTTATCCGCGTTCCACGTGACCAGGAATTTTGCTCTAGATGCTTCACACGGGTTCACTGCCGTGTTCGGTGAGGACTAGGCTCCGCTCTGGATGCTTCACACGGGTTCACTGCCGTGTTCGGTGAGGACTAGGCTCCGCTCTAGATGCTTCACACGGGTTCACTGCCGTGCTCTGCGAGGACCAGGATCCGCTCTGGACGTTTTCCACATGGTCAAAGAGTGATGTTATCCGCGTTCCACGTGACCAGGAATTTTGCTCTGGATGCTTCCCACGGGTTCACTTCCGTGTTCTGCGAGGACCAGGATCCACTCTGGACGTTTTCCACGGGGTCAAAGAGTGACGTTATCCGCGTTCCACGTTACCAGGAATTTTGCACTAGATGCTTCACACGGGTTCACTGCCGTGCTCGGCGAGGACTAGGCTCCGCTCTGGATGCTTCACACGGGTTCACCGAGTGACGTTATCCTCGTTCCACGTGACCAGGAATTTTGCTCTAGATGCTTCCCACGGGTTCACTGCCGTGTTCTGCGAGGACCAGGCTCCGCTCTGGACGTTTTCCACGGGGTCAAAGAGTGACGTTATCCGCGTTCCACGTGACCAGGAATTTTGCACTAGATTGTATCCGCATTTCATGGAGTGGGGATTTGACTCTTGGTGATCTGTATATCGCCGAGCCATGGAATTGGGAGTTGCCGCTGTTCCGCTTCGCTTGAAGTTGTGTCCGTCGTTACAAGACGAGCGTTGAGACAATCTCTAGGTCACTCGCGGCCCGTCGAGATTCGGCTTCTTCTTATGATGAAACCTGGGGGAGGAGGAGTATGATCTCTTCTTTGTTTGCGCCCCTGGATTGTATACAGGGATAGATGTAACATCACCTGTAGGGCGTAAATTTCATTTTTATTTTACTTCTTTTCCCGCGATGCTCTATCATTTCAGCTTTATATCACGAAGGTCGCGATTGCCCAATCATTTCGGCTATTTTTCGCCGTGCCCAATCATTTCGGCTATTTATTTTATTTTTACTCGCTGCTTTTTATTGCGAATTGCCCAATCATTTCGGCTATTTTTCATGCATGCACTTTTACTTGCTGCTTTTTATTGCAAGTTGCCCTATCATTTCGGCTATTTCGTATGCATGTGTGGCTCGCTAGCCTTTTCGTTGCAAGCTTGGATTTTAGACACCGATTTCGGCATCAGCACCGCTACAACTGGGATGTTTCCAGGAGAGAATCATCATTTGCCTCTGTCGATATTGAACAAAGGTGGCTTAGTAAACAGGGTTAAGGGTCCTGTCGACTAAGGCTTTTGACTTCATGAGCCGTACGGGTCTCACAAAGGTATTTCTCCCTACAAGTCGTGAGGATCTTGTATGTGTGTCTTCTCCTTAGGAATCGTGAGGATTCCTAAGTGCATGTTCTCTTGCAAGTCGTAAGGATCTTACAAAAGGGTTTTCTCCTTATAAGTCGAGAGGACTTACAAGGGTTGTTCACCATATGAACGTATCTCTAGTCACGGATGGGACTTGGTTAGGGAAATGTTTATTCGCGCCCATGGATTGTATACAAGGGTCCGTATTGAGCCACTTGTAGGGCATAAATTGAAGGTTGTGGGGGTTTCTTAAGCACAGTTTTAGGTTTCTGTGACTTAAGACTTTCAAATCTTATGAGCCGTGAGGGTCCCATAAGAGAGTTCTCCTTACGAGTCGTGAGGATCTCGCAAGTGTAATTTCTCCTTAGGAATCGTGAGGACTCCTAAGTGTGTTGCTCCTTTGTGAGTCATAAGGATCTCACGCGGGTGGTTTCTCCTTACAAGGTCGTGAGGACCCTGCAAGTATCCTTTAACGAGGTTGCGCCCTTTCGGGTTTTCATAAACACTTGCCGGTAGCCCTGCTGTTTTTACTCACGGAGCCCTTCCAAGTTTTCATCCGTGCCCATTTTGCTTATGGACATACCATTTTTATTATTTTTTTATTTTATTTTTTTTTATCGGCTTTGAGATACTGCAATCCACCGTAGTTTATCGACATCTCGGTGAACAGCCAGTTTTAGGACATAGTGGTCCATTGTTAGTTTAAGGACGTTTCGGTCCGTTGCTAGTTTAAGGACATTTCGGTCCGTCGTTAGTTTAAGGACGTTTCGGTCCGTCGTTGAAGAAGGCCGATTACTACTTAGAGTTCGGGCTTAGGAAGATAGCGTGCAGACATAGTCATCGTCATCTATCATTGACCTAGGCCTTGATCCGTTAAGCGTAGTATTTCTTCAGGAAGCGACCGTTTACTGGCCTGAAAGGTCTTTAACCGTGCATATCCATGAGTAGATACGCTCCATCCTGGTAGACCTTGTCTATGATGTACGAACCTTCATTGTTTGGCTCGAATTTTCCCCGCTTGGCGCGATTGGGGATCATAGGTCTTTTGACCACTAGCATGAGTTCGCCTTGGCGGAATGTCCTCGGCCTGGTCAATCTTTCGTATGAGTGCGTCATCTTTGCTTTGTAAGCCTCCAGAGTTTGTTGCGCTATGAGCCGGGTCTCATCAAGGGCATCAAGCTCCTCAAGCGAAGGTGAGCATTTTCTTCGTCTGTCAACTCATAGTGGACCGCCACGCGTAGAGAGGGTAACTCTATCTCAAGGGGGAGTACTGCTTTTGTACCGAATACCAACGCGTATGGAGTTGTGTTCGTGGCCGTTTTGAACGTAGTTCGATATGCCCAGAGAGCTTCTTGCAGTCTCTCGTGCCAGTCCTTCTTATTTCGGGACACCGTCTTTTTCACGATCTTTGTCAAGGTCTTGTTGAAAGCCTCAGCTAGACCGTTAGTTCGGGGATTATAAACTGAGGAATATCTCCAGTCTATGTTGTGTTGTTGTGCGAAGCGGCTGATCTTGTGGCTTCTGTAGGCTGGTCCATTATCGGAAATGATTCGTCTCGGAGTTCCGAACCGATAAATGACGTGCGTCTTGAAAAAATGGAGAATATTCTCCGTTTTCACTTCCCTCAATGGTACTGCTTCTGCCTATTTGGAGAAGTAATCAGTGGTCGCTAGGATGAAACGATGTCCCCTAGACGATGCTGGTTCGATGGGGCCGATTATGTCAGTCCCCCACATTTCGAACGGCCAGCTAGCCACCGTTGGATAGAGTGGATTTGGATGCTGATGGATAAAGTCCCCATGAATTTGGCACGAGTAGCATTGCTTCGCATACTTGAGGCAGTCTTGGATCATTGTGGGCCAATAATAACCCATTCGTTTGATCTTCAGCTTCATCTTTGGGCCAGCTTGATGAGAACCGCAGAGTCCGTCGTGAACTTTCTGAACGACTCTTTTCGCTTCATCAGGTCCCAGGCATATCAACCACAGAGAGTCAAATGACCTCTTGTACAGAGTATTATTAACGAAGGTGAAGGACAGAGCTCGTTTCATAAGCTGATGTCTTGAGGACGCATCTTCAGGCGTTCGACGGGATTTGAAGTAGTCTATGAAGACTTCTATCCAATCTTCAACCTTCTCTTGGTCATTTATTTGCAGGGCCGTCTGCTCAGTTTCTCCCTTTTCTTCGGGCGACTCCAGAGATATTTCTGTAGGGGCAACCACTCGACGGCTTTGTACCACGATCCTAACGTCGTCGAGGTTCTCATCAGCCAGCTCTTTAGCAAGCTTGGCTAATGCATCCGCTTTGCTATTTTCGGCACGCGGTATGTTTTCTAAGGTGTAGGAAGGGATTTGAGTCAGCAGCTGCTGTACTCTCTCTCCATACTTTACCAGTTCCGGCTTGCATGTCTGATAGTCGCCGTTTACTTGACTAACGACCAGTTGGGAATCTCCGTATATGAGGAGGTTTTCAATTCCCATGTCGATGGTGACCTCGAGGCCTGCTATCAAAGCTTCGTACTCGGCTTCATTGTTCGTCCTCAGCTCTGTTAAGGAGAAAGCAAAGCGCATTATCCCTCCCTGTGGAGTTACGAAGATGAGACCCACCCCTGATTTGATTATAGGGGTGCTTTGTTTGCGCTTCTTCATGGAAGACGCCCCATTGAAATAAAGCTCCCATCGGGTATCACCACTGTCGATCGCGTCAAACGCATGTTCGTCTGGCAGATCGCAATTCAGAGGAGAATCGGCAGGTATCGGATGTTCAGCGAGGAAGTCGGCAATAGCCTGGCCTTTCACTGCCTTGAGAGGCTGATAGGTTATCGAGAACTCCATCAAGAGCAGGACCCATTTAGCGAGTCGACCAGTCAATATGGCCTTCGACATTAAATATTTGAGGGGGTCCACCTTCGATATGAGACGGACTTCATACGCCAACGCATAGTGCCTGAGCTTTGTTATCGCAAAGATTAACGCCAGGCAATGTTTTTTGATAGGGGAGTAGTTGCTTTCTGCCCCCAGTAGGACTCGACTTAAGTAGTAGAGTGCTCTTTCTTTCCCTTGATCGTTCTCCTGCGCCCATAATGCGCCTAAGGAACCTTCAAGGGCAGTTGTATACAGAATGAGAGGTTTTCCCCTGACCGGATCAGCCAACACTGGCGGGTTCCGCAGGTACTGCTTGATTTCATCTAGGGCGCTTTGGCATTTCTGGTCCTAGACGAACGGGATTCCCTTCTTCATCAGGTAACTGTAGGGGCGGCACTTTCCTGAAAGATTGGCTATAAATCGCCGGATATACGCGAGCTTTCCTTGGAGAGACCACAATTGTTTGAGAGTCCTTGGCGGTGGAATTTCCATGATCGCCTTGATCTTCGACGGATCTATCTCGATGCCTCGGTGCCGGACATTGAATCCTAGGAATTTGCATGAGGACACCCCGAACGCGCATTTGAGAGGGTTCATCTTCAAGTTGTATTGCCGAAAGCGTTGAAATACAGTCTTCAGATGTTCGAGATGTTCCTCGTATGATTTTCTTTTCACGACGAGGTCGTCGATATAGCATTCGACGATTTCATGTATGAGGTCATCAAAGATTTTCGTCATGGCCTTTTGATAGGTGGCACCGGCGTTCTTTAGACCGAAGGGCATCACCTTATAGCAGAATATTCCCAGAGGGGTCTGGAAAGCGGTATGCTTCTGGTCTTCAGGATACATCTTTATCTGATTATACCCTAATGAGCCGTCCATGAAAGAGAAAACCTCGTGAGTAGACGTGTTATCTATCATCAGCTCGGTTACCGGTACTGGAAAATCGTCCTTCGGGCAAGCTTTATTGAGATCCCGGAAGTCCACGCATATGCGCACTGTCCTATTTTTCTTCATTACCGGGATGATGTTGGCGATCCAGTCGGGATATTGAACTTCTTGGATAAACCCAGAGTCGATCAGCTTCTTAACTTCGGCGTTGATGCTCATCTCAAGCTCGAGCCGCATTCTTCTCGGCGCCTGTTTGACTGGCTTGACGTCCGGGGATATTGCCAGTTTATGCACAGCAATTTCTGGATCTAGTCCTGGCCTTTCAGAATAGTTCCATGCGAAGCAATCTCTATGCTTCATAAGCACGTCTTTTAACGCCGCCACCCTTTCTTCAGATAGCAGCTCACTGACGAATGTCGATCGTGGGTCGTTCGCCGTCCCCAACTCAATCTTCTTGAGGTTATCCGCAGTAGTATGTATGCCATCTTCCAGCTCTTTCGGCGCTGGTGGAAATTCTGAGATTACCTCGTCATCATTGTTTTCGAAGCACCAGGGGAATTCATCCATATTCTCGGGCTCTTCTTTTGATATTGTTATCACGCGACAGGTACGAGCTCGCTTCCAAGACCGATATGGATCTGGTTATGCTCTTGTGGCTTTGGGTTCGTGCTTTTGTGGCGGCGTTACCCTCCAGCTGTCGGATAGAGCAAATCTGCCTCGCTGGTTTTGGTCTTCGACCCAGTTCTTGAAGGTGAAGCAGTCTTCGATAGGGTGTCCTATGGCTCGGTGATAAGAGCAATAGTTCGGATGAGAGACCTCATTAGCTTTCTCAGGGTGTTTATACTTCGGAAGTGTAATCATTCAATATTTTACAGCGAGGTCAAGTATCTTCCGTGTCTTGCATTGAGGGAAAGAATACGCTTAACTCATCTTCTTCATGAGGGACAAATCCGGACCGCGCAATACCCGATCACATGACTTCTTGGTCCCGCTTTATCGCCGTCGAACGCCTTTTCTGCTCTTTTACTTGTCTCTACCTTTGCGTCGGGCCATTTGCACGACAGATTGATAGGGAGGAGCATTTTCATCTTTCGCAGCCCGTTGAAAAAGGCGTTGCGTCCTGGCTTTCTCGTAGATGGCCATTTCGTGATTATGATCGTCCAGAGCTTTTTGACCCGCTTTCCTGATAAGCTTGTCTATTCGCTCTTCAAATGATGGACTTGGGACTTCGATCGTGGGATCCAGTTCCGATGAGGGGTTGGCATTTTCTGACAAGGCATCCTCTTCTTCATCGAAGGTATATATGGCGTAGCTACCGTAGACCCATTCCCGTTTTCCAGCTCTCACGTATCCAAGCCCAAGCGTTTCCATTCTCCCGCTGGGCAATTTGCGCTGAGTCCCAGGGACATCCCAAATCCTGTTATAGAATCGAGCTTGTCGAGTAGTTTGTTTTAAGGGTACCCCTTGGCGCTTCAATAGTCTTTTCAATCCGTTTGTGTAATATCTGGGTAAACGGATGGGTTGGATCCTGTCAAGTGTAGAATCCGCACCGTGCCAGATTTCTTTCTCCACTTTGGTTTTCCCGGATCGGTAGAATAGGATCGCTTTTTCGCCTTCTCGCCTGGGCATTCTTCGAGTAGTCTGTAGCTCTTCCACACTGTAGGTGTCAAGTGCGTCTAGTTCTTTAAGATGCTTTGGCGGAACCATAGCAACTTGCAAACTTTGGTCTTCACTAGCGATGGTTTGTATTGAAGGCCGAGCAGAGAATATAGCATGGACCTCATCTTCCGATTCGCTGCCAAAGATAAGCATAGGAGCGGAGGGTCCCGGCTTGTTATACTGGGGTGGCCCTGAATAAACTATCTCTTCTTCCTCCTCGGTATCACTCCCGAAGACGGGAATGGTGGTGATAACTTTGTTCTCCGGTTTGTGACATCTCTCCGTGTCCTCGAAATCTGGTAAGAAATATTTTGCATGTTCATACTTGCGGACTTCGTTCACGGAGAATGGGTTCAGCTTTCCTGTTACGGTATACTCGAGACCATCCTTGAAATACTTCATACACTGATGTTGTGTAGAAGGGATGATGTTTTACTCGTTTAACCAAGGCCGGCCGAGCAAAGCATTGTAGCAGGTCTTGGCGTCAATGACGTGAAACTTGATATCCATGACGAGTAGCCCGAATCGTAATGTTAATATCACAGACCCGAGAGTCCGCGATGATTCGGAGTCGAAACCAGAGATGGTAATTTTATCACGAGCGGGGTGCTGAACGCTCATGCAGATTTCCTTCAACACCTGAACATTAAGGAGATTGACGGAGGATCCATTGTCAACCAAGATTTTGCCTATCTTTATATCGTGGCAATATCCAGAGACGTATAAGGGACGGTTGTGGTCGCACGTCCCTAGGAGCAGGTCTTTGTCACCGAAAGTGATATCGGCCGCATGCACTTCTTCCAGTTCATCCTTCATCCTTTCTTCGGCGAGGAAGGCTTGGAATTGTTCGGGCTCTTGTAGCGTCTTGATTAATGAATCTCCCGCTTCCTTTGATAACAGGAGGGCGTCGAGAATGCTGAGCTGCGAGGGTAGCTTCCTCAGGTGCGCTAGGATGTTGTAGTCCACCCTACTCTTCTTAGGTGGGTCCTTGGCAGTCAGCTCTTTCATAACTTGGTCATCTAAGGTGATATCCTCAGCGACCTTTTCCTTTCCCTTATCTTTTTTAGTTGCAGGTCCGAGATTCTTTTCTGGAAGCATGCGATTGCGCAGATGAATGTTTTTGCAGGCTTCTGGTTCTTCCTCTTTTCCCGAGGTGGACTCTTTAAAGAGGGAGCTAAGAGCCATTTCCTCGTCAGAGTCGCTCCCAAAGGTGAGAACCTGCGATCCCCCGGCGTTGACCGTGTAACAGTTACCGGTAGTTCTTTTGTGTCCTTCGGTCGTACTTCTCTTCTCCCGACGAGTTCTGCGTTTCATTCGCTTAAAATGTTGCCGATGAGCAACATATCCCTGCCACCATGTCGTAAAAGCGTTGCACTCCTCAGTGGGGTATGAAATCTTCCGATGATATGAGCAGTAATTAGGGTGCCTCTCCGCCCCATCGAGCGTGTTTCCTTCCGAGGGTAGTAGTTTCATTCCGATTGACATGGCTTTGGCAAACCTTTTCCTCGTCTTGAATACGTTTTTATCCGTGTTGGGTTCCTTTCGATCTGGCGGGAGTACCTCAACTCTTTCGTTTAATCGCCTGCGTTTGGCTCCTTCTGATGCGGCCATCTCATGCTCTTGGTCGGCTTTACTTTTTAAACGAATCTCGTCTAGAAAGGCGTCGATCATTTCATCTGTTGGCCATACAAGCTCCGGTTCAAGCCCCGCCCCCAGTTTCTTAGTGCCAAGAGTTTTTCTATTGTCGGTATATTAGTGGGAGATCACATTGCAACTTGCCACGTATCCCTCGGATTCATCCGACGAGCTCTCTCCGTTATCTTCCTCCTGAAAGAAGTGGTTGAGGAACTCCTGAAGTGTGATGGGAGTTCGCGCCTTTTGATTGTACTCCTCCAGCGCGTCAATCTGTTTCTGCAAGTCCGTACGCTTGTTTCCAGGCTTCACGGGCTTCTTAGATTTCTTCTTCTTTTTCTTCGAAGATTTCGACGGCTGGTTGTGAGTGCTCAGGCCATCACCACTGATCTTCGGAGTTGGGCGCGGCTTCAGCATCCCTTCAATGATCTGGGGTTCCAGCGGGTCCTTCCACCTGATCGCTGGGCATGTTTGAAGATCATTCAGCATCCTCTTGGTTTTTGCTGAAAGCACGATTTCCCACGGAGTTTCTTCAATGAAAGAACAAGTTGCCCCCGGTGCGTCCATCTTCTTAGCAGTGTGAGGTTGTGGCGGGTTTACCTTCCACTTCTCGGACAGCGCAAACTTACCCTGTAAGTATTGATCTTCAATCCATCCTTTGAAGACAAAGCAATCCTCAATCGGATGGCTTACTGTTTGAAGGTAAGGGCAGTAGTTGGGGTTATTCACCTCACTGGGTTGCGGCGGTCACCTTGGATTTGGCAAGTTGATAAGCCTGTTGCATACCGCCAGCTCAAATAGCCTCTTCGTCTTATCCCACGGGAATGAGTAGGGGCGCTTCATTTTCTTATTATAATACCACCGTCTTTCTTCCAGTTGATCCACCAGCTTTGGGGCGTTGGGTTGCTGCTGAGCGTTCGCAACGAAGGTTTCCTTCCCTTTACCCTTGTCATTCCGAGGTTCCGGCTTCGGGGGAAGCGGTCTGTAACCCATCTGGTCCATCTGGGCCAACTTGTCGATCGAAGCCTCGAACGTGGTTGGCTTAAAGAACATCATGAACTGTGAGATAGTTGCATGAGGATCTAGGGTACCCACGAACATGCCCACCGCGGGCGCTTCCTCGATACGTTGTTCGCATTTTGACCACAAGTTTTGCCAGCGTATAGCGTACTGGACCCACGTCTCACCCGGTTTCACCCTGGCATTAATCAATGCCGTTATTGGAGTGCGTTCGCTGGCGCTCACGAATCGCTGCGTAAATAGCAGCTCCATCTCCGCAAATGTTTTGACGGAGTCGTTCGGGAGCTCAGAGTACCACTCGAACGCCGTTTCTGACAAGCTACCGACGAACTGGCGAAGCAAGAGCTTATCATCGCCGCCAGTGTTGCCACAAAGAGCCCTGAACTGAGTGACATGTTGATTGGGATTGCCTATCCCCTTGTAGACATGGAATTTCGGTATTGTGTAGCCCGGCGGGTACTTGATCTGGTCATACCAGCTCAGATATGGTCGCCCCGTCCTGACAACTTGATCGGCTGCCTCAGTCGCCTGGTGAACCCGTATCTGCTGAGCTATATATTCGTCTAGGTCAGCTTTGGAGATTGTTTCCTCCTTGGCTGTTGACAGAGTAAGTGGAGGATTTGACGTTTCTCCCCTGTCGTCTTCAAGAACGATTGGAGGATCTTCAGTAGGAGGCTCTTGTTGGATCATCATACCCACCATGTCCTGGAACAGAAGGGCCATTCGTTGTATATTGGTTTCTTGTTCAGCAGCCTCTTTATCCTTCTTCTCCAATATCCTACGAAGGAAATCAGCGTCAGTTTCTTGTTCCTGGCGTTGATCAGATGATGCTTCGGGGCTTTCTTTCGGCCAAGTAAGTGCGGCGATCGTGGTCATCATTTCTTGGATCTTCTGCTGTTGCTCCTGAGCTTTGGTTACTGACCGTGTAAGCGGTCTATGACCCGTGGATGCATGACTGTCCTCTTTTCCAAGCGCCATGTATACTGTATGCACCATCATGCCCCCAGACTTAGGGCGTTTTGGCTTATTGTCCTTGATATTTGCTGCAGTAGTGCGGACTTTCTCCGGCCTTCTTCTCTTTTGAGTAGTCGACGTGGAGGGAGCCGTTGTAGCAGGTACCCAAGCGGTTGTCGTCCTTCGTTGTTGACGGGAGTGATCCTGGTCAATTACCGAGTCCTGAATCTTCCGCCAGACTTTATAAATCTTGGAGGATAGCCGCTGAGGAGGCTGTTCCGGCTTTTCTTCTGTAACCTCCTCCGCAGGTGAAGGGGATCTTTTGAGAACCTCAATCGGCGAATTTCTGCGTACCCTGTTCAGCAGCTCAAAGCTGTTCCCGGTTGGAACAGCGGCCTCAATTTCCACCGTTGGGGCTGGTGGAGTTAGCCCGGAGGGGGAGTTTCCCCCAGTCTTCCTTATCTGGCGCCAGTGGCGACGTCGGGCATGACGAGTCGTTGGGATTGATTCAGCGATGGCTGCGTCTTGCCCCCTGTTCTGGGGAAGGGCTGCTGCCGGTGTCAGCCTCTTGAAGACTGACGTTCGTTGAGAAGCTACAGTTTTCTGAGCGGGAATGGAGGTAGTCAGTCTCGTGAAGACCGACCCTCTGGGAGGAGAAGCCATGTTGATGACTTCAGGAGTAGTTTTCTTCTTTGGGATGGCCTTCTCAGGTATCACAGCCTTTTTGGCGGGCTCTTTGGAGTTCAGGCTCAGTCCGGTGAAGACCGAGGAATTGGACGACCCGCTGAGAGGGACCGTGGGAGTAGCAAGTCGATCAAAGACCGACTTCTTCGAAGCTTCTGGTATGGGCATTGGGATGTCAATGTTCACCGGCGGGAGCATGGTCCCAAAGAATAGATCGGTAGTAGCTTGAGTCACTTGCTCCACAGGCATAGTGAATAGGGAAGCAACCCGCGGTCCATATGCTACACCTCGAGGTGAGGCGGAGCGTCGGTTGCATTTGCAGTTCGAGCAGTTGAACGCTATTGATCCTTTGTTTTCTGCACCAAGCAAAACGCCAAATCTTAGTACCTCGCAACCCAAAGGCAACCATTAGCAAACCGCGATTGGTTCGCGAATCACGACACACGAAGTGTGGAGTGGAAAGAAGAAAAGGTCCCACCGGGCGTGCTAGAATCTGTTCCCCTCCGAAAGACGGCGCGACAGACGTCTTGCCTGAAATTCGGGGTAGATGCTAATTGGTGCTATCTGTATACCTCTCCGAAGATGCCAAGTTGATTTATGGCACCGTGTATTGAAGGTTTAAACAGATGCGTCCGATGTAGCAGACTTCGTCAGATTCCCCCTCGCTTGAGGGGTTTTTGATTGTGGGGACGCTCTTCCCAGCAGGCGCAAGCCCCTGCAGTTAATTACGCTACCGCATTGCGGCAACAACTTTCTCCTTCTCCAGATGGTCACTTCGTGTCGTGTGTGTTTGTTTTGTGTTTGGTTGCCCGTGGATTGTATACGGAGACTGAGTTATGTCGTCGCCCGTGGGGTGTTAACTAGTCCAAATCCATATCTTTCTTAGATTTGGGTTTGGGGGTTGTGTTTAAGGATACGTTAGACTCATTCAAGACTAAGATCAACTTAAACGTTTGTTAAGGATACATTAGTCTAGTTTTAGACTAAGATCAACTTAATGGGATCATTTAGATCCTATAAGAGAGCAATTAAAGGGGGGCCATGTTGTTTAGTTTAGTGACATTGCGGTCAATAGGTAGTTTAAGGACATTGTGGTCCAGTGTTGGTTTTAAGACGTTGCGGTCAAGGTTAAGGACGTCGTAGTCCGTGGATTTAAAGACTCCACAGTCCGATGTTAGTTTTAAGACATCACGGTCAAGGTTAAGGACGTCATAGTCCGTTGTTAGTTTTAAGACATTCCGGTCGAGGTTAAGGACGTCGTAGTCCGTGGATTTAAGGACTCCACAGTCCGATATTAGTTTTAAGACATTACGGTCAAGGTTAAGGACGTCGTAGTCCGTGGATTTAAGGACTCTACAGTCCGATGTTAGTTTTAAGACATTACAGTCAAGGTTAAGGATCTCATAATCCATGAGTTTAAGGACCCCACAGTCCGTATCAATGTATGTGGTTATCGGGACCCGTCATCTCTTTGAAGACGTTAAGGAATTACAACGACAAGTATCAAAGGAGTGAAGAGATGTACCCTTAAACCAAGGTAGATTAAGTGATCTGCAGTCCAATTTGGAAACTAAGATTAATTATTATATTATTAGCCCATTGGCCCAGTTAAGTTTGAATTGAGGACTTATGGCCAGCTTGGGCAAAGTCCAGTCATGTTTGGGATATTGGCCCTCTGTTGGTTCATTAAAGGAGAGGCTTTGCCTCTGGAAACTTAGCCAATTGGGCTAAGGCTAGTGTTAAACACTAGAGACCAACAGTGTTGAACACTGGGAATAAGATTGACAAGTTAGTGTAAAACACTAAAAGATAATCAGTGTTGAACACTGGGAACAGAGTTTTCAAATTAGTGCTAAACACTAAGCAAACCAGTGTTAAACACTGGAAATAAAGATTCTAAATTAGTGTTTAACACTAAGGCAAATCAGGGTTAAACACTGGATACAGAAGTTTCAATTTAGTGTTGAACACTAAGGCAAGAGGGGTCACGTGGTAACACGTGAGTGCGCCCTGCTTCCCTTTATTTTATTCAGTCAAAAGTATTGAATACTTTGAAGTATCACGTGCTATCACGTGATGGGAATTTTGGTGCTTGTGTGTTAAAGCTTCAGCCAAGAGGTCACGTGGTAACACGTGAGAGCGCCCTAGAGCTCTTTATTTTGTTATGCAGATAAGTGTTTAACACTTTTAATCCTGAAAGCCATCATGTGTGGGCACGTGATGGGGGCTCACGTTTTGACCTGTTAGAATGTTCATTAGGGGTCACGTGTTGACACGTGAGGGCGCCCTTGAGCTCTTTTCTATTTCTTTTGCCTTTTTCTCTGTGTGTTTTAGAGATCACGTGGGGCACGTGAGGCATTGCCTCAAAGTTCTTTTTTATAGGTCTTCACAGGAGTCACGTGGTAACATGTGAGGTGTTTACTTCATAGTTCTTTTCTATGGACCTCTGCAGGGGTCACGTGGCAGCACATGACTCTGCATGTTTTCATGTTTTAAAGACCTGTTCAGGATTATTTTCTTCATAGGGTTAAACCCTAACAATAAACTTCAGAGGAATTAAATTCCTTTTTTCTTCTGAAGAATTATATTCTTAAATAGGGTTAAACCCTAATTTCTTTTCTTAAGGGAATTAAATTCCTGTGAGTTTGAGAAAATTATGTTCTCGATTAGGGTTAAACCCTAGTTCTGTTCATTTTGAAGGACTTGAATTCCTATAATCATAAGGTTAAACCCTAACTTTATCTCAAAGGAATTGAATTCCTATCATTTTGCGAGAATTAAATTCTCTAAACTCAGTTCCTCCTATGTGTTTTAGATCTGCATGGCAGGATCTCAACCCAATGAGAATTAAATTCTCAATTCATGGGGAGATGTGCACTTTGTAGATCCTCCACCATAGAAAGAACTAATTTCTTTTCTTTATATATAAGAGTTAAACTCTTTTGAGAATTAAATTCTCTTTTTAAGCCTCCCTCTTCTTTTCTTACCTAAGGTTTTCCTTTTGCAGAGAATCGAAGGCTCTCTCTCTCTCTCTCTCTGCGTGTGTATCAAAAGAAAAGGTCCAAAGGTCTCAAGGTTTCAGAAAGAAATTTTAAAAAAAGGTCTTCGAAAAAGGGATCCCCCTTCTCTTCTTTTCTTGGCTCCTATTTATAGGAGAAGGAAGAGAATCAATTTGCTTAGTAAATCTCTCATTGAGAGATTTGATTTGTATGTTGAGAGATTTGATTTATATTTATCATTAATCTGGGCCCTTAGATTGTTAAGTGAATTTTATTCACCATTGGATTTTAAATCCAGAGATATCCCTTTGTTATCTCGGTTAGATTTAGGGGGGAAATCTTTCCAAGTCCAAGATTTTTCCATAAATAGGTGATATTTAATCACCTTTAGATTTTTAATCCAACGGTTCCAAATAATCATTCTCTATCTTGGAAAGATTTGAATGATCTCTTCTCAGAATTTAATTCTGTTAAATAATAAGGTTTTTAAAGCTGGTCACGTGTGGCCACGTGACCCCTGGTCACGTGTGGCCACGTGACCCCTGGAACGGGCCTTCTCTCCTTTTGCGCTCTGTTCTCTGGCCGCTGCTTAACCATCACGTGCCAACATGTGACCACTGGTCACGTGTGAGCACATGATGCCTTTTCTGGAGCTTTTCCTTGAATGCGCTTTGTGCTGCTGCTTTGAACGTCACGTGCCAACACGTGACCACTGGTCACGTGTGAGCACGTGATGCCTCTTCTGAGTCCTTTCCTGATTTTTAATCGGGGAACATGGCACAACCCCTACGCTCATCACACCTGCATTAGAAATAAGGGAAACGCTGTCAGAAAGAAATTAAAAGGGATTGCAGAATAAAAGGGAAAGTAATGACCCAAAATCTACCTGGTGAGTCGCCGGTCGAGATTGCGACAAGGGCGTCACTGGAGGCAGCAAATGCTTCACTCTCCTCCGTCGAAATGGTCTCGCCACCCGTAGCCTCATCTCCCGATTCCACGAGAATCGTCGTGACACTCGCAGCACCCGGCAACGGCAAGAAGCCGCAAGGGGAAAGTGCGACGATTGGAGCAGTGCCCGACTCTTGAGAAAGAGTGGCTACCTCGGGCTCGGCAATCGTGGCTGTCTCACCTGCTGCTACCTTAGGCTCGGCGGTGGCCGTCACTTCTTCGGTAAGACTCGGCCCTGCAAAATAGGATATATGAGAACCTGAAAGTTAAAACTTTGACAAAATAACCCAATGTCGTGTTACCTTGAGTCGGTTTTCCGATTGCTTCCCGAGCCGCACGTGCTACCTGTCTGTGGGCGATGGACAAGGCAGCCGGAGCATCCTCTGAAGGAGTAGGGGCAGGGGCAACAGCGCTGGAACCCGCACCCGCATCCAAGGCGGCGGTACACTCCTTGCCGCACGCATCCTATGCTTCCTCTCCGCCCGGGCCGTGAGGGTAGATCTTCTAAAGACCTTCGTCAATGGGACGTCATCATCCACGCCAGGAGCTACCTCTGGAGCCGTTACGGCGTCCGTCATCGGTTGCTTGAGTAAAGCCTCTTTTGGCAACCCTGAGGAGGCCGGGACTTCGATGCCTGGCCCAGGAAGAATCCCCGCATTAGCTTGCGGGATCGGCATTGTGGTCCCTGCGATAAGATAAAGCGGGGTCAGATCACCTATATAAAAAAAACGGGAACAGAGACACGATAAACCGAAGCATACCGATGCCTAAGGATGCTCGAAGTCTTTCCTCTTCCTCAAAAGTCTTGAGAGAAGCTGCGAGAGCTTCTTCAGTGGAAATGCCTGTTAAAGAAGGAAAAGCGTCAGTCAGAACACAATAATAGAAGTACGATGCAATGGAGAAGAATACGACTAATGATTACCTGATCGCGCGAGGATATCCAACCCCTCTTCGCGGCTTGCCGATTGCTCAGAAGCTGTGATGGCAGCCGCCAGATCAGTATCATCGGGCGGCATGAATAAGCCCCCATTTGTCCCATGCTCGCTCAAGCCCTCACTATAAGGAGCAAGAGGCTCCTGACCAAATACGACATCGGCAGAGAAGAGCGACTTCTTCTTCTTCTTCTGTGTGCGAGCTCCAGTCGCAGCAAGCACGAGCTTACGCTTGGTGGGCACCTTAGGGCGACAAGTCCCAATATCCGAGCCCACGCCAGATTCGGGTGAAGCTACGTTTACCGTCTCCACGGGAGCACGGGGCACCAATGGTACATCCACCGTCTCTATGGGAGCATGGGGCAACCCGCGCGTAGGGCTTAGCACACATGGAGGCTCGACTGCAGCGACTTCTCTTAGCGGAGGGGGGACGGTGGTCCGTCGCTTCAAAGGGATTTTGCGATCACTGGCAGGAGGTGAACTTTTGCGATCAAGCAGCAACCGCCTTTCTTCCTTAATAACGGCGCCCGTTGAATGCTGGTACCATGCCGTATACACATTAAGGATCCGTGGGACGCAACTCGTCTCGCTGATAAAGAAGTGGGAGCCCATATTCAAACGCATGAAGTGATGCAGCGCATTCCGCATCCCCTCTTCAGTGGCAGTGGGTTCTAGCAAGAAAGCCTCCAGCGGCACTCCTTGATTATAGCTCAATTGTTGGGCAAAACGATGCGGATTGTATCTCATGAAAAGCGCCGCATCATTTTGCCTAAATACTAAGAAACCCGGTCTGATAGAATATAAATGAAGGGTCTCCCGAGCTTTCAAAACTGAGGCTCCGTCTTTAATGATATCCTGCAATGGCCGCACCGTTGTGGCGGACTCTTTTCCGATGGTTACAACCTTGTCGGTAAAGGTCATCCCGTCTCCAACTGTGCGGGGACGAAGGAGAAAACCTCTAGCATCCCGCGGCGACGGATTTACAATCGATGCACCGACTAATTGCATAATACGGGGGAAGCTGCACCGGTCATAAAATGAAGGTCTTTTGTGAATACCAAAAACGCCGAGTGCATGTAGCTCGAGCCATGACATGAAGTAATGCATCGAGAAGTTCACATGTTGTACTCCGGGTTCGGTAGTATCCGCCGCTTGACTAAGGCCGTAATATAGATGGGCTAAGCCGGAAACCCCGACAACAACTTTCACCCCAATAGTCATTCGGTGAGCCGGATAAAAGACAGATGGCCTCATATGGCGAAGGTGCATCGGGAGCGTGAACCAACTCAACCATAGCCCAAGAAATCCCAAAAAGAATGCTTCCTCATCCATCCCAGGGACTGCAATCTCCGCAAAAGGAACAACTGGAGAGTTGGGAAGGAAGAAGCTTTTCTGATCTACCTCCGTCGTTGGCAGGTTGTCCAAACCTAAGCCAAAAGGGTCGTTAAGAGTGGCGAATTTAACAGCCTCCTTCGAGAAGAATTTTGGGTGAAGGAAGCGAGCGATGAAATCCTCGAAACTAACCCCGCGGCTCCCAGATTCGAGAAAAGGCCCTCGTAGATATTCAACACTTTGATCAAGCTAGGAAACTGGTGTAGAACAGCATTCACCGGAGTAAGGCCCATCATCACCGGCTTGGCACCGAAAACGTATTCGTCCGTGGGAAGCAGCTCCTCATAATGCTCCCCTATGACCGGTAAGCCAGAAACTTCGGCAAATTCCTCTAAGGAGATTGATACTTCTCGGTCCAGCGAAAGGAAGGTGTGGGTAGGAATGTTCCACTGCTCCAGAAACGCCTTAACCCACCAGGTGGGAAGAGTAGGATACTGGAAGAGAGAAGCATAAACGGCAGTATATAACCCAAGCCTCAACAACTGCAACTTCTTCCCTGACAGAATGTAGCGGGCCCATTGCAAATAACCGGTCGGATGACGAGGAATCAGACCTATATTATATGGTTTCCCCCACGGCCGCGCCTCACCTTGACAAATACGGCGTCCCAATGTATCTAAAACCATGGGATCCTGAACGGGAATCGAAGCTATAGCGGACTGAAGAAGGCCTTCCGAAGTCCAATTAACCATCTCTACGGCGTACTTCACCGGGGGTGAGTTGGCGTAATGGATCTCCATGATGGGCTCCGAGGGTACCGCGCACGAAAAGCTTTGTCGACCCCTAATAATCTGATTGTACCACGACCCCCAGAGGTGAATATTCTTATGTTTCGGATCATGGTCTCTGATCAAATCTAGGACCTCCCGGTCTACAGGTGCTCCAGGAAATCCTCCCTCTGAACGAACGAACGGAAACGAAACATCGAAAGACATATTGCCTGCAAAAAGGAGGGACAGAAGTCAACTGTCAGTGCTTTAATTTAATCCGACACTCGGTACTTTAAAAAGTTGTACTACACTGCAATGCAGTGGAAAGGGGACCAAAGGGGGACCCGCAAAATCCAGATGACAATGCATCAATTAATAAAACAGCCCCATCATTGGATGAGACTGTCAATTAATGAGGAGATCCTCAAGGAAATTCTCATTAAATGAGAAATCCCTTGGGAAAAGGAGAAAATCTCCCTTTGAGAGCAAAGCTCTATAACAGAGTGACACTTGTCACACTCTGATCATGAAGGAATAAAATTCCTTAAAGAGCCTAGCTCTGTAATGATGATGGAAAATCCATCAAAGATTAATTAAAATTAATTCTTGAGAATTAAAAATTCTGGGATCTTCAATATCCATGAAAAAACTCTTAAGAGTTCTTCATCAAAGATCAAAAGATCTACATAATATCAAAAGAGCAGAGCTCTGATTCATGGGCTAAGAAACCCCAAGAAAAGATCTGTTTAGATCTATGGGTTCATGAGAGCAAGGCTCCATTTATGACACCCTAAAGGGGTTTTCTTTAGATCAAAGATCTATGAAGAGCAAGGCTCTGATAATGGGTAAAAACCCTAATTTATTAAAAAAAAATTAATTTTACCTAAGATTGGAAAGAGTTCTGACTCTTGAAAGTTCTTAACTGAAGAGAAAGGCTCTGAATAAAATTCTCAAGAAGAAGATGGAAATTATCTAGGTGCGTTGTGCCCTAGGCAGCGCATCCCCAATCAGAGCAAAGCTCTGTTTTAAAATTCAAAATTTAAAAATTGAAGCAACGCTTCAGATTCTGCGCGCTGCGCGCCACGTGTCAAACGCAGACGCGCTAGCGCCCGGAGCGCTGTGCCCTAGGCAGCGCATCCCCAATCAGAGCAAAACTCTGTTTTAAAATTCAAAATTTAAAAGTTGAAGCAACGCTTCAGATCCAGCGCTCTGCGTTGCGCGCCACGTGTCGAATACGGGTGCGCCAGCGCAGTTGCGTTGCGCTCTGTGCTGCGCGCCACGTGTCGAACACGGGTGCGCCAGCGCTGGAATTAAAATTCCCCCACCGTTAGATCAAAAGATCTACTAATAATAAATTATTAATTAATCAGAACTAAAATTCTGTTATGGAAAGATCTTTTCAATCTTATTAAAACAAGAAGATTATCTCCTGTAAAACAGGAGCCTTAGGATCAAAGATCCAACGGTGGGAAATATTCCCAAATCAATCAGAGAAAGATCTCTTAAAACTGATTTAACAAATCAATTGGCCCTATATAAAGGCCCCTAGACTTCAAGTCTAGGGGATACAGAAAGAGAGAGAAAACCCTCAGCAAACTTTGAGAAAACTCAAAGAGAAAGAAGAGCAAGCTCTTAGAAAAAAAGAAGATTTTTCTTCATCTTCAAGGTAAAGAACTATGTTCTTGAATAACAGAGATGAAACCATCTCATAAAAAGAAGAACCATCTTCTAAAAAGATCATAGATCTGAAAAAAGACCAAGGTTTTTTTTTGATAAAAAGAAAAAGATCCAAAGATCTAATCATAAAAAAAATGAAGTATTTTACTTCATTCACAGATCTTTGATCTATAAAGGCAGAGCCTTTTATAAAAACAAGAACTTTTCTTCTTGAATCTTGAGGCAAAGCCTCCTTTAAGAAGAACATAAATTTGTTCTTTGATCTTAAATCTGATCAAATACGCTTTGCGCTATTAGAAAGTGCCTTACACTCATAAATTGCGCTTTTGCGCTTCTTGGACCGGCGCTCAGCCCCTAAACATACCACGTGTCAACCATAGACACCACTTACGCTTTTAAAATAGAGTACTGCGCTCATGGACTGACGCCCAGCGTCAAGCGCGCCACGTGTCACTCACTGGCGCACCAACAGACTAGCGCAAAGCGCTCATAAATTAAAAGCGCAATGCGCTAATGAACTAGCGCTTAGCGCTAAACGCGATACGTGTCCTCTTCGTGTGCGCTACCTGACAGAAGCGCAATGCGCTCTTTAGCTGGCGCAAAGCGCCGACGCGCCACGTGGCGCATTGTCAGAGCACAACTTGTTCTGATGAAGACAAAAGATGTCAGAGCCCAATGCCTAGCATTATTAAAAAGGCCGAGCCCAAACAAAGGCTTGATAGCCAGAACAGAAAATAAAATGATAAACATTTTTTTAAATTGGACTTAGCCCAATTCTGGCCATAAGTCCTCAACTTATCTTGAATTAAGCACATGTGCTCTCTCAACCAACTCACATCGGTTCGAGGGTATATCTCGTTATTCCTCTGATATTTGTCGTTGTAATTCTTCAACGTCTTCAGAGAGGTGATGGGTCCCGACGACCACACATTTCTACGGACTGTGGGGTCCCTAAACCCATGGACTATGATGTCCTTAACCTCGACCGTGATGTCTTAAAACTAACAACGGACTGTGGGGTCCTTAAACCCACGGACTATGATGTCTTTAACCTCGACCGTGATGTGTTAAAACTATTAATGGACTGTGGGGTCCCTAAACCCATGGACTATGATGTCCTTAACCTCGACCGTGATGTCTTAAAACTAACATCGGACTATGGGGTCTTTAAACCCACGGACTATGATGTCCTTAACCTCGACCGTGATGTCTTAAAACTAACAATGGACTGTGGGGTCCCTAAACCCATGGACTATGATGTCCTTAACCTCGACCGTGATGTCTTAAAACTAATATCGGACTGTGGGGTCCTTAAGCCCATGGACTATGATGTCCTTAACCTGGACCGAGATGTCCTTAAACTAACGATGGACCGTAATGTCCTTAAACTAATCGACCGCAATGTCCCTAAACTAAACAATAGAACCCAAACGCTCTCTTGTCGGATCTAAATGATCCCGTTAAGTTGATCTTAGTTTAAAATTAGACTAACGTATCCTTAACAAACGTTTAAGTTGATCTTAGTCTCAAATGAGACTAACGTATCCTTAAACCAAACCCCCAAACCCAAATCTAAGAAGATACGGATTTGGACTAATCCACGTCCTACGGGCGACAACATAAATTAGTCTCCGTATACAATCCACTGGCAACCATAAACAAAACAAACACCCATGATACGAAGTGACCATCTGGAGAAGGAGAAAGTTGTTACCGCGATACGGTAGCGTAATTAACTGCAGGGGCTTGCTCCTGCAGGGAAGAGCGTCCCCACAATCAAAAAACCCTTCAAACTAGGGGGGATCTGACGAAGTCTGCTACATCGGCCGCATCCGTTTAAACCTTCGATGCACGGTGCCATAAATCAACTTAGCATCTTCGGAGAGTTGGACAGATAGCACCAATTAGCATATGCCCTGAATTTCAGGCAAGACGAACTTAGCGTCTTCGCCGCGTCTTTCGGAGGGGAACGGTGTACATGATAGAGCCTACTGCCAAAGCATAGGGTATCCATTGCATGCGAGTTCTCTCCAAATCAGTTTTGGGAGAAATCTCTTTGGAGAGAGTGAGTCCAGAGGTCGTGGGTAAGTTCCCATGCTTGGATTCTTCCATACTAAACCTCTTTAGTATGATGTCAATATACCTAGATTGGGACAATCCCTGTATCCTCTGAGATCTATCTCTATAGATCCTAATCCCCAAAATGCAGGAGGCATCACCTAGATCTTTCATTGAGAATCTATGTGATAAGAAGAGCTTGACCGAGTGCAGCATAGAAACATCATTTCCTATTAAGAGTATGTCATCCACGTACAATACGAGGAAGACAACCTTACTCTCTGAGACCTTTTTATAAATACAATGGTCATCTACATTTTTTATGAAGTCAAACTCTTTGACTACAACATCAAAATAGATGTTCCAACTCCGCGATGCCTGCTTTAACTCGTAGATGGATTTAAGTTGCTTGCACACCTTTCTACTGCTCCCACTGTCTATGAAGCCCTCTGCCTGAGTCATGTACACGCATTCCTCTAAATCACCATTTAGAAAGGCGGTCTTAACATCCATCTGCCAGATTTCGTAGTCATGGTATGCAGCAATAACAAGTAAGATCCAGATGGACTTAAGCATAGCCACTGTAGAAAAAGTTTCGTCATAATCCACACCTGGTCATTGACGAAAACCCTTTGCAACAAGTCTAGCTTTGAAAGTCTCAACTTTTCCATCTACACCAAGTTTCTTCTTAAAGATCCATTTGCTCCCAATGGGTTTTACCCCTTCAGGAGCAACTTCCAAAGTCCAAACTTTATTGGTGTATATGGATTCCATATCAGATCGCATTGCATCCAGCCATTCACAGAGTCTCCACTCGTGATGGCCTGCTTGAAGCTAGCCGGGTCATCATCTTCCATGATGCAATCCTCGCTCCCACCATCAATGAGAAAACCGTAGTATCTCTCAGGTGGATGATGAACCCTACTAGATCGGCGGAGCGGCTGAGGTTCGTCGGGAACTATCGAATCCTCTGGTTCCACTAAATCTTCAGTTGTAGTTTGTTCTGCTGGAACTTCTTCCAGCTCTACCTCTTTGCCACTAATTTCTTTAGCAAGAAATTTATTTTTCTAAAAAGGTGGCATGTTGAGAAACAAACACCTTTTGTTGTTCACTATGGTAGAATAGATATCCATTAGAATGTTTAGGATATCCAACAAACTTACAAAGAACTGATCGTGCCTCGAGTTTTTTCGGATTTTGCCTTTTGACATAGGCCGGACAACCTCATATCTTAACTCGTTTAAGGCATGGTCTCTTCCCACTCCATATCTCATATGGTGTGGTAGGTGCAGATTTTGATGGAACCTGATTCAATAGGTATGCTACTGCTTCAAGCGCATAACCCCAAAAGGAAATAGGTAACTCAGTGGTGCTCATCATAGAGCACACCATATCTAATAGGGTCGATTCCTCCGTTCCGATACACCGTTATGCTGTGGTGTATACGGTGGAGTAAGCTGATAGAGAATCCCATTCTCTTTTAGATAATCCCGGAACTCATTGCTCAAGTATTCTCCTTCTCGATCAGATCGAAGGATCTTAATACTTTTACCCGTTTGGTTCTCGACTTCGTGCTTATATTCTCTGAATTTCTCAAAAGCTTCAGACCTGTGTTTCAACATGAACACATGTCCGTATCTTGAGAGATCGTCGGTGAATGTAATGAAGTACGAGGAACCATCCCTGGCATATGTAGACATGGGATCGCATACATCACTATGTATCAGTCCCAAGAGTTTCGTAACTCTTTCTCCGTGTCCACTAAATGGAGTTTTGTTCATCTTGCCTTTGAGACATGACTGGCAAGTATCATAAGATGATAATTCGAACGAATTCAAATAACCATCCTTAAGTAACTTAGCTAGTCGTGTCGCATTGATATGACCTAGTCTACAATGACACAAGAAGGATTCGTTCATTTTTGAACTCTTCCTCTTATGTGTGTTCTGTGCGTTAAGCACTGTGGTTTGATTTAGAATGTATATACCATTATTTAATGAGTCTGATCCAATCAACTTTTGATTCAGAAAAATGTTCATAACATTATCATGTACTACAAAATCATATCCTTCTTTACTTAATAAAGAAACCGATATAACATTGCATATCTGGGTCGGTATGTAATAGCATTCGTTTAGAATCCATATATTACTATTTGGTAATACAAGGTGATATTCGCCAACTGCTTTGGCTGCAACATTTGCACCATTCCCTACTCTTACGGAATGATCACCCTCTCCCAGTTCTCTACCTTTCCGCAGCCCATGTAATATATTACATGTGTGGGATCCTGATCCGGTATCTAATACCCAGGACGTAGAGTGAACTGAGAAACAGTTCTCGATAACTAACACATCCGAAGATGATGCATCATTATGCTTACTCTTCCTTTGGGCGGCGTGAGAATCCGGATATGTCCCTATTCCCTGCTCGAATTTATAACAATTATAAGTTGGAGCAGGACCAACGTTCCCCTGCTCAGTATAATAAGCGGGTTCGGTCAATACATCCATATTATTATCTTGATTAAGGCCTGACATGGTCGCTACCTGGAGAGAGAGAGAAGAAAACACTTTAGCGTATGCTCTAGAAAGATTAGATTGGTTATTATCTTATCTAATCAGGATGGCTCTCACTGTTTTTCATCAAATCTTCCGTCAAACCCTAAAAGGTAAGACTAGCCGGGATTAATTACACTTTACAAGTTCGCCAATCTTTCGGCCAGGTCAGTGTTGGTACTTTGAGGGAGGTTCCCGTGCTTTCGCACGGACCTAATTAAAATAAACCTCGTTTTCCCAGAGGCATAACCCCGTTAACACCTTTCTAGACACCTACTTGATCGGCTAATTGTCATGTGTAAAACTCTCCCAGGAGTAACTCTTACTCACAGTGGGTATCGGGATCCAACTATCTCATAGAAGGTATGTAATCTCATTGCAAATTTCAACACTTGAAATTCCTAATAATGCTTTTGCCCCTAGTGTGCTATGACCTTGACAGAGGTCAACAAACCATAGTGCACTAGTCAAATTCAACCCGTCATTTCTTGATTGAATCAAACCCACCCACACGACCCTTGACAGGGGTCAACAAGGTCGTACGAATACCCTAATCCAATCTCATCACATGCTTTACAGATAAGTACTAATTATCTATCGCACACTAGCCTTGACAAAGGTCAACAAACGTAGCACGAATACTAAATAATCTTTATCTGAAATGACGGAGGGCTACGACAGGTCTTTATGAAAACCTTTTACGTAATAAACTTGATATCGTTGTAGAAACAAGTGATTTTGAAAAGGAGTGTTTTTTAGGCTTTTACTAGTTTCGCTAAAGAGGTCACTCTCGGTGAAGGGATCTCAGCTCTTTCCTTATCGAATAAGGTGCAGGATATTTCACAAATATCGCTGTGCAAAGCAAGAACTATAGAAGCAATCAAAAACAAAACCGAGTGAGTTGTAGCATCTGCTAGTTTTTCTAAAGAGGTCACTCCCGGTGAAGGGATCTCGGCTCTTTCTTTATCGAATAAGGTGTTGGATATTCTACAAGGAATACCGCTATGCAAAGCAAAAACTAGAGCTACCCTTTTTGAAAATTTGATTCTAAAACATCTTTTAGGTTTCTTTTTCTTTCATTAATCTAATTAATGAATCCCACATTTAAACTTCCTAAGTATCACAGAAGAAACGAAAATACAACGTACGCTTATGCCATCCGCATTCGCCTCAGTATCCCGTTATGTACCGTTAGGTTACTTAACTAACGGTATACCAGGGCGGGACTAGCACGGGTGTAAAACATAAGCAACATTTATTGTATATCATATATACAATAATAAAGTATTCTTCTCATGCATATAATATGATCTCATCACAGAACAGTGCAGCAGAAGATAACATATGAAATATTGGATATACTAAGAGGTCCGTGTTTTATTTTAATCCTGTATAAAACACGGATTCCACGGACGCGATGAATAGACAAACCAACATCCCTAGACCCCTATGAGAGCGGCAAGCAACCCTACCAATTCTAGGGTTAGGAGACCCGGTCTCGACTCCTCGAGATGGCCTCCCACTGAACCCTAGAACCTGGTTACTTTTGCTCCCCACCTGGGTCTATCCTAATGCGGAAAAGTAAATAATATACAATGGTGATATCATCCTCAACCCGGAAGTGCCCCAATAAAAAAATATTACATACATCGAATTTTACATGAATGAAAATAAAAATCCCCATCTCACATAAAAACCCCGGCTATTCAGAACACGACGATCCAATATAACATATCACAGCAACACATAACATCACATGTCATCAACGTAAGTAAATATGCGTATCCCAATTGTCGTTGATATATAGCAACGAAATCGGCGATACACCACATACTACACTTACGGTCACAGAAAAGAAATGAAAAACTACAACAATTGGAATCATAACTGCCCTTAGGCAACACAAACCCGAGATATCACATATCAAAGATTTCATGCCCAACAATGTAAAGCTCACATTTAGGTTTCACCTATGAAAACACCTTTTCAAAATAGTCGGATAATTCAACAAGATTTCATGCCCAATAATGTAAAGCTCACATTAATGAGGTATATGTCGCATATCCAGTCTAGGGATGGTAAACGTCAGACCCTAGTAACCGATAAGTCGTGTCGATGTAAGGCTAATAACGGGTCGAGAAACTACTGATAACACTTACCAGTAGGTCTCCATATCAGCCCTGGCTAGGGACTTCCAGTTATAGCCAATCGAACACAGCGCAACATCAACTCCCAATACCGGGAGAGACGAAACCCCTCCTATCGCTCATTTCCTCCATTTGATACGGGACTGTACCCAAAAGCCACCGTTTTGCACGTCCTCTTGAACGTGGTAATATGGAAATCAAAGCATGATGGGAATCACACAAGACTCTATGACGATCTCGGGTCTACAGACTAAGTTGTATTGTTGTCACTAGAGAACTGCTATCTGACGATAGGTATAATATCATCTAGGAGTTCTCGGCGAGTCCGTTCAGTGTACCCAGTCTCCACTGAGCACCCGTACACCATCTTTGATGTCAAACACCAATGGATATTGGATCATCCATCGCCCATCAAATGGGTCAAGATGCATATATGCTAGTCTACTCTGGAGTATCGATGCCCTGTCTCGATACACCCTCGACTAGGAACAGTTATAGGATGTACTCATAGACTACCCTGGCCCCACTAGTATGATCTGCATCATAGTCCTAGTAGTCGAGTACATATCCTAAGGGCTTTATCAACATGTGAGAGTAAGACAATAAATCAATACAAGTCAACATGTTAAGACAAAGTGAAACCAGATAGCATACTATCATATCGAGCAAGAAAGTCCTCTCTATATATATCCAAGCAGCCACTATAATATACATCATATGTACAATAATGGCCTCTAGGGCATATATATAACTAACAGTCCCGGTGTGAATGTTTTTCTCAAAATATATTTTTCGTGAAATACTTTTTTCCGGTTCTTTACTATAACTGCATTATCGTAAGCTTCATCGCGAAGTTTTCTTATCTCATTTAATTGCAGCTTCCTATAGCTGCTGGCTTGATCAAAATCACAATTAAGTTCTGTAATAGCCCATATTGCTTTGTGTTCGATCTCGACAGGGAGGTGGCAAGCCTTCCCAAACACCGGTCGATAAGGAGACATGCCAAGATCGGTCTTATATGCCATATGAAATGCCCAAAAAGCATTCGTCAATTTGGTGGACCAATCTTTACAGTTCTTCGAAACCATTTTCTCCAGAATTTGTTTGATCTGTCTATTAGAGATCTCAGCTTGCCTGCTCGTTTGGGGATGATAGGGCGCAGAAAGCTTGTGGTTGATTGAATATTTCCGCATCAAAGGCTCGAAGACCGATTATAGAAATGCGTCATATTATCGCTAATTATAGAGCAAGGGTGTCCGAACCGAGAAAATATATTTTCTTTAAGGAACTTAACAACAACTTTGTTGTCATTAGTACGGCACGGTATTGATTCCACCCATTTAGAGATATAATCAACCGCTAATAAAATGTACAAGTTCTCAAAAGAGTTGGAAAATGGGCTCATAAAATCAATTCTCCATACATCAAATATCTCCACAACCAAGATAGGTTGGAGCGGTATCTCATTTCTCCGTGAAATCCGACCCATGTGTTGACACCGTGAACAAGTTTTGCAATAATCATATGAATCTTTGAATAACGTTGGCCAATAAAAACCATATTGCAAAACTTTCTCTGTCGTTTTCCTCGGACCAAAGCGACCGCCACATACCTGATCATGGCAGAAAGACAATACGCTCTTGAACTCATTATTAGGGATACATCGGCGAATGATCTGATCGGGACAATACTTAAACAAATAGGGTTCGTCCTAGTAAAAGTGTTTTACTTGGGATAAAAATCTGTGATTGTCTTGTTTTGACTATTCAATAGGTAGAAGTTCTGTTGCTAAATAATTCACAATATCCGCGAACTAAGGTTCACTAGATATGGTCAAGAGCTGTTCGTCCGGAAAAGAATCGTTTATTGGCAAGGTCAACGTTGGCGAAGAAGAAAGTCATGAAAAATGGTTGACTACGACGTTTTCACATTCACTCTTGTCTCGAATTACAAGATCAAATTCTTGTAACAGAAGCATCCAACGTATTAGCCTAGACTTAGCATCCTTCTTTGATAAAATATGCCGTAAAGTGGAATAATCGGTGTAAACTACAACTGGAGAGCCAATTAAGTAGGGCCTGAATTTTTCTAATGCAAATACAACTGCCAAGAGTTCTTTCTCGATGGTTGTATAATTCATTCGGGCATCGTTCAAGGTCCTACTTGCATAGTAAATTGCATGTGGTATCTTATCAATGTGTTATCCTAAGACTGCACCAATAAAAAAATCGGATGCATCACACATAAGCTCAAAAGGGTAATTCCAATCTGAAGATGATAGAACATGGGCTATAGTGAGGGAACGTTTAAGCAAATCAAAAGCAGCTATGCAATCCGAGTCGAAGTGAAATCTTGTATCCTTGGCCAAGAGAAAAGTTAAGGATCTAGCAATTTTGCTAAAGTTCTTAATAAACCGTCTATAAAATCCGGCATAACTAAGAAATGATCGTATATTTTTGACACATTTGGGAGGAGGAAAGTTGGAAATGACATCTATTTTAGCTTTGTCTACCTTAATGCCTTTTCGTGAAACGATATGCCCTAAGACAATATTTTCTTGAACCATGAAATGACATTTTTCCCAATTCAAAGTTAAATTCTTATCCTTACAGCGGGTAAGAACAGCGTCAAGATGACGTAAGCATTCCTCAAAGGAGTCCCAAAATATGGAGAAATTGTCCATAAATATCTCCAGAAAATTCTCGACCATGTCCGAGAATATCCCCATCATACACCGCTGAAATGTAGCGGGAATATTGCATAACCCAAAGGGCATGCATTTATAAGCAAAAATACCGAAAGGACAAGTAAAAGTTGTCTTATCTTGATCCTTTTCGGCGATGGAAATCTGGTTATACCCTGAGTAACCATCCAAAAAACAGTAGTACTCATGCCTGGATAAACGTTCCAATATCTGGTCAATGGAAGGTAAAGGGAAGTGATCTTTCCTCGTCATGGTATTAAGTTTTCTATAATCAATACATACCCGTCACCCCGTTTTGGCACATGTTTGGATCAACTCATTAGCTTCATTAGTTATGACCGTGATGCCAGACTTTTTAGGGACCACATGAATAGGACTTACCCATTGGCTATCAGATATTGGGTAAATTATACCATTATCTAGGCATTTGACGATTTCTTTCTTTACCGCCTCCTTCATGACGGGATTCAATCGTCTTTGTGGGTCACGGGCTGGTTTGGCTTCATCCATCAAATGTATATGATGTTCAACAATCAAGAGACTAATCCCTTGATGTAGGCCATTGTCCAACCAAAAGCTTGCCGATTCGATCTCAAGACCGACAAAAGAGCTTTCTCTTACTCTAAAGCTAAAGAAGTTGATATGATAACGGGTAAAGACCCATTCTCACATAAATATGCATATTTAAGATGAGATGGCAGCGGCTTGAGATCTAGTTTCGGAGGAGAAACGACAAAAGGTAGGGTAAGAGGATGATACTCGGTTTTTAAAAGAGGTTCATAACTAGCGTAAGAGATTAACTCGGAAAGCTCAACTAAATTTTGCGGCAAGTCAAAGGATTCGGACTCGGGGGTGGACTTGTCGACAGAAGGGTCCTCACTCGTATAAATTGCTGGATCAAACAATAATGCACTAGTGGCGTCGGGATCATTGTCATAAAGCTTCTCAAATTCGCCACTGTCGGAAGCTATCTCGTTGACAAAACACATATTAATTATATGAGCAGAAGATTCGGAGGGTTGACTTTCTATCCTGAAAATGTTAAGTTCAATTGTCATATTCCCAAAGGATAGGTTCATGGAACCGTTACGACAATTGATAGCTGCGTTGGAAGTTGTTAGAAAAGGTCGACCAAGAATCACCGGGATTTGATTCCGTGGGTTCGCCACAGGCTGTGTATCTAAAACTATAAAGTTCACAGGGAATATAAATTTCCCGACTTTTATCAACACGTCCTCTAGCTCACCCCTAGGGTAGGTGATGGATCGATCGGCCATATAGAGAGTACAGTGCGTAGGTTTCAACTCTCCTATGCTTAATTGCTCATAAACAGAATACGGGAGCAAGTTAATACTAGCACCTAGATCGAATAGAGCGTGATTGATGTTATTACCCCCAATAGTTATAGAAATTATAGGACAACCGGGGTCCTTATGTTTCTTGGGCAAATGTTGGGTAAGAGCATCGCTCACATTGCTGGCTAAGAAAACCTTTTTTGGCACTTGAGTTTTCCTTTTCCTAGTGCACAAGTCCTTTAGGATTTTCGCATAGGATGGAACTTGTTGGATAACATCTAAGAGAGAAATATTTATGGTAACTTGCTTAAAAATTTTCACAATCTTCTCTATTTGTGGACTTGGTTTGTTGGGCCTCAACCGGTTTGGAAAAAGAGTTTTATCAACAGAGGTTGGGTCCAACATTTATGGAGAAGTTTGTGGGGATGGAATGGATCCCAAAATTGGATTTGGGATGGTCTTAGATGGTAATTCGTTCAAGGAAGTGGGCTGAAGGTTCTAGCCTAGTGAAGAGCGGAGAATAGGCTCAGAAGAAGATGGTGGATTAGACGAAATAGGAGTAAAAGTAGTAGGCAGGGTTTCATCTGAATCATCAACTTGTTCACCAACATGGTTATTCAGCACTCTTCCCGATCTCAACGTAGTTACGGCACTCACGTTATGATTTTGTTGGTTAAGGATGATATTTGTACTTTGTGAGTGGCCGAGATTTGGTATAGGTTGCGATGAAAGTTTTCCTTTCTCTCTCTCACTCATCGCGGTATTTAACTGTGCAATTTGTGCTTCAATAGATTTTATGTTTTCACCGTGTGAAGAAGTGTGTTGCACTAGTGTTTGGATAGAAGACATTAAATTGGCCGACGTTTATGCGGATTGTTTAATAAACATTTCTAAGCTTCTTTCGAGTGCAGAGATTTTATCGGTGCTGGCCATTGGAATATTAGTTTATGGTTGGAAAGAATTATTATAAGGGGCAAACTTGTTGGCCAAATTTTGGAAAGGTTGCGGTTGAAAGGGCTGCTGAATTTGTTGTAGTGGCTGTTGTTGCTGTGGGGGAAACCTTTATAGCTATTTTGGCTTGGGAACTGATTTTGAGTTTGAGTTTGGATTTGGTTCCAAGCAAAATTAGGATGATTCCTCCATCCCTGATTATATGTGGAGGAACAAGGATTGTTTTTAGATCGTTGCTGAAAAGCAGCATTAGTTTGTTCTTGACCTTGAGACGAAGGATTCAAAAGATATTCTTCAGTTAAATGTGATGAGCCAAGACAGCAACAATACACAGTTTTGGGGAGCGTAACTTGGTTTTAGGAGGCTGAAGAGAATTTGCTTTCTATAGTTTCGAGTTTCTTTTGCATCGCAGCCATTTCGGCTTTCAGTGCGATGGAAATGTCGAGCTGATGGATACCCATCCTAGATGAAGACGATGTTGTTGGTCTAGTGATCTCCTACTGTAATGTCTATTCGGCGAGATCTTCCAGAAATTGCCACGCTTCGCCGTTGTCTTTTGACATAAAATGACATTGACAAATGGTTCTAGCATTTGTTTCATAGCTGGATTGATACCCTCATACATAATTCGGAAAAGTTTCTATCTATCGATTCCGTGATGAGGGCATTGGAGGAGATCTTTAAACCGTTCAAAGCATTTCCAAAAGGGTTCGTTGGGAAATTAGGCAAACTGGTTAATCTCGCTCCAAATACGGGCGGTTTTGTGTTGAGAATAAAATTTCTTAAGGAATGCTTTAACGAATTCATCCCATTTAGCGCTAGAATGTGCGGCGGTGCTATAGAGCCATTTTTCTGTGAGATCACACAAGGTAAAAGGGAGAAGACGTAATCGCAGAGCATCTCCTGAAAGTTGGATGGTGCTCATCATTGCACATACATTTTCAAATTTGATTATAAAAACGTATGTATCTTCAGATTCAAGCCCGTGAAATTTGGGCAATAAGTTGATGAAGTGGTATTTAATTTCGAAATTATCCCTATTGGCTGGTGGAACAGACAGACACATAGAAAAGGGTCCGCGTACGGGGTAGCATGTCTTGAAGAGTGATGCGTGGTGGATTCAGAATTTGCGCACCTACGGGTGGTGGCAATGTGGTATTGTTAAAACCCGATGGAGATCCATCCATCTCGGGAGATTTAAGGGTGGAGGAGAAATAGAAGATGAAGAAGTATTGCCTTCGAAGTCGAAGTCGACAGCAAAAACATGGACTAGACGGGCACTAGAATCCTATGTCTAGCCGATCAGGCACTAAGCAGGTTTAATGCACGTGGCAGCATATGCTATGTATGAGAACGATTTTAAGAAGGTTTGTTTTGAAAAAAAAGTCGGACGTGAGTCTTGACTCAACCAATCACAAAATACACAATCAATCCCTAGAGCTAGGGTCACCTAGATCAAGTCACTAGACCGCTTCTAGACTTCCAAAGGACAAAACGTAGGATCAATCCTCTACCACCTCCTTATTAATCTTGCGGTCAGATAAGTGCCAGGTAAGTGGGATGTATCTGCTATACGAATCACCGAAATAACAGGCCTAATTAAGTAACCATTTTTCTTAGTCATACTTGCGTAGACACCACAAGAGAAATGCGGATAAGCAATAGATTACCCACGACCATCCTCTGTCCTAATTGAGCGCGACAGTCCTTAGAGGCTTGGTCTAGATTTTTTTTTATTAATGTAGAGTGATAGTATACTCGTTTGTGATTTGTGGGGCGTAGGAAGGGTGATGAAATCCTCACATAATCTGAATTTTGGTTTATTGCCCCTTAAAGTCTATCTTTGATATGTAAAACAAACCGAAATCAAAATACACAAAAAGATTTTTTTGTTTGCGGCGTTGTTTGCAAAGAATCCTGCAGGTAAAATCAGTTTATTGGAGTTTTAGAGGAGAGAGAAAGGTAATAGGAGAATACCAGAGATTTTTGGGGGCCCAACTCTTCAAAAGGACTGCGGTTCCGCCGCCGAATGCACCCAAGGGCCACGGTTCCACCGCCGTTTGGAAAGATCTTCTGCTAAAGTTTCTTCAGAGCACCCCTATGCTCCTGTGGTCCAAGTTTAAAGTCTCTGAATCTCCGTTGTCTTGCTCCAATTACTCCAGATGTCCTTGCAAAACTCGCACAATAATCGTTAAAAACACAAGATGCGGTTTTGGTTCTCGTTTATTTTATATTTTTGGTTTTTATACGAAATCAACCTGAATAACAAGAAAATTAATTACGACCGTTTCTCCGACAACGACGCCATTTGATTGGATGCGAAAGTGTGTTGTGTGTGTTTTGTAAATAACCGCAATCAAGACGGTGTCGCAAATAGCTAGCCGCGATGAGTACGGGTCATCCGCAGGGAAATGTGAACTTCTTTTCTTGCTTTAGACGAGTTAATAAAATAGAGGAGGGATTGTTGTCGTTTTAATTTAAGATAGATAGAAAATTTTATAATAGAAAGGCTTGTAGAATTTATAGGACTTAGTAGTTAATGGATGAATATTAGAAATGATTCTTTTTATCTTTTAATTGTTTAAAACTAGAGAGATAGAGATGAATGTGGATTAGGGGTTCTTGGAGGGAATTAGGGTTTCCTACTACTGCCCCTTGTCCTTCCATTGATCTCTATTAATCTCAAGCCCTTAATAAAACATGTGTTTAACTAATCTCAAATCGTGGTCGTGATTATCAATAAATTGATAGCACGCCCGATAAGAGAGTTAACATTAATTTTTCTAAAATTTATAAACATTAAAATGTCAAAAGAAATTAAAATATATTTCATCTATTATTCTACTCTATCCTACAAACCCTAGCAAGCAAGAAATTACTCGCTCATGGTTAGTAGCGATTTAGAAGAAGGTTGAAGATGAATGAAACCATAATTAAAAGTGCAGAAAAGTAATACGTAAAATTAATGCGGAAAAGTAATGCGTAAAGTAAATGTGGAAAAGTATATGCAAAAAAAATTAAAATAAAAACTATCTTTATTAATCAACTATGGCATTACAACTTTCTTCTTAAAAAGGTAGATTACAAGAACCTTAGTTTCGCTCGTAGATCTCTCTCTTGAACTTTTTATTTGGGATCTTCAATTCTTTGATTTATAAACAGCTCTCGGTTCTTTATATAATCTCTGAAAGTAAAAACCCTAGATGCCATATTACAGTGGTTGAAGTTACGATCATGTCCCTAAAATTCCAAATCCTACGGCCTCTAAAGAAACGCGGAATCGCCGCCTATACCCTCTGTTGGCCGCGGATCCGCCGCCGTATTGTGGGCTTGTGCATCCAATTTTCTTGTGGCTTTTCTTCTTAATATTTGGAGATCTTCTTGATATACAGATTGTCAAAATATGGCCCTTAGTCTCTGTCGTTGCTAAATTCTTTGTAACAACTCCAATTTTTGTATACCAAAATTTGATTTAAAATTGAAGTATACTTGGAGTATTAATGTTGCTGATAACACTTTAAGTATCTATCTCTTTACAATAATTACAAGCAAGAGCTTGTAGCTCATTGGTAATACCTTGCACTGCTGAACCAAGCCACCAGAGTTCGAATCCCATACCCCACATTATTTTTATTATTGATTTTTTTAAAAAAACCTTTAGAATACCAAGAGTTTACACATGCATATCTCACAAAAACCCCACTACACCCAAAGATGTAACACTTGCAGAGGGTAGACGGACCGTCAGGGGAGATCCAGGTCACCGGACTCGGTCGGGAATCGGCCAACTCGGCCTTGACTCGGCCGACTCAGTGATCCGACCGAGTCACGGCCGAGTCACCCCCTTTTAGGCCGATTCCGGCAAGGGTCACAACATGAAAGTTGTGTCTTTTGGTATTCCCTACTCACCTGCAAAGTTTCAGCCCAATCCCACTTCCAGAGATCTTTAAAACCCCCAATTACTCCACTTTTAATACATTTTTATTACATTTTATCACATTTTTATTTTTTAACTTTTCATCTACCCTAACCCTAACCCTAGCCTAGCCCTATATAAAGGCCCCTACCCTCTACCTTTTCCCCTCACAACTCTAAGCATACTCTCTAAAACTCTTGAGAACTTGGTGCAAAGAGCGAGAAGCGAAGACCTGCCGAAACCGACGACGGATTCCGGCGACCGGATCAAGACCGACGTGACGTTTCCAACGAATCGGCAACCACCACACCTTTTAGAACGCTTAGCTTGTCCAAACCCGTAAGTCCCAACCTTCTACCTCTCTTTTCTATATTTGCAAAATACGACTTTTTGAAACCCGACGGAAATCGGACAAACCGATTTCCGATTCGGTTTTTCTTAAAAATTCTACTTGTCACCTAATACATATTATCAACCCTCTTGCATGTTGACTATTAATCACCCTTAAATCAAATTTAATTGTACTTTTCCACATGAAATGATAAGTTCTTTAGAAAACCGTATTTCTTGCATAAAAATACCATCAAGTTAAATTTTAATGTTCTATTTAGATACCCCACTCCTAATCATGTTTATTTTGATAACAAAACTTGTTTCATTCAATTTGGATGAAATTTCACACATGAAATGATAACGTTTATGGAAACCGTATTCTTGCACTTTAATACCCTTAACTTTAACATAACTCATTTCACCTTGAAACTTCACCAAAACTTAATATAAGTCACGGGGTAATGACCTACCCTTACACACACTCATTATAACCCTAATTAATAAATAACAAAAAATACAGAATACGATATTATAGGACTTTTTCACTAAAATACCATAACCTTTATAACTTTTAGTTTAACCCTTAAATTGTAAACTTTTCTAAATAAAACTTATATAAAATGAAAGCACGATTGGTCATGGACATCGATCGTTTATCTAAACTGTCTTGTGGGTCTAGGCAAGTGTGTCTAAGGCTAGTGGTTTTTAATTAGGCCCACGACTGTGGTTCCTTCCCACTTACCTGGCACTTACCTGGCTGCATTCGACGGTGAAGAGGCGATTTGAGGCTTCTAATGACTCATCGTTTAGACCATAGAATATAGGTTAGATGGTCTAGGAAACCCTAACAACTAAAATATGGAGAACTATATACTTTTACAAATAAATACCCTATATTTAGAAAATCTTTTCCCTAAATTAAAAGTATTTATAAAACCTGAGCAAAGTGCCATTACAACCCATTCGTGGGGAACCTGTTAGGGATAGCACGGTTCATCGTGCACCCGCAGACTAGTAGTGCGAGATTCAGACCTCCGCAAGAAGCATTCGGTCTCGAAAGGTTTAAATACAATATTTAAGGAAAGTAATATTTTTTGTAAATAAAATATTCATTTAAAAATCATTTAAGTGTTTTATTATATATAATTATCATTTAAACACTTATTTTGTTATAATATCAAGTTTCCACTTTTTCCTAAAAATCATAGATTAAAAGTTACATTAAAATACCACGAATTTCAAATAAACAATTAATACTTTTATTAGGATATATTCACTAGAATAACACAAATAAAATTCACATCCATTACAATAATAAAGACGATTATTAAATACTTGAGGTATATTTTGAAAACTATACAAAATTACTTTTTACATAAAACCCCCTCAAGTTTCACAAATTACAATAAGGCCCCTAGCTAATATTGAACATCAAATTATCTTTCTTTTAGTCTGACTCGGGTTAGAGTCTGACTAATTCTGACTTGAATATAATTCAAGTCAATCTATATTTCAATCATATTCCAACACAACTTGAAATCATGAATCCCTGAATACAGTTAACAATATATTCATTTTTGACTGAATCAAACCATGGATATTCATTCCATTATCCTGATATTCCATTTACCTGATTATACAGTTGCAACATGTTTACTGATATCATGGTTTTGGCCAGTCACTCAATTTACATATTCCATTACTACAACACTGTTAAAACATTACGGGGTTTAAAGGGGTAGATTGGTACGGAAGATGTTAAAAGTGGAATGAGGTGGTCAGATTAAGACACCTAACATGAATACTGTTGCTGTTGTACCGTGGCATAACGGTTCCTTGTACTCTCCGTTTGCACTGATCTCTAGCATATAGAGATCCCCCTCGTATACACTGGCATTCTTCTGTACCAAGCTACAAACAACTGCGTTAAACAATATTCCATAATATTCTACAACATAATACTCTAGAAAATACTGTTACTCTGCCATTCTCACTCCACTTTTCTTTGGGACTTACCGAGCGACCTGTTCGCTGACGACATTCTATTTCTTTCTTCTTTGAATGTCGTCAGGTGCGTTGGACCAAGTTGAGACCGAGCCAACAACTGAAGATTTGGAGCAGTTTCAAGAAGATCCAGAGCTCTAGACTTTGTACTTGTTCTTTCCAGTATTTCCTTTTATTATTATTCCACTGTTTAGGCATTGCTTTCTTTTTTCATTCCAGTTGTATTTTCATTTCATGCATTGTATAAAGAATGTTATTAATAAAAGTTGCTGTTATCTCAATCTCATTTGTCTCTTGTGATTATTTTATATTGCTTAGTTACGCTTAGCGTATGTACTTCTGAGTACATACGTAGCGGGCCTCGTCACGACCACTTCGCCGTACATTGGGAAGTGGGGCGTGACAGGTTTTGTTGGTGGCCCATGCAGGTCAGAGCTGTATGAATCCCTATCATGCAGTTCTGGTCTGCGTGAACAACCGAAGCAATGTAACACAAGAAACAGCAACTAAAACATTCTTTACAATTCATGTTATTTGAATCTTACAAGTCTTTATTCCTTGAATCTTATCATTTCATGTATTTGAATCTGTCCTAATCCAAATTTTTCTTCAGGATTATGGATTCCCCAAACAATTCCCCGAACAACACCAGCACCAATGCCAACAACACCCCTTCAGCACTACCTCTCACTCCAGTTGTTCCCGCACCATCCACTGAGCAAACCATGCTTTTCGATGCGATCCGCAGTCTGCTAGAGGGACAGCAACAACTTCTGAGTCGTCCTGAGACAGATGCACCGGGAATCAAACAGTTCAGAGCGTTGCACCCGAAGCAATTCTCGGGAAAAGGGAGCCCTCTCGAAGCAGAAGAATGGGCGCAAAGTATTGAAGATGATCTGGCAGCAGCTCAAGTGCCAGATAATGCTTGGGTCCGTGTAGCGAAGCTACAGCTCACGGACAACGCTCGAAATTGGTGGAAGGCGGAAGAAACCCGCCTGGCCCAGCCGATTGAATGGAAAACATTTCGCGAGAAGTTCGACGCGAAATATTTCCCTGTGACAGCCAGGTTCGCTATGGAACAGCAATTTATTCACCTACAGCAAGGATCAATGTGGGAGAAATCTGTAGATGAATATGATGCTGAGTTTACTATGTTGAGCCGGTAAGATCTGTCACAGTAGTTCAATTTTTAATATCACCTACTACACAGCTAACACAACCTTTAAACAGATTCGCGGCACACCTGATACCGACGGACGAGATCAGAGCCCGTCGTTTTCAGCAAGGTTTGGACACCGAAATCAAGGCTGCTCTAGCCACCGGGAAGTTTTTGACTCATGAGGAAGCCCTGGAAGCTGCCCGCAGTTACGAGGCAGTGATAAAAGAGAAGGGAAGACCTCACTCTGTAGGAGTCAAGCGTCCTGCCAACCAGATGGCAGGTGGAGCCACGTCCAGACCATCCTTCGTGCCGAGGCGTCCCGGAGTACCAACTCATCATCCTAGCCCAGCCTTTTGCACCTACTGTAAGAGAAAGGGACATATGATGAAGGATTGCCGTCGAGCCAACCGCCTTTGCTTGATCTGCGGTTCCGCCACTCATGACATTGGATCCTGTCCTCAAAGGCAGAACTCAGTTGCTGCAACCCGGCCAGCTAACAACTATCAGCAACGACCAGCTCTTCCAGCACCTGCTACCAGACTTGCACTACCTGCACCACCTAGAGGACCACAAGCTGCACCACCTCCTCGACAGTTCCATCAAGCCCAAAGGAACGTTCAGAGGAATGCTCCTCAGGCCAGGAGGAATGTGCCGAAGCGCCAGGCTTTCATGATGTCTGTTGAAGAAGCTGAGGCCACTGGCCAAGTCATTACTGGTAAATTTCCTTCCTAAATTTATCTCCTAGTTTTGGTTACCTACACACTTTCCCTATACCTAAAACCTATCCCATATACCTTAGGTACAATTCTAGTAGCTTCACTACCTGCACTTGCACTGTTTGATACTGGAGCATCCCACTGCTTTATGTCGCAACGGTTTGTCCGAACCCATGCGATTCCAGTCTCACCGCTCGTATCCTGCTGGAACGTCAGTTCCGGAAATGGTGTTCTAAAGGCAACTATGGGATACAGCATGTGTCCGGTCATCGTCTGCAGTCGAGAATTTTACGCTGACTTCAAAGTACTGGACATACCGAACTTTGATGTGGTTCTAGGAATGGACTGGCTTGGAACCTTTTATGCTACCATCGACTGTCGCCAAAGGAGGGTAGTATTTGAGATTCCAGATCATCCGATCTTTTACTTTAAGAGTGGAGACCGTACATTGGAGCCAAGCACTTACAAAGCAAAGCCAAGGGAAGCAATAGTTGCGACAGCTCATGCAGAAGAAGAAGCAAGACCGGAGGTAGTTCGAGAGTTCGATGACGTATTCCCTGACGATATATCAGGTTTGCCTCCTGATCGAGCTCTTGAATTTAGCATTGACTTAGTACCAGGAGCACAACCAGTAATCAAAGCACCCTATAGACTAAGTCCGGAAGGATTGAAGGAAGTACGAACACAGTTGGACGAATTACTGGCGAAAGGATGGATTCGTCCCAGCACTTCAAGTTGGGGAGCACCTGTACTGTTGGTGAAGAAGAAGGAAGGTTCATATAGAATGTGCATCGACTATAGAGCCTTGAACGAAGTTACTATTAAGAACAAGTATCCACTTCCGCGCATCGACGACTTATTCGATCAGCTAAGTGGATCTTGTGTCTTCTCTGAACTAGATCTTCGTTCAGGTTATCATCAAGTGAAGGTCAAGGAAGCTGATATTCACAAAACAGCTTTCAGAACTCGCTATGGACATTACGAATTTCTAGTAATGCCATTTGGAGTGACCAATGCACCGGCAATTTTCATGAATCTTATGAACCAAGTTTTCCGGGAGTATTTAGACAGGTTCGTTGTCATCTTCATCGACGACATCCTGGTATATTCTAAGAATCGGAAAGAGCATGCGGAGCACTTACGAATTGTCCTGGAAACACTTCGACAACAGAAGCTTTATGCCAAGTACAGCAAGTGCGAGTTTTGGCTAAAACAAGTTGGTTTTCTTGGACACATCGTATCAGGAGAAGGGATTTCTGTGGATCCAGCAAAAGTTTCAGCAGTCAGCGAATGGCCTACACCAAAATCAGTGAAGGATATTCGGAGTTTCTTGGGTTTAGCTGGATATTACAGAAGATTCATTGAAGGCTTTTCGAAGATAGCAACACCACTGACCAAGCTCACACGAAAAGATGAAGAATTTGTGTGGTCAGAAGCATGCGAGCAAGCTTTCGTAGAACTTAAGTCGAGGCTGACTTCTGCACCTATTCTCGTAATACCGGATCAATCTGGAGGATTCGAAGTGCATTGCGATGCATCCGGTAAGGGATTAGGATGTGTTCTACATCAACACGGTAAGGTTGTGGCTTATGCTTCAAGACAATTGAAGACTCATGAGCTCAATTATCCGACGCATGATCTAGAGTTGGCAGCCGTTATTTTTGCTCTCAAGATTTGGCGCCACTACTTACTTGGTGAACGAGTGAACATCTACACAGATCATAAAAGTCTGAAGTATGTGTTTACTCAGAAGGAATTGAATATGCGGCAGAGAAGATGGTTAGAACTTATGGCGGACTTCGACATCAATTTGCAATATCATCCAGGAAAGGTGAACGTAGTACCTGATGCTCTTAGTCGCCAACCATTAGCAATGAATCTCACCGCCCAGTGGAAGCTTCAGCAAGATCTACATCAGATGGAGATCGAACTAGTCATGCCAGGTGATGTTTCAAATTTGATGAATCTACAAGTTCAATCAACCATTGTCAATCAGATCAAAGCAGCTCAAGCCAGCGATGCTAAGTTGCAAAAGATCAGAGAATAAGTGGAGAATGGACTCAGAACAGATTTCATCATCCACGAAGACGGATCTTTGAGATACGGCAGCAGATTGTGTGTACCAAAGGGTCCTGTTCGGGAAGAGTTAATGAGAGAAGCTCACAGCTCTCCCTATTCAGTACATCCTGGAGGTACCAAAATGTACAAGGATCTACGTCAGAATTATTGGTGGCATGGTATGAAGCGTGAAGTAGCCAGAAGCGTCGCAAAATGCTTGGTGTGTCAGCAAGTAAAGGCTGAACATCACAGGACTGCTGGATTACTTCAACCGTTACCAATTCCAGAATGGAAGTGGCAGCACATTATGATGGACTTTGTAACTGCTCTTCCTCGCAGCACAAAAGGTAACGATGCGATTTGGGTCATTGTGGATCGACTCACAAAGTCGGCTCACTTCATCCCATTTCGAGTTGGCCAATTAACTGAGACATTAGCGAAGAAGTACATGGAGGTAATAATCTAATTTAGATTTAAACGAAATTCTTCATAATGTACTATCTCTGATACCCATGAACTCAAACAGGAAATTGTGAGACTTCATGGAGTACCAGTCTGCATTGTCTCCGATCGTGACACTAGGTTCCGATCGCAATTTTGGCAAAGTCTGCAAGCTAGCTTGGGAACAAGTCTGAAATTCAGCACGGCTTATCATCCACAAACAGATGGTCAGTCGGAACGAACTATTCAGATCTTGGAGGATATGCTCAGAGCATGTATGCTCGACTTCAAAGGATCGTGGGAAGATCACTTGCATCTTGTGGAGTTCGCGTACAACAACAGCTACCAAGCAAGCATAGGAATGGCACCTTTTGCAGCATTATATGGAAGGAAGTGTCGATCTCCATTAAGTTGGGACGACATCGGAGATAGGGAACTCCTTGGACCAGAGATGATAGTAGCGATCGTGGATGTGGTTCGTACTATCAGAGAAAGAATGCGCATAGCCCAAGATAGACAGAAACATTGGGCTGATGCAAAGAGACGACACTTGGAGTTCCAGCCAGGAGACCATGTATTCTTGAAGATATCTCCGAACCGCGGAGTGATCAGATTTGGAAGACGGGGAAAGTTGAGTCCGAGATACATTGGACCGTTCGACATACTCGAACGAGTCGGTGAAGTGGCATACCGATTAGCGCTTCCACCCTCATTGGAAGGAGTGCATAACGTGTTCCATATATCCCAACTCAGAAAGTATGTGAGTGACCCCAGCCATGTACTTGATCATTCCGAGCTTACGATACAGCCCGATTTGTCTTGTGAGCAACAACCTGTGGAGATCCTGGATAGAAAGGTAAAGACACTTCGGAACAAGGAAGTTAATTTGGTCCGGATAATGTGGAGAAAAGACACTCCAGGAGAATCCACGTGGGAAAGGGAAGATGAGATGCGTGCAAGATATCCGCACCTTTTTTTTTGTAAATTAGTCCTTAAATAAAAGTTGTAAATTTCGAGGACGAAATTTTTGTAAGGAGGGTAGATTGTAACAACTCCAATTTTTGTATACCAAAATTTGATTTAAAATTGAAGTATACTTGGAGTATTAATGTTGCTGATAACACTTTAAGTATCTATCTCTTTACAATAATTACAAACAAGAGCTTGTAGCTCATTGGTAATACCTTGCACTGCTGAACCAAGCCACCAGAGTTCGAATCCCATACCCCACATTATTTTTATTATTGATTTTTTTAAAAAACCTTTAGAATACCAAGAGTTTACACGTGCATATCTCACAAAAACCCCACTACACCCAAAGATGTAACACTTGCAGAGGGTAGACGGACCGTCGGGGGAGATCCAGGTCACCGGACTCGGTCGGGAATCGGCCAACTCGGCCTTGACTCGGCCGACTCAGTGATCCGACCGAGTCACGGCCGAGTCACCCCCTTTTAGGCCGATTCCGGCAAGGGTCACAACATGAAAGTTGTGTCTTTTGGTATTCCCTATTCACCTGCAAAGTTTCAGCCCAATCCCACTTCCAGAGATCTTTAAAACCCCCAATTACTCCACTTTTAATACATTTTTATTACATTTTATCACATTTTTATTTTTTAACTTTTCATCTACCCTAACCCTAACCCTAGCCTAGCCCTATATAAAGGCCCCTACCCTCTACCTTTTCCCCTCACAACTCTAAGCATACTCTCTAAAACTCTTGAGAACTTGGTGCAAAGAGCGAGAAGCGAAGCGCTGCCGAAACCGACGACGGATTCCGGCGACCGGATCAAGACCGACGTGACGTTTCCAACGAATCGGCAACCACCACACCTTTTAGAACGCTTAGCTTGTCCAAACCCGTAAGTCCCAACCTTCTACCTCTCTTTTCTATATTTGCAAAATACGACTTTTTGAAACCCGACGGAAATCGGACAAACCGATTTCCGATTCGGTTTTTCTTAAAAATTCCACTTGTCACCTAATACATATTATCAACCCTCTTGCATGTTGACTATTAATCACCCTTAAATCAAATTTAATTGTACTTTTCCACATGAAATGATAAGTTCTTTAGAAAACCGTATTTCTTGCATAAAAATACCATCAAGTTAAATTTTAATGTTCTATTTAGATACCCCACTCCTAATCATGTTTATTTTGATAACAAAACTTGTTTCATTCAATTTGGATGAAATTTCACACATGAAATGATAATGTTTATGGAAACCGTATTCTTGCACTTTAATACCCTTAACTTTAACATAACTCATTTCACCTTGAAACTTCACCAAAACTTAATATAAGTCACGGGGTAATGACCTACCCTTACACACACTCATTATAACCCTAATTAATAAATAACAAAAAATACAGAATACGATATTATAGAACTTTTTCACTAAAATACCATAACCTTTATAACTTTTAGTTTAACCCTTAAATTGTAAACTTTTCTAAATAAAACTTATATAAAATGAAAGCACGATTGGTCATGGACATCGATCGTTTATCTAAACTGTCTTGTGGGTCTAGGCAAGTGTGTCTAAGGCTAGTGGTTTTTAATTAGGCCCACGACTGTGGTTCCTTCCCACTTACCTGGCACTTACCTGGCTGCATTCGACGGTGAAGAGGCGATTTGAGGCTTCTAATGACTCATCGTTTAGACCATAGAATATAGGTTAGATGGTCTAGGAAACCCTAACAACTAAAATATGGAGAACTATATACTTTTACAAATAAATACCCTATATTTAGAAAATCTTTTCCCTAAATTAAAAGTATTTATAAAACCTGAGCAAAGTGCCATTACAACCCATTCGTGGGGAACCTGTTAGGGATAGCACGGTTCATCGTGCACCCGCAGACTAGTAGTGCGAGATTCAGACCTCCGCAAGAAGCATTCGGTCTCGAAAGGTTTAAATACAATATTTAAGGAAAGTAATATTTTTTGTAAATAAAATATTCATTTAAAAATCATTTAAGTGTTTTATTATATATAATTATCATTTAAACACTTATTTTGTTATAATATCAAGTTTCCACTTTTTCCTAAAAATCATAGATTAAAAGTTACATTAAAATACCACGAATTTCAAATAAACAATTAATACTTTTATTAGGATATATTCACTAGAATAACACAAATAAAATTCACATCCATTACAATAATAAAGACGATTATTAAATACTTGAGGTATATTTTGAAAACTATACAAAATTACTTTTTACATAAAACCCCCTCAAGTTTCACAAATTACAATAAGGCCCCTAGCTAATATTGAACATCAAATTATCTTTCTTTTAGTCTGACTCGGGTTAGAGTCTGACTAATTCTGACTTGAATATAATTCAAGTCAATCTATATTTCAATCATATTCCAACACAACTTGAAATCATGAATCCCTGAATACAGTTAACAATATATTCATTTTTGACTGAATCAAACCATGGATATTCATTCCATTATCCTGATATTCCATTTACCTGATTATACAGTTGCAACATGTTTACTGATATCATGGTTTTGGCCAGTCACTCAATTTACATATTCCATTACTACAACATTGTTAAAACATTACGGGGTTTAAAGGGGTAGATTGGTACGGAAGATGTTAAAAGTGGAATGAGGTGGTCAGATTAAGACACCTAACATGAATACTGTTGCTGTTGTACCGTGGCATAACGGTTCCTTGTACTCTCCGTTTGCACTGATCTCTAGCATATAGAGATCCCCCTCGTATACACTGGCATTCTTCTGTACCAAGCTACAAACAACTGCGTTAAACAATATTCCATAATATTCTACAACATAATACTCTAGAAAATACTGTTACTCTGCCATTCTCACTCCACTTTTCTTTGGGACTTACCGAGCGACCTGTTCGCTGACGACATTCTATTTCTTTCTTCTTTGAATGTCGTCAGGTGCGTTGGACCAAGTTGAGACCGAGCCAACAACTGAAGATTTGGAGCAGTTCCAAGAAGATCCAGAGCTCTAGACTTTGTACTTGTTCTTTCCAGTATTTCCTTTTATTATTATGCCACTGTTTAGGCATTGCTTTCTTTTTTCATTCCAGTTGTATTTTCATTTCATGCATTGTATAAAGAATGTTATTAATAAAAGTTGCTGTTATCTCAATCTCATTTGTCTCTTGTGATTATTTTATATTGCTTAGTTACGCTTAGCGTATGTACTTCTGAGTACATACGTAGCGGGCCTCGTCACGACCACTTCGCCGTACATTGGGAAGTGGGGCGTGACATTCTTCGATTTGCTTTTAAAATTTAGCAGATTCGGTTTTGTAATCCGATTTGACTTAGATCTCCTACATAGATTTCAGACCTGAGCTAATCTTTTATAATACCTGCACAATATCTCAAATCAAAGTGTTAGAAACATTTGTTATTTTTAAGATATTATTCCAACCATTTATATGATACAATATCTTAAGAATATTGATTAGGAATATTTGATATGATATGCATATTTTAATTACTAATATTTCATTTAAATATTATATGCATATATTTTCCCTAATTATATTAATTTTTAAATGAAGAAACATATGATAATAAACTTTTACAAATAAACTCGCATATGTTCTTTATTTACAATTAACACATTTTAACACTTAATAATAGTAGGGAAAATATTCATACAAATGTGCAATATTTTTGACTAATCAGCAATCTAGATCAACTACTAAACCGATACAGTATAATAATAATATTGTGATGATCCGACATGCAATTAGATAAACCATTATTGGCACGGATACAGACCGATAATATAAAACTGTAAATCGATAATATTTGCTGGATAGTAAAACACATGTACTATCATTAATCATATAAATATTGATATAATAAAATAGCATGTTGCAAGTTTAGAACCTGCCTCGGAAAAAACGGTTGATGTGCAGGCGATGACGTCAATAGGTTGATCGACTATTGCTACATAAGGAATCAAAAGACAATGGCGTCCGTAATAATAAAGGTGTGCAGCGGGTCGGCACGACATGACACGACAAGCGGCACAATACGGTACTGGGCCTTGCGATGACACGGGTTGATGCGATGGTGGCACATAAGTGGTATGAGTTGAACACGAAGCGGGCATGGCGTGGCATAGGAGCAGGGCATATGGCGTGACACGGTCTGGGTAAGGTAATGACACGGTCATGGCATGGTCTGGGTACGGTAATGAAACGGTCATGGCATGGTCTGGTGGTGGTCTGGTGGTGACATGGTGGTGCTCTGGTAGTGATATGGTTGTGGTTTGGTGGTGACATGCAAGGCTAGATACTAAAATATGTTATTTGATTTTATTTTATATCTTGTATTATAAATAGATATGTAAAGATTTAAACATATATAAAGTATATATAGTACTCGATTCATGTAGATACACTATACTAGTAAATATTAGATATACATTGTACCATATCGGGTTCTAAATATGCGGGTCGGGTCGGATAATGACTATCACTATTTGAATTATTCGTAACCCAATAGCCAAAATAAAAGAATTATAAAAAAGACTTAAAATACCAAATTATATTGTATAAACGTAGTAGGGTGTTACAAAAGTTGTCCAGGTTTTTGCATCAAAGTCTCTGAATTGGTTATGGGTATAAGTGAATGGACACTTATGAGATTTGTCACTTTCAAAGTGGTCCGCCACAATCGCATCAAGCATACTGTAGAATGTGTCAACATATCAGGTACAAATCACGACGGATGTCTATGGAGACTTCATGCATCAGCTGTGAAAGAGCATAAACACTTCGGCCATTTCACTGTGAAGACTTATATTCGGAAGCATATATGCCGAAGTACAACGGGAAATATTCACTTTAGGAATATCATGGCTAATTTTATTTGCCATCATATATTGCCAATTTTGAAGATGGGACTTGACATGACTCGGCGTATGATTCAAGATCATTTGAGAATGACGTACCACTAAAGCATATTTCAAAGCATGGGATGCAAGGAGGAAGGTATTGTCCATACTTTTGGAGATTGGGGGAAATCATATGAAAACCTCAATCAATATATGGAATCAATCAAACGAGCTAATCCTGGTACAGTTTATCATATTGTGGGAGATTCATGAGCAGAAGGAAAAATATATTTCACCGGTATATTTTGGTCATTCGGATCATCTATCTAGAGATTCAGACATTGTCACCCCATCCTTAGCATCGATGGCACACATATGGTAAATATGAAGGTGTATTGCTAGTTGCTACAGGTGTAGACGCCAATGGAGGTTTATATCCTTTGGCATTTGTAGTAGTCAGCGATGAAATGATGACAAACTGGGAATAGTTCTTTACATGTATGAAAGAGTTTATCCCCAGCGTAGGTGTCTGAGAGATCTTGTGGATGTCGGAGAAGATGAAAGGAATTCCGAAGGCTCTGCAGAAAGGATGGAATGGACACATTATCATTATTATTGTATGAGACACATTAAGGACAACTTTCTTAAGAATTTTCTAGATAAGTTGTTGGCAAAATTATTTTACCAAGAAGGATGCATCCCCAATTTACATACCTATACTTTTTTAAGAGATAAGATTAAACGGTTATGTCCAGAAGCAGATACTTGGATTGGTGACTGTTTGGGTCGGGATAAAGAAGATCGGTGGGCTTTGTGTAAGGACGGAGGTAAACGATTCGGTATAATGACAACAAATTGTTCAGAGAGTTTTAACGGGGTGCTTAAAGGAGCATGTGCATTACCAATCCAGTCACTGATCTCTCGAACATTTTACCGACTTATTACATACTTTGTTACCTGTCGGGAAATGGTAGAAAATTGGACCACCACATTCACTCCATGGACTTGTAACTGATTGGATGCCTATAAAAATGACTCTAGATGTTGGGGATTCTCCGCCAACTGTTGGCAATTCGCAAGTCACTGATAACAACGGAGTTGCCTTTGAAGTGAATATAGATAATGCTAGGTGCTGTTGCAAATGCAACATACCTTTATTGGAGAAGATGTCATGCAGTCATGTGATGGCAGCTTGTTCGCTAAGCTCCGGGGTATGCAACATATACATTATGCTCTGATTAGTATACTGCATTTAAGTATTACGCTTCATATGCTCCAAAATTCAGACCTATTCAAGATAGTCGATACTGGCCGTCGTACTTGGGCTTTCTAGTGTTGCCGTCTATTGATGATAAAGAGGAAACAGGGAAAGATGAAGAGTACATGTATCAAGAACGTGATGGATGACCAAGAGAAGATGCCACAGCATAATCGTGAAGGTGGGCGGAGACAAAATTAGTGTACCAAGTGCCACGGATATGGACACAAGAAACGATTCCCCAATAATTGAAATGAATGTAATGTATGTTAGGGTAGCCTTAATGGACTTCTACCGGTTTGTATTTGAATTGGACTTTAATTGTTGCTTATTGGAACATTTGGATTCGTATTTGAATTTAAGTTTATTAGGTCATATTTAAATATTGTTTGTTCTTTGGATTTAATCCATTGTTATATATTATTGGATTGTGTTCGAGAGATGGTGATGAGAAATTGGTGTTCGTTGTTGAAAAAATGTATAGCAAACCCATTTTCATCTATGTCGATTGCAATTGTGGTTTATTGGAGTTTCTATATCGTGAAATGGAGCTTAAACCTGCAATGCTCTCTGGAAAAGTGTTACGTCCCGCTTCCCGGTGTACGGGTAAGGAGACGCGACTAACCCGCTACGTATTTACTCAGAAGTAAACACGCTAAACGTAACTAAGCAATATAATAAAGTACACAAGAAGAGATGTAAAAGAACAACAACTTTTATTTATTCAACATTTCTTTACAATACAATACTGGAATGTAAATACAAGTCTGAAAAGCAATGCCTAAACAATGGTATAAATGAATTGAAAAGTATGTACAAGTAAAGCCTAATGGTCGTGCTACTCAGTGGCCGGTTCCAAGTGCTCCTGGTAGGTTTCGAACTCCTCAAAGTCGGGTCCTCCTGACAACATTCCAAAGAAGAAGAGAAATAGGAATGTCGTCGGTGAATAATCGCTCGGTAAGTCCTAAAGAAAGAAAGAGAAGAATAGAGAGAATAGAACAGGTGAAGTAGATAATGTTATATTTATTATACTAATGTAGTTGTTGTAGCTTGGTACAGAATATGTCGGTGTATACGAAAGGAGTCCAACTTACACCGTGGACTTTGGTAACCCGTAGTACAAGGCTCCGTCGATAATACCACGGAACAACGGCATGGATGTAATTACGTCTTTTATTGACCACTTCGTGCCACCTTTAACATGTTCCGTACCAGTCTACCCCTTTATAAACCCCGTAATGTTTATTGTATTGATTGTACTGATTGTATTGTATTGTCTTGTAGTAAATGGAAGACTTATCGAAACCATGATATCAGTAAACGGAATGGATATAAATGGATAGTCATGTAATCAGAGTATATCTATGGTTTGGTTCAGTCATGTTCATATTGATATGGATTGTATTCTGGTATTCGTGGATTCATGTTGTATTGTAGTTATACTTGAATTGAATTCAAGTCAGATTATTTCCATATTTGACCATGACTCGAATAGAGTCAGACTTTTAAACAGAATTAGAGTCCTGATTGTTTTGGAGTTATCGGTAACTGATGCACATGGACGACAGGATTTGTGGCTTTTTCCAAGACAATTACCGTATGATAACCCCGGTTTAGTTATCTACCTTAAATAGGCAAGCACCCACTTTCTTCGGCTGCCTGAAAATCAAGATAATTGGTCCCGCTTAAACCTATATTTATTAGGGTCTTTATTGTAAATTGATATAACTTGAGGGGTTTTATGTAAAATTAGTTTGATATATTTTCAAAATAGTCCTCAAGTATTTAATTATCGTCTTTAGAGTATTCATAGATTTAATTTTTAAATGTGAAGTATTTTCTAGTTGATATAAACTTAGTAATATTTGTACATTGTATATTAATGTAATATGGAAATTGTTTGATTTGTAATGATAGTTTCATGAAATTTTTGGATTCTTTTCTTGGATTTTGGAAATATGGAATATTTTATATATTTAAAAATAGATGTTTTGATAATATCTACATATATAATTAATTAATAAAAATATACTTTTATTTATTTCTAGAAATCTCGTTTTCTTAAAAACTGTTTTAAAAAATCCATCGGAATTCAAATGCTCCGTGAGGAGGGCTGAATCCCTCTCTACTAGTTCGATGGATGTGCGATAACCTGCACCAACCAAGTCGGATTCCCCATGAATGGGTTGTAAGGACATAATCGTATGGAATTAAATAAGACAATTTAAAGAATACGGTTTTGTAATAGTTTAGGGTATTTTATTGTAACTTGTAATTTTCCCACAAATATTGTCCAAAAGTAAATCGTGCTATGTCATGAATGAGTGTTGTGAGGAGATAGTTCATTAACTCATGAGTTTTCTAAAGGTAATACAAGGGAATATATTGAATTGCGTCGAAAGTAAAGTATATGGTATTTGACCGTAAAAATGCGATAAAAGTTGCATAATAGATTCTTTTAAGATGAAACTTGTTCTAATGTGTTTGTTAATGATTAATAAACAATCTATTAAAAATTTGTAGGTTTGTTATTAATAAAAAATTGGATTTTTAAAGAAAAGAGAATCGGAAGCCAGGATAACTCCGCTTCCGACGAATTTTGAAACGGAGAAGTTTTAGAATAGCAAAAGATGAGGGGAGAGGGGACTTACAGATTTGAATCAAAGAGAAGAGGTAGGGAAAGACTTTGAAATCGTCGGGAAGTCGTTTCGTCGCCGGATTCTTCTTGAAACGTCGCCGGAATTTTGACCTTTGCTAACTCCACTTGTGCAACTTTTTTGACTTGAGAATTTTAGAAAGTTTTTGTATGGAATTTCTGAATGAGGAGGGGTGAAAGATAGTGTGGTATTTATAGAAAAAATTAAGGTTTAAGGTAATGAATTTGAGAATTAAAATATGCATTAAAATGTGGATAAATGCCCATTTTTAATTCTCTGGAAATGTGCAGAGAAATCAAACAGCATGGGGATAGTGGGGTAGGCCAAGGGGTTCTAAGGTTAAAAATTGGAGGCATCCCCTACGGTGTAGCCCGGTGGTGCCGGCCCCCTATGCGCATCTCGCCGGCCAAAACTGGTAGGATGGGGTTAGGATGCTTGCTACGTGTTGGTGTCGTTTGGTATAACTCAGTGCATATGTTTGTTTTCTTTGTGACTTTTCATTTTACGTGCAGTGCACGTGCAAACTTTTGAGCTTCTAAAAGATTAAAAGAAAAATCAACACAAAAATAATGTGGCTGGTAGGATTCGAACACAGGGGTTATGTCATAGCAGTGCAAGGCTTTACCAATGAGCTACAAGTTACTTCTTGCTATTTAAAAGCAATAACTTGTGCTCAGGCTTAGGTGTTACTTTCTGTATTTTGAAAAAAATCTGTACAGAAAGTTTAGGGTTGTTACAAAAAGTGTTTAAAACCGCACTTTTAAAGTGCGGATTCGAACAAGACAACCTCAACCCTTGGTTTGCTCTCTCGAAAAGTGTTTAAAACTGCAAGGTTTGCTCTCTGGAAATGTGTTTAAGACCGCAAAGTGCAGTTTTAAACACTTTCCCAAAGAGCATACGAGGTTGTCTTGCTTAAAACCGCACTTTAAAAGTGCGGTTTTAAACATTTCTCTAGAGAACAGAGAGGCCAAATTAAATTGCTGCATATATACAACAAATTATTCAATACCCATGAGAATTAGTGTAACATTTCAGAAAATAAAATATTATTTTATAATTTAAATAATTAAAATAATAAATTTCAGGAATATTATTAAGTACAAGGATTGGTTTTAAATGAAAGGGTATAGCTATATACCGATAGTTTGGAAATTAATATAAATTATTAGTTTTGAAGGTATTTATGTGATTTAGGCATTTGATGGGCTATTAAACAATTAATTATGTATGGGTTATTACTAATTATGCATTAAGCTTGATTATGCACATGACATGCACCATGTTATGTTGTAAAAATACTTGTTACATTTCTATTGACCATGGCTTTAATTCTTCATTTTTCTTTTATGTAAGGTTTTTGTTTTGTGTTTCTTTTAAAAAGGAAAAGAAAAAGAGATTTTAAATTAGAGATATTTTGGAGAGATGGGAGACTAAGAGACCATGAGGTATGGGATTGGGTGAGGATGAAAGAGAGAGAGGGGGTTGTCTTTGACCTTAGCCTCTACTTCATTCTTCACTACTTCCTCCATTCATCTTCTCATTCTCCCCTTCATGGCTGCCCTCTCCCTCCACCTCCTCTACCTCCTCACAACACCCCAAAATCCACATCAAAACCTTATATCCCCTTCATCAAATTTGTGCACAAGTTCACTACAAGTATGGTGGACCAAACAAGTTAAGATTTCGAGCACTTGGGGCAACTCAAGAAAATTCTTGAGTTGCCAAATGAGGTAAATCCTAAACTTCTAGTATAGTTTTTAGATTTCCTAATGGTCTAGTGTGGTTTAGAGTGAAGTTGATGTAGTTTGGTGATATTTGAAATTCCAAGATGAAGTTTAGGGGATTCTTGAGTTATGATGGTGCAATTGAGATGTAATTGGTGACTACAGCTCCTTTTGGTGTTAAAACCTAGATCAAACCAGAGCCTAGACCATGAAACTTGAATTGAATACTTTCCGTGTCGGTTTTGTAGTTGTGGTGCCTACAGGAAATCTGGAGTGACCTGAGACCTTTACAGGAAAAACAAGCAACTCTATTGACCTAGATTTAACACTAGAAGACCACCCTGAGAAGACGAACCCAAACCAAGCATCTAAAACCGGCTAGGCCGAAATTTCTATTGATCTCGCCGGGTAAATTATGGGTGATGGTGTTAGGATTAGTTCTGTAGCTCACATAACCCATAGACTACCCCATTGTACTGTTTGTTTATCCCCAATTCAGCTGACCAAAAATCTGGAGCAAGTTTTCTGAGTTTTTGTTTTGGTTTCATGATTGTTCATGACTTAAGTTCAAATATGGGTGTTTTATCTCGATCGATTGGCGTTTGTACGTCGATGTCAATGGTTATTTGGTTCTTTTTGCATGCGTAGACCATATGTTTTAACCTATGTGCGATTCATGAGCCGTTTTGGTTTTCGTACGCGATTTCTGTTTACGATACTATGTGTTTATATATGTAGGCACCTTCACATGGACTTCAGACGACAAGGAAGGCATGGCATCATTGTCATCGGCAAGTAAGGATCAAGGTGAGTAGATGTATATCTACGGGGGAAGTCGGGTGAATGGCGTATAGCACCCCCGCAATTTCGTAGGGTAGGATGCGATTATGATATATATGCATATGTGTTATTGTGAGACGTGAATACTTAGCAAGAAAGGCTTTAGGAGACCATGGGTTGGATTTAGTGTAATTGGAATAAAGTGCTTTTAGTTTAGTTTCTTAGTCGCGAAATCCTAGAGTAAAGGTTGACACACACACACATGCACACACATGATATGATTATGGGTGTATATGTTTATATGCGTGTGTGTGTATGTGGGGGGGATGCGTTGGTGTGTGTGTGTACATACATATACGTATACACGGATGATGAGCCCAGTATATGATACTTGGAAATGAGTCGATATGATCGGGCATGATGTCGTGAGATTGTGATATGTGATTGGGTCGTGATATGATATATGACATGATATTATAGTGGATCGTTGGGCGATGTGTTTTCTTGCACACGAGGATATATGTTTGATGATATTGGAATGTACTAGACTTTAGAACGGTACCCCTAATTCAGGATATTATGATAATGATGTCATATGAATAATGAGGTATATGTGATATTTGACCCGTACCCTGATTTTGGGATGCCGTACGATGGATTTTACCGTATGAGGTATATGTATGATGATTGATCCACACTCTTGACTCGAGGATATCGTACTATGTATTTTACCGTACGTGAAGCTATTGAGACGGGATCGCCGACTACTAGATATATCGACTCGGGTTTAGGTGGATTTCCTTACCCTTTCGACTAGTCTCTTAGTTTAGTCATGTAGTTGATTAGGTAGATGATAGACTGGGCTTGAGTCATACTTATTTTCAAAACTAACGAAACGTGAGTATTTTTAAAGACAAGCTGAGGGATACTACGGATTTTTCAAAAGACGTATCTTTTCTCAAGGACCCCGTAGCCCCTATTTTTCTAAAACTACGATACGTGCTATTTCAAACACCAAAAACTGTATGACTCGTATATAGAAATGTATATTCTTCAATATTGCGGTTACTATATCATTTTCCGTATATTCATGTTGTTCTCATCGCATTGCATGCTTATACCTATGTTTTCTTTAGTTATTATGAACCCCTGTTGTCAGGACACCGGCACTTTTACCGATGATGCGTATACTCCACGTACACTTGTTTGCCGGCTCACACACATCATCATCGGTAATTTCCATGTCACGTACACATTAGAAAAACATTACTTCATTGGTATAATTTGCTAACTGGTAGTTTCAACATAGTACTGCTACGCTTGCTTTCATATGTTAGTTTAGATATTGCATTTCTTATTTAGATACTTCATGCATTTATACATTCATTCTGTTATGCAATATCGTGGGGCTTTATGCCGGTATTCACTGTTTATTGACTCTTGATTTTGGGATTTCGGATTTTCCATGAGGTTTCTGGATTTGGGGAAAACCGCAGGGATTTTATAAGCTCATTATCATTTTAAAATGCAAGTTGCGGTTTTCTCGTGATATGATGTATGTGTCGTCCACCATAAGTTTTCCTGATTTCTATTGGTTTTAGAGACCCGATTCGAGGAGTAGGATGGACCGTTTTGGGTACATGGTGGACCCGGTACGGTACCCCGGGGCGAGAGTGTTTTGTGGGGATGACGATGAGCCCGGCAGGAGCAGACTACCTACCGGTGATGTCGGGTGTGGCGGATATCCGGAAGATACCGACGTAGTCGAGAGATTTGATGTGGTGGGCCGATCCGAACTAACGGAGCCCATGGGCCGATCCGGACTGACGGAGCCCGAGATTTGAGTATTATGTGTCGCTGTCGGACATGGACTTCGTGATGTTTTGAGTGTCGTTGCTGGGCACTCGAAGTTTATCATGATTTGTGTGTCGTTGCTGGACACACGTTGGATGGTGCATTAGTACATGTCACGCATCAATATATTATTACTCTTGACACGGACACCGGTACTTTGATATCACACTTATGATATGTTGTCACCCTTATTGTAGTATTGTGTATTTTATTGTATGACCTAGGAGAGAGTCATACATGCGATTTCTTCTTGGTGATGTCTTCTACTCACGAGTTGGTAACTCACACCCATTGTGCCACAATTTCTTGCAGGTTTTGCCGTACAGGTTTCCTTGACGGCTTTGCTGGCACACCACTTCTTTCAGGGTGATTGCTTGGGTAGGTGGGTTCACTTGCATTGTAACCACCGTTGTACTTTTATTTATTTCAGTTGTATCTAGTAAACTCCATCAACCAGACTTGTATTATTTGATAGTCTTAGAAAACCAGTTGTTTATTCTTTCGACCTCAGAGTCGCGCGCTTGTATCATTATGGTTCTTCTCTGTTTTTCTTGAGGATGCTGGTTTTCTTTCTGAGTTCTGATCCTCGCCTTCGGCGTTGTATATTTGTATTGCTTACGCGATTGTTTCCGCCATTTGGCGAAGAGCTAGCTCCCGCTTGAGGATGCCTTTATTCATTACTTATGTATATTCCTGTTTGTACCTGTTTGTGGCTAGTATTTACAAAGGAAACTCTGCCGAAATTTTTGGGAAAGACTTGATACTTTTAAAAATGCTTACTACGACTTTCAAAGTGAATTTATATGTTAACTTTTAAATAAGTTTTCCTTCGCTCCTTTTTTTAAATGGCTTAGATTTCTGGGTTTTGGCTTACTTAGATTACGTTACGCCTCTAAACGTTTCGTAATTTAAGTGCCAGTCACGTTCTGTACCTTTGGGTCATGACAATTGGTTTTTAGAGAGCATCCACATAATATTAGTATTGGTTTTGGTTTCGGTGAGAATTGGTATTGGATTGTGTTGGATGGTTGAGAATTGGAGTTGGATTGTGTTGGATGGTTGAGAATTGGTATTGTGTTCGTATTGGACAGTTAAGAATTGAGAATTGGTATTGTGTTCGTGTTGGACAGTTAAGAATTGTTATTGGAGTGTGTTCGTGTTTAGAGAGCATCCGCATAAAATTGGTTTTTGTATAGGTTTTGGAGTTTTGAACATCCAGAGAGCCGGTGTTCTCTGGATGTTTGGCCGGAACCGCACTTTAAAACCGCGGTTCTGGCCAAAAATCCATAGAATAAGAAAAATTTTCTTGTTCTTGGTCTGTTGTTCTCAGGATTTGTGCTTAAAACCACACTTTAAAAATGTGATTCTAGCCAAACATCCAGAGAGATCAAACATTTAACTCTGCCTATAGAACCACACTTTTAAAAGTGTGGTTCAAGATCCAGAGGCAGACAACTCGAACTAGTCAGGCAGAGAGCTCATCTCTAGAACCACACTTTTAAAGTGCGGTTCAATAGACCGAGACTTGCTCTGTCTCTGCAACCTAATCGATACCCATGAAATGGGTTTGATACACAATTTCTCAATAACATGGTACTAATTCTTAACAATCCAATACGAACATAAGCCAATACCAATACCAATTCTCAATGAATCCAAATGTAAAGGATATAACATTCCCTAACACAAATACGAACGCATAACTCAAACAAATCCAAACGCAAACTCAAAATTCGATCACAAATGCATAACGTAAATAAATTCAAACACATAACACATAGTTCAAACACAAACGCCAATAAACACACACATATCCATAACATGAAGAATTTCAAATTACAGACACCCTAAAGCCCGCCGGCCGCGACTCATCGCTCTAGTAACCCTACGACCATCAGATTGTTGCATTTCAGTATCGGGTTGCGTCGTCGGCTGCAACGGTCCAGGTTCATTAGCGGCAGCTCCGCGTCTTTCGCGTCTAGAAGTCTGCGAGGGCCCAACACCATCACCATGGGTTCGGCGAGTATAAGTTCTCGCGAATGGATCAACAATTGGGCGAGGGTTGTCCGGATGTCTAAATGAGTGCCGTTGTAAGAAACCTCTGATAATGGCAGCAATCTTTTCGATCGCATCCCGTGCCTCCCGCCCCGTGCCGATAACTTCTGTGACGTCTTGGATCTCGTATACAGTATGAGTCTATAACGCATAACAAACATGTACATGTACCAATAATAGTTATAGTTAATGAAAAAACGCTCAGATAAATATAACATTCAATATGGAATCGAAGTTTACCAAACCTCTCTCAAGAGGTCAATGGGACGGATACTCAGTTGATGAAGGTGCACGCAAGATAGATCGGCCTGTTATACTCCAGTACCAACGGAAATATTCCTCAATTGGGATCGTAGGCTCTACCTAACCGATGACGTGTGCATCATGCTGATCCCACCTCTCCATGTACTGCTGGTGAATCGTTCTCCAATTTGCACGTGTTCTGCTGTTGATATGCCAAACTTGACCAAATCAGGCTGTTTTTCATACTATATAGCATTATGAAAAACTGGGTGATTTCTGGCTTTTCCTTTTAAAATCGTTTTTAAGTGCTAAAAACCCAATTTCTGAGAAAAGTGAAAAACCTATTTAAAACATTTTTCTAGAATTTTATTAAATATCTTAGGGTATTTTTGTGACAAATCCAAGTAATAGTTCACCATGCGTTGGGTGACCACGTATGGAGAACTATTGCAATTTCAAACCCTAAAAAGATTTTTAAATGATTTAGAAATGATTCTAAAAGAAAAATCATCTTTATAGTTCACCATGCGTGTCCTCACCCAATGCACGATGAGTTGGAACAATATTTTACTGTTATACAACAATAAAATTGTTGAAATGCGATTAAAAAAAAAATCCGATGTGTTGGGTGACCACATGGAGGGAGAACTACAATAATAAATCTGAACAAAAAATGGTTTTATCGATTTTAAAAGCTGTAGTTCACCATGCGTTGGGTGACAACATGCATAGAGAACTACAATGATAAATCCGAACAATTTCAAGGTTTTCTCGTTTTAAAAACTAATTTTCAAAAGAAATAGTTTACCATGCATGTCATGACCATACTCATGGAGAACTGTTTGCCCCCTTTTCAGCATTTTCTCAACAATTTTCAACAATTTTCGACGAAAACGGTTTCTTCTCTCCATGCGTGTTATGACCCAACGCATGGAGACCTATACGGCTGAAACAGCTCAAAATAGCCAGATTTCATCTGATTTCACCCCACATATTATAAATAGAGTCCTGGAGCTCTCATTTCTCCTCATCCTGAAATCAAAAGCCCTGGAGCTCATTTCAAAAGTCAGAGAACGGCTCCAAAGTTCTCAACGCGCAGCGGCAAAGTTCTGGCGGGATCCGGAGGTGCGCAACGCGATGGTCTTCTTCGAAACATGATTCTACCCTCTCATTTTTTAATCATTTTTCATCTTGTATCTAGGATAGCTATTTCCTTTATTACGCATATATAATCTTTAGACCCATAGGGGTAGAGATAAGTCATTTTCCCGGCCATCGAGCTGCTAAGTTATTTATCTCCATTCCTTACTTTTATGCGCCATATACCTAGATCCGATACTACACCGTCGTTTAAAAGAAAGAGAGAAAAAGAAATATTATTTTAATTTAACATTTATATTAAAGGCATTTTGGGAATCGATTAATGTCAAGTGAGGAAAGTGTCGGTTTTAGAAAGTTATGGGTATTTCCTGCAATCGGGGCAAATATGAGGGGTATTTCCCAACATTTAGCCTATAATTTAACATTGTTAGTTCTTTGGGTAAATTGTCACAAAGCCTCCGGTTTGCTTGGGAGTTGTCTAAAATCTTTTGTAATTTTTGAAATTGTTGGAAATGACCTATTATTCAAAATCTTTATGAAAAAACCCTGGCATGTATTTCATTTAGACATTGTATTCTCTCAACTACTTAGATATTGCATGCAACTGTTTAGATATTACAGACAACTGCAACTGCTTAGATTATATAGGCAACTACTGGATTTTTGATTGGGCCCAAGGGTTTCTTTTAACTAGGCCCAGGGGTTTTTACACAATTTTGAAGTGGGCCGGGGGCTTTTTGACAATTTGCCCTAGTTCTTCTGTCTGTTTGCCAAATAATCTGCACGTTCTTTTCTTTCTTTTCTAAATTTATTTTTCCATCAAACAATTTTTCCTCCATCTACAAAATCTCAATTCAAAATAGACACGTTCCTACGTTTGAAACAAAATCATAGATGTAGCTTATCAATCATCTATGGCGTGAGATATGGATGGCTGAGATCCAAAATTTTCTTTTGTTAAATCTCAACCGTCCGTACAAATAATCTCTAATATATATTTTTTCAGAAAAGTTTGGGAATTATCTCTGTTGTTTCCTTAAAGAATGCTTCATAAAACACATTAGCCTTATTAATTCTAATTACTACACAAGTTACTACACAAGTAGCTTGCATGCAAGAAACTAGCAACCCATCTTTGATTTGATAAATCAAGATGTGGTCTCTTTTCGATCCAAACATTTTTATAACTAGGTTTCGCATGAAACATTCTTTCTTTTTCTTTCTCTTTTTTAGGAGAGATCATGGTCTAAGGGATATAGAATATCATGTTAGGGAAATATTGTGATATATTTTTGTTATGGTCTATGATGAATTATTTTAGTAGACTATCTTATTTGATCCCTTTGAATATATACAATTTGAGAAACCATTGAACCGTTTAGTATTGACGTGATGAATGAAGCCCTCATTGTAGCTAATGCTATTAAATCTGCATGCAAAATAACTATTCAATTTATTTAAATATGATTTGATTTGATCGGTGAAGATATATGATGCATATATATATTTCTAGTTAAATTCTAGGAAAATGTCATTTCTAGATATAGCAATTAACTAGCTCAATAAATTATGCTAGTTTTTTTTTATATAAATAGTGGACACCCACTGAGCTTTAGTCTACCAAAGAAGCATAAAGTTAATATAGTATCATACATCTAAATAATATCATACATTTAAACGGTCTAAACAGTCAAACGGAGACATAAAGGAGGAATATAAGCAAGTACACCACAGGACATAACATTAAAGCCCATTTTGACTCAAACTAATTTTGAACCCAAGCATTTACCCTACATCAAGGGGTCATAAAAAATGCTGCAGTCAAGAAATGTGGTACATTTTGGACATAACCCAAACAACAACAACAACCTGCAGCTACACAAAATGCCTAGGCTCCTCTACATTTTAAACAAAAATGTTGTCCCAGGCCATATATATGTGTCCAACAAAAAGTAGATTATGACCAATTATAGTTCTTGTAAAAACCAATGGTCTCCGAGTTTCGCAAGTTTTGAAACGATGCAATATTTGGCCGATCCGTTATTTTTTCGAATTATAATTTTGTTGTTTATATGGTTTAGCTCTAATACCTCATCAATTTTAAGTGAATCTAGCGCGCGCGCACACAAACACAAAAATAAAAAAATTATTGCATCCTGGTAAATTCTTTATGGATTGTTTCTCAACATTTTTTATTAGCAATAATCACTTTCTTGCATAGTTTTTTCAGTGGAACATTGCTTTTTGTTTTATACTTTTGCACATTGGAAGATATTGAAAAAGAGATAACTCATGCAAACATGATGCCAACCTCTCACGCCATCTTCATGCTGTCTCATTTAAAACGTGTGTTTTGTATCTAATCTAGGAACCACAAAATGTTTTCATGACTTGAGGAAAGAGGCCATAGGAGGGCGTCAAATAAATACACCCTCCCTCATTTTTTCCGACGATCGGCACCCACCATCTTCATCGTTATCATCTAAGATGTGAGTGCACCAAATTTTATGTGATTCTACAACTTTTTAACCGTTGATTTAGTCGGTTCAAAATTAACGGTTTACCGACAATAGAACTTTTTACATTACTAAATCAACAGTGAAAAAGTTGTAGAATCACATGAAATTTGGTGTATCCACATCTTAGATGATAACGATGAAGATGGTGGGTGCCAATCGTCGAAGAAAATGAGGGAGGGGGTATTTTTCGACGCCATAGGAGAAAATTCCCTCTTATGGCATCTTTCCTCCATTATTCTCTCTCTCTCTCTCTCTCTCTCTCTCTCTCTATATATATATATATATATATATATATATATATATATATATATATATATATATATATTGTTGGGTTTCCTAGCACGGCAGCAAGATTTTGGGAGGCATCGTCCATACCAAATTCAAAATTTTGCCGTTCTAACTAACCCTAACCATGAATCGTTAACTAGAAATCGTACGGAAAACACTTTGCAACTAAAAGTGAGTAAGGAATACAACCTTTGTAAACCGGTCCTTCACTTCAAATAGCTTCATGTAGTAGTCCCCTTCGCTGCGATCGTGATCTCCAGACTCTAGAGAAGCTCCCTTGAAAAAACGAACATGCTTGCTTCGAAGACTTCGAGGCCGAAGATGATCTACGTCGAGAAGACACTAACCCAAGCTATCTCTTCGCTAATCATGAAATTAGTGAAGCAAACACCCTATACTAAATGGCAAGTAGTAGAGAATGATGAAGTAGGAAGTGAGCTCTCTTTAGATTTAGTTTTCTCACAAGAAATCATCACTTTCCATTGAAGCTAGAAAGCTTGAGAGGAAGAATAAGATGAAGCAAGTGATGAATGAAAGAGATGAACTCAAGAGGTTATAAATGCAGCCATGGTAAACAAATATCATGCCTAAACATTGTAGAGAATAAACCATGCACTATGGTTAAGGGTTGGGTCGAATAAATATCTTCAACTAGACAAAAGAGTTGACTTTGTCAAAGCTTATCCAAAAGCTTTTGTGCAAGCTTAACCATGATAAACTCACACTCTTTTGAATTAGCTTAACATAAATAAAAACCCTAACTTAACACTAGCATGGTATAAGTCTCATACATCCATGTTGCATGTGTAACCTAGCATGACACACTTATATATATCACATATATACATTTTGTGCCAAAAAGAAAACAATACATATATCACATATATGTAAAGTATATCAAATGTGAGAAAAGAAATCTTAAGTGAGCTAATACTAGTTAATGTAATGTAATATATCAAATATATAATTATACATTAAATTATTAAATCAACACTTGATTTAATAATCCGGCTATATCACATATAACCGACTAATATCACCATGTAACATCTTATCGAATTAACACTTGATTCGATAACCCGGCTATATCACATATAATCAATCATGTCACATATCGCGAGAATAGAATGCGGTATCACATACACGCATTAATCTCGGTCCCGCACATATCACATATGCGCTCCTACTCCGTTTCGCTTGAGCCAGAAAACCTCTGTGTAGGACTCTAAAGACTCGTCAATACGCCGGTAGTAGGTGATGATCATATCAAACACTCACAAGCCGAAAGCGGTCTGCTAAATATAACAGCCACCCGGGTATTGAGCGATCAGAAAATCAACAAGCAAGCCTGCTCGTACTCCTGCGAATTCAATCAGTAACACTACCGTACAGTCCGGTCTTTTCGTCTAATATGTCGCATATCACAGCCTGGGGGCAGTGTTACGTCAGACCCCAATAGCCTGATAAGTCATGCCGATGCAAGGTCCATAACGGTTTGAGAAACTACTGATAACACTTACCAGTAAATCTCAGCAACCCTAGCCAGGGATTTCCTGTTATGGCCAATCGAGTATAGCGCAACATCAACTTCCTATACCGGGAGAGACGAAACCCCTCCTATCGCACATTGCCTCTATGTGACTCGGGACTGTACCCAAAAGACACCGTTTTGCACGTTCTCTTGAACGTGGTAAGGTGGAAATCAAAGCATAGTGGGAATCACACAAGACTCTATGACGATCTCGGGTCTACAGACTAACCTGTACCAGTGTCACCAGAGACTGCCATCTGACGTGAGGTATAATACCATCTAGGAGTTCTCGGCGAGTCCGTTCAGTGTACCCAGTCTCCACTGAGCACCCGTATACCATCTCTGATGTCAAACACCAATGGATATGGGATCATCCATCGCCCATCATATGGGTCGAGAAGCGTATACGCTAGTCTACTCTGGAGCATCGATGCCCTGTCTCGATACTCCCTTGACTAGGAACAGTTATAGGATGTACTCGTTGACTACACTGGCCCCACTAGTATGATATGCATCATAGTCCTAGTAGTCAAGTATATATCCTAAGGGCTTTATCAACATGTGAGAGAAAGACAATAAACCAATACAAGTCCACATGTTAAGATAAAGAGCAACCAAATAGTATACTGTCATATCGAGCAAGAAAGTCCTCCCAATATATGTCCAAGCATCCACTACAATATACATCCCATGTACAGTAATGGCCTCCAGGGCATATATATAACTAACAGTCTCCTACTTGCACTAGGGCCATCTGTTGTAGTATCTCATACCCAACAATCAGCAGTGGTTGTAGTATCTCATACCCAACCATCCCAAAATCTTTCAAATAGTATTTGTGGAAGCAGGCCTTGGTGAGTGGATCCGCCGTGTTAACCTCCGTGTCCACTCTCCTAACCTCGATCCCCGGAGATCAAACATCTCCCTGATCAGGTGATACTTGCCTCAAAATATGTCTGGATCTCTGATGGGACGGGTGTTCCTAGGTCTAAGCCACAACTCCATTGTCACACAATGGTAGGAACGAAGTCCATCTCATGAACAAGTGTACATCCAGACTATTTCTTTGGTAGCATCCTTGGTAGTGATGTATCCAGCCTTTATCGTCTAGTAAGTCACGGTATCTAGCTTGGAACTCTTCCAACATACCGTCCCTCCAGTGAGGATAAAGACAATGCATGTGTCTGACATTCAGTTGTCCTTATCACCCTGGAACTTTTCCAGTGATTCTCCCCAGGATTAATTGATACCATCTCACTACACCTAGTGAGAATCCTAATATCCACTTAGATCTATCTCATAGATCCACAACCCAGGATTTAGAAGGTATCACCTTGATCCTATATGGAGAATCCTTGTGATAAGAGGAGATTGACCGAGTGTAGTATAGAAAACTCCTTTCCTATCAAGAATATGTCATCCACGTACAATACGAGGATCACCACCATACTCCATACTACCTTTTTCTATATACAAGGTTCATCTACCATTTTAATGAAGTCAAACACATTGACTACCACATCAAAACAGATGTTCCAACTCCGCGATGTCTGCTTTAACTCATAAAGTATCTTGCACACATTTCCGCTGCTCCCACTGTCTACGAAGCCCTCTGGCTGTGTACTTATAGACGTTGTCTTCTAAATCACTATTTTAGAAAAACAGTCATGACACCTAACCGCCAGATATCGTATTCATGGTATATAGCAATGGTAAGTAGGATCTGGATGGACTTAAGCATAGCTACTGGAGAAAAGGTTTCATTATAAACCACACCTCATCGATGACGAGAACCTTTTACAACAAGTCTAGCTTTGAAAGTCTCAACTTTTCCATATACACAAAGTAATCTTCTCAAGATATACTTGCTCCTGATGGGGATTTAACCCTTCAGATCTAGCAACCAAAGTCCATACTTTGTTGGTGTATATAGATTCCATCTCAAATCACATAGCATCCAGCCATTCTCACAGAGTCCCCACTTCTGATGGCCTGCTCGAAACTAGTTGGGTCATCATCTCATGATGCATTCCTCGCTCTCACTGTCATAGAAAAAACCGAAGTATCTCTCAGGTGGATGAGTGTAACACCTTAGAATGTGATTAGTAGTTAGTTATGCTTTAATGTGGGGGTTTTAGTAAAAAGTTTACCAAAACGGTTTTCAAATATTTTATCAGAATTTATGAATATTTTATTAGAATTTAATTTGGACTGCACACACATGTGCATGTTAACTAGGGCTAAGTTTGGGGTTAAACCATGTTTAGATAGCCATGGTGGGCTAACCCATTTCATTAGGTTAATTTGAGGTTAATTAAGTGTATTAGTTTTTTTTAAATATAATTAGTTTTGTTTTGGGAGTTGCCTTGAGATTGGAGAGAGAGAAAGAGGGAATGATGGCATGAGGCATGCTTGGTCATGATGAGAGAGAGGGAAAAGGGGGGGGGGTTGACTCTCATCCCTCTCATTTCTTTGTCCAAACACTCATTCTCACATCTCTCTCCCTCTCATTCTTTCACACACAACAGCAGCAGCAGCAAGGCGGCGGCGGCGGCAGCAGCGGCAGCAGCGGCACCAGCACCAGCACCACCACCAGCAGCAGCAGCAGCACACACCTCATCCCCTTCTCTTCTTCTTCTTCTTGCATCCTAGGACCAATTGAGGTATAATATTAAACTCAACTTCCTTTTTTTGCTAAGCATGTGGTTATTTAGCTTAATTTAGTAATTAATGTGGTTTTAGTGCTAGTTTTGTGATTTAAGTGGAGTTTAGGCCAAGTTAGGATTTTTATGGCTAAAGTAGCTTAACTAAGTGTTATTAAGGCCATCTAAACCAAGTTTCTGCACCTGATTTCACTAAAATACCATATTGTTTCAAATTAGTGTTATTTAGCATTTTAGTTTAGATTTTTAGCCATTTTGAGATCTGCTTTTGACCCGGATGCTTCAGGTAAAATTTGAGTTTACTGGAGCATTCTCACTAGACCTAGATCACACACACAGAACACGAGACCCCAGCCCACTTTTAGGCCGCAATTTTATTCATTATGGCCGCAATTTGCGGCCAGATGGTGGTGTCAGGTGTCGGGGTTTGGGCTGTGGGAGTCTGCTGTATATTTAAGGTTTTTGGTATATACAACTTTTGCTTTTTCCACTCGAGTCAAAATCTGGAACCTAGAACCTCTTTTTCAATACTTTTTAACTTGTGCGATACGTGCGATATGTGAGTTGGGTTCGTTTTTCACTGCGCGTCACAGCGAGTCGGGGTGGTTTTAAGCAAGATTACACACGTTTTGGCGTATCGAGTGCATACGCGTTTAGCTTTCCAAGCGAGCTTCTCCTTTGATCTTGATATTACATTTTGGCAGGATATTAGCCTTATGTGTATTGCTTGTGTGTTTCTAGGATCGATCGCGGAGATGTCGGATGTGGCGCGAAAGGGAAAAGCGGTGGTTGGACCCGGCTAGCACGAGATCACGGATGAGTAGATGTAACATCAACGGGGGAAAATCGTTTGGATGGCGCAAGACACCCGATAGTTTAGATAGTTTAAAAACTTCTAGTGGTACTAGCATCTATGAGTATAGTGCCTAGTTAATCATCTTGCTGCATTCACGATCCTATATATTTACATACATGTGCGAACTCATCTTATAGGACACCTGCACCATCACCATGGTTTTATGCAGCACGAGCACTATTCATGCGGACACACACACCTTGGTAATTTCTATGCCACAAACACTAGATAACTTGTATAGCCTGAAATCTAGAACAATTTCACCATATATGATGCTTAAACCTGTGCTAATGTATTTAAATTTCTCAGGATGAACATGGAAGATTGCTAGTCATATGCATGTACCTCATTACATCATTCGTTCATGCCTAGCCTATTAGTCATACATTGCAGTTCGACTTGTTGATACTATAGGAATTCATTATCATTGACATGTGCACTTATGATGATTTTCTTGAGGATTTCAGCACTTGAGATTTATGAGATTTTGGGGAAAAGCCGCAAGGATTTAATAAACCTGATATTATTTTAAACATTAAGAGTTGCGGTTTTTCTCGTGAAATGATACACGTGTTGTCCACCATAGGTTTTCTGTTAGTTTTCGAGACCCGTTTCGAGGAGTTGGATGAACCGTCTCGGGTACATGGTGGGCCCGGTAAGGTACCCCGAGAAAAGAAATTCGAGTTGTAGACGATGAGCCTGGCAGGGGCAGACTACCTACCGGTGATTGTTGGCGTGGCGGATATCCAGAGGGTACCGACCGTGGTCGTGAGATATTGAGATATTGATACTTCGAGATGGGCCAGCCGGATGGCTGGGGCCCGAGATATTGTGATACCGATACTTGAGATTTTAAGATAGTCGTTTGAGGTATCGATGCTGGACACGGATTTCTGTTGATTCTATTGATATTATGCTGATATTTCAATAGAGTTTTCTAAGATGAAAATAATGATTTTCTTATATCAACATATTCAGATCAAGGATTGAACTTGATGCATGTTGCATACATACCTGCTAATACATCATGCCAGATTAGTATTGTAAAATTGATTCATGTTGCATACATATCTGCTAGTATATCATGCCATATCAGTATTTTTGAGTTACGACACTTTGCGTGCATGCTTACGATAGCCTTTATAGATGTTACTTATTACTCACGAGTTGGCAACTCACCCCCGTTGTGCCACAGCCTTTTTGCAGGTCCACTCCGTCAGCACTGTAGCAGCGAACGCACTTGCTCCTTTCGCTTGGATTTGAGACTTTTGCTCGTAGGTGGGTTGTGAGATTATTTTGTTTCCACCTTGTATATTTATTGTATCTAGAGTACTCCATCTACTGTACCTGCTACTTGTATTGATGTATATTGACCTAGAGACGAGACAGTGAGATTTGTGGACTTTTATGTTGTTTCTCTGGGTCGAGCTCACTTGAGCCGACATGATGCTTACTTGTGCCTTTTATGCTTACTCTTTTTTTTGCGCATTGATGATTTACATTGCGTGGGATTTGAGTCCGCTTCGGTGAAGAGCTAGCTCCCGCTTGGGGATGCCTTATTCATGTTATATGTATATTCCTGTTTTGCACCCGTTTTGGGGCCAGTTTTTACAAAGGAGACTCTGCCGAAATTTTCGGGAAATATGATGTTGCTTTTAAAAGACTTGATGCGACTTAATTATTTGGAAGTTTCTTTAAGTATTTTGGTTTTCTTTCACTCTACTGCTCTTTTGGTTTTGATTCCTGGGCTTTGGCTTACTTAGATTACGTACGCCTCGAGACGTTTCATAATTTAAGTGCCAGTCACGTTCCGTATCTTTTTAGGTCGTGACAAAATTGGTATCAGAGCGATAGGTTTTACCTTTCTGAGTGTAGGATGGCCCTTGGTAGACGGAGTAAGTGACTTAAGCAGGGTAACGTGGCGTGTGTATGTCCGCAGCATACTTGCGATACGGTACTCCGCCTAGGTGACTTTAGGATATACTTGCTTGAAATTCCTTCTTCAATTCCGTGTATCCTATGATTCTATTGCACTGTTCTTATTATCCTGTTTCCTGTACCAGCCATTATGCCACCGAAGGCTACGAGAGCGCAGAGGGCTGCCGCCCGAGATGAGATCCGAGCAGGCTCGTCCGAGACGAGGACCGAGCAGGATGGTGTACCTACCCCTCAGGGACAGACTGATCCGCCTTCCTCAGGCCGCATGGATAGGCTAGAGTCTGGTATGCAGGAGCTATGACAGATGGTGGGAGGTATGCAGGAGTTACGACAGATGGTGGAATCCTTAGTCGAGGCCAGTCGTGCACTGAGATCGGAGGACGTACCTACTACAGCACAGACTACGATTGTACCCACTGCCCAGACAGTTGCTTCTACTACTACCGTGGCTATTCCGGTATCACTACAAGATTTCATGAGGCTGAGAACCCCAGTCTTCACCGGCACATATGCAGCGGAGGATCCGCAGACATTCCTCGACAGATTAGCTAGGATTTGCCGTTCGCTCAGATGTTCCGACGATAGATGGGTGGAGCTTACGAGTTTCCGTCTAGAGGGCCTTGTGCAGACATGGTGTGAGTCGGTCAAGAGAGTTCGAGCTGCAGGTCTACCTCCTATGACTTGAGATGAGTTCACAGCAATATTTCTAGCCCGTTTCCTTTCAGAAAGCGTTTGTGATGCTAGAGCTCGTAGTTTTGAGGCTTTGTGCAAGACTCAAGGGATGATAGTGTCCGAGTATGATGTCAAGTTTACTCAGTTGTCCCGATATACTTCGTACTTGGTAGACACCGAAGAGAAGAGGATAAAGAGGTTTATGCAGGGACTTGACACCCAGTTATTCCTTACCATCGGCGCCCAGCACTTCGACACTTATGCAGTTGCTATGGACACGGCCTTACGGATGGAGGCGCGCATTTCAGGGACTTCGGTCGTTTCTGGGCCGAAGAGGATTCGTACCGATATGCCAGCTCAGAGGTATCGTGACAGATTCTTTCCGAGAGATGGTGGCGGCAGAGGAGTCAGACGGGGTCAGCTATTTGGTTCTTATCCGCAGGGCCAGCAGGCGTCGCCAGGATGTTTTAGGTGCGGGAGTCCGTACCATCGTATCAGAGACTGTATGGTGAGACGACATGAAGCGGCGATAGTTCCACACGTGACTTTACCACCTTCCCCACCTCCTCAGAGGGCTCTACTTCCTACCCTCGGTGATGCTCCACATCAGTTAGATGCCCCCAGAGGCCGTGGATGCGGCAGTCCCGTTCAGAGAGGACGAGGAGGCAGAGGCCGAAGCGGAGGACAGCCAGCTATTGGTGGGGGACATGCCCGAGTATTCGCTTTGACTCCGCAGGATGCGCAGTCATCCGATGTCGTTGTGACAGGTACCTTACCAGTATGCTCTTTCGACGCGCGAGTATTATTCGACCCAGGTTCCACACATTCGTATGTATTTACACACTTTGCACCGAGGTTGGGCCGTGAGTCATCGTCGTTAGATCAGTCGCTTGTTGTTATTACTCTGGTAGGCGAGTCGTTTGTCGCTCGTTTTGTGTTTCGATTGTGCTCCGTTCGTATCGGGGAGAGGGATTCATCGGTTGATTTGATCATCCTCGATATGTTGGACTTTGATGTTCTTCCGGGCATGGACTGGCTAGCCACTTGTTATGCATCTGTATACTGCCGTGAGAAGGCAGTCAGATTTAGTTTTCCCGGAGAGCCAGTCCTTATTATTCAGGAAGACCGCAACGTCACCCTTCCCAGCTTGATTTCGTCTCTTCGTGCCGGTCAGCTCTTGCGGAAGGGATGTCAGGGGTTCTTAGCATCTGTTTGTGATACTCGAGCTGCAGAGGTTCCGTTGGACCAGGTCCCGATTGTGTGTGAGTTTCCTGATGTTTTCCCTGACGAGCTTCCTGGGCTACCGCCTGAGCGCGATGTTGATTTCTGCATCGATTTGATTCCCGGCACGGGGCCTATTTCCATACCACCTTATCGGATGGCCCCAGCGGAGCTTAGAGAGCTGAAGAATCAGTTGTAGGATTTGTTAGATAAGGGGCTTGTTCGACCTAGTGTATCTCCGTGGGGTGCTCCCGTCCTGTTCGTCAAGAAGAAAGACGGCAGTTTGCGCTTGTGCATTGATTACTGCCAGCTGAACAGGGTTACCATACAGAACAGATATCCCTTACCACGTATTGATGATTTGTTCGACCAGCTTCAGGGTGCGGGATACTTTTCGAGGATTGACTTGCGATCGGGTTACCATCAGTTGTGGGTGTGGCAGGAGGATATTCCGAGGACGGCTTTTCGCATACGTTACGGGCACTATAAGTTTTTGGTGATGTCGTTCGGACTCACCAATGCGCCAGACGCGTTTATGGACTTGATGAACCGCATTTTCAGGCCGCATCTAGATCTGTTCATCATCGTGTTTATTGACGGTATTTTGGTGTATTCCCGGAGCCGAGAGGAGCACGAGCAGCACCTGCGGATCACATTGCAGACTTTGAGGGAGCACCAGCTGTTCGCGAAATTCTCCAAGTGCGCGTTTTGGCTTGACAGCGTTGATTTCTTGGGTCATGTGGTTACGAGTGATGTCATATGTGTGGACCCGAAGAAGATCGAGGTCGTTCAGCATTGGCCCAGACCAGCATCAGTTACAGAGATCCGCAGCTTCCTAGGCCTGGCTGGCTACTATCGACGATTTCTTCAGGACTTCTCCCGTATCTCTGCACCGTTGACCGGGTTGACCCGGAAGGGGGTTCCTTTTGATTGGACCGAGACATGCGAGCATAGCTTCCAGCAGTTGAAGACTCGTCTGACTACTGCACCAGTGTTGTCATTGCCTTCGGGACCGGGCGGATTTGTGGTTTATTGCGACACTCTAGGTTGCGTGTTAATACAGCACGACAGGGTTATCACGTATGCTTCTCGGCAGCTGAAGACACATGAACAAAACTATCCTACCCATGATTTAGAGATGGCTGCAGTGGTGTTTGCACTCAAGATCTGGAGACATTACCTATACGGCGAGTTGTGCCAGATATTCACGGACCACAAGAGCTTGAAGTATATATTTCAACAGCGAGACCTGAATCTGAGACAGCGCCGTTGGATGGAGCTAGTGAAGGACTACGATTGCGAGATCCTTTATCATCCGGGCAAGGCGAACGTTGTGGCGGATGCTTTGAGTAGGAGGCCCGGAGGCAGTCTATCTTATTTGAGCGCCGTGCAGAAACAGTCGTCGGCAGATTGGCAGATGCGACAGCCGAGTTAAGTTCGAGTTCACTCCGACCGGGGGACAGCTTGCACATATTCATGCACGTCCACAGTTGCTTGACCGTATCCGTGAGGCACAGCCCAGTGATGACCGTCTTTCAGAGGTCATGGAGCAGATTAGGCAGGGCAGAGGTTCCGAGTTCGTGATCGATGATCAGGGGGTACTGCGATTTGGGACTCTATTATGCGTACCAGATTTTGAGGGACTGCGGCGTGAGATTCTTGAGGAGGCTCGTAGATCGATTTATAGCTTTCATCCAGGTTCCACCAAGATGTATCGCGATCTGAGAGATGTTTATTGGTAGGACGGAATGAGGAGGGACATCACAGACTTCGTGTTGAGATGCCTGACTTGTCAGCAAGTCAAGGCCGAGCACCAGAGGCCCACTGGAGAGTTGCAGCCTTTGCCCATTCCGGAGTGGAAATGGGAGCAGATTTCTATGGACTTCATTGTGGGTCTACCCAGGACCAGTCGAGGGTACGACTCCATTTGGGTGATCGTGGATCTATTGACGAAAGCGGCTCACTTCCTGTCAGTGAAGACCACTTTCGGTTTTGCTCAGTATGCCCAAATCTACATCGACGAGATCGTACGGTTGCATGGCGTCCCTACTTGTATAGTGTCAGACCGAGGCACCCAGTTTACCAGCCGACTATGGCAGAGACTTCAGGAGTCGTTGGGCACCCGTTTGAGTTTCAGCACAGCATCTCATCCGCAGACCGACGGTCGGTCAGAGCGGACTATTCAGACTCTCGAGGACATGCTCCAAGAATGCGTATTAGACTTCGGTGGTAGCTGGGATCATCATTTACCCTTAGTGGAGTTCTCCTACAACAACAGCTTCCAGAATACTATTCAGGTGGCACCTTTCGAGGCCTTGTATGGGAGGAGATGTAGATCGCCCGTCTGTTGGACAGAGCTCAGTGAGAGCAGTAATTTGGGGCCACAGATCGTGCAGGAGACGACCGAGAAAGTACAGTTAATTCGAGATCGGATGAGAGCGGCTCAGAGCAGGCAGAAATCATATGCGAACAGACGCCGTCGCAGACTAGAGTTCACAGTTGGCGATCATGTTTTTCTGAGGGTCTCTCTGATGAAGGGCATGATGAGATTTGGGCGAAAAGGAAAGCTTAGTCCCAGATTTGTGGGTCCCTTCGAGATCCTCGAGCGTGTCGGCGCAGTTGCATATCGTTTGGCTCTTCCACCCAACTTTCAGGATGTTCATCCCGTATTCCACGTGTCGATGCTTCGCAGATATCTTCATAGACCTTCTCACATGATTCAGTATCAGACCGTTCAGCTTGAGCACGATCTTTCATTCACCGAGCAGCCAGTAGTGATATTAAATCGGCAGGTGAAGAAACTTCGATCAAAAGTCTTACCATCTGTGAAGGTACTTTGGCGCAACCCGACTGGTAAAGAGATCACTTGGGAGGCCGAGGGCGAGATGCGGAAGAAATTCACCCATCTCTTTGAAGGTACGCGTAACTATATTTTTAAATTCGGGGACGAATTTTTTTAAGGGGGGAAGATTGTAACACCTTAGAATGTGATTAGTGATGCTTTAATGTAGGGTTTTTAGTAAAAAGTTTACCAAAACGGTTTTCAAATATTTTATCAGAATTTATGAATATTTTATTAGAATTTAATTTGGACTGCACACACATGTACATGTTAACTAGGGCTAAGTTTGGGGTTAAACCATGTTTAGATAACCATGGTGGGCTAACCCATTTCATTAGGTTAATGTGAAATTAATTAAGTGTATTAGTTTTTTTTTAAATATAATTAGTTTTGTTTTGGGAGTTGACTTGAGATTGGAGAGAGAGAGAGGGAATGATGGCATGAGGCATGCTTGGTCATGATGAGAGAGAGGGAAAAGGGGGGGTTGACTCTCATCCCTCTCATTTCTTTGTTCAAACACTCATTCTCACATCTCTTTCCCTCTCATTCTTTCACACACAACAGCAGCAGCAACAGCAGCAAGCAACAGCAGCAAGCAGCAGCATCAACATCAGCAGCATTTGCAACAGCAACAACAGCAGCAGCAGCAGTAACACACACCCCACCCTCTTCTCTTCTTCTTCTTCTTGCATCCTAGGACCAATTGAGATATAATATTAAACTCAACTTCCTTTTTTTGCTAAGCATGTGGTTATTTAGCTTAATTTAGTAATTAATGTGGTTTTAGTGCTGGTTTTGTGATTTAAGTGGAGTTCAGGCCAAGTTAGGATTTTTTATGGCTAAAATAGCTTAACTAAGTGTTATTAAGGACATCTAAACCAAGTTTCTGCACCTGATTTCACTAAAATACCATATTGTTTCAAATTAGTGTTATTTAGCGTTTTAGTTTAGATTTCTAGCCATTTTGAGATCTTCTTTTGACCCGGGTGCTTCAGGTAAAATTTGAATTTACCAGAGCATTCTCACTAGCCCTAGATCATACACACAGAACACGAGACCCCGGCCCACTTTTAGGCCGCAATTTTATTCGTTCTGGCCGCAATTTGCGGCCAAATGGTGGTGTCAGGTGTCGGGGTTTGGGCTGTGGGAGTCTGCTGTATATTTAAGGTTTTTGGTATATACAACTTTTTCTTTTTCCACTCGAGTCAAAATCTGGAACCTGAAACCTCTTTTTCAATACTTTTTAACTTGTGCGATACGTGTGTTATGTGAGTTGGGTTCGTTGTTCACTGCGCGTCACAGCGAGTCAGGGTGGTTTCAGGCGAGGTTACATGCGTTTTGGCGTATCGAGTGCACACACGTTTAGCTTCCAACGCGAGTTTCTCCTTTGATCTTGATATCGCATTTTGGCAGGATATTAGCCTTATGTGTGTTGCTTGTGTGTTCTAGGATCGATCGCGGAGACGTCGGACGCGGCGCGGAAGGGAAAAGCGGTGGTTGGACCCGGCTAGCACGAGATCACGGGTGAGTAGATGTAACATCTACGGGGGGAAATCGTTTGGATGGAGCAAGACGCCCGATAGTTTAGATAGTTTAAAATTTTCTAGTGGTACTAGCATCTATGAGTATAGTGCCTAGTTAATCATCTTGCTGCATTCACGATCCTATATATTTATATACATGTGCGAACTCATCTTATAGGACACCTGCACCATTACCATGGTTTTATGCAGCGCGAGCACTATTCATGCGGACACACACGCCTTGGTAATTGCTATGCCACAAACACTAGATAATTTGTATAACCTGAAATTTAAAAAAATTTCACCATATATGATGCTTAAACCTGTGCTAATGCATTTAAATTCCTCAGGATGAACATGTAAGGTTGCTAGTCATATGCATGTACCTCATTACATCATTCGTTCATGCCTAGCCTATTAGTCATACATTGCAGTTCGACTTGTTGATACTATAGGCATTCATTATCATTGACATGTGTACTTATGATGATTTTCTTGAGGATTTCAGCACTTGAGATTTATGAGATTTTGGGGAAAACCGCAAGGATTTAATAAACCTGATATTATTTTAAACATTGAGAGTTGCGGTTTTTCTCGTGATATGATACACGTGTCGTCCACAATGGGTTTTCTGTTAGTTTTCGAGACCCGTTTCGAGAAGTTGGATGAACCGTCTTGGATATATGGTGGGCCCGGTAAGGTACCCCGGGGCAAGAAGTTCGAGTTGTAGACGATGAGCCTGACAGGGGCAGACTATCTACCGGTGATTGTTGGCGCGGCGGATATCCAGAGGGTACCTACTGTGGTCGTGAGATATTGAGATATTGATACTTCGTTATGGGCCAGCCGGACGACTGGGGCCCTAGATATTGTGATACTGATACTTGGAGATTTTGAGATAGTCATTTGAGGTGTCGAAGCTGGACACGGATTTCTGTTGATTCTACTGATATTATGTTGATATTTCAAAAGAGTTTTCTAAGATGAAAATAATGATTTTCTTATATCAACATATTCAGATCACGGGTTGAACTTGATGCATGTTGCATACATACCTGCTCTTACATCATGCCAGATTAGTATTGTAAAATTGATTCATGTTGCATACATATCTACTAGTATATCATACCATATCAGTATTGTTGAGTTACGACACTTTGCATGCATGCTTACGATAGCCTTTATAGATGTTACTTATTACTCACGAGTTGGAAACTCACCCCCGTTGTGCCACAGCCCTTTTGAAAGTCCGCCCCGTCAGCACTGTAGCGGCGGACGCACTTGCTCGTTTTGCTCCTTTAGCTTGGATTTGAGACTTTTGCTCGTAGGTGGGTTGTGAGATTATTTTATTTCCACCTTGTATATTTATTATATCTAGAGTACTCCATCTACTGTACCTGCTACTTGTATTGATGTATATTGACCTAGAGACGAGACAGTGAGATTTGTGGACTTTTATGTTGTTTCTCTGGGTCGAGCTCACTTGAGCCGACATGATGCTTACTTGTGCCTTTTATGCTTACTCTTTTTTTTGCACATTGATGATTTACATTGCGTGGGATTTGAGTCCACTTCGGCGAAGAGCTAGCTCCCGCTTGGGGATGCCTTATTCATGTTATATGTATATTCCTGTTTTGCACCCGTTTTGGGGCTAGTTTTTACAAAGGAGACTCTGCCGAAATTTTCAGGAAATGTGATATTGCTTTTAAAAGACTTGATGCGACTTAATTATTTGGAAGTTTCTTTAAGTATTTTGGTTTTCTTTCACTCTACTGCTCTTTTGGTTTTGATTCCTGGGCTTTGGCTTACTTAGATTACGTACGCTTCGAGACGTTTCGTAATTTAAGTGTCAGTCACGTTCCGTACCTTTTTGGGTCATGACAATGAGGAACCCTACTAGATCGGCGGAGAGGCTGAGCTTCATTGGGAACTAGTGAATCCTCCGGTTCTACCAAATCATCAGCTGTAGTTTGTATAGCTGGAACTCCTTCCAGTTCTACCTCATGAACATTAATTTCTTCACCAGAAAAATCCTTTTCTAAAAAAAAAGGCGGCATGCTGAGAAACAAAACACCTTTTGTTCCTCCATGTGGTAGAAGATATTCCCTTGCGAATACTTAGGATATCCAACAAACTTTCACAGATCTGACCTTGCCTCGAGCTTGTCTGTATTTTGCTTTCGACATAGGCCGGACAACCCCCAAATCTTAACTTACTTAAGAGATGGGCTCTTCCCATACCATATCTCATATGGAGTGGTAGACACCTGATTTGGTTGGAACCCAATTCAATAGGTATGCATCTTCTCAAGTGCATAACTCCCAAAAGGAAATAGGAAACTCAGTAGTACTCATCATATAGCGCACCATATCTAATAGGGTGTGTTTGCTCCACCTCAATAGACCGACGTGCTGTGGTGAATACAGAGGAGTAATGCTGAGAGAGAATCTCATTCTCCTTTAGAATAGTCCAGGAATTCCGTGCTCAAGTATTCTCCTCCTTGATCACATCAAAGGACATAATACTTATACCCGTTTTGGTTCTCTACTTCTAACATATATTCTTTGAATTTCTCAAAAACTTCAGACTTGTGTTTCAACAGGAACACATGTGCGAATCTTGAGAGATCATCAGTGAATGTAATGAAGTACAAAGAACCGGTCCTGGCATGTATAGAAAGGGGACCTACATATATCATCATGTATCAATCCCAAGAGTTCACTAACTCTTTCTCTGTTTCCTATAAATGGAACTATGGTCATCTTATCTTTGTGACATGACTGACAAGTTTCACAATGTAATACCCAGCCTTTTTTATACCAAAATCCGTATTTTGTTAATTTAGAATTTTATTTATTCTTAATTATAATTTTATTTATTTTGTTTATAATTTTATTTCTGCTAAGCACCATTTTTCTTTTATCAATAAAATTAAACTCCAATTTCCTTTATTAAAAACCCAAAACTTTTTTTCCTTCCAAAATTCCCTCAACCCAAATTCCTTTAACTAAATTTACTCCTCAAATTTCCCCACAGGCCCAACCCCAAGCCCAGAACTCTCGCAAACCCAACCTCAACCCACTGCCTCCAAGCTGCAGCCACTCCCCTCGACGACGACGACGACGAACCTTCTCCTCGTTCATCGCCTCACCCTAACCTCCTCCTAAAACCCTCACCTTCACTTTCTCCAACAACCACAAAACCCTCCCCTGCACAGTGAACCCCCGCACACCGAGCTCGACCACCCTGCACCTTCACGCCGGCGAGCTCCCCATCACATCGTCGACGCTCCTGCACCCTCTGCGTCGTCGTCCCTCTCTCTCTGTGCCCTCTCTCTCGTCCCCCTCTCTCTCTCAGATCTCCCTCTCTCTCTCTCTCTCTGCGATCTCTCTCTCTTTGGTCCCTCACCCTCTGCCTCTCTGTTTTCTCTCACTCACTCACTCAAATCTCTCAATCTCACACTCCCTGTCTCTCTCTGTCTCTCTCACTGCTTCACTCTCTCTCTGTCTCTAACTCTGCCTCTCTCTCTAACTCTGCCTCTCTCTCTCTCTCTCTCTGTCTCTAACTCTGCCTCTCTCTCTCTCTCAGCTCTCTCTCTCTCTCTCTCTCTGCTCTCCCCCTCTCTATGCATCTCTATCTCCCGCATATCAAGTCAAGGACAACTTAAAGCACTGAAGAGAAAGGAAAAGCACAGAGAGTAACGGATTGATTACGATCGTCTGATTCCAAAAGCCGAACTTGTGCTGCGCCTGTGACACGATCGTGCTATTGATACTGCCGTGCATCGCCAAAGCGTCTCCAGGCAAGTTATCTACTTGCTTCATGCTATTCTAATTATGTTACAAATCCAAATCATACAAATTACTATGTTACCATTCCTGAAAACGTACACTATTTACCTGTTCGACGTGTGTTCCCAATGAGAATCCTTTCCTAATTTGGCGGAACTAAATAGTATTGTTTGGCCTTTATGGCTGTGAACCTAGTGCGTGAATTTCGTTGGATAATTTGACCGTTAATGACCAAAATGACTACCTCCAAGTTTACTAGTAAAAACTGGAATTCTATTGTACCTGAAAACCGTTAAAATCGCCACAAATTATATATACACTGGAATGATGCGTTCGAGGGCTCAAATCGAAGACAACTCGACGAACTTTAACCCTATACTAGTTTCCAGATATTCCTGTACTTGAACTGTGAAAATATTTGGATCGGAGTGCGACTCTGGACTGCAGTCCAGAGCGACTCCAGTAGTTGCTTGATGTTCCGTAATGAACACCACCCTGTTTCCTAAACTCGTAGGTTGTGGAACTCTGCTGATTATTATAGGGTAATATGTTATCTATACAACACAAGTGGTTCCATCCTATTTCGTTATCATTTATTATTTAATCTGCAATTTAAAAGATCGGGACGCATAACAGTCCCAACAGAATCAGAACTGACATATTAGTATTAAACAGTGTATATCTCCTGACATGCAGACGCGATCGAAGATCCGTCTGTTGCGTTGAAAACTTTATTGAGAACCCTAGATTTCATTCAACTGTAGTGTCGCTAAATTCTAATCCCAACTGGGATTAAAATGCGTTGCGAAACGGACTCCTGATTCTGAAATCGGATTTCCAGCCGCGAGCGCTTAAAAGGAAATGGTTATAATTAATGATCATGGAACCCGATTGGCATGAACCTAAATTCGATGGATGGACAACTGAACATACTAATTATTACCTGTTTATCATTTCGCTAAACTATACACGTACGTTTCATGATAAATCGTGCAAGTGATAGAATACTATTTTATGACACCTTAATCATGCTTCATATACTGTTTACGCATCATATCATACACATATCATTGCATTGATAACATAGTGATAACGTGCATTTACCCAGTGTTAGGTTTTAGTGATGATTGTGGCAAGTACGTCAGTGTTCGTGTATAAGTGATTAAGTGAAAGTGATACGTACTTGTACACAATCAGAGAACCTTATTATTATATTGCATTGTCGACGTCTGTGGGACACGTGTACGTGTGACTATAAGTGGTATGGGACACTTATGGAAGCTCTTGCACGGGTGTCACAGATAAGGCACCAGACACTGTCATTTATCTTAGGTATTAGTCGGGATGTGCTTGATGGAGGTCCTGCCTCCAGTTCTTGCGCAGACTTGTCACAGACCGATTGGTATTTAGGGTTATGGTTGGCGTTTGATGTAGACCACGGGGTGTGGGGTAGTTTGAGTGTGAGTTCAACAGAATCTCGGAAGTCCCATGCCGGCTTATATATTTAGGGAGATATATGGAGATTTACAGGGTATGTGATTATCACCGTGATATACATGTTGGGCCCGTGGTCTCTTGCCCTTGGGTGGAGGACACTCGCGAGTGGTTGACTCTCACACTTGGACTGACGATAGGCTTAGTGACCTATACAGTGAGACTTAGAGATTGATAGGGATACTGGCATTGATATATCTTACTTACTGTGTTGACATACGTGGCATATCACTCTACTGCTTTTACTGTTCCGCTGCATTGCTTACTACATGTTCATATCCATACTGCCATTGATCTACTGTTATATATACCTATTACCATTGTTAAAATTGTCACATGATTTCATATATATTATATTGTTATTGTGTCGCTCTGATGACCTGAGTATGCATGCTCAGTGTGAGGAGAAGATTTAGCCTGGACTAGATGCACTTCACGGACATCTTGTTTAGCTATCCAGGGTTATACTCTTTTGTTTCCCATCAGGTCAGTTCTTTACATTGTTTGGTTTCAGTTACTGCATTTCTCATTACCTGTGTGTTATTTACTGTTTACCATGAAAAACTAGAAGCCGAAGTGTGACTATGGCAGGACATTTCCTTGACCGTAGGAGCATGGCTGGCCTTGTCAACTCCTCGTATTCCGTATTTTGGGAAGCGGGGCGTGACACACAAGATGTAAATTCAAACTGATTTAAATATGCATCTAAATGCAACTTAGCTAGTCGGGTCGCATTGATATGACCTAGTCTACAATGCCTCAAGAAGAATTCGTTCATTTCTGAACTCTTCCTCTTGTGTGTGTTCTGTACTTTAAGAACTGTGGTTTGATTTAGAACGTATATACTTTTAGATAACGTGTCTGAACCGATCAACTCTTGATATAGGAAATGTTCAAAACATTATCCAACAATACAAAATTATATCCTTCTTTACTAAATAAAGAGACTGATATGATGCTGTATATCAGGTTCGGTATCTAATAACATTCGTTTAGAATCAATGTATTTTGGTAATACATGGTGATAATTGCCAACAGATTTGGCTGCAACACTTGCACCGTTTCCAACTCTTGAAACTTATCATCCGTTCTCAGTTCTCTATCTTTCTGTAGCCGATGTAATAGATTACATATGTGGGATCCTGATCCGGTATCTCATACCCAGGACGTAAAGGATACTGAGAAACAGTTATCTGTAATGAACACACCCAAAGAAGATGCATCATCATATACTTTCTTCGTTTGGGCGGCACGGGAATTCTGGTAATTCCCTATTTCCTGCTCGGTCTTATAACAATTATAAGTTGGAGCGGGACCAACGTTCCCCAGCTCAGTATAACAAGCGAGTTCGGTCAATACATCCATATTATTATCTTAATTAAGGCGTGACATGGTCGCTACCTGGAGAGAGAGAAGAAAACACTCAGCGTATGCTCTTGCAAGATTAGATTGGTTATTAATATATCTAATCAGGATAGCTCCCACTGTTTTTATCAAATCTTCCTTCAAACCCTAAAAGGAAAGACTAGCCGGGATTAATTACACCCTACAAGTTCGCCAATCTTTCAGCCAGGCCAGTGCCGGTACTTTGAGGGAGGTTCCCCGTGCTTTCGCACGGACCTAATTAGAATAAACCTCGTTTTCCCAGGGGCGTAACCTCATTGACATCTTTCTAGACACCTACTTGATCGGCTAATTGTAATGTGTAAAACTCTCCCAGGAGTAACTCTTACTCACAGTGGGTATCGGGATTCAACTATCTCATAGAAGGTATGCAATCTCATTGCAAGTTTCAACACTTGAAACTCCCGATAATTGTTTTTACCCCTAGTACTTATGACCTTAAGCACTAGTGAAGTTCTACCCGTCATTTCATAATTAATTAGACCCACCCACATGACCCTCAACTATGGTCGACATAATCACATGACTGTCCTAATTAATCGCATCATATGCTGTGTAGGAAGACATCACTTAGCTACCATACACTACGCCTTAACTATGGTCGACATACGCATCACGAATACTAAGTACTCTACTTCCTAAAATAACGGAGGGCTATGACAGGTTTTTAAGAAAACCTTTTGCGTAATTAACTTGATATCGTTATAGAATCAAATGATTTAAATGGAGTGTCTTTTAGGCTTTTTGCTAGTTTCGCTAAAGAGGTCATTCCCGGTGAAGAGATCTCGGCTCTTTCCTCGTCGAATGAGGTGCAGGATATTCACAATACCACTATGCAAAACAAGAACTAGAAAAGTAATCAAAAGACGAAACCGAGGGTTGTCGCATCTGCCAGTTATTGCTAAAGAGGTCACTCCCAGTGAAGGGATCTGGCTCTTTCCTTATTGAATAAGGTGCTGGATATTCTATAAGAAATACAGCTATGCAAAGCAAGAACTAGAGCTACCTGTTTTTGAAAATTCGATTCCATAATATCTTTAGGTTTATTTTCTTTCATTAATCTCATTAATGAAGTCCTATTTATTATGCTTCACAAGCATCACATTTGAAATGAAAGCAACAATATATATATAATTATATCTCATATATATATTATATAGGCATTCATTTGAACATATCAAAATGATCACATCACAGAGCAGCAGAAGATAACATATGGAATATTGGATATACTAGGATTTCCGGGTTTTAAATTAAGCCTGTATAAAACACAGATTCCACGGTCGTGATGAATAGCCAATCCCACATCCCTAGACCCCTTCGAGAGCGGTAAGCAACCCTACCAATTCTAGAGTTAGGAGACCCGGTTTCGACTCCTCAAGATGGTCTCCCACTGGACCCTAGAACCCGGTTACTTGTGCTCCCCGCCTTGGGTCTATCCTAATGCGGAAAAGTAAATAATATACAATGGTGACATCATGCTCAACCCGGAAGTGCCCCAATAAAAGAATATTATATACAATGAATTTTACATGAATGAAAATGAAAAACTCTCATCTCACGTAAAACCCCGGTTATTCAAACACGACGATCCAATATAACATATCACAGCAACACATAACATCACATGTCATCAACGTAAGTAAATGTGTGTATCCCAATTGTCGTTGACATATAGCATCGAAACCGGCGATACACCACATATTACACTTACGATCACAGAAAAGAAAGTGAAAAACTACAACATTTGGAATCCACAATCTTCTTAGACATCATAAATCCGAAATATCACATACTTCGCATTTCATACCTAACTGTATGAATTCCACATATTGTATCATATTACAGAAAAAACTAGACGATGTTAAACATTCCGATCGAATCAACAAACACTCAAAATTTCCCAAAATGCTCAACACTTGAGCGTAGTTTATAAGTATCCATCACATGCCACAGTGGCAATGAACCAGCCGTAGAAGGGTCAACCAACGCTTCACTTATGGCACCACTAAACTACCACAAACCTCAGGGTTTAGTGGCGGTTTTGACGGTCACAAAATCGAGTTAAGGTTTTGTTCTTCTAGAGGGTTCACCGAATCACTTGCACGATATTTGAATGTTATTTAACTAAGGAAAAATCCAATACTTGGAAATTTTCCGGCAGGGGAAAAAGTGAGTTATTGATATCCGTTCGAACTTTTTAACAGTGTCTAAACAATCCAAAACAAAGCTAGAATTGCGAATACGAAACACTCCGAATTGCCTTTATAGTAAATAAAAATCTCATGCAAATTTAGCAAAAATAAACAACACCTGAAGTACCAAACCCCAAAGACTTGAACACCACCCAAAACCCAAACCCTAGCTCACCTAAAAATCCGAGCAGGCCGGATTTTTGTGCCTTCTGGCCGGCCAAAATCCGAGCAGGGGGTGGGTTTTGGTGTGTGTTCATATTGTATCTTATACAACATTCTGCAACTGTTTGAAAAAAATTTTGACACCAGAAATAACTCGACAGAAACTGGGGTTTTGCATCGGATGTATCGGAGTTGTTTCGGTCTCGTAATCCTACACTTATCCGTCTTATTCTCTAGCTAGGCTCTGATACAACTGTTGAGTTTCCTAGCAGGCAGAAAGGTTTCGGGAGGCATCGTCTATGCTAAATTCAAAAATTTGCCGTTCTAGCTAACCCTAACTATGAATCGTTAACTAGAAATCGTACGGAAAACATATGCAAACACTTTGCAACTAAAAGTGAGCAAGGAATACAACCTTTGTAGACCGGTCCTTCACTTCAAATAGCTCCATGTAGTAGTCCCCTTCGCTGCGATCGTGATCTCCGGAATCTAGAGAGGCACCCTAGAAGAAACGAACATGCTTCTTTCGAAGACTTCGAGGCCGAAGATGATCTACGTCGAGGAGGCACTAACCTAAGCTATCTCTTCGCTAATTATGAAATTAGTGAAGCAAACACTCTATACTAAATGGAAAGTAGTAGAGAATGATGAAGTAGGAAGTGGGCTCTCTTTAGATTTAGTTTTCTCACAAGAAATCATCACTTTCCATTAAAGCTAGAAAGCTTGAGAGGAAGAGGAAGAAGAAGATGAAGCAAGTGATGAATGAAAGAGATGAACTCAAGAGGTTATAAATGCAGCCATGGTAATCAAATAACATGCCTAACCATTGTAGAGAATAAACCATGCACTATGGTTAATGGTTGGGTTGAATAAATATCTTAAACTAGACAAAAGAGTTGACTTTGTCAAAGCTTATCCAAAAGCTTTTGTGCAAGCTTAACCATGATAAACTCACACTCTTTTGAATTAGCTTAACAAAAATAAAAACCCTAACTTAACCCAAGCATGATATAAGTCTCATACATCCATGTTGCATGTATAACCTAGCATGGCACACTTATATATATCACATATATACATTTTGTGCCAAAAAGGAAACAATACATATATCACATATATGTAAAGTATATCAAATGTGAGAAAAGAAATCCTAAGTGAGCTAATACTAGTTAATGTAATGTAATATATCAAATATATAATTATACATTAAATTATTAAATCAACACTTGATTTAATAATCCGGCTATATCACATATAACCGATTAATATCACTATGTAACATCTTATCGAATTAACACTTGATCCGATAACCCGGGTATATCACATATAACCAATCATGTCACATATCGCGAGAATAGAATGCGGTATCACATACACGCATTAATCTCGGTTCCGAACATATCACATATGCGCTCCTACTCCGTTTCGCTTGAGCCAGGAAACTTCTGTGTAGGACTCTAAAGACTCGTCAATACGCCGGCAGTAGGTGATGCTCATATCAAACACCTACAAGCCACAAGCGGTCTGCTAAACGTAACGGCCATCCGGGTATTGAGCGATCAGAAGATCAACAAGCAAGCCTGCTCGTACTCCTGCGAATCCAATCAGTAACACTACCGTGCAGTCCGGTCTTTTCATCTAATATGTCGCATATCACAGCCTGGGGGTAGTGTAACGTCAGACCCCAATAGTCTGATAAGTCATGTCGATGCAAGGTCCATAACGGTTCGAGAAACTACTGATAACACTTACCAGTAGATCTCAGCAACCCTGGCCAGGGATTTTCTGTTATGGCCAATCGAGCATAGCGCAACATCAACTCCCTATACCGGGAGAGACGAAACCCCTCCTATCACTCATCACCTCTATGTGACTCGGGACTGTACCCAAAAGACACCATTTTGCACGTTCTCTTGAACGTGGTAAGGTGGAAATCAAAGCATAGTGAGAATCACACAAGACTCTATGACGATCTCGGGTCTACAAACTAACCTGTACCAGTGTCACCAGAGACTGCCATCTGACGTGAGGTATAATACCATCTAGGAGTTCTCGGAGAGTCCGTTCAGTGTACCCAGTCTCCACTGAGCACCCGTATACCATCTCTGATGTCCAACACCAATGGATATGGGATTATCCATCGCCCATCATATGGGTCGAGAAGCGTATACGCCAATCTACTCTGGAGTATCGATGCCCTGTCTCGATACTCTCTCGACTAGGAACAGTTATAGGATGTACTCGTTGACTATACTGGCCCCCCTAGTATGATCTGCATCATAGTCCCAGTAGTCAAGTACATATCCTAAGGGCTTTATCAACATGTGAGAGCAAGACAGTAAACCAATACAAGTTCACATGTTAAGATAAAGAACAACCGGATAGCATACTATCATGTCGAGCAAGAAAGTCCTCCTTATATATGTCCAAGCATCCACTACAATATACATCCCATGTACAGTAATGGCCTCTAGGGTATACATATAACTAACAATCATCCACTTGCACTAGGGCCATCTGTTGTAGTATCTCATACCCAACAATCAGCAGTGGTTGTAGTATTTCATACTCAACCATCCCAAAATCTTTCAAATAGTATTTGGGGAAGCAGGCCTTGGTGAGTGGATCCGCCATGTTAACCTCCGTGTCTACTCTCCTAACTTCGATCCCCGGAGATCAAACATCTCCCTGATCAGGTGATACTTGCCTCAAAATATGTCTGGATCTCTGATGGGACGGGTGTTCCTAGGCCTAAGCCACAACTCCATTGTCACACAATGGTAGGAACGAAGTTCATCTCATGAACAAGTGTACATCCAGACTATTTCTTTGGTAGCATCCTTGGTAGTGATGTATCCAGCCTTTATCGTTTAGTAAGTCACGGTATCTAGCTTGGAACTCTTCCAACACACCGTTCCTCCAGTGAGGGTAAAGACAATGCCTGTGACTGACATTCAGTCGTCCTTATCACCCTTGAAATTTTCCAGTGATTTTCCCCAGGATCGATTGATACCATCTCACTACACCTAGTGAGAATCCTAACATCCACTTAGATCTATCTCATAGATCCAAAACCCAGGATTTAGGAGGTATCACCTTGATCCTATATGGAGAATCCTTGTGATAAGAGGAGATTGAACGAGTGTAGCATGGGAAACTCCTTTCCTCTCAAGAGTATGTCATCCACGTACAATACGAGGATCACCACCATATTCCCTACTACCTTTTTGTATATACAAAATTCATCTACAATTTTGATGAAGTCAAACGCTTTGAATACCACATCAAAACAGATGTTCCAACTCCGCGAAGCCTGCTTTAACTCATAAAGCTTCTTGTACACGTTTTCGCTGCTCCCACTGTCTACGAAGCCCTCTGGCTGTGTACTTATAGACGCTGTCTTCTAAATCACTATTTTAGAAAAGCAGTCATGACACCCAACCACCAGATATCGTATTCATGGTATGTAGCAATGGTAAGTAGGATCTGAATGGACTTAAGTATAGCTACTGGAGAAAATGTTTCATTATAAACCACACCTCATCAATGACGAGAACTTTTTACAACAAGTCTAGTTTTGAAAGTCTCAACTTTTCCATATACACCAAATAATCTTCTCAGGATATACTTGCTCCTGATGGGGATTTAACTCTTCAGATCTAGCAACCAAAGTCCATATTTTATTGGTGTATATAGATTCCATCTCAGATCACATAGCATCCAGCCATTCTCACAGAGTCCCCACTTCTGATGGCCTGCTCGAAACTAGTTGAGTGATCATCTCATGGTGCATTCCTCGCTCCCACTGTCATAGAGAAAACCGAAGTATTTCTCAGATGGATGAGAAACCCTACTAGATCGGCGGAGAGGCTGAGATTCGTCGGGAACTATTGAACCCTACTCAAAGTCGTCATGTTTTGAGTGAAAAATGCTTCATTTGCACTCAAAATATCTGACTGCAGCTTAATTCTAATTTGGCAAAGGCGACAGCACGAAGCCCAAACTTTTATATATTAAAATAAAGAATAGTTATAAAAGAAAATAATATATATTTAGCCAAGATCAAGACCGTTAGAAGATCAATATATAGCTCAAGATGAGATTTTAAAAAAGGAAGGTGATGTGTTCCAACTATGAGCTGTTGATCCTTAGTATCAAATAACTTTTGATGAAAAGTTTGGGTATTTATCTCCCTGTTTCTATAAAAAAAATTCATGAACCACTTGCATTATACCTTTATCTTCAAATTTAACTAAATATAAAACTATCTTCAACATTTTTCTTATGAATTTACCTATAATATTGCATATTTATTTCAAAAGGCAATATTTAATTAAAAAAATTGTTTCCATTATGAGATTTCATACTGAAAAGAGCAAACAACATTTTTTAAGAAGAAGAAGAAGAAGAAGAAAATGAAGATTAAATATCACTTCTTCAAAACTTTGCAACCAAATGTTCAATCTATTTCCTCTATACACATGAAGACAGATAGATACCCAAATAGTGAGAAAAGAAGTTCTCTCAAAATCTAGCATTTGTTAATTGTGAACTCAAAGTAAGGGAGAGATCAACTTAATTGATATATTTTTGCTGTACAAAAGGAATATCATTCACCATTAATTTACAAAAATTAATAAAGAAATCAACAAAAACAGATCCTTGGTAGATACTGAATAAACTTAACAATTTTTAGCCAAATACACAATTATCAAAAAAAAAATTATATCATCATTATCTCTGGCTGTTCAATATCCTTTAGAACTCCCCTTTGAGCTACACACTTACAATTAAGAATCACAAAATGAAGTATCATCAACCACTTCCAAATCTTGAGGACTGTTTGGCAAAAGAAAAAAAAAAGAGAGAAAGAACAACAATAACCAATTAGGGTATTCATGCATATAGGAAATAAAGAAACTAAATAAAAAAATTAGCATCAAAATTTATATCTGAATAAATATGATAATTACTAACATCGATTTTTTCCCCCTTATCCTTTTCTTGGGAAAAGCAAAGCAAGAAGCTCGGCCGGCTACTTCAATTTGTGTGTGTGCATGCGTGCATGCGTACGCAAGATTACTAAAATGTTCCATAATGGAAATGGAATAAATGATAACAAAAAGAAATAAGCCTGTTTACAAGTAATAATGTGATATTGAAATAGTTTGATATCGATAGAGCGGACTGAAAAAGAAAACCTGAACCTGTCGTCTAAAGCTTTTACCTTGGGAGGCGCTGTAGTTTTCGATGTTTGCGAGCTCGCATCGGTTGCAACATTTTTCTTGTCAAGAGGCTTTATTATCTCAAACGAACACAAAAGCGATCCATCTATCGTCAACAATGCACCAACGTTATCGAACTCTCCACAATAATTCGGAGCAGAGAATATCGTAACCAGTCGCTTGTCCGCAAAAAACTCATATCCATCCTCCACCACCTGAGAAATTGAAGTGTTAGAGAAACAAAATACTAATCCAGATAAAAAGTTAAAATATAAAGTTATTTATTTAGACTAAATTAGAATAGATTACCCTAAACTATGGTTACTTTTCACTAAACTACCTTAAAGTTTTTACTTTAAGAGCATTTTCCGACTAAAATAAACCTCAAGTGTAGCAGTTTAAGAGAGCTTACTATATAGTAAAAAAAACATTAAAGATAATTAAGGATACTTTCAGGGTTATTGAAAGGATCACGCGGTAGACAGTCAACCTATAACAACTTCAGAATTTTGATACAGTAAGAGATACTCCACTAACTACTCACCTGATGAGCACGACAAAGGAGATCGATATCATGCTTGTTCAAGAACTCGACAAGCTTATCCGCCCCAAAAGTACAAGAAACCCCTCTATCACTCAACCCCCACCCTTCAATCTTTGCGTCCGGATCCGACCAAAGCAAGTCACAAAGCAAGCCCCCATCAGGTACCTCCGTAGGCCTTTCAATCTCGTCAATCTCATCGAAACTATTGAGTTCCGGTGAGAGCCCACCATGCATACAAAGCACCTTCTTATCGATTAGGGCAACCACGGGAAGACAATTAAAACAGTCTGTAAATATTTTCCAGAGACGGACGTTGAATCTTCTTTTGCACTCGTCGTAGAACCCGTAGACTCGGTTAATTTTCGCGTCCTCGTGGTTTCCGCGTAATAGATAGAGCTTGTTGGGGTGTTTTATTTTCAATGCTAAGAGGAGGCAGATTGTTTCGAGGCTGTGTTTCCCTCGATCGACATAGTCTCCGAGGAAGAGGTAGCTCGAGGTAGGAGGGTAGCCACCGCGTTCGAATATGCGGAGGAGGTCGATGTATTGCCCGTGTAAATCGCCTGAAATTTATATGAAAATTTAAGAGAAGTATAGAAACACGCACCATTGTCATCATTTATAGATTAAATTTTTTGATGAAAATTGACCCTGGCAATATAATTCACAACCTAAAACAAAATCCTATCAATAAAAGTTAAAGTTATCCAAATGACACAAAATTTGAATACCTGAATCGCGAAACAACATGAAGATTAACAAATTTAGTTATTATATAATGCGTTTGCAGAATGAAATCGAAGAAGGTAATTAATTGAAAACCAAGCAGACCACAGATTTTGATGGGAGCATGGAGACGCAGAAGATTGGGCTGAGACATGAAGACTTTCTTGGCCTGCACACAGAGGTGGCGGATCTCGGCCTCGGAAAGCTGAACCTGCCGTCCTTTGCCCTCGACCAATCTCTTTACGACGTCGTTGACGTCGGTCTCTTCCATTAAGCCGGAAGAATTCGATGAAGCCATTCAATTTATTTTTTGACTTGTTCTTTTTTTTTCCCTCCTTCTCTCCTGAAATTTTTGCACCAAAAGAGAGAGAAAGACGTAGGACACCAATGTTTTGTTAGGAACGTTGGAAGAGGTATTGGAGACATTCAATCAGGACCTGTGGTGTTTGCAGGTACGGGTCTGGTAATGGATCTCTATTCGGGTTCAAACCAAATAAGATTTGGTCCAGAATGTTGTAATCATCTTTTTAATGAGTCCACATTTGGCCTGTTTAAAATAGTGTTTTGATATTAAAGGCCTAATACCAACTGTAATTCAAAATAAAAAAAATAAAAATTCCCCCTCATTTTGAGGGAAAGAAAGTTAATGGAAGATAGAGTCAAATTAGAATATAAAATTCTTTTGGAAAACCCATGTCAATATTAAATTGGATAGGACATGTATAATTCAAATGTGCATCCTTTTCGGCCAAAGTTGGTGCATCGAGCTTATATCAACAAAAAAAATATACCGAGCAGGTGTCAAGAATGCCTCACGACAGCCTGTTTGACCAATGGGATGACCCGTAAAACACTAGTCATGGATTTATCATTTACTACAAGCTGAAAAATTACTCGTACCAACCAATTCCGTTTAAAAATGACACTGTATCGACCCGACCCGTGAGTTCATGATTTATACCTTGCCCTTATCTAAGCACTACTACAATAAGGGGCTGCCCCTACAGCAATAGTAATCCGCAGGAGAAACTTTTTACTACCCCTACGAATTAATCCGTATGTCCATAGGGTTGTCCTTAAGGTGCCTTATGTTTTAATTAAAAAATATTAAAATGTAATCTTTTATTTGGCTTTACGGAGCCGCAAAAGAAAGCCCTACGGATTAATCCGTAAAGGCAACGATGAGTTACTTATAAAAAAAATAAAGCTCAATAATTCCCCGTCGTCATCCCCAAAATTTCCCTCTCTCTCCCGTGATCGATTCCTGTGCGCGCCTCCTCACCACCACACCTCGTCGCCGGTACACCCATCGTCGACTTCGTCGTCGTCGTTGGCCGCACCACAGTCGTCGTCGACTTTGTCTCGTCGTCCACTGTGTCTCATAGAGCTCAGTAATTCTCCCGTGAGCTCGTCATCGGTTGTGTCTCGTCGTCGTTGGCCGCACCACAGTCTCCCGCCGGCAAAACTACTCTGAGGTGAGTTAATTTCCATTTCCCCTTATAATTATGCTTTTTTGTATTAATCTTTATTTTAGGTTAGGATTATGGTTATAACTATTTCAGTGTTAATTGGGGGTTAATTAGGGTTAGGGTTAAGGTTAATTAGTCAAGGTTCGGTTTAGGGTTAGGGTTAAGGTTCGGTTTAGGGTTAGGGTGAATTATGTGGGGTTCTGGTTAGGGTAGCTTTGGGTTAATTTGGGTTGGGGTTTGGGTGATAATTAGGGTTAGGTTAATTTGTGTTAGGGTTTGGGCTAAAGTTAATTTAGGTTAATTAGGTAAACTAGAGTGTATTTGTATTATGGTATTGATTAGGGTTAGAGTTAGGTTAATTGGGTTAATTTTGGGTTTATTAGGGATAATTTGAGTTAGAGTTAGGGTTAATTTGGATTAATTGGATTAATTTTGGGTTAATTAGGGATAATTTGAGTTAGGGTGATAATTATGGTTAATTTGGGTTAGGGTTTATGGTGCACTAGTTCATTCAGTAGGATACTCGATGATAACGTAAATGTACTATTTTACCGTAAACGCAAGAAAAATTTACCCTAAACTAAAAACTTCGAACCCTTAACAACGAAATGTAAACGTAAAACTTATTCAAGTTAAATGTTCAAATTAAAACCAATATATGATACTCGATTATAATATGAAACATTCATATTCTCATCGATACTTATATGTGAAAATCAAAGCGCGACTTAGTCCCCGTCTATCGGTTAACATACGTCTGATATTCATCGTGACTTAGAACTATACGAAAGTTGTTAAATATCGGACGGTATAGTTCAGTACTAACAATTATCGTGTAGTCTATGTGACGAGAAGATTTAATCGTATAATAACCGATAGATTTGTCCAGTGTGGACAAGTTAGGAATGCATAAAGCAAACACCTGCATTCACTTGTGTTTTCATTCGTTTCGAGTTATTTCGTCGGTACTTTTCCGCTGGTTCTCCATGTACGAAAATAAATCAGATGTTCATTTCAACGTTGTTTCACAGCGTTGAAATGATTATCTATTCTATTACAGTGTACTCGGAGAATAGCGAGGAGGTGCTGCCGAAATTTACTCGAAACGAATGAAAGCACAATCGAATGAGTGTCTGCTCTATACATTCTTAATGGGATAGAAGCCTACCCCAAACAGCCGAAACACACATATACATCACGAATACACAACAAACGCACACACAAAACACATACACACTAACAACCCTAAATTTAAGCGAAATCATAAATTGAAACACATATACAAAGAATAAAACTCATACTTGGGTATCTTCAAATCTAACTTTGTTTATCGATAATTTATTCTTTTCAACGACAAACTTGCATTTACGGATTTTCTTCTTTGTCAGTAACCATCGCGTTCATAGATTTCTCAATATAGTCATCATAACCTACAATTTATAAGTTATATTGTCTAACATGGCCCATAAGTACATCAGAGTTAAGAACTGGATGTACATGGATTTGCAACAATGTATGCAACCTAATTTTGTCGCAGGAGTTGCTGCTTTCATTGAATTTGCACGCGCACATAATAAGATCGTGTTAGAGAAGATTCTCTGCTCGTGCGATAGATGTGGGAATAAGTACTGGCAGAAGATAGAATTCGTAGAGCTTCATATCGTTAAACATGGTTTTACTAGACTTTATACAACTTGGCTATATCACATGGATGGAGAAGAAGAAGACAGTAATGCGGCAAAAGAAAAAGGAGAAGACAGTAATGCGGCAAAAGAAGAAGGAGAAGACGGTAATGCGGTAGAAGAAAAAGACGGTAATTTCTTTCCAGGAGAAGAAATGGATGATATGATAGAGTCTGTCCTTGGTGATAGTATTCGTACCGAAAATGATATTCCTTCCGGTCAAGGACCGCGTGCGGATAAGTATGAAAAGTTCATGAATGATGCTAAAAGACCAATTTATGAGAATGTAAAGTATTCCACCCTATCATGGTCCGTCCAACTTTTCCAGATGAAGTGCCTAAATGGATGGAGCAACAAGTCATTCACGATACTTCTAAAGTTCTTGAAAGATCCTATGCCTCCAGAAAATAGCGTGTCCGACAGCTAGTACGGAGCCTAGAAGATGATGTCTAATTTGGGTCTGAAGTATGAGAAGATTCAAGCATGTCCCAAAAATTGCGTGTTGTACCGGAAAGAGAATTCGGATTTGAAAGAGTGTCCAACATGCGGAGAACCCAGGTATAAATCGAAAGAATCTGATAAGAATCTCGATATATCTGTCAAGATAGTACGATACGTTCCCATAACACATAGGCTGCAGAGACTATTCAGGTGCAAGAAAACAGCCGAGGCAATAATTTGGCATCACCATGCTCCTCCAAGTGAAGATGGAAAAGTGAGTCATCCAAGAGATTCACCGGTATGGAAGGATTTCGATAGGAGGCACGAAATATTCAGTAGTGATTCTCGCAATGTCAGGCTCGGACTCGCTAGTGATGCTTCTGCCCGTTCAACTATATGGCTGGAAACCACAGCATATGGCCCATTGTAATGATAGTTTATGATCTGTCGCCTTGGTTGGTTATGAATAAATTCTACTATATGATGCCTCTTATTATTGACGAACCAAACTCACCGGGAAACAATATCGACGTCTATCTCCGACCTCTGATCGATGGGTTAAAATCTTTATTCATTGATGGTGTAGAGACTTACGATACAAACACAGATACAATCTTCACACTGCGTGCAGCTTTAATGTGGAAAATTAATAACTTTCATGCATATGGAATGCTATCACGTTGGTCCGTACATGGTCACAAAGCATGCCTTTATTTCCATCAATATACAACATCGAAATTCTTGAATTTTAGCAGGAATGTTTGTTATTGCGGTCATCGGTGTTTTCTGCCATTAGACCATCCCTACAGGTTAGACATTATTCACTTTGATGGTCATCAGGAGCTTCTTGGGCCTCCAGCCTCATTTTCCGAAGAGGACATGACTGCTCAATAAGATGGTTACAATAATGTGACCTCCGAGATAGATCCGGCAAAACAAGTCAAACCAACCTACTGGAACAAGTTAAGGATTTTCTACGAGCTTCCGTACTGGTCAACAAATTTAGTGCGTCATTGTCTGGACGTCATGCACATAGAGAAGAGAGTATCCGAGCACGTACTCAACTTGCTTTTTTGTAAAGACGGAAAATTGAAAGACAACCTCCGTGCTCGGATGGATCTTCAGGACTGGGAAATTAGAAGTGAATTCATCCTAAACCGATAGCGGGTAAACCAGGCAAGTTTGTACTTCTCAATGTCGCGTATCATATGTCATAACCGGAGAAGAAAAGGTTTCTGCAGGTATTACATGATTTAAAAGTTCACACAGATTTCTCAGGATCATTTAGTAAGAAGATAAAAATTGTGAAAGGCAAGATCGATGGACTGAAAAGTCATGATCACCATGTTATTATGGAGTATCTTCTCCCATTAGCCCTCAGAACTTCCCTTCCCGAATCGGTTGGTCTAGTAATCAATGACCTTTGTTGCTTTTTTAGATAATTCTACGGCAAAACCCCGGATATTGTGACGCTGGAGAATTTAGAAAATTCTATTTCATTGGTATTTTGCAAGCTTGAGCGTATTTTTCTACTGTCATTCTTCAATATCATAATACACCTGACGGTTCATCTTGCAACCGAGGCTAAGTTAGCCGGACCGGTATAATATCAATGGATGTATCCCGTCGAAAGGTACATGGAATTTTTCGTTTCACGTAATTTGTAAAATTATTGTTTTCCTATATGCCCGTATTTATTTATTTAATATATTTTTCTTTAGATAGCTCTACACTCTAAAAATTATATACGCAGTAGAAATCGATCAGAGGTTTCTATTATGCAAGGTTATCTTCTAGATGAAATAATCACATTTTGTTCCCGCTATCTGGATGAAAACATTGAGACGAAGCTTAACCGGTCTCGGAGAATTCAGGATGGGCCATATGGTAAAACTGATTATAAAAGAATAGACACTATGTTTATCAACAAGATATACCGGTTTATCCTTCTCAATAGCGTATGTCTTGAAGAAATTAGAGAGTAAGTTTTTTTGGATTAATTGTTATATTTGTATTTGTGTGTGTACGAAATGATATAATATTAATATCATAATTTATTGTTGAGAATGAAAATCATTTTAATGAAGTACGTGAGGGGCATCCTGATTGGAATGATGAACGATTGGAAAAATATCATCAGGATAATTTTTGCGATTGGGTTGCAGATCATATAAGTTGTTCGAATAACATATTATTGCTACCCGTCATAATCTAAACTTATATCATTATGTAATTTTCGTAAACTTTGTTTTGTCAGATCCACGATCCGAACTTATCTGCATCATTAGAGAGTGATTCAAGATGTTTAGCTCAGTTTTCTAGTATGGAGGTTGCATGTTATAAAGATTCAGTGTCCTTGGATACAAATTTGAAGTTAAGGACATAAAAACATCTCAAACCACTCAGAATAGTGGGATTGCGACGGTAGGATCAGATGGTATGATTTATTATGGATACTTAAATTGCATACTTGGTATCCAATATTCCGGACGATCAGAACCGTTTTATATATTTCAATGTACTTGGTACGATACACGAACCGATACGGATAAGTGGAGAAACAATCTCGGGATTTGGAAAGATGAATATGGATTGACTAGTGCGAACACACTTAGATTTTACGGTCAGGACGATCCATTTATCTTTCTGAACCAAGCGTTCCAAGTATACTACTCACAGTTCTTGAAGCATCCTGGATGGAGTGTCGTATGTCGTTGGAAACTCAGGAATGTTTACGATGTCCGAGGACAACGATGAGGATGAAGAAGAGAGAAGACTTAGAGTGCTCCGACCGTCTGTTTCAAAAGACGGGTTATATTCGGCTAATCATGAAGTTACGTGGGTTAAAAATAATATCGATGATGAAATTCAAGTAGATATGTCTAATGCGTCCATGAAACGAAAAAAGTTATCAGTAATGTTATATTATTACTTCACATTTCTACGATCTATACATATATTGAATGCATATGTAATGATTGTACTCTTATCTAAGTTTGATGATGATGGCGGGAGCAACGAGGGGCGGTAGGAGTACCAGCTGCGGCAGAGGCATAGCGGTTCTTCCGTCCAGAGAGCTGCGTAGGGAGCTTGAAAGAGCTGGTCTTGCAGCCCGATCGGAGACCCCTTCGGATGACTCCTTCGGTGTGGGCTTTGCCACACCTCTCGGTATATTGCACGCATATTCATTTTGAATGTAATATTATACATATACACGCATATTTATTTCAAAATTACTTATATAGTCAATATTTAATTGTCTATCTGGTGGTGGTGCGTCCACATCAGAGGCAAATGCCACCACCACACCTACATGTATGTTTATATATATTATAGTGTATGCATATTGATTTAGAATGTTATATCATAAATATACACACATTTTTTTTCTCTTACTTAGATAATCATTTTTTGATTGTCTAGCTGTAGGTGGGGCCTCCACATCTCAGGCAGAGGCCACCACCGCACCTGCGGGTATGTTTATATATCCTATATTGCATGTATATTGATTTAGAATGTTATATTATTGATATACACATTCTTTTTGCAATTACTTATATAATCTATTTTTACCTGTCTAATTATAGGTGGTGCGTCCACATCTGGCGCAGGGGCCATTCCCATTACTTCCATACCCTCCGCTCAGTCTGCAGGTTAGTATGAATAAATATAAAATATTTATTCATCTTACATATCCTCTAAAAATAAACATGAAGTTCATGTAATTTTATCGTCAATATTTATTTTCTAGTTGGAGGGGATGCGTCCACGTCCGGATCACCGGCTGTTCCTCGCCGGAGGAACTATCGTCCCACTCGTGCTGCTGCCCGGTCCCAGGCTCGTGCTGCTATCGCCGGAGGCATATATCGCACTTCAATTTTCGTTAAACCTTGATTTCTTAATACCACTTTGTCTTAATGTTACTTATCTTGATATTTTTTGTAGATGCAGTGCAGCCCCATCCCGAGAGGGGGACTCGAGGGCCGAATCAGTCCGACAGGATGAGGCCTGACAGAGCTAGGGGAAGGCAGCATCCCCCCTCCTCTTTACCCTCTATTATCGCTAAACCGGCGATTATGCCAAGAGGTTCGGACGGTATATGGGGGATAAGAGCCAAATCGTAAAAAAGTATCCACTTCACGTTTTGTGGGGCGATCAGCATCGGAGCTAATTTGCCCTCTTCTGAGATCAGACTCGGGTATTAATATATATTTTCATTTGACTTATTCAATATATTTATTATTATTTAACACTAATAATTTAAATACATTGTTTTTTCGTATTTGCAGTTGGATTACGACTTTTAGCCTATACCCGACCCTGATCACCCTGAGAGAGTGCTCGATCTTCACGCTCTGTTCCAGGGCCTGATGAAGAACATGCAATCAAAGGTCCGATACAATAAGAACGAGCTGAAGATCGACTGCTATTCCTTATGGATGGCGACCCCCGAGGCAGAGAGAGCAGCTCTCTTACATACTCCGGTTTTTGTGAGAGTCGATGTAAATACATGGCCTCTCTTGTGCCAATATTTTGTCTCTCAGCACAAACAGGTTTGTAATTTAAATTTAATTCATTGTTTAGTATGTAATTTATTTTTTGGTGTTGCTTAATTAGAAAACTAAATCTGAAAGTGTTGTGCAGAAACAAACCGATCAAAATAAGGAGAATAGGAAGTTGACGAAGAGGGGTCGCCATACTTATATAGGAGGCTTGAGGAACATTACTCGTGCCATGGAGGTATCGGTAAATTACAGTAGATCTATTTTGATATAATGTAATATTAAGAGTTATTTTATAATATATGTAAATTTTTTGCGAATTGCAGAGAGCTCAGACCCTGACGCAGGGTGGTACACCGAGCGTGCTGACCGCGTATCTTGCCATCCACGGCACCTCGACAGATCCCGCCACGGACGAGCTTCGATTCCCCGACACCGCTATCCAGAAGTACTGCGTAAGTGTTAATATTTATTCTAACAAGTTTGAAAATTTTGTTTTGAAAAGTTTAGATTTAAATGATATACTTATATTTTAATGGTTAATGTGGGTGTAGGAGCGGGTGGTGGAGCAGGTGGAAGCATCGGGGATCGATTTTACTGGACAGACTGATCCGATACTGTTGACCCCAGTCCTAGACGCCGCATACGGAAGACGCTACGGAGGTTGGGAGAGAGGCCGAAGACTCCTAGCAGGGCCCATATGAGGCTGGAATCCACTCTGGCGGTTACTTCCCCTACCCCCGTGAGGGACGTCTAGAGCATAACATTGCCTTGAAGACCACCGTCGAGGAGTTGAAGGAGATGGTATGTATACTATTTAATAGCAAAATATTATATCACATTATAGATAGTAATATTAGTAGCCTGAGCTTATTTGGTTGTAGACTTAGGTTTGATTACTCATACTTATATAAAACTATCTAATTAAAATAAACTACGGTTTTCCAAACTAGATACCCAAGCGAGGCCCAAGTCCCTAAGTATTCTTAGATTGGGATTTCGCAATAACTTGATAATGATACGAACTCGACTAAAATCTAATACACCGTTCTTACTCGTTTATTACACAAAATTTAACAGATGCGACAGGTTATTTCGGCTGCAGCTCCACATGCATCTTCTTCAGCTGCGGCCCCGCAAGCCACTATCTCGGCTGAGTTGCGCAGACCACTGCTGCAGCTCCACAGCCCTCTCAAACTTCCGTACAGTCTGCTCCTTCATTAGTCGAGTTTTTGACGACTCAGGGCTGCACCGAGGAGCAGATGCGTCAAATTACGGCGTTTATCAGAGGTGGAGGAGCTGGATCGAGCTAGGGTAGTTTTTTTAAAATATTTTTGAGGATGTATGTACTTCTCTGATACATATTGTATTTTTTTTGGATGATATAGGTTGTTGTTTGCTTGTTCACGATGATTTAGAATGATATCATATTCTGTTTGTTTATTTCTTTTATATATTATGCATGAGATGTTGATTATGAATATTTCTGTAATTGATTATATGATGTATATATTATTGTGAACATGGCGGGGAAAAAACAGGAAACTTTTTTTTCTTAAAAAAAGCCTGATATTTTGTCCATACGGATTAATCCGCAGGTCAAATGTTTGCCCCTACATAATTAGCCGTATGGACAAAATATTAGGATACCTGATATTTTTCCCCTATGGACTCAATGACAGGAGTAAAACTTGTCCCTATGAATTTATCCGTAGGGGCATTTCTCTGGATCTACGGATGTACCGTAGAGGCAAGTATTTTATTTTATAAACCAATAAATTAAAATATTTATCAGGCCTTACGGAGTAATCCGTAGGGATACGTGTCCCTATGGATTAAGGTGTAGGGGCAAGTATTACTCCGTAGAGGCATGTACCGGGCGAAAACTTGCACCTGCGGCCTTTGCATCTACTGGAGAATTTTATGTCCCTACGGCTATATCGGTAGGGACATATTGTAGCAGAGAAGAAAAGTCAAGTGATGTTTTATTTCATTTTTCAAGATAGGTATTATAAAATTTTCATATTAGTCATATATCATGAATGCTAAGGGTTCTTGAAAATGCACATATGAATGTGGTTAATCTTTAATTAAGATAAATAATCCATTTAAACTCCCCAAAAGAGTAAAACACAAATTCCTTTTCACTAAATTGCAAGACAGCTTCCAAAACTACCCAAAAAAAATAAAATAAAAACATCAGCTGCTCGTTAAATTGCAAACCCGTTCATGGATGACCCTTTTATTTTACATGGGTTATCCGCATACCCGCACGTCATATAGGGATAGGATAATGACACTAAAATTTAGCACCCGTCTATCTTTGGGTACTTTTACCCTATTCATTTTACCCATCACCTGCAACAACCCATCCGCGGATTACCCGACCTGTCCATTTAATACCTCTATCAACACCTAAAGTGAAAATAACCAATTTCACTCAAGAAGGTAGGGTGAAACTTGGTGGGGGTGGGGGTGGGGGTGGGGGCGGGTTTTTGACAATTGTTACATTCAATCCAAAATTTAGTAGTAAACTCGAAACCGTCCAAACTGGAGTTTGGACGGGTTTATAATGTATTATACCTATGTATTCAAGTTTCAAGCAGGGTTGGCCGGAGTTTGGTTTTAGGAGGACAGATAAGGTTTTGGAGGGTTTTTCGGGCGTGACCTATCATAAATTATTTTAAAAGATTGAAGATTTAAAACCTAATTAACGTTGAGTCCTACCAAATACATATAATAAATTATTCAGTGTCTTCTGGACACTTTTATAGTCGCTTACATTTGCAATGGTTACACATAGATTGTGATGAAATCAAAATAAATTTGGATGATTCAGTAAAAAAAAAAACCTCTTTACGGTAGGAGCTGAAATATATATTATGTCGGGACGACCGAGTATATGTACTTCAGGCCAAAGTATGGGGGCTTGTTGGGCTAACAATTTTGTTGGTTGAACCATCGATTGCTTGAGAGGCCGTTCGTGTTGCAGTTTTTGAGCCGCAAGCAACCAAACTTTGGTATGAGAGTGATCCTGTCTTGGTAATTGGATGGACATGATGAAATCTTACCGGCATTGCTAAGATGATGCTGGAGAATATAGAGGTGCTCGCTGTATTTTGAGTATCATATATTTCATGAAGGTAATGTGGATTATTTGGCTAATTCTGAAGCATTGGTTGGTGATGTCAGATAAAAAGAGATGACATTTGCAAGGGATTTATTGCAATTGGTCTGTAATGACTGAGAGGGATGTTTCTTCATAAGTTAAAAAAAAGCTTTTTATACCCCAAAAAAAAAAAAAAACAACTTCAGATTATATTTTACTAGTTTTTTGCAGATTCACGTGAGATTTTAAAAGCATAGTAGTTATTATTTATGGGTGGGATGGTTATTTTAGAAGCACTACAACATTTGAATGGTTATTATTAGGTTAAATTTTCAAATTATGTAATTTAAAATCAATTTAGTTTGATGATGAGATGTCATTCTAATTAATTTATTTTAATTTCGTTAAACAAAGTAGATTCATTAGGCCCTAGAATTTCAAATTTATAACCTCTTCTTCTTTAAATTAAAATAGTAGAGATAGGTTTATAAATTGAAATAAAAAATTGTGCGCACTAAATACAATACAATAAATTTTACTATATATACATTTCAACAATTAGAAATAAATGTGTTTGATGTACACTTTGGTTCAAGTCGGATTGAATATAGGAAGCTGGTTTAGTTGGGATCAACTTTATGATACATACATAGCGGTTTGTACTAAAGCACGTATCCAACCCACAGGATTTGAACATGAATTGGTATACAACGATCAAAAAACCTTGGGATGTAAGCAAATCTAACATGGAACGGTCATATGTGTAGCTATTAGTGGAATCGAAAATGGATACGAATAGGTATAGAAAATGAAAAATACTATCCGTATTTAATAAAAATCGAATACAGATACATATATTAATATAAAAAAATAAAATACACAATAAAGTTAAAAATTACCATTATACCGATATAGAACAGACATAGGTATTACTGTATCCTTATTCAAGTCCAGAAGACAGCATCAAAAATCCGGTGGCTATCAGCGAATGCAGATACAATTACAGATAGTCATCGGATTTTCATTATCTATAGTTGACAAAAATCAGTTACGACGGAGTTAGCTTGGATTATCCGTATCCGTTTACATCTCAGGATCATGTCCGGTCAAAACCGATCTGACTTGCTCCCTTCGTGAATATTCTAATACAAAACACTAATGGGCTTCCATTGATCAACCCCACCTGCAAGCACTGCAACAACGAGCCTGAAACAATATTACATCTACTATTCAGGTGCCCATATAGCCATCAGGTATGTACTGATCTACAATTACTTTTCAAAAATCCGTCGAAGAGATCTTTCTGGATTGGATAGAGCAAAGTGCCGGGCAGTGCTCCTTTCTATTTGGGACTGCATGGAAATTGTGGAGGCAAGGTGCAGTACGATTTTTGAAAAATCATGCCCCCTGTCGAAATGTTTTCTTGGTCGGGACTTGCTGGTTCCCTAGCTCGACATCGCTTTTCATAATCAATGTTGATGGGTCGGGGCGTGGAGTTTTCTTGGTAGGAGCGTTGGAGCTCTCGGGGGTTGTCGCAACAAACTTGGCTACTCTTTGCAGATCTGTAGGAAGATTGTGTGTGTTATCTGAACTGGAGACCTGAAAGGCTAATGCTTCTTTTGTCAAGATAATCTGCAAGCCTGTTTGTTTCTCTGTAAATGTGAAACACCTCAGAATTTAAAACCTGCAGCAATTTCCTTTCAGTTTTAACAATATACACCTGCTCCATGTAATTGCATTATGATCCTGAATATAACCAGCTAACAGCTTGGAGTCTGTTTCAACTATAATGTCTTTGATTTTCATTAAATGACACAGGAGAAGCCCATCCAACATAGCTTTTCCTTCTGCTTCTAACACTCCACAGTTACCATAATAGAATCTACTTGCAAAAATAATTTCAGCTCTAAAATCAATTTCAGAGTGTTGCACCTCCTGCTCTTTTTTGAATTTCTTGTGAGTGAGATGCTAGAGTAGTTGTATGTGCCGTTACACATTCAATACAATTCCTTTAATATTTATTAAATATTAATATGATTTTATAGTTGCACTAATAGTAATTGGCTAACTGGGTCATGTTGACCTATGAGTCTTATTCTTTTTAACTTTGATTATTTTATAAAAAATCGTATTTCAAAAATATCATATGTTACCGACCATGTCAGATAAGTTAAAATGCTAAAGCAATGGACTTATTCAAGTAAGAGAACAATCAACAATGCAACTGGCATCTCAACAGTATCATCAAGAGACTTTGAAAATTAAAGAACAGTTCAAAGGAAATAATGAAGAAGTCGAACGGACATATTGAAGATTTTTTATTTTCTTTAAGTTTAAAGTCGATCTCAATGATTTGAATCTCTTTCTAAACTTAATTTTCTATATTAGATATTTTTTTTACTTAAAAGGGATATATAGATTATCAATTTGAGTTTCAAACATCATCCTTCCTTTATAAAATATTAGAAATATTAGTATAGACGTCCTGGGAGACGTCTATGTCTGATATATCAAACTATAGATGTCTATGTCTGATCAGGCTATAGACGTCTATAGACTTATAGACGTCTATAGAGACGTCTATGACAATTATAGTCTTTCTCAAATTTTCTATTTTGATTTGAATTTCAAATCCCAACGGCTATTAACTGTCTTCAACGGTCCAAAACTGTGTGAACGATTATTCAAGCTGCCCATATCCAAATTCTATATATAGGACCCTATTTCAAAGAGTTTTTAACCCAACTTACGAATTCAACATTCATTTTTTCTCACGTTTTCGTCATTCTTTAATTTTCGTGTTGAAAAATCTTTAGCACTCCGTTCTTAAATTCTTAATACTCTTTAGAGAGAAGAGATTTTTTAGAGCCTTAGAATTTTCTAGTCAATAGAAAAGAAAGATCTCAAGTATTTTTTGAAGAAGTTTCTTTTGATTTAAGTTTTTCTTTATCCTTTTTGAAAACTTCTTTGAATCGTTCATAAAACGTTTTATTATCTCTAAAACATAATCCATATCTCCTTGATTTGAAACTCGATTTATTTATTGAGATCAACAAGATTGTAAAGTTGGTATTTGTAAAGATTTGTCAAAATATGTTCTGTACGACCTAGTAAAGAAGGTCTGTGATCTTCACCAGTTTAATCTTAGGAGAAGGTTGTGTTGATAACCTTGTGGAAATGTTTGTATCCCCATGTTGTAAACATAGTGGAGAAGGTTTGTGTTCTCCATTTTTCACTATAGAAAGATAGTGAATTCTTGAGCTGGTGCCTCAAGCAGGAATTAGCCACATAGTTGATGAACCATAATAAATAAATCTCTGTGTTATTTACTGTGTGCTTTCTCTATTGTGAAAATTTTATTACTATTAGATTCTGATTTATATTCCGCTACAAAATTTTCAAATTAGCACAAATGCAATGTGTTTGCCATAAAGCCCTCTTAAGCTCATCTAAGGCTGATTTCAATTGGTATCAGAGCGAGATTACTCTGTTTCCTAAGATTAGGCTCTTGAGTACTTGATCCTATAGCAAATCACATGGAAGGACAATCCACTAATCATCCTTCTCTGTTTAACGACACCAACTATCAATTTTGAAAAACTAAGATTAATGTTTTCTTTTAGTGTATAAATCTGGAAATCTTAGACATTATTGATCAGTCGAAAATACTGCATTTTTAACACGTCAATTTCCTTATCATTTGCATTCATCTAGAAGTGTTCGGTATTCATATTGCACATATTAGCAAAACATCCCTAAAATACCAGATTACATGTTTTGTATACTAAAACCGGCATTTCTTAGGGAAATTGACTGTTTATCATGACATCGCATCATTCTTGTGTAGCGCAACACTTGTTTCGAAGTCTGTGCAGGAAATTCCAGAAACCGAGCCAAAAATTGTGAAACAGAGCTGATCAAAATTATGCCAAGTCTAAGATGTTTGATCTGGTAGTTATACAGAGGGAATTATAATATTCATCACATCAGAAAATGCTCCCAAACACAGCAGAAGAATTACCAAGAAGTTTCATACAGTGGGGCCCTCAACGGACCGCGGATCCGCGGCCCAATACCCACTATTGCCGCGGATCCGCGGCGGTTGTGCCACATCATCAAAAATGCTCTGCTTCATTATTCTTCAGTTCAGCTCCAGAATTCATTCCAACCACTGAATTTCTACAGAACTCCAGAAGCTTCTTCCAGATCAGCAAGGATCATTAAGCAAGCTAATCATGATTAAGCTAATCAACCTTCTAACAACCTAGTTCTAGAAGAATCCCTCCAACTAACTTCTTCTAGAAGTCTCTCTAGCTAACAAACTTTTGGAGGGAAATTCAAATTTTGAATCCTAGATCTAGGGTTACAAGGTCTATAAAAGGGAACCTAGATCTAGGGTTAATGGTTGTTCATTAATCACCAAATTGGGTTCATTAGCAATTCACCCGCAAGTTGAGTGACACGACTTGCGCCTCAAAACCCTAACCCTAATTCCAATCCAAGATCAAGAATTCCGAGTTCAATCAAAGCAAGAAGCCTAGATCTTTTAGAGAGCGAAGCCGATCTTCATCCGAGCAAGTGATCCAAGCCGATCCGCGACTCACGGAGACGATGCGACGTTAGATTCGACGATCAAAGTTCCTTCCTCTTGTAGTTCTTGAGAGTTGTAATTAATTGTTGAATAATAAAGGTGACAATTCTTTTAACTTGCTTATCTTTTGAATTCGAGAATTATGATTCAATCTAGATTCTTGAATGTTTGCTTTGTGATAATGTTTGAGTAAACTCCGCTCGTAAAGGAGTCGAGACGATCGATAGAATGATGATGATTGAATGAAATTTCCGGTGTGTAAGTTGGAAAATTGTATAGAAATCACAACCAAAATCAATCAATAACGGTGTCGAATGTAGCGCGTTAGTAAGTGCGGATCGTCCACAGGGAAAGTGTAATCATTCGCATTTCGAATTAGATGAGTCGAAAATTTAAAAAAAAGAAAAGAAACAATTCATGATTTGTAAATTGAAGTTCAAGAATTAGAAAATTAGGTCTAAATCAAGAAACGATAAAATCAAGAATTGAGAATTTGTGATGATTTCCAAACCAACAATCAAGATTCGAAGTGTGGCTCGTAGGAATAGATCGGATCTATAAATGTGATGAGATCTAATGATTTCATATTTTTATCCATTAACAAATTGATACTAGATCGATGACGATTTATCGAGGTTAAGGATCTTGCGAAGAAGCTAGGGTTTCCTCATCTTATCCTTTGTCTTTTCGATGAATCTCATTCACAAACTAGCTTTAAGTAAATCTAATGATCAATCGTTGATCTCTAGTTTCGAGCGAACACAATCAAGAGAGCATCGTCTCGAAACTAGGTCATCGATCATTCGATTTACAAGAATTTACAAACGTTATAGGATTTAAGAATTGTAAAAGGATCTAAATCATCATCATTCTATCGATCGTCTCGACTCCTTTACAAGCGGAGTTTACTCAAACATTATCACAAAGCAAACATTCAAGAATCTAGATTGAATCATAATGCTCGAATTCAAAAGATAAGCAAGTTAAAAGAATTGTCACCTTTATTATTCAACAATTAGTTACAACTCTCAAGAACTACAAGAGGAAGGAAATTTGATCGTCGAATCTAACGTCGCATCGTCTCGGATCGGCTTGGATCACTTGCTCGGATGAAGATCGGCTTCGCTCTCTAAAGGATCTAGGCTTCTTGCTTTGATTGAACTCGGAATTCTTGATCTTGGATTGGAATTAGGGTTAGGGTTTTGAGGCATAAGTCGTGTCACTCAACTTCCGGGAATTGTTAATGAACCCAATTTGGTGATTAATGAACAACCATTAACCCTAGATCTAGGTTCCCTTTTATAGACCTTGTAACCCTAGATCTAGGATTCAAAATTTGAATTTCCCTCCAAAAGTTTGTTAGCTGAGAGACTTCTAGAAGAAGTTAGTTGGAGGGATGCTTCTAGAACTAGGTTGTTAGGAGGTTGATTAGCTTAATCATGATTATCTTTCTTAATGATCCTTGCTGATCTGGAAGAAGCTTCTGGAGTTCTGTAGAAATTCAGTGGTTGGAATGAATTCTGGAGCTGAACTGAAGAATAATGAAGCAGAGCATTTTTGATGACGTGGCACAACCGCCGCGGAGCCGCGGCAATAGTGGGTATTGGGCCGAGGATCCGCGGTCCTTTGAGGGCCCCACTGTATGAAACTTCTTGGTAATTCTTCTGCTGTGTTTGGGAGCATTTTCTGATGTGATGAATATTATAATTCCCTCTGTATAACTACCAGATCAAACATCTTAGACTTGGCGTAATTTTGATCAGCTCTGTTTCACAATTTTTGGCTCGGTTTCTGGAATTTCCTGCACAGACTTCGAAACAAGTGTTGCGCTACACAAGAATGATGCGATGTCATGATAAACAGTCAATTTCCCTAAGAAATGCCGGTTTTAGTATACAAAACATGTAATCTGGTATTTTAGGGATGTTTTGCTAATATGTGCAATATGAATACCGAACACTTCTAGATGAGTGCAAATGATAGGGAAATTGACGTGTTAAAAATGCAGTATTTTCGACTGATCAATTATCAATTAGTCTTTTGTCATCCTTACTACAAACCCATTATCAGAGGCCAATAAGAGATTAATGACATTAAATGTCAAAGTAATGAATGCACTTCATTACTATTTGAATTCAGAAGAATTCAATAGAATCTTTATGTATCAAATGGCTAATGAGATTTGGACTACTCTCCAGACTGTCCATGAAGGAACCCGACAAGTTAAAGAGAGTAAGATCAACCGTTTCATGCACGAGTATAAGATATTTCAAATGAGAGACGATCAGACTATCGCCTTTATATATTCTAGATTCAATAATGTCATCATGGAACTCTTCAATCCAGGAAAGAAATTCGATGTGAAAGAAAAGTGTTACAAGTTGCTAAGATCCCTAACGATCTCTTGGTAACCCAAGATCACTGCCATCGAGGAAGAAAATGATATGTCAACGTTGAAGGTCGACTCCCTAATAAGCAAATTAAATACGTACGAAATGCAACTAGGCGATTTAAAACAAAAGCAAGAAAAGAACACTCAATGGAAAAATATCGCGCTAAAAGCATCTACCGGCAAGTCTAAATCTAAGGAAATATCTAGTGATGAGGAAAGCGATGATAAGAAAATGGCTAACATTGCAAGAAACTTCAGAAAGTATCTGAAGTTCAGAAAATTCCCTTCGAGAAAAGGTACGTATAAATCAAATAAAAGTTTTAATTCTAATAAAATTATTCATTGTTTTGAATGCAATAAGGAAGGCCATATCAAATCGGAGTGTCCTACGTTAAATAAGAATAAGTGAAAGTCAAAAAAGAAATCATAAAAGAGTTCTTTTCAAGCAATTTGGGATGATATTGATTCCGGCGACTCAGAAGCGGAAGAAGTCGCGAACGTGTGTTTCATGGTACAAGAAGATGAGGTAATCGATGAAGATTTCAATTTATAATCTTTTAGTAAAGAAAATTTAATAGATCGTTGTTATTTTTCTTAAAGATAATTATGATAGGGTTAATTCTAAATATAAAACATTAAAATCAAATTTATCCTCTAAAAATGATATAGAATTAACTACTCAAAACAAATTAAAATAAATTAAATTTGAAAATCTAAATCTAAATGAAAAATTAAAATCCTTAACTTCTACTAATGGTACTCTAGTTAACATAGTTAATACTTTAAATTTTTAAAATTTTGAATTAAAAAGAAAAATAGATTTAAAAGATAAAATGCTTTTAAATTTCACAAAGAGTAAAGATAATTAAGATGTAATGTTAGGTCAGTCAATTAAATATTGTAAGAAAGAAGCTATTGGATTTGATAAATATTCCCAATCAGTCTCAAAATCAAAACCTTTTAGGAGTAAATACTGTTATAGATAAGGAAACATGTATGCTAAGTTTACATGTAACTATTGTTGCACGTTAGGACATATATCACAATATTGTATAATTAAAAATAACTCATCTTATAAGTACCATTTTTATCTAAAGACTAACCTTAGTGGACAAAGAATGATATGGGTTTCGAAGGTCACACAATCTTCTTCCTGTTTTGCAGGAAATCCAAAGACGTAGTAGTCGTTGGATTCTTGATAGCGGATGCTCGAGGCATATGATCGAGAATATTCAAAGTTTCGAAACGTTATCAAGAGAATAAAGTGACAATGCCACTTTTGGAGATAACAATAAGTGTAAAATTATCGGTAAAGATAATATTTCCTTTAATAAAGATTCTAATACAACAGTAATTAAGGATTTATTATATTTAGAAAACTTAAAGCATAACTTATTTAGTGTGAGTCAGTTTTGCGATAAAAGGTATAACGTAATATTTGAAAAAGAATTTTGCAAAATCCTATATAATGATAAAGTAGTTTTAACAGGTAAAAGATATCATAATATATGCATCTGATGGAGATTTACTTGTCTCACAAATTTAACCGTAAGTGCACAGTTATATCATTATAACATTTACGGATCGTACCACAGGGAGGCATGTAAATTCTAATTAACTTTTAAAACGAATTAAATTAAAAGATTGATTTATTTAATTAAACTAATTGAAAATCATAAAAGAAAGTAAAATTATAGGTTTAAAATAAAGGAGAATTTCAAATAATAAAGCAAGCCTAGGGTTTTGAATTGTCTTTACAATTATGGTGTTCTATATGATTTCAATTCTTTTCTAGTTCTTATGTTTAAATTCATCACTATCAATTATGTAAAAGCATAAAATAAACTATTTTCACAATTAAATATCAATCAACGAAAGCATAAATTTTACATTTAGAGATCTACCTTATCAATCGCACAGTATCATCTAGCAAAAGAATTTAAACATAATATTCTAATTAACCTAACAATATTTAGTTTTACCCTTCTACAAAATAACCCACAAGTTGTCAATTTATGAATTATATTATATTGTCGAAATAATCTAAATTACCCTAGTTTAATTAGGTTGAATCTACTATAATAAAAATTCCATCTTACATTTCCTAATTAGTTTTCTAGGTTGTCAATTTTTCATAAAACTAATTAGTGTATCGGTGATACCATCTTTCCCTAAACAAATTTCAAGAGCGTCAATCTGTAACGTTTTAAAAATCGTTTAGGTGAATTTTCCGATAATCGGTAAAATAACCGGTGTTTCCCGTAAAAACCAAGATATAATTATTTTTCAATATAGACTTAATTATATCTATTTTAGATATGTAATGGCTAGTATTGGTATTTAATTAGTCACTTATAAATTTGCTAGTTTACTCAAATATTTTCCTTAATTAATTAATTTTAATTGTTATTTTAGTCATGCACTTACTCCAAATTAGCGATAATTACAAATTAGAATGGGTTAATACAAGTTTCGTGCACCATGACATATTAAACCAAAATGTAACATGTTGCTTTTGAAATGAAATGGAATTGTCATGAGGGTTCTAGAAATTTAAAGAAAAAATTTAAAGAGAATAATAAAATAAAAGAAATGATGAGACATGAAGGATATGATGTTGTGTGTGTGTGTAGGGTGTGGTCACCACTCTCTCTCACTTACCCTCACCTCACACTCTCATTTTGGCCGAACCCTCTGCAGCAGCAGTCCCCCATCCTCTCTCTTCAACATCTATTCTTTGCAAAAAAAAAAGGATAAAGAAAGAAGGCATGGTGTTTAATAAATGAGGTATGGGCTTTTCTTGATTTGGTATTTACTCACCACACACAACACCTCACCCTCTCTTTCCTCTCCCCATTTCTGGCTAAACCTTCACAGCAGCTCCCCCATTTCCCCCCACCTCATTTCACATCAAAACTCTTCAAAAATTCATCAAAAAAATGAATACAAATTCTCACAAATTCTTCATTTAACCATTAACCAATTTTTCCTTGGCCAAACCTAGCATGGATTTTGGAGCAAGAAGCCATTTTGGGAGGTCAAGTTGCAAGTTAGATCTACAAAATTGTGAGGTATAATTCCTAACCCAATGGTTACTTGTTGGATAATTACTTCAGTCTAATCTATTTATGTGTTTAAATATGGTTTTAATTGTAAGGTTTAGTTTTCAAGAGTAGGGTTTGAGATCAAGTTAGGGTTTTTATCTTTTGAATATGGTTACAATGTGTAGTTTAACATGTTAAGACTTGAAAAATCTAATCTAGTCGTTAAGTTGTTAATTGTTATTTTTAAATTTGTCCTAATTAAACACTTTTGAAAACTAATTTCTTGATTAATCTAAAATAGGTGAGATTAAAATTTTAGTAATGATTTGTATGGCTTAATTAAGCTATTAGGTGAACATTGTAGCCACTAGATTTGTACTAAAATGGTTAAGTGATGCTTACAAGGTTTTTTGGAATAAATCAATTTGAATTAAGTTTGAGGTTTTGATGGTTTACTACCCATTTCATATAATATTTAATGTGTTGTGAATGCGCGATTGGGTTCTAGGCTTGGTAGTTGCCACGTATTGCGACCCTAGTTGTGGTTTGTGGCGTTGTCGCGAGCGCATTTGTGCACCAAGTGCGTGCGCGTCTAGTTAGTGCGCGTGGACGACCTGTATCGTTTGTGTCCGCGACTATTTACATCTATTCTCTTATTTACTTGTGTGTGATTCTAGGATCGGGTGCAGAGGCGTCGGATGTGGCGCGGAGTGGTAAGGCTGAGATCGGATCAGATTAGCCGAGGCGTTTCTGTGAGTAAATGTACTCATCTATGGGGGATCGTCTGGATGGCACGAGACGCCCGATGGTTTAGAATTACTTGTAGTACTTGCATTTTATATGTGTAGTTTCCCAGTTATTCATCTCATTGCATCGCACCATCTTACATATATAAACATATGTGATATCATCTCATAGGACACTTGCACCATTACCATTGGTTTATGCCGCACGTGCACTATTCATGCGAACACACACGCCTTTAGTAATTGCTATGCCATGAACACTATAGAACTTGCTTAAAATCGGTAACTGTGCATTTGCATCATATATGATCCGTAGATTTATACTTGTATATTCATTTTATTAAATGGATACGTAGGATTGTTAGTTATATATACATACCTCATTACATCATGATTCATGCATAGCTTCTGGCCGTACTTCGCATGGTATATACTACCGCATCATAGATTTCCATCATCACCGGCATGTTTATATATTGTGATTCTTCTCGAGGATTTCAGTATTAATGAGATTTCTGAATTTTTGGGAAAATCGCAAGAATTTTATAAACCTGTTATCGCTTTAAAAATGCAAGTTGCGGTTGTCTCGTAATATGATGTATGTGTCATCCACCATGAGATTTCCTGATTTATGTTGGCTTTCGAGACCCGATTCGAGGAGTTGGATGAACAGTTTCGGGTATATGGTGGGTCCGGTAAGGTACCACGGGGCAAGAAGCTCGAGTTGTAGACGATGAGCCTGGTAGGGGAAGACTGCCTACCGATGATGTCTGGCGCGGAGGATATCTGGAGGATACCGACGTGGTCATGTGATTTGATAATATGGGTCGATCCGGACTGACGGAGCCCGAGATATTGAGATATTGAGACATCGAGATATTGAGACATTGAGTTATTGAGATATTGAGATATTGAGACATTGAGATATTGGGATATACATATTGTGTCGATGCTGGACACGGATTTTCCGTTGATTTCATTGATGATACTCAGTTTATTGCATAGATACTTTTCTAAGATAAGAATAAAGGTTTTCTTATACCAGACATGTTTAGGTTTCGTGTTTAATTATACATTCATGTTGCATTCATGCTAGTACATAGTATCATTTTGAGATACGTGGGTTGTGACGCATTTGCGTACATGCTTACGATAACCTTATTAGATGTTACTTACTACTCACAAGTTGGCAACTCACCCCCGTTGTGACACAATATCTTGCAGGTTCGACCCGTCAGCACAGTAGCGACGGGCGTACTTTCCCCTTTTGTTTCATTGCATCGATTTGCAACTTTGCTCATAGGTGGGTTGTGAGGATATTTTGTTCCATCTTGTATTATTATTTTGTATCTAGTATACTCCATCTACCCTTGTATATTGGACTAGACGGTGAGACTCGTGAGATTTGTATTTGTGGTATTTGGTGTCGATGCTCAGTTGAGCCGACGTGGTATTTTCTTATTTCTTGCTTTCAGATGCTTATTGTGCACTTTCGATATACATATTGCATATGGTTATGATTCCACCATTGGCGAAGAGCTAGCTCCCGCTTAGGGATGCCTTTATTCATTATTTATATGTATTTTCATATGTTGTACCCGTTTGGGGGCCAGTATTTACAAAGGAGACTCTGCCGAAATTTTCGGGAAAATGTGATGTTGCTTTTAAATGTTTAATGTGACTTATTTGATTAAAATCGCTTTCTTTAAATAATTTTTTATTCACTTTATTTCTTTAAATGGTTTAGATTTCTGGGATTTGGCTTACTTAGATTACGTTACGCCCTTAAACGTTTCGTAATTTAAGTGCTAGTCACGTTCCGTACCTTCATGTCGTGACAAACTTGGTATCAGAGCGATAGGTTTTACCTTTCTGAGTGTAGAATGACCTTTGGTAGATGGAGTAGGTGACTTAAGCAGAGTGGCGTAGCGTGCGTATGTTCCGTGGCATACTTACGATACGGTACTCCGCCTAAGTGACCTTAGGATATATATATATATATATATATATATATATATTTGCTTGTATTTCCTTCCTTGATTCCGGAAATCCTTTGATTCGATCGCAATGTTCCTATTGATTATGTTTCTTGTTCTAGCCACTATGCCGCCGGAGACTACGAGGGCCAGAGGTCTGCCGCCAGAGATGAGATTAGAGTAGGCTTGTTTGAGATGACGACCGATTAGGACGGTATGCTTACCCCTCAGGGACAGAGTGATCCGCCTTCTCCAAGACGGATAGCTAGGCTGGAGTCGAGTATTCAGGACTTGTGACAGATGGTTATATTGTTAGTTGAGGCTAGCCGAGCTCCGAGAGCCGATGATGTCCCTCCTGCTGTAGGGACTGTGATTGTACCTGCTGCTCAGGCGGCTGTTTCTGTTGTTACCAAGATTACTTCCGTATCCTTATAGGAGTTTGTTTACCGCCGGAAACCGGGAAGAAAAACGTCTTTCCTGAATCTGGGGGCAGATGCTATTTGCTTTTATCTGTCCACCTCTCCAAAAATGCCAAGTTGATTTATGGTACCGTGTATCGGAGGTTTGGACAAATGCGGCCGTTGTAGCAGACTTCGTCAGATTCTCCCTTGTTTGCGAGGGGTTTTTTGATTGTGGGGACGCTCTTCCCTGCAGGCACAAACCCCTGCAGTTAATTACGCTACCGCATTGTTGTAACCACTTTTTCCTTCTCCAGATGTTCACTTTGTGTCGTATGTGTTTGTTTTATTTTTGGTTGCCCATGGATTGTATACGGAGACTAAATTGTGTTGTCGCCCGTAGGACGTGGATTAGTCCAAATCCGTATTTTCTTAGATTTGGGGTTAGTTTGATTTAAGGATCGTTAACCTCATTTGAGATTAAGGTCAACTTAAATATTTGTTAAGGATACGTTAATCCGATATTGGACTAAGATCTACTTAACGGAGGTTCATGATCATTTTCGATCCAACGAAAGAGCATTTGGGCTCTATCGTTTTAGTTTAAGGACATTGCGGTCCGTTGGGTTTAAGGACATCATAGTCCATAGAGTTTAGTTTAGGGACGTTGCGGTCCATTGGGTTTAAGGACATCATAGTCCATAGAGTTTAGTTTAAGGACGTTGTGGTCCGTTGGGTTTAAGAATATCATAGTCCATAGAGTTTAGTTTAAGGACGTTGCGGTCCGTAGTTGGTTTAAGGACATCATAGTCCATAGAGTTTAGTTTAGGGACGTTGCGGTCCGTAGTTAGTTTAAGGACATCATAGTCCGTAGGATTCTTAGTTTAAGGACATCATAGTCCGTGTTTAAGGACATCATAGTCCATGGTTTAAGGACATCATAGTCCGTGTTTAAAGACATCATAGTCCGTGGATTTTGCTTCATCAGTTTGAGGGTGTGCCAGGAGTTATTGGTTATTGGGACCCTCCACCTCTCTGAAGACGTTGAAGAATTACAACGGCATGTATCAGAGGTGTGGAGAGATGTACCTTTGAACCAATTTTGGTTGAAAGATCTGTAGTTGGGTTTGGGGTTAAGACCAATTTGGAAAAATTATAAGCACATGGGCTCGGTTAATCTGAATTAGGGACTTTTGGTCAACTTGGACTCAGCCCACTCAGTTTTGAATAAAGTGTTGAACACTTGTTTGGGCTCGGTCCCTTTTTATGTGGAACAATGCTAAACATTGACATAGGCTCTGACGCTCACTCTATTTCTTTGTTAGAGTGTTAAACACTCTTTGTGACTTTGGGCTCTATGGGCAGAGCGCTTTATATTAGACAGCACCCACGTGGGGGGACGTGTGGTGCTTGGAGCTGGATGCCAACCAATGAGTGTAGAGCGCTCTTTATTTCAGCAGCGCCCACGTGAGAGGCACGTGGGGCGCTTAGCGCTGGGCGCCAACCAATGAGTGCAGAGCACTCTTTATTTCACCAGCACCCTCGTGAGGGGCACGTGGAGCGCTTGGAGCTAAGCGCCAACCACTGAGTGCTAAACACTCCTTATTTTATTAGCGCCCACGTGAGGGGCACGTAGAGCGCTAGGCGCTGGGCGCCAACCACTGAGTGCTAAGCACTCCTTATTTTATTAGCGCCCACGTGAGGGACACGTGGAGCGCATGGCGCTGGGCGGTGCTTAGCACTCAGTGGTTGGCGCCCAGCGCTCCATGTGAGGGACACGTGAAACGCTTGGCGCTGCGCGCCATGCACTGAGTGCTAAGCACTCCTTTTTTAGCAGCGCCCATGTGAGGGGCACATGGGGCGCTTGGCGCTTTTTCCCTTTTTGTGCATTTTTCTGAAGAGTTCAATTCTTTGATCTCCCCTGGATGTTCAATCCCCCAGAACAAATTCATCCCTACGAGAATTAAATTCTCATTTGTGGGAGACTTGTCTCATGGATCTCAAATCCAGGGAAAGAACTATGTTCTTTTATAAGGGTTAAACCCTTGGGTATGCAGATGAGATACTATGATCTCTATTTACCTTGAAGAAAGTTCTTCTTTCTTCTCTCTTCAGGCTCTTTTTGCTTGCTTTTCTTTTTGAACTTAAAGTTTATGTGGGTGGTTCCTCTGTGCAAGACTTGAAGTCTTGGGATCTTTATATAGTAGAGGCTAATTTGTTGATTCAGTTAAGGAAATCTCTTATTGAGAGATTTCTTAATTGATTTGGGGAATTTATCCACCGTCGGATCTTTCATCCAAGAACTTCTGTTTTAAAGAAGACATTTTTCTTGTTTTTAACAAGATTGGGAAAATATTTTCCCATACAGAGCTTATTCTGTATCTTGGTTATTTTTAATCACCATTGGATCTTTGATCCAACGGTGCTCTGATTTACAGAGCACAATCTTTCTCGTTTAGAAAGATTTGAGGAGTCTTTCCTCAATCAGAATTTAATTCTGTATCTTGGTGATTTTTAATCACCATTGGATCTTTGATCCAACGGTGCTCTGATTTACAGAGCACAATCTTTATTTTTTAGAAAGATTTAAGGAGTATTTCCTCAATCAAAATTTAATTCTGTGCTCTGAAGATTTATCATCTCGGTTGGATCTTTGATCCAATGGTGGAGAACTTTTAGTTCTGGCGCTGGCGCTCTCATGCTTTGCACGTGAGGCACAGCCTCAGAGTTTTTTAACTCTTGGCGCTGGCACTGTCGTGCCTTGCATGTGAGGCACTGCCTCAGAGTTTTTAACTCTGGGCGCTGGCGCTCTCGTGCTTTGCACGTGAGGCGCTGCCTTAGTTCAAATTTTGAACAGAGTCTTGCTCTCTTATTGGGGGAAACAAATGCCCTCTACCGTTGCACTCACATGGCTCCCACGTGAGTGCAGCGGTGGCAACATTTCCACCGTTGGATCATCTTGGAAGTTGGATCGTCTTTCAACGCCTATAAGTAGGGCCTTTGGCCCTTAAGATGACTTCTGTTCATCTTCTTGTTTTCTTGTTTCTGAGAATTTAATTCTCCCTTCAGAGCTTAGATATCTGCCCAAGGAAATTCCTTTTAGAGTTAGAACTCTGCCCAAATTTGGTAAGGATCGAATCTATTAACAGAGCTTTGCTCTTCTCAAATCATAGATCTAAAAATGGATTTTTAGGGTTACTTAACCCATTAGTTAGAACATTGTTTATCCTTATGAAGAACTCTTAGAGTTCATTTTGTAGATCTAAAAGATCTTGGAGTTTTTACTCTATAAAAAGCTTTGCTTTTTTAGGGTTCTGATGGATTACTCCATCGTTTTCACAGAGTATGGCTCTTAGAAATTTTTGGGGAATTTTTATTCCCCTCATAATTAGAGTTGACAGATGTAATTTCTGTTGTAGAGCACTGCTCTCGAGGGAGTATAACTCCTTGGCCCAATGATTTTCTCATTAAATGATAATTATTTTAGGATTTTCTCCTTAATGAGTAACTGTCACATCAATGATGAGCCATCATCTTAATTTTGTGGGTCCCTTTTGGTCCCTTTCCACTGCATTGTAGTGTGGTACAAATTTAAAGTACCAAGTGTCAGAATTTGGACTGTAGCATTGACAACTAACCCTCATTCCTTTTCGCGCAGGTACTATGTCCTTCGACACTTCTTTCCCATTTGCTCGCCCCGAGGGTGCATATGCCGACGCGCCCGTGGATCGGGAAGTTTTTGCACTGATTAAAGATCATGACCCGGAGCAGAAGTCTCTTCATTTATGAGGGTTATGGAACAACCAAATTATCCAGGGTCGGCGCAGTTTCTCTTGTACGGTGCCTTCAGAGCCAATTTCCGCCATCCATTATGCTGACACACCCCAGGTGAATTACGCTGTGGAGGAGGTTAACTGGATTACGGATGGACGCCTCCAGCCCTCTATGATCTCGATACCTGTACAGCCGCCGATGGCTTTAGATATTCTGGGGCGGCGCATATGTCAAGGCGAGTCGCACCCTTGGGGATATGCATACATAATTGGCTTGACTCCTCCTCATTCAGCTGGATACTTGTAGTGGGATCGATACATCTTGTCGGCCAAAAAGTCGCTGCTGTTGAAGCTTGGGTTGTACCCTGCTATCTACTCGTCTCTTTTCCAGTATTCCACGCCTCATGTATGGTGAGTCAAGGATTTCTTGGAACAGTGGAATACCCCGACTCACACTTTTCTTTTATCGGACCGGGAGGTTTCGATTTCCTTGGAGGAATTTGCAGAAATTTCGGGCCTACTCGTCAGAGGGGAACATTACGAGGAACTACTTTCCCCTGACGAGTACATCTTCGCCACCAAATCAGTGGTGATGGGTCTCACTCTGGAGAATGCTATTCAACATCGATTCCCGAGTCTAATCAAGGTGTTGAATATTTACAACAGTCTGTTCCTCGAGTCCGGAGGGCACGGAGTCAGCTTCGCGAATTTCAACGCCCGCTTTCTTCACCCGGAAGCCTTGTCAAAACAAACCGCAAAATTCACCAAGCTTGACGATCCTTTTGGTTTTGGCTTGGACAGCCAGCCGACAGCGGAAGCAGATCAATGGAATTTCTTCCTCCCAGATACCGCAGTCGTCCCCTTTGCAGAGCTCGCAGCTTCAGACATCGATGAAGAGGCGTTCTTTTTGAAGTTCATCGGCCTATTGTTAAGCTGCTTTGTACTCCCAATGCACCCTCGCTATATGTGGCCATCCGTCTTCTATCCGGCTCACCGAATGGTTGCCGGAACGCGAGTGGCCATCGGGATCACTGGGCTAGCTCACCTATATCACGGCCTCAGCTTAGCGGCAGACACCACTCAGCCGGGGGTACAGCCTGTAAATCTCCCGCTGCACTATTTCACGCCGTGGATTGAGCTGCATGTGCTCGACGCTTTTGGAGTCCACAAACGGCCCCGTTTCTATGATAGTTATAATTTCCCTCGGGTTATGTTCCTAGTTGACACTTCTGCTTTAGATTCGTCACAGCGAGAGGCTCGGGGTCTGGTCCTTCGCTCGCGTATGGTCAGGGATAGTATGACTTTCATTGATAAGGTCTTAACTATCGGCAAGGAATCCACTAAAACAGTGCATCCGCTGCGCGACACCTTCAAAGACGGGGCTCTTACATTGAAGGCTCAGGAGATTCTGCATTTGTATTCAATCAAGCCAGGCTTTTTAGTGTTCAGGCAGAACGACTCGGTGCTGTTCATGAGGTACAACCCGCACCGTTTCGCTCAACAGTCGAGCTACGATCAGGGTATCTACTAAAAGCTTTTTTAGCCGAGCCGGTTGCTACGGAAGAGGGTATCTGCAACGCGCTACACCATTTCATGCGGCTAAACACCGGGTCCAACTTTTTTATCAATGAGCCGAGCTGCGTTCTGAAAGCCTCGAACGCATACGTGGCGTGGTACCAGCATGCGACGGGTGCCATTATTAGGGAAGAAAAGCGGTTACTGCTCGATCGCAACAGTTCAACCCCTGCTGATAATCCAGCTATCCCCTTAAAGTGACGGACCATTGTTCGTCCTTTCTTAAGAGAAGCTGCTGCGGTTGCGGTCCCGTGCGCTTTTCCTGATAATCCTCTACCCCGTGTTCTTGTAGAAACGGCAGCTGCAGCATCTCTGGAGTCTGGAGTGGGTACGAAAATCGGGACTCGTCGCCCAAAAATGCCCGTCAAGCATAAGCTCATGTCATCGGCCGCCGGCATTCGCTCATAGAAAAAGAAGAAGTCGCTCTTTTCTGCTGACGTTGTACTCGGCCAGGAGCCCCATGTTCCCTACAGCGAAGGCTTGTGTGAGTATGGCACTAACGATGGCTTGTTCGATAAACGATCTCTTATATAGAGTATCATTGACGAAGGCGAAAGACAGAGCTCGTTTCATGAGCTGATGTCTTGAGGATGCATCTTCAGGTGTTCGACGGAATTTGAAGTAGTCTATAAAGACTTCTCTCTAATCCTTAGCCCTTTCTTGGTCCTCTATTCGTAGGGTTGTTTGCTTGGTCGCTTCCCTTTCTTCAGAAGACTCCGGAGATATTTCTGCTGGTGCAAGAACCCGACGGTTTTGTACAATGATTCTTAGGTCATCGAGGTTTTCGTTAGCCAGTTCTTTAGCGAGTTTAGCTAATGCGTCCGCTTTGCTAATTTCTGTACGCGGTATGCTTTCCAGGGCGTAGGAGGGAATTTGAATTAGTAACTGTTGCACTCTTTTGCCATATTTTACCAACTCTGGCTTGCACGTCTGATAGTCACCGTTTACTTAGCTAACGACCAGCTGGGAGTCTCCATATATGAGAAGGTTTTCGATTCCCATGTCGACAGCGATCTCAAGACCTGCTATCAAAGCCTCATATTCTACTTCATTGTTTGTCCTCGGCTCTGTTAAGGAAAAGGAAAAGCGCATTATCCCTCCTTGCGGAGTCATGAAGATAAGGCCTACCCCAGATTTGATTATGGGGGTGTTGTGCTTTCGCTTCTTCATGGAAGATGCCCCATCGAAATAGAGTTCCCATCGGGTATCACTCTTTCCTCTCTCCCCGTCGATCGTGTCAAACACGTGCTCGTCTGGCAATTCATAATTTAGGGGTGAATCGGCAGGTATCGGATGCTCAGCGAGGAATTCGGCGATGGCCTGGCCTTTCACTGCCTTGAAAGATCGGTATGTTATCAAGAATTCCATTAAGAGTAGGGCCCATTTAGTGAACCGTCCCATTAGTATGGCTCTTGACATCAAATATTTGAGAAGATCTACTTTTGATATGAGATGGACCTCATACGCCAAAGCATAATACCGAAGCTTCGTTATCGCGAAGATTAACGCCAAGCAGTGTTTTTTTGATAGGGGAGTAGTTGTTTTCTGCCCCCAGGAGAACTCGACTCAAATAGTAGAAGGCTCTCTCTTTCCCTTGGTCGTTCTCCTGTGCCTATAGCGCGCCTAAAGAACCTTCAAGGGCTGTTGTGTACAGGATGATGGGCTTTCCCTTGACTGGAGCAGTCAGTACCGGTGGGTTCTGCATATATTGCTTGATTTCATCCAGTGCGCTTTGGCATTTACGATCCCAAACGAACGGGGTCTCCTTATTCATTAGATGACTGTAGGGGTGGCATTTGCCGGAGAGGTTGACTTAGAGTTTGACACATGTTTAGGTATCAGTATCGCTACAACTGGGATATTGCCAGGAGCAACTCATCATTTGCCCCTGTCGATTTGGACAAAGGTGGCTTAGTAGACAGGGTTAGGATCCTATTGACTAAGACTTTTTTGACCTTACGAGCCGTAAGGGTCTCATAAAGGTATTTCTCCCTACGAGTCATGAGGATCTCGTAGGTGTATGTTCTCCTTAGAAGTCGTGAGGACTTCTAAGTGGTGTTTTCTCTTATAAGTCGTAAGGATCTCATAAGAGTGTTTTCTTCTTATAACTCGAAAGGACCTACAAGTGTTATTCACTATATGGGGACATTTCTTGCCATTTTCATAACTTGGCAAAGAAATATTTATTCTTTCCCCTGGATTGTATACAAGTGTCAATATGGACCGCCTGTAGGGCAATTTGAGAGATATGACGGCTTAAGAACATGTCTAGATCTCTGTAAGTTAAGGTTTTTAAATCCTATGAGCCATGAGGGTCTCACAGGGGGGATTCTCCTCACGAGTCATAAGGATCTCGTAAGTGTATTTGTTTTAACGAGGTTGCGCCCTTCCGGGTTTTCACAAGCTCGCCGGCAGTCCTGCTGTTTTTACTTACGGCGCCGTTTCGGGTTTTCATCCGTGCCCATTTTGCTTGTGGACATACTGTTTTTTTGTTTTTTGTTTTTTTAACGAGATTGTGCCCTTCTGGGTTTTCACAAACTCGTCGGCAATCCTGTTGTTTTTACTCACGACGCCCTTTCGGGTTATCATCCGTGCCCATTTCTCTTGTGGATATACCGTTTTTTTTAGCGGGACATTCCACTAGATTGTAAGACCTGTTTGTAGGCCCCTTAATATCCTTCCTACCTTTTGAGAAGAAATGACCATCCTACATAGAGATTCTTCCGCCAGTAAGAAATATGCCCCCTGCGTATATCTCGGGGGGAACGAGTACCCATGTCGTCGCTATTTTGGCGACAGGTTGCTTCAGAGCCGCTTATCTTTGTTTAGCGTAGGTGAAAAATGCCATCTTGCCTCCGCTTTTCACTCGTCGTCATCGGATGAGAAAGAGTCCTGACCCATTTGATCCAATCGATCCATTTTATCCATGAGTTTTTGGAAGGTCGTCGGCTTGAAGAGGGCCATATATGAGGACGCCTTTGAATTTGGGTCAAGGGTGGCTATGAGCATTCCCATGGTTGCAACTTCATCGATGCGTTTCTTGTATTTGACCAGAGATTTCGCCATCGGGTAACATGTTGAACCCAAGTCTCATTCGGTCTAACCCTTTTGTTGACCAGTGCCGTCACGGTACTATGTTCGTTCTCATTAGCGAATTCCTGACAGAAGAGCATATCCATTTCGTTGAAGCTCTTCATGAAATCATTTGGGAGTTCCGCATACTATACAAAGGCGATGCCCACCAGACCGCTGACGAATTGTCGGAGGAGTAGTATATCATTCTCTCCAGTGTTACAGCACATGGATTTAAATCGCACGATGTGCTGGTGAGGATTCCCGGTTTCTTTGTACATATGGAACTTTGGAAGTGTGTACTCTGGCAGGTACTGTATTTGATCGTACCACGTCAGATACGGTCGACCAGACTTGATTGGTCTATTTGCGGCTTCACTGGCGTAGTGAGTTTTGATTTGCTGAGCGATATATGTGTCCAGTTTTTCTTTAGGAATCATTTCCTCCGCAGCCGTTGATGAGGTTTGCAGAGGATTTGAAATGTCATCCTTATCTTTAAGACCGACTACCGGCGGTTCATCTGTCAGTGGTTCCAATTGAACCATCATTCCAGTCATATTCTGAATGAGAAGGGCTATCTGGTTCATTTTAGTGGACATTTCTACCGCTTCTTCATCTCTCTTTTTTCAGAGCGCGCTTTGGGAAATCAATATCTGACTTCTTCTCTACTCTTTCTTCGGGTGCTTCCTCGGGATTTTCCTTAGATGATGGATTAGCGTTTGATGCCGCCTGAGCGAGCATCTCCTGCAGCTTTTCACGTTGCAGTTGAACTTTTGTCAGGGACCGAGTTTGAGGTCGGTGACCAGTACAAGTTCGAAATTCATCTTTGAAATTCAGCACATAGACTATATGAACTATCATGCCCCCGGGCTTGGGGTATTTGGAGTTTGCTCCGGACACTCGAGCTTTAATAGGCCTCTTTTTTTTTGAGAAGCCGCTTTGGTTTTAGGAGAAACCGCTGTATCAGGATTCGTCTTGGGATGAGTCCCCTTCACCTGCTTCCACACCTTATATATAGATGATGAAAGTTGTTTCACGGAGTGAACTGGTTTTTGCTCTCATGGGATCTCCATGGGCTGCCGAAACTTCTTTAATATTGCGGTAGGAGAATTCTGTCTGACCCTTCACAACAGTTTGAAGTTGTTCCCAGTTGGAACAACAACATTCACCACTGGGGTTGAAACAGAACCATACGGAGAACTGCCCCCATCTTATTTTGTATGATGCCGATATCGACGTCGACCGTTTCTTATGGCCGGGATTTGATTAGCTTCGGGATTTTGACGAGCCTGCCCTCTGTTTCCTTTGAGAGCTTGAATATTCTGCCCCCTGCGTCGACCGTTCAGTTGCTAGGGTGGGAGTAAACGCCATTCTTCATAGAGACGAAATGCCGGCTTCAGTATCACATCACCCAAGGGCAACCACAAACATATATACCGCGGTAATTTGATCGCGAAAAATATGACATATGAAGTGTGGAGTGGAAAGAGGAAAAAGTCCCACCGGGCATGCCAGAATCTGTTTACCGCCAGAAACTGGGAAGACAAACGTCTTGCCTGAATCTGGGCGCAGATGCTATTTGGTTTTATCCGTCCACCTCTCCGAAAATGCCAAGTTGATTTATGGCACCATGTATCAAAGGTTTGGACAGATGCGGCTGTTGTAGCAGACTTTGTCAGATTCCCCCTCGTTTGCGAGGGGTTTTTTTTGATTGTGGAGACGCTTTTCCCTGCAGGCGCAATCCCCTGCAGTTAATTACGCTGCCGCATCGCGGTAACCACTTTCTCCTTCTCCAGATGTTCACTTCGTGTCATTTGTGTTTGTTTTATTTTTGGTTGCCCGTGGACTGTATACGGAGACTAATTTGTGTTGTCGTCCGAAGGGCGTGGATTAGTCCAAATCCGTATTTTCTTAGATTTGGGTTTGGTTTGATTTAAGGATTTTTAACCTCGTTTGAGATTAAGGTCAACTTAAATATTTGTTAAGGATACGTTAATCTGATATTGAACTAAGATCTACTTAACGGAGGTTCATGATCATTTTTGATCCAACGAAAGAGCATTTGGGCTCTATCGTTTTAGTTTAAGCACGTTACGGTCCGTTGGGTTTAAGGACATCATAGTCCATAGAGTTTAGTTTAGGGACGTTGCGGTCCGTTAGGTTTAAGGACATCATAGTCCATAGAGTTTAGTTTAGGGACGTTGCGGTCCGTAGTTGGTTTAAGGACATCATAGTCCATAAAGTTTAGTTTAGGGACGTTGCGGTCCGTAGTTGGTTTAAGGACATCATAGTCCGTAGGATTCTTAGTTTAAGGACATCATAGTCCGTGGTTTAAGGACATCATAGTCCGTGGTTTGAGGACATCATAGTCCGTAGGATTCTTAGTTTAAGGACATCATAGTCCATGGTTTAAGGACATCATAGTCCGTGGTTTGAGGAAATCATAGTCCGTGTTTAAGGACATCATAGTCCGTGGATTTTGGCTCATCAGTTTGAGAGTGTGCCAGGAGTTATTGGATATTAGGACCCTCCACTTCTCTAAAGACGTTGAAGAATTACAACGACATGTTTCAGAGGTGTGGAGAGATGTACCCTTGAATCAATTTTGGTTGAAAGATCTGTAGTTGGGTTTGGGGTTAAGACCAATTTGGAAAAATTATAAGCACATAGGCTCGGTTAATCTGAATTAGGGACTTTTGGTCAACTTGGACTCAGCCCACTCAGTTTTGAATAAAGTGTTGAACACTTGTTTGGGCTCGGTCCTTTTTTATGTGCAACAATACTAAGCATTGACATGGGCTCTGACGCTCGCTCAATTTCTTTGTTAGAGTGTTAAATACTCTTTGTGGCTTTGGGCTCTATGGGCAGAGCGCTTTATGTTAGACAGCGCCCACATGGGGGGAGGCACGTGGGGCGCTTGGCTCTGGACGCCAACCAATGAGTGCAGAGTACTCTTTATTTCAACAGCGCCCACGTGAGGGGCACGTGGGACGCTTGGCGCTGGGCACCAACAAATGAGTGCAGAGCACTCTTTATTTCAGCAGCGCTCTCGTGAGGGGCATATGGAGCACTTGGCTCTGGGCTCCAACGATTTTGTGCTAATCACTTCTTATTTTATTAGCGCCCATGTGAGGGGCACGTGGAGCTCTTGGCGCTGGGCGCCAACCACTGAGTGCTAAACACTCCTTATTTTATTAGCGCCCACGTGAGGGGCACGTGGAGCGCTTGGCACTGGGCGCCAAGCACTGAGTGCTAAGCACTCCTTTTTATAGCAGCGCCCACGTGAGGGGCACGTGGGGCGCTTGGCACTTTTTACCTCTTTGTGCATTTTTCTGAAGAGTTCAATTCTTTGTTCTCCTCTGGATCTTCAATCCCCGAGAACAAATTCATCCCTATGAGAATTAAATTCTCATTTGTGGGAGACTTGTCTCATGGATCTCAGATCCAGGGAAAGAACTATATTCTTTTATAAGGGTTAAACCCTCAGGTATGCAGATGAGATACTATGATCTCTATTTACCTTGAAGAAAGTTCTTCTGTTTTCTCTCTTCAGGCTCTTTTTGCTTGCTCTTCTTTTTGAACTTAAAGTTTATAAGGGGGTTTCTCTGTGCAATACTTGATGTCACGACCCGAAATGACATATGACTGGCACTTGAATCATATGAAGTTTATAGGACCCCATCTAATTCAAGTAAGCCAAAATCCCAGAAATCTAAACCATTTGAAAAGAGAGAAGGAAAAGTTTAGTTTTAAAGCAAGTGGTTTATCAAAATAAGCCGTAGTATGCATTTTTAAAACATCAAGTTTTTTCTGAAAATTTCGGCAGAGTCTCCTTTGTAAATACTGACCCTAAACAGGTACAACACATGAAAAAAATATATAATGAATGAAGGCATCCCCAAACAGGAGCTAGCTCTTCGCCAATTGGCGGTTACAACCATGCAAGCAATATAATATGCAACGCCGAAGGGCGATGGTCAAAACTCAGAAGAAAACCAAAGTCCACCAGAAAACCATAATAATACAAGCGCGACTCTAAGGTCGAAAGAATAACAACTGGTTTTCTAAGTCTGAAAAATATACAAGTCTGGTTGATGGAGTTACTAGATACAACTGAATATAAATAAAATACAATGGTGGTCATGATGCGAGTGAACCCACCTACCAAAGCAATCTCCCGGAAAGGAGCAGTGTGCCAGCAAGCTGTAATGAAACCTGTTCTCCGCCGAAAACCGGGAAGACTGAGGTCTTGCCTGAATTTAGGGGCAGATGCTAATAGGTGATATCCATCCACCTCTCCGAAGATGCCAAGTTGATTTATGACACTATGTATCGAAGGTTTAAACGGATGCGGCCGATGTAGCAGACTTCGTCAGATTCCCCCTCGTTGAGGGGTTTTTGATTGTAGGGACGCTCTTCCATGCAGGCTCAAGCCCCTGCAGTTAATTACGCTACCACATCGCGAACAACTTTCTCCTTCTCCAGATGGTCACTTCATGTCGTGGATATTTGTTTTATTTTTGGTTGCCCGTAGATTGTATACGGAGACTAATTTATGTTGTCGCCCGTAGGGCGTGGATTAGTCCAAATCCATATTTTATTAGATTTGGGTTTGGGGTTGGGTTTAAGGATACGTTAGTCTCATTTGAGACTAAGATCAACTTAAACGTTTGTTAAGGATAAGTTAGTCTAATTTTAGACTAAGATCTACTTAACAGTTTGTTAAGGACACGTTAGTCTAATTTTAGACTAAGGTCAACTTAACCATTTGTTAAGGATACGTTAGTCTAATTTTAGACTAAGATCTACTTAACAGGATCATTTAGATCCAACAAAAGAGCATTTGAGCTCTATTATTTAGTTTAGGGACATTGCGGTCGATTACCAGTTTAAGGACATGGTGGTCCATTGTTAGTTTAAAGACATCACGGTCGAGGTTAAGGACATCATAGCCCGTGAGTTTAAAGACCTCACAGTCAAGGTTAAGGACATCATAGTCCGTGAGTTTAAGGACCCCATAGTCCAATGTTAGTTTAAAGACATCACGGTCGAGGTTAAGGACATCATAGTCCGTGAGTTTAAAGACCTCACAGTCAAGGTTAAGGACATCATAGTCCGTGAGTTTAAGGACCCCACAGTCCAATGTTGGTATAAAGACATCACGGTCGAGGTTAAGGACATCATAGTCCATGGGTTTAAGGACCCCACAGTCTAATGTTAGTTTAAAAACATCACGGTCGAGGTTAAGGACATCATAGTCCATGGGTTTAAGGACCCCACAGTCCAATGTTAGTTTAAAGATATTACGGTCGAGGTTAAGGACATCATAGTCCGTGGGTTTAAGGACCCCACAATCCAATGTTAGTTTAAAGACATCACGGTCGAGGTTAAGGACATCATAGTCCATGGGTTTAAGGACCCCACAGTCCAGTTTAGAGACGCCATAGTCTGTGAAGTGTGTGGTTATCGGGACCCGTCTCCTCTCTGAAGACGTTGAAGGATCACAACGACAAATATCAAAGGAGTGAAGAGATATACCCTTGAACCAAAGTTGATTGGGGATCTGTAGTCCAATTTGGAACTAAGATCAATTAATTAGATTATGAGCACATTGGCTCAGTTAAATCTGAATTGAGGACTTATGGCCAACTTGGGCTAAGTCCAATTACATTTGAAGCGTTGGCCCTTTATTGGACCATTAGACATTTGTCTGGGTTCAGCCCCTCATTATTTAGCAATACTAAACAAGAGTTTGAAGGCTCTGATGACATTTTGTCTTTGACTGAGCATTAAACATTATAGCTCTGAGTTTTACTCAATTTTGAGATTTAGTTAAAGGAGAGGTTTTTGCCTCTGGAAACTTAGCCAATTTGGCTAAGATTGACTTTAAGATAGTGTTAAACACTGAAACGCTCAAATTATTGTTAAACACTAGAGAGGAAGGGGTTACGTGGGGACACGTGAGAGCGCCTAAAGATGGGGCCAGATCTCCTTTACTTTGTCTTGCAAATAAGTGTTAAACACTTTTAATTCCCTGGCCATCATGTGTGGGCACGTGATAGACACTCATGCACTGATTTGTTAAGGCTTTTATTAGGGGTCACGTGAGGACACGTGAGAGCGCCCAAAGATGGGACCAGATCTCCTTTACTTTGTCTTGCAAATAAGTGTTAAACACTTTTAATTTCCTGGCCATCACATGTGGGCACGTGATAGGCACTCATGCACTGATTTGTTAAGGCTTTTATTAGGGGCTACGTGAGGACACGTGAGGGCGCCCAAAATCAGTACTGCCTTTGGCTTTGTTCTTTTCATTTATGAGGGTCACGTGTGAGCATGTGAGGCATTGCCTCCAAGCTTTTTTCTTCTCATTTTGAGGAGTCTGTTTAAGGGTCACGTGGGAACACGTGACCTAATTCTTTATATGCATGGAGATCTTTCAAGTCTCTTTATTTTTTAAGAATTAAATTCTCTGTAAGGTTAAACCCTAATTCTGTTTTAGAGGAATTAAATTCCTATGTATATGGAAGAATTAAATTCTTATGTAGGGTTAAACCCTAGTTCTGTTTTGGAGAAATTAAATTCCTATGAATTTGGGAGAATTAAATTCTCATATAGGGTTAAACTCTAGTTCTGTTTTTGAGGAATTAAATTCTCATATAGGGTTAAACCCTAATTCTGTTTTGGAGGAATCTCAACCCAATGAGAATTAAATTCTCAACCTATGGGGAGATTTGCTTCTGCAGATCTTCAACCAGAGGAAAAACTAAGTTCTTTTTGCAGAAGAGTTAAACTCTTAGATTGAGAATTGAATTCTCTTTTTGAAATTTTGATCATTTTCCCCTTTTTCACCTAGGGGTTTCTTTCTTGAGAATTAAATTCTCCTTTCTTTTTTCTCTCTGTTGTTGTTATCTCCCAAAAAATTAGATCCCTTCTCTTCTCTTCTTGGCTCCTATTTATAGGAGAAAGAAAAGAATCAGTTTGTTTAGTCAATCTTTCATTGAAAGATTTTAATTGATTTTGTAACCAACATGATCTTTTAGATCACTCAGTGAATTTTATTCACCATTGGATTTTTAATCCAAAAGATCTTTTATCTGTTATTCAAAATTCAGGGAAATCATTCCTTGTATAGAATCTTTCCATAAATTGGTGATTTTTAATCACCAATGGATTTTTAATCCAACGGTGCTCCATTTTACAGAGCACCATCTTTTTTGTTTGGAAAGATTTAGAGAAATATTTTTCCAGTTAGGGTTTTTGATTCCCTCTTAATTAGAATTTAATTCTATTAATTCATAGATCTTTAGGAATCTATCATGTGTTGGCACGTGACCCCCTGATTAAGCATTTGACCAGAATTTAATTCTGTTGTTTTAGAGAACTCAGGAATTATCACGTGTCAACATGTGACCCTTGGTCACGTGTTGGCACGTGATGCCCCATTGGGATTTTTCCTTGTTATTTTATTATACCTTTAATTCTTTTCAGTGGGTTTAAAGGCCCATCACGTGTTGACACGTGACCCCACTGATTAATTATTTCCAATTATTTATTTTATTCAGTGCTTCAAGGCTTTGCCTGTAAATGATCACGTGTCTGCACGTGATGCCCGGTCATGTGTGGGCACGTGATGCCTCATAACTTTTTATCCCGAATGAATTATGAGGCCTATAATATATCAAATCGAAGGATTTTTCGAGACACTTTTGATATCATCGGAATTTATCTGTTTCTCATTCGGGAGTTTGTCAAAATGCAGCTCGGAAAATACTGGTTCGTATTTTCTTCCTTAGATTACACGTGCATAACATATTTGCTCATAACTTTCGATCCCGGATGAATTATGAAGCCAATAATATATCAAATCGAAGGATTTTTCGAGACGCTTTCGTTAACTTTAGAATTTAGCTGTTTCTCATTCGGGAGTTTATTAAAATATAGTCCAGAAAATACTTGTTCACATTTTCTTAAACGTATCGCTGTCATTTGATACCTTGGGCTCTTTTGTGCAGAAATTTTTTGGCGAGAAAAAAACCTGCCATGGCAGAACCTGCAAGAAATTGTGGCACAACGGGTGTGGGTTGCCAACTCGTGAGTAGAAAATATCACCGAGCAGAAATCGTATGTATGACTCTATCCTAGGTCATACCATAGTAATATATCCTCAATATAAAATCCTGAACCATCTACACATAAATGTAATACTACGTGCTCGTGTCAGTGCCTCAGATAGTAACATATCATATATATGATTTATGAATGCATTACGAATGAAAACAAAATATATCATGAATGAGAAAACTGTTTTCTTTATTTAGTGAGATTTCTGTATATATAATCGAGGCATCGTCAATGAAATCAACATAAAATCCGTGTCAAGCATCAACACAAAACATAAATCCAAATATCCAATATCTCAGGCTCCAGCTATCTGGACTGGCCCATATCATATAATCTCAATACCTCAAAGTCTCAATATCTCGGGCTCCGGCTATTCGGACTGTCCCCTCATCAAATCTCACGACTACGTCGGTATCCTACGGCCTGTCTTTAAAATGTACGTCCTTTCAAATATCCGTAGTACCCCCCAGCCTATCTTTAAAATGCTCATGATTCGTTAGTTTTGGAAATAAGTATGACTCGATCCCATTCTAACATCTACTAAGTGACTACAGGACAAAGCTCGGAGACAAGCCAAAGGGTAAGTAAAACCACCTAAGTCCGAGTCGATATAAATATATCTAATAGTCGGTGATCCCACCTCAATAGTGTCACGTACTATAATACGTACAATACGATATCCTCGAGTCAAGAATGCGGATCTATTATAATAATTATATCTCGTACAGTAAATCCATCGTACGGCATCCCAAAATCTGGGTACGGGTCAACTATCACATCATCTCATTATATATCTGGTATCGTTATCATCATATCCTGAATTAGGGGTACTGATCTATAGTCTAGTATATTCCGATACTATCAACACATATCCACGTGTGTATGAAAATACATCGCCTATCAATCCATTATACTATCATGTAGTATAACATAACATGACCCAAATCACCTCACCGATCTCACGGCATCATGCCCAAACACATCGACTCATCTCCAAGTATCATATACTATCCTCATCATCCATGTATATGTATACACACACACACACACACTCGCTTACCTATATGTATGTATGTGTGTATGTGTGTGTCTATATATATATATATATATATATATATATATATATATATATATTTACGCACAAGAAAATAAAATATATGCGTGTGTGTGTACGTGTACCTTATTCTAGGGTTTCGCGACTAAGAACTAGCTAACGACCCTATCATCCAATTACACTAAAATTAACCCATGACCTCCTAAAACCTTTCTTGATAACATATAGTCTCACAATACCATACTTATAATATATGTAACATATTTGTACGCAACACTACGAAACTGCGGGGGTGCTATACGCCATCCACCCTATGTAACAACCTAGTTCATTTATACCATTTCCAGTTCCCGTATTTACTTATCTGTGGTATTTTCTTAATTTATCATGTTTTGGGTGCGAATGGTATCAAGGCATTTTACTTTGCATTCGACCCGACCCACTTGCTTGAACCTGTTTGATTCATATTTATGAATTACCTTAACTTGTTACATAGACGCATGCATCTCATATATACTGCATACTTGCATTTTACCTAGCATTGCATCTTTTACCATATAACATTTTAGGTCATGTAAAATAATTTAAAATTGCATTTCATAGCCTGCATGATACCTCTAACCCCGTGGTAGCATCCGCGCATCTTGTTCTCGTCCCGTTCAGTGAAACGGACGTGTTTGGATGGCTACGCGCACGTTCGTGCTTCCGTTCTTAGGGGTATGCATTTTCGTTACCTGAGCATTCGTTTTGAATTTTGGAAGTTGCATATATTTTTCGTATTTTAAATCTGAATTTTTAGACCCGACCCGGACGCGTTTTGGAATACTTTTGTATCACGCCAAAATTCTAAATATTTAAAAAAATTTAAATTCGTTTAAAAATTTATTTAACAGTCTAAACATTTTTTTATAGCCAACTAAATATTTTTAAAAAATTAAAATCAAAACGAATTGCATTTCCAGCGCAACCCCAGCACAGTTCCTCTGATTCGTGGCCCCCACCTCTTTCTCTCTTTCTCTTTCTCTTTCTCTCTCCCCCCCCCCCCTCTCTCTCTCCCCGCTATCTTCTTCTCTCTCTCCCACAAACCTCCAAAACTCTTTCTCTTCACTGTTCACCACACCCTCTCTCTCTCCTCTCTCTCTCTCTCTCAGATTCTCTCTCTCTCTCCCACTTTCTTTATCTCTCTCCTTATATATATTCATGCTCCTTCTCTTTTTTTTGAAAACCCACGAACCCAGCAAACCCTACCTCGCCTACCTCGCCGCCGTCGCCGTCTCGTCGCCGCCTCCTCACCCTCATCACAACCTTCTCCTCTTCTCCTTCTCCCATTCTCCGAGTCAGGAACCCGACCACACACACACCAGAAACAGAACCCGAGCCCCCTGCACACTACTTCACCGCTGGAGTTCATCGCCGCCGTCGATCTCGTCGTCGCCCCTTGTTCCCAGATCACCGTACACCCCAGTGAGCCTTGCACTCCTTCTTCTTCCCCTTCTTTCTTCTCTCTTTCTTTCTTTCATTTCTTTTGACTTTAAAGAAAATAGTTCTCTGCCTTTTGTAGTTCGCCGGAGCCGGACGTGACGTCCATGATCCCGACGATCCAGACGTCGTACCTGACTCGTGTGATCACCCTTGTGCGTTGTTTGGAATCGTTCCGTGTACCGTGCGCGCGTCGCGACATTTCGCCGACGTGAGACGTTCCGTACACACCCGTTTCTTGATCCGTCTAAGCAAGTTAAACTTGCTACATGCTATATAATTCATCATATACTTATTTAAATAAATATCATACCTGTAGTTTAAATCTTGTATCCTATGTTTCATTTTATAACATTTTGATGTTCCGTTTGCATCCGTTTATACCATTTTAAATCTAGGTCATGGAAAACCTATCTTGTTGCATACTAGATTACAATATACTGCACCCATATCAATATTTATATCACAGAGTGCTTATTTGTACATCCCATAGTACCATTTTTATAGTTTTATAACCTTTCGGATACCCGTTTGCATTCATCTCGTCTAATATATCTATAATTGCATCCATAGATCGTATTAATACATAATAATGTGATATTAACATCCCATATTTAATAAAGTGCATCCTATTTAGTATTGGAACTATAAGTGTAACCCTAATCGATAATTGTGCATCCATATGTTTGAATCGATACCTATTTTGCATACCATATCACATTATTCTATTTTATTGTTATATTGGCACCCCATACTTGTTTTTGTGTACCCATGCTTATTACAGTTTGATTATGAGCACCCACTTAATACTTGTGCACCCCTGACATGACTTGATACACTACTACTTGACACGACTTGATATTGTGCACTACTTGACATGATTGGATCCATATACATTACCTAACTTGACCTGATGTACCACAGCTTGACATGTTACCTGATCTTGTCACTAATGCCAACAATCTTGACCTGTTGTCCCTACGAACATTTCCTGTTGTCTATATAGACAAACCTGTACCTGTTTGATCCTGTGTTGGAATTAGCTCCAGATTTATCAATACCTGACTTGAACACATAACTTGGGGGTATGGGGAAATCAATGATGAAATCTGACTTGTAACTCGACAGTTCGATGCCTTTACTGATCAGTTTTACGGGCTAGGCCAGCCCCGGCGTGATGCTGCTGACATCACTCATCGTTACATACTACCTTTTACTGCCTAGCGGCACGTCTCGGATTCAGCCCGAGAATCTTGACCGTGGTCCCGGGCACGCACAGGATACTATTGAGTTACATCGATGATTCATCAAATTGATTTCAAAGACTTGAGAGTAGTTAACCCAATAGACCAGTTTAGATTACTCACTGCACATCACCTATGTCTTACCCTTCACTGTCCTTATTTATATTACTGTTATACCTGTTTTACCGTTTATACTCATACCTGCATGTCTTGCTACCCCTGTTTATATTATTGCTTGATATTACGACGCACTGACGTCTGGGTTTTGCATGGCCCAGATTCTTTACCTTTGCTGCAGGCCGAGCAGGAGTTTTTCAGTGAGCGGGCCGAGCAGTGAGGACTTGTTATTGGTTCGTTTATTTTTCCTTTCGGTATTTTCATTCCTGGTGTGAGCCCGCATTATGGGACGTACATTCCAGTTTATTCTTGTATTGGATCTTTTTGCTTCCGCATTATTTTATTCTTGACTCGTTTATTCTGGCTTATGGACATGTGTTAGATAGTTTATTCTTGTTCTTGATATCTCTACAGCCGTAATGTGACTGTGGAGGGATTTTTCCTATCCACAGGTAGCATGGTTGGCTCTGTCACGTGCCTATCTTAGCGTACTCTAGGAAGCGAGGCGTGACAGGGTTTGTTTAGTATCAGAGACATAGGATCTAGGTTAATCGGGTTTGATTCTTTTTTAGTTGGATATTGGACCCAATACATGAATCAGAATGCTCGTGATTAGGAACATATCCTGCCACTTTGCCATCTTGCCATTTTTTTGAATCTTAACTTCCTCCTGATTCTACTTTGACAATATGCAAACCTCTTTTGCATCTCGACTCGAAACCTGGTTTCCTATTGTTTATCTCTAGAACTTAGGCGACTTGGGTGGAGTTATGTAATTTTAGCTATGTACCGCGGCATGGTTATAATGCGGTACTCTATTTAAGTAACTTGGAGTTCTAGCCTTGATTCATATCCTTGATCTATATTTTGAAGTTGTTATCATACTAATCCTTTCGGTGTTTTGATTTCAGGAACATGGCAGACAAGAATCTGAAAACGTACCAGAGGCGTGTTGACGATGCCGCTTTGCTTGGAGTAATCAGTGGGATGCTGGAGAACCAGAAGCGGCAGACTGAGCTGAACCAGCAGCAAGCTGAAGCTTTTTAGGAAGGTTTGCGGACCGTCCAGCAGTCCGTAAACAATGTTGTGGCCAGACCAGTTGATCGTGTGGGTACCGTGGCGGATTTAAGGAGACTTGGTCCGTCCGTCATTACTGGCCTGGAAGAGCCATTGCCAGCGGAGCAGTGGCTGGTTGATACAGAGAATTTACTCGTTGCGGCACAGATCCTAGAGGATAAAAGTGTGGATGTGGTACGCATCTAGTTGGTGGACTATGCCCGTGAATGGTGGCTTGTGGAAGAGACCCGCTTGCCCAAGCCGATCAGTTGGGCGGATTTTTCGAAGAGTTTCTTGGAGAAGTTATTTCCGCAGATTGCACAGGAGGAAATGGAAGAAAAGTTTATCAGTTTGAAGCAGAACGGCGCACCTGTAGATGTACATGCAGCTGAGTGGACGCGGCTCAATAGATTCGCTGGACCTTTGGTGGCCAAAGAAGCTGATATGGCGAAGGTTTATGCGCAGTTTGGATGTGGACATCCAGAGGCAAATTATATCCCTGGGTTTGACCACTTTCTCATAAGTACTTACAGCGGCCCGAGAGCAGCAAAGCCTATCTATGAAGACTGGGAGTACGCAGCAGCCAGCAGTTACAGTGCGGAAGCCGGCATTTGCACCGAACCGAGCGCATGTACGCAGAGGTATTCCGGTGAACCGACGTGGAGTAACACCTATGAAGAAGCCTATTGTCGTTGATCAAAGAAGGAGCGTGATTTGTGACTACTGCCATTTATCCGGACACGTGCAAAGAGATTGTCGAAGGATGTGGGGACTCTATTTGGTTTGTGGATCGGCGGATCATACTATCAACGCTTGTCTATCAAAGCTTCACACGAAAGATGATGTTCAGAATCCACCGCAAAAACCGTTTCAGGGACAGAAGCAGCTGACTCAGGGACCCAATCAAGCTCGAGCATTTACCCTGACGGCTGAGGAAGCCAAGGCTTCAGGAGAAGTTGTTTCAGGTATTCTACTTGTTCATGGTTTTCCCGCATTAACATTATTCGATTCTGGTGCATCCCATTGTTTTATGTCGTCCAAGTTTATTACTACACACTCGATTGCTTGCACGACCCTGTCTAGTTGCTGGGACATACACACTGGGAATGGGAAGATCATATCTAGTAGAGAATGTAAGGATTGTGCAGTTGTTGTTTGCGGACGTGAGCTGTTTGTCGATTTCATGGTGATTGATACAGGCAACTATGAAGTCGTCTTGGGAATGGATTTTCTCGGTACTTTCCACGCTCACATTGATTGTAGGGAAAAGAAAGTAATTTTCCAGATTCCCGGACATCCAGAGTTTATCTTTACTGGAGGAAGCAGTTCTGTCGGGCCAGTCGAGTTTAGGACTAGGTCGACAACTAATGTTCTTTCGTCGATGGAGGTTGATAATGATGAAGCGCCAGCTGTTGTTCGAGATTTCATGGACGTGTTCGAGGACATCTCGGGTTTACCGCCAAAACGAGATGTGGAGTTCGCGATCGATCTTATTCCTGGTGCAGCGCCAATTTCTAAAGCGTACTATCCAATGGCATCAGTGGAATTGGAAGAAGTCAAGAAGCAGATTGCTGAATTACTTGAGAAGGGTTGGATTCGCAGCTGCAATTCACCTTGGGGAGCTCCAGTTCTTCTAATCAAGAAGAAGGATGGCACAAGGAGGATGTGCATCGATTATCGAGAATTAAATCGGGTGACTATTAAGAATAAGTACCCGATCCCTCGCATTGGCGAATTGTTCAAGCAGCTTTGTGGTGCAAGGGTATTCTCGAAGCTGGATTTGCGATCCGGATATCATCAGGTCCGAGTTAAATCAGAAGATATTTGCAAGACTGCGTTCCGAACTCGGTATGGACATTACGAGTATTTAGTGATGCCCTTCGGAGTAACGAATGCACCGGCGATATTTATGGGCTTGATGAACCGAATCTTTTCACCATTCTTGGACCAGTTTATAGTGGTGTTCATTGATGATATTCTGGTTTACTCGAGGAGTATTGAAGAGCATGCAGAACACTTGAAGATCGCACTGCAGACATTGAGGCAAGAAAAATTGTATGCAAAGATGAGAAAGTGCGAGTTTTGGCTTGAAGAAGTGAAGTTTTTGGGGCATGTCGTATCCGGAGATGGAATCGCCGTTGATCCCGAAAAGATTGCAGCAGTTCGAGATTGGCCGATTCCGAAGAACGCTGCAGAGATCAGAAGCTTTCTTGGACTTGCCGGGTATTACAGAAGGTTCGTGGAGAACTTTGCTCGTCTGGCTGAGCCTTTGACCAAGCTTACGCGCAAAGAAGTACCATTTGTGTGGACGGATAAGTGTGCGTCATCTTTTGAGGCGTTGAAGCAGAGATTGATAACCGCTCCTATTTTGACCGTACCAGACAGTTCCGGAAGATTGGTGATTCACAGCGACGCATCTGGGAAAGGATTGGGATGTGTTTTGATGCGGCATGGGAAGGTTATAGCTTACGCATCGAGACAGTTGAAGACCCATGAGAAGAATTACCCAACTCATGACTTGGAGCTAGCAGCTGTGATTTTCGCTTTGAAGATTTGGAGACACTATTTATTGAGCGAAAGGGTTGAAGTATTCACCGATCACAAAAGACAAAAGTACGTATTCATACATAAGGAGCTTAATATGAGGCAGTGTAGATGGTTGGAGCTGATAGCTGACTACGATCTTGATCTTAAATACCATCCGGGGAAAGTTAATGTTGTGCCGGATGCGCTTAGTCGGTTGCCAGCAATTCAGATGTTGACTGCACAGAAGGAACTTATTGAAGACTGTTCCCTGATTAAAAATCAGGAAAGGACTCAGAAGAGGCATCACGTGCTCACACGTGACCAGTGGTCATGTGTTGGCACGTGACGTTTAAAGCAGCGGCACAAAGCGTATTCAAGAAAAAGCTCCAGAAAAGGTCACGTGCTCAAACGTGACCAGTGGTCACGTGTTGGCACGTGACGGCTGAAAAGCGGCCAGAGAACAGAGCGCAGAAGAAGAGAAGCCTATTCCAGGGGTCACGTGCCTACACGTGACCAGGGGTCACGTGGCCACACGTGACCGGCTTTAAAAGCCTTATTCTTTAACAGAATTAAATTCTGAGAGGAGATCACTCAAATCTTTCCAAAATAGAGAAGGATTATTTGGAACCGTTGGACTAAAAATCTAAAGGTGATTAAATATCACCAATTTATGGAAAAATCTTGAACTTGGAAAGATTTCCCCCCTAAATCTAACCGAGATAACAAAGGGATATCTTTGGATTTAAAATCCAATAGTGAATAAAATTCACTTAACAATCTAAAGGCCCAGATTAATGATAAATATAAATCAAATCTCTCAATATACAAATCAAATCTCTCAATGAGAGATTTACAAAACAGATTGCTTCTTTTTCTTCTCCTATAAATAGGAGCCAAGAAAAGAAGAGAAGGGACCTTTGATTGGACCTTTGGACCTTTTCTTTTGATACACAGAGAGAGATATAGAGCTTTTGATTCTCTGCAAAAGAAAAACCTTAGGTAAGAAAAGAAAAGGGAGGCTTAAAAAGAGAATTTAATTCTCAAAAGAGTTTAACTCTTATATAAAGAGAAGAACTTAGTTCTTTCTCTGGTCGAGGATCTGCAAAGTGCACATCTCCCCCAAGAATTGAGAATTTAATTCTCATTGGGTTGAGATCCTGCCATGCAAATCCAAAACACAGAGGAGGAACTGAGTTCAGAGAATTTAATTCTCACAAAATGATAGAAATTCAATTCCTTTGAGATAAAGTTAGGGTTTAACCCTATGTTATGGGAATTTAATTCCTTCAAAATGAACGGAACTAGGGTTTAACCCTAATTGAGAATATAATTCTCTCAAACTCACATGAATTTAATTCCCCTAAGAAAAGAAATTAGGGTTTAACCCTATTAAGAATATAATTCTTCAGAAGAAAACAGGAATTTAATTCCTCTAAAGTTTAGGGTTTAACCTTATGAACAGAACTTTAAAAACATGCAGAGTCACGTGCTACCAAGTGACCCCTGCAAAGACCCACAGAATAGAACTCTGACGAAGACACCTCACGTGTTACCACGTGACTCCTGCGAAGATATATAAAAGAGAACTTTGAGGCAATGCCTCACGTGCCCCACGTGATCCCTGAAGCACATAAAGAAACAGCAAAATAAACAGAGACTCTGGGGCGCCCTCACGTGTCACCACGTGACCCCTAATGAGTATTCTAATAAACCAGAGGATGAGCCCCCATCACGTGCCCGCACGTGATGGCTTTCAGAACTAAAAGTGTTAAACACTTATCTGTAGAACAAAAAAAAGAGAAGAAGAGCGCTCTCACGTGTTACCACGTGACCCCTCTTGCCTTAGTGTTTAACACTAAATTGAAAACTCTGTATCCAGTGTTTAACACCGATTCTCCTTAGTGTTTAACACTAATTTGGAAAACTCTATTTGCAGTGTTTAACACTGATTTGCTTAGTGTTTAACACTAATTTGAAAACTCTTTTCCCAGTGTTCAACACTGATTATCTTTTACTGTTTAACACTAACTTGTCAATCTTTTCTCAGTGTTCAACACTGTTGGTCTCTAGTGTTTAACACTAGCTTTAGCCCAATTGGCTAAGTTTCCAGGGGCAAAGCCTCTCCTCCAATGAATCAACAGAGGGCCAATATCCCAAAAATGATTGGATTTAGCCCAAGCTGGCCATAAGTCCTCAATGCAAGCTTAACTGGGCCAATGTGCTCATAATATAATAATTGATCCTAGTATCCAAATTGGACTACAGATCACTTAATCTACCTCGGTTTAAGGGTACATCTCTTCACTCCTTTGATACTTGGCGTTGTAATTTCTCAACGTCTTCAAAGAGGTGACGGGTCCCGATGACCACACATTGATACGGACTGTGGGGTCCTTAAACTCATGGACTATGAGGTCCTTAACCTTGACCGTAATGTCTTAAAACTAAACGCTGGACTGTGGGGTCCTTAAACCCACGGACTACGAGGTCCTTAACCTTGACCGTGATGTCTTAAAACTAAATTCGGACTGTGGAGTCCTTAAATCCACGGACTACGACGTCCTTAACCTTGACCGCAACGTCTTAAAACTAACACTGGACCGCAATGTCCTTAAACTACCTATTGACCGGAATGTCACTAAACTAAACAACAGGGCTCCCCTAATCGCTCTCTTGTCGGATCTAAACGATCCCGTTAAGTTGATCTTAGTCTAAAACTATACTAACGTATCCTAAACAAACGTTTAAGTCGATCTTAGTCTCAAATGAGGCTAACGTATCCTTAAACACAACCCTCTAACCCAAATCTAAGATAATACGGATTTGGACTAGTCCACGCCCTACGGGCGACGACATAACTCAGTCTCCGTATACAATCCACGGGCAACCAAACACAAAACAAACACCCACGACACGAAGTGACCATCTGGAAAAGGAGAAAGTTGCTACCGCGACGCGGTAGCGTAATTAACTGCAGGGGCTTGCGCCTGCAGGGAAGAGCGTCCCCACAATCAAAAACCCCTCAAGCGAGGGGGAATCTGACGAAGTCTGCTACATCGGACGCATCTGTTTAAACCTTCGATACATGGTGCCATAAATCAACTTGGTATCTTCGGAGAGGTAGACGGATAGCACCAATTAGAATCTGCCCCGAGTTTAAGGCAAGACGTCCCTGCGTCTCGCCGTCTTTCAGAGGGGAACAGATTCTGGAATGCCCGGTGGGACCTTTTCCTCTTTCTACTCCACACTTCGTGTGTCGTGATTCGCGAACCAATGGCGGTTTGCTAATGGTTGCCCTTGGGTTTCGAAGTACTAAGACTTGGTGTTTCGTTTGCTGCAGAAAGCAAAAAGATCAATGGCTGGCAACTGCTCCAACTACAAATGCAACCGATGCTCCGCCTCATCTGGAGGTGTAGCATATGGACCCCAGGCTGCTTCCCTATTCACTATGCCTGTGTAGCAAGTGACTCAAGCTACCACCGGTCTATTCTTCGGGACCATACTCCCGCCTGTGAACATTAACATCCCAATGCCCGTACCGAAAGCTTCAAAGAGGTCGGTCTTCGATCGACTTGCCGCTCCCACGGCCTTTCTCAATGGGTCGTCCAACTCTTCAGTCTTCACCAGAATGAACCTGAACTCTGATGGGCTCGCCAAAAAGCCCATAATACCTGAGAAAGCCATCCCGAAGAAGACAGCTGCTCCCGAAGTCGTCAAGGCGGCTTCCCCTCCCAGAGGGTCGGTCTTCACGAGACTGACTACCTCCGTTCCTGCTCCCGATCAGAAAACTTTAGCTTCTCGACGAACGTCAGTCTTCAAGAGGCTGACACCGGCCCTTCCCCAGAACAGGGGACAAGACGAAGCCGTCGCTGAATCAATCCCAACAACCCGTCATGCCCGACGTCGCCACTGGCGCCAGATAAGGAAGACTGGGGGCAACTTCCCCTCCGGACTAACTCCACCAGCTCCAACGGTGGAAATTGAGGCTGCTGTTCCAACCGGGAACAGCTTTGAGCTGCTGAACAGGGTACGCAGAAATTCGCCAACTGCGGTGCTCAAAAGATCTCCCCCACCGGTAGAGACCGTAGTGGAAGCAAAACCAGAGAAGCCGGAGCAGTCTCCTCAACGTTTGTCTTCCAGAATCTACAAGACTTGGCGACGGGTCCGAGAATTAGTGATTGATCCGAATTTCTCCTGTCAGCACAAGAAGGCGAAAGTGCAGGAAGAAAAGAACCGTCACGTCAAAAAACAAAGGACGACAACCGCTTGGGTGCCCGCTGCAACGGCTCCCTCCACGTCGACTACTCAAAAGAGAAGAAGGCCGGATAGAGTCCCCACTCTTGCAGCAAATATCATGGACAATAAGCCTAAACGCCCTAAGTCTGGGGGCATGATAGTGCATACGGTATATATGGCGCTGGGAAAAGAAGACAGCCGTGCATCCATGGGTCATAGACCGCTTACACGGTCAGTGACCAAAGCTCAGGAGCAACAGTAGAAGCTCCAGGAGATGATGAATGCGATGGCCGCACTCACTGGGCCGAAGGAAAGCCCCGAAGCGTCATCTGATCAACGTCAGGAGCAAGAAACTGATGTTGAGTTCCTTAGTAGGATACTGGAGAAAAGGATAAAGAGGCCGCTTAACAAGCAGCCAATATACAACGAATGGTCATTCTGTTCCAGGACATGGTGGGTATGATGATCCAACAAGAGCCTCCTACTGAAGATCCTCCAATCGTTCTTGAAGACGACAGGGGAGAAATGTCAAATCCTCCACCCGCTCTGTCAACAGCCAAGGAGGAGACAATCTCCAAAGCTGACCTAGACGAATATATAGCTCAGCAGATACGGGTTCACCAGGCGACTGAGGCAGCTGGTCAAGTTGTCAGGACGGGACGACCATATCCGAGCTGGTATGACCAGATCAAGTACCCGCCGGGCTATACAATACCGAAATTCCATGTCTATAAGGGGACAGGAAATCCCCATCAACATGTTGCCCAGCTCAGGGCGCTTTGCGGCAACACCGGCGGCGATGATAAGCTCTTGCTTCGCCAGTTCGTCGGTAGCTTGTTAGAAACGGCGTTCGAGTGGTACTCTGAGCTCCCAAACAACTCTATTAAAACATTTGCGGAGATGGAGCTGCTGTTTACCCAACGTTTCGCAAGTGCCAGCGAACGTACTCCGATAACGGCATTAATTAATGCCAGGGTGAAACCAGGTGAGACATGGGTCCAGTATGCTATACGCTGGCGAAACTTGTGGTTGAAATGCGAACAACGCATTGAGGAGGCGCCTGCGGTGGGCATGTTCGTGGGTACCCTAGATCCTCATGCAACTATCTCACAGTTCATGATGTTTTTTTAAGCCAACCACGTTCCAGGCTTTGATTGACAAGTTGGCCCAGATGGACCAGATGGGTCACAGACCGTCTCCCCCGAAGCCAGAACCTCAGAATGACAAGGGTAAAGGGAAGGCAACCTTCGTTGCGAACGCTCAGCAGCAACCCAGTACCCCAAAGCTGGCGGATCAGCTGGAAGAAAGACGACGGTATTACAATGAGAAAATGAAGCACCCCTACTCATTCCCGCGGGATAAGACGAAGAGGCTATTCGAACTGGCAATACGCAACAGGCTTATCAACTTGCCAAACCCAAGGCGACTGCCGCAACCCAGTGAGGTGAATAACCCCAGCTACTGCCCTTACCATCAAACGGTAAGTCAACCGATTGAGGATTGCTTCGTCTTCAAAGGATGGATTGAAGATCAATACCTACAGGGCAAGTTTGCGCTGTCCGAGAAGTGGAAGGTGAACCCACCACAACCTCACACCGCTAAGAAGACGGACACACCGGGGGCAACTTGTTCTTTCATTGAAGAAGCTCCATGGGAAATCGTGCTTTCAGCAAAAACCAAGAGGATGCTGAACGATCTTAAGACATGCCCGGCAGTCAGGTGGAAGAACCCGCTGGAACCCCGGATCATTGAAGGGATGCTGAAGCCGCGCCCAACTTCGAAGATCAGTGGTGATGGCCCGAACACTCACAATCAGCCGTCGAAATCTTCAAGGAAAAAGAAGAAGAAATCTAAGAAGCCCGTGAAGCCTGGTGACAAGCGCACAGACTTACAGAAACAGATCGACGCGCTGGAAGAGTACAATCAAAAGGCACGGGCTCCCATCACACTCCAAGAGTTCCTCAACCACGTCTTTCAAGAGGAAGATGAGGGGGAGAGTTCGTCGGATGAATCCGAGGGATACGTGGCGAGTTGTAATGTGATCTCCCACTCGTTTACCGACGATGAAAAAACTCCTGGCACTGATAAACTAGGGGCAGAGCCTGAACCGGAACTTATGTGGCCGACAGACGAAATGATAAATGCCTTTCTAGACGAGATTCGTCTGAAAAGTAAAGCCGATCGGGAGCGTGAGATGGCCGCATCAGCAGGAGACAAACGCAGGCGACTAAGAGAAAGTGTCGAAGCACTCCCGCCAGATCAAAAGACATCCGATACGGATAAAAACAGATTCAAGACGAGGAAAAGGTTTGCTAAAGCCATATCAATGGGAATGAAGCTACCGTCCTCAGAAGAGAACACTCGCAATGGAACGAAGATGCATCCTAATTACTGCTCATAACATCGGAAGATTTCACACCCCACTGAGGAGTGCGACGCTTTTAAGATATGGTGGCAGGGATATGTTGCTCACCGGCAACATTTTAAGCGGATGAGACGCAGAACCCGTCGGGAGCAGAGAAGTATGACTGAAGGGCACAAAAGAACTACCAGTAACTGTTACATGGTCAACGCCGGAGGATCACAGGTTCTCACCTTTGGGAGCGACTCTGACGAGGAAATGGCTCTTACCCGCTCTTTAAAGAGTCCACCTCGGGAAAAGAGGAAGAATCGGGAGCCTGCGAAAACATTCAGCTGCGCAATCGCACGCTTCCGGAAAAGAATCTCGGACCCTCAACTAGAAAAGATAAGGGAAACGAAAAGGTCGCGGAGGATATCACCTTAGATGACCAAGTTATGAAAGAGCTGACTGCCAACGATCCGCCCAAGAAGAGTAGGGTGGACTACAACATCCTAGCGCACCTGAGGAAGCTACCCTCGCAGCTCAGCATTCTCGACGCCCTCCTGTTATCAAAGGAAGCGAGAGATTCATTAATCAAGGCGCTACAAGAGCCCGAGCAATTCCAAGCCTTCCTCGCCGAAGAAAGGATGAAAGATGAACTGAAAGAAGTGCGCACAGCCGATGTCACGTTCGGTGATGAAGACCTTCTCCTTGGGACGTGCGACCACAACCTTCCCCTATACGTCTCTGGATATTGCCACGATATAAAGATAGGCAAAATCTTGGTTGACAATGGGTCTTCCGTTAATCTCCTCAACGTGCGGGTGTTAAGGAAAATCTGCATGAGCGTCCAGCATCTTGCTCGGGACAAGATCACCATCTCCGGGTTCGACTCCCAATCATAAAGAACTCTTAGGTCTGTGATATTGATGCTACGCTTTGGGCTGCTCGTCACGGACATTAAGTTCCACGTCATAGACGCCAAGACTTGTTACAATGCTCTGCTCGGCCGTCCTTGGTTACACGAGTACAACATCATCCCGTCTACACAACATCAGTGTATGAAGTATTTCAAGGATGGTCTCGAGTATACCTTAACAGGTGAGCTAAACCCATTCTCCGTGAACGAAGTCCGCAAATACGAAGATGCAAAGTACTTTTTGCCAGATTTCGAGGACACAGAGAGGTGTCGCAAACCGGAGAACAAAGCCGACGCCACCATTCCTGTTTTCGGGAGTGATACCGAAGAAGAAGAAGAGATAGTTTACTCTGGGTCGTCTCGACGCAACGACCCAGGACCGTCCGCCCCCATATTGATCTTCAGGAGTGATTCGGAAGATGAGGTGAATGTTGTGTTCTCCCGTCAGCCACCAATACAAGAATTCCCCGGTGATGATCAGAGTTTGCAAATCACCATGATTCCGCGGGAGCACTATAAAGATCTTGAAGCGCTTGAAGCTCACAGCGTGCAGGAGCTGCGGACATTTTACGTCCCTCCCAGGCGAAAAGGTGAAAAGGCGATCATATTCTATCGATCCTCAGAAACAAGAGTGGAGAAAGAGATCTGGCATGGCGCGGATTCTACACTTGATAGGCTCCAACCCATCCGTTTGCCTAGATATTACACAAACGGACTAAAAAGGCTATTGAAGTGCCAAAGGGGTACCTTTGAAACAGACTATTCGACAAGCTCGGTTCTACAACAGGATTTGGGATGTCCCTAGGACTCAGCGCAAATTGCCCAACGGGAGGATGGAAATGCTTGGGCTTGGGTATGTAAGATCCGGGAAACGGGAACGAGTCCACGGTAGCTACGCCATATATAACTTCGATGAAGAAGAGGATGCCCTGTCAGAAAACGCCGATCCCTTATCAAGACTAGATCCCGCACCCAAAGTGCCGAGTCCGTCATTTGAAGAGCGAATGGACAAGCTTATCAGGAAAGAGGGTCAAAAAGCTTGGGACGACCATAACCGCGAAATGGCCATCTACAAGAAAGCCAGGACGCAACGTCTTCTTCAACAGGCTGCCAAAGACGAAAATACTCCTCCCTGTCAACCTGTTGTGCAAAAGGCCTGACGCAGAGGTAGAAACAAGTCAAAGAGCAGAAAAGGCGTTCGACAGCGACAAAGCGGGACCGAGAAGTCACGCGATCAGAAATCGAGCGGTCCAGATTTGTCCCTTATGAAAAAGATGAGTCAGGCATACTCTTTTCCTCAAAATAAAACATGGAAGATACTTGACCTCGCTTTAAAACATCGAATGATTACACTTCCGAAGTCTAAACACCCTGAACAAGCTAATGAGGTCTCTCATCCGGGCTATTGCTCTTATCACCGAGCCATAGGACACCCTATCGAAGACTGCTTCACCTTCAAGAACTTGGTCGAAGACCAATACCAGCAAGGTAGATTTGCTCTATCCGACAGCTGGAGGGTAACGCCGCCACAAAAACACGAACCCAAAGCCACAAGAGCATAACCAGGTCCACATCGGTCTTGGAAGCGAGCTCGTACCTGTCGTATGATAACAGTATCAAAAGAAGATCCCGAGAATAGGGATGACTTTCCCTGGTGCTTCAAAAACAACGATGACGAGGTAATCTCGGAATTTCCGCCAGCCCCGAAAGAACTGGAAGATGGCATACATACTACTGCAGATAACCTCAGGAAAATGGAGCTGGGAACGACAAACGTCCCGCGACCGACATACGTCAGCGAGTTGCTATCTGAAGAAAGGGTGGCCGCGTTAAAAGACGTGCTTAAGCAGCATAGAGATTGCTTCACATGGAACTATTTTGAAATGCCAGGACTAGATCCAGAAATTGCTGTGCATAAATTGGCAATATCCCCAGAGTCAAGCCAGTCAAACAGGCGCCGAGAAGAATGCGGCTCGAGCTTGAGATGAGCAATAACACCGAAGTCAAGAAGCTGATCGATTCTGGGTTTATCCAGGAAGTTCAATATCCTGACTGGATCGCCAACATCGTCCCGGTAATGAGAAAAATGGGACAGTGCGCATATGCGTGGATTTCCGGGATCTCAATAAAGCTTGCCCGAAGGACGATTTCCCAGTACCGGTAACCGAGCTGATGATAGATAACACGTCCACTCATGAGGTTTTCTCTTTCATGGATGGCTCATCAGGGTATAATCAGATAAAGATGCATCCCGAAGACCAGAAGCATACCGCTTTTCGGACCCCTCTGGAAATATTCTGCTACAAGGTGATGCCCTTCGGTCTAAAGAACGCCGGTGCCACCTATCAAAGGGCCATGACGAAGATCTTCGATGACCTCATACATGAAACCGTCGAATGCTATATCGACGACCTCGTGGTGAAAAGCAAATTGTACGAGGAGCATTTAGAGCACCTGAAGACCGTATTTCAACGCCTTCGGCAATACAACTTGAAGATGAACCCTCTCAAATGCGCGTTCGGGGTGTCCTCAGGCAAATTCTTAGGATTCATTGACCGGCACCGGGGCATCGAGATAGATCCGTTAAAGATTAAGGCGATCGTGGAAATGCCACCGCCAAGGACTCTCAAACAATTGCGGTCTCTCCAAGGAAAGCTCGCATACATCCGGCGATTTATAGCCAACCTTTCAGGCAAGTGCCGCCTTACAGTCACCTGATGAAGAAGGGAACCCCGTTCGTCTGGGATCACAAATGCCAAGGCGCGCTAGACTAGATCAAACAATACCTGCAGAACCCGCCGGTGTTAGCTGCGCCAGTAAAAGGAAAGCCTCTTATTCTTTATACCACAGCCCTCGAAAGTTCCTTAGGCGCATTATGGGAACAAGAGAACGACCAAGGGAAAAAGAGCGCTCTACTATTTAAGTCGAGTTCTTCTGGGGGCAGAAGGCAATTACTCCCCCATCGAAAAGCACTTCCTGGCGTTGATCTTCGCGATAACGAAACTCCGGCATTATGCGTTGGCGCATGAAGTCCGTCTCATTTCGAAGGTGGACCCTCTTAAATATTTAATGTCGAAGGCCATATTGACAGGGAGACTCGCTAAATGGGCACTGCTCTTGATGGAGTTTTCAATAACCTATCAGCCTCTTAAGGCAGTAAAAGGCCAAGCCATCGCCGACTTCCGCGCTGAGCATCCGATACCGGCCGATTCCCCTTTGAATTACGAACTTCCAGACGAACATGCGTTTGACACGATTGACGGTGGTAATATCCGATGGGAGCTTTATTTTGATGGAGCATCTTCCGTGAAGAAGCGCAAACAAAGCACCCCTATAATCAAATCGGGGGTAGGCCTTATCTTCGTAACCCCACAGGGAGGGATAATGCGCTTTGCTTTCTCCTTAACAGAGCCGAGGACGAACAATGAAGCCGAGTACGAAGCTTTGATAGCCGGTCTCGAGATCGCCATCGACATGGGAATTGAAAATCTCCTCATATACGGAGATTCCCAACTGGTCGTTAGTCAAGTAAACGGCGACTACCAAACATGCAAGCCAGAGCTGGTGAAGTATGGAGAGAGAGTACAACAACTGCTAACTCAAATCCCTTCCTACACTTTGGAAAACATACCGCGCGCAGAAAATGGCAAGGAGGACGCTTTAGCCAAGCTCGCTAAAGAACTGGCTGATGAGAACCTCGATGACGTCAGAATCGTGGTACAAAGCCGTCGGGTACTCGCACCGGAAGAAATATCTCCGGAATCATCCGAGGAAAAGGAAGCAACTGAGCAGACGTCCCTGCAAATAAATGGCCAAGAGAAGGTTGAAGATTGGAGAGAAGTCTTCATAGACTACTTCAAATCCCGTCGAACGCCTAAAGATGTGTCCTCAAGACATCAGCTTGTGAAACGAGCTCTGTCCTTCGCCTTCGTCAATAATACTCTGTACCAGAGGTCATTTAACTCTCTGTGGTTAAGATGCCTGGGACCTAACAAAGCGAAAAGGATCGTTCAGGAAGTTCACGACGAACTCTGCGGTTCTCATCAAGCGGGCCCAAAGATGAAGCTGAAGATCAAACGAATGGGTTATTATTGGCCCACAATGATCCAGGACTGCCTCGAGTATGCGAAGCAATGCCACTCATGCCAAATTCATGGGGACTTCATCCACCAGCACCCAAATCCTCTACATCCAACGGTGGCTAGCTGGCCGTTCGAAATGTGGGGGACTGACATAATTGGCCCCATTGAACCGGCATCGTCTAGGGGACGTCGTTTCATCCTAGCGACCACTGATTACTTCTCCAAATGGGCAGAAGCAGTACCGTTGAGGGAAGTGAAGACGGAGAATATTCTCCATTTCTTCAAGACGCACGTCATTTATCGGTTCGGAACTCCGCGACGGATCATTTCCGATAACGGGCCAGCCTACAGAAGCCACAAGATTAGCCGCTTCGCACAACAACACAACATAGACTGGAGATATTCCTCAGTTTATAATCCGCGAGCTAACGGTCTAGCTGAGGCTTTCAACAAAACCTTGATAAAGATCGTGAAGAAGACGGTGTCCCGAAACAAAAAGGACGGGCACGAGAGACTGCAAGAAGCTCTTTGGGCGTATCGGACTACGTTCAAGACGGCCACGAACACAACGCCATACGCGTTGGTATTCGGTACCGAAGCAGTACTCCCCCTCGAGATAGAGTTACCCTCTCTGCGAGTAGCAGTCCACTACGAGCTGACGGACGAGGAAAACGCTCACCTTCGGCTTGAGGAGCTTGATGCCCTTGATGAGACCTGGCTCATAGCAAAACAAAATCCGGAGGCTTACAAAACAAAGATGACGCGCTCATATAAAAGATTGACCAAGCCGAGGACATTCCACCAAGGCGAACTCGTGCTAGTGGTCAAAAGACCTATGATCCCCAATCGCGCCAAGCGGGAAAAATTCGAGCCGAACTATGAAGGCCCGTACATCATAGACAAGGTCTACCAGGGCGGAGCGTATCTACTCATGGATATGCACGGCGAAAGACCTTTCAGGCCAATAAACGGTCGCTTCCTGAAGAAATACTACGCTTAACGGGTTAAGGCCTAGGTGAATGATAGATGACGACGACTATGTCCGTTCGCTATCTTCCTAAGCCCGAACTCTGAGTAGTAACCGGCCTTCTTCAATGACGGACCGAAATGTCCTTAAACTAACAACGGACCGAAATGTCCTTAAACTAACGACGGACTGAAACGTCCTTAAACTAACGACGGACCGAAACGTCCTTAAACTAGCAATGGACCACTATGTCCTAAAACTAGCTGTTGACCGAAATGTCGATAAACTACGGTGGATTGCAGCATCTCAAAGCCGATACAAAAAATATATATAAAAAAAGAAAAATTATAATAAAATAAAAAAACGGTATGTCCATAAGCGAAATGGGCACGGATGAAAACCCGAAAGGGCTCCGTGAGTAAAAACAGCAGGGCTACCAGCGAGTGTTTGTGAAAACCCGAAAGGGCGCAACCTCGTTAAAGGACACTTGCAGGGTCCTCACAACCTTGTAAGGAGAAACCACCCACGTGAGATCCTTACGACTCACAAGGGAGCAACACACTTAGGAGTCCTCACGATTCCTAAGGAGAAATTACACTTGCGAGATCCCCACGACTCGTAAGGAGAACTCTCTTATGGGACCCTCACGGCTCATAAGACTTGAATGTCTTAAGTTACAGAGACCTGAACCTATTCTTAAGCAACCCCTACAAACTTCGATATTTCCCTACAAGCGGCTCATACTGACCCTTGTATACAATCCACGGGCGCGAATAAACATTTCCCTAACCAAGTCCCATCCGTGATTAGGGATATGCTCATATGGTGAACAACCCATGTAAGTCCTCTCGACTTATAAGGAGAAAACCCTTTTGTAAGATCCTTACGACTTGCAACAGAACATGCACTTAGAAATCCTCACGATTCCCAAGGAGAAAACACACCTGCAAGATCCTCACGACCTGTAGGGAGAAATACCTTTGTGAGACCCTTACGGTTCATGAAGTCAAAAGCCTTAGTCGACAGGACCCTTAACCCTGTTTACTAAGCCACCTTTGTTCAACATCGACAGAGGCAAATGATGATTCGCTCCTGGCAACATCCCAGTTGTAGCGGTGCTGATGCCGAAATCGGTGTCTAAAATCCAAGCTTGCAGCGAAAAGGCTAGCGAGCCGCATATGCATACGAAATAGCCGAAATGATGGGGCAACTTGCAATAAAAAGCAGCAAGTAAAAATGTTTGCATGAAAAATAGCCGAAATGATTGGGCAACTCGCAATAAAAATCAGCGAGTAAAAATAAAATAAATAGCCGAAATGATTGGGCACCGCGAAAAATAGCCGAAATGATGGGGCAATCGCGACCTTCGCGATATAAAAGCTGAAATGAGAGAGCATCGCTGAAAAAGAAATAAAATAAAAATAAAATTTACGCCCTACAGGTGATGTTACATCTATCCCTGTATACAATCCAGGGGCGCAAACAAAGAAGGAATCGCACTCCTCCTCGCCCAGGTTTCCTCAGAGAAAGAGGCCAAATCTCGATGAGTCGTAAGTGATCTAGAGATCATCTCAACACTCGTCTTGTAACAATGGACACAACTTCAAGCGAAGCGGAACAGTGGAAACCCCCAGTGCCATGGCTCGGCGATATACAGATCACCAAGAGTCAAACCCTCATTCCGTGAGATGCGGATACAAAGAGAAAAATTCCTGGTCACGTGGAATGCGGATAACGTCACTCTTTGACCCCGTGAGAAACGTCCAGAGCGGAGCCCGGTCCTCGCAGAACACGGCAGTGAACCCGAGGGAAGCATCCAGAGCAAAATTCCTGGTCACGTGGAACGCGGATAACGTCACTCTTTGACCCCGTGGAAAACGTCCAGAGCGGAGCCTGGTCCTCGCAGAACATGGCAGTGAACCCGTGGAAAGCATCCAGAGAAAAATTCCTGGTCACGTGGAACGCGGATAACGTCACTCTTTGACCCCGTGGAAAACGTCCAGAGCGGATCCCAGTCCTCGCAGAGCACGGCAGTGAACCCGTGTGAAGCATCCAGAGCAGAGCCTGGTCTTCGCCAAACACGGCAGTGAACCCGTGGGAAGCATCCAGAGCAAAATTCCTGGTCACGTGGAACGTGGATAACGTCACTCTTTGACCCCGTGTAAAGCATCCAGAGCGGAGCCTAGTCCTTGCCAAACACGGCAGTGAACCCGTGTGAAGCATCTAGTGCAAAATTCCTGGTCACGTGGAACGCGGATAACGTCACTCTTTGACCCCGTGAGAAACGTCCAGAGCGGAGCCTAGTCCTCGCCGAACACGGCAGTGAACCCGTGTGAAGCATCTATTGCAAAATTCCTGGTCACGTGGAACGCGGATAACGTCACTCTTTGACCCCGTGGAAAACGTCCAGAGCGGAGCCTGGTCCTCGCAGAACACGGCAGTGAACCCGTGGAAAGCATCCAAAGCAAAATTCCTGGTCACGTGGAACGCGGATAACGTCACTCTTTGACCCCGTGGAAAACATCCAGAGCGGAGCCTGTTCCTCGCAGAACACGGCAGTGAACCCGTGGGAAGCATCCAGAGCAAAATTCCTGGTTACGTGGAACGCGGATAACGTCACTCTTTGACCCCGTGGAAAACATCCAGAGCGGATCCTGGTCCTCGCAGAGCATGGCAGTGAACCCGTGTGAAGCATCCAGAGCGGAGCCTAGTCCTCGCCGAACACGACAGTGAACCCGTGTGAAGCATTTAGTGCAAAATTCCTGGTTACATGGAACGCGGATAACGTCACTCTTTGACCACGCGGAAAACGCCCAGAGCGGAGCCTGGTCCTCGCCAAGCACGGTAGTGAACCCGTGTGAAGCATCCAGAGCAAACACCGGACTGTGGAGTCCTTAAAATCCACGGACTATGATGTCCTTAACCTAGACCGAAACGTCTTAAAACTAACGACCAACCATGATGATTCTAGACTGATTTTACCTTAGTTAAAGGGTACATCTCTTCATTCCTTTGAGATTTAGCGTTGTAATTCCTCAACGTCTTCAAAGAGGTGACGGGTCCCGATAACTAACATTCGACTGTGGAGTCCTTAAATCCACGGACTATGAGGTCCTTAACCTTGACCGTGATGTCTTAAAACTAACGTTGGACTGTGGAGTCCTTAAATCCTCGGACTATGAGGTCCTTAACCTTGACCGTGATGTCTTAAAACTAACATTGGACTGTGGGGTCCTTAAATCCACGGACTATGAGGTCCTTAACCTTGACCGTAATGTCTTAAAACTAACATTGGACTGTAGAGTCCTTAAATCCACGGACTATGAGGTCCTTAACCTTGACCGCGATGTCTTTAAACTACGATACCCTGGAAACCATCCCAAACCAACCCCTGGCCCCGTGAAATACGGATAAGGGTGACCGCACCCAGCACTTGCGGGTCCTCACGATCTGCAAGGAAGAAAACTCTCTTATGAAATCCTTACGACTACCAAGGGAAAACCCGCTTAAGAATCCTCACGATTCTTAAGAAGAACTTACGCCTACGGGATCCTCTCGACCTGTAGGGAGAAAAACTCTTTATGAGACCCTCATGGCTCATAAAGCTCAAAAGTCTTAGGAGGCAGATCTTAACCCTGAATCCTAAGCCATCGCTGCCCTACAGGGAGACCCGGATAAATTGTCCGCAGAACACATTCAATAAAAAGGGGATACACCACTGAGAAGAAAAATATGTCTTTATTCATAAACCAAAATGGGTACAAAGTAAAATTCATGAAAGAACAAAAAAAACTCTCATTCAGGAGTATGCACAAAAAGAAAGGAAAAAAAATACAAGTTTTCAAGCCGGCGGGCGATTTAGTAATTTCGCTAGCTCATCATGCTTTTGCTGGGTCACGGCTTTGTTATTCAGGATCACCAGAAGACGGGCCTCCGCCTGAGCCTGCTGGGCCTGATACAAAGCAAGCCGGCCTTCAAGCTCTTTCTCGGTGGCCTTGTGAGCCTCGACCCTTTCACGAGTGAACGTGGCAGCTTTATCAAGAGCCATCACCTCTTTGATAGACTCTTGAAGCACCCGCCAGAGTTCATATGCTTTGTTGGCCTTGGCGGTAAGATTAGCATGAAGCTCGCTCAGCGCCTTAGAAGCCAGCTCCCTCTCCGAGAATTTACGGCCGAGCCTCTTCTCGCACGATGTCATGTTTGCCGCGCACCGTGCTATCAGTCCCTGTAACTCCGCCTTTGCAGCCACGGCCTCCGAGGAAAGGCAGGAACATTCAAGGGCGTGCAAGCAAGCCTCCACCAGCCGACAGAACTCCACCCATACTCGCACCACCTCTTCGCTATGGTAGGTGGCAAGAAAAGGAAGAGAACCGTTAGCTTCAGCGGCAAATGCTTCGGCTGTGGTTGCGCTGCCAGCACGAAGCTCCTCGATCAAGGATGACAAGGAGACAAGGCTCAACTAGGCCAAGCGCTCTGAGGCTCGCAAAGCATAGGGACCATGCGGCATAGCGATACGCGATTCTAACACTGTGGGGGCTGGCAGGACTGTTCAGATTTGAAAAATGTCAGTAAAACTCTTAGGCAAAAGAGCAAATGGGACTATATTGAAACGTCGCTTACCTACGGTCATGCAAGTGGGAGCTGAAGGTTCCCCTGGCCCTTCAACGACCTCCACCTCGTCATCGGCCTCCAAAATTGTAAGAGGCACCAATGTTATTTCGCAGAATAGCAACAATGCCACAATAAAGAAATGGCGAACGACGCTAACCTTGCCCAGAGGAGAGGACGATGCGCTGAGGAGAGATCGCCTGCGGAGCTGCCATCTCCAGCAAACGATGAAATGATTGCCGGGGAGACAGATCAGCGATAGAGGTTGCCAGCCCGCGCAATTCTGAAAAAACAAAAGATTTCAGACAACGGAAAGATTGCTAATTTAAAATGTAGAAGGTTACCGTCAACACTCCTCCCATTCTGAGCTAGGGGGATAGCAGCTTCAACGGCCTCCGCCGTGACCTCGGGCTCCAACAAAGGGAGGGTGATCCCGACTACCTCCATCCCAGCCTCTGGGCCGCCTTCAGGAAGAGTCGTTGAGGCGGCAACCACCAAGGGAACCTCTCCCAAAAGAGCGAGTGCTTTGGAATCAAGAACCGCCACCGGAGGTTCTATTGTGTGAGGAGCAGCATCGTCAACCCCCTCCACATCGAGCAATGTGTCATTGGGAACATCAACAGGTTCTATCCTCAACAAGCCTGTAGGCACCTCTCCCATCGCCGAAGACTCTGCACAATTCGCACAAGAATAAGGATACATGTATACGGGCATAAGCAATCTGAAGAACTGCAAAGAAGTATAAAAACGTACCAATGCGCAGGGAAGCCTTCATTATGGCTTCTTCAAGCTGATGCTCCTTCTCAAGGAGGCGTGCTCGCCGGGGTTTGAGGGTAGACTCATGGCCGCCGGTCCACAAGGAAAGCGCGTCCGCAGCATCCTCCGAAGCGGCCTGCTTCAGGGCCCTTTCACCCCACCCCTCCAAAGGGCCAATAAACCGCCGCCGGATCCATGAGGGGTCTTCATAAAAGATTACAGCAGGATAGGGCTTCTTCGGAACCCTGACATTCTGAGACACATCTTTGTAGCGTCTTATAGCCTCAGCCAACTGTGCGGCTTCCTCGGCAGCCGAGCCCGGGAAGAGAAGACCAGCGTCCGACTCTTGCACGGCCAACGACTCATCTGGAAGTATGGGCTCAGACTCCGTTAAAGAATCGAGTAAATTGGTAGCCACCCTCCTCCGCCTCTTAGATCCAGAACCGGCCGCTGAAGATGACCGTTTCTTCCCCCCCCGAAGCCTTGGTACGACGGCGGCCCATGTCGCCTTCAACACCCTCATCCCTATTACCCTCGCTTGGTGCCACAACCGAGGATGATACAGCTATTGTCGATGCCAAGGGGGACGAGGCTGCCTCGGGTGGTGGCGCTATTACCGGAGCCCATCTACCCCGCAACCGAGTACCCAGGGGCATACCAGCTGTTGGAGTAAGATCTACCCCCGACTCCCCCGGAATGAGCGTGGTGCCAGTATCCCTCAGAGGAAAGCGGACCGGGGCTCGCAGTCGCAGCGTAGCTCCCATGGCTGGAACCTGAGTAGGGGCACCATGACCAAGAAGCACCCTTCTTTCCTCAAGAATAATTGGGTTGACTCGATGGAGATACCAACCCGTGAACGATCCCACGCATCGGGGCATGTACTCAGCTTCAGGGACCATGAAGTAGGAGCCGGTGTTCAACCTCACGAAATGGTGAGCGGCATCGCGAACGGCATCAAGTGAAGGGACCGGCGCAACTATGAAAGCCTCGAAGGGAACGCCCCGGTCATATCCAAGCTGTCGGGAGAAGCGATGCGGGTTGTACCGCATGAAAAGAGCTGCACTGTCCTGAAGAAATACCAAATAGCCTAGTCTAATTGCATACAAGTGCGCGGCCTCCCGGGGCCTCAAAGAAGGTACGTTGTCTTTTGATCGGTCTCATAGTTATTGAAGTGGACCTGAGGGAGAAGATAAGACCCGATCATTGAAAACCAGCCCGCCAGCAGTAGCGTGAGGAGAAACCAACGCCCGAATAGCCCCGAATTGAGTCGGGTCAGCGGCAGAAGCATCCACCAATCGCATAAGCCTTGGGAAGGTATAAGCGTCGTAGAATGCGGGCCTTTGATGCATAGCAAAAGCACCCAAGATGTGCATTTCGATCCAGGACGTAAAGTAGTGAAGCGAGAAATTTACCACATCTACGCCAGGGCTGGAAGTATTAGCTGCAGTGCCCAACCCGTGATAAAGATGCGCCAACGCCGGAATGCCGATGGCCAACCGCGTCCCCTCAGCGATACAATGAGCCGGGTAGATGACCGAAGCCCTCATAAAGCGGCGATGCATGGGGATGAAAAACCAACTGAGCCAGACACTGACAAACCCCACGAAGAACGTCTCCTCATCCATGCCGGGAGCTGCAATGGATTCAAAAGACATCGGCGACATGATGGGGATATAGTACTGTGGTAGATCCGATTCAGTGGTCGGCAGCTTCTTCGGACCAAACCCAAAGAGATCTTTGATGTTTGCGAACTTCGGAGCTGTCTTTGACAGGACGTCCTCGCGAAGGAAGTAGGCAATGAAGCTCTTAAATGTAACGCCCTGCTCCTCAGATTCAGTGAACAATCGGTCAAAAATACCTAGCGCCTTGATCAAGCTGGGACGCTTGTGGCGGACGGCGTTCTCGGTAGATAAGCCGTCAACCGGAGCAGGCTCGGGCTCAAATATGTACTCGTCAGGAGGCAGCAACTCCTTATACAGTGTACCCCTGATTGGCAATCCCGAGATTTTATAAAATTCTGCCATAGAGATCGAGACCTCGCGGTCTCCTAGAATAAAAGTGTTGGTGGGGAGATTCTATTGGTTCAAGAATGCCTTAACCCACCAGAAGTGCGGAGATTGGTAGTGAAAGAGCGACGCATATATCGCCTGGTAAAGCCCGACCTTTTGCAGCCGCGCGCGATGGGCGGACAGGATGTAACGAGCCCAGAGGAGGTACCCCGTAGGGTGTCGAGGGGTGAGCCCTATCTTGTAGATTTGTCCCCATGGTTGGGCCTCACCCTGGCAAATACGCCGCCCCAGAATATCTATAGCTGGGATCGGATGGTTCGGGATACCGGTTGTTGAAGGCTCGAATCGTTCCGCTGGAGTCCAATTTGGCATCTCCACAGCAAAGACCGTCCTCGGAGGGTCCATCGGCAAGAACGGGAAAGTAGGCTCTGTCGGCACTTCGTAGAGGAAACTCCGGCGAGCTCAAATGATATGACTGTACCAAGTTTCCCATAGAAGTAAGATGGTGCAGTTCGGGTCATGAGCCCGAATCATCGCCATCACTTCCTCGTCGGATGGTGATTGAGAAAAAGCGGCCTCTGAGCGAGTGAAGGAAAAGCACGGAACAGAAGCCATTGCACCTGAAATAAAGTAAAGGAAAACTGTCAAAAGCGAAGCCAGCAATATATATATATATATATATATATGAGCATAAATATATACATAAAGACAGTTGAAGAAAGCGACAGCAGACTCTTTTTATGGGACCGTTGGCTACAAAACACATGGGCTCCACAGAATCAGGTTGACGGCTCATTAATAATGAGGCCAAGCAATCATAATAAGACAAAGGGGATATCGTCATTAAATAGGCAGTGGGTTTCAAGTGGCCCTACACATCCCCCTAGAAGACAAATCTACCTTGGACTCTACAACAAATCAAACAGGATCAAGGGAATTAAATTCCCACAGAAGACATCATTGCAAGTTTCTTCTTCATTGATTATAGAAGGACAACCTAGGGCAAGGAAACCTTAAGAAGCCTCTATGGGAAGAACTTAGTTCTTCACAGGAATTAAATTCCTTTTGAAAAGGGGAATTAAATTCCCAAAAACATTTTTTCTGTGAACGGAGTTAAACTCCATGGATTTGAACTGTCACCATCATTTCCCTAAAGATCATGTGAAACCAAAGAGATTTACTGCTGAAGATTAAATGGTTTCATATTTTGGTTGAAAAACTTAAAGGAAAAATGGGTTCATATTTAAAGGGGTGAAACCCTTGCTATGGATTTAAAATCCAGGAGGACATGAGAGTTCATCGTTCGTTCAAGATCTTTACCTGAAGAAAAGAATTCTTTTTGAACAGAGTTAAACTCTGAAAATTGTTCAAGGCAGAGAACTAAGCTCTGGAAAGGAGAATTAAATTCTCAGAAAGAAAAGTATGCAAGGAGGAAGATGAGAAAAGTGGAGGCGCTTCTGAAGTGACCTCTATATTTATAGGATGTGATGGAGACGCTTCATCTCCCCGATTCCCTAGATGGATCCAACGGTCACAAAGAGACAGCGTTGCACTCACGTGCAGACACGTGAGAACAACGCTGTGGGGGCATTTGTTTCCTGATTAAAAATCAGGAAAGGACTCAGAAGAGGCATCACGTGCTCACACGTGACCAGTGGTCACGTGTTGGCACAAAGCTGTTGTAGATAGTGCCCTCATAGTCAATTATTGGATCACAGGTACGTGATTGCAATGATTGCGGAGGACCTATACCGGTATGACAGTCTTACTCGAGATGATAGTATGCTATCTGGTTTGCCTTTATCAGTCGTGTACATGATCAGGTGACTGATTACATGTTACACTTTGATAGAGCCCTTAGGATCTTGCTTTACCACCAACAGTATGAAGGCGATCATATACGTGAGAGTTGGGTGGTTTATACGCATATCCTTAATTGTGGTCCCTAGTCGTGGGAGTTTCGAGACAGGGCATCGATACTCCGGAGTAGACTAGTGTGTACAGTCGAGACCCCGACGAGGGGCGGTGGCCGGTCTCACAAGCCACTGGTGTCAGTTGGATCACCTAAGATGTATACAGGTGCTCATTGGGTTATGAGTACACCGGACAGGACTCGCCGGGAATCTGCTAGTTAGTATTATATCTACCGTCAGATAGCAGTTCCCTGGTGACATGTGTACAGGTTAGTTCATCGACCTGAGGTCGTCATTTGTCTCGTGTGAGTTCCCACTGTGCTTTGATTTCTACCCTACCACGGCTCAAAGGAGTCGTGCCAACAGGTAGTTTTTGGGTACAGTCCCGAGCCATATGGAGGCACGTGAGCGGATCGGCAGGAGATTCGTCTCTCCCGGTATTGGGGGCGAGGTCGTGCTGTGTCTAGGAGAGCCATTACACAAAGTCCATGGCCATGGCAGGAGATTTACTGGTAGGTACTCCAGTAGTATCTCAGGGTGTTATTGGGCTTCACTCCGACACGACTTATACTGCTATTGGGGGTCTGACGTTACTAGCCCCCTAGGCAGATATGCGATACTCATAGACGAACGGACCGGACTGTATATACATTGTCACTGTTAGGCTCAGTAGGGTTTTCCGGATGAGTGCGCTCATCGGCATCCCTTGAGATCAGTCCATGGGTAGCCGTTACGCATTGCTAGTGCCGCTGACGGTTTGTGGTTAAACCCACTGCCAGGGTACTGACGAGTCATTAGAGTCCCCCACAGACAGTTTCCCAAGTTCGGGCGAAACGTTGTAGAGGCCGTATGGTTTTATGGCAGGGTTCGGAAAATGCACGTGCGTTTACGCACGTGTTATTTTTCAGGCAGATAATACTGGTCGGTTTTGGTTTAAGCCGGATCCGAGTATTATATTGAGTAGGTATAATATCTTTGTCTCAGTTGCATTTGTATTCGGTCGTAATACAAATGCGGGTATATTTATACAGTTTCGGGGTTGTCCTGAAATTCGTTTCAGGATCACTTTTGGAAGTTGCCAGTTTCCAGTTTTCTATCAGCCGTCTTTTAACATTCGGTTAAAGACGGATTTATCTTTTCTTGGATGAGAGTGAGTCAAGCTTCTAGAAGGTTCTATAAGGTTCTAGAATTTGGTGACAAGGATTATGACACATGCTTTGATTTCAACCATTTCTTATTTTCCTTAAGATCTTTATGCAAGATATTTAGTTTGTGTTCACATATGATATTTTGCTTAAGGTTACTCTCTTTCTCCTACGGTCACCTCCCCCTCTTCTATAAGAATGGCCGGCCCTCTCTCTCCTCCACACTCTCTCTCACTTGAGTTTTTCATGGTTGTAAAAAGATATGATAGTATTTGGGGTGCATGGAATTTTACAGTTCATTTCATTCCATCACCCAATTCCCTCGGCAACTTCATTAACCGATCGTCCACGGATTTGGACGAAGTGAGACAAAGTCATCTACTCATTCTCTACATCATTCTTGGTCGTCTCTTTTAGCAAACTTGACGATCGAGTTGCCTCAAGTCAGAGGCGGGAGCCCGTTTAAAGAATCGATCATGTGGTGCCACCTCGACGAGGAGATCGGAGATCGACGAGATCGGAGCAGCCGCAACGGAGCGTGGGATGATGGTTGAAGAACGAAGGACTCGGATCGTTCGGTATAACCTTTCTACACTCTTTACAGTTTGTTAGTTTAGCAATAATGGCAGATTCGGGTTAAAGTATACGATAGCGCCAGTTAAAAAGTTTTTGTTCCGCATTTGGCGTCTGTAGACTGCCGGGGCGCTAGCGTAGACTTACAGTGGTATCAGAGCCTAACCATTTTTCTATACTAACTTGTGCTAACGCGTTTAAAACATCGATCCGACCGGAAATGGAAAACTACAAAATTTCAACTTGACAGTTTATGTTGTTTTTAAACGGTCTCCTAAAATTTTTCTACACATCTCAGAATACTGTGCAGGCTTTTCTAAGAACCACGACAAAATTTGGGCACGTGACCCCACCAAAGCACCGCGGAAACGCGGTCAAACCCATGGTTTGACCGCGCACCCGCGGCCACGTGGTGAGCTCGTGCTCCCAAATTTTGTCAGTGGGTTCTTTTCTGGATTTTGTGGTTTTTGGTAAATATCGTTTTGGCCCAGATTTTGTTACTGTTCACCAGTAAGTCGTGGGGCCCACTTTTTGATATTTGGTCGATCGAAATTTAAACATGTTAGTTTACAGTGCTTACATTATATCTCCGACAGAGAATGTCATTTGATCGGTAAACCCCGTCTGATTGCTATAGTTCTTTTAGACGGGTTTGCGAACGTGACATTCGCGTTGATGTTCTGTGTTGTGCTGTGATGTTGCGGATTTGTCGTGGTGGATAGCAGTGTGCAATGGTAGTACAGGTTGAGTTTATTTGTACATTTCATATTGCGGGGCGAGCGTCCAACTTGTGGACAGCCGTCACTGCCTGTTGTATAATATTCTTTTGGGGCACGACCAGGTTGCGGTCGATGTACCTATTGTACTATTTTTCATTACTGTACTAGGTTTTGCCCCGAGAACGAGTGCACGGATAGCCGGGTTCTGGGGGGCAACGGGTCCGCATCTCATGGCTTTGAGAGGCAGAGGGGCCCCACTCTAGAATTGGCAGACTATTCGCCGCACTCGTAGGGGGTACAGGTTGACCCAAGGAGGGGTGCCCAAGCTTACCGGATTCCGTGGAGTGCTGGGTGGTCCATTCACTATGCTGTAGGGGGCTGCCTCGCTTCAGGTTTTGGCGGGTAACTTGCCGCACCCGTAGGGGTCTAGGTTTCATTGCACAGGCTATCCACACGACAGGGGAACGTCGGGTTTCAGCAGCGGCTCTGTGAAACCCGGGGATCCCAGATTATCTGTATTGTTCTGTGATGCTTATTATTTTTCTGTAATGTTGCATACTATCACGCCTGGAGCGATTATTGTATATTGGTTTATATACTATTAGATGTTGTATATGTTTTACACCCGCGCTAGTCCAGTCCCCGCTCTGTCGTTAGTTAAGTAACCTAACGAGTGATGACGGGACCCAGTGACGAATGCGGATGGCATATACGTACATTTTATTTTCGTTCTTTTCTGGTGTGATTAAATGATGGGACTGCGTTGATTCTGATCAACGCAAAGTAAAACAAACCTGTATACAGTTGTTGGAACAATTTAAAAAGTGTTATTGCAAAGACGTTTCCTTTTGTTATGCATAGCGGTATTCAGTGGAATATCCTGCACCTCATTCGACGGGGCAAGGGCTGATATCCCTTCACCGGGACTGACCCCTTGGGCAGAAGTTTGCGTCAGAGTAATAACTTCACTATAGTCGATTACAAGTTGCTTTGCATAGCGGTATTCAATGGAATATCCTGCACCTCATTCCACGAGGAAAGAGCCGAGATCCCTTTACCGGTAGTGACCTCTTTAGAAAAAGGTTTTCGCCACTATATTTTAAAAAGCTATCAGGTTCCTTCAGCGATATCAAGTTCACTACGCTAAAGGTTTTTCGCCAAAAACCAGTCGTAGCCCTCCGTCACTTCTTTTGGGTATTTAGTAGTATTCAAGCTATGCATTTTAGCCAAAGTTAAGGCATAGTGTTTGGTAGCTGCTGGGTATTCAATTGTTGCATAGATAGATGAGTTAGTTTGGGACAGTCGTTCTGCCGATTGGCCAACGTCAGGGGCATGTGCGGGTGGGTTCAAATTGGCAAGATAGTGACGGGTAGAACTTGGCATGTGACTTATGACATTTTGACCAACGCCAAGGTTATAAGAGCATGGGGCAAAAACAATATCGGGAGTTTCTAAAGAAACTGAAACTTGCCAAGTATGCGCATACCATCTGGAGTATGAGTAACGTGGATGCATTCCATCACGTTATCATGCGATGAGAGTTGGATCCCGATTCCCACTGATGAGTTGGTTTACTCTTCGGGTGATCCCGATTGATTCTTCTTTAGGTTTGGAGGAGAATTTGACAGGACAGTGGGAGGTTTCCGGATTATATAAAGTGATGACCATTCTGATCTAGGTTAGAGTGCACGCAGAGTGTTTCTTTTCTCTATCTCTTTGGCAGCGACCTTTGATCGACCCTAGACTATGACTCAGTGACCAGGTTGACCGAACCTTCTTAAAATACTGGCTTTTGGATTGTTTATGTTGCATAAGTCATTGCCACTCCTTCTTTTACCCTTTGAATTTCTCAGAACACCCGTATTACTACGGATATCCACTTCCATTGGATAGATCCATCGTATGGTTATATACGAACTCGAAGGGACTTCTTCGAGGATGGATCCAGGTTCAGGAGAAATAGAATTGGTTTATTCAGTTGTCTTTTATTATCACCTTCTCTCAGGTTGCGAGAGCTCCTTGGTTTAGGAGAGTACACCTATTACGCCTATTGGATAGTCTTATTCCAAACCATAGGCTAGTGCCGAAAGGTAGGGAATGAAGAAAACCAATTAGCCTAAGTAAGGTGTGCAGAAGGTAATATGTAAAGACAAAATAAAGGGATTAGAAAGAGGGCAAAGTAAATTGTGACTGATATCATTCACGACCAAAACCGCGTACTTCATCGCCGCTCCTATTTCACCTTTAAAAGAATAAGGTATTATTCAGTTGTCTTTTATCGTCACCTTCTCTCGAGATGCGAGTACTCCTTGGTTTAGGAGGGTACACCTATTATGCTTACTGGATAGTCTTCTTCCAAACCATAGGCTGGTGCCGAACGGTAGGGAAGGAAGAAAACCATTTAGCCTAACGATGGTGTACAGAAGGTAACGACTAAAGACAAATAAAGGGATTTGGAGAGATGGCAATAAGATATACGGTTGAAGTCATGAATTGGATTATGGAAGAGGCATTGCTATGAATACCAGGATACCCCAACGAAACATTTTCATGTTTCAGTGCATTGTTAAAGAAAAACTGTTTTCCCGATTAGACACTTACTCCAAGGGTATGTATTTACCAGGTTTCATTCTCATATCTGTATGGTTTTACAGATGATGAGTGGGAGTAAGATATTGGGAATTAGGTGATCATCCTCATTATATCGGAATTCGTTGTAATTGGTGATATTTGAGGAAATCGCCAGGGTACAGTTTTCAACCTACGACGCACAGGTTTTGAGTTGTTTAAACTCAGCGGACTTATACAGAGTATTGTATGTTGTCCAAGTGTCCATCAGGACAAAGGGGTAGGTCCTCGTACTATGTTCTGTTTACTTATAACTTCTCTAGTATTTAGACAAGTGTTTCGTAGAAATACAAGGTCTAAGTTCTGAGAAGTTGTGGGTATAAGAATAAAGTAGAGAACCAGGTATCACAAGTATCGGGATTCTTCAAAGAGATCGAAGATGTAGATTCTTGTGATTGGTATTCAGATGATAGTGATGGTTTTGAGAAACGTGTTTCTCTTTCAGGTTACTCATAATTGGATGGATTCCTAAGTTGAGTAATGCTGATTAGCCTCTTTCCATTAAGTTGATATGCACTGGAGACAGTTGCATGATTTGAATCTAGTTCCAATTAAATAAGTGCCAAAGTTTCTATATTGGATATAGAATGGATCGTACCTTAAAAGATATTAAGGTACGGGGAGTTGTCCAGCTTATGCTTAAAACCAGACTCTGGATAACTCAGGGCACGTTTCTGTAATGACTGTTTGTGGGTTGACCCTGGCTATGACGAGGGTTGATATTCTACCATTTGGAAGATCAGTAGTGATATTGTTCTTGACTCGCCACAGTTTTAGTAAAAATGGATCTTTTTCAGAAAACAGTAGTGGGAGTATGGTAGAACTGGAAGTGATTCCAGAACCGTGAATGATTATGGAAAATTTAATAGGACCTATATATTCAATCAGGTTTGACATTCCATTAGCCACTCCGCAGGTATGGTAGGTAACCTCAGACGCCCGAAAGGTACTTCGGTAGCCTCAGAGACGGTGACAGGGAGGTTCTTATCTACCAAGACTTGACACTACTGTTGTTCCAGGATATGAGACCCGGTAGGAGGGTTGTCGTAGTCAGTGGGAGCAGCGGAAGCATAGTGGGCAAGATGCTTATATCTATTTATAGACTTGAGCAGTTATAGCGGAGATAGATCATCTAATTTTGATGTGACAGTCATGGGTTTGACTTCAATCAGAATAAGGGATGGATCTGTTAAGAAGGTAGTAGGGTGTGATGTCATGGTATCTTGATGACATACACAGAGTAGGAAGTAAAATTCCTATACTACGATCGGTTGTACTGTGGTCGTCACATAGTTGTTTCTCCAGACAGGATATGGATATAATATTTGACATTCTGGTTTCTAGATCTATGATTTTAGATCTGGATTTGGGTAGTTTCCCAATGTGGGTACTTAGACAGATATTCTAATGGTTTTTGGAATAGTTGACTCCTAGCATGGTGGTGTACCTGCAGGTGATGGAGTCACCCTCTCTAAAGGTGTCTTACAGACTAAAGGGGAGAGGGATGTGCATGATTGGCAGATCACTTGCTTAAGCAATTGAGTCAATCATGAGATGTCAAGTACCACACCAAATGTTGGTTTTGCACTAGATGCAATAAGTTTGTATTAATCCAATCCTGGAGAAATATAAGGAAGCAGTTTTAGAACATAAGTACATGTTCTACGGATTTGATGACGGCAGCCTCTTTCGGGAGACGGTTATCATTCCAGGCTTCAAAGGTGACATGGTTGACAGAGTGATTGTCAGAGTTATAGTTTTTCCCTCTGACGAAGAGAGACAGTATTATGGACAGGTGGTTCAAGAGGATACTGTGGGTGGCATGGTGCCGGATACTGATTAGGTTCAGTGATCGATACAGTCTAAGAAGTTTGGATTTGGAGTTCATTTATGAACCAGGTCCCATCAGATATCCAGACATATTCTAAGACAGGTATTACTCAATTCGGGAGATGGCTTTCTCCGCGAACTTGAGATTTAGAGAGATATAGAAAGAAACTTCTAGGCGGATCCACTCACTAAGGCTATTTCTCGAACACAATAGTTTTACAAACGGGCTTTGTGATACTGCTTAGTAGAGAAGTTGGGTGTTGGTTTCACACGGGCTGTGAGTACGCAACATCGCAATAATTAGCCTTAAGTGCAAGTGAGAGATTGTTGGAGATAGTGCCCTCATAGTCAATTATTGGATCACAGGTACGTGATTGCAATGATTGCGGAGGACCTATACCGGTATGACAGTCTTACTCGAGATGATAGTATGCTATCTGGTTTGTCTTTATCAGTCGTGTACATGATCAGGTGACTGATTACATGTTACACTTTGATAGAGCCCTTAGGATCTTGCTTTACCACCAACAGTATGATGGCGATCATATACGTGAGAGTTGGGTGGTTTATACGCATATCCTTAATTGTGGTCCCTAGTCGTGGGAGTTTCGAGACAGGGCATCGATACTCCGGAGTAGACTAGTGTGTACAGTCGAGACCCCGACGAGGGGCGGTGGCCGGTCTCACAAGCCACTGGTGTCAGTTGGATCACCTAAGATGTATACAGGTGCTCATTGGGTTATGAGTACACCGGACAGGACTCGCCGGGAATCTGCTAGTTAGTATTATATCTACCGTCAGATAGCAGTTCCCTGGTGACATGTGTACAGGTTAGTTCATCGACCTGAGGTCGTCATTTGTCTCGTGTGAGTTCCCACTGTGCTTTGATTTCTACCCTACCACGGCTCAAAGGAGTCGTGCAAACAGGTAGTTTTTGGGTACAGTCCCGAGCCATATGGAGGCACGTGAGCGGATCGGCAGGAGATTCGTCTCTCCCGGTATTGGGGGCGAGGTCGTGCTGTGTCTAGGAGAGCCATTACACAAAGTCCATGGCCATGGCAGGAGATTTACTGGTAGGTACTCCAGTAGTATCTCAGGGTGTTATTGGGCTTCACTCCGACACGACTTATACTGCTATTGGGGGTCTGACGTTACTAGCCCCCTAGGCAGATATGCGATACTCATAGACGAACGGACCGGACTGTATATACATTGTCACTGTTAGGCTCAGTAGGGTTTTCCGGATGAGTGCGCTCATCGGCATCCCTTGAGGTCAGTCCATGGGCAGCCGTTACGCATTGCTAGTACCGCTGACGGTTTGTGGTTAAACCCACTGCCAGGGTACTAACGAGTCATTAGAGTCCCCCACAGACAGTTTCCCAAGTTCGGGCGAAACGTTGTAGAGGCCGTATGGTTTTATGGCAGGGTTCGGAAAATGCACGTGCGTTTACGCACGTGTTATTTTTCGGGCAGATAATACTGGTCGGTTTTGGTTTAAGCCGGATCCGAGTATTATATTGAGTAGGTATAATATCTTTGTCTCAGTTGCATTTGTATTCGGTCGTAATACAAATGCGGGTATATTTATACAGTTTCGGGGTTGTCCTGAAATTCGTTTCAGGATCACTTTTGGAAGTTGCCAGTTTCCAGTTTTCTATCAGCCGTCTTTTAACATTCGGTTAAAGACGGATTTATCTTTTCTTGGATGAGAGTGAGTCAAGCTTCTAGAAGGTTCTAGAATTTGGTGACAAGGATTATGACACATGCTTTGATTTCAACCATTTCTTGTTTTCCTTAAGATCTTTATGCAAGATATTTAGTTTGTGTTCACATATGATATTTTGCTTAAGGTTACTCTCTTTCTCCTACGGTCACCTCCCCCTCTTCTATAAGAATGGCCGGCCCTCTCTCTCCTCCACACTCTCTCTCACTTGAGTTTTTCATGGTTGTAAAAAGATATGATAGTATTTGGGGTGCATGGAATTTTACAGTTCATTTCATTCCATCACCCAATTCCCTCGGCAACTTCATTAACCGATCGTCCACGGATTTGGACGAAGTGAGACAAAGTCATCTACTCATTCTCTACATCATTCTTGGTCGTCTCTTTTAGCAAACTTGACGATCGAGTTGCCTCAAGTCAGAGGCGGGAGCCCGTTTAAAGAATCGATCATGTGGTGCCACCTCGACGAGGAGATCGGAGATCGACGAGATCGGAGCAGCCGCAACGGAGCGTGGGATGATGGTTGAAGAACGAAGGACTCGGATCGTTCGGTATAACCTTTCTACACTCTTTACAGTTTGTTAGTTTAGCAATAATGGCAGATTCGGGATAAAGTATACGATCGCGCCAGTTAAAAAGTTTTTGTTCCGCATTTGGCGTCTGTAGACTGCCGGGGCGCTAGCGTAGACTTACAAAAGCGCATTCAAGAAAAAGCTCCAGAAAAGGTCACGTGTAGGCACGTGATGGCTGAACAGCGGCCAGAGAACAGAGCGCAGAAGAAGAGAAGCCCATTCCAGGGGTCACGTGCCCACACGTGACCGGCTTTAAAAGCCTTATTCTTTAACAGAATTAAATTCTGAGAGGTGATCACTCAAATCTTTCTAAAATAGAGAAGGATTATTTGGAACCGTTGGACTAAAAATCTAAAGGTGATTAAATATCACCAATTTATGGAAAAATCTTGAACTTGGAAAGATTTCCCCCCTAAATCTAACCGAGATAACAAAGGGATATCTTTGGATTTAAAATCCAATGGTGAATAAAATTCACTTAACAATCTAAAGGCCCAGATTAATGATAAATATAAATTATATCTCTCAATATACAAATCAAATCTCTCAATATACAAATCAAATCTCTCAATGAGAGATTTAAAAAACAGATTGCTTCTTTTCCTTCTCCAATAAATAGGAGCCAAGAAAAGAAGAGAAGGGACCTTTGATTGGACCTTTGGACCTTTTCTTTTGATACACAGAGAGATATATAGAGCTTTTGATTCTCTGCAAAAGGAAAACCTTAGGTAAGAAAAGAAAAGGGAGGCTTAAAAAGAGAATTTAATTCTCAAAAGAGTTTAACTCTTATATAAAGAGAAGAACTTAGTTCTTTCTCTGGTCGAGGATCTGCAAAGGGCACATCTCCCCATGAATTGAGAATTTAATTCTCATTGGGTTAAGATCCTGCCATGCAGATCCAAAACACAGAGGAGGAACTGAGTTCAAAGAATTTTATTCTCATAAAATGATAGGAATTCAATTCCTTTGAGATAAAGTTTGGGTTTAACCCTATGTTATGGGAATTTAATTCCTTCAAAATGAACGGAACTAGGGTTTAACCCTAATTGAGAATATAATTCTCTCAAACTCACAGGAATTTAATTCCCTTAAGAAAAGAAATTAGGGTTTAACCCTATTAATAATATAATTCTTCAGAAGAAAATAGGAATTTAATTTCTCTAAAGTTTAGGGTTTAACCCTATGAACAGATCTTTAAAAACATGCAGAGTCATGTGCTACCACGTGACCCCTGCAAAGACCCACAGAATAGAACTCTGAAGCAGACACCTCACGTGTTACCACGTGACTCCTGTGAAGATATATAAAAGAGAACTTTGAGGCAATGCCTCACGTGCCCCACGTGATCCCTGAAGCATATAAAGAAACAGCAAAATAAACAGAGACTCTGGGGCGCCCTCACGTGTCACTATGTGACCCCTAATGAGTATTCTAATAAACCAGAGCATGAGCCCCCATCACATGCCCGCACGTGATGGCTTTCAGAACTAAAAGTGTTAAACACTTATCTGTAGAACAAAACAAAGAGAAGAAGGGCGCTCTCACGTGTTACCATGTGACCCCTCTTGCCTTAGTGTTTAACACTAAATTGAAAACTTTGTATCCAGTGTTTAACACCGATTCTCCTTAGTGTTTAACACTAATTTGGAAAACTCTATTTGCAGTGTTTAACACTGATTTGCTTAGTGTTTAACACTAATTTGAAAACTCTTTTCCCAGTGTTCAACACTGATTATCTTTTAGTGTTTAACACTAACTTGTCAATCTTTTCTCAGTGTTCAACACTGTTGGTCTCTAGTGTTTAACACTAGTTTTAGCCCAATTGGCTAAGTTTACAGAGGCAAAGCCTCTCCTCCAATGAATCAACAGAGGGCCAATATCCCAAAAATGATTGGACTTAGCCCAAGCTGGCCATAAGTCCTCAATGCAAGCTTAACTGGGCCAATGGGCTCATAATATAATAATTGATCCTAGTATCCAAATTGGACTACAGATCACTTAATCCACCTCGGTTTAAGGGTAAATCTCTTCACTCCTTTGATACTTGGCGTTGTAATTCCTCAACGTCTTCAAAGAGGTGACGGGTTTGTTTCCTGATTTAAAATCAGGAAAGCCTACGGAAGAGGCATCACGTGCTAGCACGTGACCAGCAGTCACGTGTTGGCACGTGACAATTAAAAGCAGCGGCAAAGGCAAAGTCAGCTCCTTGATTAAATCAAAGAAAAGGCTCCAGAAAGGGTCACGTGCTCACACGTGACGTGACGGTTGAACAGCAGCTAGAAAACAGAGCGCGGAAAGCAGAAGAAAGCTCGTTCCAAGGGGTCACGTGCCTACACGTGACCAGAGGTCACGTGGCCACACGTGACCGGCTTTCAAAGCCTATCTACTTAACAAAATTAAAATCTGAACAGCATTCAAATCTTTCCAAAGGAGAATGATTATTTGGAGCCGATTGGATTAAAGATTTAAAGGTGATTGAATATCACCTATCTATGGAAAAATCTTGAACTTGGAAAGATTTTCCCTTAAAATCTAACCGAAACAACAAATGAGTATCTTTGGATTTAAAATCCAAGGGTGAATAAAATTCACCTAATAATCCAAAGGTCCAAATGAATGATGAATGTAAATCAAATCTCTAATGAATACAAATCAAATCCCTCAATGAATGATTCACTAAAACTAATTGATTCTGCTCCTTCTCCTATAAATAGGAGCCAAGAGATACACAGAGGGATATACAGAGACATAGAAAGAAAGAAATAGAGCCTTGAGACTTTGGAAGAATTTGATCTGCTGCAGAAGAAAACCTTGGGTAAGAAAGGGAAGGCTTTTAAAAAAGGAGAATTTAATTCTCAAAAGAGTTTAACTCTTATATTAAAAAGAAGAACTTAGTTCTCTCTTTAATAGAGGATCTGCAAAGTGCACATCTCCCCATGAATTGAGAATTTAATTATCATTGGGTTGAGATCCTGCCATGCAGATCCAAATCATAGAGAGGGAATGGAAGTTTGAGAATTTAATTCTCACGGAACTATAGGAATTTAATTCCTTTGAAATAAAATTAGGGTTTAACCCTATGTTATAGGAATTTAATTCCTTCGAAATGAACAGAACCAGTTAAGAACTTAATTCTGTCAAAATAACAGGAATTTAATTCCCTTAAGAAAGAAGAAATTAGGGTTTCACCCTATGACAGAACCTAATTCCTCACATATATGGGAATTCAATTCCTCAGAATATAAATTAAGGGTTTAACTCTATTTAAGAGTAATTCTCTAAAAGAAAGTGGGAATTTAATTTCTCTAAAGTTATTATTAGGGTTGAACCCTATGATAGAATCCAGTTCTTCACATATATGAGGAATTTAATTCCTACAGAAAAGAACTTAGAGTTCAACTCTATCTAAGAATATAATTCTTCAAGAAAATGGGGATTTAATGAAGAATTTAAGTCTTAAACAAAAATGCAAAGGAGCAGGGTCACGTGCTACCACGTGACCCCTGAAAAACTCCGCAGGGGAGGGCGCCCTCACGTGCTACCACGTGACCCCTCTTGCCTTAGTGTTTAACACTAAATTAGAACCTCTGAATCCAGTGTTCAACACTGATTTACCTTAGTGTTCAACACTGATTGAAGAACTTTATTTGCAGTGTTTAACACTGAATTTCTTAGTGTTAACATTAAATTAAACCTCTGTTAACAGGGTTTAATATTAATTTTCTTAGTGTTCAACACTAAATTAAAATCTCTGTCACCAGTGTACAACACTGATTACCTTAGTGTTTAACACTAATTTGAGATTTCTGTTGCCAGTGTTTAACACTGATTTGTTTTAGTGTTTAACACTAATTTGAAAGCCCTGTTGCTGGTGTTCAACACCAACTATCTTTTAGTGTTAAACACTAACTTGTCCATCTCATTCCCAGTGTTCAACACTGATTGGTCTTTAGTGTTTAAACACTAGCTTCAGCCTAATTGGCTAAGTTCTAGAGGCAAAGCCTCTCCTTTAGTGGACCAACAAAAAGCCAATATTCCAAATATGATTGGACTTAGCCCAAGATGGCCATAAGTCCTCAATTTAGACTTAACTGAGCCAATGGGCTCATAATATAATTAATTGGTCTTAGTTCCAAATTGGGCCAAAGATTATTTAATCTACCTCGGTTTAAGGGTACATCTCTTCACTCCTTTGATACTTGGCGTTGTAATTCCTCAACGTCTTCAAAGAGGTGGCGGGTCCCGATGACCATACATTGATACGGACTGTGGGGTCCTTAAACTCATGAACTGTGAGGTCCTTAACCTTGACCAGGATGTCTTAAAACTAACGACGGACTGTGGGGTCCTTAAACTCATGGACTATGAAGTCCTTAACCTTGACCGGGATGTCTTAAAACTAACATTGTATTGTGGAGTCCTTAAATCCACGGACTACGACGTCCTTAACCTTGACCGGGATGTCTTAAAACTAACATTGGGCTGTGGAGTCCTTAAATCCACGGACTACGACGTCCTTAACCTTGACCGCAACGTCTTAAAACTAACATTGGACCGCAATGTCCTTAAACTACCTATGGACCGCAATGTCCTTAAACTACCTACTGACCGTGATGTCACTAAACTAAACAACAGGGCTCTCTTAATTGCTCTATTGTTGGATCTAAACGATCCCGTTTAAGTCGATCTTAGTCTAAAAACTAGGCTAACGTATCATTAACAAACGTTTAAGTCGATCTTAGTCTCCAATGAGGCTAACGTATCCTTAAACCCAAACCCCCAAACCCAAATCTAAGATAATACGGATTTGGACTAGTCCACGCCCTACGGGCGACGACATAACTCAGTCTCCGTATACGATCCACGGGCAATTAAACACAAAATAAACACACACGACACGAAGTGACCATCTAGAGAAGGAGAAAGTGGTTACCGCAGCGCGGTAGCGTAATTAACTGCAGGGGCTTGCGCCTGCAGGGAAGAGCGTCCCCACAATCAAAAACCCCTCAAGCGAGGGGGAATCTGACGAAGTCTGCTACATCGGACGCATCCGTTTAAACCTTCGATATACGGTGCCATAAATCAACTTGGCATCTTCGGAGAGGTAGACGGATAGCACCAATTAGCATCTGCCCCGAATCTCAGGCGAGACGTCCCCGTCGCGCCGTCTTTCGGAGGGGAACAGATTCTGGCACGCCCGGTGGGACCTTTTCCTCTTTCCACTCCACACTTTATGTGTCGTGTTTGCAAACCAAACACGGTTCGCTAATGGTTGCCCTTGGGTTTCAAGGTACTAAGATTTGGCGTCTTGCTTATTGCAGAAAGCAAAGAATCAATGGCTTCCACTTGTGCGAAATGCTCCAACTGCAATTGCAACCAGCGCTCTGCCTCGCCAGGAGGTGTAGCCTACAGACCCGTGGAATAGGTCACTCGAGCCACCACAGGGTTGTTTTTTGGGACCATGCTCCCGCCAACGAGCTTCACCGCTCCTGTGCTGACAACGGAAGCTCCCAAGAAGTCGGTCTTTGATCGGTTTACACCTACCGCGGCCCCTCTCAACGGGTCGCCCAACACCAGCGCCTCGGCCTTCTCCAGATTGGGCCAGAGCTCCTATAGACCCGCGATGGGGCCTACAATCCCAGAGAAGGCTGCTCCTAAGAAAATAACCAGTCCTGCTCCTGAAGTCGTCAAGGCGGCTTCCCCTGCCAAAAAGTCGGTCTTTATAAGATTGACTGTTCCGGCTCCCGCTACGGTTCCTGTCCCTGCTCAGAAGACTGTTTTCAACCGATTGGATACTGCTACCCAAAGGACATCGGTCTTTAACTGGCTGACACCAGCAGCGACCCCCCACCTACACAGGGGGCAAGACGAGACTATCGCCCTCACCAAGCCGGTTCCATCAGCACGACGCGCTCGACGTCGTTACTGGCGCCGAGTGAGGAAGGTCGGAGGCAACTCCCCTCCTAGGCTAACTCCTCCAGCCCCGACGACATAAGTTAATGCTGCTGTTCCAATTAAGAACAGCTTTGAGATGATGAATAAGGTGCGTAGGAATTCTCCTACCGCAGTGCTAAAAAGGTCTCCCCCTCCGCTGAAAAAGTCTGTAGAAGTAAAGCCAGAACAACCCCAATCTCCTGAACGGTTGTCCTCCCAAATCTATAAAGTCTGGCGGCAGACCCGAGACTCGGTGATCGATCCAAATTTCTCCCGCCAGCACAAGAAGCTGAAAATCCAACAGGAAGTCGGTCACCAGACTAAGCCACGAAAAGCTATCTGGGTGCCCACTTCAACGGCCCCTTCAACTTCCACTGCTCATAAAAAAAGAGGCCAGAGAAGATCCCCGGGCCTGCAACGAAAGCTAAAAGCGCTGAGCCCAGACGCCCTAAGGCTCGGGGCAGGATGGTCCACACTGTATACATGGCGTCGGGGAAAGAAGACAGCCGCGCGTCCACAGGTCATAGACCGCTTACACGGTCGGTGACCAAAGCTCAGGAGCAACAGCAAAAGCTCCAGGAAATGATGATCGCAATGGCCGCGCTTACTGGGCCGAAAGAAAGCCCCGAGGCGTCCTCAGATCAGCAACAAGAACAGGAAACTGACGCCGAGTTCCTCCGGAGGATATTGGAAAAGAAAGATAAAGAGGCTGCGGAATAAGCGGCCAATATAAAGTAAATAGCCCACTTATTCCAGGACATGGTGGGAATGATGATCCAACAAGACCCACCTGCTGAGGATCCTCCGATCGTCTTTGAAGACGACAGGGGAGAAACGTCAAATCCACCACCGACTCTCTCAACGGCCAAGGAGGAGACAATCTCTAAGGCTGACTTGAACGACTATATAGCCCAGCAGATCCGGGTTCATCATGCGACTGAGGCAGCTGGTCATGTTGTAAAAACGGGACGACCGTATCCAAGCTGGTACGACCAAATCAAATATCCGCCGGGTTATACAATACCGAAATTCCATGTGTATAAGGGGACCGGCAATCCCCACCAACATGTTGCCCAGTTTAGGGCCCTTTGCGGTAACACCGGCGGTGACGATAAACTGTTGCTTCTCCAGTTCGTGGGCAGCTTATCAGAAACAACGTTCGAATGGTATTCGGAACTCCCGAACGATTCTATCAAGACGTTCGCTGAAATGGAGTTGCTATTCACTCAGCGATTCGCAAGCGCCAGCGAACGCACTCCAATAACAGCATTGATTAATGCCAGGGTGAAACCAGGCGAAACGTGGGTCCAGTATGCTATACGCTGGCGAAATTTGTGGTCGATATGCGAGCAATGCATTGAGGAAGCGCCCGCGGTGGGCATGTTCGTGGGAACCCTAGACCCTCATGCAACTATCTCCCAGTTCATGATGTTCTTTAAGCCAACCACATTCCAGGCTTTGATCGACAAGTTGGCCCAGATGGACCAGATGGGTCACAGACCGTCTCCCCCGAAGCCGGAGCCTCGGAGTGACAAGGGTAAAGGGAAGGCAACCTTCGTCGCGAATGCTCAGCAGCAAGCCAGTGCCTCAAAGCTGGCAGATCAGTTGGAAGAAAGACGGCGGTATTATAATGAGAAGATGAAGCGTCCCTACTCGTTCCCGCAGGACAAGACGAAACGGTTGTTCGAGCTGGCAGTACGCAACAGACTTATAAACTTGCCAAATCCAAGGCGACCGCCACAACCCACTGAGGTGAATAACCCTCACTATTGCCCTTACCATCAAACGGTAAGCCATCTGATTGAGGATTTCTTCGTTTTCAAAGGATGGATTGAAGATCAATACCTCCAGGGGAAGTTTGCACTGTCCGAAAAGTGGAAGGTGAACCCGCCACAGCCGCATACTCCTAAGAAAGCAGATACACCGGGGGCAACCTGTTTCTTTATTGAAGAAGCTCCATGGGAGGTCGTGCTATCAACTAAAACCAAAAGAATGCTGAGGGATCTTCATGCGTGCCCGGCGGTCGAATGGAAGAACCAGCTTGAACCTCAAATCATCGAAGGGATGTTAAAGCCGTGCCCAACTACAAAGATTCGTGGTGATGGCCCAAGTACTCACACCCAACCGTCAAAATCTTCGAAGAAAAAAAAGAAGAAATCCAAAAGGCCCGTGAAGTCTGGAGACAAGCGCACGGATTTACAGAAACAGATTGATGCGCTGGAGGAGTACAATCAAAAGGCGCGGACTCCCGTCACACTGCAAGAGTTTCTCAACCACGTCTTTCAGGAGGAAGATGATGGAGAGAGCTCGTCGGATGAATCCGACGGATATGTGGCGAGTTGTCATGTGATTTCCCACTCGGAAGATGAGAAAACTCCTGGCACTGAGAAACTGGGGGCACAGCCTGAGCCAGAACTTGTATGGCCAACAGATTAAATGATCGACGCCTTTCTAGACGAGATTTGTTTGAAGAGTAAAGCCGATCAGGAGCGTGAGATGGCTGCATCGGAAGGAGCCAAGCGCAGGCGACTAAACGAAAAAGTAGAAGCACTCCCGCCAGATCAAAAGATATCCGATGCGAATAAAAACGTGTTCAAGACGAGGAAAAGGTTTGCCAAAGCCATGTCAATGGGGATGAAGCTACCACCCTCGGAAGAGAACGCGTTCGATGGGGTGGAGAGGCACCCTAATTATTGCTCATATCATCGGAAAATTTCACACCCTACGGAGGAGTGCGACGCTTTTAGGATATGGTGGCAGGGATATCTTGCTCACCGGCAACATTTTAAGCGCATGAAACGCAGACCTCGTCGGGAGCAGAAAAGTACAACCGACAGGAACAAAAGAACTACCGACAGCTGTTACATGGTCGACGCCGGAGGGTCACAAGTTCTCACCTTTGGGAGCGACTCTGATGAGGAAATGGCTTTGGGCCCTCTCTTTAAAAAGTCCGTCTTAGGGAAAGAGGAAGAACCGGAGGCCTACGAGAACATTCAGCTGCGCAATCGCACGCTCCCGGAAAAGAATCTCGGGCCCACAAATAGAAAAGATAAGGGAAAGGAAAAGGTCACGGGGGATATCGCCTTAGATGACCAAGTCATGAAAGAGCTGACTGCCAAGGACCCGCCTAAGAAGAGTAGGGTGGACTACAACATCCTAGCGCACCTGAGGAAGCTACCCTCGCAGCTCAGCATTCTCGACGCCCTCCTGTTATCAAAGGAAGCGAGAGATTCATTAATCAAGGCGTTGCAAGAGCCCAAGCAACTCCAAGCCTTCCTCGCCGAAGAAAGGATGAAGGATGAACTATAAGAAGTACACACAGCCGATGTCACGTTCGGTGACGAAGACCTGCTCCTTGGGACGTCCGACCACAACCGTTCCCTATACGTCTCTGGATATTGCCACGATATAAAGATAGGCAAAATCATGGTTGACAATGGGTCTTCCGTTAATCTCCTCAACGTGCGGGTGTTAAAGGAAATCTGCATGAGCGTCCAGCACCTTGCTCGGGACAAGATCCCCATCTCCGGGTTCGACTCCCAATCATCGAGAACTCTTGGGTCTGTGATATTGACGCTACGCTTTGGGCTACTCGTCACGGACATTAAGTTTCACGACATAGATGCCAAGACATGTTACAATGCTCTGCTTGGCCGGCCTTGGTTACACGAGTACAACATCATCCCTTCTACGCAACATCAGTGTATGAAGTATTTCAAGGATGGTCTCGAGTATACCGTAACAGATGAGCTAAACCCATTCTCCGTGAACGAAGTCCGCAAATACGAAGATGCAAAGTACTTTTTGCCAGATTTCGAGGACACAGAGAGGTGTCACAAACCGGAGAACAAAGCCGCTACCACCATCCCTGTTTTCGGGAGTGATACCGAAGAAGAAGAAGAGATAGTTTACTCTGGGCCTTCTCGACGCAACGTCCGGGGACCGTCCGCCCCCATATTGATCTTCGGAAGTGACTCGGAAGATGAGATTAATGTCGTGTTCTCCAGTCGGCCGCCAATACAAGAATTCCTTAGTTATGATCAGAGTTTGCAAATCACCATGATCCCGCCGGAGCACTACAACAATCTTGACGCGCTTGGAGCTCACAACGTGCAAGACCTGCAAACGTTTTATGTCCCTCCCAAGCGAAAAGGCGAAAAGGCGATCCTATTCTATCGATCCTCGGAAACAAGAGTGGAGAAAGAGATCTGGCATGGCGCGGGTTCTACACTTGACAAGCTTCAACCCATCCGTTTGCCCAGATATTACACAAACGGATTGAAAAGGCTATTGAAGCGCCAAGGGGTACCCTTAAAACAGACTATTCGATAAGCTCGATTCTATAACAGGATTTGGGATGTCCCTGGGACGCAGTGCAAATTGCCCAACGGGAGAATGGAAACACTTGGGCTTGGATACGTGAGAGCCGGGAAACGGGAACGAGTCCACGGTAGCTATGCCATATATAACTTCGACGAAGAAGAGGATGCCCTGTCAGGAAATGCCAACCCCTCATCGGAACTAGATCCCGCGATCGAAGTGCCGAGTCCATCGTTTGAAGAACGAATGGACAAGCTTATCAGGAAAGCGGGTCAAAAAGCCCGAGACGGCCATAATCGCGAGATGGCCATCTACGAGAGAGCCAGGACGCAACGTCTTCTTCAACAGGCTGCAAAAGACGAAAATGCTCCTCCCTGTCAACCTGTGGTGCAAAAGGCACGACGCAGAGGCAGAAACAAGTCAAAAAGCAGAAAAGGAGGTCGACAACGACAACGCGGGACCAAGAAGTCATGCGATCGGAAATCGAGCGGTCCGGATTTGTCCCTTATGAAAAAGATGAGTCAGGCATACTCTTTCCCTCATAATAAAACACGGAAGATACTTGACCTCGCTTTAAAACATCGAATGATTACACTCCCAGATTCCAAGCACCCCGAGCAAGCTAACGAGGTCTCTCATCCGGGCTATTGCTCTTATCATCGAGCCATAGGACACCCTATCGAAGACTGCTTCACCTTTAAGAACTGGGTCGAAGACCAATACGAGCAAGGCAGATTTGCTCTATCCGACAGCTGGAGGGTAACGCCGCCACAAAAGCACGAACCCAAAGCCACAAGAGCAGAACCAGATCCATATCGGTCTTGGAAGCGAGCTCGTACCTGTCATGTGATAACGATATCAAAAGAAGAGCCCGAGAATATGGATGACTTTCCCTGGTGCTTCGAAAACAATGACGACGAGATAATCTCGGAATTTCCACCAGCACCGAAAGAGCTGGAAGATGGAATACACACCACCGCAGACAGCCTCAAGAAAATTGAGTTGGGAATGGCGAACGACCCGCGACCGACATTCGTTAGTGAGCTGCTATCTGAAGAAAGGGTGGCTGCGTTAAAAGACGTGCTTATGCAGCATAGAGATTGCTTCGCATGGAACTATTCTGAAATGCCAGGACTAGATCCAGAAATTGCTGTGCATAAATTGGAAATATCCCCAGACGTCAATCCAGTCAAACAAGCGCCGAGAAGAATGCGGCTCGAGCTTGAGATGAGCATCAACGCCGAAGTCAAGAAGCTGATCGATTCTGGGTTTATCCAGGAAGTTCAATATCCTGACTGGATCGCCAACATCGTCCCGGTAATGAAGTAAAATGGGACAGTGCGCATATGCGTGGATTTCCGGGATATCAATAAAGCCTGCCCGAAGGATGATTTCCCAGTGCCAGTCACAGAGCTGATGATAGATAACACGTCCACTTACGAGGTCTTCTCCTTCATGGACGGCTCATCAGGGTACAATCAGATAAAGATGCATCCCGAAGACCAGAAGCATACCGTTTTCCGGACCCCTCTATGTATATTCTGCTACAAGGTGATGCCCTTCGGTCTAAAGAACGCCGGTGCCACCTATCAAAGGGCCATGACGAAGATCTTTGATGACCTCATACATGAAATCGTCGAATGCTATATCGACGACCTCTTCGTGAAAAGCAATTCATACGAGGAACATCTCGAGCATCTGAAGACTGTATTTCAACGCCTTCGGCAATACAACTTGAAGATGAACCCCCTTAAATGCGCGTTCGGGGTGTCCTCAGGCAAGTTCCTAGGATTCATTGTCCGCCACCGAGGCATTGAGATAGATCCGTCGAAGATCAAGCCGATCGTGGAAATGCCACCGCCAAGGACTCTCAAACAATTGCGGTCTCTCCAAGGGAAGCTCGCATACATCCGGCGATTTATTGCCAACCTTTCAGGCAAGTGCCGCCCTTACAGCCACCTGATGAAGAAGGGAACTCCGTTCGTCTGGGATCATAAATGCCAAACCGCGCTTGACGAGATCAAGCAATACCTGCAGAACCCGCCAGTGTTGGCTGCTCCAGTCAAGGGAAAGCCCCTCATTCTTTATACAACCGCCCTCAAAGGTTCCTTAGGCACATTATGGGCGCAATAGAACGATCAAGGGAAAGAAAGAGCGATCTACTATTTAAGCCGAGTTCTTCTGGGGGCAGAAAGCAATAACTCCCCTATCGAAAAATATTGCCTGGCGTTAATCTTTGCGATAACAAAACTCCGGCACTATGCATTGGCACATGAGGTCCGTCTTATATCAAAGGTGGACCCCCTAAAATATCTAATGTCAAAGGCCATATTGACAGGGAGACTCGCTAAATGGTCCCTGCTCCTGATGGAGTTTTCAATAACCTATCAGCCTCTTAAGGCGGTGAAAGGTCAAACCATCGCCGACTTCCTTGCTGAGCATCCAGTACCTGCCGGTTCTCCTCTGAATTGCGATTTGCCAGATGAACATGCGTTTGACGCGATCGACGGTGGTGATACCCGATGGGAGCTTTATTTCGATGGAGCGTCCTCCGTAAAGAAGCGCAAACAAAGTACCCCAATGATCAAATCGGGGGTAGGCCTCATCTTCGTAACTCCACAAGGAGGGATAATGCGCTTCGCTTTCTCCTTAATAGAACCGAGGACGAACAATGAAGCCGAATACGAAGCTTTGATAGCAGGCCTCGAGATCGCCATCGACATGGGAATTGAAAACCTCCTCATATACGGGGATTCTCAACTGGTCGTTAGTCAAGTAAACGGCGACTACCAAACGTGCAAACCGGAGTTGGTGAAGTATGGTGAAAAGGTGCGACAACTGTTGACCCAAATTCCCTCCTATACTCTGGAAAGCATACGACGCGCGGAAAATCGCAAAGCAGACGCGTTGGCCAAGCTCGCTAAAGAACTGGCTGACGAGAACCTTGATGACGTTAAAATCGTGGTGCAAAGCCGTCGGGTGCTTGCCCCAGCAAAAATATCTTCGGAATCATCCGAAGAGAAGGGAGTGACTGAGCAGAAGACCCTACAAATAAAAGACCGTGAGAAGGCTGAGGACTGGAGGGAGGGCTTCATAGACTACTTTAAGTCCCACCGAATGCCCGAAGAAGCGTCCTTAAGACATCAGCTCATGAAACGAGCTCTGTCTCTCGCCTTCGTCAACAATACTCTGTACAAGAGGTCGTTTGATTCTCTGTGGCTGAGATCTTTAGGACCTGACGAAGCAGAAAGAGTCGTTCAGGAAGTTCATGACGAAATCTGTGGTTCTCATCAAGCAGGCCCGAAGATGAAGTTAAAAATTAAACGGATGGGTTACTACTGGCCCGCGATGATCCAGGACTGCCTCGAATATGCGAAGCAGTGCCACTCATGCCAAATCTATGGGGATTTCACCCACCAGCATCCAAATCCGCTACATCCAACGGTGGCTAGCTGGCCATTCAAAATGTGGGGAACTGACATAGTCGGCCCCATCGAACCGGCATCGTCTAAGGGACATCGTTTCATCCTGGCGACTACTGATTACTTCTCCAAATGGGCAGAAGCAGTACCGCTGAGGGAGGTGAAGACGGAGAATATCCTCCACTTTTTCAAGATGCACGTCATTTATCGGTTTGGAACTCCGTGGCGGATTATCTCCGATAACGGGACGGCCTACAGAAGCCATAAGATCAGCCGCTTCGCGCAACAGCATAATATAGACTGGAGATACTCCTCAGTTTATAATCCACGAGCTAACGGTCTAGCTGAAGCCTTCAACAAGACCTTGACAAAGATCATGAAGAAGACGGTGTCCCGAAATAAGAAGGACTGGCACGAGAGACTGCAAGAAGCTCTCTGGGCATATCGGACTACGTTCAAGATGGCCACGAACACGTCGCCATACGCATTGGTATTCGGTACGGAAGTAGTACTCCCCCTCGAGATAGAGCTACCTTCTCTACGAGTGGCAGTCCACCACGAGTTGACAGACGAAGAAAATGCTCACCTCCGGCTTGAGGAGCTTGACACCCTTGATGAAACCCGGCTCATAGCGCAACAAAATCTGGAGGCTTACAAAGTGAAAATGACGCGCTCATATGAAAGATTGACCAGGCCGAGGACATTCCGCCAAGGCGAACTCGTGCTAGTGATCAAAAGGCCTATGATCCCCAATCGCGCCAAGCGGGGAAAATTCGAGCCAAACTATGAAGGCCCGTACATCATAGACAAAGTCTACCAGGGTTGAGCCTATCTACTCATGGATATGCACGGTGAGAGGCCTTTCAGGCCAATAAACGGCCGCTTCCTAAAGAAATACTACGCTTAAGGAGTCACAGCCTAGGTCAATGATAGATGACGATGACTATGTTCGCTCGCTATCTTCCTAAGCTCAAGCTCTATAATTAGTAGCCGGCCCTCTCCACGACGGACCGAAACATCCTTAAACAAACGACGGACCGAAACGTCCTTAAACTAACGACGGATCGAAACGTCCTTAAACTAACGACGGACCGAAACGTCTTTAAAACTAACGACGGACCGAAACGTCCTTAAACTAATACCGCAGCATCCTTAGGCTGACGAGATAAAAAAAAAAGAAAAAAAATATAATAAATAAAAACGGTATGTCCATCAGCAAAAAGGGCACGGATGAAAACCCGAAAGGGCTCCGTGAGTAAAAACAGCAGGGCTACCGGCGAGTGTTCGTGAAAACCCGAAAGGGTGCGACCTCGTAAAAAAAAGAAGAAAATAAAAAGAATAAAAAAAACGGTATGTCCATAAGCAAAATGGGCACGGATGAAAACCCGAAAGTGCTCCGTGAGTAAAAACAGCAGGGCTACCGGCGAGTGTTTGTGAAAACCCGAAAGGGCGCAACCTCATTAAAGGACACTTGCGGGATCCTCACGACCCTTTAAGGAGATACCACCCGCGTGAGATCCTTACGACTCATAAGGGAGTAACACACTTAGGGATCCTCACGATTCCTAAGGAGAAAAGACACTTGCGAGATCCTCACGACTCACAAGGAGAACTCTCTTATGGGACCCTCACGGCTCATAAGACTTGAAAGTCTTAAGTTACAGAAACCTGAATCTGTGCTTAAGCAAAATCCCCCATAACCTTCGACAATGCCCTACAAGCGGCTCATACTGACCCTTGTATACAATCCACGGGCGCGAATAAATATTTCCTCAGCAAAGTCCCACCCGTGACTAGGGGTATGTCCCTATGGTGAACAACCCTTATAAGTCCTCTCGACTTATAAGGAGAAAGCCCTCTTGTAGGATCCTTACGACTTACAGAGGAACATACACTTAGGAATCCTCACGATTCCTAGGGAGAAAATACACCTACAAGATCCTCACGACTTGTAGGGGGAAATACCTTTGTGAGACCCTTACGGCTCATGAAGTCAAAAGCCTTAGTCGACAGGACCCTAACCCTGTTTGCTAAGCCACCCATGTTCAACATCGACAGAGACAGATGATGATTCGCTCCTGGCCATATCCCAGTTGTAGCGGTGCTGATGCCGAAATCGGTGTCTAATTTCAGGTTTATGGCGAAAAGCCAGTAGGCCGCACGTGCATACGAAATAGCCGAAATGATGGGGCAACTTGCAATAAAAAGCAGCAAGTAAAAATGTATGCACGCAAAATAGCCGAAATAATGGGGCAACTCGCAATAAAAAGCAGCGAGTAAAAATAAAAAAATATAGCCGAAATGATTGGGCACCGCGAAAAATAGCCGAAATGATAGGGCAATCGCGACCTTCGCGATAAAAAAGCTGAAATGATGGAGCATCACGGAAAAAGAAATGAAATAAAAAAAATTAATTTATGCCCTACAGGTGATGTTCCATCACACCCTGTATACAATCCAAGGGCGCAAACAAAGAAGTGATCATACTTCCCCCCAGGTTTCAGCAAAGAAAGAAGCTAAATCTCGACGGGCCACAAGAGACCTAGAGATCATCCCAACACTCGTCTCGTAACGACGGACACAACTTCAAACAAAGCGGAGCAGCGGCAACCCCTAGTTCCATGGCTCGGCGACATACATATCACCAACAGTCAAACCTCCATTCCGTGAAATACGGATACAATCAGCAAAATTCCTAGTTACGTGGAACGCAGATAACGTCAATCTTTGACCCCGCGGAAAACGTCCAGAGCGGATCCTGGTCCTCGCAGAGCACGGCAGTGAACCCGTGTGAAGCATCCAGAGCGGAGCCTAGTCCTCGCCGAGCACGGCAGTGAACCCATGTGAAGCATCTAGTGCAAAATTCCTGGTTACGTGCAACGCGGATAACGTCACTCTTTGACCCTACGGAAAACTTCCAGAGCGGATCCTAGTCCTCGCAGAGCATGGCAGTGAACCCGTGTGAAGCATCCAGAGCGGAGCCTAGTCCTCGCCGAACACGGCAGTGAACCCGTGTGAAGCATCTAGTGCAAAATTCCTGGTTACGTGGAACGCGGATAACGTCACTCTTTGACCCCGCGGAAAATATCCAGAACGGATCCCGGTCCTCGCAGAGCACGGCAGTGAACCCGTGTGAAGCATCCAGAGCGGAGCCTAGTCCTCGCCGAGCACGGCAGTGAACCCGTGTGAAGCATCTAGTGCAAAATTCCTGGTTACGTAGAACGCGGATAACGTCACTCTTTGACCCCGCGGAAAACATCCAGAGTAGATCCTGATTCTCGCAGAGCACGGCAGTGAACCCGTGTGAAGCATCCAGAGCGGAGCCTAGTCCTCGCCGAGCACGGCAATGAACCCGTGTGAAGCATCTAGTGCAAAATTCCTGGTTACGTGGAACGTGGATAACGTCACTCTTTGACCCCGTGGAAAACGTCCAGAGCGGATCCTGGTCCTCGCAGAGCACGGCAGTGAACCCGTGTGAAGCATCCAGAGCGGAACCTAGTCCTCGCCGAACACGGCAGTGAACCCGTGTGAAGCATCTAGTGCAAAATTCCTGGTTACGTGGAACGCGGATAACGTCACTCTTTGACCCCGCGGAAAACACCCAGAGCGGAGCCTGGTCCTCGCCAAGCACGGCAATGAACCCGTGTGAAGCATCCAGAGAAAACACCGGACTGTGGAGTCCTTAAAATCAACGGACTATGATGTCCTTAACCTCGACCGTAATGTCTTAAAACTAACGATCAACCACCCTGATTCTATACTGATTCTACCTTGGTTTAAGGGTACATCTCTTCGCTCCTTTGATACCTGGCGTTGTAATTCCTCAACGTCTTCAAAGAGGTGACGGGTCCCTGCAACCAAAACATCGGACTGTGGAGTCTCTAAATCCATGGACTATGATGTCCTTAACCTTGACCGTGATGTCTTAAAACTAACATCAGACTGTGGAGTCCTTAAATCCATGGACTGTGATGTCCTTAACCTTGACCGCGACGTCTTTAAACTACGATGCCTTGAGCAACCCCTGACCCCGTGAAACACGGATAAGGGTGACCACATCCAGCACTTGCAGGTCCTCATGACCTGTAAGGAAGAAAAACTCTCTTGTGAGATCCTTACGACTCTCAAGGGAAAACCCGCTTAAGAATCCTCACGATTCTTAAGAAGAACTTACACCTATGGGATCCTCTCGACCCATAGGGAGAAAAACTCTTTATGAGACCCTCGCGGCTCATAAAGTGCAAAAGCCTTAGGAAGCAGATCTTAACCCTGAATCCTAAGCCATCGCTGCCCTGCAAAGAGATCGAGATAAATTGTCCGCAAAACACATTCAATGAAAAGAGACACACCATTGAGAAGAATATTGTATCTTTTATTCATAAACCAAAATGGATACAAACTACAATCCATGAAAGAACAAAAAGAAAATACTCCCATCCATGAGTATGTACAAAAAGAAAGGAAAAGATACGAGTCTTTAAGCCGGCAGGCGATGTAGCAATTTTACCAGCTCATCCTTCTTCTGCTGAGTCACGGCTTCATGATTCAAGATCGCCTGGAAGACGAGCCTCCTCCTGAGCCTGCTGGGCCTGATACGAAGCAAGCCGAACTTCAAGCTCTTTCTCGGTGGCCTTATGGGCCTCGACCCTTTCACGAGTGAACGTGGCAGCTTTATCAAGAGCCGCCACCTCTTTGATGGACTCCTGAAGCAACCGCCAGAGTTCATATGCTTTGTTGGCCTTGGCGGTAAGATTAGCGAGAAGCTCACTCAGCGCCTTGGAAGCTAGCTCCCTCTCCGAGAATTCGCGGCCGAGCCCTTTTCTCGCGCAACAATGTGTTCGCCACGTGTCGCCCTGTCAGGCCACTTAAGTTCACTTTCGTGACCGCAACTTTGGAAACGGGACATACACGCTCAAGAACGTATAAGTGGGCTCCCAGTCGACAGCAATGATCAATTTAAAACGCGCTCACATTACCTGGTATGAAAAGCGACGAGAAAATTTCCGACGTTTATCCTAGCGAGCATGTGTTCGCAATTGTATGAACATCCAGAAAAGAAATAATATTCGAAGCTTTAATGTGCATGCGACATGATGATAGTGTTTATAATTAAAGAAAGTTCTTATAAGAAGAACACAAAGTTTATTTATGCAAGCGAAAACATACATACGAGTACCAAGCCTACATGGAAGTTCAGCATAAAGCATACAGAAAAAAAAAGAGACTAATTTAAATATACTACGCTAGCGGGAAAAGGTCACCAAACACGGGATCAGTAACACAAGGGTTAACAAAGAAAAGAACAAAATTCTCCATCTCTCTCTCTGCTTTCTCCAGCACATCAAAGCGGCGGTTCTCGCGAGGAGTCGCTCCCCATCGATCGGCGCCATGTTCGTCCGCGAAAGCAGACATAATAGCTCGCCGGGCCTTTATCTGGCTCAGCAGGTGAATTGAGCAATCCTTCAAAGCCTGAGTAATCAGGCACGCTTCGTGAAAGCCCTCGAGCTTTTCTTCAGCTGCGTCAAGCATCGCCAGGGTCATCTCCGCCGGGTGAGGAGGGATGTCGGCAAGCACGGCCGCGAGAATCATCCGGAGCCAGAGGGACCCCATCGGGAGGGGGGACCCCTACGGATCGAGAGTTCATACATCGCCGATTCGCATTCGTCATCGGTAAGGAGTGGATCCACCAATCGGGCAGCAAAGCGGGGGATCATCTCCTCGATAGGAACTTCCCATGCCTGTCGATGAGCATGAGGGCGATTGCAGGCCATGGCGCTCGGTTGTTTCTCAAGACAAATTACACCAAAATGAAAAAATAAATCTCTCTGTGAAGAGAAAAGAAGGCTATGGCCTCAGATATAAAGAGGTGCATTAAGTGTTGAGCACGGAAAATCTTGCATGATGAAGTTATTTCCAAGGCCCAAAAAAGGAAAGGCATCGAAAATCAGGGGGATGGAACTATTTCCAAGGCTCCTTTTCTGCATCTGATATTGTGCACTAAAAATATGGCATGAAAAAATTTTAAACAGTCCCATCACAGGACCCCACGTGCAGAACACGTGAGCCCCAAACTTGACGTGCACTAAAAAATGGAATAGCACCATGCATATTAAAAGCATCAACAACAACAATAGCAAAATGATAAAATCCCACGGAAAGGCATGCAAACACAGAAAGACATAATAAAACTTTTCATTCATGCTTTAAGAAGTTCATACAAAATAAAGAGAACACATCTACAACGGTAAGACCTCAGACGCAGGGCAGGGATTGAGAAACTCGAATGTAACTTTGTCCAAGATCTTCCAGGCATTTCGAACCATCCTGGTATGCTTCCTCTCGCGGTCGCAAGCGTCGGGGTCCTCACGAATGTCCTCCACCCTCCGATAGGCGGCAAGTATGGCTGACTACTGAAAGGCCTGGTGCAAGAGATCAATGAGGTGATCTCGCCTCCTCTTTGAGATCAAGCTCATCAGGTACACCGAATGTACCTTATCCTCAGCAGTGTCCAAGGCCCCGAGCGGTACGCCGGTGCAAAAGAGAGGGAGTGCCTCCTAGATCGCCAGCACGATCAGCCTCAGAAGAGAAGAGCGACGAGGGAGTAGCCGATGGTTGTACTCGTCGAAGCGGCTCATGATCTCAGTGCACTGAGCATTGGTGAACTCCTGGTTCTGACTGCGGCCCAGTGCATGAATATTCCCATAGGAAATGATTTCGTCAAGACCATACATATGGGCATCCATGATACCTTAAATAAAGGTCATGAGAATTGTTACAAAGCTTCTGTTCCATTAATTACAGAAGGACAACCTAGGGCAAAGAGACCCTAAAAAGCCTTCATGCGAAGAAACTGAGTTCTTCATAGGAATTAAATTCCTTGTTGAGAAAAGGGAATTAAATTCCCAGAAACATTTTTGGGATGGAATTAAATTCCATGGATTTGAACCGCCATCATCATCTCCCTAAGGATCATCTAAACCCTAAGAGATCTACTGTTGGAGGTTAAGTGGTCTCATATTTTGGTTAAAGAACTTGAAGAAAAATGGGTTATTTGTTAAAAAAGGAGTGAAGCCCTTGATGTGGATTTAAAATCCAGCGAGTTTTGTCAAAATGAAGGCGCACCGATCACCATTACCTGAGGAAAGAGAGTTTTTTTTAAACAGAGTTAAACTCTGAAAATGTTTCAAGGCAGAGAACTAAGCTCTGGAAGAAGAGAATCAAATTCTCAGAAAAAGTTCTCAAAGGAAGGAGATGACCAAAGTGAAGGCTCTTCTGAAGGGACATGAACATTTATAGGATGTGATGGAGACGCTTCATCTCCCCAAATCCCTAGAGGAATCCAACGGTCACAAAAGTGACAGCGTTGCACTCACGTGCAGACACGTGAGAACAACGTTGTGGGGGCATTTGTTTCCTGATTTAAAATCAGGAAAGCCTACGGAAGAGGCATCACGTGCTAGCACGTGACCAGCAGTCACGTGTTGACACGTGACAATTAAAAGCAGCGGCAAAGGCAAAGTCAGTTCCTTGATTAAATCAAAGAAAAGGCTCCAGAAAGGGTCACGTGCTCACACGTGACCAGGGGTCACGTGTTGGCACGTGACGGTTGAACAGCAGCTAGAAAACAGAGCGCAGAAAGCAGAAGAAAGCTCGTTCCAAGGGGTCACGTGCCTACACGTGACCAGGGGTCACGTGGCCACACGTGACCGGCTTTCAAAGCCTATCTACTTAACAGAATTAAATTCTGAACAGCATTCAAATCTTTCCAAAGGAGAATGATTATTTGGAGCCGATTGGATTAAAGATTTAAAGGTGATTAAATATCACCTATCTGTGGAAAAATCTTGAACTTGGAAAGATTTCCCCTTAAAATCTAACCGAAACAACAAAGGAATATCTTTGGATTTAAAATCCAATGGTGAATAAAATTCACCTAATAATCCAAAGGTCCAAATGAATGATGAATGCAAATCAAATCTCTAATGAATACAAATCAAATCCCTCAATGAATGATTCACTAAAACTAATTGATTCTGCTCCTTCTCCTATAAATAGAAGCCAAGAGATACACAGAGGGATATACAGAGACATAGAGAGAAAAAGAAATAGAGCCTTGAGACTTTGGAAGAATTTGATCTGCTGCAGAAGAAAACCTTGGGTAAGAAAGGGAAGGCTTTTAAAAAAGGAGAATTTAATTCTCAAAAGAGTTTAACTCTTATATTAAAAAGAAGAACTTAGTTCTCTCTTTAGTAGAGGATCTGCAAAGTGCACATCTCCCCATGAATTGAGAATTTAATTCTCATTGGGTTGAGATCCTGCCATGCAGATCCAAAGCATAGAGAGGGAATGGAAGTTTGAGAATTTAATTCTCACGGAACTATAGGAATTTAATTCCTTTGAAATAAAATTAGGGTTTAACCCTATGTTATAGGAATTTAATTCCTTCGAAATGAACAGAACCAGTTAAGAACTTAATTCTGTCAAAATAACAGGAATTTAATTCCCTTAAGAAAGAAGAAATTAGGGCTTCACCCTATGACAGAACCTAATTCCTCACATATATGGGAATTCAATTCCTCAGAATATAATTAAGGGTTTAACTCTATTTAAGAGTAATTCTCTAAAAGAAAGTGGGAATTTAATTTCTCTAAAGTTATTATTAGGGTTGAACCCTATGATAGAATCCAGTTCTTCACATATATGAGGAATTTAATTCCTACAGAAAAGAACTTAGAGTTCAACTCTATCTAAGAATATAATTCTTCAAGAAAATAGGGATTTAATGAAGAATTTAAGTCTTAAAAAAAAAATGCAAAGGAGCAGGGTCACGTGCTACCACGTGACCCCTGAAAAACTCCGCAGGGAAGGGCGCCCTCACGTGCTACCACGTGACCCCTCTTGCCTTAGTGTTTAACACTAAATTGGAACCTCTGAATCCAGTGTTCAACACTGATTTACCTTAGTGTTCAACACTAATTGAAGAACTTTATTTGCAGTGTTTAACACTGAATTTCTTAGTGTTAACATTAAATTAAACCTCTGTTAACAGGGTTTAATATTAATTTTCTTAGTGTTCAACACTAAATTAAAATTTCTGTCACCAGTGTTCAACACTGATTACCTTAGTATTTAACACTAATTTGAGATTTCTGTTGCCAGTGTTTAACACTGATTTGTTTTAGTGTTTAACACTAATTTGAAAGCCCTGTTGCTGGTGTTCAACACCAACTATCTTTTAGTGTTAAACACTAACTTGTCCATCTCATTCCCAGTGTTCAACACCGATTGGTCTTTAGTGTTTAAACACTAGCTTCAGCCTAATTGGCTAAGTTCTAGAGGCAAAGCCTCTCCTTCAGTGGACCAACAAAAAGCCAATATTCCAAATATGATTGGACTTAGCCCAAGATAGCCATAAGTCCTCAATTTAGACTTAACTGAGCCAATGGGCTCATAATATAATTAATTGGTCTTAGTTCCAAATTGGGCCAAAGATTATTTAATCTACCTCGGTTTAAGGGTACATCTCTTCACTCCTTTGATACTTGGCGTTGTAATTTCTCAACGTCTTCAAAGAGGTGGCGGGTCCCGATGACCATACATTGATACGGACTGTGGGGTTCTTAAACTCATGGACTATGAGGTCCTTAACCTTGACCGGGATGTCTTAAAACTAACGACGGACTGTGGGGTCCTTAAACTCATGGACTATGAGGTCCTTAACCTTGACCGGGATGTCTTAAAACTAACATTGTATTGTGGAGTCCTTAAATCCACGGACTACGACGTCCTTAACCTTGACTGGGATGTCTTAAAACTAACATTGGGCTGTGGAGTCCTTAAATCCACGGACTACGACGTCCTTAACCTTGACCGCAACGTCTTAAAACTAACATTGGACCGCAATGTCCTTAAACTACCTATGGACCGCAATGTCCTTAAACTACCTACTGACCGTGATGTCACTAAACTAAACAACAGGGCTCTCTTAATTGCTCTATTGTTGGATCTAAACGATCCCATTTAAGTCGATCTTAGTCTAAAAACTAGGCTAACGTATTCTTAACAAACGTTTAAGTCGATCTTAGTCTCCAATGAGGCTAACGTATCCTTAAACCAAAACCCCCAAACCCAAATCTAAGATAATACGGATTTAGACTAGTCCACGCCCTACGGGCGACGACATAACTCAGTCTCCGTATACGATCCACGGGCAACTAAACACAAAATAAACACACACGACACGAAGTGACCATCTGGAGAAGGAGAAAGTGGTTACCGCAGCGCGGTAGCGTAATTAACTGCAGGGGCTTGCGCCTGCAGGGAAGAGCGTCCCCACAATCAAAAACCCCTCAAGTGAGGGGGAATCTGACGAAGTCTGCTACATTGGACGCATCCGTTTAAACCTTCGATATACGGTGCCATAAATCAACTTGGCATCTTCGGAGAGGTAGACGGATAGCACCAATTAGCATCTGCCCTGAATCTCAGGCGAGACGTCCCCGTCGCGCCGTCTTTCGGAGGGGAACAGGGTCCCAATGACCACACATTGATACGGACTGTGGGGTCCTTAAACTCATGGACTATGAGGTCCTTAACCTTGACCGTAATGTCTTAAAACTAAACGCTGGACTGTGGGGTCCTTAAACCCACGGACTACGAGGTCCTTAACCTTGACCGTGATGTCTTAAAACTAACATCGGACTGTGGAGTCCTTAAATCCACGGACTACGACGTCCTTAACCTTGACCGCAACGTCTTAAAACTAACACTGGACCGCAATGTCCTTAAACTACCTATTGACCGCAATGTCACTAAACTAAACAACAGGGCTCCCTAATCGCTCTCTTGTCGGATCTAAACGATCCCGTTAAGTTGATCTTAGTCTAAAACTAGACTAACGTATCCTTAACAAACGTTTAAGTCGTTCTTAGTCTCAAATGAGGCTAACGTATCCTTAAACACAACCCCCTAACCCAAATCTATGATAATACAGATTTGGACTAGACCACGCCCTACGGGCGACGACATAACTCAGTCTCCGTATACAATCCACGGGCAACCAAACACAAAAAAAATACCCACGACATGAAGTGACCATCTGGAGAAGGAGAAAGTTGCTACCGCGACGCGGTAGCGTAATTAACTGCATGGGCTTGCGCCTGCAGGGAAGAGCGTCCCCACAATCAAAAACCCCTCAAGCGAGGAGGAATTTGACGAAGTCTGCTACATCGGACGCATCCGTTTAAACCTTAGATACATGGTGCCATAAATCAACTTGGCATCTTCGGAGAGGTAGACGGATAGCACCAATTAGCATCTGCCCCGAATTTCAGGCAAGACGTCCCTGCGTCGCGCCGTCTTTCGGAGGGGAACAAAGACTATCGGAGATTCGATTTGGAGGTTGTGCTACCGCATTCTTCGGGACAGTTGATGCATCTACAAGTACAGTCGTTGTTGATCGAGAATATTAAAGCAGCGCAGTTACAGGACCCTAAATTGCAAAAGTTTCGAGAACAGGTTAACGCTGGACTTCGAACGGACTTGTTGATTCATGAAGATGGTTCGTTGCGTTATGGTAGTCATTTGTGTGTGCCAAAAGGAGATATTCGCGAAGAAGTTATGAAGGAGGCGCACAGTTCCGCATATTCCGTACATCCAGGAGGTACGAAGATGTACCGAGATCTACGACAACATTTCTGGTAGGAAGGCATGAAACGGGAGATTGCCCGCTTTGTAGCGAAGTGTTTGGTGTGTCAGCAAGTTAAGGCTGAATATCAGAGGGTTGCTGGTTTATTGCAACCACTTCTGATTCCTCAATGGAAGTAGGAATATATAACCATGGATTTCATGACAGCTTTACCGCGGAGTCCAAAAGGCAACAATGCAGTTTGGGTGATAGTTGATCGATTGACCAAGGCAGCTCATTTCATACCATTTCGAGTTGATCAATCAACGGAAGCTTTGGCAGAACGGTACATGCAGGAGATTGTAAGATTGCATGGTGTACCGGTGAGCATCGTGTCCGACCTTGACACTCCTTTCTTATCACACTTCTGGAGGAGCTTACAGGAAAGTTTAGGGACTCGATTGAAATTTAGCACAGCCTGTCATCCTCAGACAGATGGCCAGTCGGAGAGAACGATCCAAACTCTTGAAGACATGTTGAGAGCTTGCATGTTAGACTTCAAGGGTTCATGGGAGGATCATCTACACTTGGTGGAGTTTTCTTACAATAACAGTTTCCAGGCGACAATTCAGATGGCTCCATTCGAAGCTTTATATGGTTGCAAGTGACGTTCACCTGTTTGTTAGGACGATGTTGGAGAACGAAGATTGTTGGGACCGGATTTGATCATGCAAACAGTCGAGAAGGTTAATACTATCCGGAATCATATGAAAGCAGCACAAGACCGACAAAAGAGTTGGGCAGATACATCGAGAAGACCTCTAGAGTTCGCGGTTGGTGATTTGGTATTCTTGAAGATATCACCGGCTAGAGGGGTGATTCGTTTCAGAAGTCAAGGAAAGCTTAGTCATCGATTCGTTGGACCTTTTGAGATTTTGGAGCGTGTTGGAGAAGTGGCGTATCGATTGGCTTTACCGCAATCCTTGGCGGATGTTCATGACGTGTTTCATGTATCTCAACTCCGTAAGTATGTTCGAGATGAAACATATGTGTTGGATCATTCGGAGCTGACTGTACGAGAAGATTTGACTTTTGAGGAGCGACCGATGTCGATTATAGATCGAAGGGAAAAGGTTCTTAAGAACAAGGTTATCCCTCTCATACTTGTTTCTTGGGGAAATCGCTCGCATGGAGAATCAACTTGGGAACGAGAAGATGAAATCCGACAGAAGTTTCCATATCTATTCTTGTAGTTTCCTATTTGTTTATCCGTTCTTGTTCTTGGAATTTCGAGGACGAAATTCTTTTTGTAGTTGGGTATAATGTAACAACCTAGTTCATTTATACCATTTCCAGTTCCCGTATTTATTTATCTGTGGTATTTTCTTGATTTATCATGTTTTGGGTGCGAATGGTATCAAAGCATTTTACTTTGTATTCGACCCGACCCGCTTGCTTGAACCTGTTTGATTCATATTTATGAATTACCTTAACTTGTTACATAGACGCGTGCATCTTATATATATTGTATACTGGCATTTTACCTGGCATTGAATCTTTTACCATATAACATTTTAGGTCATGTAAAATAATTTAAAATTGCATTTCATAGCCTGCATGATACCCCCTAACCCCGTGGTAGCATCCGTGCATCTTGTTCTCGTCCCGTTCAGTGAAACGGACGTGTTTGGATGGCTACGCGCACGTTCGTGCGTCCGTTCTTAGGGGTATACATTTTCGTTACATGAGCATTCGTTTTGAATCTTGGAAGTCGCATATATTTTCATATTTTAAATCTGAATTTTTAGACCCGACCTGGGCGCGTTTTGGAATACTTTTGTATCCCGCCAAAATTCTAATTATTTTAAAAAAATTATATTCGTTTAAAAATTTATTTAACAGCCTAAAGATTTTTTTACAGCCAACTAAATATTTTTTAAAAATTAAAATCAAAACGAATTGCATTTCCAGCGTAACCCCAGCTCAGTTCCTCTGATTCGTGGCCCCCACCTCTTTCTCTCTCTCCCTCTCTCTCTCTCCCACAAACCTCCAAAACTCTTTCTCCTCACCGATCACCACACCCTCTCTCTCTCCACTCGATCTCCTCTCTCTCTCTCTCTCAGATTCTCTCTCTCTCCCCCACTTTCTTTATCTCTCTCCTTATATATATTCATTCTCCTTCTCTTTTTTTTGAAAAACCACGAACCCAGCAAACCCTACCTCGCCTACCTCGTCGCCGTCGTCATCGCCGTCTCGTCGCCGCCTCCTCACCCTCATCACTACCTTCTCCTCTTCTCCTTCTCCCATTCTCCGAGTCAGGAACCCGAGCACATACACACCAGAAACAGAACCCGAGCCCTCTGCATACCACTTCACCGCCGGAGTTGATCACCGCCTTCGATCTCGTCGTCGCCCCCTCGTTCCCAGATCACCGTACACCCCCAGTGAGCCTTGCACTCCTTCTTCTTTCCCTTCTTTCTTCTCTCTTTCTATATTTCCTTTCTTTTGCCTTTAAAGAAAATAGTTCTCTGCCTTTCGTAGTTCGCCGGAGCCGGACATGACGTCGACGATCCCGACGATCCAGAAGTCGTACCTGACTCGTGTGATCACCCTTGTGCATTGTTTGGAATCGTTCCGTGTACCGTGCGCGCATCGCGACATTTCGCTGACGTGAGACGTTCCGTACACACCCGTTTCTTGATCCGTCTAGGCAAGTTAAACTTGCTACTTGCTATATAATTCATCATATACTTATTTAAATAAATATCATACCTGTAGTTTAAATCTTGTATCCCATGTTTCATTTTATAACGTTTTGATGTTCCGTTTGCATCCGTTTATATCATTTTAGATCTAGGTCGTGGAAAACCTATCTTGTTGCATACTAGATTACAATATACTGCACTCATATCAATATTCATATGACATAGTGCTTATTTGTACATCCCATAGTACCATTTTTATAGTTTTATAACCTTTCGGATACCCGTTTGCATCCATCTCGTCTAATATATCTATAACTGCATCCATAGATCGTATTAATACATAATACAGTGATATTAACATCCCATGTTTAATAAAGTGCATCCTATTTAGTATTGGAACTATAAGTGTAACCCTAATCGATAAATGTGCATCCATATGTTTGAATCGATACCTATTTTGCATACCATATCACATTATTCCATTTTATCGTTATATTGGCACCCCATACTTGTTTTTGTGTACCCATGCTTATTACAGTTTGATTATGAACACCCACTTGATACTTGTGCACCCCTGACATGACTTGATACACTACTACTTGACACGACTTGATATTGTGCACTACTTGACATGATTGGATCCATATACATTACCTGACTTGACCTGATATACCACAGCTTGTCCTGTTACCTGATCTTGTCACTAATGCCAACAATCTTGACCTGTTGTCCCTACGGACATTTCCTGTTGTCTATATAGACAAACTTGTACCTGTTTGATTCTGTGTTGGCATTAGCTCTAGATTTATCAATACCTGACTTGAACACATAACTTGGGGGTATGGGGAAATCAATGATGAAACCTGACTTGTAACTCGACAGTTCGATGCCTTTACTGATCAGTTTTACGGGCTAGGCCAGCCCCGGGGTGATGCTGCTGACATCACTCATCGTTATATACTATCTTTTACTGCCTAGCGGCACGTCTCGGATTCTGCCCGAGAATCTTGACCAAGGTCCCGGGCACACACGGGATACTATTGAGTTATATCGATGATTCATCAAATTGATTTCAAAGACTTGAGAGTAGTTAACCCAATAGACCAGTTTAGATTACTCATTGCACATCACCTATGCCTTACCCTTCACTGTCCTTATTTATATTACTGTTATACCTATTTTACCATTTATACTCATACCTGCATATCTTGCTACCCCTGTTTATATTATTGCTTGATATTACGACGCACTGACGTCTGGGTTTTGCATGGCCCGGATTCTTTACCTTTGCTGCAGGCCGAGCAGGAGTTTTTCAGTGAGCAGGCCGAGCAGTGAGGACTTATTATTAGTTAGTTTATTTTTCTTTTCGGTATTTTCATTCTAGATGTGAGCCCGCATTATGGGACGTACATTCCAGTTTATTCTTATATTGGATCTTTTTGCTTCCGCATTATTTTATTCTTGACTCGTTTATTCTGCCTTACGGACATGTGTTAGACAGTTTATTTTTGTTCTTGATATCTCTATAGCCGTAATGTGACTGTGGAGGGATTTTTCCTATCCACGGGTAGTATGGTTAGCTCTGTCACGTGCCAATCTTAGCGTATACTAGGAAGCGGGGCGTGACACCCGACTTCCCCCATAGATATATATCTACTCACCTCGATTCTCGCATTGCGTAAGTCGATGACGCCTTGTCCTCCCTTGTCTTCCCGAAAATCCATGTGAAGGTACCTACAATTCAACGCATATCGTAATGACATCAAAATCAATTCCGGAAACTGATATGGCAAACGAAACATATATAGGTTAGAACCTATGGTCCACGCATGCAAGAACAACCAAACAACTCTCGATGTTGACGTATAAACGTCAAACGACCGAGTCAAAACTAAAATACCCAAAAACCAAGTTTCAGAAGTCGCAAAACAACGCCAGAAATCAAGTAAAACGACTATATATTTTTATTAACGTAAAATTAGACTTTTTGCATACAGGGTAGGTCTAGTTATCTAAAAAGTGAGCTACATACCAAGTTTCAGACCCTAACTCAAAAATTGGGCCGCAAATTGCGGCCAAATCGAATAAAACGGCGGCCAAAATATTAGGGCTTTGGCTTGGGTTTCTAGAGTATCTTCCTAGTGGTCTGCACATCTCACTATATCTGCAAAACATTTTTCACAGTCTCCGGGTCAGATCTCTGGAAGTCATCACAATTCCCACAAAAACCCGATATCGGCAATTCTAAAGTTCAAGTCTTGGGGTTTAGTCTCTGGTTTAGCCCATAATATTAACTCTACAGGGTTTGTGGACACTAATACATCTCAATTTCACCTTATCAACTCATAAAATCACCTAAACCTCAACTTGGAATTTTCAAAGCTCACAAAACCTCACTAAATCGATTCTAAACTTAAATAGAGGCTAAAGAAAATTGATTACAACTCTATTGGTGAAAGAATTATCTCATTTGGCAACTCAAAAATTTTCTTGAGTTGCCCTTAATGCTCAAAATCCAAACTTTCTTGGTCTCCCATACTTGTAGTAAGCTTGTGTAAATTTTTAATGAAGAGAATGAGGTGTTTTGATGTAGGATTGAGGTTGTGGTGAGGAGGTAGAGGAGGGAGGGAAAGAGGACTGCCATGAGAGGAAGAGGAGAGGAAAATGATGAAGAAAATAATGAAGAGATAACAATGAGCCATGGTCAATTGATCCCTCACCTCTCTCTCTCTCTCTCTCTCTCGCCCATACCCAATTCTTTAACCCTTACCCATTTTCTTTTCTTTTCTTTATCTTTTAATTTTTTTCCTTTTTCAATTTAAAACCAAAATCGATGTACATATAAAAGAAAATAAGGATGTCATGGTTCAAAAAATGGAAAGTGTGTAACATGACATGGTGCATGTCATGAAGCCTAATCAAGATTAGTGAAAATTAATCAAGTTTAGAAATAAACTTGTATATAATTAATTATAAAAATTTATAATTTGACTAAATCACATAAATCCCTCCCATTCAATTTAATTTTCCAATATTTTCCAAACTATCGGTATATAATTATACCACATCATTAAAATATTCAAAATATTTATTATCTTAATTATATAAATTCCCAAAAAATACAAAAAATAATAATTTATTTTTCTGAAATGTTACACTTGAAGTCTTGGGGTCTTTATATAGTGGAGGCTGATTTGTTGATTCGGTTAAGGAAATCCCTCATTGAGATATTTCTTATTTGATTTGGGGAATTTATCCACCGTCGGATCTTTGATCCAAGCACTTCTGTTTTAAAGAATACATTTTTCTTATTTTTAACAAGATTGGAAAAATATTTTCCCATGCAGAGCTTATTCTGTCTCTTGGTGATTTTTAATCACTATTGGATCTTTGATCCAACGGTGTTCTGATTTACAGAGCACAATCTTTCTTGTTTAGAAAGATTTGAGGAGTATTTCCTCAATCAGAATTTAATTCTGTATCTTGGTGATTTTTAATTACCATTGGATCTTTAATCCAATGGTGCTCTGATTTACAGAGCACAATCTTTCTTGTTTAGAAATATTTGAGGAGTATTTTCTCAATCAGAATTTAATTCTGTGCTCTGATGATTTATCATTTCGGTTGGATCTTTGATCCAAGGGTGGAGAACTTTTAGTTTTAGTGCCGGCGCTCTCTTGCTTTGCACGTGAGGCATTGCCTCAGAGTTTTTAACTCTTGGCGCTGGCACTCTCATGCCTTGCACGTGAAGCGCAGCCTCAGAGTTTTTAACTCCGGGCGCTGGCGCTCTCGTGCTTTGCACGTGAGGCGCTGCCTCAGTTCAAATTTTGAACAGATCCTTGCTCTCTTATTGGGGGAAACAGAGTTTTTGAGGCTGAAGCCTCCAGTTTTTACCGGCATAGATGCAGCGGAGGATCCTTAGACAATCCTCGACGGGATGGATAGGATTTATCGTTCACAGAGATGTTCTGACGAGAGATGGGTCAAGCTTGCGAGTTTTCGTCTAGAGAGGTCTTGCTCAGACGTAGTGCGAGTCGGTTGAGAGATGCCGAGCTGCAGATCTACTTCCTATGACTTGGGATGAGTTCACAGCTATATTTCTTGCTCGTTTCCTTCCGGAGAGCGTTCGAGATGCCGAGCTCGTAGTTTTGAGTCTTTACGCAAGACTTCAGGGATGACAGTGTCCGAGTATGATATTTAGTTTACTCAGCGGTCTAATATGCTCCTTACCTGGTAGAAACTGAAGAGAAACAGATAAAGAGTTTTGTGTGGAAATTGGACATGCAGTTATTTCTTGTCATCGGCACCCAGCATTATGACACTTATGCAGCAGCGATGGATGCAGCCTTTCTGCTAGAGGGGCGCATTTATGAGATTTTGGTCATTTTTTGATCGAAGCAGATTTGTACCGGTATGCCAGCTCCGAGGTGATTAGATAGGCGTAGTTGTAACAAGTATTCTTTTGGTGTTTTCTTCCGATGCGTATTTCTTTTGGTGTTGGTTGAAATGGTATCCGCATATTTTGTATCGAAGTCTAGCCGATAGTAGTCCTTGCTAAATCAGCCGCTTGTTGTGATTTCTTCCTTAGGCTAGTCTTTTGTAGCTCTATATGTTTCTCATTCGTGTTTGCTTTGTTCGTATCGGAGATAGGGATTTTTCTATCAATTTGATGTTTCTCAATGTGTTTGACTTCGAAGTTTTTCTGGACATGGATCGGTTAGCCATGTGTTATGCATTCGTGGACGGCCGTAAGAGGGCAGTTAGATTTAGTTTTCCGGGTGAGCCAGTTCTTGTTTGTTTTCGGGGAGACCGTAGCGTCGCCTTTCCCAGTTTGATTTCTTCTTTTCACGCTAGTCAGCTTTTGAGAAAAGGATGTCAGGAATTCTTGGCGTATGTTTGTGATGTTAGAGCCGTAGAGGTCCTGTTGGACCAGGTCCCAATTGGGAGAAAGTTTCCAAATGTTTTCCTGACAAGTTACTTGGTTTGTTGCCAGAGCACGATATTGAGTTCTTCTTTGACTTGATTCCCGGCACGGAGCCTTTTTCTATACCGCCATATCGGATGGACCCGGCGGAGCATAAAAAACTGAAGGATCAGTTGCAAAATTTGTTACATAAAGGCTTGTTCGTCCGAGTGCATCACCTTGGGGATCTCATGTCCTGTTCGACAAGAAGAAAGACGGCAGTTTGTGTTGATGCATCGATTATTGTCAGCTGAATCGGGTTACTGTGTGGAATAGATATCCTCTACCTCGCATCGGCGATTTATTTGATTAGTTCCAGGGTGCGGGACATTCCTCGAAGATTGACTTGCGATCAGGTTACCATTAGTTGCGGGTTCGAGAAGATGATATTCCGAAGACCGCTTCCACACACGTTACGGGCGTTATGAGTCTTGGTGATGTCGTTCAAGCTCACCAACGCCCGGGCAACGTTTATGGATTTGATGAACCGTATATTCAGGCCGTTTTTTTTATCAGTTATTATCGTGTTCGTTGATGACATTTTAGTACACTTTTGGAGCCGAGTGGGACCTGAGCAGTAATTGAGGATTTCGTTATAGACTTCGAGGGAGCGCCAGCTATTCGCTAAATTATCTAAGTGTGTTTTCTGGTTGGATAGTGTGGACTTCTTGGGATACGTAGTTACGAGATATGGTAAGTATGGAACCGAAGAAGATCGAGGCCATTCAGCACTGGCCCAGACCTGTATCAGTGATGAAGGTTCGCAGCATTTTGGGTTTGGACAGATACTATTGATATTTCGTACAGGATTTTTCGCATATAGCCGCAACGTTGACCGGGTTGACCCGGAAGGGAGTTTCTTTTCTTTGGACCGAGGTATGCGAGCAGAGCTTTCAGCGGTTGAAGACTCGTTGATTACGGCGCCAGTATTATCTTTGCCTTTAGGATCATGCGGTTTTATTGGTTATTGCGTACTTTTTGGCAGTTGAAGAAGCATGAGCAGAATTATCCCACTCATAACTTAGAAATGGCTGCGGTGGTTTTTACACTTAAGATTTGGAGACACTACTTATACGACGAGTCGTGCTAGGTATTTACGGACTACAAGAAGCTTAAAGTATATCTTTCAGCAGCAAAATCTAAATTTGAGATAGCACAGATGGATAGAGCTAGTGAAAGACTATGACTGCGAGATTCTTTATCGTCTGGGCAAGGAGAATGTTGTGGCGGATACTTTGAGTCGGAAGCCCGGAGGTAGCTTTTCTTGTTTGAGCACAGTTCAGAGACAATCGACGGCAGATTAGCAGATTCTTTGTGCCAGCCGAGTACAGTTTGAGTTTTCGTTGACCGAGGTACAACTTGTCCGTGTCCGTGCACATCACAGTTATTTGATCATATCCGTGAGGCACAGTCCAATGACGTTCATTGTCAGAGATCTTGCAGCAGGTTGGATTGGGCAGAGATTCAGAGTTCATGATTGATGATCAGAGAGTACTACGATTTGGGGCTCGACTGTGTGTGCCAGATTCCGAGGGACTGAGACGCGAGATCTTAGAGGAGGCGCATCAGTCTGCATATAGTGTTCATCTGGGTTCCACCAAGATGTATTATGATTTGAGAGAAGTCTACTGATGTGAAGGAATGAAGAGAGATGTCACAGATTTTGTTTCGGGGTGCTTGACTTGTCAGCAAGTGAAGGCCGAGCATCAAGGCCAGCAGGAGAATTACAACCTTCGTCCATTCCGGAGTAGAAATGGGAACATACTATCTAGGACCAGTCGAGAGTATGGCTCTATTTGAGTGATCGTAGACCGATTGACGAAAGCAGCTCACTTTCTTCCAGTGAGGACCTTTTTTGGATTCGTTCAGTATACTCAGATATATGTTAATGAGATGGTGCGACTACACGGCGTTCCGACTTGTATTGTGTCCGACAGAGGCACCTAGTTCACCAGCCGAGTATGGCAGAAACTTCAGGAGACTTTGGGCACCAGATTGAGTTTCAGTGCAGCTTTCTATCCACAGACCGACGGTTAGTCAGAGCGGACCATTCAGATTCCTAAGGACATGCTCCGAGCTTGCGTTCTAGATTTTGTGGTAGTTGGGATCGTCATTTGCCCTTGATAAGGTTTTCCTATAATAACAACTTCCAGGAGACGATTCAGATGGCACCCTTTGAAGCGTTTTATGGAAGAGATGTCGATCGCCCGTTTGTTGGACAGAGCTCGGTGAGAGCATTATTTTGGGGCCACAGATTGTGCAAGAGACGACCAAAAAGAACCAGTTGATTCAAGATAAGATGAGAGAGGCCCAGAGCAGGCAGAAATCTAATGCAGACCGACGTCGGCGCAGACTTAAGTTTACGGAAGGCGATCATGTTTTCTTGAGCCTCCGATGATGGGCATGTTGAGATTCGGAAAGAAAGGGAAGCTTAGTCCCAGATATGTGGGTCCCCTAGAGGGTCTCGAGCATGTCGGCGTAGTTGTTTATCGTTTTGCTCTTCCACCTAGCTTTTTAGATGTTCACCCCGTGTTTCAAGTATCGATACTCCGCAAGTACCTTCATGACCCCTCTCATGCGATTCAGTATCAGACGATCCAGCTGGAGCGTAATCTTTCTTTCACAGAGCAGCCGATAGTCATTCTAGATCGGCAGGTGAAGAGACCAAGGTCCGAGGACATACCGAACGTAATGGTTCTTTGGCGTGGCCCGAACAGCGAAGAGGTCACCTGGAAGACCGAGGACGAGATGAGAAAAAAAATTCCCCATCTCTTTGAAGGTACGCGTAGTTAAATTTTAAATTCGGGGACCGGATTTCTTTAAGGGGGGAAGATTGTAACGTTTTAAAAATCGTTTAGGTGAATTTTCCGATAATCGGTAAAATAACTGGTGTTTTCCGTAAAAACCAAAATATAATTATTTTTCAACATAGACTTAATTATACCTATTTTAGATATGTAATGGCTAGTATTGGTATTTAATTAGTCACATATAAATTTGCTAGTTTACTCAAATATTTTCCTTAATTAATTAATTTTAATTGTTATTTTAATCGTGCACTTGCTCCAAATTAGCGATAATTACAAATTAGAATGGGTTAATACAAATTTCGTGCACCATGACACATTAAACCAAAATGTAACATGTTGTTTTTGAAATGAAATGGAATTGTCAAGAGGGTTCTACAAATTTAAAGAAAAAGTTTAAAGAGAATAATAAAATAAAATAAATGATGAGACATGAAGGATATGATGTTGTGGGGGGGTGTGGTCACCACTCTCTCTCACTTACCCTCACCTCACACTCTCATTTTGGCCGAACCCCTTGCAGCAGCAGCCCCCCTCCTCTCTCTTCAACTTCTATTCTTTGCACAAAAAAAAGGATAAAGAAAGAAGGCATGGTGTTTAATAAATGAGGTATGGGCTTTTCTTGACTTGGTATTTTCTCACCACACACAACACCTCACCCTCTCTTTCCTCTCCCCATTTCTGGCCGAGCCTTCACAGCAGCTCCCCCATTTTCCCCCACCTCATTTCACATCATAACTCTTCAAAAATTCATCAAAAAAATCAATACAAAGTCTCACAAATTCTTCATTTAACCATTAACCAATTTTTCCTTGGCCAAACCTAGCATGGATCTTGGAGCAAGAAGACATTTTGGGAGGTCAAGTTGCAAGTTAGATCTATAAAATTGTGAGGTATAATTCCTAACCCAGTGGTTACTTGTTGGATAATTACTTCAATCTAATCTATTTAGGTGTTTAAATATGGTTTTAATTGCAAGGTTTAGTTTTCAAGAGTAGGGTTTGAGATCAAGTTAGGGTTTTTATCTTTTGAACATGGTTACAATGTGTAGTTTAACATGTCAAGACTTGAAAAATCTAATCTAGTTGTTAATTGTTATTTTTAAATTTGTCCTAATTAAACACTTTTGCAAACTAATTTCTTGATTAATCTAAAATGGGTGAGATTAAAATTTTAGTAATAGTTTGTGTGGCTTAATTAAGCTATTAGGTGAACATTGTGGCCACTAGTTTTGTTAAAACATCTAGATTTGTACTAAAATGATTAAGTGATGCTTACTAGGTTTTTCGGAATAAATCGATTTGAATTAAGTTTGAGGTTTTGATGGTTTACTACCCATTTTATATAATATTTAATGTGTTGTGAATGCATGATTTGGTTCTAGGCTTGGTAGTTGCCATGTATTGCGACCCTAGTTGTGGTTTTCGGCGTTGTCGCGAGCGCGTTTGTGCACCAAGTGCGTGCGCGTCTACTTAGTGCGCGTGGTTAACTTGTATCGTTTGTGTCCGCGACTATTTACATCTATTCTCTTATTTACTTGTGTGCGATTCTAGGATCGGGTGCAGAGGCGTCGGACGTGGCGTGGAGTGGCAAGGCTGAGATCGGATCAGATTAGCCGAGACGCCCCGGTGAGTAGATGTACTCATCTATGGGGGATCGTCTAGATGGCGCGAGGCGCCCGATGCTTTAAGATTACTTGTAGTACTTGCATTTTATATGCGTAGTTTCCCAGTTATTCATCTCATTGCATTGCACCATCTTATATATATATATACACACATATGTGATATCATCTCATAGGACATTTGCACCATTACCATTGGTTCATACCGCACGTGCACTATTCAAGCAAACACACACGCCTTTGGTAATTGCTATGTCACGAACACTATAGTACTTACTTAAAATCGGTAACTGTACATTTGCATCATATATGATCCGTAGACTTATACTTGTATATTCATTTCATTAAATGGATACGTAGGATTGTTGGTTATATATACATACCTCATTGCATCATGATTCATGCATAGCTTCTGGCCGTACTTCGCATGGTATATACTATTGTTTCCCCCAATCAGAGCAAAGTTCTGTTTGAATTTCAAATTCAAAAGGTGAAGCAACGCTTCAGATCCCTTGCGCTGCGCGCAAAGCGCCACGTGTCAAAAGCAGACACGTCGGCGCAAGGGGCGCTGCACCCAAGGCAGCGCACCCCAATCAAAGCAAGGCTCTGTTTTAAAATTTAAATTTTAAAAATAAAGGAAGCAATGCTTCAGATAACTTGCGCTCTGCGCTGCGCGACACGTGTCAGCGCAGGTGCGCTGCGCGACACGTGTCAACGCAGTTGCGCTGCGCACTGCGATGTGCGACACGTGTCTGCGCTAGCGCAGGTGCGCTGCGCGACACGTGTCAAGCGCAGGTGCGCTTGCGCCAACTGCGCCAGCACTAAAATTTAAATAATAAATTATTTAATTAATCATAATTAAAATTCAAGAAAGATCTTTCCAATCTTATTAAAATAAGAAGATTCTCTTCTGTAAAACAGAGGCCTTAGAATCAAAGATCCAATGGTGGGGAAATATCCCCAGATCAATCAAAGAAAGATCTCTGTAACTAACATAACAAACTAATTGACCCTATATAAAGGCCCCTAGACTCCAAGTCTCAGATACAGAGATAGAAAAAAGGGAGAACTCTGAAAAATTTGAAAGGCAAGCCTTTGAAAAAAGAAGATCATCTTCTTCAAGGTAAAGAATTAAATTCTTGGAAGAACAGAGATGAAAACACCTCACAAAAAGAAGAATTTCTTCTAAAAAGATCAAAGATCTAAGAACAAGATCAAGATCTTCAATAAAAAGAAAAAGATCATAAAGATCTAATCACAAAAACAATAAAGAAGTAATTTACTTCACCCCTAGATCTTTTGATTTATATAAAGGCACGGCCTTTTGATGAACCATTGGTTCTTGAATCTTGAGGTAGAACCTCTTTGGAACAAGAAGAACTTATTCTCTGATCTGAATTTGATCAAGATGCGCTCTGCGCTGTTGAACAGTGCCTTGCACTCTTGATTTGCGCCTCGGCGCTCCTTGGACTGGCGCAACTCACCAGAGCGCGCCACGTGTCAACCACAGACACAATCTGCGCCTTACGCTTCTAAAAATAGTGCACTGCGCTCTTGGACTGGCGCAACTCACCAGAGCGCGCCACGTGTCAGCAGCGCACTAGCGCAGCGCACTGGCGCATCGCACTGCGCTAACAGACTTGCGCTCAGCAGAGCGCGACACGTGTCACCTCCACATGCGCCAACGCCTTACGCCAGCGCCTTGCGCTCTTTAATTGGCGTAAAGCGCCTGACAAGCCACGTGGCGCATTGGCATACCACTAAATGCTGTGCATTATTAAGAAAGGGCAGAGCCCAATTAAAAGGCCTAACAGGCCAAATATAAATGCTATGCATTTAATTACAGAGCCCAATGCTATGCATTTAATTACAGAGCCCAATGCTATGCATTGTAAAAGGATAGAGCCCAAGCAAAATCCTAATAGGCAAAACATGAATAAAATGTTGAACATTTTCAAATGGACTTAGCCCAATTTTGGCCATAAGTTCTCAATTTAAATTGAACTGAGCACAACCGCTCTCCCAATCAATTTATACCCGGTTCGAGGGTACATCTCTGAACTCCTCTAATATCTGTCGTTGTAATCCTTCAACGTCGTCAGAGAGGTGACGGGTCCCGATGGCCATACATTCCACGGACCACCATGCCTCTAAACTGGAAAATCGACCGCAATGTCTCTAAACTAAACAATAGAGCCCAAATGCTCTCTTGTTGGATCTAAACGATCCCATTAAGTCGATCTTAGTCTGAAAATTAGACTAACGTATCCTTAACAAACGTTTAAGTTGATCTTAGTCCAAAATAAGACTAACGTATTCTTAAACACACACACCCCAAACCCAAATCTAAGAAAGATACGGATTTGGACTAATCCACGTCCTACGGACGACAGCACAAATTAGTCTCCGTATACAATCCACGGGCAACCACAAACAAAACAAACACCCATGACATGAAGTGACCATCTGGAGAAGGAGAAAGTTGTTACCGCGATGCGGTAGCGTAATTAACTGCAGGGGCTTGCGCCTGCAGGGAAGAGCGTCCCCGCAATCAAAAACCCCTCGAACGAGGGGGAATCTGACGAAGTCTGCTATATCGGCCGCATCCGTTTAAACCTTCGATACATGGTGCCATAAATCAACTTGGCATCTTCGGAGAGGTGGACGGATAGCTCCAATTAGCATATGTCCTGAATTTCAGGCAAGACGCCCGTCGCGTCTCCGCCGCGTCCTTCGGAGGGGAACAGATTCTGGCACGCCCGGTGGGACCTTTTCCTCTTTCCACTCCACACTTCGTGTGTCGTGTTCGCGAACGAATCGCGGTTTGTTATGGTTGTCTGTGGATTCGAGATACTTAGATTTGGTGTCTTGATCCATGTTGAAAACAAAGGATCAATAGCGCCTACTTGCACGAAATGCTCCAACTGCAGCTGCAACTCGCGTCCTGCCTCAACTGGGGGCATAACCTACAGGCCCCAAGCGGCCTCTTTGTTCACGATGCCCGTGGAGCAGATTACTCAAGCTACCACAGGGTTGTTTTTCGGAACCATGCTTTCTCCGACGAGCTTCACTGCTCCCGTGCCCGTACCAGAAGCTCCTAAGAAGTCGGTCTTCGATCGACTCACAGCTACTCCGACCCCTCTCAACGGGTCGCCCAACACCAGTGCCTCAGTTTTCTCCAGGCTGGGCCAAAACTCCTGCGGGTCCACGATGAAGCTTGCGGTCCCAGAAAAGGTTATTCAAAAGAGAGTAGCCAAACCTACTCCTGAAGTCGTCAAGGCGGCTTCTCCTGCTAAGAGATCGGTCTTTAAAAGATTGACCGTCCCAACTCCCACTCCCGCTCCTGCTGCTCAAATGACATCAGTCTTTAACAGTCTGACACCAGCAACAATCCATCACCTGAACTGTAAGTCTACGCTAGCGCCCCGGCAGTCTACAGACGCCAAATGCGGAACAAAAACTTTTAAACTGGCGCTATCGTGTACTTTAACCCGGATCTGCCATTATTGCTAAACTAACATGCTGTAAAGAGTGTAGAATGGTTATACCGAACGATCCGAGTCCTTCGTTCTTTAACCATCATCCCACGCTCCGTTGCGGCTGCTCCGATCTCGTCGATCTCCGATATCTTCGTCGAGGTGGCACCACATCACCGATTCTTTAAACGGGCTCCCGCCTCTGACTTGAGGCAACTCGATCGTCAAGTTTGCTAAAAGAGACGACCAAGAATGATGTAGAGAATGAGTAGATGACTTTGTCTCACTTCGTCCAAATCCGTGGACGATCGGTTAATGAAGTTGCCGAGGGAATTGGGTGATGGAATGAAATGAGCTGTGGATTCCATACACCCCAAATCTATCATAATCTTTTTTCCAATGAAAAATCATCAAGTCAGAGAGAGAGAGGAGGGGGCCGGCCACTTATAGCAAGAGGGGGTGACCGTAGGAGAGGGGGGTGACTACAAGCATAAAGCTTCTCACTAAATATCCTAAGGAAAACAAGAAGCATTAATATCAAAGCATAAAGATCTTAATCAAAACAAGAATGATAAGAAATCAAAGCATGAGTCACAAGACACCTCACCATATCTAGAACCTTCTAGAACCTTCTAGAAGCACGACTCACTCTCATCCAAGAAAAGATAAATCCGTCTTTAACCAAATGTTAAAAGACGGCTGATAGAAAACTGGAAACTGGCAACTTCCAAAAGTGATCCCGAAACGACTTTCAGGATAACCCCGAAACTGTATAAATATACCCGCATTTGTATTACGACCGAATACAAATGCAACTGAGACAAAGATATTATACCTACTCAATATAATACTCGGATCCGGCTTAAACCAAAGCCGACCAGTATTATCTGCCCGAAAAATAACACGTGCGTAAACGCACGTGCATTTTCCGAACCCTGCCATAAAACCATACGGCCTCTACAACGTTTCGCCCGAACTTGGGAAACTGTCTGTGGGGGACTCTAATGACTCGTCAGTACCCTGGCAGTGGGTTTAACCATAAACCGTCAGCGGCACTAGCAATGCGTAACGGTTGCCCACGGACTGACCTCAAGGGAGACCGATGAGCACACTCAAGGGAGGCCGATGAGCGAACTCATCTAGAAACCCTACTAAGCCTAACAGTGACAATGTATATACAGTCCGGTCCGTTCGTCAATGAGTATCGCATATCTGCCTAGGGGGCTAGTAACGTCAGACCTCCAAGAGCAGTATAAGTCGTGTCGGAGTGAAGCCCAATAACACCCTGAGATCCTACTGGAGTACCTACCAGTAAATCTAATGCCACGGCCGTGGGCTTTGTGTAATGGCTCTCCTAGACACAGCACGACCTCGCCCCCAATACCGGGAGAGACGAATCCCCTGCCGATCCGCTCTCGTGCCTCTATATGGCTCGGGACTGTACCCAAAAGCTACCTGTTTGCACGACTCCTTTGAGCCGTGGTAGGGTAGAAATCAAAGCACAGTGGGAACTCACACGAGACAAATGACGACCTCAGGTCGATGAACTAACCTGTACACATGTCACCAGGGAACTGCTATCTGACGGTAGATATAATACTAACTAGCAGATTCCCAGCGAGTCCTGTCCGGTGTACTCATAACCCAATGAGCACCTGTATACATCTTAGGTGATCCAACTGACACCAGTGGCTTGTGAGACCGGCCACCGCCCCTCGTCGGGGTCTCGACTGTACACACTAGTCTACTCCGGAGTATCGATGTCATGTCTCGAAACTCCCACGACTAGGGACCACAATTAAGGATATGCATATAAACTACCCAACTCTCACGTATATGATCGCCATCATACTGTTGGTAGTAAAGCAAGATCCTAAGGGCTCTATCAAAGTGTAACATGCAATCGGTCACCTGAACATGTACACGACTGATAAAGGCAAACCCGATAGCATACTATCATCTCGAGTAAGACTGTGCTACCGGGATAGGTCCTCCGCAATCATTGCAATCACGTACCTGCGATCCAATAATTGACTATGAGGGCACTATCTCCAACATGAACAGGGGGCAAGATAAGGCCATCCCCGTCACCGAGCCAACTCCATCAGCTCGACATGCTCGACGTCGCCACTGGCGCCGAGTGAGGAAGGCCGGAGGCAACTCCCCTTCTGGGTTAACTCCACCAGCCCCGACGGTGGAAATTAATGCTGCTGTTCCAACTGGGAACAGCTTCGAGTTGTTGAACAGGGTGCGCAGGAATTCTCCTACCGCCGTACTAAAAAGATCTCCTCCTCCACTGGAGAAGATTGCGGAAGCAAAGCCAAAATAGTCCCCTCAGCGGCTGTCCTCCAAGATCTACAAAGTCTGGCGGCAGGTCCGAGACTCGGTGATCGATCCAAATTTCTCCCGCCAGCACAAGAAGCTGAAGGTCCAACAGGAAGTAAGCCATCTTGCCAAGCCACGAAAAGCTATCTGGGTGCCCACCGCGACGGCCCCCTCAACGTCAACCACTCAAAAGAGAAAGAGGCCAGAGAAAGCCCTTATGAATACGGCAGAGCGTAAAAATGCCGAGACCAAACGCCCCAAGTCCGGGGGCATAATGGTGCATACTGTTTACATGGCTTCCGGAAAAGAGGAAAGTCGCGCTTCGACAGGCCACCGACCGCTCACCCGATCCGTGACAAAAGCCCAAGAGCAACAACAGAAGCTTCAAGAGATGCTGACTACAATGGCCGCACTTACCGGGCCAAAAGAAAGCCCGGAGGCATCATCAAAACAGTGTCACGAACAAGAAACTGACGCTGACTTCCTACACAGAGTCCTGGATAAGAAGGACAGAGAAGCAGCAGAACAAGCGGCTAATATTAAACAAATGGCGCTTCTGTTCCAAGACATAGTCGGGATGATGATACAGCCGGATCCTCCAGCCGAAGATCCTCCGATTATCCTCGAAGACGATAGAGGAGAAACATCTAATCCTCCTCCGGCTCTTTCAGCAGCCAAGGAGAAAACCATTTCCAAGGCCGCACTAGACGACTATATAGCTCAGCAAATACGGGCTTACCGAGCGAATGAAGTGGCCGGCCAAGTCGTCAAAACTGGGCGACCGTATCCAGGCTGGTATGACCAAATCAGTTACCCGCCGGGATATACGATCCCTAAATTCCATGTATACAAGGGGATAGGGAATCCACATCAGCATGTCGCTCAATTCAGGGCCTTATGCGGCAACACTGGCGGCGATGATAAGCTCTTCCTTCACCAATTCGTCGGCAGCTTAGCAGAAACGCCCTTTGAATGGTATTCGGAGCTACCTAACGACTCTGTCAAAACATTTGCGGAGATGGAGCTGCTGTTTACACAAAGATTTGCAAGCGCCAGCGAACGCACCCCGATAACGGCAATGATTAATGCCAGGGTGAAGCCAGGCGAGACGTAGGTACAGTACGCTATCCGGTGGCGGAATCTGTGGTCGAAATGCGAACAGCGGATCGAAGAAGCGCCGGCTGTGGGTATGTTCGTGGGCACTCTTGACCCTCAAGTGGCCATCTCCCAGTTCATGATGTTCTTCAAGCCAACTACTTTCCAGGACTTGATTGACAAGTTGGCCCAAATAGACCAGATGGGACATAAGCCATCTCCTCCAAAGACAGACTCTCGAAATGAAAAAGGGAAAGGAAAAGCAACTTTCGTCGCTAATACTCCACAACAGCCAAGCAACTCAAAGCCGGTTGTTCGACAAAATAACGTGCGTCCACGCCCATCCCTCAAGGAGAGACTGGGACGTCCTTACTCGTTTCTTCAGGATAAAATGAGGAGACTGTTCGAGCTGGCAGTGCGCAACAGACTCATCGATCTGCCGAGTCCAAAACGTCTGTTGCAGCCAGGCGATATCAATGATCTTAATTACTGCCCTTACCACCAAGCGGTAAGCCATCCAATCGAGGATTGCTTCGTCTTTAAGGGATGGATCGAGGATCAGTACCAACAAGGCAAGTTCGCACTATCCGAAAACTGGAAGGTGAATCCGCCACAGCCTCACACTCCTAAGAAGACAAACACACCGGGGGCAACGTGCTCTTTTGTTGAGGAAGCTCTATGGGAGGTGGCTCTTTCGGCCAAGACCAAAAGGATGTTGAATGATCTTCAGATATGCCCGGCGATCAGATAGAAGAACCCGTTGGAACCTGAGATTATCAAGGGGATGCTGAAGCAGCGCCCAACTCCAAATATTGGTGGTGATAGCCAAAGCATTCACACCCAGCTGTCGAAACCTTCGAAAACGAAGAAGAAATCCAAGAAGCCCGTGAAGCCTGGCAACAAGCGCACGGACCTGCAGAAACAAATCGACGGGCTGGAAGAGTATAACCAGAAGGTGCAGACTCTAATCACGCTCCAAGAATTCCTCGGCCACGTCCTTGAAGACGGAGACAATGATAAAGACTCGTCGGATGAACCTGAGGATTATATGGCAAGCTGCCATGTGATCTCTCACTCGTCGACAGACGATAAAGAAGCTCCTTGCACCGAGAGACGGGGGGCAGAGCCTGAATCGGAACTTCTAGGGACGTCAGATGAAATAATCGACGCATTCCTAAACGAAGCTCTCCTGAGAAGTAAAGCTGATCGGGAGCGTGAGATGGCCATATTTGAAAAGGCCAAACGCCGGTGACTGGACAAAAGGGTCGAAACATTCCCACCAGATCAAAATACATCCGCCGCAAATGAAAGCAGGATCAAGACAAGAAAACGATTCGCCAAAGCCATATCGATGGGGATGAGGCTTCCCTCTTTCAGAGAAAATTCTCCTGGAGGGATACATCTTGATGAAGCGGACGTACATCCTAACTTCTGCTTACATCATCAGAAGATCCCACATCCTACTGAAGACTGCAACTCCTTCAAGTGTTGGTGGCAAGGGTATGTCGCTCACAGGCAACGCTTCAACAGGACGAAGCGTGAAGCTCGTAGACAGCGGAAAAATGCGGCAGATGAGCGTAAAAGAACTGCCAGCAATTTTCATAGGGTTGATCCCGGGGGATCGCGAGTTCTCACCTTCGGGAGTGACTCCGACGAAAAAGTAGCCCTCGGTCCTCGCTTCAAGGAATCCATCTCTGAAACGAAAGAATTGAGGATTTGTGAGAACATTCAGCCATGCAATCGCACGTTACCCGGAAAGAATCTCGGACCCACAAACAAGAGATCGAACAAAAGGGATAAAGGGAAGGGGAAAATAGCCTTTGTCACCAACGCTCAACAACAATCGAGTAGCCCTAGCCCGGTTGTTCGCCAAAGCAACAAGCGGCAACCCCTCTATGAGAAGTTAAAACGTCCTTACTCATTTCCCCGGGATGAAACAAGGAGGCTGTTCGAACTAGCAGTGCGCAACAGGCTTATCACTCTACCGGAGCCGAAACACCAGTTACAACTGAATAATGTCAACAATCCTAATTACTGCCCTTACCACCAAGTATTGGGCCATCCGATCGAAAACTGCTACGTCTTCAAAAACTAAGTTGAAGACCAATACTAACAGGGCAAGTTCGCGCTGTTCGAAAATTGGAAGGTGAGCCTGCCACAACCACATGCTCCGAGAAAGATGGATACGCCGGGGGCATCATGATCATTCATAGGGAAAGCCCCATAGGCCGAAAAGTCAGTAAACTAGAGATTCGCCTCAAATAAGGCAACGGTGGACCACTATGTCCTAAAAACTGGCTGCGGACCGAAACGTCCCTAAACTAACGACGGACCGCAATGTCCTAAAACTTGCAAATGACCGAAACGTCGTTAAACTACTACCAACCCGCGGCATTCTTAGGCTGACGTGGTGTAAAGAAATAAAAACAAAAATAAAAAAAAGGGAAAACGGTATGTCCATAAGCAAAATGGGCACGGATGAAAACCCGAAAGGGCTCTATGAGTAAAAACAGCAGGGCTACCGGCGAGTGTTTGTGAAAACCCGAAAGGGCGCAACCTCGTTAAAAGACACTTGCAAGGTCCTCTCGACCTTATAATAAGAAACCACCTGCGTGAGATTCTTACGACTCACAAGGGAGCAACACACTTAGGAATCCTCACGATGCCTAAGGAAAAATTACACTTGCGAGATCCTCACGACTCGTAAGGAGAACCCCCTAATGAGACCCTCATGGCTCATAAGATTTGAAAGTCTTAAGTTACAGAGACCTGAACATGTTATTAAGCAACCCCCACAACCTCCGATACTGCCCTACAAGCGGCTCAACACTGACCCTTGTATACAATCCCTAACCAAGTTCCACCCGTGACTAGGGATATGTTCGCACGGTGAACAACCCTTGTGAGTCCCCTCGACTTATAAGGAGAAAACTCTCTTGTAAGATCCTTACGACTTACAAGGAGCCATACACTTAGGAATCCTCACGATTCCTAAGGAGAAAACACACCTACGAGATCCTCACGACTCGCAGGGAGAAATACTTTTGTGAGACCCTTACGGCTCATGAAGTCAAAAGCCTTAGTCGACAGGATCCTAACCCTGTTCTCTAAGCCACCTTTGTTCGATATCGACAGAGGTAAATGATGATTCTCTCCTGGTAATATTCCAGTTGTAGCGGTGCTGATGCTGAAATCGGTGTCTAATCCCAAGCTTGCAGCGAAAAGCCAGCAAGTCACACATGCATATGAAATAGCCGAAATGATGGGGCAACTTGCGACAAAATCAGCAAGTAAAAATGTATGCATGCGAAATAACCGAAATGATTGGGCAACTCGCAATAAAAAGCAGCGAGTAAAAATAAAATAAATAGCCGAAATGATTGGGCACCACGAAAAATAGCCGAAATGATTGGGCAATCGCAACTTTCGCGATATAAAAGCTGAAATGATAGAACATTGCGGGAAGAAATAAAAAAACAAACTTATGAAAGAATGAAACTTTCACCCTACAGGTAAGATCGCATCGATCCCTGTATACAATCCAGGGGCACAAAAAAAGGGGAGCCGTACCTTCCCACCAGGCTCCATCCGAAAGAGAGCCAAGTCTCGACGGTTCACTGATAACTTAGAGACCACTTCGGCATTCATCTCGATACAGCAGACGAGATGTCAACAACGGCGTTCCTTCGTAGTCCAGCAGAATACGGATACAACGCCGACAAAAGACCTCACGGTCGAAACAAAGCAGAGTGACGGTAAAATCCTAGCTCCACCTCAGCGTTCGTCTCGTTACAGCAGACGCAATGTCAACAACGACGTTCCTTCGTAGTCCAGCAGGATGCAGATACAACATCAACAACCCAAGGTTAAAACAACGGAGTTGTTCCCGCCAAAAATTTCTGCGCAAAAGAGCCCAAGGTATCAAATGGCAGCGATACGCTTAAGGAAATGCGAACCAGTATCTTCCGGCCTGTATTTTGATAAACTCCCGAAGGAGAAACAGCTAAATTCTGATGATATTGGAAGCATCTCGAGAAACCCTTCGATTTGATATATTATGGGCTTCATAATTCATCCGGGATCAAAAGTTATGAGCAAATATGCTATGCACTGTTCCTTGATTAAAAAAATCAGGAATTACCTCAATGAGGTATCACGTGCTCACACGTGATCAATGGTCACGTGTAGACACGTGATGGTTAAAACTTCATCGAACAGAGGCGAAAACAAACTGCTGAAAAATACCTCAACGAGGTATCACGTGCTCACACGTGACCAATGGTCACGTGTTGACACGTGATGGTTAAAACAACAACATAAACAAGCGGCCGTTAAAAGGACCCAATTGGGGGTCACGTGCTCACACGTGACCAATGGTCACGTGTTGACACGTGATAGTTAAAACAGAAAGAAAAACAAATGGCTGAATGAAATACCTCAATAAGGTATCACGTGCTCACACGTGACCAATGGTCACGTGTTGACACGTGATGGTTAAAACTGAATCATAAATAAACGCTGAGAAAAGGACTCAATTGGGGGTCACGTGCTCACATGTGACCAAGGGTCACGTGTCAGCACGTGACTGGTTTCGAAAGCCTTACAGTTTAATAGAATTAAATTCTAAAAGCTTCTAAATCTTTCCAAATGGAAAAGGATTATGGGGACCATTGGATTAAAGATCCAAGGGTGATTAAAAATCACCAATTTGTAGAAAGATTCTATACAAGGAAAGATTTCCCTGAAATTTGAATAACAGATAAAAGATCTTTTGGATTAAAAATCCAATGGTGAATAGAATTCACTGAGTGATCTAAAAGATCATGTTGGTTACAAAATCAATTAAAATCTTTCAATGAAAGATTCACTAAACAATTTGATTCTTTTCTTTCTCCTATAAATAGGAGCCAAGAAGAAAAGAGAAGGGATCTACTTTTTTGAGAGAAGAACAGAGAGAGGAGAATTTAATTCTCAAGAGAAAAAAGAAAGAGGAGAATTTAATTCTCAAGAAAAAAAGAGAGAGGAGAATTTAATTCTCAAGAGAGAAAAGAGAGGAGAATTTAATTCTCAACAAAGAAAACCCTATGTGAGAAAAGAAAGGGAATCAAAACTTCAAACAGAGAATTTAATTCTCAAAATCTAGGAGTTTAACTCTTCTACAAAAGAACTTAGTTCTTCCTCTAGTTGAAGATCTGCAGAAGCACATCTTCCCATAGGTTGAGAATTTAATTCTCATCGGGTTGAGATCCTGCCATGCAGATCCAAAACTTAGAGGGGGAATTGAGTTTAGAGAATTTAATTCTGCCAAAACAAATTAGGGTTTAACCCTATATGAGAATTTAATTTTCCCAAACTCACAGGAATTTAATTCCTTCAAGATGGACAGAACTGGGGTTTAACCCTAATGAAGAATTTAATTCTTTTACATGTATGGGAATTTAATTCTCCTAAACGGAAATTAGGGTTTAACCCTATATAAGAATTTAATTCTTACACAATAGGAATTTAATTCCTCCAAAATCATAATTAGGGTTTAACCCTACAGGGAATTCAATTCTTAAAATAAGGAGATTTAAAAGATCTCTGTGCATGAAAAGAACTGAGGTCATGTGTCCCCACGTGACCCTTGAAAAGATCCCTGAAGAAAAGAAGCTTTGAGGCAATGCCTCATGTGCTCCCACGTGACTCCCAAAACGCAGAAAGACAAAGTAAAGGAAATGAAGGCTTTGGGCGCTCTCACGTGTTACCACGTGACCCCTTGGCAAACGCTTTAACAGTCAGCGCATAAATCCCCATCACGTGTCAACGCGTGATGCTCGAAATAAAAATAATAGAAAAGTGTTTAACACTTAATTGCAGAACGAAGTAAAGAGGATCTGGTCCCAACTTTGGGTGCTCTCACGTGGCCCCACGTGACCCATTCCTATTTAGTGTTTAACACTAATTTAAAGAACTTATACCCAGTGTTTAACACTGGTGTTTTCTAGTGTGTAACACTAATTTGACAACTTCATTTCCAGTGTTTAACACTGTTGTTTGCTGGTGTTTAACTCTAATTTGGGGGATTATATTTCCAGTGTTTAACACTGATTATCTTTAGAGTTTAACACTAATTTGAGAGTTTATCTCCAATGTTCAATACTGAGGTTCTTTAGTGTTTAACACTACTTTTAGCCAAATTGGCTAATCTTCCAGAGGCAAAGCCTCCCATTCAAAATTGAGTAAAAATCGGAACTCTAATGTCTACTGCTCAATCATAGACAAAATGTTTTCAGAGCCCCCAAACCTCTGTTTACCACTGCTGAATGATGAGGGGCCGAACCCAGATAAATGTCTAATGGCCCAAAGGGCCAATATTTCAAACATAATTGGACTTAGCCCAAACTGGCCATAAGTCCTCAAATCATCTTGAACTGAGCACATCTGCTCTTTCAACCAACTCATTGGTTCAAGGGTACATCTCTGAGCTCCTCTGATATTTGTCGTTGTAATCCTTCAACGTCTTCAGAGAGGTGATGGGTCCCGACAGCCATACATTTTATTGGACCACTATGTCCTTAAACTGGTATTGGACCACTATGTCCCTAAACTGGAACACGGACCCCCATGTCCCTAAACTGGCAATGGACCACTATGTCCCTAAACTGGAACAACAGAGCCCCAAATGTTCTTTTGTCGGATCTAAACGATCCCGTTTAAGTTGATCTTAGCCCCAAATACGGCTAACGTATCCTTAAACCGTCAAACAGACTTTAGTCCCAAATTGGACTATAGTTCCCCCAATCTACTTTGGTTCAAGGGTACATCTCTGAACTCCTCTGACACCTATCGTTGTAATCCTTCAACGACGTCAGAGAGGTGACGGGTCCCGACGGCCATACATGCAACGGACCACTATGTCCCTAAACTGGAACAATAGAGCCCAAATGCTCTTTTGTCGGATCTAACTGATCCCGTTAAGTTGATCTTAGTCTCAAATTGGACTAACATATCCTTAACAAACGTTTGAGTTGATCTTAGCCTCAAATACGGCTAACGTATCCTCAAACCAAAACCCCAAACCCAAATCTAAGAAAATACGGATTTGGACTAGTCCACGCCCTACGGGCGACGACATAACTCAGTCTCCGTATACAATCCACGGGCAACCAAACATAAAACAAACACACACGACACGAAGTGACCATCTGGAGAAGGAGAAAGTTGTTGCCGCAATGCGGTAGCGTAATTAACTACAGGGGCTTGCGCCTGCAGGGAAGAGCATCCCCACAATAAAAAAAAACCCTCAAGCGAGGGGGAATCTGACGAAGTCTGCTACATCGGACGCATCCGTTTAAACCTTCGATACACGGTGCCATAAATCAACTTGGCATCTTCGGAGTGGTGCACGGATAGGACCAATTAGCATCTGCCCCGAATCTCAGGCGAGACGTCCCTGTCTTGGCCGTCTTTCGACGGGGAACAGATTCTGGCACACCCGGTGGGACCTCTTCCTCTTTCCACTCCACACTTCGTGTGTCGTGTTCGCGAACTAATCGCGGTTTGCTGTGGTTGCCGGTGGATTCGAGGTACTAAGATTCGGTGTTTTGCTCCGTGCAGAAAACAGAAGATCAATGGCTTCAAACTGCACTACCTGCAACTGCAACTCTCGCTCCGTCCTTGCTGGAGGAGTGACTTATGGGCCCCAAGCGCCCTCCCTTTTCAAGATGCCAGTGGAGCAGGTAACTCAAGCCACCGCTGGACTATTCTTCGGGACCATGCTCCCACTGATGAGCTTCAATGCCCCAATGACATCGCAAGAAGCTCCAAAGAAGCCGGTCTTTGATCGACTTACCACTGTCGCGACCCCTCTCAACGGGTCACCCAACTTCAATACTTCAGTTTTCAACAGACTGGGCCAGAACGTCTACAAGCCAGCGATACCCGAAGCTGCTATCCCAAAGCGGATAGCCATCCCGGCTCAAGCGGACGAAATCATTGGAGAGGCTCCTCCTTCCGAGAAGTCAGTTTTTACAAGGCTGGCCATTCCGGTTTCTGCTCCAGGCGAAGTCCTCAAAGCTGCTTCCCCTACCCAGAGGTCTGTCTTTGACAGATTAGACATTGCTTCTCAACGGGTGTCAGTCTTCGACAGGCTAGCAACAATAACAGTCTCTTCTCAAAGCAGGGGGCATGAAGAAGCTTATCCAACAACGGAGGCGATCTCATCCGCACGACATGCTCGACGTCGCCACTGGCGCCGAGTGAGGAAATCTGGGGGCAATTCCCCTTCTGGATTGACTCCGCCGGCTCCAGTGATGGAAGTTGACGTTGCTGTTCAAACCGGGAACAGCTTTGAACTACTTAACAAGGTGCGCAGGAATTCACCAACTACTATGCTGAAAAGATCTCCTCCACCTATGGAGAAGTCCCCAAAGGCGAAGCTGGAGCAGCCCCCTCAACGGCTATCCTCTCAAATTTACAAAGTTTGGCAATGTGTCCAAGAGTCAGTGATCGATCAAGACTATCTCCGCCAACAGAAAAAGATGAAGGTTCAACAGGAGAAGGACTACTCAAAGCCACAGAAAGTGACAGCTGGCTGGGTGCCCGCTGCAACGGCTCCCTCAACGTCAATCACTCAAAAGAAAAGGAGGCCGCAAAAAGCCCCTGTGAACATGGCGAACCGTAAAAGCGCTGAACACAAACACCCCAAGTCTGGGGGCATGGTGGTGCATACTGTTTATATGGCTTCCGGAAAGGAGGAAGGCCGTGCTTCGACGGGTCACCGACCGCTCACCCGATCCGTGACAAAAGCCCAGGAGCAGCAACAGAAGCTTCAGGAGATGATGATTGCAATGGCCGCACTCACCAGGCCAAAAGTAAGCCCGGAGGCATCATCAGAGCAGCGTCACGAACAAGAGACTAATGCTGATTTCTTACGCAGAGTCCTTGAAAAGAAGGATAAAGAAGCTGCAGAGCAAGCGGCTAACATAAAACAAATGGCGCTCCTCTTCTAAGATATAGTAGGGATGATGTTACAGCCGGACCCTCCAGCTGATGACCCTCCGGTCATTGTTGAAGACGATAGAAGGGAGACATCTAATCTTTCGCCGGCTCTTTCAACAGCTAAAGAAGAAACGATCTCCAAAGCTGTCCTGAATGACTACATTGCTCAACAAATACGAGTTCACCAGGAAAATGAAGCAGCCGGTCAAATTGTTAGAACCGGACGACCCTATCCAAGCTGGTATGACCAAATCAGTTACCCGTCGGAATATACGATCCCTAAGTTCCACGTATATAAAGGGACAGGGAATCCACATCAGCATGTCGCTCAATTCAGGGCCTTATGCGGCAACACTGGAAGCGATGACAAATTGTTGCTTCGCCAATTCGTCGGCAGCTTAGCAGAAACGGCCTTCGAGTGGTATTCGGAGATACCTAACGACTCTGTCAAAACATTTGCGGAGATAGAGCTACTGTTCACACAAAGATTCGGGAGCGCTAGTGAACGCACCCCGATAACAGCACTGATTAATGCCAGAGTAAGGCCAGGCGAGACGTGGGTTCAATACGCAACACAATGGCGGAATCTATGGTCGAAGTGCGAACAACGCATCGAAGAAGCACCTGCAGTAGGCATGTTCGTGGGCACTCTTGATCCGCAAGCGACCATCTCGCAATTCATGATGTTCTTCAAGCTAACTACTTTCCAGGCCTTGATTGACAAGTTGGCCCAAATGGATCAGATGGATCATAGATCATCCCCTTCAAAGACGGACCCTCGGAATGAAAAGGGGAAAGGGAAAGCAACTTTCGTCGCTAATACTCAACAACAGTCGAGCAACTTAAAGCTAGTTGTCCGTCAAAACAATATGCGTCCACGCCCATCCCTCGAGGAAAGACTAGGACGTCCTTACTCGTTTCCTCAGGATAAAACGAGAAGACTGTTCGAGCTGGCAGTGCGCAACAGACTCATCAATCTGCCGAGTCCAAAGCGTCTGTTGCAGCCAGGCGATGTCAACGATCCCAATTATTGCCCTTACTACCAAACGGTAAGTCACCCGATCTAGGATTGCTTCGTCTTTAAAGGATGGATCGAAGATCAGTACCTACAAGGCAAGTTTGCGCTGTCCGAGAAGTGGAAAATAAACCCACCACAACCGCACACTCCAAAGAAGACGGACACACCGGGGGCAACTTGTTCTTTTGTTGAAGAAGCTCCGTAGGAGGTCGTGCTGTCAGCCAAAACTAAAAAGATGCTGAATGATCTCCAGACATGCCCGGCGATCGGGTGGAAGAACTCGCTAGAACCCCAGATCGTCGAAGGGATGCTGAAGCCGCGCCCAACTCCAAAGATCCATGGTGAAAGCCCCAGCACTCACACCCAGTCGTCAAAATCTTCAAAGAAAAATAAGAACAAATCTAAGAAGCCCGTGAAGCCTGGTGACAAGCGCACAGATTTGCAGAAACAGATTGACGCGCTGGAAGAGTATAACCAGAAGGCGCGGATTCCAATCACGCTCCAAGAGTTCCTCAGCCACGTCCTCGAGGACAAAAATGATGGAGAAGAATCATCAAATGAATCTGAGGACTACGTAGCAAGTTGTCATGTGATCTCTCACTCATTGATAGATGATAAAGAGGCTCCTTGTACCGAGAAACCAGCGGCGGGTCCTGAACCAGAACTTCTGTGGCCGTCAGACGAGATGATCGATGCCTTCCTGAACGAAGCCCGTCATAAAAGCAAAGCCGATTGAGAGCGCGAGATGGCCATATTCGAGAAAGCTAAACGCTAGCGACTGGAAAAAAGGGTCGAAACACTCCCACCGGATCAAAGTACATCCGACGTAAATGAAAGCAGGATCAAGACAAGGAAACGATTCGCCAAAGCGATATCGATGGGGATGAGGCCGCCCTCTTTCAGAGAAAAGTCTCCTGGTGGCATACATCTTGATGAAGCGGAAGTACATCCTAACTTCTTCTTATATCATCAGAAGATCGCACATCCTACTGAGGACTGCAACTCCTTTAAGTGTTGGTGGCATGGGTATGTCGCTCACAGGCAACACTTCAACAGGACAAAGCGTGAAGCTCGTAGACAGCAGAAAAATGCGACAGATGAGCGTAAAAGAATTGCCGGCAATTGTCATAGGGTTGATCCCGAGGGACCGCGAGTTCTCACATTCGGGAGCAATTCCGACGAAAAAGTAACCCTCGGCCCTCTTTTCACGGAGTCCATCTCTAAAACGAAAGAGTTGAGGAGTTGCGAGAACATTCAGCCGTGCAATCGCACACTACCCGGAAAGAATCTCGGACCCGCAAACAAGGGATCGAACAAAAAGGATAAAGGGAAGGAAAAAACGGCCTTCGTCGCCAACACTCAACAACAATCGAGTGGCCCTAGACCAGTTGTTCGCCAAAGCAACAAGCGGCAACCCCTCTATGAAAAGTTGAAACGTCCTTACTCATTTCCCCGGGATGAAACAAGGAGGCTGTTCGAACTGGCAGTGCGCGACGGGCTTATCACTCTACCGGAGCCGAAATGCCAGCTACAACTGAATGAGGTCAACAATCCTAATTACTGCCCTTACCACCAAGTATTAGGCCATCCGATCGAAAATTGCTACATCTTCAAAAACTGGGTTGAAGACCAACACCAACAGGGCAAGTTCGCGCTATCCAAAAACTGGAAGGTGAACCCGCCACAACCATACGCTCCGAGAAAGATAGATATGCCGGAGGCATCATGCTCATTCATAGGGAAGGCCTCCTAGACCAAAAAGTCCGGGAACTAAGAATCCGCCTCAAATATGGCAACGATAGACCGAAACGTCGTTAAACTAACGATGGACCACTATGTCCTAAAACTGGCTGAGGGCCGAAACGTCCTTAAACTAACGACGGACTACAATGTCCTAAAACTTGCAAATGACCGAAACGTCTTTAAACTACTACCGCGGCATCCTCAAGCTGATGTGATAAAAAATAAAATAAATAAATAAATAAAAACGGTATGTCCATAAGCAAAATGGCCACGTATGAAAACCCGAAAGGGCTCCGTGAGTAAAAACAGCAGGGCTACCGGCGAGTCTTGTGAAAACCAGAAAGGGCGCAACCTCGTTAAAAAAAAGAGAATAAAAAGAAAGAAAAAATAAATAAAAGACGGTATGTCCAGAAGCAAAATGGGCACGGATGAAAACCCGAAAGGGCTCCGTGAGTAAAAACAGCAGGGATACCGGCGAGTGTTTGTGAAAACCCGAAAGGGCGCAACCTCGTTAAAAGACACTTACAGGGTCCTCTCGACCTTGTAAGGAGAAACCACCTGCGTGAGATCCTTACGACTCACAAGGGAACAATACACTTAGGGATCCTCACGATTCCTAAGGAGAAATTACACTTGCAAGATCCTCACGACTCGTAAGGAGAACTCTCTTATGGGACTCTCACGGCTCATAAGATTTGAAAGTCTTAAGTTACAGAGACCTGAACTTGTTCTTAAGCAACCCCCACAACCTCCGATATGGCCCTACAAGCGGCTCAATACTGACCCTTGTATACAATCCACGGGCGCGAATAAACATTTCCCTAACCAAGTCCCATCCCTGACTAGGGATATGTTCGCACGGTGAACAACCCTTGTGAGTCCTCTCGACTCATAAGGAGATAACACTCTTGTAAGATCCTTACGACTTATAAGAGAACATACACTTAGGAGTCCTCACGATTCCTAAGGAGAAAACGCACATGCGAGATCCTCACGACTCGCAGGGAGAAACACCTTCATGAGACCCTTACGGCTCATGAAGTCAAAATCCTTAGTCGACGGGATCCTAACCCTGTTCTCTAAGCCACCTTTGTTCGATATCGATAAAGGCAAATGATGATTCGCTCCTGGCAATATCCCAGTTGTAGCGATGCTGATGCCTAAATCAGTATTAAATTCCAAGTCCTTTCATGGCAAATGATGATTCGCTCCTGGTAATATTCCAGTCGTAGCGATGCTGATGCTAAGATTGGCACCAGATTCCAAGTTCCACACTCGCGATAAAAAGTCTGTGAGCTAAAAATGCATACGAAATAGCCAAAATGATGGGGCAGCTTGCAACAAAATCAGCAAGTAAAAATGTATGCATACAAAATAGCCGGAATGATTGGGCAACTCGCAATAAAAAGCAGTGAGTAAAAATAAAACAAATAGCCGAAATGATTGGGCAATCGCGATTTTCACGATATAAAAAGCTAAATGATAGAGCATCGCGGAAACAAAAAAAGAATGAAATGAAAGAATGAAACTTTTTGCCCTACAGGTGAGATCACATCGATCCCTGTATACAATCCAGGGGTACAAACAAAGAGGGAACCATACCTTCCCAACAGGCTCCATCAGAAAGCGAAGCCAAATCTCGACGGTTCATAGACAACCTAGAGACAATCTCGACATTTGTCCCAATATCGCAGACACAATGTCAACAAGCGAAGCAAAGGAAGATCCCTAGCTTCAGGATCTCGACGTCGATATCAACAACTTAGAGATCACCAACGGCGTTTCTCCTCACTCCAACCAAATGCAGACGTGACGTCAACAACCGACCTCAGAGTCGCAACGAAACGGAGCCATGGCAAAGTCCCTAGTTCCAAATCTCAATGGCCACATCTATAGCCTGGAGACCAACAACGGTGTGCCTCCTCATTCCAGCAGGACATAGATGCTACACCATCAAACGGAGCCACGACATAGTCCTTAGTTCCAAATCTCGACGGTTCACAGAAAACCTAGAGACCATCTCAGCATTCGTCTCGATACAGTAGACGCAATGTCAACAACAGCGTTCCTTCACAGTCCAGCAGGATGCAGATGCAACGTCAACAAAAGACCTCACGGTCGAAACAAAGCTGAGTAACGGCAAAATCCCAACTCCACCTTAGCATTTGTCTCGTTACAGCAGACGAGATGTCGCCACAGCGTCCTTCCTCCAACGGGATCCGGAAACGCCAAAGCAAACGAAGCAAAGGCCAAATTCCTAGCTTCAGGGTCTTGACGGTAACTCATATAAAACCTGAAAGACAAACGGAGATCATCCCACACCAGCGCGGAGTGGTCACCACCTCGACGTTCGTCTCGACATAGCAGACGAGATGTCACCACAGTGTCCTTCCTCCAACGGGATTCGGACACGCCAAAGCAAACGAAGCGAAGGCCAAATTCCTAGCTTCAAGGTCTTGACGGTAACTTATATAAAACCTGAAAGACCACCGGAGATCATCTCACACCAGTGCGGAATGGTCACCACCTCGACGTTCGTCTCGACACAGAAGACGCAATATCATCAAACAGCGGAGCCACGAAAAAATTCCTAGTTCCAAGCCTCGACGGTTCACTAACAACCTAGAGACAACCGCGACATTCGTCTCGATATAGAGGACGCAATGCCAGCAAACGAAGCAAAGTCTAATTCCTAGCTTCAAGGTCTTAACGGCAAGTCATATAAAGCCTGAAAGACTACCGGAGATGATCCCACATGGAGTGGTCACCACATCGACGTTCGTCTCGATACAGCAGACGAGATGTCACCCCAGCGTTCTTCCTCCAGCAGGGTTCAGACGCGACAATCAAACAAACGGAGCCACGGCAAAATTCCCAGTTCCAAGCCTCGACGGTTCACCAACAACCTAGAGACAACCGCGACATTCGTCTCAATACAGCAGACGCAATGCCAGCAAACGAAGCGAAGGCCAAATTCCTAGCTTCAAGGTCTTAACGGCAAGTCATATAAAGCCTGAAAGACTACCGGAGATCATCCCACATGGAGTGGTCACCACCTCGACGTTCGTCTCGATACAGCAGACGAGATGTCACCCCAGCGTTCTTCCTCCAGCAGGGTTCAGACGCGACAATCAAACAAACAGAGCTACGGCAAAATTCCCAGTTCCAAGCCTCAACGGTTCACCAACAACCTAAAGACAACCGCGACATTCTTCTCGATACAGCAGACGCAATGCCAGCAAACGAAGCAAAGGCCAAATTCCTAGCTTCATGCGTCTTAACGGCAAGTCATATAAAGCCTGAAGACAATCGGAGATTATCTCGCACCAGTGCGGAGTGGTCACCACCTCGACGTTCGTTTCGACACAGCAGACGCAACATCACCAAAAGGAGTCACGGCAAAATCACTGGTTCCAAACCTCGACGGTTCACCAGCAACCTAGAGATAACCGCGACATTCGTCTCGATACAGCAGACACGATGCCAGTAAACGAAGCAAAGGCCAAATTCCTAGCTCCATGCGTCTTAACGGCAAGTCATATAAATCCTGAAAGACATTCGGAGATCATCTCGCACCAGCGCGGAGTGATCACCACCTCGACGATCGTCTCGATACAGCAGATGAAATGTCACCCCAGCGTTCTTCCCCCAGCAGGATTCGGACGCGCCAAAGCAAACGAAGCGAAGGCCAAATTCCTGGCTTCATGCGTCTTAACGGCAAGTCATATAAAGCCTGAAAGACAATCGAAGATTATCTCGCACCAGTTCGGAGTGGTCACCACATCGACGTTCGTCTCGACACAGCAGACGCAACATCACCAAAAGGAGTCACGGCAAAATCCCTGGTTCCAAACCTCGACGGTTCACCAGCAACCTAGAGACAACCGCGACATTCGTCTCTATACAGCAGACGCGATGCCAGCAAACGAAGCAAAGGCCAAATTCCTAGCTTCATGCGTCTTAACGGCAAGTCATATAAAGCCTGAAAGACAATCGGAGATTATCTCGCACCAGTGCGGAGTGGTCACCACCTCGACGTTCGTCTCGACACAGCAGACGCGACATCACCAAAAGGAGCCACGGCAAAATCCCTAATTCCAAACCTCGACGGTTCACCAGCAACCTAGAGACAACCACGACATTCGTCTCAATACAGCAGACGCAATGTAAGAAAACGGAGCAAAGGCCAAATTCCTAGCTTCAGGGTCTTAACGGCAAGTCATATAAAGCCTGAAAGACTATCGGAGATCATCCCAGACCAGTGCGGAGTTGTTATGACTCATCGGGGCTCTCCAAAATGAGCCTAACCTCAAGTAAAAAGCGGCATGGCAAAAATCCTAACGCTTGCTCTTCCGACGGTCAAACTGCCAAGGAGGATTGCTTGAAGACGTCTTGTCCAGCCCCCGAAGGGATCAGAGACACGGCAGTTGCAGGGCTACTCGAACAACACGATTGCCTATCGAGGAATATATCAGCTGATGCGACGGTACGACGGCCAAAACCCTAAGTAACACAGACCCTAACGGACTTCTGTCGTAAAGAGTAGAGGTTAACTGTGACGTTAGGATATTCTTGCGAGAAATGCTCGATTCGTCTCGACTCGTGAGGAAAAGTCTTAGGCAGCGTGGATTAAAAAACCTGTTTCCTAAGCACTACGGCCCTGAAAGGCGATCCAAAACGGTCTCTTGCATACTATCCACGAGTCATACTCTCCAAAGTCGAATCTCGACAAGGAGGTAAACAACCGCTTACGGGTCCTCTCGACTCGTAAGAGGGAAAATTCTCTTATAAGATCCTTACGACTTATGAGAGAAAACACACTTAGGAGTCCTCACGACCCCTAAGGAGAAAATACACCTGCGGGATCCTCTCGACTCCTAGGAAGAAAAGTCTTTATGAGACCCTCACGGCTCATAAAGTTGAAAAGTCTTAGGTGGCAGATCCTAACCCTGTCTCCTAAGCCATCACCGCCCTACAAAGAGGTCAAGATGGACCATTTATGAGCCACACTTGCCAAAGCTACATACCGCTGAAATGGAAAAGCTACTCATGAGCATATAAACTACTTCACGCCAGAGTAAGATATACAGAGATAGAAGGGTGCGGCTTATGGAGTTAAGGGTTTGGAACTATATCTCTTAAGAGTTGAGATTTGAGTCAATGATAAATGACGACGCCTGTGTCCGCTCGTTATCTTCTCAGATCAAGATTCTGAAACTTATATACCAACCCGAAACTGGTCATACGCTATGCATAACTCTGCACTACATCACCCACGTACATACTTACGTGAGCAAAGTAGTGGGGGGCATTTGTTCCCGCCAAAAATTTCTGCGCAAAAGAGCCCAAGATATCAAATAGCAGCGATACGCTTAAGGAAATGCGAACCAGTATCTTTCGGCCTGTATTTTGATAAACTCCCGAAGGAGAAACAGCTAAATTCTGATGATATTGGAAGCATCTCGAGAAACCCTTCGATTTGATATATTATGGGCTTCATAATTCATCCGGGATCAAATGTTATGAGCAAATATGCTATGCACTGTTCCCTGATTAAAAAAATCAGGAATTACCTCAATGAGGTATCACGTGCTCACACGTGATCAATGGTCACGTGTAGACACGTGATGGTTAAAACTTCATCGAACAGAGACGAAAACAAACTGCTGAAAAATACCTCAACGATGTATCACGTGCTCACACGTGACCAATGGTCACGTGTTGACACGTGATGGTTAAAACAACAACATAAACAAGCGGCCGTTAAAAGGACCCAATTGGGGGTCACGTGCTCACACGTGACCAATGGTCACGTTTTGACACGTGATAGTTAAAACAGAAATAAAAACAAATGGCTGAAGGAAATACCTCAATGAGGTATCACGTGCTTACACGTGACCAATGGTCACGTGTTGACACGTGATGGTTAAAACTGAAGCGTAAATAAACGCTGAGAAAAGGAATCAATTGGGGGCCACGTGCTCACACGTGACCAAGGGTCACGTGTCAGCACGTGACTGGCTTCGAAAGCCTTACAGTTTAATAGAATTAAATTCTAAAAGCTTCTAAATCTTTCCAAATGGAAAAGGATTATGGGGACCGTTGGATTAAAGATCCAAGGGTGATTAAAAATCACCAATTTGTAGAAAGATTCTATACAAGGAAAGATTTTCCTGAAATTTGAATAACAGATAAAAGATCTTTTAGATTAAAAATCCAATGGTGAATAGAATTCACTGAGTGATCTAAAAGATCATGTTGGTTACAAAATCAATTAAAATCTTTCAATGAAAGATTCACTAAACAATTTGATTCTTTTTTTTCCTATAAGTAGGAGCCAAGAAGAAAAGAGAAGGGATCTACTTTTTTGAGAGAAGAACAGAGAGAGGAGAATTTAATTCTCAAGAGAAAAAAGAGGGGAGAATTTAATTCTCAAGAAAAAAAAAGATAGGAGAATTTAATTCTCAAGAGAGAAAAGAGAGGAGAATTTAATTCTCAACAAAGAAAACCCTAGGAGAGAAAAGAAAGGGAATCAAAACTTCAAACAGAGAATTTAATTCTCAAAATCTAAGAGTTTAACTTTTCTACAAAAGAACTTAGTTCTTCCTCTAGTTGAAGATCTACAGAAGCACATCTCCCCATAGGTTGAGAATTTAATTCTCATCGGGTTGAGATCCTGCCATGCAGATCCAAAACTTAGAGGGGGAATTGAGTTTAGAGAATTTAATTCTGCCAAAACAAATTAGGGTTTAACCTTATATGAGAATTTAATTTTCCCAAACTCACAGGAATTTAATTCCTTCAAGATGGACAGAACTGGGGTTTAACCCTAATGAAGAATTTAATTCTTTTACATGTATGGGAATTTAATTCCCCTAAACGGAAATTAGGGTTTAACCCTATATAAGAATTTAATTCTTGCACAATAGGAATTTAATTCCTCCAAAATCATAATTAGGGTTTAACCCTACAGGGAATTCAATTCTTAAAATAAGGAGATTTAAAAGATCTCTGTGCATGAAAAGAACTGAGGTCATGTGTCCCCACGTGACCCTTGAAAAGATCCCTGAAGAAAAGAAGCTTTGAGGGACTGCCTCATGTGCTCCCACGTGACTCCCAAAACGCAGAAAGACAAAGTAAAGGAAATGAAGGCTTTGGGCGCTCTCACGTGTTACCACGTGACCCCTTGGCAAACGCTTTAACAGTCAGCGCATAAATCCCCATCACGTGTCAACACGTGATGCTCGAAATAAAAATAATAGAAAAGTGTTTAACACTTAATTGCAGAACAAAGTAAAGGGGATCTGGTCCCACCTTTGGGTGCTCTCACGTGGCCCCACGTGACCCATTCCTATTTAGTGTTTAACACTAATTTAAAGAACTTATACCCAGTGTTTAACACTGGTGTTTTCTAGTGTGTAACACTAATTTGACAACTTCATTTCCAGTGTTTAACACTGTTGTTTGCTGGTGTTTAACACTAATTTGGGGGATTATATTTCCAGTGTTTAACACTGATTATCTTTAGTGTTTAACACTAATTTGAGAGTTTATCTCCAATGTTCAATACTGAGGTTCTTTAGTGTTTAACACTACTTTTAGCCAAATTGGCTAATCTTCCAGAGGCAAAGCCTCCCATTCAAAATTGAGTAAAAATCGGAACTCTAATGTCTACTGCTCAATCATAGACAAAATTTTGTCAGAGCCCCCAAATCTCTGTTTAGCACTGCTGAATGATGAGGGGCTGAACCCAGACAAATGTCTAATGGCCCAAAGGGCCAATATTTCAAACATAATTGGACTTAGCCCAAACTGGCCATAAGTCCTCAAATCATCTTGAACTGAGCACATCTGCTCTTTCAACCAACTCATTGGTTCAAGGGTACATCTCTGAGCTCCTCTGATATTTGTCGTTGTAATCCTTCAACATCTTCAGAGAGGTGATGGGTCCCGACAGCCATACATTTTATTGGACCACTATGTCCTTAAACTGGTATTGGACCACTATGTCCCTAAACTGGAACACGGACCCCCATGTCCCTAAACTGGCAATGGACCACTATGTCCCTAAACTGGAAAAATAGAGCCCCAAATGTTCTTTTGTCGGATCTAAACGATCCCGTTTAAGTTGATCTTAGCCCCAAATACGGCTAACGTATCCTTAAACCTTCAAACAGACTTTAGTCCCAAATTGGACTATAGTTCCCCCAATCTACTTTGGTTCAAGGGTACATCTCTGAACTCCTCTGACACCTATCGTTGTAATCCTTCAACGACGTCAGAAAGATGATGGGTCCCGACGGCCATACATGCAACGGACCACTATGTCCCTAAACTGGAACAATAGAGCCCAAATGCTCTTTTGTCGGATCTAAATGATCCCGTTAAGTTGATCTTAGTCTCAAATTGGACTAATGTATCCTTAACAAACGTTTGAGTTGATCTTAGCCTCAAATACGGCTAACGTATCCTCAAACCAAAACCCCAAACCCAAATCTAAGAAAATACGGATTTGGACAAGTCCACGCCCTACGGGCGACAACATAACTCAGTCTCCGTATACAATCCACGGGCAACCAAACATAAAACAAACACACACGACACAAAGTGACCATCTGGAGAAGGAGAAAGTTGTTGCCACAATGCGGTAGCGTAATTAACTGCAGGGGCTTGCGCCTGCAGGGAAGAGCGTCCCCACAATAAAAAAAAACCCTCAAGCGAGGGGGAATCTGACGAAGTCTGCTACATCGGACGCATCCGTTTAAACTTTCGATACACGGTGCCATAAATCAACTTGGCATCTTCGGAGAGTTGGACGGATAGCACCAATTAGCATCTGCCCCGAATCTCAGGCGAAACGTCCCTGTCTTTGCCGTCTTTCGGAGGGGAACAGGAGCCACGGCAAAGTCCCTAGTTCCAGGTCCTAACGGTTCACAGGCAACCTAGGAACCACCTCGACGTTCGTCTCGATACAGTAGACGCGATGTCACCCCATCGTTCTTCCCCCAGCAGGATTCGGACGCGCCAAAGAAAATGAAGCAAAAGCCAAATTCCTAGCTTCAGGGTCTTGAAGGTAACTCATATAAAACCTGAAAGACTACCGAATATCATCCCACATGGAGTGGTCACCTCCTCGACGTTCTTCTCGATACTGCAGACGAGATGTCACCCCAGCGTTCTTTCTCCAGCAGGATTCAGACACGACAATCAAACAACGGAGCCACGGCAAAATCCCAGCTCCACCGCGACATTCGTCTCGATACAGCAGACGCAATGCCAACAAACGAAGCAAAGGCCAAATTCCTAGCTTCAGGGTCTTGATGGCAACTCATATAAAATCTGAAAGACTATCGGGGATCATCCCACACCAATGCGGAGTGGTTATGACTCATCGGGGCTCTCCAAAATGAGCCTAACCTCGAGTAAAAAGCGGCATGGCAAAATTCCTAACGCTTGCTCTTCCAACGGTCAAACTGCCTAGGAGGATTGCTCGAAGACGTCTTGTCCAGCCCCCGAAGGGATCAGAGACACGACAGTCGCAAGGCTACTTGAACAGCAAGGTTGCCTATCGAGAAATACATCAGCCGACACGACGGTACGATGGACAAAACCCTAGTACCACAGACCCTAACGGACATCTGTCGTAAAGAGCAGAGGTTAACTGTGACGTTAGGATATTCTTGCGAGAAATGCTCGATTCGTCTCGACTCGTGAGGAAAAGCCTTAGGCAGCGGGGATTAAAAAAACTTGTTTCCTAAGCACTGGGGCCCTACAAGTCGGTCCAAAACGGACTCTTGCATACTATTCACGGACCACACTCTCCAAAGTCGAATCTCGACAAGGAGGGAAACAACCACTTATGAGTCCTCTTGACTTGTAAGAGGGAAAATTCTCTAGTGAGATCCTTACGACTCTCAAGAGAAAACACACTTAGGAGTCCTCACGACCCCTAAGGAGAAAATACACCTATGAGATCCTCTCGACTTGTAGGGAGAAAAGTCTTTATGAGACCCTCACGGCTCATAAAGTTGAAAAGCCTTAGGTAGCAGATCTGAGCCTGCTTCCTAAGCCATCACTACTCCCCAAAGTATTCAAGACAGAATGTGCTATATCACCTACAGGCTATGCTTACTTAAGGAATATGCCAATAACAAAGCAGAAAATAAAAGAGAAGAAAGCAGAGAGATGACACAAGACATTGCAAAAAAAAATGTGTATCTTTGTTCATGAATTCAATTAAATACAAGGCGAATCGTATAAAAGAATAAAGAATGGATACATATTATTCAAAGATTACAAGTGTATAAATGATGCAAAAGCAACTATTGGGAGGGAAGCGTCTTAAGCAGGCCAATCAATTACTCACGCACTCCCCTCAGCCTCTCGTCATGGTCAGCTGCCGCGGCCAACTCTGCTTCCACCTGGGCCCGCTGCTGCAAGTAGGATGAAAGTTGTTCTTCGACGGCTCGCTGAGCTGCTTCATGACCTTGGGCATCACGCTCAACGGTATCGAGCTTCTGCTTCAATGTTAACCCGTCGGAGATACTTTGCAGAAAGCCCTCGAAGATAACTTTCACCCGAGCAGCGTTCGCGTCGACCTCAGCACGCAGTCGGGCAGATTTGCTCGAAGTCTCTCCGCACTCCTTACGTTTTAAAGCCGCCTCTTGTTCAAGATGACGGAAGTAAGGAATGCTCTGCTCAACCCACGTAGCCCGCTGAGCGTTCATACCCAAGACCTCTGGAGCAGGACGTCCAACCTCGAGCTCATGCAGGCAGGCCTCGATCTCCCTGCAGTGATTAACCCAAGACTCGACGACGCCTTCATTATGAAAATTTACAAGCGTCGCCAGCATCGGATTAACCTCAGCAGCGAAATCTGCGGTAGATACAGGAGCTTCTGCGTCAAGCTCCTCGACGCATCCGCTCAGCATGCTCAAATTCATCGTAGCACCCTTTGAAGATGGACGCCTGGAGAACGGGCCTGCCGGCATCATGATGTGGGACTCGAAAGGAACCGGAACCGGAGCGATAGCTGCAAAACGAATCATAATCAGATGACAGACCTAAAAATACAGGAGACTCATGAACAGTAGAGTCTACTAGACCGGCTGCAGCAGGTGGCAAAGCCGGGAGGACCGGTGGCGCAACTGATCTCTCATCTCCTCCTTCGATCTGTAGCACTGCTATCAGGGCAAGGAAGAATCAGAAACAAGTTCATTATTGGAAAAAGAAAGAGCTTTAATTGAAAACTATACTCACCAGCGCCACTGGAGGAAGCAAGCTCCAACGGGAAGGAGAAGTGTGGGTGCAGCACCTGGTACAGGTGATCAAAAAGCACTCCTATAAGGACGCAATAATGCAACATCAGTACATAAATTATGCAGCCAAGATAAGACCGATGGGTCACAAGTCCATACCTTCCAGCATTTGCGACGGTGCGAGAGAAAGTACAGAGGTGGCCACCGTCAGGGCGGTAACTAACGGTGCTGTCTCGAGTAGCTTGATATCGGCACCAGCCGCACCTGCATTAGAAGCAAGATAAACTTTATTAGGAAAGACTGCGGAATGAAAAAAAGAGAAGGGCGGTGACCCAAAATTTACCTGATGAGCCGCCAGCCGGAACCATGACGAGGGTGTCACTTGATGCAACGGTGGCGTCTCCCTCCTACATGGGCATGGGTTCACCTCCCGTTGCCTCATCGCCAGACTCTACAGGATCCGTCATCATGCTCTCGAGGCCGGGAGACGGCGAAGGACCATAGGCAGGGAGAGCAATGATCGGAACGGTGCCCGACTCTTGAGAAAGAGCAACCGTCTCGTTCTCGGCAATCATGCCTGTCTCACCCGCTACCCCCTCGGGCTCAGCGGTCGCGACCGTCTCGTCCACCACTGCCATGGGTTCATCGGTCACAGCCGCTCCATACGCTGCCGCCTCAGGCTCGGTTGTAGCAACCGTCTCATCTGTCGCCACCTCGCGCGCAGCAGTGGTGGTCGTTTCGGGCATAGTAGTCGTGACTGTCTCGTCAGCCACTAGGTCAGGCCCGGCGACTATGGCTGCACCGCCTACCGTCGCCTCGGGATCAGCTGCTACTTTCTCCACCGTCCCCTCAGGCTCGACGGTTTCCGCCGCTCCTTCAGTTGGACTCGGCCCTGCAGGACACGATGCATAAGAACCGATAGTTGTACAACTTTTACAACAAAGCCTCGAAAAACACATTACCTGAGGTGGATTGATCGTTAGCTCCCCGAGCTGCACGCGCCGCCTGTCTATGAGAAGTAGACAGGGCGACTGGGGGCTCCTCTGAAGGAGTAGCAGCGGGAGTAACAGCGCTTGAGCCCGCTCCCACGGCCAAAGCAGCGCTACGCTCCTTCGCTGCGCGCCTCAAGCACTTCCTCTCCTCCCGGGCCGTCACGACGGACCTCTTGGAAGCTTCCTTCAGCAAGGCGTCGTCGTCCACGTTCAGAGTTGCCTCCAGAGCCTTCAAGGTATCCATCATCGGCTTTTTAAATAGAGACTCTCGCGGCAACCCCAAAGAGACCGGGACTTCGGCAGCTGGCCCGGGGATAATTCCTGCGTCGACTTGCGAGGCAGGTCTTGTGGTCCCTGCAATAAGACAAAGAAAAGGTTAGATTGGCCATAAGAAAGGAGAATAAAGACTCAATGAGCCGAGACGTACAAACGCGTGATAGAGCGCGTTTCCTTTCCTCCTCCTCGAAGGTTTTGAGGGAAGCAGCAATGGCTTCTTCGGTAGAAATGCCTGTTTAAAAAGGAAAAGCGTTAGTCAAAGACAATGATAAAAGCACGATGAAATGACGAAGAATGCAACTAGTGATTACCTGATTGCGCGAGTCTAGCCAACCACGCTTCGAGCCTTGCCGATCGCTCAGAAGCCGCGATGGCGGCTGCCAGATCGGTATCTTCTGGCTCTACGAAGAAACCCCCGTTGCTTCCGTACTCACTTAGGCCTTCGGTAATAGGGGCCTGAGGCTCTAAGCCGAGCACAGCAACAAGAGAAAGAACAGACTTCTTCTTCCTCTTCTGAGCCCGGACCCCGGTCGCACCCAAAATTAACTTACGCTTCGTGGGCACCTTGGGACGGCGGGTCCCGATGTCCGAGCCCACGCCGGACTCCGACGAAACCACATTCACCATCTCCACCGGAACACAGGGCGCTGGAGGCACGTCCACGGTATCACGAGGCAATCCGCGTGGAAGGCTCAGCATGCGCGGTGGCTCAGCTCCAGCATCTCTCAGCGGAGGAACGACAGGGATCCTTGGCCTCAGGGGAGCTTTACGGTCGCTGCCAGGGGGCACACCCTTGCAGTCAACCAATAACCGCTTCTCTTCCCAGATGACGGCACCCATCGCGTGCGCGTACCAAGCCACGTACACGTTGAGGGCCCGTGGGACGCAGCTCGGCTCGCTGATAAAGAAGTGGGAGCCCGTGTTCAACCGCATGAAGTGGTGCAGCGCGCTCCGTATCCCCTCCCTGGTGGCCGCAGGCTCTTCCAAAAATGCCTCCAGTGGGACCCCCTGGTTATAGCCTAGTTGCTGGGAGAACCGATTGGGGTTGTACCTCATGAAGAGCGCCATATCGTTTTTCCTGAACACCAGAAAGCCCGGACGGATGGAGTATAAGTGAAGAATCTCCCGGGCTTTCAATACGGAGGCCCCGTCCTTAAAACTATTACGCAGCGCCAACACCGTCTTGGAGGTCTCCGGGCCGATGGTCATGACCTTGTCCTGGAAAGAAATACCCGCTCCGACCATGCGCGGACGAAGAAGCAACCCCCTAGCCTCCCGCAGAGACGGATCATAATAGAGGCGCCAATCAGCTGCATAATTCTTGGGAGTCTACACTTCTCGTAAAACGAGGGGCTTTTATGAATGCCAAATACCCCGAGCACATGCACTTCCATCCACGAAGTGAAGTAGTGCATCGGGAAATTGGCGGGTTGCACCCCAGGTTCATTTGCGTCCGCCTCCACACTGAGTCCATGATACAGGTGAGCCAGCCCGGCGATTTCGATTGACAATTGTATGCCAGCCACCATCTGATGCGCTGGGTAAAAGACGGACGGCCTCATGTAGCGCGGATGCATGGGGAGTGCGAACCAGCATAGCCATAATCCCAAAAACCCGAGAAAGAAGGTCTCCTCGTCGATGCCCGGGGCGGCGATTTCCGATAAGGGCATGATCGCAGCATTGGGAAGGTAGAAACCCTTTTGGTCATCCTCCAGTACTGGTCGATGATCTAAGCCAAAGCCGAAGGGGTCGTCAAGCTTGGCGAACTTTTCGCTCCGCTGCGATAGAATCTCTGGTCGAAGAAAGCGGGCGATAAAATCTGCAAAACTAACACTCCGGCCTCCCGATTCCAAATAGAGACCTTCATACATATTCAGCACCTTTACCAGGCTCGGAAACTGATGCTGAATAGCATTCTCCGGCGTTAGGCCCATTACCAAAGGCTTGGTGGCGAAGACATATTCATCCAGAGGAAGTAACTCCTTATAGTGCTCCCCCGCTCACCGGCAAACCGGAAATCTCAGCAAATTCTTCCAGGGAGATTGATACTTCCCTGTCCGTCAGAAGAAAAGTATGGGTGGGGGTGTTCCATTGTTCCACAAAGGCCTTAACCCACCACGTCGGAGGAGCAGGGTACTCGAACAATGAGGCGTAGACTGTAGGGTATAGACCAATCTTCATCAAATGCGTCTTCTTCGCTGAAAAGATATACCTAGCCCACTGCAAATACCCGGCCGATTGTCGAGGGGTCAATCCGAGGTTATAAGGTTGTCCCCAAGGGCGGGCCTCACCCTGGCATATACGCCGCTCCAAAATGTCCACGGCTGCCGGCGGCTGCACGGGGATGGCAGCAATCGAAGGCTGAAGAAGATCCTCCGAGTTCCAATTTACGACCTCCACGACATAGTTCACCGGGGGTGCATCCGCATACGGGATCGATGAGATTGGCTCTGACAGCGTCGCACAAAAGAAGTTTCGGCGACCCTTGATGATTTCACAGTACCATCTGCCCCACAGATGAAGGTTCTTATACTCCAGGTCGTGATCCTTAATGAGAGCGAGAACCTCCCGGTCCACCGGCGCCTCAGGGAATCCTCCCTCTGAGCGGAAGAATGGGAATGAAAGATCAGCAAACATGGTGCCTGCAAGAAAAAGCGAAATTCTGTTATCAGCATCATAAGTTAATTTTAAAAATTCCCACGCTTGGTACTTTAAAATTTATACCACACTGCAATGCAGTGGAAAGGGGACCAAAGGGGGACCCACAAAATCCAGATGACAATGCATCAGTTAATAAAACAGCCTCATCATTGGATGAGACTGTCAATTAATGAGGAGATCCTCAAAAGAATATTCTCATTAAATGAGAAATCCCTTGAGATAAGGAGAAAATCTCCCTTTTCAGAGCAAAACTCTGTCACAGAGTGACACTTGTCAAACTCTGGTCACAAGGGAATAAAATTCCTTAAAAGAGCTTAGCTCTGTAATAATGATGGAAAAATCCATCAAAGGAAAAATTAATTTCTAAAAATTAAAGTTTGGGATCTTAAAGATCCATGAAGAACTCTTAAGAGTTCATCATCAGAAGATCAAAAGATCTATATTCTGTCAGTGAGCAAAGCTCTGTTCATGGGTTAAGAAACCCTGAAATAAATTCTTAAGAGCAAAGCTCTGTTTGTGAAACCCCAAAGGGGATTTCTTTAGATCAAAAGATCTATAAGAGCAAGGCTCTATTAATTAAGATTAATTTAATTTAAGTTAATTTTTACCTAAAATTTTTCTAAAGTTCTAGTTCTTGAAAATGAGAGCAAAGCTCTGAAGAAAAAAAAATTCTTGAAGATGATAATCATCTGCTGAGGACCAAGGGTCCTATTTATAGGCGCTTAAGTGCCTCTTCAACTCCTGAGTTGATCCAACGGTCTGGATCTTACCACCGCTGCACTCACGTGTGCGCCACGTGAGCGCAACGGTGGGGGGGCATTTGTTTCCCCCAATCAGAGCAAAGCTCTGTTTGAATTTCAAATTCAAAAGGTGAAGCAAAGCTTCAGATCTCTTGCGCTGCGCGCAGAGCGCCACATGTCAAAAGCAGACACGCCTGCGCAAGGGGCGCTGCGCCCAAGGCAGCGCACCCCAATCAGAGCAATGCTCTGTTTTAAAATTTAAATTTTAAAAATAAGGGAAGAAACACTTCAAATAACTTGCGCTCTGCGCTGCGCGACACGTGTCAGCGCAGTTGCGCTGCGCTCTGCGCTGCGCGACACGTGTCAAGCGCAGGTGCGTTTGCACCAACTGCGCCAGCACTAAAATTTAAATAATAAATTATTTAATTAATCAGAATTAAAATTCTAGAAAGATCTTTCCAATCTTATTAAAATAAGAAGATTGTCTTCTGTAAAACAGAGGCCTTAGGATCAAAGATCCAACGGTGGGGAAATATCCTCAGATCAATCAGAGAAAGATCTCTGTAACTAACCTAACAAACTAATTGGCCCTATATAAAGGCCCCTAGACTCCAAGTCTCAGATACAGAGATAGAAAAAAAGGAGAACTCTGAAAAATTTGAAAGGCAAGCCTTTGAAGAAAGAAGATCATCTTCTTCAAGGTAAAGAATTAAATTCTTGGAAGAACAGAGATGAAAACACCTCACAAAAAGAAGAATTTCTTCTAAAAAGATCAAAGATCTAAGAACAAGATCAAGATCTTCAATAAAAAGAAAAATATCATAAAGATCTAATCACAAAAACAATAAAGAAGTAATTTACTTCACCCCTAGATCTTTTGATCTATATAAAGGCATAGCCTTTTGATGAACCATTGGTTCTTGAATCTTGAGGTAGAACCTCTTTGGAACAAGAAGAACTTATTCTCTGATCTGAATTTGATCAAGATACGCTCTGTGCTATTGAACAGTGCCTTGCAGTCTTGATTTGCGCCTCTGCGCTCCTTGGACTGGCACAACTCACCAGAGCGCGCCACGTGTCAACCACAGACACAATCTGCGCCTTGCACTTCTAAAAATAGCGCACTGCGCTCTTGGACTGGCGCAACTCACCAGAGCGCGCCACGTGTCAGCAGCGCACTGGCGCATCGCACTGCGCTAACAGACTTGCGCTCAGCAGAGCGCGACACGTGTCACCTCCACATGCGCCAGCGCCTTGCGCTCTTTAATTGGCGCAAAGCGCTTGACAAGCCACGTGGCGCATTGTCAGACCACTAAATGTTGTGCATTATTAAGAAAGGGCAGAGCCCAATTAAAAGGCCTAACAGGCCAAATATAAATGCTATGCATTTAATTACAGAGCCCAATGCTATGCATTGTAAAAGGACATAGCCCAAGCAAAAGCCTAATAGGCAAAACATGAATAAAATGTTGAACATTTTCAAATGGACTTAGCCCAATTCTGGCCATAAGTCCTCAATTTAAATTGAACTGAGCACAACCGCTCTCCCAATCAATTTATACCCGGTTCGAGAGTACATCTCTGAACTCCTCTGATATCTGTCATTGTAATCCTTCAACGTCGTCAGAGAGGTGACGGGTCCCGACGGCCATACATTCCATGGACCACCATGCCTCTAAACTGGAAAATCGACCGCAATGTCTCTAAACTAAACAATAGAGCCCAAATGCTCTCTTGTTGGATCTAAACGATCCCGTTAAGTCGATCTTAGTCTGAAAATTAGACTAACGTATCCTTAACAAACGTTTAAGTTGATCTTAGTCCAAAATAAGACTAACGTATCCTTAAACACACACACCCAAACCCAAATCTAAGAAAGATACAGATTTGGACTAATCCACGTCCTACGGGCGACAGCACAAATTAGTCTCCGTATACAATCCACGGGCAACCACAAACAAAACAAACACCCACGACATGAAGTGACCATCTGGAGAAGGAGAAAGTTGTTACCGCGATGTAGTAGCGTAATTAACTGCAGGGGCTTGCGCCTGCAGGAAAGGGCGTCCCCACAATCAAAAACCCCTCGAACGAGGGGGAATCTGATGAAGTCTGCTACATCGACCGCACCGTTTAAACCTTCGATACATGGTGCCATAAATCAACTTGGCATCTTCGGAGAGGTGGACGGATAGCTCCAATTAGTATCTGCCCCGAATTTCAGGCAAGACGCCCGCCGCGTCTCCGCCGCGTCCTTCGGAGGGGAACAACTACCATATCATAGATTTCCATCATCACCGGCATGTTTATATATTGTGATTCTTCTCGAGGATTTCAGTATTTATGAGATTTTTGGATTTTTGGGAAAACCGCAAGAATTTTATAAACTTGTTATCGCTTTAAAAATGAAAGTTGCGGTTTTCTCATGATATGATGTATGTGTCGTCCACCATGAGTTTTCCTGATTTATGTTGGCTTTCGAGATCCGATTCGAGGAGTTGGATGAACCGTTTCGGATACATGGTGGGCCCGGTAAGGTACTCGAGTCAAGAAGATCGAGTTGAAGACGATGAGTCTGGCAGGGGCAGACTACCTACCGGTGATATCTGGCACGGCGGATATCTGGAGGATACCGACGTGGTCATAAGATTTGATGATATGGGCCGATCCGGACTGACGGAGCCCGAGATATTGAGATATTGAGACATCAAGATATTGAGACATTGAGACATTGAGTTATTGAGATATTGAGATATTGAGACATTGAGATATTGGGATATATATATTGTGTCGATGTTGGACACGGATTTTCCGTTGATTTCATTGATGATACTCAGTTTATTGCACAGATGCTTTTCTAAGATAAGAATAAGGTTTTCTTATACCAGACATGTTTAAGTTTCGTGTTTAATTATGCATTCATGTTGCATTCATGCTAGTACATAGTATCATTTTGAGATACGTGGTGTCATGCCCCGCTTCCCAGTGTACGGCGAAGAGGACGCGACGAGGTCCGCTACGTATATACTTAGAAGTACATACGCTAAGCGTATCTAAGCAATATAAAATAAATACACAAGAGACAAGAAATAAAAAGAACGGCAACTTTTATTTATTAACATTCTCTGTACAATACATGAAGGGAAATACAACTGAAATAAAAGATGCTTAAACAGTGGCATAACAGGAAATGAAAAGTACAGAGAGGAAAAGTGTACAATGAAACTAAAGTGCAGGGTCTTCAGCACACTGCTCCAAGTCTTCTTGCGATGGCTCGATCTCTGCCGGGTCCAAATCACCTGACGACATTCAAAGAAGAAAGAAACAGAATGTCGTCAGCGAACAGGTCGCTCGGTAAGTCCCAAAGATGAGAGGAAAGTAGAATAGACAGAATAAGAAGATATCTTTTAAAAATTGTATACTATTGTTGTAATGTTGTGTTAACGTTGTTGTTGGTAGCTTGGTACAGAAGGATACCAGTGTATACGAGGGGAGTCTCTATATGCCAGAGACTAGAGGCACGTGCAGTACAAGGAACCGTTTATGCCACGGTACAACAGCAACTGGATTCATGTTAGGTGTATTAAATCTGACCACCTCGTGCCACCTTTAACACCTTCCGTACCAATCTACCCCTTAAACCCCGCGATATCTTGTTTGTATTGTTATCTTGTAAAATTGTATTGATTGTATGAGTGATTGACTGACCGACCGAAACCATGATATCAGGAAACGGATGTAACCGTAGAGTCATGTAAATGGAATACTGAGAATCATGTAAAAGGAATATATATCCATGGTTCGGTTCGGTCAAGTTGTATAAATTGATAATTGTATTCATGGATTCAGGTGTTCACATTGAATTGGAATCTTGTAGATTATAGATTGACTTGAATCATATTCAAGTCAGATTAATCAGACTCAAACCCGAGTCAGACAATCAGATATGTGAATCGAAGTCTTATAATTGCTAGGGTCCTTAGGGTAATTTATAAAACTTGAGGGGGGTTTATGTAAAAATACTTTTATATACTTTTCAAAATGCACCTCAAGTATTTATTGTTCGTCTTTAGAGTTGTAATAAGGGTGGATTTTATGTTGTGACATTTCTAGTGAAAATATCCTAGTTTTATAAATAAGGGTATTTATCTGTAATATTGATTATTTGAAGTTCATGGTATTTTAGTGTAAAATTTATTCTTGTGATTTTTAGGAAAAGGTGGAAATTTTATATTATAATAAAATAGATATTTAAATGATAAATATACATATGTTTATATAAAAATAATTTTAATAAATATTTTATATTCCAAAAATCTCATTTTCTTAAGATGTCGTATTTTAAACCTTTCGAGACCGAATGCTCCTTGCGGAGGTCTGAATCTCGCACTACTAGCCCGAGGGTGCGCGATAAACCGCACAATCCCGAACGGGTTCCCCAAAAATGGGTTGTAGCGGCGCTTTGCAAAGATTGTAAAATACTAATCCTTTAGAAAACGGTTTTATAAAGTAAAAGGTATTTATTTGCACAGTGTAATTTTCTGTATTTTAGATTTTAGGGTTTCCTAAGCCAACTAGCCTATTTCTAAATGGTCTAAACGACAAGTCGTTAGAAGTCTCAAATCGGCTCTTCACCGCCAATTGTGGCCAGGTAAGTACAAATGAGGAAAGGGGGATCCGCTCACGAATCGTGAGACGGGCCTTTTAAAATTACCTTTGCTCACTTGCCTCGCCTAGACACCATAAAATCAGGTTTAGATAAACGATCGATGTCCACAACTTATCGTGTTTTCCTAATAAGAGGTATTTATTTAAAAGAGTATCAAAGCTAAACTTTTAGAATTGATTTTATTAAGAAAATGGTATTTAAATGAAAGTATTGTTTTTATCGTATTCTAAGTTTTTGATGATGTCGCTTAGGGTTGTATTTGCGTGTGTGTGGAGGTAGGTCATTACCTCGTGCTCTACTTTGAATGTATAGCAAAGTTTAGGGGTTAAATGTGAAATCGAAATATGATGGTATTAAAGTGAAAAATACGATAAATTGGAAAGGTTATCATTTCATGTGATGAAACTTATTCAAATTGATTTTTAAAAGTTTAATAGTCAACATAAAAATGTTTAAACATGAATGTATTGGTGAGAAGTGAACTTTTATAGAAAACCGAATCGGAAATCGGATTTGTTCCGATTCCGTCGGGTTTCGTAATTTCGTATTTTAGAGAAATAGAAAAGGCGATAGAATGGGACTTACGGATTTCGATTAAGCAAGGGAGTGAATGGGGGACTAGAGAGGTTGCCGAGGCGTTGCTTCGTCGCCGGTTGTTCCTAAAAACGTCGCCGGAATTTCGTCGGAGCTTCGCCGCGAACTTGTTTTCAAAGTACACACTTCTTGGAAAATTTTGAGAGAGTGAGCTTAGGGTTTTGGGATGAGAGGGTAGGGGGTAGGGGGTGTATTTATAGGGTAGGGTAGGTGAAAGGTTTTTAATTAAAAAAATTGTAAAAATTATAGAAAATCATTAAAAATTGTAGTAAATAGGGGATAATTAAGTCTCGGGAACCGATCCAATAAATTAGAGTATACAGCGGGTTAGGGGAGACGAAGAGGCAGATTTTTGATGTTGACGACTCGGCCGTCCGGCCGAGTCCGGCCGGCGACCGGTCGACTCGACCGAGTCGGGGCATGGGAAGGTGGGGGGTCTCCTGACGTACACTCTAGTATTTTTAGATTTTTAGGTACGGTTCAACTTTTGGGAGTTATGGTGTTTGGACTGTTGGGCTTCCAAAGGATTTAAAACAAAAATAATCTAAAAAATAATGTGGGGCAGGGGATTTGAACTCTGGTGGCTTGGTTCAGCAGTGCAAGGTGTTACCAATGAGCTACAAGCTCCTTCTTGTCATTATTGTGTGAAAATAAATACTTAAAGTGGTAACGGCAATATTAAATACGCCAAGTATACTTCAAATTTAAATCAATTTTATGTATACAAAAATTGGAGTTGTTACACGTGGGTTGTGACGCATTTGCGTGCATACTTACGATAGCCTTATTAGATGTTACTTACTACTCATGAGTTGGCAGCTCACCCCCGTTGTGCAACAGTATCTTGCAGGTTCGACCCGTCAACACAGTAGCGGCGAGCGTACTTTCTCCTTTTGCTTCATTGCATCGATTTGCAGCTTTGCTCATAGGTGGGTTGCAAGGATATTTTGTTCCATCTTGTATTATTATTTTGTATCTAGTATACTCTATCTACCCTTGTATATTGGACTAGATGGTGAGACTCGTGAGATTTGTATTTGGTGTCGATGCTCACTTGAGCCGACGTGGTATTTTCTTATTTCTTGCTTTCAGATACTTATTGTGCACTTTTGATATACATATTGCATGTAGTTATAATTCCTCCATTGGTGAAGAGCTAGCTCCCGCTTGGGGATGCCTTTATTCATTATTTATATGTATTTTCATGTGTTGTACCCGTTTGGGGGCCAGTATTTACAAAGGAGACTCTGCCGAAATTTTCGGAAAAATGTGATGTTGCTTTTAAATATTTAATGCGACTTATTTGGTTAAAATCGCTTTCTTTAAATAAGTTTTCCTTCACTTTATTTCTTTAAATGGTTTAGATTTCTGGGTTTTGGCTTAGTTAGATTATGTTACGCCCTTAGACGTTTCATAATTTAAGTGGCAGTCACGTTCCGTACTTTCGGGTCGTGACACAATCAATCATTAACATGTTTAGTATATTAGCATAGCATAAAAAAGATGTTCTTTTATCAAGAGATTCATTATTAAAAACCCATGAAAAAGAAATAGAGAAGAGAAATTAAACACACATTATAGCAAGTATAATTCAAACCCTAGTAAAGAAATTAGCTACTCATAATTAAAGCAAACATATTAAAATTAAATATCTGCATAATTAAAAATAACTTATAAGAAATTCTTGAGATCTCCCTAAAAAACGTAATTCAAAAGCTAATGGAGAGATGAAACCCTAAGAGAGGTATACTACAGTTTTATTGTATTTTGACAATTTCCAAGAGTGGTTATAGAAGATATTTGAAGATACAAAAATCCCTGAAATATCGAGATCTAACTCAATTAAATTTTGGCCCAAAGTTGAAAAAATTCGGCCCTGGCCGAATTCTAGTAGAATTAGGACTCAAGATTTCTACTGTGGCTTGGTCTTGACTTTTTGAATTTTGTTCCACATATGATTTTTGGTAATTTTCATTCTTGGCTCCATTTTAGCTTAAACTAGTCCACATCCAATGCACGTAATACGCCTTTTCTGCACTTTTACCCTTTAGCCCTATAATCTGCAATATTCCACAAATCATGCCCGGAGTAGTATTAAATAGGAAAAATAAAGATAAACATGAATAAAATATATGCATTAAAATGCACCAATCAAATACTCCCGCACTTATTTTTTGCTAGTTCTCGAGCAAAATCTAGGGTCTCAAGAAAACTGAAAACTAAAAACCTAAAAATATAAAAATCTAACTACCATGCTCCTTTTCGCAGGCATATCGATTGCACTTAGAATGTGCAACAAGCCGTTAAACTTTTAGGTGTCCTATATTAGGAGGAGTGTTGTCTTCTAAGGGTTTTCGGCGGATATTACCCACAAAATCCCAAAAAGGAAAAGAAAAGAAAATAAAAACCAAAATAAAAGAAAAATTAAAAAGAAAGAAAGTGAAAAACTAAAACCAAGGAAAAGAAAAGATTTGAATTTCACTGGTTTTTCAGCTGTATAGAATTATCCTAATAGTATCGTTTCAACTCCAGAAATTCTATCCTCTCTCAATAAAACTTAATCCTATTTTTCACTCCTATCTTTCCTTCAAACATCGATTATATATCCTTACGGGTGTGTAAAATATCCCTACACTTGAGAATTCAATTCAAGTTATAGTATCAATGTCATATACCTTCGTATTTTATTTTATATAAATATACAGATGGATTTGCCCACACATATTTCTATGCGGCCGCTAATAATGCATGAGACACTAATCAACCGATTACTCAATGTGCTCAATGTAATTAGGCCTAGTCTTGCAACTATCTCAGGTTTTCAGCAGTGACTCCCAAACTAGTTGGTCTAAGACACTAGGTGATGAAGCATCACAGCTGAAGTTTTTTTATATTTTTTTAAGCCCTAAGCAATCACAAAACCAAACTTATTATATCTATTTTTTAAACAAAACTTTTTAATCACTTTTCAACGTGAGTATCCAATGTTTCTCGAGACACGAATTCCCAACTGCTTAGTGAAGAAAAAGATACACACACACGTATACCTTTTCGCAATTTTTTTATGCTTAGATATTTAGGCAACAACGTTTCTAGGTATCCTCTACTATCTCAAACTTCAAGATTCGTGTTTGTGCGATTCGTAAGGTATATATTCTCTAAATTTGAATTCAAGATAAGGAATTATTTTTCAGATTTTAATTCTATCATCAAATTCAATAATTTTCCTTTATATCACTCAACCTTTAGGAATTTAAATTCAAGATTACCTATTACTAGTTTGATTCAAAAAAAAAATTTAAAAAAAATGGAAAACGAAAACCTAAAACTGAAAACATTGAAAAAGAAGACCTAAAACTGTAAAAAAAAAAATCTTAAAAAATAAAGTGTATAAAACCACCCCCACACTTAAATCTGACAGCGTCCTTACTATCTTCTACCCTGTTCACCATGTCGAATTCATAAAATTACGTTTGATAACTAACTCAGGCATATCCGTGACTAACAGAGCAATTTACCCAAAAGCAACACTGAAAACAGAAAGGAGAAGGAAAGAGTTACCTCCCCCAGAAATCTAGAGGATTCTGCTTCAATTTTCCGGTCCCGGCTGAAAATTCTGACGATCGGTCCGGAATTTTTGCTCTGATCGCCTTGAAATTTTCGTGGCCACCTCTTCTCTCTTTTAGGGTTTTATATCTGCTCTTAGAACATGGGGAAAGGTCTCGGGTTGATATATATAAGGGGTTTGGTAATTTTGCACATAAGACCTTCAAAAAACATGATCAGCAAATAAAACCTAAAAAATACAAAAGACAAAAGTTAGTATAATACATAATATACAAAAACGAGTTATGATTTTATATTAAATATTCCGGCTCATGGAGAACTATGAGCTTCTCCTCTTGATCATCATTCATTCCTAAAAACCGTTCAACCAATGCTATAGAAAGTCTTAAAATAAGAATTAATCAATCAAACAATTTGTCAGTATACATCTACGATTGGTAAAACACGATATAACAATAAGGCTTAACATATAAGATAAATGTAATAAGTTCTATAATATTATCGTGTTTAAACTTGCGCGGATTAAATTGAGGTGGTATATTTAGAACTTTCATAGATTGCAATTTAATCCTAGCAGCATGTGTTTGTATGACAGTATCTATGTGGTGACTAAAAACATTAAATTTTGAAGGGTTTAATTGATTGAAAATAGGATGTTCCCTTTTTACATGCAAAGTGTGTGAATGTGGTACGATTAATTCATTCAAAATCAAGAGTTCAGCCTTAAAAGGTTCTTCAAAACTTGGCTCTAAATAAGAAATGTCATCAACTGGCCTTACATCTTGGCCCATGATCGTGAGTTTCTCCTTAAAAATTTCTTCAAAACTTATTTTCCCAAAATATCCCTCTTCAAAATTTAATACCTCCTCCTTAGAATTTACTATTAGTCCCTCTTTAAAAATTCCCCCAAAACCACCGTCTATAGAGTCAAATTCCTCCTCATAATAAACTTCTTGAATTGTATTGACTTTAAAAGGTTGGTCATTCCGCTTACGAGGTTAACTACCAAAGTTAAAAATATTTAATTCAAATTTCATGTTTCCAACAGAAATTTGCATGGAACCATTGCGACAGTTGATCAAAACATTTGAGATGGTTAGGAATGGTCGACCTAAGATTATTAAAATTTGATTCTTAGGATTTGATACTGGTTGTTTTTCTAAAAAAATAAAATCCATAGGGAATATGAATTCCCCTATATTAAGTAACGCATCCTTTATCTTCCCTTTAGGTGTCTTAACGGATCGGTCGGCCAACTGCAAAGTAATCTTAGTGGGTTGAAGCTCACCCAATCCTAACTGTTCATAGACCGAAAAAGGGAGAAGGTTCACACTAGCGCCTATGTCAAGTAAAGCTCTATTAATGACCTTATCTTCTATAATGCATGAAATGATGAGACAACCGGGGTCCTTATATTTTATGGGCATAGCATTACGTAAGACGTTACTAATATTGTCGGCTAGAAAAACCTTCTTAGGCACATTTGTTTGCCTCTTTTCCGTGCATAGGTCTTTAAGAAACTTAGCGTAGGTAGGAACTTGATCAATTGCATCTAGAAGAGGTATGCTTACCTTAACTTGCTTGAACGTCTCCATCATCTTTGCCACTTTAGCATTATATTTCTTGGCCTTCAAACATTTAGAATAAGGTGCTCGAGACTCAAGAGAATTATCAATAGGAAGAGGCTGGGATGGAGAAGCAGGGATAGGAATAGATGCTGGTTGTGCAGTTGAATATGAAGGTAGTTGATAATCCTCCTCCGGTACCTCGTCAGAATCTACAGGCATCTACACTTGATTATCAACCTGTTTTTCAAATCTCAAGGTGGTTATAGTATTTACTTGAGCCGGATTTGTACGAGTATCTTTTGAATTCGTAACAGGTTGACTGGGCAAGGTGTCCATCTCTCGTATTCCCAGTGCTGCAGCTAGCTGACCAATCTACCTTTCAATATTAGCCATTGTTTGTTTGCGTGGCGTTATTTCATTTTGCAAAAATGTGGCCAGCTTATCATTATTAAATTTCGTATTCTCATTCCCCCCTTGAGATGTGTATTGTGTGTTAGGTTTGACAAGGTTGGATGGGGATCCCACTCTTTGATTTTGAAATTGTTGACCAGTGTTGCTTTGATTCCACGATAAGTTTGGGTGGTTCCTCTAACCTTGATTATAGATTTGAGAATATGGATTATTACTAAAGCATTGAAATGTAGCATTGGTGGTTTCTTGGCCTTGAGCACCACACACAAAGAGAAATTCTTTAGAAAGATGAAAGGAGTCTTAACAATTTAAGCAGGAAGAGGGTTTACTAATTTGCTGAACAGGGGAAGGTATACTTGTGAGCTTTTCTATTGAACGTCTAAGAGCAGCTAATTCGGCGTGTATACCAATAGAAACTTCGACAGCGTGTCTCCCTCTCTTGGAAGTGGTTGCACCCCTCTCGCTTGTCCCCTCTTATTGCATGGTTTTATCGGATAATTCTTTCAGAAAGTTCCATGGACCATCTTCTTGCTTCATCATGAAGTTGTCTTGGCACATCGATTCTATCATTAACATAGACTCTAGCCCATCGTATACTATTTGACAAAGCTCCCACTTTGCTATCTCGTGGTGTGGATACTTAATCAGGAGGTCTTTAAAGCGTTCGAAATATTTCCAAAAAGATTCACCCGGTGTTTGACGAAAAGTTCTAATTTCATTTCGGAATTTAGCGGTTTTAAAATGAGGGTAGAATTTTTTAAAAAAAGTTTTAGTAAATTCTTCCCAACTGTGAATAGTGTTTGCAGGTACGCTATAAATCCAATGTTTAGCTTTATCTATTAGGGCAAAAGGAATGAGTCTAAGATGAACCGCATCGGTGTTTAATTGCTTTAATTTAAACATGTGACACAAATCTTCAAATTCCCTAATAAAGACGTAAGCGTCTTCTGATTCTAGACCATGGAATTTGGGAAGAGAGTTAATAAAACCAGGTTTGATTTCATAATCACCGGCGGCTAATGGTAGGACAATGCAAAAAGATAGTGAAGTATGTACTGTTGAATATATGTGCCCTTAAGTCAATTATTGGAATTGTACAAGGACCTATATAGGAGAGAACAGTCTTGCTCGAAATGATAGTATGCTATATGGTTTGTCTTTATCATTTTGTGAATTACTTATTATTACACATCACTAAATACATAATGATAAAGCCATTAGGATTTTGCTTGACTTCCAGGATTATAATGGAGATCATACTAGTGAGGCCTGGATAGACCATAAGCATATCCTTAAATGTTCCTAGTCATGGAGTATTGAGACTGGGCATCAATACTCCTGAGTAGACTAGTGTATATGTTTCCTGACCCGGTTGGAGATCGATAATTGATCCTATAGTTATTGGTGTTTGACACCGAGGTTGTATATATGTGCTCATTGGAGAATAAGTTTCATTGAACAGACTCGTAGAGAATTTTTAGATGGTAGTATATCTATTGTTAGATAGCAATTCTCCGGTGACTAGAGTATATGGTAGTCTTCTGATCTAAGATAGCTACATTGTCTTGTGTGTGTTCCCACTATACTTTGATTACTATCCTACCACGACTCTAATGTGTCGTGTAAATAAGTTTTAGTTGGGTATAGTTCCGAAACACATGGAGGCAGTGGGCGGTCGAGGGGATTCGTCTCTCCCGGTATAGGGAGTTGATGTCGCGTTGTGCTTGACAGCTATAACCATAAGTCCCTGACCAAGGCGGTTGAGATATTCTGACAAGGATTGTCAGTTGTATCTCAGGTGGTTATGAGCTTCGTATCAACACGACTTATCAGTGTTATTGGGGATCTGATAGATTCCACCCCCCAGACCCGATATGCGACAATCTAAGATGAAGAGACCAGACTGTACGGTGATTGTCACTGATAGGCTCTGCAGGGTACGGACGAGTTTGCATGTCGACCTTTCTTTCATTCAATACCCGGGTAGCCGTTACGTACAACTAGTGCCACTGACGTGCTTGTGAGTTATGGATGTGATCCAATAACCCACTGCCAGCTTATTGTCGAGTTTTTAGAGTCCTACATAGAGGCTTTCCTGGTTCTACCGAAATGATGTAGTGCACGTACCGTGATACGTGCAGGTGTCTGATTAAACACGTGTATGTGATAACATATGTATTAATTGGATGGATGATAATACCAGCCGGCTTAAGGTTAAGCCGGGGCATTAAATCAAGTTTTATATAACACACACACACACACACACACACACACACACACACTAGTATTATATTATTCTTACACTTTCTTTCTTATGTTACATATCATGTTATGTTACATATCGTGTTTTGGTTACATGTCAAGTGCATTTATGTGTATAAATTTTTTTGTACATATATTTATACATACTTGTATTTTCCTTTTTTCTTTATTTCTTTTTGAATGTGTCATGAATATACGGTGGAGGAAAATTAGCATACACAATCATTTGTCATGACACATGGAGAGAGAGAGAGAGAAAGGTGTTTGATGAGGAGTCTCTACTTCATTCTCATAACACTTGTTCATTGGGTGTTTTTCTTTTCATCAAAAAAGAAAATGAAAAGAGAAAACAAAGAGAGAGCAAAAAGAAAGTATGTTACATTTCTACATCCCTTCCTTATGGTATTTAGCATTTAGCATAAGCAAGTTTCTTCATTTGAAAGAGTTTCATGTGGAGATGAAGCTAGAGCCGCAAATTTTCGAGATGGATCATCTTCGGCAAAGAAGGACGGGTTGCAAGCTTGATCCGGAGGACTCGGAGTCTAGCCGGAGTCTTCTACAACCGTGGAGATCACTCTTCAAAGGTTGTAATTGCTCAAAACTCTTTTCTTGTTATGAAATAGTTATTGTTTTTATGCATGGATGTTTTTGGGACTTTGGATGCTTGTGCGATGATTTTAAAAATCATTGTTTTTCATTCTGCAAAAATCTGCTCGTGTAGCGATCGTCGCATAAGTTTCCAGCATGTATAGGATAACATCTATCTTGTAGCGTAGGTGCAGCAGGTATCATATCACCTATTGTGTCCAATAAGTCTAAACGAATTAAGCGATTATTTTCGTCTCGACCCCAAACTTGCATACACCACAAAACCAAGAATATAAAATTATATTCTTTTTTAATTAAACTAAAATGCTGGAAAAAATACGGAAATTAAAACTAAAACTAGAAAAAAAAAACTAAAACATGAAACTAAAATCTTACAACCTACAATCTAAAACTAAGATTCGTTTGTGGGCGAGCCATAGCCAAAATCCTAAACCATAGCCTTTGGAAGCATTGCAGACTGGAAGGTCGAAGTGTTGTGGGTTTGCTTCGTTTCGCTGGCGTTCATGGCGTTTCATCGCAAACAAGTACTGGTTCTGAATTGAGGAAGATACGATGAACCGTTGGAAAAAAATTTGACTGGAAATTCCACAAAATTTCGGCCCAATTTGAATTTCAGCCGAAATTTTGGGGAATCTGGTGCTGGGATTTTTCTGATCCCCTCTGCAAGCTCCAAATCTCCCGAGACTGCTCCCGGTTTTCTGAAACAAAAACAAAAATTTGCAAAATAAAAAAAGTAAAGAAATCTAACTCAAATTAAAATTAACTAAAAATACAACCGGCCTCCCCAGCATCGGCGCCAAAAACTTAATGGAGATTTACTTTCTTTCAAATTTAACTGCAAGCGTATAGTTATATTATTATAATACTTACGGATCGTACCATAAGGAGGTGCGTGAATTCTAATTAACTTTAAAAACGAATTAATTTAAAAGATTTATTTATTTAATTAAACTAATTGAAAAGTATAAAATAAAGTAAAATTGCATGTTTAAAATGAAGGAGAATTTCAAATAATAAAGCAGGCCTAGGCTTTTGAATTTCCTTTACTATCATGGTGTTCTATATGATTTCAATTCTTTTCTAATTCTCATATTTAAATTCATCACTATCAATTATGTAAAAGCATAAAGTAAACTATTTTTGCAATGAAATATCAATCAACGAATGTATAAATCATACGTTCAGAGATCTACCCTATCAATCACATATCAACTAGCAAAAGAATTTAAACAAAATATTCTAATTAACCTAACAATAATTTAGTTTTACCCTTTTACAAAATAACGCACAAGTTGTCAATTTATGAATTATATTATATTGTCGGAATAATCTAAATTACCCTAATTTAATTATGTTGAATCTACTATGATAAAAATTCCATCTTATCTTCCTTACTTAGTTTTCTAGATTGTCAATCTATCATAAAACTAATTAGTGTATCGGTGATACCACCTTTCCCTAAACAAATTTCAAGTGCGTCAATTAAGCATTAATATGTTTAGTATATAAGCTTAGCATCAAAAAGAAGTAAATTTTTATCAAGAAATTCATCATTAAAAACCCATGGAAAAGAAAAAATGAAGAGAAATTAAACACACGTGATAGCAAGTATAATTCAAACCTAGTAAAGAAATTAGCTACCCATAATTAAAGTAAACATATTAAAATCAAATATCTGCATAATTAAAAATAACTTACAAGAAATTCTTGATCTCTCCCGAAAAAAACCTAATTCAAAAGCTAATGGAGAGATGAAACCCTAAGAAAGATATACTACAGTTTTTATAGGCTTTGACAATTTCCAAAAGTGGTTTACAGAAGATATTCGAAGATACAAAAATCCCAGAAAATCTCGAGATCTAATTCAACTAAATTTCGGCCCAAAGTTGGAAAAATTTGGCCCTGGCCGAATTCTAGTAGGATTAGGATTCTAGATTTCTGGGATGGCTTGGTCTTGACTTTTTGAATCTTGTTCCACGCATGATTTTTAGTAATTTTCACCCTTAGTTCCATTTTAGTTTAAAGTAGTCCACATTTAACACACGTAATACGCTTTTTGTGCACTTTTGCCCTTTAGCCCTGTAATCTGCAATATTCCACAAAACATACTTGGAGTAGTATTAAATAGGCAAAATAAAGATAAATATGAATAAAATATATGCATTAAAATGCACCAATCAACATCATTTATACCCAAGATTGGATTTTATAAATCTTGATATTAAGTGCTTAATTGTAAATAATGACATAGATACTTTACTTTGGAATAGAAGACTGGGTCATTCCTCAATGGATATTTTATCCAAAATTTTAAGGAATAATCTTGTCAAAGGTATCCCTAAAATAAAATTTGTAAAAAATAGGTTATGTGATGCTTGCCAAAAAGGTAAGCAAACTAAGTCATCATTTAAACCTAAAACTAATGTATCAACTAATACTCACTTACAATTGCTTCATATGGATCTCTTTGGCTCTAGTCGTAATGCAAGGCTAGAAGGTAAATACTATGTTTATGTCATTGTAGACGATTTTTCAAGATTTACTTGGGTATTTTTCTTAAAAATCTAAGATGAAACTTTTGGTATTTTCAAAATATTTTCTAAACGAATTCAAAACGAAGTGAATTTAAATATATCTAAGATTAGAAGTAACCATGGTTGAGAGTTTGAAAACTAAATATTCGAAGAATGTTGCAATAAGAAAGATTTCAAACATGAATTCTCCTATAACTTCACAACAAAATGGAGGTATTGAAAGGAAAAATCGTTCTTTACAAGAAATAACACACACCATGCTAAATGAAAATAATTTACTTCGAAGTTCATCAAATACGAAGTCCACTTTCTACTTGTTCTCGGATCTTTTGTAGATTGGTATCACTTGCTTGAGCTGTCTTGATCTGATTGACAATAGTAGACGGGACTTATAAGTTCATTAAATACGAAACGTTATGTAATACCCAGTCCCTATAAATAATTATTGTATTTTAATAAATAAGTCTCCATATATTTTCAGCAAATTTTCCATATTTTTCCCAATTAAAATTACCTTACCCTAATTTAATCTAACCCCTTTAAATTTTCCTAAACTAAACCCAACCTTAAACCATTTTTATTTTTCTCTCTTTTAACCCTAACCTATTCCCCAGCCCAGCCAAACTACCCTTTCTCCTTTTTCCTTTTCTTTTTTTCTTTTTTTCCTTACCCAGCCCACTCTCAAAACCCCAATCCTGGCCCAACCCCATACCCGACGCAAGCCTCCATACCCGACCCGCTTCTTCCCCACTCCCTTCTTCTTTTCCCGCTCTCTTATTTTCCCCCACGTCGCCGCTGTTCGTTCCCACGCCCCACTCCTCGACGCGATTACGTCCCCACGACCTCGCGTGCACGCTGCTTCCCTCCCTCGACCTCGTCTCACCCTCTCTCTCTCATACGAGCCGAGTTCCCTCACCCTCAACTCCAACCACCAACCTTGTCTTCATCTTCCTCACCCCCTTCACCGAGCTTCCCCACTGTACCCCTCTCACTGCCGGCGATCACCTCGCTCCCTTCTCCAAAACCCCTAGCCCACCTCACTGCAACTCTCTCCCCTCTCCTCACTCCCAAAAGTCCCGAGCTCCCCTTCACCTGCACACCAGAGCTCAGTGCTAGCCACCACTTCCGAGCTTGTCGTCGTTCCCTCTCGCCGTCGGCCACCTCGTCGTTCCCTCAGCATCACCACCATCACCTCCTACTACCCTGAGCCCCTCCACTGGTTCACTCCCTTCACTACGCTCCAAATTCCGAGCCTCACCCCAGCTCCGGCTACCTACTGCACCGCCGTTGCCGACAAGCCGTTGCCTCCACCACCAGAAACTTCACCGGTCGACCACCTCACCATCCCCCCTCGAGAAACCTCCAGTGACCAACTTAAACACCACCGACAACCAACTGCAAACCCAGCCGAACTCCTCACACACCCTCTGCCTCCGGCTGCCACCTTCGCCGGAGCTCCTTGGACCATCGCCGTCACCACTCCTTGCACCTCCACGTCGCTGCAGATCGTCGCCAGCAACACTGAGCCTCCAACTCCGACAAGCTCGAGCCAAGATCGAGACTTTTGTTGTTGTTGTGCCATGCCAGAATCGTCGTTGCCGTGCCGCGCGTGTGTTGCGATCGCACCGTTGCCGTACCGTCGTCGACACGTCGTCAGGAAAGTATATTACTTGCTTCTTGCTATTAGTTCGTAGTTAATTCAGTTTAGAATTAATATCGTAGATATATATTTCGTGCGAGCCTATACGATTCAAGTGTTTGGTTTGGAACTTTAGGTGAAACATAACTTTAAATGGCGGAACTTGTGATCATTAAACCCGCCCATTGGTTACCGATATGCTGTATAAATTTAGTTGAAAACCACGGTCGTTTCACCTATGAAATGTTAAACCGATAATCATTACGAAACCTGAATTTCCTGAATATGCTAGACAGTTAAATTCACGTTAAATCTTTTGTGAATCGGATTTTGGCGTTCCATGGCTCGTATCGAATCTAATGGGATAACCTACAGAACCCTATAATTGTTATCTAAAATTGAACTAGTTCCGATAAAGAAAACTGCGGAGAATCACGATTCTGGACTGCGGTCCAGAGCGGAAATTCCAGATAACCCCTGTTTTTAACTCACTATTTTTCCTTGCTCAAGTGCGGAAATGTGTGGAATCCTATATCGTTACGAATAGAATCGAGTTTGCTTCCTTATCCCACTGGTCTCACTGGATTCCTCAACTGTTTGATATTTTTAACCCATTTTATAATGTCGATATGTTCTGCTGAATTCTGCGGTGACAGATTTTACACATCAACCTTAACCTGACCATAACTTTCTGTTGATATAAGATATTACTGATCCGCCAATTGAGGTGGCAACCTAACTGATAACCCTAAATATTGTTCAACTATAGCGTCGCCTAATTACGATCCCAACTGGGATTAAAATGTGTTACGAAACGGACTTCTAATTCTGAAATCGGATTTCCAGCAGTGAACACTTAAATTGAAATGGTCATAAATAGCAAACCTGAAACCCGATTGACGCAAAACCAATTTTGATAGATAGATAATTAGACATAATGCCTACCCCCTTTACATTGTTTTGCTTAATTCTGCATGTATGATTTATAATAAATTATGCAAGTGGTAGAACACTGACTGATGATATTTTGTTCATATCACAATTATTGTATTCTCATCATATCATATAGATGTCATTGCATTGGTAACCTAGTAATCGTGTGCATTACCCAGTGTTAGGAATTAGTGTTTGATTGTGGCAAGTACGTTAGTGTTAAAGCGTGAATGGATAAGCGGAGTGACACGTACTTGTACACAATCAGCGGACCCTATTGATTTATTGCATTGTCAACGTCTATGGGACATGTATAAGTGTAACTATAATTGGTATGGGACGATTATGGAAGAACTTATATGGGTGTCATAGATAAGGCACCAAACACTGTCCATTTATCTTGGGTATCAGTCGAGACATGCTTGATGGAGATCCTGTCTCCAGTTCTCGCGTAGACTTGTCATGGACCGACTAGTATTTGAGTTTAGTTTGATGTAGACCACGAGGTGTGGGGTAGTTTGAGTGTGAGTTCAACAGAATCTCGGGAGTCCCATTGCCGGCACATACAGCGATTCTAGAGATATTTGGGGATATTACTGATTATTAGCGAGCGACTCGGGCCCGTGTTCCCTTGCTCTTGGGTCCTACCCTTGGGTGGGGATACTCACGAGTGGTTGACTCTCACACTTGGACTGACGATAGGTTTAGCGACCTGTACAGTGAGACTTAGAGACTGATAGGGTTAGTGACATTGACAAGCATTACTTACTGATTCAATATACCTGCCATACTGTTTACTACTTTACTGTTTACCCGCTCTATTAGCTACCTGTATTGGCTACTTCATGCTCACGTCATTGTTCCATGCTTACTGTTTCATATTCATCATTATTGCATGTGTTCACATTTGTGTCTATATATATATATATATATATATATATATATATATATATATATATATTGCTATCGTGTCGCTCTGACGACCTGAGTATGCATGCTCAGAGTGAGAAGTGGATCTAGCTTGGACAAGGACCTGACGTACCTCGAGGACATCACGGACATCTTGATCAGCGACCCAGAGCTATACTTCCTTGATCTCCATCTGGTTAGTTCTTTTGATTTAGTGACTGCATTTCTCATTACCTGTGCATTGATTACTGATTGCCACGTAAAGCTAGAAGCCGAAGTGTGACTACGGCGGGATATTTCCTCGACCGTAGGTGCATGGCTGGCCTTATCAACCCCTCGTATTCCGTATTTTGGGAAGCGAGGCGTGACATGGTTTTGTTGGTATCAGAGCTAGGTTGGTTTAGAATGAGATCACCGTTTCCGTGTAGGGCTTGACAATCTAAGACGTCCTTCGGTATAGATTGTAAACTTGTTATCCTTGATCTTGATTCACATAGTGTGTTCTACTACATATTTTGATCCATCCGCTAGAGTTTTGGGTGACTTAGTAGAGTTACGTGATTGTAATTATGAACTGCAGCGTAGTTACGATACTGTACTCTGTTTGAGTGACTTGGAGTTCTACACTTGATTTCCACTCGTTTGAATTTCACCTCACCCGATATTCTTGTTTCCTTGCCTAATTTATATTATATTTTGATTCTTACAGCTTGTACTTTATGCCGTCCTAAAATTGTTGTTTCAGGACTATGTCTTCCAACGACTCTTCTTCTATTTCCACTCCCCAGAATCAGACCGTCGAGATTTTGAATGTACTGCAAGGTTTGAAGGAAGCCCAGGAGCGAACGAACGACCTGTTAACTGAAGAATTAAGAAAGCAGACGACTCAGGCACCGGCGGAAGCCTCCAATCGTAAGGGGATCCCTGTTAGACAAGGAAAAGAGGTGAAAATGAAGCGCCCACTTGTTCATCAGCAACGGAAGCAGCGGAGGACTCAATGTTGTGGATACTATAAGAAGCCAGGACACCTTCAGAGAGACTGTTGCAGCGCCAAAGGACAGTACCTGATTTGCGGATCCAACGAACATCTTGTCAATGGTTGCCCTAAAAGGAAGGAACTACAGGGGGGAGATTCGTCCACACTCTCCACTCCTGCTAAGTGATGGTTATTTCGTAGTTCGAGCTACGAGGATAGTACGGACCCAGCGCAGGATTCAACTCGCGTGACGGGAATGCAGCGGTCTAGATATCAAAGAAGAATTATCACCTTTCTGCTTTCAATAAAAATATTGTCACTCTTTTGTAAATATTTCCTTTCGTTTAAGATCTTGTATCCGTTGAACTTTTAGTGGAATGCAATAAAATTCTGAGTTGTGATGTATATATCGTCCCCTTGCCACTCACTTTTCTTATACTACTTATTACATCAGTATTCTAAATTTTGATTTTTCAGTCCTTACCTACTGCATATTTTCCTTGTACCCGTATCCTTAGTTATTTTCTTGATGTGTTCCACTGTCTAATCATGACTCTTTCTTTTCAGGCCATGGCCCACCCTGGAGCAGCGCCGCCTCTAGATGAGGACACACAGTCGTGCGTTTCCTTGGACTGCATACTGGTAAGCTCAGATGACGAGATCAACGGTCCACAGATTATTTTCGGAAATAGTGATTCCGAAGATGAGGGAGTCGAAGCCCCAGAAGTCGACACGATCAGCGACTCTGACAACGAAGAAGAGAACCCTGAAGAGGACAAGTGAAAGATTACTATAGGTTCCATTCCAATCCCGATAGAGGAACATCCCGAGGAAGACCCGATAGAAGAAAATCCAGGAGAGGAAGACCTGGAGGATAATCCAGTGGAAGGAAATCCTGTGGAAGAAGATCCAGAAGAGGTGAATCACGTAGAAGCATACCACGATGAAGAAGCTCCAGCCGAGCAAGAAGGACCAGAAGAAGAAGACCCCGCGGCAGAAGAACCTCCAGTGGCGATCCCTGCGAGGCGCTATGGAAATGGACGCCCCTATCTTAGCGCGCGAGCTTACCGTAACCTGCTGAACTTCCATAACCACGACTGACGTTATTTATCTTTTGTTGCCTCTGGCCAAATAAATCTATATATAGTTTAGGGCCACTTTTTATCTTTCGAGTATGCCTTATTTGAAATTCTTCTGGAAAATAAATAATGATACAGTTCCTGAGTGCGCATATCTTTTGAGTATTGATTCGCATGATGTATTAACTGTTCTCCCTCCCCAATATATTTCTTTCCCTCCTGAGATTCATTACTGTTCACCCTTACACCCTGTGCTGACCCGACCCCAGCCTCTTCGACATCCAGAATGAAGTACCGCACCCCGACTTTTTGGACCGTAATCCATTGTAACTCCTACCCTGACTAGCCCTTATACATCAGTAGTGCTTCCTTTTATTACATTCAGTGACATCGTTATTCGAAAATTTAGTTTTCATTATTTTGTATTTATCGAAAAATTGCGTGTTATTAACTACTTCCGTTTTATTCATTTTAAATGCTTTGCTATTTTCCATGTTTTCAATAGCGCAAACATATATCGCGAAAACTATTTTGTTCTATATTTCTTATTTTCATCATGTGGGTTTTCTCAAGTTATTTTAAATTGATTGATCGGTATATTTATTCTAAAATACTTTGGTCTATCGGCAAACACTTTACTATTGGTTGTTATTGCTATTTTATTCTCTGGTATTGTACATATAGTTTATCTTTATAGATGGTTCTGCCTTGTGCTTACTTAGACATATCCTTTTAGTTGCGTTATTTCTTATACATATATAGACCTTGGATTTTATCTAGCTGATTTTAAGTAAATCACTATATGTTAGTGTTTGATTTTGTGGCTTTCGCATTTCACTATATAGCTTATTGTTATTTTAATTTCGAGGACGAAATTTTATTTAAGGGGAATATGATGTAATACCCAGTCCCTATAAATAATTATTGTATTTTAATAAATAAGTCTCCATATATTTTCACCAAATTTTCTACAATTTTTCCCAATTAAAATTACCTAACCCTAATTTAATCTAACCCCTTTAAATTTTCCTAAATTAAACCCAACCTTAAACCATTTTTATTTTTCTCTCTTTTAACCCTAACCTATTCCCCAGCCCAGCCCAACTACCCTTTCTCCTTTTTCCTTTTCTTTTTTTCTTTTTTTCCTTACCCAGCCCACTCTCAAAACCCCAATCCTGGCCCAACCCCATACCCGACCCAAGCCTCCATACCCGACCCGCTTCTTCCCCACTCCTTTCTTCCTTCCCCGCTCTCTTCTTTTCCCCCACGTCGCCGCTGCTCGTTCCCACGCCCCACTCCTCGTCGCGACCACGTCCCCATGACCTCGCGCACGCGCGCTGCTTCCCTCCCTCGACCTCGTCTCCCTCTCTCTCTCATACGAGCCGAGTTCCCTCACCCTCAACTCCAGCCACCAACCTCATCTTCATCTTCCTCACCCCCTTCACCGAGCTTCCCCACTGCACCCCTCTCACCGCCGACGATCACCTCGCTCCCTTCTCCAAAACCCCGAGCCCACCTCACTGCAACTCTCTCCCCTCTCCTCACTCCCAAAAGTCCCGAGCTCCCCTTCACCTGCACACCAGAGCTCAGTGCTAGCCACCACTTCCGACCTCGTCGTCGTTCCCTCTCGTCGTCGGCCACCTCGTCGTTCCCTCAGCATCACCACCATCACCTCCTACTACCCCAAGCCCCTCCACTGCTTCACTCCCTTCACTACGCTCCAAATTCCGAGCCTCACCCCAGCTCCGTCCACCTACTGCACCGCCATTGCCGACAAGCCGTCGCCTCCACCACTAGAAACTTCACCGGTCGACCACCTCACCATCCCCCCTCGAGCAACCTCCAGTGACCAACTTGAACACCACCGACAACCAACTGCAAACCCACCCGAACTCCTCACACACCTTCTACTGCCGGCTGCCACCTTCGCCGGAGCTCCTTGGAACATCGCTGTCACCACTCCCTGCACCGCCACGTCGCCGCAGATCGTCGCCAGCAACACTGAGCCTCCAACTCCGACAAGCTCGAGCCAAGATCGAGACTTTTTTTGTTGTTGTGCCGTGCCGGAATCGTCGTTGCCGTGCCGCGCGTGTGTCACGATCGCACCGTTGCCGTACCGTCATCGACACGTCGTCAGGCAAGTATATTACTTGCTTCATGCTATTAGTTCATAGTTAATTCAGTTTAGAATTAATATCGTAGATATATATTTCGTGCGAGCCTATACGATTCAAGTGTTTGGTTTGGAACTTTAGGTGAAAACATAACTTTAAATGGCGGAACTTGTGATCATTAAACCCACCCATTGGTTACCAATATGCTGTAGAAATTTAGTTGGAAACCACGGTCGTTTCACCTGAAATGTTAAACCGATAATCATTACGAAACCTGAATTTCCTGAATATGCTGGACCGTTAAATTCACGTTAAATCTTTTGTGAATCGGATTTTAGCGTTCCATGGCTCGTATCTAAGTTAACGGGATAACCTACAGAACCCTATAATTGTTATCTAAAATTGAACTAGTTCCGATAAAGAAAACTGCGGAGAATCACGATTCTGGACTGCAGTCCAGAGCGGAAATTCCAGATAACCCCTGTTTTTAACTCACTGTTTTTCCTTACTAAAGTGCGGAAATGTGCGGAATCCTATATCGTTACAAATAGAATCGAGTTGGCTTCCTTATCCCACTGGTCTCACTGGATTCCTCAACTGTTTGATATTTTTAACCCATTTATAATGTCGATATGTTCTGCTGAATTCTGCATTGACAGATTTTACACATCAACCTTAACCTGACTATAACTTCCTGTTGATATAAGATATTACTGATCCTCCAATTGAGGTGGCAACCTAACTGATAACCCTAAATATTGTTCAACTATAGCGTTGCCTAATTACGATCCCAACTGGGATTAAAATGTGTTACGAAACGGACTTCCAATTCTAAAATCGAATTTCCAGCAGTGAACACTTAAATTGAAATGGTCATAACTAGCGAACCTGAAACCCGATTGACGCAAAACCAATTTTGATGGATAGATAATTAGACATAATGCCTACCCCCTTTACATTGTTTCGCTTAATTCTGTATGCATGATTTATAATAAATTATGCAAGTGGTAGAACACTGACCGATGATATTTTGTTCATATCACAATTATTGTATTCTCATCATATCATATAGATGTCATTGCATTGGTAATCTAGTAATCGTGTGCATTACCCAGTGTTAGGCATTAGTGTTTGATTGTGGTAAGTACGTTAGTATTAAAGCGTGAATGGATAAGCGAAGTGACACGTACTTGTACACGATCAGCGGACCCTATTGATTTATTGCATTGTCGACGTCTATGGGACATGTATAAGTGTAACTATAATTGGTATGGGACAATTATGCAAGCACTTATATGGGTGTCATAGGTAAGGCAACAAACACTGTCCATTTATCTTAGGTATCAGTCGAGACATGCTTGATGGAGATCTTGTCTCCAGTTCTCGCGTAGACTTGTCATGGACTGACTAGTATTTGAGTTTATGGTTGGCGTTTGATATAGACCACGGGGTGTGGGGTAGTTTGAGTGTGAGTTCAACAGAATCTCGGGAGTCCCATTGCCGGCACATACAGCGATTCTGGAGATATATGAGGATATTACTGATTATTAGCGAACGACTCGGGCCCGTGTTCCTTTGCCCTTGGGTCCTACCCTTGGGTGGGGGATATTCACGAATGGTTGACTCTCACACTTGGACCGACGATAGGTTTAGCGACCTGTACAGTGAGACTTAGAGACTGATAAGGTTAGTGACATTGATAAGCATTACTTACTGATTCAATATACTGCCATACTGTTTACTGTTTTACTGTTTACCCGCTCTATTAGCTACTTGTATTGGCTACTTCATGCTCGCGTCATTATTCCATGCTTACTGTTTCATATTCATCATTATTGCACGTGTTCACATTTGTGTGTGTGTGTGTGTATTGCTATCGTGTCGTTCTGACGACCTGAGTATGCATGCTCAGAGTGAGAAGTGGGTCTAGCTTGGACCAGGACCTGACGTACCTCGAGTACATCGCGGACATCTTGATCAGCGACTCAGAGCTATACTTCCTTGATCTCCATCTGGTTAGTTCTTTTGATTTAGTGACTGCATTTCTCATTACCTGTGCATTGATTACTGATTACCACGTAAAGTTAGAAGCCGAAGTGTGACTACGGCGGGATATTTTCTCGACCGTAAGAGCATGGCTGGACCCGTCATCCCCTCATATTCCGTATTTTGGAAAGCGGGACGTGACAATGAGCTTCATGAGTCCAAGAATAATGTTTAAAGAAGAAAAAGGTGAAGGATGGTGAGAAAAAGTTGTGACTTATTGAGAGGTAATTAATTTTAGTGATGAAATTTGGGTAATTTTTTCAAAGTTAAACTTTCCTTTTTGGCTCCATAGATAAAGGTATTTCTTTATAACAGTTGTATTAATTTGATCGTTTATATCTGTTATTTTTACTCATCTCTGATTTTATATATCTTTGCACGGATTTTTTATTTCTTTTTTTAGATTTAATTTAAAAATAGTTTCTTGGATCAGAATCTATTCTTCGGTTTCTTTTAATTTTCTAATTATTAATACAATTATTTTGCCTATAATTAATTCTTTAATAAATTAAAACCTTTAATACTCACGTGCACACGTGCGAATACACTGGTAAATGAGAGTGAAGAGGCCGGAACCGGTGAGTTTGTATATTTTGTATAGGCGAGGGAGAACAGAGGACACATGGCGTAATATGGAGAGGCCCTGTGATGGGGACTGACGAGTCATGGGAAGTGGCTGGAGGGCTGCTTGAATTTCACAAAAATACCATGAAGGTTGTGTTTTTTCAATAAATACCAAATTGCATATTAAGAACTATAAATTTGGCTATTATATTTAGCTGCAATGTTCCCATCAATGCCATGAAAATTTAAGCATCTCCGATACACAATGCAATACAGCACAATGCCTTTCAGTTGAAAAACGATATATTATATAAAACCGACGAGAGCTGTAAATGAGCGGTATTTCTTTGCAATTTCGAAACGCACAGATTTATGGCATCGGTTTGAAAAACGCGAAGTGTGTAATATGCAACCAAATAAGGTCCAAAGCCCAAAAGAAAACAACCTAGATAACCATAACCAGAGGCATAGTCATTAATGATTTTGTAGATCATTTCACTTTTATTTGAATACAACAACCATCTTCAACACAAACCAACTCAGATGGATATATACCGCAAACAATCCTAACAAAACCAGGTTAGACACGATATTTTCCGGTCAAATCCTACCCCGCACGTCTACTGCTTGATCCAAGATCATCACCTGCATCGGGTTATGGCCTGTTAATTCACAAAATGATCCAACTTTTTTTTACCGAATTTATCTGTACTGTTTAGTGTGAACTGTCAAATCAAAATTGATTGACGACTTTAATTTTTTGTCATTTTAAAATATTTTCCCTCGTCTTTTCTTAACGTGCATGTCGCGTGCTCAGAAATCATTTACGGTATCGACATAGTCAAGGAGCATCTGCTCAGAATATGCAACAGCTGCTCCTTCAAAGGGCCCCACACATCATTATTTACCTCCTATGGCGTCGAAAAAATACAAACCCTAGTTTTTTCCGACGTTCGGCACCCATCATCTTCATCGCCATCATCTAAAATGTGGGTACACCAAATTTCATGTGATTCCACAACCTTTTCACCGTTAATTTAGCAATGTAAAAAGTTCTATTGTCGGTAAACCGTTAATTTTGAACCCACTAAATCAACGGTACCGGAGATAGAGATGAGCACGGCAGATATCCAGAGGATACTGACCGGGTTTCGATTTGGGCACGGCAGATATCCAGGGGATACCGACCGGGGCCAGGGATATCGGTTGGCGATCATCTGTTGAGATGGTGTCGACTATATCTGCATTTGCGTGTCGGTGATGGACATGAAAGATTTGAGGATTTACGTGTCGGTGATGGACACGAGAGATTTCTGATTTCGGGTGTCGATGCTGGATATCCAGATGTTGATATGTTGTTATCATATGAGGTATACAGTTATGTTATGAGTTATTATAGCCGACTAGGACTGATCTAGGGGACAGTACCTGCATACCTTTTTACGAGTAGTTGCATATAAAAAGGAATTCAAAATCGAGCTATAGTCTCATTATTTCGACGTGTCTGGTATGACATTGGAATCTTTTAAATTGTAAATCTCTTGACACTATTCATTAAAACAGCTGGATGTACATCTTAAATAAGATACCTATTATATTTCATACTATCACGTCTGCTTTTATCCCGTGACATATGTATTCCACGGTTATTTTAAAGAAGAGGTTTTACATATATATTTTCGGCTGCTTATGGGCTTATACCTAGATACATGTCACTTGCATTGATACATTCTATTTTGGATTTTATGTGATGGATAGAATTACATTTATGATACATATACATATCATATATTATATTAGTGCATGATATGATAGTATTATATTTATGACCTATGTATCGTTGTGCATTTCGATTTCTATCTTGTGATATACTTTTATTCACTTAGTTGGCAACTCATCCCCATTGTGCCACAGTTTCTTGCAGCTTTTACCGCTTGGATTATCAGCGGTTTTGGGCACACATTCTTTTCGGTGATTGCTTTGGTAGGTGGGTTACTGTTGTATCGTACTCACACTTGTATATTCATATCTTCTTATATCTAGTAAAACTCCATCGACTTAGAACTGGTATATTGTGGACTTACAAACGAGACTTAGAATTATGTGTTGTGGGCGTCGTACTCATTGGAGTCGACCTTTTTATATTGTTTATTTTGTTTCGCTTCTCTTTTCTTCGCCATCATGCGTCGTATATTGTTTGTTTGGTTGCTCCGTCGTTTGGGCGTGGAAGCTAGCTCCCGTTGAGATGCTATTTTTATTGTTATATATGTATCGGGTTTTATTCAAAATTTACTAAGGAGATGCTGTCGAATTTTAAAACGTCATAAATGATTTTTTTTTTCAAACATACTTGGTTAAACTTAAATGTTTATTTTAAACTGATCCCATCTGATGACTATTTTAAACCCCGCCTTCAATATTTTCAAAAAGGTTTTAGATTCCGGATTTCGGTTTACTTAGACCGCGTCAACGTGTTTAGATGTCACGTGATTTAAGTGCCGGTCACGTGCCACATTCGGGTCGTGACACCAACGAAAGCCTAACCTGCAAAATCATCCACAAAAAATAAATCTGATAAGAATTTTGAGGGTAGAGATGGAACCTGAGAGATGCTAAGACTTCCACAATCGATCGCTATCGAATGAATAAGTGTAAGGTTTCCTTGGCTTGATTTTCATCCCTGCGAGAGGAACAACAAAATTCATCATCAAGAATCAAAAACTTAACCAAGAGATCATTGAAATATGATGAATTTTACCCCAAAACAAGTAAACCCCCAAATCTATTCCCATACTACTGCCACATCAAAATAATCTCAGAAGACCGACAGGGAAATGGAGTCCGGCCTTGCTGCTCCTTGACGTCCCCTTCTTCGCCGCCGCCGACCCTACAACAACAACAGTAGCAACACCACCAACAACAGCCGCAACAACAACACCATTAGTAGCGCAACAACACCGCCAACAACAATTTCTAGGATCGAGCAAAAAATTGAAATTAAACCAAAAAAAATTAAGATTTAACCGTTTTATACTTACCTCTTTACCGGCGACGAGCAAACTTCGACTGACGGCGAGTTTCGAGGAGCTTTGAGGGGCTAGGGCTTCGTGCCAGGTTCGGCCACGGAGGAGATGCGGTGAGGGCTTCGAAAGGGGACGGGCCACGGAGGCGACGGAGGAGGCAGCGAGCGACGGAGGGAGATTTGGCGTTCACGATGAAAATTTGGAGGGACGGGGGAGGGGAAGAAGAGGTCGATGAAAATTTGGAAGGCTTTTGGGATTTTATCTTCGGTGGGTTGTGGGGGTCACCACTTATTGAAATTGATCACGGTTAAACCAGCTACCAAAACCTTTAAACCATTATCATAAACAGGTAACTGTTAAAACCGTGACCAAAAACTCATTACCGAAACCCATATTTGTAGTAGTGCGACTTTTCTGTTTAAATTCACGAATTGAGAACATTAAAAAATATCGCTACTTACCAATAACATTTAAAGAGCAGGTTAATAAAGTTTGCTAGAAATTTTGACTGATGTATATCTAGAAAATCTCCACAACTATACCTCAAGGAGTTGATCATTCTTGAGCAGATTACTCAACATATATACATACTTGGTTACTTGTTAAGTAGTGATGTTTCAAGAGTTTGGCATCTTACGTCAACACCGCTCCTTTATCTTTATATGTTCCATCCAATAGCTGCTTGAAGCCAAAAAAACAAATGGTGATGTTGATGATAATCGATCTCTATAAATTTTTACTACTCCCATAAAATCCACATCAAAAAGGGAAAAAAATTAAATTTTCATCCCATAACTCCAATTTACTAAAGATACCTAATTCTTCATTAAAATTCTCTTCATAAAGTAAAAATTAACCATTTCTGAGCCATCAATTCCTCTCAGATCGAACTCCTCAATCTATTCATCTTCTCATCTTCATCCCTGCAATCGACTCTACATCCGTACTACAGCAGAATGTCGAAATTCGCAATCGGGAAGTCCGCCGACGCATTCCCCACCGAAAACTCGAGATTGTCCCCGATCTCTCGGCTTCGACGATATTGTGGAAGTTATAGGATGAGAGGATATCGTAGGCGCTGGGCGTGACGGCGGAGGAGGTGACGGAGGTGGCGATGAGGAGGAGGAGGGGTGAGAGTTTTGGGGCCATTGAATTGGGGGAATTAGGGTTTAGTAATACTTTTCCTACCGGTACGCTAGAATCCATGTAGACTACATGAATTTTCAGTGGATACAAGATTGGCCATGTTATCCACTATTTAGGTACTTGTATCATATACCCCATTTTGTGTCTAATAAGAATCTATGTAGCCTACGTCCACCACGCCGGCTGTAGTAAAAGCAATACCTATTAGGGTTTGGGATTTGGGGATTTTAGGAAGTAGAGAGGACATGTGCCGTAATATGGGGATCCCTTCATAAAGTAAAAATTACCCATTTCTAAGCCATCGATTCCTCTCAGATCGAACTCCTCAATCTATTCATCTTCTCATCTTCATCCCTGCAATCGACTCCGCATCCGCACTGCGGCGGAATGTCGAAATTCGCAATCCGGAAGTCCGCAGACACGTTCCCCATCGAAAACTCGAGATTGTCCCCGATCTCGCGACTTTGAGAAGTAATTACTCCTCAAATTGTGCTGGAATATTTCCCTCTTCTCAATAATCTTATCCATAAATTACAGTTGACTGTCGCCGCTGATATCGGAGTCAGAACCGACTGTCGGCGTCGAAATCGGACTCCGAAGCGACTACCGGAGTAAAAATTGAACTAGAAGTTATCAAAGCCGGAGCTTTCAAAGCAGATAATTGGAACCGAAGTTAGAGTCAAAGTCGTCATCCTCATAAACATGATCCAGTTTCTTCTCCTTGTTCTTGTGACTAAACCCCATTCATTGATAAGATTAGGGCAAGGTTTTTATGACGTTTTGATCAGGGCTCCATGATCGAATAAGTTATGGATCTTATGTTGAAATTAATGGGTGGAAAAAATCATTTTTGAAGCGGATTTTTGGCTCGGATTGATCAAAGGTAAAAATTAATGTTGAATAAGTTATCTAAAAGTTGCAAAATTAATTAATATTGATGAATTTTTTTTGATTATGATGCTCAATCTTTTCCCGTAATGGGTTTTCGAGAATCTCACCGTCCATCATTGATGGTGTGATGAATTTTGCATCTTCCCATCCATTCAACAATGGACAATGAGATTAATAGAAATGGTTTATGCAACTTCTTTACTATTATAACTACAAAACCTAAAGGTAAGAAGGGATTTGGATGGCAAATTCAACTAAGGATACTTTGTACAATACCATGCGAAAAAGAGAAATTATTATGAAAATTAAAAAGAAAGAAAAAAACCTAAACAAATTTTGGATCCCACTTAATATTAGTTTCAAAAATTGAATTTCAAAATATCTCATTGAACATAACCACCATCTCTTTATTTCCTCCAGCATTACACACAAATAACACACAAATAGAAAAGATACTAAAATAGACAGAGAAGAGAAAGAGGTGATGAAGAAAGCGAGCATAAGGATCATTTATCTCCATCTTCTAATTTTTCTATATTTTTCATGAGTTATCTGATTCCAGAATAATCTTTAAACAAGAAAAAGGTGAAGAATGGTGATAAAAGGTTGGAACTTAGTGAGAGGTATTTAATTTTAGTGATGAAACTTGGGTAATTTTTTCAAAGTTAACTTTCCTTTTGCCTCCATAGATAAAAGTAATTATTTATAACAGTTGTATTAATTTGATTGTTTATATCTGTTATTTTTACTCATCTTTGATTTTATATATCTTTGCACATTTTTTTATTTCTCTTTTAGATTTTATTAAAAAATAGTTTCTTTGATCGGAATCTATTCTTCGATTTTTTATTTATTTTCTAATTATTATTACATTTATTTTTTCTACAATTAATTCTTTAATAAATCAAAACCTTTAATACTCATGTGAATCGTACTTGCAAATACATTATAAATAATAATGAAGAGATCCAAAAACGATGAGTTTGTATGTTTTGTATAGGCGAGGAAGAAGAGAGGACACATGGCATAATATGAGGAGGCCCTGTGCTGGGGACTGATGAGTCATGGGAAGTGGCTGGAGAGTTGCTTGAATTCCACAAAAATACCATGAAGGTTGTGTTTTTTCCAACAAATACCATAGGCTTTGTAAATTGCATATTAAAAACTATAAATTTGGCTATTATATTTAGCTACATTGTTCCCATGTGTCTTCTGATATACAATACAGCACAATGACTTTCAGTTGAAAAACGATATATTATATAAAACTGACGAGAGCTGTAAATGAGCGGTATTTCTTTACAATTTCGAAGCGCGCAGATTTATGGCATCTGTTTGAAAATCACGAAGTGTGTAACATGCAACCAAATAAGGTCCAAAGCCCAAAAGAAAACAACCTAGATAAGCATAACCAGAGGCATAGTCATTAATGATTTTGTAGATCATTTCACTTTTATTTGAATACAACAACCATCTTCAACACAAACCAACTCAGATGGATACATACGGCAAACGATCCTTACAAAACCAGGTTAGACAAGATATTTTCCGGTCAAATCCTACCCCGCACGTCTACCGCTTGATCCAAGCTTATCACCTGCATTGGGTTATGGCCTGTTAATTCACAAAATGATTCAATTTTTTTTACCAAATTTTTCTGTACTGTTTAGTGTGAACTGTCAAATCAAAATTGATTGACGACTTTAATTTTTTGTCATTTTAAAATATTTTCCCTCGTCTTTTCTTCACGTGCATGTCGCGTGCTCAGAAATCATTTATGGTATCAGCATAGTCAAGGAGCATCTGCTCAGAATATGCAACAGCTGCTCCTTCAAAGGGCCCCACGCATCATTATTTACCAAATATCGTAATCACTGCTATAACAAGTTTGTAACAAAATAATTACAGGCAGTAAACGAAAAGGGCTCACATTTCACACCACTCCCCTCAGCCTAATCGGATTCGGATCCGGGTTCGGATCCCCTCCATTCACGCAATCAAACCCGCACCCGCACTGCGGGATCTCCTCGAAGCTGTCGATGTCGAAGCTGGCCGACGCGATCCCAACGGAAAAGTCGAGATCGTCGCCGTCCCTCTCGACCTCGACGATGTTGAGCCACAGCAGCAGGACCTTGACGCTGACGCCTTTGAGGTTTCGGAGCCTGTTCTGCGAGATCCGACCCGAGACCGTGGGCTTGTAGCGGAGGGAGTAGGAGCCCTCGAGGGAGAAGCTGCACGTGCCGTCGAAGTAGACGGTGAAGTCGCCGGTGGCGGCGTCGAGCTCGTATGAGGTGGCGCCCTTGGGGAGCAGCCCTGGCGGGAGATTGTACGACTTCAGGATCTCGTACGCGGAGACCGCCCGCGGCGAGGCCGGTGCCGCGGCGGAGGAGCGGCGGAGGAGAGAGAAGAGGAGGAGGAGAAGAGAGAGGATGCGAGATTTCATTTTTGGGGGCGATTTTTTTTTTTTTTTTTCGGGGTGGCGGAAGATTTGGGGATTTTAGAAATTTGTGGTGAGAGCCGTGGAGATGTATATTTGCATTGAAAATGGGATCACACGTGGTCGCATGCGGGGAAAAATAAACTGATATTTTTTGTTTGTTTCTCGTGGAAAACAAGGTGAGGATTCCGTCTCCAATTTCGCATCAAAAATTTCAGTTCTTCCAGTTCTAGGTCGAGCTTGATAGTTAAATAGGGAGTTTTAATGTAAATTGGAGTACGATAAAAAAAAATGGAAAAAAAAAAGACAACAACTAACACAGATTATTCTAGCTAGGATCATGATATTCATTAGCTTGTAAATATTTACCGAAATATCAGAGAATCAATATGTATCGGCGGGGTCTTCAACAAGTGCCAACCTGTCCGTTTAGTAATGATAAGAATATATTTTAGTGCTTAATTTGTCAAAAATAATATTAAACATCTATACGTTTATCATATATTCTTATAATTTTTTGTAGCTCATTTTCTAGATTTTGAATATGCTTCGTAAAGCCGGAGCCTTGGCTCGGGCTCGATGAAAACTCTTCGAGCTTGTGTGACAAATAAATGAGCGGAGTTTGAACAAGTTTTTAAGATCGTTTAAATAATTGAGCCAAACCGAACAACATAAACATTGACTTGTTTGGTTCGCTTAACAACCAGACCTTCGAGTATGAGCATGTATGATGCACGTAAAACAAAATTTTATTATTTTATATTCCAGTGGTATGAAGTTAGGATACCCGGAGTTTATTTTTAAGAGGAGAGGTAGAACTGATGCGAATTTTGTTTTTCAAGATGATGCCACAACAAAAAATTTGACTTCGAACGGGTATTTGACTTTGGAGATTTCTAAACTTCAAAATGTTGGCTATGAGTTAGCTGAAATCCGGCATATGTGTCTGTAAGTCGATGTACAACACCCCACGAGTTGTGAGGAGGCGGAAATATGAAAAACGATCTTGTTCTTGAAGCAAACATCGACTAACCGAAGATCTTTACTAAACGATAATTAACAACAACCATAGAAGTTCTTAGCTACTATGAAAAGAGATTATACCTAGTGAATCGTGTACTTCGTCTTTTCATTCTCTACGTCCTCCTCGGCCTCCTCTAAGTGATAGATGATCCACCCGAGAACCCTAATTCAAGCTTCACCTCCAAACTTGGGGTAACTGAGTTTCTCTAGTTGCTAATCAAAGGAACTTAGATAATATAGAGTTAGGTTATGGATTGTTTAGTCTATTCTAATCCTTGATCTCAACTCATGAGTGGTAGGATTAGAGTTTGAAGAGAGAGTGAGCTTGAGGAGAGAGAAGGTGAAGAAAATAATGATAATGATATTGTTTCTCACTTGAATATATGAAGCATAATGAATAAACAAATAAATGAATAAATGTGATTATTCATCATGCTACATTAATTCAATATGAGTGATTCACTATGTGAGTCATTAAACATTTAATAATGTATTAATGACATGATGAATCACACATAATGAGTCACAATATTATTTAATAACAATGCCACCTAAACCCTCAAGTCACCATGCTTCTAGAAGCTTCCCAGAAAATTACGAGAACGCCCTTCCTATCCGTGAAAACACGGAAAAACTTTAGACTGTATAAATCCAATATCCTGATACTAGAATCTGGCTTAAACCAAAGCCGGCTAGTAAAAACTGTCCGAACGTCGTACGTGCGTTTAAACACATATGCGTCCGAACCCTTGTCGTAAAACCGTACGACCTCTATATCGTTTCGCCTGGACTTGGGAAATCTCTGTGTGGGACTCTAAAGACTCGACTACTACGCTGGCAGTGGGTTTAACCACAGACCGCAAGCAGCACTAGCTGTACGTAACGGTCCCCAGGTAGATATCGATAAGAAGGCCGATGAGGAAACCCATCCGAACTCCTACTGAGCCTGTCCGTGACAATATCCGCGCAGTCCGGTCTGTTCGTCTAAGAATATTGCATGTATGGTCTAGGGAGGTGGTAAACGTCAGACCCCTAATAACCGTACAAGTCGTGTCGGCATGGCTTAATTACCATCCGAGAATCTACTGATCAGTCTATCAGTAATTCTCAATCAGCCCTGGCCAGGGACTTATGGTAATGACCAACCGATCACCGTGCGATATCGACTCCCTATACCGGGAGAGACGAATCCCTAACAGTCACTCGCTGCCTCCACGTGGCTCGGGACTGTGCTCAACTAAAACCTGTTTGCACGACTCCTTTGAACCGTGGTAGGGTAGTAATCAAAACACAGTGGAAACTCACACAAGACAAATGACGACCTTAAGTCAACGGACTATCTTCACACATGTCACCTGAGAACTGCTATCTGACGTTAAGTATAAATACCATCCAGTCAGTTCTCGGCGAGTCCTGTCCGGTGTACTCACACCCAGTGAGCATCTGTATACAATCTTAGGTGCACTCCACCAATGGCTGCGGGACCAATCTATCGCCCCTCCTCAGGGTCTAGATATGTATACACTAGTCTACTCCGGAGTATCGATGCCCAGTCTCGATACTCCTGCGACCAGGGACATATAAGGATGTGCCTATTGACTATCCAGCTCCCATAAGTATGACTGCCATCACAACGCCGGTAGTCAGGCAAAACACCCTATGGGCTTTATCAACATGTATATATATATGAATCTACGCAAAATATATCATATGTTAAGCTAAAGACAAACCAAATAGCGTACTATCATATTAAGCAAGACTGTCATGTACATACATATCCCTAGCATCCTATACAATGAAGGCCTCTAGGGCATATATATCCAACAATCTCCCACTTGCACTAAGGCCTATAATTGGCGCAATGAGTACCCACTGTCTGCACTAGATCCAGTTGCTGGCGTACCGCATGCCCAACATCTCAAACAGCCTCTCGAACTGGACTTGAGGTATGGCCTTGGTGAATGGATCTATCGTGTTGTCTTTTGTGTCCACTCTCCGTACCTCGATCTCCCGACGATCCACAATCTCTCTGATTAGGTGAAACCGCCTTAAGATATGCCTGGATTTCTGATGGGACCTTGGTTCCTTCGCTAATGCTACAGCCCCATTGTTATCACAATACAAAGGTATTGGATTGGCAATGGACGGAACTACCTGAAGTTCAGAGATGAACTTCCTTATCCAGACAGCCTCTTTTGCGGCTTCACTAGCAGCTATATACTTAGCCTCCATAGTTGAGTCTGCGACGGTATCCTGTTTGGAACTCTTCCAACATACCGCCCCTCTATTGAAGGTAAACACAAAACCCGAAATGGATTTAGAATCATCTTTGTCACTTTGGAAGCCGGAGTCGGTAAAAGCCTCTATCTGGAGGTTCCCATCACCGTAAATCAAGAACATCTCCTTAGTCCTTCTCAGCTACTTGAGAATGTTCTTTACCGCTATCCAATGTTTCTCACCTGGGTCAGATTGATACCTGCTTACCACACCAAGTGCGTAAGCTACATCTGGTCTTGTACATAACATCGCATACATTATAGATCCTACTGCCGAAGCGTAGGGTATAATGCCCATGCGAGCCCTCTCTTCATCAGTCTTTGGAGACATCTCTTTTGAGAGGGTGATCCCGTGACAAGCGGGCATATTACCGCTCTTGGAATCTTCCATACTAAATCTCTTTAGTATAGTGTCAATATACCTGGACTGTGAAAGTCCTAACATTCTATTAGATCCATCATGATAGATCTTAATGCCCAAAATGTAGGTTGCATCACCCAAGTCTTTCATGAAGAATTTCTGTGACAAGAAGAGTTTTACTGATTGTATCATAGGGACATCATTCCCTATCAGTAGTATGTCGTCGACGTACAAAACGAGGAAGACTACTGCTCCTTTTACAATCTTCCTATAAATACATGGTCCATCTACATTTTTGATAAAGTCAAATTCTTTGACTGTCTCATCAAAGCAGATGTTCCAACTTCGCGATGCTTGCTTTAATCCATAGATGGATTTAAGCAACTTGCACACTTTTCCGCTGCTCCCACTGTCTAAGAAATCCTCTGGTTGATCCATGTAAACACTCTCTTCTAAATGTCCATTTAGAAAAGCTGTTTTTACGTCCATCTGCCAGATTTCATAGTCATGGAAGGCAGCAATGGCAAGCAGGATTTGAATGGATTTAAGCATAGCTATAGGTGAAAAAGTTTCATCATAGTCCAATCCTGGTCTATGACGAAAACCTTTTGCAACGAGTCTAGCTTTGTAGGTTTCCACTTGTCCAAGTGCACCAATCTTCTTTTTGAAGATCCATTTGCATCCAACTGGTTTCACCCCAGGAGGAGCAACTTCTAAAGTCCATACTTTATTGGTGTACATGGATTCCATTTCGGATCTCATAGCATCCAGCCGCTTCACCGAGTCAATACCCGTGATAGCCTGCTGAAAACTAGTAGGCTCATCATCATCGATAATGCAATCCTCTCGATCCCCATCTAGAAGAAAACCATAGTATCTTTCAGGAAGATGAGAAAGCCTACTAGATCTGCGTAGTGGCGTTGGTTCGTCGGGTTCTATTGAAACCTGAGATTCCACTATGTCCTCGGCAACAGTTTGAGGTTCTGGAATTTCTTCCAGCTCTACCGCGCTCCCACTAATTTCTTTTGCAAGAAATTCGCTTTCTAAGAAGACAATGTGGCGAGCGATAAACACCTTTTGTTCTTCAGTGTGGTAGACCATGTACCCCTTGAATGTTTGGGGTATCCTACAAACTTGCACAAAACCGATCGTGCCTCGAGCTTGTCCGGACTATGCTTTTTAACATATGCCGGACATCCCCATATCTTGATATACTTGAGATATGGTCTCTTCCCGCTCCACATTTCATATGGAGTGGTAGGCACAGACTTAGTTGGAACTCTATTCAATAAGTATGCTGCTGATTCTAGAGCAAAACCCCAGAAGGAAAGTGGCAACTCAGCACTACTCATCATTGAACGCACCATATCCAATAGCGTGCAATTCCTCCTTTCTGATACACCATTATGCTGAAGTGTATAAGGCGGAGTAAGCTGAGAGAGAATTCCATTCCTTTTTAAGCATTCAAGGAAACTGGTACTTAAGTATTCTCCACCTCGATCAGATCGAAATGTCTTGATGTTTTTACCAGTTTGTTTCTCTACTTCATTTTTATACTCCTTAAACTTCTCAAAGGCCTCGGATTTATGTTTCATTAAGAACACATGTCCATACCTAGAGAAGTTATTAGTAAAAGTGATGAAGTAGGAGTGACCGCTTCTCGCATGCGTAGACATTGGACCACATACATCACTGTGTACAAGTCCCAAGAGTTCTGTGGCTCTTTCTCCGTGTCCGGTGAATGGAGATTTGGTCATTTTTCCTTTGATACATGATTGGCAAGTTGCATATGATGAATATTCAAACGGATCTAGATATCCATCTTTATGTAACTTAGTCAACCTTGTTTCGTTTATATGACCAAGTCTACAATGCCATAGGAAGACTTGATTTGAATCTGGAGCCTTTCTTTTAAGTTTGTTTTGAATATTGAAAATTCGAGGTTGATTAAGTATGCATATGCCGTTTTCCAGTGTGCCATACCCAATCAGTTCTTGATTTAGGAGAATGTTCATGACATTTCTTTCAAGCGCAAAATTATATCCTTCATTAGATAACAAAGATATTGATATAATATTACACAACATACTGGGAATACAAAAACAGCTGTACAACACCAAAATGTGCTCACCAGTGAACCCTAGGTGATATTCCCCTATTGCAATAGCATCTACATGCATTCTATTGCCCATCCGGAGAGTCATATCACATGTCCCCAGTACTCTACTATTTCTCAGATCCTGCAATGAATTACAGATGTGAGAACCAGAACCGGTATCAAGTACCCATGATGTAGAGTTTACTGAAAGACAATTTTCGATTACGAACACCCCTGAAGCAGAAGCAACAGCTTGCTTCGTGTCCTTTGCCTTGAAGGTCATACAGTCCTTCTTCCAGTGCCCTTGCTTGTGACAATAATAGCATTCGTTCTTATCCGCTTTCACCCTTCCTGCCTTGTTCGTTCCATGCACCTTCTTGACCCCACCCTTCGGTTTGGTGGCTTTCATCTTCTTCTTCCCTTTAGCTTTCGCTTTAGATTTAGAAGAGGATGATTGGCCAACATACAGAACGGGGGTCTTCTCCTGTTTCAAGGAGGTCTCTGCTACCCTCAACATGTTGAGGAGCTTTGGAAGATCAGCTTCCATTTCGTGCATGTTGAGGCTTAGCACGAACTGAGAGAAGGTGTGGGGAAGGGACTGCAAAATCAAGTCGATATACAAATCATTCTCTAGCACACATCCCAGGTTTGCGAGTTCCTCTATGAGGCTGATCATTTTCAGGACGTGCTCTCCTACAGGTGATCCTGGAGCTAACCTCATCTTGAAGAGTTTCCTTGAGGTCTCGTACCTCACGATGCAGGAGTGCTCCCCATACAATTCCTTGCAATGGAGAAAGATGGATATAATATCCATACTCTCGTGCTGTTTCTGGAGTTCATTGTTCATGGACGCCAGCACAATACACTTAGCACTCTCACAGTCTAGATCCCAGGTTTTGCGAACTTCCTTGTCCACAACTGAGTAATCTGGTCCTGGGATAAGGGGAGGAACATCGGTGGTAACATATGCTACTTTGTCATAAGTCAGTGCAATGTTGACGTTCCTTAGCCAATCTTTATAGTTCTGCCCGGTCAGTATATTTTTTCAAGCAATAGTTTTAGTCATGTCATGGTAGCTGCCAGAGAGAGAGAAAAGAAAACACTCGGCATATGCTCTTGCAAGTTTAGATTGGTTTTTAGTTTATCTAAACAGGATGGCTCCCACTGTTTCCTCAAATCCTTCTTCAAAACCTAAAAGAAGAACTAGTCAGGATTTAATCACACGTCACAATACTTGCTTAACTTTTCAGCCAGGCCGGCATTGGTACTTCGAGGGAGGTTTTCCAACGCTTTCGCGAAGTTCCTTAATTAAATAACCTCTTTTCCCTGGAGGCATAGCCCCTCTAACACCTTTCTGGACACCTACTTGGTTTATAGCATTGATTGTTAAGTGAGAAAATTTCTCGAGAGTAATCCTACTCATCAGTGGGATCGGGATCCAACTATCATTGCATGATGCCCTAGATGGAAGCCACTCTAGTCACCACACTCCAGAAGGTATGCTAAATCTGCAAGTTTTCTTTATGTTTGAAACTCCCGATATGATTTTTACCCCAAGCTCTTATGACCTTGACGTAGGCCAACAAATTATAAGACGCAAGTCAAGTTCTACCCGTCGTTGTCCTGATTAATTTAGGTACATCGTACATGCCCTTGACGTAGGCCAACAAGGCTGTACGTCTGTCCTATACTAATGCATCATCTATGCAACAAATAAGCAAACACACTGCTACCATACACTATGCCTTGACGTAGGCCAACAAGCATAGCATGAATACGATGTGTTGTCTATTTGAAACGACGGAGGGTTACGGCTGGTTTTTGGCAAAAAACCGTTAACGTAGTGAACTTGATATGATCGAAGGAACCATGATAGCCTTTATTAAAAGGAGTGGTTTAAGCTCCGCATTTAAAATTTGCTTTTTGAAGAAAACCGAGTGGTTTTGAAATTGTTCCAACGATTCAGTTTAGGTTTTATTTTCTTTGCATTAATAATAATGCGTCCCATCATTAACCTATCATTACAGATAACAACGAAAATACAACATCCTCTTATGCCATCCGCATTCGCCTCGGGGTCCCGTCATCACCCGTTAGGTTACTTAACTAACGGCAGAGCGGAGGCTGGGCTAGCGCGGGTGTAAAACATAAGTGACGTCTAAATAGCTATCATATATAGATATTGTACATTCGTCAGACGCAATAATAGGCATTCCAGATCACAGATAAACTTTATTGGATATACAAGCAATCCGCGTTTCTTTTGAGCCTGCAACGAAAGACGGATTACACAGTTGTGATGAATAGCCATTACCCCACCCCAGACCCCTACGGGTACGGCAAACTACCCGCCAAGTACCCGAAGTGAAGCGGTCTCCCTCAACAACGTGAGTAGGCCACTAAACACTTCGAAATACCCCGGTAGTTTGTGCACCCCACCTTGGGTCTATCCTAGGAGCAAAAATAGTAAAAACAAATAATACAACGGTGGTAACAACCGCAACCTGGATGTGCCCCGCAAAATAATATTACAACTTATTGCAATTACATAGAATGAATTAATACAATAACCCATTACAAAATCTCGGCTAATCATCACAACAATCCAATACAGTTCATAATCACAAACAGTTGAAACATTACAGATATGTGCAACCCCCTGCCAACCGACATACTAGCAGTTAGGGGAGGTTTACGAACACATAATACAGTTCACAGATATAATCAAATTAGCAAATATCGTATAATTTCGATCGATCAAACACATTAGATTCTACTCCAAAACTTCTCTGTAAATCTGAAACTTGAGCAGAAAATAAATCATTCCAGAAAAGACAAAACATCACAGAAGATTCACAGGGAAAAACTGGGCTGAATCGGCTCCAACTCGGCCGCGGATCCGCGGCGGATCGGTGGGATCGGCTGCGGTTCCGCGGCTCTGTGGCCGATTCAAGAGCCCATTTTTTCCAGTGTTCTTATAATTTCATGTAGGTTATTCTGGAGGTCTCTGAAAAATTTCTAGGCTTCATTTTAAAATCGACAGAAACTATGTGATATCCGTGTATTTTCCGGTTCGTTTTGCGTTCGAAATTCATACGACTTTGCAAATGAGTTAATTATTGTTTAGTGAGGCTCTGATACCACTGTAAGTCGATGTACAACACCCCATGAGTTGTGGGGAGGCGGAAATATGAAAAACAATCTTGTTCTTGAAGCAAACATCGACTAACCGAAAATCTTTACTAAACGATAATTAACAACAACCATAGAAGTTCTTAGCTACTATGAAAAGAGATTATACCTAGTGAATCGTGTCCTTCGTCTTTTCGTTCTCCACGGCCTCCTCTAAATGATAGATGATCCACCCGAGAACCCTAATCCAAGCTTCACCTCCAAACTTGAGGTAACTGAGTTTCTCTAGTTGCTAATTAAAGGAACTTAGATGATATAGAGTTAGGTTATGGATTGTTTAGTCTATTCTAATCCTTGATCTCAACTCATGAGTGGTAGGATTAGAGTTTGAAGAGAGAGTGAGCTTGAGGAGAGAGAAGGTGAAGAAGATAATGATAATGATATTGTTTCTCACTTGAATATATGAAGCATAATGAATAAACAAATAAATGAATAAATGTGATTATTCATCATGCTACATTAATTCAATATGAGTGATTCACTATGTGAGTTATTAAGCATTTAATAATGTATTAATGACATGATGAATCACACATAATGAATCACAATATCATTTAATGACAATGCCACCTAAACCCTCAAGTCACCATGCTTCTAGAAGCTTCCCAGAAAATTACGAGAACGCCCCTCCTATCCGTGAAAACACGGAAAAACTTTAGACTGTATAAATCCAATATCCTGATACTAGAATCTGGCTTAAACCAAATCCGGCTAGTAAAAACTGTCCGAACGTCGTACGTGCGTTTAAACACGTATGCGTCTGAACCCTTGTCGTAAAACCGTACGACCTCTATATCGTTTCGCCTGGAGTTGGGAAATCTCTGTGTGGGACTCTAAAGACTCGACTACTACGCTGGCAGTGGGTTTAACCACAGACCGCAAGCGGCACTAGCTGTACGTAACGGTCCCCAGGTAGATGTCGATAAGAAGGTCGATGAGGAAACCCATCCGAACTCCTACTGAGCCTGTCCGTGACAATATCCGCGCAGTCTGGTCTGTTCGTCTAAGAGTATCGCATGTATGGTCCAGGGAGGTGGTAAACGTTAGACCCCTAATAACCGTACAAGTCATGTCGGCATGGCTCAATTACCATCCGAGAATCTACTGATCAGTCTATCAGTAATTCTCAATCAGCCCTGGCCAGGGACTTATGGTAATGACCAACCGATCACCGTGCGATATCGACTCCCTATACCGGGAGAGACGAATCCCTAACAGTCACTCACTGCCTCCACGTGGCTCGGGACTGTGCCCAACTAAAACATCTTTGCACGACTCCTTTGAACCGTGGTAGGGTAGTAATCAAAGCACAGTGGGAACTCACACGAGACAAATGACGACCTTAAGTCAACGGACTATCTGCACACATGTCACCTGAGAACTGCTATCTGACGTTAGGTATAAATACCATCCAGTCAGTTCTCGGCGAGTCCTGTCCGGTGTACCACACCCAGTGAGCATCTGTATACAATCTTAGGTGCACTCCACCAATGGCTGCGGGACCAATCCATCGCCCCTCCTCAGGGTCTAAATATGTATACACTAGTCTACTCCGGAATATCGATGCCCAGTCTCGATACTTCTGCGACCAGGGACATCTAAGGATGTGCCTATTGACTATCCAGCTCCCACAAGTATAACTGCCATCACAACGCCGGTAGTCAGGCGAACATCCTATGGGCTTTATAAACATGTATATATATATATATATATATATATGAATACTACGCAAAATATATCATATGTTAAGATAAAGAAAAACCAAATAGCGTACTGTCATATTAAACAAGACTGTCATGTACATACATATTCCTAGCATCCTATACAATGAAGGCCTCTAGGGCATATATATCCAACAGTGTTATCCTCACAAATTTAGACGTTTCGATTACTTTGTTTTGATTGGAGTTTTATAAATTTCGTTTATCTCAACCGTGAAGTTTAGTAACATTATGAAATCTATATCACATATGATGTAGTTAGTATTTTAGAATTAAGTTTAAATAAATTTGTGAAACCCTCGTATCTTTTAACTCCATTACGAAATAGGGCCTCAAAAAGGTATATATAATTTTTTTAATGCTTAGTATAATTGATTTAAATTCTTTTTCATATGAATGCATATAGGCTATAAAGGACTCACATAGTTGACTATATAAATATTCTATACCGTGGAAGCCTCAAATTTAGCGACTTTCCTATGAAATACCTCTAAAGTGTTGGCATTCCGAAAACACTCCCCTCAAACAATGCTGAATTTATATTAGAAATGGGATAGGACAGAAGAAATGTTACCAACGAGCAACAGTTTAGCTTGTATGGTGCTTCCCTCTCCGGAAGAGTGTGAGGATTCGATTTCCGGTGGGGAAAGTGGCAACAATTTAACGTTTTCGGGGCAAATCGGTGGATCTCTTGGATGGGTGTATGAAGTGTGATTGTGTGTAATTTATGGGCTGTATACATTGATCATGGCTAATTTAAGGGTTGTATAGATAGGTCAGGGCCAGTTTCAAGTTTCAACAAAATAAAAAGCACAACAGGGTTATGTGAAATTTTTGGACTTCAAAAAATGTAATTATGTTTTTGTCTTGTCGTAGCACCAGAGAGAGAGAATGGAGTGATGATGTGACTTAAGAATAAAGAATGATTAAAACCAAAATCTCTCATTTTATGTTACGTGCCAAACAAGTGGATCAAGTAATCGGTGGATTAATTAGTTGTTTTATTTGACCGTAACAAAGCCCAACGGTCCGCATGCCTCTTTTTGAACAATTTCATAAGGTCCGTAAAACCTTGGAGACAACTTGAGATTTTTTTCTTAGAGCTACAGATGCCAGTCGATAAGTTTGCATCCTCAGGTAAACAAAATCTCCAACTTCAAAAGGTATAGTTCGCATCATAGAATTTCTTCATGCGCTCTTGATGATGCTCGATATTGGCAAACCCCAAGATCGTGACACGTGGTGGGTGATGTGTCCCAAGACCCAGAAGAAAGGGCCCACAGAGACCGACCAGGCCACCCTTGTACCCGACCCGCAAGCGCAAGCTGCCACTCCTCGGCCCCCCTGCAAATTGGCCTCCTCGGCCCCTTAGCTCGCCCCGAGCTGCCACAGGACCAAGACTCCTAGGCCCTTTCGGCCCTCTTGCTCGTCTCCGAGCTCCCCAGCCGAGGCCGTATTCCTAGGTCCCTCCGACCGACCAACTCCACCACTCACAGGCGTAACCGCTACTCCGAAAATCTCGCCACGCGCAGATTCTCCGCCAGCAACGTCCCACGTTCCACGCCATCACGATCCCCATTAATGGGCGATCCGCTCTTTACGCAGGCGTGACGTCAGGAGCGTAACTGCCGGCGAGATTCTCGCGCCTGCTGCTGCGTGCTGCCGCCGCTATATAAACCCCCATCACAGAGGGGTCAAGTAAGCCATCCATTACACTTTACGCCGTTACTCTGCTCGGATCTCATCACTAACTTCAGCGTCGGAAGGTCCTCAGTGGTACCAAACCACCCCGGGACTTCTTTGCAGGTACTCGGTGACAGCCTCCTCACTCCACCTTCTCCTCTCAAAACCCATTGAGACCCACACGCAACGAAGGACAATCAACCCCGTTCACCTCGAGATCAACGGAAGACAACATCTGACGGAGGCCCGAAAAGGAGCTCCATCAGTTGGCGCCGTCTGTGGGAACCAAACTCCACACAAAACAAAGTTGGCCTTCCGATCTCCATCCCCATAGCGAGCGATCACCCTGAAGATCCAGATACCAGCTGCCAACTCCCCCTCACCGGAGGTGCGGGTGAACCTCCTCCAACGACCGTCATCAACGCCCTCGCCAGCCGAATAGACTGACACCCCCTCCCTTGACAGGGTCGCACAGAGGGGGCTTGCCACGGCGGCTCGAGGGCCACCTCACCCAAGGATCTAAGCCTTCACTAAGAGGCAGCCCAGCAGCTACCCTGCTCGGCTATTCCTGGCGGGTAGCTTCCCTACCGCAACACCAGGGATCAGAAAGCCCTCCCAGAGGCAGAGATCAGAAAGTCCTCCCAGAGGCAGTCGAGCCTGAGCATCCCTCGCTCAGCTATCCCAAGCGGGCAGCTTTCTTGCCACAACGCCGGGATCAAAAAAGTCCTCCCAGAGGCAGTCGAGCCCTAGGATCCCTCGCTCGGCTATCCCCAGCGGGCAGCTTTCCTGCCACAACGCCAGGGATCAAAAAAGCCCTCTCAGAGGCAGTCGAGCCCGAGGTTCCCTCGTTCAGCTATCCCCAGCGGGCAGCTTCCCTGCCACAACGTCGGGGATCAAAAAGCCCTCTCAGAGGCAGTCGAGCCCGAGGTTCCTTCGCTCGGCTATCTTTCAGGACAAAAGCCCTCGCCAAGAGGCACGGGGCAGTAATCCTGCCCGGCCAAGGGTCCTTGGTAGGCTTCTTACAGCCCTATAGCTCTTTCCGTGCTAAGAACCAAAGTCCTCCCAGAGGCATTCGAGTCCTTGCTCGGCTATCCCCGGATGGTAGCTTCCTACCACAACCGACAGGGATCAAAGTCCTCGCCAAGAGGCACTGGGCAGTAACCCTGTTCGGTCCCCATCCTGAAGGATCAGAAAGCCCTCCCAGAGGCAGTCGAGCCCGAGGATCCCTCGCTCGGCTATCCCTGGCGGGTAGCTTCCCTACCGCAACGCCAGGGATCAGAAAGTCCTCCCAGAGGCAATCGAGCCCGAGGATCCCTCGCTCGGCTGTCCCTGGCGGGTAGCATCCCTACCACAACGCCAGGGATCAGAAAGCCCTCGCCAAGAGGCACCGAGCAGCTACCCTGCTCGGCCACCCTTCGCAGGCCTCAAACGGCCCCTCCAGTGCTGCTCGGCCATCCTTCGCAGGCCTCTCAGGGACCCTCCAGCGTCAAGGATCGAAGCCCTCGCCAAGAGGCACCGAGCAGCTACCCTGCTCGGCCATCCTTCGCAGGACTCTCAGGGCCCCTCCAGCATCAAGGATCGAAGCCCTCGCCAAGAGGAACCGAGCAGCTACCCTGCTCGGCCATCCTTCGCAGGCCTCTCAGGGACCCTCCAGCGTCAAGGATCGAAGCCCTCGCCAACAGGCACCGAGAAACTACCCTGCTCGGCCATCCTTTGCAGGCCTCTCAGGCCCCTCCAGCGTCAAGGATCAATGCCCTCGCCAAGAGGCACCGAGCAGCTACCCTGCTCGGCCATCCATCGCAGGCCTCTCAGGGACCCTCCAGCGTCAAGGATCAAAGCCCTCGCCAAGAGGCACCAAGCAGCTACCCTTCTCGGCCATCCTTCGCAGGCCTCTCAGGGCCCCTCCAGCGTCAAGGACCAATGCCCTCGCCAAGAGGCACCGAGCAGCTACCCTGCTCGGCCATCCTTCGCAGGCCTCTCTGGGACCCTCCAGCATCAAGGATCGAAGCCTTCGCCAAGAGCCATCGAGCACCTACCCTGCTCGGTCATCCTTCGCAGGCCTCTCAGGGCCCCTCCAGCGTCAAGGATCAATGCCCTCGCCAAGAGGCACCGAGCAGCTACCCTGCTCGGCCATCCTTCGCAGGCCTCTAAGGGACCCTCCAGCGTCAAGGATCAAAGCCCTCGCCAAGAGGCACCGAGCAGATACCCTGCTCGGCCAACCTTCGCCGGCCTCTCAGGGCCCCTCCAGCGTCAAGGACCAATGCCCTCGCCAAGAGGCGCCGAGCAGCTACCCTGCTCGGCCATCCTTCACAGGCCTCTCAGGGCCCCTCCAGCGTCAAGGACCAATGCCCTCGCCAAGAGGCGCCGAGCAGCTACCCTGCTCGGCCATCCTTCGCAGGCCTCTCACGGCGCTTCCCGCGTCAAGGATCAAAGCCCTCATCGTGAGGCCGCCGAGTTCCTTCCCGCCCGGCGTATCTCCAGCAGGCACCTCCTGCCCATCAGAAGCTGAGGATCTCAAGCCCTCATCATGAGGCCGCCGAGTTCCTTCCTGCTCGGCGCATCCCCAGCGGGCATCCTCCTGTCCATTAGATGCTGAGGATCTCAAGCCCTCATCGTGAGGCCGCCGAGTTCCTTCCTGCTCGGCGCATCCCCAGCGGGCATCCTCCTGCCCATCAGATGTTGAGGATCTCAAGCCCTCATCGTGAGGCTGCCGAGTTCCTTTCTGCTCGGCGCATCCCCATCGGGCATCCTCCTGCCCATCAGATGTTAAGGATCTCAAGCCCTCATCATAAGGCCACCGAGTTCCTTTATGCTCGGCGCATCCCCATCGGGCATCCTCCTGCCCATCAGATGTTGAGGATCTCAAGCCCTCATCATGAGGCCGCCGAGTTCCTTCCTGCTCGGCGCATCCCAGCGGGCATCCTCCTGCCCATCAGACGTTGATGGTCTGAAGCCCTCATCGCGAGGCCGCCGTGTTCCTTCCTGCTCGGCGCATCCCCAGCGGGCGTCCTCCTGCCCATCAGACGATGAGGATCTGAAGCCCTCTTCGCGAGGCCGCCGAGCCCCTTTCTACTCGGCGCATCCCGGCGGGTAGCTTCCTACCCAACAAAGACAGGGATCAAAGTCCTTCCAGACTCGACTATCCCTGGCTAGTAACTTCCCTACTCGCAACGCCAGGGGTCAAGGCCCTCGCCAAGATCAACTGGCGCACCTTCCATAAATGCAGAGATCTCGCCCCGATAAGCTGGAAGAAAAGAAAGCTGACAGCCCGGGGACGCGTACCGACGAAACCTTAGGAGGGAGCTTACCCCAGACGGCCCGGCAGTCCACTCTTGACCCGACCCACTAGCTGGTCGGGACAAGAGTGGGGGGCTAATGATGATGCTCGATATTGGCAATCCCCAAGATCGTGACACGTGGAGGGTGACGTGTTCCAAGACCCAGAAGAAAGGGCCCACAAAGGCCGACCAGGCCACCCTTGTACCCGACCTGCAAGCGCAAGCTGGCCCTCCTCGGGCCCCCTGCAAATTGGCCTCCTCGGCCCCTCAGCTCGCCCCGAGCTTCCACAGGACCAAGACTCCTCGGCCCTCTCGGCCCTCTTGATCGTCTCCGAGCTCCCCAGCCGAGGCCGTATTTCTCGGTCCCTCCGACCGACCAACTCCACCACTCACAGGCATAACCGCTATTCCGCAAATCTCGCCACGCGCAGATTCTCCGCCAGCAACGTCCCACGTTCCACGCCATCACGATCCCCATCAATGGGCGATCCACTCTTTACACGGGCGTGACGTCGGGAGCATAACTGCTGGCGAGATTCTCGCGCCTGCTGTTGCGTGCTGCCGCCGCTATATAAACCCCCATCACAGAGGGGTCAAGTAAGCCATCCATTACACTTTATGCCGTTACTCTGCTCGGATCTCATCACTAACTTAAGCGTCGGAGGGTCCTCGGTGGTACCAAACCACCCCGGGACTTCTTTGCAGGTACTCTGCGACAGCCTCCTCACCCCACCTTCTCCTCACAAAACTCATTGAGACCCACACGCAACGAAGGACAATCAACCCAGTTCACATCGAGATCAACGGAAGACAAAATCTGACGGAGGCCCGAAAAGGAGCTCCATCAGCTCTTGAGCCATGACTAGCTGCTCTCTTAACTCCTTAATGATTTATTCGCAGCTCTTCTGTAACACTTTGAAATTTCGTTAGAATGTTTTTCGTGATAATTAGTAATTGTGTGTGTTATTGTATATGTGTAACTTTAGGGTTTACTAATTATATTTAGTCGTGTTAACAAATTGGAAAATTTTCCTTTGTAGTATACACTTGCACACTTAGCCAATTTTATGACTTAGGACTTTTAGTGCAGCATGTTAACCATTTCTTGTGCTGCATGGTTGTATTTAATCCCCCACCCATTTTAAAACAAGTCAAAATCCCTTTTAAAATTCCAAAATTTCAATTAAATAATGAAGGCATGGTGTTAGGTGAGAAAGTTTGACCTTGGCTTGACCATTTCCTTCTCTCTTCTCTCTCTTTTCTCTCATTCTGAAAATTTCTGCAGAAAAACAATAGCTCCAGCAGCAGCAACACAATATATTCATCATCTTTTCATTTCTCTTTTGAATCCATACAAAATCCTACACTAAACCACTCGTTTCTTCACTCAAAACCATGGAAAAGTGAGCTTTTTGAGGTGTTTGGTGGTAGATCTGCTCACTTGAGGTTAAAGCTGGAACTTTTGGTTTTTCTAAGGTCTTTTGAAGGTATTAACTCATGTTAGCACTCCTTTTCCATAATTTGTAGTATTCTTTAGCAAAAATCTCATTTTTGTGCATTTTTAGTGATATTAAAGGATATTTGTGATGCTTATGTTAGATTGGGGTTTTGTTGGCTTGGTTAACTCTATTTTGTTCTATTAGAGCTATTTAGGCCAGGTTTTGGGTTCAGTTTGCACAGAAATACCATAAAGTTTCATTTTAGTGCAAAAATGTGGTTTTTAACTAGAAATAAGGCTATGTAGGATCTGCTACTACCCGAGATGTTTCAGAGTGAAATTGGAATTACTGTAGCATACACAGGGGGTATAGAGTGCACACACAAAATCTGGGAGTCCCTCCCCCTACCCAGGCCGCCGAAATAAGCATTTTGGCCGCAATTTGCGGCCAGATGGGGGTGTTTTGGGTTGGGGTTTGGACCACTGGAGTTTGTTGCGATGTGGAGTGTTTTGGTATATCTATTTTTATAATACCTGTTCTGTAGCAAAATCTGGAGTAGAATACCCTATTTCCCGTATTTTTAATCTTTCGCGACACGCGTGATACGTGTGTGTGGGTTTGGGGTTTCTGCGTATCGCGACGCGTCGGAGTGACTTCAGGCACGTAATCACATGTTTTAACGTATCGCGCACATGCGCGCTTGGTTTGCGACACGGGTTTCTAGTTGACCTTAAATGTCGTGTTTGTATGAATTTGAGCTTATGCGTGATATTCTGTGGAATTCTAGGTTCGCAGGCAAGTGCGACGGACGCCGCGAAGAAGGGGAAACAAGTTATCGGCTATACCTAGCGAGAGACTACGGTGAGTAGATTTAACATCTACGGGGATATCGCCCGCATGGCGTTCTACGTCAGGGCTGATAGGATCTTGTAGCTACATTTCCATACATTGACTGTTCATGGCTACTATTTCGTGCATACCACATTCCCTGATATATGTATATAAACTAGAAATGATAGAGCACCGCACCATTACTAACGGTTCAGGTTGCACGAGCACTATCCTGCATGCTACACACACACCGTTAGTAATTGCCATGACACTCACACTGTAGAATTTCCATGATATTCATACTTGATGCATATATCACATCGGATCATTATGTTGTAGCTCATCTTTATGTGACTTGACATGATATTCATACTTGATGCACATATCACATCACATTGACATGCATATTGGTTTGGATTACATGTGATTTATGGATTTGGGAACCGTGGCTATTTCAAATATGTAATCATTTAAAAACCCGGTTCCCTTGATATGATATTTCGGTGCATCTACCCTATATTTTCTCGGTGCTAGAGTGAGATATATATGGGATAGAGGGGGCTGACCCGGACTGACGGATGCCTGATATATATGAGATAGAGGGGGCTGACCCGGACTGACGGATGCCCGATATATATGAGATAGACGGGGTTGATCCGGACTGACGGATGCCCGATATGTATGAGAGAGAGGGCTGACCCGGACTGACGGATGCCTGATAGACATATGAGAGAGGGGGCTGACCCGGACTGACGGATGCCCGATATAGGAAGATTTGCGTGTCGATACTAGACACGAGTATTTATGATATTTGGGTGCCGATGTTGGGCACTCGTGATTCTCAGTGATGTACAGGATTTGAGGGCCGATGGGAGTGCTGGCGTCTGGGTTATTGGGATTTGGGGTGCATTGATGGACACCGATTACATATTCCACGTTGACATTCCGTGTAGATGTTATACTTCCCATGCTCAGCATTCATTATTGTATCTCATCCTGTAGTTATATTACCTGATAGAGCACTTGCATGATTATTGCACATACTGCTTATCGAGCATTGATATCATCTGTTAGCTTATGATGGAGTAGCGCAGTACGTGCATGCTCGCGATTACCTTTATATGTTATTTCTATTCACGAGTTGGCAACTCACCCCCGTTGTGCCACAGTGTTTGCAGGTTGCCCTTCGGAGTAGTCGCGGCAGGCTGCGTTTTGCATCTTTTGACACAGATACCCCCATAGTTGGTGTACTAGCTCTTTTGCTGATAGGTGGATTTTGTGCGGTATCCGTTTATCTTTCAGTTATGTATATTGTTGTATCTAGTATTCTCCATCTATAATGTATGTACTTGACTTAGAGACAGTGTGAGGACGATGATGTATATTATTTGTATTCTGGTGTCGAGCTCGTTGTGAGCCGACTGTACTTGCAGTTTATTCTATCTGTGATGTTCCCACTTGTGGATCTTGATCTTCGCTACGGCGTCGTATATTGCTATCTTGGTGATTATCTACTTAATAATTTTTGTCACTTTAATAAATACTTCCATTTAAAACTTAAACACTCTATACTTTTACTGGTTTGGTTTTCTGGGTTTTCAGTTTACTTAGCTGCGTCACGCCTGTAGACGTTACGTGGTTAAGTGCCGGTCACGGGCCAAACTTCGTGTCGTAACAAAGTTGGTATCAGAGCGTAGGTTTTACCTTTCGGAGTATTCCTAGGATGACCCTGGTATGATGGAGTAGGTAGCTGAAGCAGAGTGACCTAGCGTGCGTATGTTCTGCGGCATACTCACGACACGGTACTCCGCCAAGGCGACATTAGGACTTGTTGATTTAAATTCCTTCTTGAGTATATACATTCTTGCGATTCGATTTCCATATCCTTATCGAATCCTATTGTTCCTTTCAGCCATTATACCGCCAAAGACTACGAGGGCGCAGAGAGCGGCCGCGAGGGCCGAGATTCGAGTTGACTCGTCCGAGACGAGGACTGACCCGGATAGTACACCGGTTGTGCCCGAGCAGGCTGTTCCTGCCGTGACAGATCAGATTGCCATGTTAGGGGCTGGTGTACAGGAGATGCGCCAGACGATGGGATCCAGTATGCAGGAGATGCGCCAGATGATGGGATCTCTAGTTGAGACACTTCGAGCGCAGCGACCAGAGGTAGTTCCACCCGTTGCAGAGACCGCGGTAGTACCCACAGTACAGGCAGTTGCCCCTGCAGCTACAGAGGTTATCTCGGTATCGTTATCAGAGTTTATGAGACTGAAGCCTCCGGTCTTCACAGGCACCGATGTGGCCGAGGACCCACAGTCTTTCATTGATAGGATGGCGCGGATATGTCGTTCACTTAGATGCGCAGATGCGAGATGGGTTGAGTTCGCGAGCTTTCTCCTGGAAGGTCTCGCGCAGAAATTGTGTGAATCAATCGAGAAGGGTTGAGCAGCAGGTCTTCCTCCTATGACCTGGACAGAGTTCGTGGCGCTATTCCTTGCCCATTTTCTTCCACTGAGCGTCAGAGATGCTAGAGCACGCAGGTTCGAGTCCTTACGTCAGACTCCGGAGATGTCAGTGGCAGAGTATGACGTCCTGTTCACCGAGCTGTCAGTGTATGCTCCGTACCTAGTGGCTACTGAGGAGTTGCGAGTCAAGAGATTTGTCCGAGGCTTGCTTACACCACTGTTTCTAGCGATCAGCGCACAGCATTACGAGACATATGCAGCAGCTGTAGACGCAGCCCTATTAGTCGAAGAGCGCCTTGCTGAGACTTCGGTAGTTCCAGAGCCGAAGAGAGTTTGTGCGGATACATCAGCGTAGAGACAGCCTTTTCGGCGCCGTGATAGACGTCTTGCAGGTAGCAGAGATTCCGGGCGAGGCAGGTTGTTTAGCTCCTATCCCCAGGAGAGTCAGCGACCATCATCGGGATGTTTCCGTTGCGGGAGTTCTTATCATCGTGTACGAGATTGTCCTGAGATACCCCGGAGGGAGGCAGCAGCACCGCACGTCACACTACCACCTTCACCACCCCAGACGGCGTTGCATATTGTACCTACTGTTACTTCGCGCCAGACTCATTCACAGAGAGGTCATGGTCGCGGAGGATTTGTTCATAGAGGACGAGGTGATCGAGGCAGAGGACAGCCAGCGGCCGGCAGGGGACAGTCAGTCGCAGGTGGAGGACATGCGCGAGTTTTTGCTTTGACGCATCAGGACGCGCAGGCGTCCAATGCGGTGGTCTCAGATATCCGTCCAGTATGTTCTGTTGGTGCACACGTGTTATTCGATCCCGGATCCACGCACTCGTACGTATCCACACACTTTGTGCCGAGTTTGGGTAGAGAGTCAGGTTTGCTTGATCAGCCGCTTATTGTGACTACTCCTGTGGGAGAGTCGTTTGTCGCTAGTCACGTGTTCCGATCCTGTACCGTCCGTATTGGCGAGAGAGAGTTGCCGGTCGATTTGATCCTTCTTGAGATGTTGGACTTCGACGTTCTTTTGGGCATGGATTGGTTAGCCACGTGCTATGCTTCTGTTGACTGCCGCTAGAAGACAGTTAGATTTTGTTTTCCCGGCGAGTCGGTTTTTGTTGTGTTGGGGGACCGTGGTGCCACCCCTCACAGTGTGATTTTTTCTTTTCGCGCTGGACAGCTTTTGAGGAAGGGATGTCAGGGATTTCTTGCCTATATTTGCGATACTAGAGCTACAGAGATTCCGATGGATCAGGTTCCGGTTGTTAGCGAGTTCCCTGATGTGTTCCCTAACGATCTTCCTGGGCTACCGCCCGAGCGTAATATTTCTTTCTGTATTGATTTGGTTCCTGGCACGGGGCCTATTTCTGTACCGCCTTATCGGATGGCCCCGGCGGAACTTAGAGAATTGAAGGGTCAGTTGCAAGATTTGCTGGATAAGGGACTTATTCGACCCAGTATTTCTCCTTGGGGTACTCCAGTCCTGTTTGTCAAGAAGAAGGACGACAGTATGCGTTTGTGTATCGACTACCGCCAGCTGAACATGGTGACAGTGCAGAACAGGTATCCCTTGCCACGCATCGACGATTTGTTCGACCAGCTACAGGGGGCAGGATGCTTTTCGAGGATCGATTTGCGATCAGGCTACCATCAGCTGCGGGTTCGACAGGAGGATATTTCTAGGACAGCTTTTCGCACGTGCTACGGCCATTATGAGTTTTTGGTGATGTCGTTCGGACTCACCAACGCACCAGCAGCATTCATGGACTTGATGAACCGTATTTTCCGGCCGTATCTTGATCTGTTCATCATAGTATTCATTGACGATATCTTGGTGTACTCTCGGAGTAGAGAGGAGCACGAGCAGCACCTGCGGATTACACTGCAGACCTTGAGGAAGCATCAGCTTTTCGCCAAATTCTCCAAGTGTGCTTTCTGGCTGGATAGCGTAGACTTCTTGGAGCACGTGATTACACGAGATGGTATATGTGTAGACCTGAGGAAGATTGAGGCCGTTCGGAGTTAGCCTAGACCCATGTTCATACCATAATATTGCATTTTCTATTCCCCATTCTTATGTATTTTACAATAAAAACAGGTGCTTTTGACCCATGTCTACTACATGTTACAGGTTACAGGTTTTTGGAGCGAAAACAGTGAAAAAGACAAAAGACGATACAAAAAGGCACTTTTTACCAACAAATAAAAGGATCCTAGTCAAGCCTAGACGAAGAACAGTTCACAATCAACAAGGCAGTGCAAGGTCCAAAATGTCAAGGCAAACGGTTAAAAGACTGCTACAAGTTTTCACTGAAAGATCTGGAGAAGAATCAGAAGCTAAACAAAGAAATGAACTGAAGAAATAACCAGATCAGAGAACCCTGAAGCAGCCCAGAAAAACTTATCAGAAGACCTCATCAAAGGGCCGCAGAACCGCGGCCCAAGGCCTACCCATGCCGCGGTTCCGCGGCCGTCTTATGCCCGTACTCGGTGAAAATTTTACCAAAACATATGGCGGCTCTGAAAAGATTTCCTGAGGGTATATTTGTAATTGTAGACATGCGAATCAACTGTAACCCTAGGATTTCTATGTCCTATAAATAGAACCCAAACCCTTGTATTTTCTCATGCCTCTATTCATCAATAAAATTCTGTTTTCTTTGAAGTTTGGAGCGCATCAATCGTAAGTAGGATACTTTTCTGCTCTAGTTCTAATTTCAATTTCTGCCCTAGGTAAATTCTTTACTTGCCCTAGTTTAATTTAGTTTAGAATTTTATTAACTTGCAATAGATGTTTCTTCTCTTTAATAAAAACAAAACAAAAATTATGTCTTTCTCAATTCCCTCAATGAGCGAGTAGTTTCCTCGCTTATTGGGGTTAGGAATAGGGAAGGGTTTGAGAGATGAAGATCTCTCATCTCTTTTCTTTGCCAATCTATTATGAACATTAGGACTCCATGCATACTCTCATCTTCCGCTCCCTACGGCACTCTACCCTTGAGGTAACGGTGATCCGTAGTATAAAAGACCGGAGTTATGAGTTTTCCATGGAAGTTAGGGTAAAGGTTAAGAAAGGAAGGACAAGGATCTAGAGGAAGAACATCTTCCCAATCATCCTAATCCCCTATATTAAAATTTACCATAACCCCTAATATCAAATCTAAATTAAGGCATTGAAAAGAGGTGTAGATCTTTGTTTACCAAACTTGACCTAAACCTAATCCTAGCAAGTTTCTAATCCTAGTTTAACACAACTTCGTTTTAGATTTAATTAAAAAGACCAAACACCTTTTGGAATTAGCTCGTAAGAACTTTAAGGAAAATTAAAAAATCCCTGTGGACCGACCCGTATTCACCGGCTAGCTTCATGCGACGCCGTTCTTGATTGCGGTAAATATTTTTGATCGACAAAACTTCTCTAAATCAACCCACGTCAGTGACGGAGGTTCGCAGCTTTCTAGGGATGGCAGGCTATTACAGGCAATTCGTGCAGGACTTCTCTCGCATTGCTACACCTTTGACCGGGTTGACCCGGAAGGGAGTTCGTTTCGATTGGACGGAGGAGTGTGAGCACAGTTTTCAGCAGCTACGGGCTTTACTGACTACGACACCAGTGCTATCATTGCCTTCAGGATCAGGCAGATTTGTGGTCTACTGTGACGCTTCACGAGTGGGGCTAGGGAGCGTTTTGATGCAGCATGACAGGGTGATCGCGTATGCTTCGCGGCAATTAAAGAAACATGAACAGAATTACCCCACTCATGATTTGGAGATGGCTGCAGTGGTCTTTGCACTTAAGATCTGGCGACATTACCTGTATGGAGAGTCGTGCCAGATATTCACTGATCACAAGAGCTTAAAGTATATATTCCAGCAGCGAGACCTGAACCTTAGACAGCGCCGATGGATGGAGTTAGTGAAGGACTACGATTGTGAGATCTTGTATCACCCGGGCAAGGCGAATGTAGTGGCGGATGCTTTGAGCAGGAGGCCCGGTGGTAGTCTATCCTGTTTGAGCGCAGTACAGAGGCAGTCATCGGCAGATTGGCAGATTTTATGCGACAGCCAGGTACAGTTCGAGTTTACGCCGATCGGAGGACAGATTGCGCATGTTCGTGCACGCCCACAGTTGCTTGACCATATACATGAGGCACAACACAGTGATGACCGATGTTCAGAGATCATGGCACAGATGGGACAGGGCAGATTTTCCGAGTTCGTGATCGATGATCAGGGGATACTACGATTCGGGACTAGACTGTGCGTGCCAGATGATGAGGGATTGCGGCGCGAGATTCTTGAGGAGGCACATCGATCGGTATATAGTGTTCATCCCGGTTCCACCAAGATGTACCATGACATGAGAGGTGTTTATAGGTGGGACGGAATGAAGAGAGACATCACAGATTTTGTGTCGAGATGCCTGACTTGTCAGCAAGTCAAGGCTGAGCACCAGAGGCCCGCGGGAGAGCTACAGCCGTTACCCATTCCGGAGTGGAAATGTGAGCAGATTTCTATGGACTTCATTGTGGGTCTACCCAGGACTAGTCGAGGGTATGACTCCATCTGGATGATCGTGGATCGTTTGACGAAAGCGGCTCACTTCCTACCGGTGAAGACGACTTTCGGATTTGCTCAGTATGCCCAGATTTACATTGAAGAGATTGTACGACTACACGGAGTTCCGACATGTATCGTGTCCGACAGAGGCACCCAGTTTACCAGCCGGCTGTGGCAGAGACTTCAGGAGGCTTTGGGCACTCGCTTGAGCTTCAGCACAACATTTCATCCGCAGACCGACGGACAGTCAGAGCGGACCATTCAGACTCTCGAGGACATGCTCAGAGCGTGCGTCTTAGACTTCGGAGGTAGCTGGGATCATCATTTACCCTTAGTAGAGTTCTCCTACAACAACATCTACCAGGAGACCATTCAGATGGCACCGTTTGAGGCTCTTTATAGGAGGAGATGCAGATCGCCCACCTGTTGGACAGAGCTCAGTGAGAGCAGTATCTTAGGGCCACAAATTGTGGAGGAGACGACCGCGAAGATCCAGTTGATTCGCGATAGGATGAGAGCAGCCCAGAGTAGGCAGAGATCTTATGCGGACCGTTGTCGGCGCAGACTTGAGTTTTCTGTTGGTGATCATGTTTTCTTGAGGGTCTCCCCAATGAAAGGTGTGATGAGGTTTAGGAAGAAGGGGAAGCTTAGTCCCAGATATGTAGGCCCCTTCGAGATCCTCGAGCGTGTTGGTGCAGTTGCGTATCGGTTAGCCCTTCCGTCCAGTTTTCCAGACGTGCACCCCGTATTTCACGTTTCGATGCTCCGCAGATATCTTCACGATCCTTCGCATGCGATTCAGCACCCGACGATCCAGCTTGAGCGTGACCTTTCCTATGCAGAGCAGCCGGTGATGATCTTGGATCGACAAGTGAAGAAATTGAGATTGAAGGACATACCGTCAGTCAAGATACTTTGGCGTGGCCAGTGCGGCGAGGAGGTCACTTGGGAGACCGAAAGCGAGATGAGGAAGAGGTATCCCCATCTTTTTGAAGGTGCGTGTAGTTAGATTTTTAAATTCGGGGACCGAATTTCTTTAAGAGGGGTAGATTGTAACACTTTGAAATTTCGTTAGAATGTTTTTCGTGATAATTAGTAATTGTGCGTGTTATTGTATATGTGTAACTTTAGGGTTTACTAATTATATTTAGTCGTGTTAACAAATTGGAAAATTTTCCTTTGTAGTGTACACTTGCACACTTAGCCAATTTTATGACTTAGGACTTTTAGTGTAGCATATTAACCATTTCTTGTGTTGCATAGTTGTATTTAATCCCCCACCCATTTTAAAACAAGTCAAAATCCCTTTTAAAATTCCAAAATTTCAATTAAACAATGAAGGCATGGTGTTAGGTGAGAAAGTTTGACCTTGGCTTGACCATTTCCTTCTCTCTTCTCTCTCTTTTCTCTCATTCTGAAAATTTCTGCAGAAAAACAGCAGCTCCAGCAGCAACAACACAATATATTCATCATCTTTTCATTTCTCTTTTGAATCCATACAAAATCCTACACTAAACCACTCGTTTCTTCACTCAAAACCATGGAAAAGTGAGCTTTTTGAGGTGTTTGGTGGTAGATCTGCCCACTTGAGGTTAAAGCTGGAACTTTTGGTTTTTCTAAGGTCTTTTGAAGGTATTAACTCATGTTAGCACTCCTTTTCCATAATTTGCAGTATTCTTTAGCAAAAATCTCATTTTTATGCATTTTTAGTGATATTAAAGGATATTTGTGATGCTTATGTTAGATTGGGGTTTTGTTGGCTTGGTTAACTCTATTTTGTGCTATTAGAGCTATTTAGGCCAGGTTTTGGGTTCAGTTTGCACAGAAATACCATAAAGTTTCATTTTAGTGCAAAAAGTGTGGTTTTTAACTAGAAATAAGGCTCTGTAGGATCTGCTACTACCCGAGATGTTTCAGAGTGAAATTGGAATTACTGTAGCATACACAGGGGGTATAGAGTGCACACACAAAACCTGGGAGTCCCTCCCCCTACCCAGGCCGCCGAAATAAGCATTCTGGCCGCAATTTGCGGCCAGATGGGGGTGTTTTGGGTTGGGGTTTGGACCACTGGAGTCTGCTGCTATGTGGAGTGTTTTGGTATATCTATTTTTATAAAATCTGTTCTGTAGCAAAATCTGGAGTAGAATACCCTATTTCCCGTATTTTTAATCTTTCGCGACACGCGTGATACGTGTGTGTGGGTTTGGGGTTTTTGCGTATCGCGACGCGTCGGAGTGACTTCAGGCACGTAATCACATGTTTTAACGTATCGCGCATACGCGCGCTTGGTTTGCAACACGGGTTTCTAGTTGACCTTAAATGTCGTTTTTGTATGAATTTGAGCTTATGCGTGATATTCTATGGAATTCTAGGTTCACAGGCAAGTGCGACGGACGCCGCGAAGAAGGGGAAACAAGTCATCGGCTATACCTAGCGAGAGACTACGGTGAGTAGATTTAACATCTACGGGGATATCGCCCGCATGGCGTTCTACGTCAGGGATGATAGGATCTTGTAGCTACATTTCCATACATTGACTGTTCATGGCTACTATTTAGTGCATACCACATTCCCTGATATATGTATATAAACTAGAATTGATAGAGCACCGCACCATTACTAACGGTTCATGTTGCACGAGCACTATCCTGCATGCTACACACACACCATTTGTACTCACACTGTAGAATTTTCATGATATTCATACTTGATGCATATATCACATCGGATCATTATGTTGTAGCTCATCTTTATGTGACTTGACATGATATTCATACTTGATGCACATATCACATCACATTGACATGCATATTGGTTTGGATTACATGTGATTTCTGGATTTGGGAACCGTGGCTATTTCAAATATGTAATCATTTAAAAATCCGGTTCCCTTGATATGATATTTCGTTGCGTCTACCCTATATTTCCTCGGTGCTAGAGTGAGATATGTATGAGATAGAGGGGGCTGACCCGGACTGACGGATGCCGATAGATATGAGATAGAGGGGGCTGACCCGGACTGACGGATGCCCGATATGTATGAGAGAGAGGGCTGACCCGGACTGACGGATGCCCGATAGACATATAAGAGAGGGGGCTGACCCGGACTGACGGATGCCCGATATAGGAAGATTTGCGTGTCGATACTAGACACGAGTATTTATGATATTTGGGTGCCGATGTTGGGCACTCGTGATTCTCAGTGATGTATAGGATTTGAGGGCCGATGGGAGTGCCGGCGTCTGGGTTGTTGGGATTTGGAGTGCATTGATGGACACCGATTACATATTCCACGTTGACATTCCGTGTAGATGTTATACTTCCCATGCTCAGCATTCATTATTGTATCTCATCCTGTAGTTATATTACCTGATAGAGCACTTGCATGATTATTGCACATACTGCTTATCGAGCATTGATATCATCTGTTAGCTTATGATAGAGTAGCGCAGTACGTGCATGCTCGCGATTACCTTTATATGTTATTTCTATTCACGAGTTGGCAACTCACCCCCGTTGTGCCACAGTGTTTGCAGGTTGCCCTTCGGAGTAGTCGCGGCAGGCTGCGTTTTGCATCTTTTGACACAGATACCCCCATAGTTGGTGTACTAGCTCTTTTGCTGATAGGTGGATTTTGTGCGGTATCCGTTTATCTTTCAGTTATGTATATTGTTGTATCTAGTATTCTCCATCTACCATGTATGTACTTGACTTAGAGACAGTGTGAGGACGATGATGTATATTATTTGTATTCTGGCGTCGAGCTCGTTGTGAGCCGACTGTACTTGCAGTTTATTCTATCTGTGATGTTCCCACTTGTGGATCTTGATCTTCGCTACGGCGTCGTATATTGCTATCTTGGTGATTATCTACTTAAGAATTTTTGTCACTTTAATGAATACTTCCATTTAAAACTTAAACACTCTATACTTTTACTGGTTTGGTTTTCTGGGTTTTCGGTTCACTTAGCTGCGTCACGCCTGTAGACGTTACGTGGTTAAGTGCCGGTCACAGGCCAAACTTCGGGTCGTGACATCTTCATCTCCAAATCAATAGTTTCTACCCTTGTCGGCCCCGGCACGTATAATAATAATGTAGGCGACATCTTACCATACACCATCTCATATGGAGTCTTCTTAGTTGAGGAATGAATGCTCGTATTATTGTAGCAGTATTACACTCATCGAACCCAACGTGCCCATTCTTTCGGCCTATGACTTGTAAAACAGCGAAGGTACTTCTCGGTTGTGCGATTCACAACCTCCGTTTGATCGTCGGTTTGCGGGTGATAAGAATAACTAAAATTGAAGCTTGTTCCCTGCAAATTGAAAAGATCCTTTTCCAAAATACACTAGTAAATGTAACATATTTGTCACAGCATTCCATAAAGCTTAAAGATTTCATCATAAAATATTTGAGCAAGGGTGGCATCCGTATGAGGATGAGATATGGGAATAAAGTGACCGAACTTTGATAGCCTATCTCCTATGCACGACAAAAAGCACCTGTTTCCCCCAATCAGAGCAAGGCTCTACTGAATTTTGAAAATTCAAAATTTGAAGCAACGCTTCGGTTTCCGTGCGCAGTGCGCAATTTGCCACATGGCAGAAGCCAATTCGGCAGCGTAACGCCCGAGACGGTGCGTCCCATCAGAGCAAGGCTCTTCAGAAAACATAATTAAGACTTAACTGCGCAAATGCATGTCAGCGCGACACGTGTCTGCGCAAGCGCACATATGCGTGACACGTGTCAGCGCAGTTGCGCAATCGCAACTGCGCAAGCGCACGGATGCGCGACACGTGTCTGCGCAAGCGCACAGATGCGGGACACGTGTCTGTGCATCTGAGCAATCGCAACTGCGCAAGCGCACGGATGCACGACACGTGTCTGCGCAAGCGCACAGATGCGGGACACGTGTCTGCGCAGTTGCGCAACCGCAACTGCGCAAGCACTCAGATACGCGACACGTGTCTGCGCAGTTGCGCAAGCGCAACTGCGCAAACGCTCGGATGCGCGACACGTGTCTGCGCAGTTGCGCAACCGCAACTGCGCAAGCGCTCGGATGCGCGACACGTGTCTGCGCAGTTGCGCAACCGCAACTGCGCAAGCGCATAGATGCGTGACACGTGTCATGTGCTGGTGAGTTGCGCAGCAACTGAATGAAAATCTAAGTGAATCTTTTCTGTTCTCCTGTAAAACATGGACCCTTGGATCTCTGATCCAATGGTGGGAAAATTCCCAAAATAATTCAGGAAAGATTTTGTTAACAAATCCAACAACTTTGTGGGCACTATAAATAAGACCCCAGACCTCATTAAAAAGATATAAACTTCGGAGAAAAAAGAAAGCTCTTGAAAATTAATCAAGAACACAGAAGACAAAAAAAAGAAGAAGGTAAAATTTCTGAAGAACAGAAAATAAATAGTGCCTTGCACTTGATATGAACCCCTGGTTCTAAAGAAAAAATAAATAAATAAAAGAATAATAAATAGTGCCTTGCACTTAATATGAACCCTCGGTTCTGTAGAAAACAAGAACTTGTTTTCCTTTGATCCAAATTCAAATCAAAAGTGCCATGCACTTGTGTTCTTCAATCTGAAGATTTCTAGGGTTTCTGCAACCCCTTGTTTTGGGCCAGGCCCAAATTAAATTGAAATAATAAAAGGGCAAGGCCCTGTTTGGAAAAATTCCTGAGTTTCTGCAAACTCATTATTTAAAAGGGCCTGGCCCAAATTAAATTGCAGAACAATAAAAGGGCAAAGCCCTGTTTGTAAAAATTTCTTGAGTGCCTGCAACTCATCATTTAAAAGGGCCTGGCCCAACCCAAGAAAATTATTGAGTTTCTGAAACTCATTATTTAAAAGGGCAAGGCCCTGTTTGGAGTATTCCTGAGTTCTTGTAACTCATTAAAAGGGCCTGGCCCAAATCAGACTTGCAAAATAATGAAAGGGGCAGAGCCCTGTTTAGATCGATTCTTCTAATCGGGCAGAGCCTAAAAATAAAAATTGGACTTAACCCAATCCTGGCTGTAAGTCCTTAAATTAAATGCCTCTCCTAAATCAACTTACATCCGGTTCGAGGGTACATCTCCGAACTCCTTTGACATCCGTCGTTGTAATTCCTCAACGACGTCAAAGAGGTGACGGGTCCCACCGACCGCACATCGCTATGGACTGCGGGGTCCTTAAACTCGTGGACCGAGACGTCCTTTAAACTAATATCGGACCGAGACGTCCCTAAACTAATATCGGACCGAAACGTCCCTAAACTAAAAAAATTGGACCGAAACGTCCTTAAACTAATATTCACTCCAAAATGAGAATATCGGACCGAAACGTCCCTAAACTAATATCGGACCGAAACGTCCCTAAACTAATAATGGACCACTACGTCCCTAAACTGGCGACGGACCGCCACGTCCCTAAACTGGAATATGGACCACTACGTCTTTAAACTGGCGATGGACCACCACGTTCCTAAACTGGAAAGTGGACCACTACGTCCCTAAACTGGAACAATAGAGCCAATTGCTCTTTTGTCGGATCTAAACGGTCCCGCCTAAGTTGATCTTAACCCCAAATACGGTTAACGTGTCCTTAGACATTTAAATAAACAATAAAACTCCAAATTAACTTTGGTTCAAGGGTACATCTCTGAACTCCTCAGACGCCTGTCGTTGTAATCCCTCAACGACGTCAGAGAGGTGAAGAGTCCCGACGGCCGGATAATTAAATCAATCATGATGTTAAGTTGATCTTAGTCTAAAACAGGACTAACGTATCCTTAACAAATGTTTAAGTCGATCTTAGACGCAACGCGACTAATGCATCCTTAAACTAAAAACACCAAACCCAAATCTAAGTAAATACGGATTTGGACTAATCTACGTCCTACGGGTGACGACATCACTCAGTCTCCGTATACAATCCACGGGCAATCACAAACAAAACAAACACACACGACACGAAGTGAAATTCTGGAGAAGGAGAAAGTTGTTACCGCGATGCGGTAGCGTAATTAACTGCAGGGGCTTGCGCCTGCAGGGAAGAGCGTCCCCACAATCAAAAACCCCTCACCCTGAGGGGGAATCTGACGAAGTCTGCTACATCGGCCGCATCCGTCTAAACCTCCGATACACGGTGCCATAAATCAACTTGGCATCTTCGGAGAGATAGACGGATAAAACCAAATAGCATCTGCCCCGAACCCCAGGCCACGGACGTCCTAACGTCTCGGCCGCCGTTCGGAGGGGAACAGATTCTGGCACGCCCGGTGGGACCTCTTCCTCTTTCCACTCCACACTTCGTGTGTCGTCTTCGCGAACCAATCGCGGTTTGTTAAATGATTGCCTTCGGATTTCAAGTTGCTAAGATTTGGTCTTTTGTTTGGTACAGAACTCAAGCATTCAATGGCCACCAACTGCACCAACTGCTCGAAGTGCAACTGCAACGGACGCTCCACCTCACCTAGAGGTATAGCATATGGGCCCCAGGCGGCTTCCTTCCTGACCCTGCCGGTAGGCCAGTTGACTCAGGCCACCACCGGCTTGTTCTTCGGGACCATGATCCCACCTACAAGCTTCTCGGCGCCGATACCCACACCGGAAGCGAACAAGAAGTCGGTGTTCGACCGGCTCACTGCTACTCCGACCCCTGTCAGCGGGTCGCCTGCTACTGGACCAACAGCCTCCGTTTTCACCAGGCTGGGCCAGAACTATAAGGTGGCTGTCCCAAAGAGGGCAACGGCCGCTGCTTTGGAAGTCGTTAAAACGGCTTCTCCCATTAGAGAGTCAGTCTTCACAAGATTGACGGTTCCTACTCCTCCCCCAGCTGGTCAGAAGGCGTCGGTCTTCGATAGGCTGACATCAACAGTTACCCCACGCTCAAACAGGGGGCAACAAGAAACCATTTCAATCTCCGAGCCAATCCCGGCGGCTCGTCGTGCGCGACGTCGCCATTGGCAGAGAGTAAGGAAAGCAGGGGGCAACTCCCCCTCAGGGCTAACCCCACCTGCTCCAACGGTGGAAGTCGATGCTGCTGTTCCAACTGGGAACAGCTTCGAAATGCTGAGGAAGGTGAGAAAGAACTCCCCGGTGGCTACGTTGAAAAGGTCTCCTCCACCCAGGGAAGAAGCTCCGGAGATGAAACAGGAACAGCCCCCTCAACGGCTGTCAGCGAAAGTTTATAAAGTTTGGCGGAGGGTTCAAGACTCCGTGATTGACTCAGACCACTTCCGTCGCCAGAACAGGGCAAGGGTGGAAAAAGACAAAAACCGCCCCGCTCAACGGCAGGGGGCAACAAATGCTAGGATGCCCGCTTCAACGGCTCCTTCAACCTCAAAGGCCCATAAAAGGAAGAGGCCAGAAAAAGCTCCCATGACGCTGACAAAGTCTAAGAGCGGTGAACCTAAACGCCCCAAGTCAGGGGGCATCACAGTTCATACGGTCTATATGGCTTCGGGGAAAGAAGAAAGTCGTACTTCTACGGGTCACCGACCGCTTACCCGGTCAGTGACCAAGTCTCAGGAGCAGCAACAAAAGCTCCAGGAGATGATGACTACAATGGCTGCACTCACGGGGCCAAAAGAGAATCCCGATACGTCCTTAGATGAACGTCAAGAAGAAGAGACCGACGCCGAGTTCCTTCGCCGAATGCTCGAAAAGAGAGACCAAGAGGCTGCTGAACAAGCAGCCAATATACAGCGCATGGGCCTTCTCTTCCAGGATATGATAGGGATGATGATACAACCAGAATCCCCGACTGAAGAACCCCTATCGTCCTTGGGGATGATAGGGGAGAAACATCAAACCCTCAGCCCGTTCTATCGACGGCTAAAGAAGACACAATCTCTAAAACAAATCTGGACGAATATATAGCCCAGCAGATAAAAGTTCATCACGCGGCCGAAGCAGCCGGCCACGTTGTAAAAACGGGACGGCTATATCCGGGCTGGTATGACCAAATCAAATACCCGTCAGGTTACACAATTCCAAAGTTTCATGTCTACAAGGGGACCGGCAATCCCCATCAACATGTTGCCCAATTCAGGGCGCTTTGTGGTAACACTGGAGGCAACGACAAGCTCTTGCTGCGCCAGTTTGTTGGAAGTTTATCAGATACGGCTTTCGAGTGGTATTCCGAGCTCCCCAACGACTCCATTAAAACCTTCGCAGAGATGGAGCTGCTCTTCACCCAACTCTTTGCAAGCGCCAGCGAACGTACTCCGATGACGGCGCTGATTAACGCCAGGGTAAAGCCCGGCGAGACGTGGGTCCAGTACGCTATACGGTGGCGTAATTTATGGTCTAAATGTGAACAGCGTATAGAAGAAGCCCCTGCGGTGGGAATGTTTGTCGGAACCCTTGATCCACAAGCAACCATTTCGCAGTTTATGATGTTCTTCAAGCCAACTTCTTTCCAGGCTTTGATCGACAAATTGGCGCAGATGGACCAGATGGGCCATAAACCCCCTCTCCCGAAGCCCGACTCTCGAAACGACAAAGGAAAGGGAAAAGCTATCATCGTCGCTAATGCCCAACAGCAACCGAACGACTCGAAGCCGGTTGCTCGTCCAAATAACACGCGCCCGTACGTACCCCTTGAGGACAGGATGGGACGTGCTTACTCCTTCCCCCGTGATAAAACAAGGAGGTTATTTGAGCTGGCATTGCGCAATAGGCTTATAAATCTGCCGGATCCAAAACGTCCGTCACAACCAAGTGACGTTAACGAGCCTAATTATTGCCCTTACCATCGAGTGTTAGGACATCCAATCGAAGACTGTTACGTGTTCAAAAATTGGCTCGAAAACCAGTACCGTCAGGGCAAGTTTGCGCTATCTGACAAATGGAAGGTGAATCCTCCGCAGCCCCACACCTATAAGGGAACGAATACGCCAGGGGCAACATGCTCCGTCATTGAAGAAGCTCCCTGGGAGGTTGTATTATCAGCCAAAACGAGGAGAATGCTAAATGATCTGCAGACCTGTCCAGCGGTCAAGTGGAAGAACCCCTTGGAGCCGCAGGTTATTGAGGGGATGTTGAAACCACGTCCGACTCCGAAGGCCGATGGTGGTAGTTCAAGCGTTCATAACCAGCCGTCAAAATCTTCGAAAAAGAAGAAGAAGAAATCTAAGAAGCCCGTGAAGCCTAGCGACAAGCGCACGGACTTACAAAAGCAAATCGACGCGCTGGATGAATATAACCAAAGGGCGCGGACTCCCATTACGCTCCAAGATTTCCTTGATCACGTCTTTCAAAAAGAAGATGAGGAAGAAACTTCATCGGATGAATCCGACGAATATGTGGCAAGCTGTCATATGATCTCTCACTCGACCTCGAACGATGAAGGGACTTCTGGCACCAAAACGCCGGGGGCAAATACTGAGTCAAGGGTTCCGGAATTATCAATAGAAATGATTGACGCGTTTCTTAGTGAAGCTCGATTGAAAAGTAAAGCTGATCAAGAACGCGAGACGACGATATTCGAAACGGCCAAGCGCCAGCGACTTGAGGGAGGAGCTGAGATGATCCCACTGGAGCAAAATGCCTCCACCGCTGACAAAAGCCAATTTAAGATAAAAAAGAAGTTCGCTAAGGCTATATCGATGGGCATGAAGCTACCACCCTCAGAGGGAAAAGTTACTAACGTGGTAGAAATGCACCCCTCTTATTGCTTATATCATCAGAAAGTCTCACATTCTACTCAAGAGTGCAAAGCGTTCGATAAATGGTGGCAAGGATACGTCGCTAATCAACAACGCTTTAAACGGGAAAAGCGCAAGGTGCGTCGGGAGCAAAGAAACACGACCAAAGTGCTTGAAAGAACTGCCGGCAACTGTCACATGGTTAACACTACCAGGTCACAAGTGCCCACATTTGGGAGCGACTCTGATGAGGAACTAGAGATTGCCCCTCTCTTTAAAGAGTCAACTTCGGGAAAAGAAGAAGAACCGAAGTCTTGCGAAAATATACAGCTGCGGAATCGGACACTGCCTGAAAAGAACCTCGGACCCTCGAATAGAAAAGATAAAGGGAAAGAGAAGGTCTCTGAAGACATCACTTTGGATGACCAAGTCGCGGAAGAGTTAACCGCCAAAAATCCGCCAAAGAGGAGTAAGGTGGATTACAATGTTTTAGCGCATCTGAGGAAGCTACCCTCACAACTCAGCATCCTCGATGCCTTGTTACTATCGAAGGGGGCGAGAGACTCTTTGATTAAGGCGCTACAAGATCCGGACCAGTTCCAAGCCTTCTTGGCCGAAGAAAAGATGAAAGACGAATTGGAAGAAGTGCACACAGCCGACGTTGCTTTTGGTGATGAGGACCTTCTTCTCGGGACGTGTGAACACAATCGCCCTCTTTATGTCTCAGGATACTGCCATGACATAAAGATAGGTAAAATCTTGGTCGATAACGGATCGTCTGTCAATTTACTCAACGTACGAGTGTTAAAGAAGATTTGCATGAGTGTCCAGCACCTCGCCCGAGACAAGATCACTATCTCCGGTTTCGACTCTCAATCCTCAAAGACTCTTGGATCTGTCATATTGACGTTACGCTTCGGGTTGCTCGTCACAGACATCAAATTCCATGTTATAGATGCCAAGACGTGCTACAATGCTCTGCTCGGCCGACCATGGCTACACGAGTACAATATCATCCCTTCTACACAGCATCAGTGCATGAAGTATTCCAGGGATGGCCTCGAGTACACTGTGGCCGGAGAGTTGAATCCGTTCTCCGTGAACGAAGTTCGCAAATATGAAGATGCCAAATACTTCTTGCCGAGCTTCGAAGACACGGAAAGGTGTCACAAACCGGAGAACAAAACTAATGCCACTATCCCTGTCTTCGGCAGTGACACCGAGGAGGAGGATATAATTTATTCAGGTCCATCTCAATCTGCCAGGCCAGGACCATCCGTCCCTTCGTTGATCTTCGGTAGTGATTCAGAGGATGAAGTTCATGCTATATTCCCTGCTCGGCCTTCGATACGGATTTCCGATGATGAAGAGCGAAGTCTGCAGATAACCATGGTGCCACTCGAACATTACAAAGAACTGGATGTACTCGACACCAACAGCGTAGAAGAATTGCAGACATTCTATATCCCTCCCGGACGAAGAGGCGAGAAGGCAATCTTATTCTACCGTTCTGAAGAAAACAAAGTAGAAAAAGAAGTTTGGCATGGCGTGGATCCCACGCTCGACAGGCTTCAGCCTATCCGTCTTCCCCGATATTATACCGAAGGTTTGAAGAAACTGCTAAAACGCCAGGGGATGTCCTTCACACAGACCGTTAGAAAAGCCAAATTCTATGACAAGGTCTGGAACATTCCCAGGACCCAATGCAAACTGCCTAATGGGAAAGTAGAAACCAAAGGGCTTGGGTACATCCGGCCAAAAAAGCGGGAGCTAGTAAACAGCTGTTATGCCATGTATGACTTTGATGAAGAGGCGGACGCTCAATGGGAGGATGCTAATCCTGAGCCAACAAAAGTTCCTGATGCAAAACCGCCCAGTCCATCGTCCGAAGACCAGATGAGCAAACTTATAAGGGATGCGAGTCAAAAAGCCCGAGATGATCACGATCGTGAAATGGCAATCTATGAGAAAGCTAAGACACAGCGCCTCCTCCAACAGACAGTAAAGAACGAAGATGCCGCTCCTTGTCAACCTGCTACAAAAAAGGTTCGACGCGAGAACAAAAACAAGTCGAAAGGCAAGAGAGGCGCTCGACAACTACAAAGCAGAGCTAAGAAGCCGCGCATCCGAGAATCGAGCGTTATTGACTTAGCCCTCGGGAAGAAAATGGGTCGAGCATACTCTTTTCCTCGGAACAAAACAAGGAAAATATTCGATCTCGCTCTAAAACATCAAATGCTTACGTTGCCAGAGTCTAAACACCCTGAACAAGCAGGCGAAGTCTCCAACCCGAAGTATTGCTTTTACCATCGAGTAGTAGGGCATCCGCTTGAAGATTGCTTCACCTTTAAGAATTGGGTTGAGGACCAATACCAGCTTGGCAAATTCGCGTTGTCTGACAGTTGGAGGGTAGCGCCGCCGCAAAAGCACGAACCCGAAAATACAAGAATAAAACCAACTCCGCATTGGGATTGGCAAAAAATTCACACCTGCCATGTGATAACAATATTAAAAGAAGGGGCCGAAGACATGAACAATCTCCCTTGGTGCTTTGAAAGCGGCAGCGATGAGGTAATCTCAGAATTTCCCCCAGCTCCGAAAGAACTGGAGGACGGAATACATACCACTGCAGATAATCTCAAGAAAATTGAGTTGGGGACGGAAAATGACCCGCGACCGACATTCATCAGCGAGCTGCTATCTGAAGAAAGGGTGGCTGCATTAAAGGACGTGCTTCTGCAGCACAAAGATTGCTTCGCGTGGAACTATTCCGAAATGCCGGGACTAGATCCAGAAATTGCTGTACACAAGTTGGCGATATCCCCAGACATTAAGCCAGTCAAACAAGCGCCGAGAAGAATGCGACTCGAGCTTGAGATGAGCATCAACGCCGAAGTCAAAAAGCTGATAGATTCAGGCTTCATCCAAGAAGTCCAATACCCTGAATGGATCGCCAACATTGTCCCGGTGATGAAGAAAAATGGGAAAGTGCGCATATGCGTAGACTTCCGGGATCTCAATAAAGCCTGCCCAAAAGATGATTTTCCAGTGCCAGTCACCGAACTGATGATAGACAACACATCCACTCATGAGGTTTTCTCCTTCATGGATGGCTCATCGGGGTATAATCAAATAAAAATGCACCCTGAAGATCAGAAGCACACAGCCTTCAGGACTCCGCTTGGTATATTTTGTTATAAAGTGATGCCTTTCGGTTTGAAGAACGCCGGTGCTACTTATCAGAGGGCCATGACGAAGATCTTCGACGACCTTATACACGAAATCGTCGAATGCTATATCGACGATCTCGTGGTCAAGAGCAAATCATACGAGGAACATCTCGAGGATCTGAAGACTGTATTTCAACGCCTTCGGCAATACAACTTGAAGATGAATCCTCTTAAATGTGCGTTCGGGGTTTCCTCGGGCAAATTCCTGGGATTCGTCGTTCGGCACCGAGGTATTGAAATAGATCCGTCAAAGATCAAAGCGATCATGGAAATGCCTCCGCCGAGGACTCTCAAACAATTGCGGTCTCTCCAACTCGCGTATATACGGCGATTCATAGCCAACCTTTCAGGAAAGTGCCGTCCTTACAGCCACCTGATGAAGAAGGGAACCCCATTCGTTTGGGACCAAAAATGCCAGGGCGCGCTGGATGAGATCAAGCAATACCTGCAGAACCCTCCGGTGTTGGCTGCTCCAGTTAAGGGGAAGCCTCTTATTCTTTATACAACCGCCCTCGAAGGTTCTTTAGGCGCATTATGGGCACAAGAGAATGATCAAGGGAAAGAAAGAGCACTTTACTACTTAAGTCGAGTCCTGCTGGGGGCAGAAAGCAACTACTCTCCCATTGAAAAACACTGCCTGGCGTTGATCTTCGCAATAACAAAGCTTAGGCACTACGCGTTGGCGCACGAGGTCCGTCTGATTTCAAAAGTGGACCCTCTTAAATATCTAATGTCAAAAGCCATATTGACAGGACGACTCGCTAAATGGGCCCTGCTCTTGATAGAATTCTCGATAACGTATCAACCTCTCAAGGCAGTGAAAGGCCAGGCCATCGCCGACTTCCTCGCTGAGCATCCGATACCCGCCGATTCTCCTCTGAATTGCGATCTTCCAGACGAACATGCGTTCGATGCGATCGACAGTGATGCTATCCGATGGGAGCTTTATTTCGATGGAGCATCTTCCATGAAGAAACGTAAACAAAGTACCCCTATAATTAAATCGGGGGTAGGACTCATCTTTGTAACTCCACAAGGAGGGATAATGCGCTACGCGTTCTCCCTAACGGAGCCGAGAACAAACAACGAAGCCGAGTACGAAGCTCTGATAGCAGGCCTCGAGATCGCCATTGACATGGGAATTGAAGATCTCCTCATATACGGCGATTCCCAACTGGTCGTTAGTCAAGTAAACGGCGACTACCAAACGTGCAAACTGGAATTGGTAAGATACGGTGAAAAAGTACAGCAACTGCTAGCCCAAATTCCCTCTTACACTTTGGAAAGTATATCGCGCACGGAAAACAGCAAAGCGGACGCACTGGCCAAACTTGCTAAAGAATTGGCTGACGAGAACCTCGATGACGTTAGGATCGTGATACAAAGCCGTCGAGTGCTCGCCCCAACAGAAATATCTCCAGGATCATATAAAGAAAATGGAGCAACTGAGGAGACAACCCTGCAAATAAAAGACAGGGAAAATACCGAGGACTGGAGAGAAGTCTTTATAGACTATTTCAAGTTCCACCGAATACCTGAAGAGGCGTCCACGCGACATCAGCTCACGAAACGAGCTCTGTCTTTCGCCTTCGTCAATGATACTCTATACAAGAGGTCATTCGACTCTCTGTGGTTGAGATGCTTAGGACCTGACGAAGCGAGAAGGGTCGTCCAAGAAGTTCACGACGGACTCTGCGGTTCCCACCAAGCAGGCCCTAAGATGAAGTTGAAGATAAAGCGGATGGGCTATTACTGGCCCACGATGATGCAGGATTGCCCGGATTACGCGAGGCAATGTCATCCATGCCAAATTCATGGGGACTTCATCCATCAGCATCCCAATCCACTACATCCGACAATGGCTAGTTGGCCATTCGAAATGTGGGGAACTGACATAGTCGGTCCCATCGAACCAGCATCGTCAAAGGGACATCGTTTCATCTTGGCGACGACTGATTACTTCTCCAAATGGGCAGAGGCAGTACCATTGAGGGAAGTGAAGACGGAGAACATCCTCCATTTCTTCAAAACGCATGTCATCTACCGGTTTGGAACCCCGAGAAGAATCATCTCTGATAATGGGCCAGCCTATCGAAGTCATAAAATTAGCCGTTTTGCACAGCAGCACAATATAGACTGGAGATATTCCTCAGTTTATAACCCGCGAGCTAACGGTCTAGCTGAAGCCTTCAACAAGACCTTGACGAAGATCATAAAGAAAACAGTGTCACGAAATAAGAAAGATTGGCACGAAAGATTGCAAGAGGCTCTTTGGGCGTATCGGACTACGTTTAAAACGGCCACAAACACAACGCCATACGCGTTGGTATTCGGGACGGAAGCAGTACTCCCTCTCGAGATAGAATTACCCTCTCTACGAGTGGCAGTCCACTACGAGCTGACAGACGAAGAAAATGCTCACCTTCGGTTTGAAGAGCTTGACGCCCTTGATGAAATCCGGCTTCTAGCACAACAAAATCTGGAAGCCTATAAAGCAAAGATGACGCGCTCATATGAAAGATTGAGCCGCCCGAGGACATTCCACCAAGGCGAACTCGTGCTAGTGGTCAAAAGGCCCATGATCCCCAATCGCGCCAAGCGGGGAAAGTTTGAGCCAAACTATGAAGGACCGTATATCGTTGATAAGGTCTACCAAGGTGGGGCCTATCTACTCATGGACATGCACGGTGAAAGGCCTTTCAGGCCAATAAACGGACGCTTCCTAAAGAAATACTACGCTTAATGAGCCACAGCCTAGGTCAATGGTAGATGACGACGACTATGTCCGCTCGCTATCTTCCTAAGCTCAGGCTTTATAAGTAGTAGCCAACCCTCTCAACGGTAGACCGAAATGTCCTTAAACTAATATCAGACCGAAACGTCTTTAAACTAATACTGCAGCATCCTTGGGCTGACGAGACGAATAAAAATAAAAAAAAATAAAATAATAATAAAAATAAAAATAAAAAAAACGGTATGTCCATAAGCAAAATGGGCGCGGATGAAAACCCGAAAGGGCTCCGTGAGTAAAAACAGCAGGACTACCGGCGAGTGTTTGTGAAAACCTGAAAGGGCGCAACCTCGTTAAGAGCACTTGTAGGGTCCTCTCGACCTTGTAAGGAGAAACCACCTGCGTGAGATCCTTACGACTCACAAAGGAGCAGCACACTTAGGAATCCCCACGATTCCTAAGGAGAAAATACGCTTACGAGATCCTCACGACTCGTAAGGAGAGCTCTCTTATGGGACCCTCACGGCTCATAGGATTTGAAAGTCTTAAGTCACAGAGACCTAAACCTGTGCTTAAGCAAACCCCCGCAAACTTCCAATATTGCCCTACAAGTGGCTCAATACTGACCCTTGTATACAATCCACGGGCGCGAATAAACGTTTCCCTAACCAAGGTCCATCCATGACTGGGAATACGTTCGTATGGTAAACAACCCTTATAAATCCCCTCGATTTATGAGGAGAAAACCTTCCTGTAGGACCCTTACGACTTACAGAAGAACAAAAACACTTAGGAACCCTCACGGCTCCTAAGGAGAAAATACACCTACAAGATCCCCACGACTTATAGGGAGAAATACCTTCACGAGACCCTTACGGCTCATGAAGTCAAAAGCCTTAGCCGACGGGATCCTAACCCTGGTCGCTAAGCCTCCTTTGTTCAACAACGACAGAGGCAAATGATGATTCGCTCCTGGTAATATCCCAGTCGCAGCGGTGCTGATGCCGAAATCGGTATCCAATTTCAGATTGACGGCGAAAGCCAGTAGACCGCTCATGCATACGAAATAGCCGAAATGATAGGGCAACTTGCAATAAAAAGCAGCAAGTAAAATGTATGCATGAAAAATAGCCGAAATGATCGGGCAACTCGTAATAAAGAGCAACGAGTAAAAAACAAAATAATGAAAAGCCGAAATGTTTGGGCAATCGCGACCTTCGCGATATAAAAGCTGAAATGATAGAGCATCGCGGAAATAAAATAAAACAAAAAGAATAAGAAAAGATAAAACTTCGGCCCTACAGTTAAGATCACATCGATCTCTGTATACAATCCAAGGGCGTAAACAAAGAAGAAACCATACCTCCCCAGTGGATTCCGTCAAATGACGAAACCAAGCCTCAACGGTTCATTTCAACCGAAGAAGCCAGTGACTTCAACGAAAATCCCTCGACTCACGGATACAAACACTCCTTGACGAGAGCCTTCTGATCCGCGTCGACCCGCAGAGCCACCAGTGCCTCCGTAGGAACCCTCGACTCGTTTCAAACCCCAAGGACACAAATAATCCTTGGCGCTCGGGAAACAAATAATCCCGGCAAATCCCTCGACTCACGGATACAAACACTCCTTGACGAGAGCCTTCTGATCCGCGTCGACCCGCAGAGCTACCAGTGCCTCCGTAGGAACCCTCGACTCGTTTCAAACCCCAAGGACACAAATAATCCTTGGCGCCCGGGAAACAAATAATCCCGGCAAATTTCTCAACTCACGGATACAAATACTTCTTGACGAGAGCCTCCTGATCCGCGTCGACCCGCAGAGCCACCAGTGCCTCCGTAGGAACCCTCGACTCGTTTCAAACCCCAAGGACACAAATAATCCTTGGCGCTCGGGAAACAAATAATCCCGGCAAACTTCTCAACTCACGGATACAAACACTCCTTGACGAGAGCCTCCTGATCCGCGTCGACCCGCAGAGCCACCAGTGCCTCCGTAGGAACTATCGACTCGTTTCAGACCCCAAGGACACAAATAATCCTTGGCGCTTGGGAAACAAATAATCCCTCGCAAAACTTCTCAACTCACGGATACAAACACTCCGTGACCAGAGCTTCTATGACTCACATCTTGGGCAGTAAGGATTCAAAACTTGCTTCCTGAACAATGGGACCCTGCAAGTCAATCCTAAATGGTCTCTTGCATACTATCCACGGGCCTCACTCTCTGAAGTCGACTCTCGACAAAGAGGGAAACAACCGCTTACGAGCCTTTTCGACTCGTAAGAGGGGCAATGGGATCCTGCAAGTCAATCCTAAATGGTCTCTTGCATACTATCCACGGGTCTCACTCTCTGAAGTCGATTCTCGACAAAGAGGGAAACAACCGCTTACGAGCCCTCTCGACTCGTAAGAGGGAGAAATTCTCTTATAAGATCCTTCCGACTTATGAGAGGAAACCACACTTGGGAATCCTCACGATTCCTAAGGAGAAAATTTACCTGCGAGATCCTCTCAATCCGTGGGGAGAAGAGTCTCTATAAAACCCTCACGGCTTATAGAGTTGAAAAGTCTTAGGCGGCAGATCTGAACCTGCGGCCTAAGCCATCGTTATTTCTTAAGAAGGTCGGGATACTCGTCCCAATCGTCCGTCAATTATGGTTATTAAGGTGGCGTACTGATAATAAAAGAAAAGAAAGACTGAGAAACGACACAAGACATTACAAAATATGTATCTTTTATTCATAAAAATTGGTTGAGTACAGGATACATTGTGCTGAAGAATAAAAAAAAAATATACATATAATTTACAAAGACAAATGATACAAGGGGGATTATGGGGAAGGAAGCGTCTTGCACAGATGTAGCAATTGGTCGCATACGTCCTTCCATGCTTTCTCCTGATCAACTGCCACTGCCAGCTCCGCCTCTACTTGAGCCCGTTGTTGCGTGAAGGATGCGAGCTCTTCCCCAACAACCTGATGAGCTGCTTCTTGGCCTTGGGCATCGCGCTCAGCAGCATCAAGTTTCCGCTTCAACGCTAGCCCATTAGATATACGCTTAAGAAGACCTTCAAAGACAGCTTTCACCTCAGCAGCATTCGTCCTAACTTCGGCACGAAGGCAAGTGGTCGCGTTTGAAGATTTCTGATGCGCCTTTAGCCGTAAAGCTGCCTTCTGCTCCAAATGGCGGAGATAAGAGGTGCTTTGCTCAAGCCAAGCTATCCGTTCGGCGCTCACGGCCAAAGCCTCGGGAGAAGGGCGTGTCGACTCCAACCGATGCAGGCGAGCTTCGATCTCTCTGCAGTGGTTAACCCACGATTCGACGACGCCTTCGTTATGGAAAGTTACGAGCGCCGCCAACATTGGGTTAACGTCCACAGCGAAATCTACGGCCGAAGGAAGGGCATCCATGTTGAGCTCTTCGATGTACCCGCTCAACATACCCAGGCTCATTACAGCACCCTTTGAAGACGGGCGTCGCGAGAAAGGACCCGCCGGTGAGAGGACATGAGATTCAAAAGGAATTGGAGCTGGGACAATAGCTGCAAAAAAACGAAACATGGTCAAACAATGATTCGAAAAGTCGATGAAAGATCATATAAAAAGAGGAAAGGAATATCTGTACCAGTCGCAACGGACGTCAAAGCCGGAAGCGCCGGTGGCAGCACAAGCCCGGCGTCCCCTCCTTCGATCTGAGGCACTGCAGTCAGGAAGAAGAAAAGTAAGATACGATCCTATATTCCCTCGAAAAAGACCAAGACGGCACTCACCGGTACCCTTAGAGGGAGAAGCGAGCTCGGATGGGAAGGAGAAGTGTGGGAGCAACACCTGATATAGATGATCAAAGAGCCCTCCTGAAAAGGCACAATGGCATAGCATTAGTACAAAAGCCACATTTTTGAAAGATTAATGCATGAGTCGTGAATCCGTACCTTCCAACATCCGTGACGGCACGAGGGAAAACGGGGAAGTGACCACCGCCAAAGCAGTAGTTGACGGTGCTCCCTCAAGCAATGGAGCGTCGGCACTGACCGCACCTGCAAAGACAAGCTTGTTAGAAGAGATCACAAGATATATATAAAAAAAAATGGAAACGTTGGTGACTCGAAAATTCACCTGACGAGCTGCCAGCAGAAACTGAGGTAGTCCCTTCCTCCCCTGACGGAAGACCACCGCCTGTAGCTTCGTCACCCGACTCAAGGGGAATCGTTGTTACGCTCTCAAGCTCTGCAGGCGGCGGGGAACCATAGGCAGGAAGGGCCAAGATAGGAACATTGCCTGATTCCTGAGAAGGAGCGCCTAGCTCGTCTTCAGGAATCATGGCCACCTCACCTGCTGTTCCCTCAAGATCAGCGATTACAGCTGTCCCGTCCACCGGCACCACGAAGTCCCCAGCCTCAAGTACCTCGCCCTCTACCGCCTTCGGCTCGGCTGAGACAATCATCTCATCTGCCGCCACTTCGGGTACGGCATCAACGACTTGCTCCGCGGTAGGTTCTTCAATCTCGGCTCCAGGCCCCATGACCTCGACAAAGTTGTCCACTGTCGGTTCGGGTTCGGCGAGTACCGCGTCCTACGCTCCCTTGGGTTCGACGGTCGTTTCCCCCTCCCCCTCAGTTGGACTCGACCCTACAAAATGGAATACGTATAAGCCAACAACTCTATAATTCGTACGACGAGATTCTGAAAGAAGTACTACCTGAAGTGGATTTGTCATTGGCACTCCGAACCGCGCGCGCCACTTGCCGACGAGCAGTAGACAGAGCCACAGGGGGCTCTTCAGAAGGAATATTATCGAGAGGAATAGTGCTAGGACCCGCTCCTGCGGCCAAAGCAACTCTGCGCGCCTTAGCTTCGCGTCTAAACCGTTTCTGCTCCTCTCGAGCCGATGAGACAGATGCTACCAGGGCCTCCTTAAGGGAGGCTTCTTCGCCTGTATACAGGGATGCCTCTAGATCCTTCAAGGCATCCCTCGTCGCTCTATCAAGCTGAGGCTCTTGCAGCAGTTTCGACGAAACTGGGACTTCGGTGACGGGCTTGGGAAGGGTCCTTGCGCCGATTAATACAACCCCTGTAAAAAAAAAAACAAGAGAAGGTCAGGTCGACTATCATAAAAAGACAACAAACTTTCCTTATAAAAGAGAACGAGGTAAAACATACCGACGCTTTCTAGGGCACGCTTCTTCTCCTCCGCTTGGAAAGTCTTCAGAGAGGCAGCAACGACCTCCTCAGTAGATCCACCTGCTGAAAATGAGGCAAATATTAGCTAAAGATGATAATAAAAAGTAGGATAAAATGATAAATAAGGAGGCTGAGGGTTTCCCGACTCAGCGAGTCTGCTTAACATTGCTTCGAGCCTCGCCGATCGCTCCGAAGCTGCAATGGCGGCGGCTAGGTTGGTGTCCTCAGGGTCCACCACGAAACCCTCGTTGCTGCCGTATTCACATATAGTCTCGGCAGGATGAGCCGCGGGCTCTAAATTAAGAATCGCGTCGAGGGACAAGGTGGACTTATTCTTCTTCTTTTCACCAGCCTTAGATCCACGGAGCATCTTTGCGCTTGCCAGTTTTGGCAGTCACTTTCGGGCGGCGAGTCCCGATGTCCGCTCCTACACCCGACTCCGGCGAGGCCGCTTTAGCCGTCTTTGTCGGAGCACGGGGTACCATTGGGGCATCCACCGCAGTGGGCAGTGGCAGTCCACGCGGAGGGGCCAACACGCGTGGTCGATCAGCTCCAGCCTCTTTCGTCGGAGGGATAACCTGAACCCTGGGCTGCAATGGAGCCTTGCGATTGCCGCCGGGAGGCGCAGCCCTACGATCGACCAATAGACGTTTCTCCATTAAGATGATTGGTCCCATCGCGTGCGCGTACCAGGCCACATACGAATTGAGTATCTTGGGGGTACAGCTGGGCTCACTGATGAAAAAGTAAGAGCCTGTATTTAGCCGGATGAAGTGATGCATCGCATTCCGTACCCCCTCTGGGCCGACTGTGGGCGTTCCCAAGAAGGCTTCCAACGGAATCCCTTGGTTATAACTCGATTGCCGGGCGAATCGATGCGGGTTGTACCTCATGAAGAGGGCCGTTTCATTCTGCCTAAATACCAAGTAGCCCGGCCGAATGGAATAAAGGTGGAGGATTTCCCGAGCCTTCAACACGGAGACACCGCCCTTAAATTCATCACGCAGCGACACCACCGACTTAGTGGTCTCGGAACCTATAGTGACAACCTTATCTACAAAAGAAGTCTTCGCCCCGACTAGATGCGAACGCAAGAGCAGTCCTCTAGACTCCCGCGGAGGTGCAAACACGATGGAGGCCCCGACCAATCGTATGATTCTTGGAAGTCTGATCTCTCAAAGAATGGAGGAGTTTTGTGGGCACCAAATACTCCTCGAACATGCAGCTCCATCCAAGAAGTGAAGTAGTGCATCGGGAAGTTAGAAGGCTGTACCCCAGGCTCATTAGCGTCCGCCGCTATGCTAAGTCCGTTGTAGAGGTAAGCCAACCCGGCGATCCCCACTGATAACTGCAGACCGGCCACCATTCGATGCGCCGGGTAAAATACAGAAGACCGCATGAGGCGTGGGTGCATGGGAAGCGCGAAGCTGCACAGCCACAGACCTAAGAACCCTATGAAGAAGGTCTCCTCATCCATGCCAGGGATGGCGATCTCTGAGAAAGGAACGCTAGCAGTGCCGGGAAGGTAGAAACTCCGCTGATCAATTTCTGATGAAGGCCGGCGGTCCAGGCCGAAACCAAAAGGGTCAGCAAGTTGGGCGAACTTATCACCTCGCTCTGATAAAAATTCCGGGCGAATAAAACGAGCAATAAAGTCTGCGAAACTAACGCCCCGGTCGCCTAATTCCAAATGAAGCTCCTCGTAAATCTCCAACACCTTCACCAGACCCGGATGCTGATGCTGGATGGCGTTTTCCGGAGTTAAGTCGAATACCACCTGCTTCGTGGCAAAGACGTACTCGTCAGGAGGAAGCAGCTCCTCGTAATGCTCCCCCCTCGCCGGTAAACCTGAAAGCTCAACGAATTCCTCCAGAGAAATGGAAACCTCCCTATCCGCTGTCAGGAAAGTATGCGTGGGGATATTCCATTGTTCGATAAAAGCCTTTGTCCACCACGTTGGAGGAGTAGGATATTCGAAAAGCGAGACGTAGACGGCGGAGTATAAACCGATCTTCGTCAGGTGAGCTCTTTTCGCCGCTAAAATGTACCGAGCCCATGGCAGGTATCCAACAAGCGGTCGCGGATTCAGTCCAAGATTGTAAGCCTGTCCCCAAGGGCGTGCTTCACCCTGACAGATTCGCCTTCCCAAGATATCTATGGCCGGCGGCGGCTGCACCGGAATAGCGCCGATTGCAGGCTGGAGAAGGTCATCTGAATTCCAATTTTTTACCTCCACGGCATACTCTACCGGGGGCTTGTCCGCGTAGGGGATCGTGACTATGGGTTCGGAAGGCGAGGCGGAACTAAAACTACGGCGGCCTTGGATAATCTGGCTGTACCACCTTCCCCATAGATGAAGTCTCTTACATTCAGGATCTTGATCTTTAATCAATGCGAACACTACCCGGTCCACTGGTGCGTGTGGGAACCCTCCTTCTGAGCGAACGAAGGGAAAAGACAAGTCGTCAGACATCTTTCCTGCATAAAATATGTATATATCATTAATGGCCTGACGCTTAACATTTAATAAAAATAATATATAAAATAAAAAAAATAATAATAATAAATAAAAAGCTGGCTCCACACTATGATTCAGTGGGTAGGGGACCAAAGGGGGACCCACAAAATCAAGATGACGGCGCATCATTTGATGAGACAATCCCACCATTGAATGGGACTATCAATCAATAAAAAAGACCCCCAAGAGAATATCCTCATTGGGGGGGGACCCCTAGAGACAAGGAGAAGATCTCCTCTTTTCAGAGCAAAGCTCTGTCACAGAGTGACATTTGTCAAACTCCTGTTTCAAAAGAATAAAACTTCCTAAAAAAGAGCCTAGCTCTGTAGCAATAATAAAAATTTATAACTCCTAAGAATTAAAAATTTTGGGATCTTAAAGATCCATGGAAACTTTTAAAAGAAGTTTTCTAATTGATCTGTGAGCAGGGCTCTGTTCATGGGTTAAAACCTAAGAACAGAGTCTCTGCAAATTTTTGAGAGCAAAGCTCTGTGAATAAAAGCCCCAAAGGGGTTTCCTCTAGATCAAAGATCTATAAGAGCAAGGCTCTGTTGTAGAAACCCCAAAGGAGTTTCCTTTAGATCAAAGATCTATAAGAGCAAGGCTCTGATTAATTAAATTTAATTTAAAATTAAATTAATTTAATTCTACCTATAATGGTTCTGAAGTTCGAACTTAGAAGTTCTTAAGGGAATTGCAAGAGCAAGGCTCTGGAAGTTCTCAAATAAGAGCAAGGCTCTGAAATTCAATTTCTTGAGAATGGTAAAAATTACCAAGGACCAAGGGTCCTATTTATAGGCGCCTGCGCCTGTTCAGATGACCCCTAGATCCGACGGTCAGGATCTTGCCACCGCTGCACTCACGCGCGCGCCACGTGAGCGCAACGGTGGGGGGGCATCTGTTTCCCCCAATCAGAGCAAGGCTCTACTGAATTTTGAAAATTCAAAATTTGAAGCAACGCTTCGGTTTCCGTGCGTAGTGCGCAATTTGCCACATGGCAGAAGCCAATTCGGCAGCGTAACGCCCGAGACGGTGCGTCCCATCAGAGCAAGGCTCTTCAGAAAACATAATTAAGACTTAACTGCACAAATGCATGGCAGCGCGACACGTGTCTGCGCAAGCGCACAGATGCGTGACACGTGTCTGCGCAGTTGCGCAAGCGCACGGATGCGCGACACGTGTCTGCGCAAGCGCACAGATGCGGGACACTTGTCTGCGCATCTGAGCAATCGCAACTGCGCAAGCGCACGGATGCGCGACACGTGTCTGCGCAAGCGCACAGATGCGGGACACGTGTCTGCGCAGTTGCGCAACCGCAACTGCGCAAGCGCTCCGATGCGCGACACGTGTCTGCGCAGTTGCGCAACCGCAACTGCGCAAGCACTCAGATACGCGACACGTGTCTGCGCAGTTGCGCAAGCGCAACTGCGCAAACGCTCGGATGCGCGACACGTGTCTGCGCAGTTGCGCAACCGCAACTGCGCAAGCGCTCGGATGCGCGACACGTGTCTGCGCAGTTGCGCAACCGCAACTGCGCAAGCGCATAGATGCGTGACACGTGTCATGTGCTGGTGAGTTGCGCAGCAACTGAATGAAAATCTAAGTGAATCTTTTCTGTTCTCCTGTAAAACAGGGACCCTTGGATCTCTGATCCAATGGTGGGAAAATTCCCAAAATAATTCAGGAAAGATTTTGTTAACAAATCCAACAACTTTGTCGGCACTATAAATAAGACCCCAGACCTCATTAAAAAGATATAAACTTCGGAGAAAAAAGAAAGCTCTTGAAAGTTAATCAAGAACACAGAAGACAAAAAAAAGAAGAAGGTAAAATTTCTGAAGAACAGAAAATAAATAGTGCCTTGCACTTGATATGAACCCCTGGTTCTAAAGAAAAAAAAAATAAATAAAAGAATAATAAATAGTGCCTTGCACTTAATATGAACCCTCGGTTCTGTAGAAAACAAGAACTTGTTTTCCTTTGATCCAAATTCAAATCAAAAGTGCCATGCACTTGTGTTCTTCAATCTGAAGATTTCTAGGGTTTCTGCAACCCCTTGTTTTGGGCCAAGCCCAAATTAAATTGAAATAATAAAAGGGCAAGGCCCTGTTTGGAAAAATTCCTGAGTTTCTGCAAACTCATTATTTAAAAGGGCCTGGCCCAAATTAAATTGCAGAACAATAAAAGGGCAAAGCCCTGTTTGTAAAAATTTCTTGAGTGCCTGCAACTCATCATTTAAAAGGGCCTGGCCCAACCCAAGAAAATTATTGAGTTTCTGAAACTCATTATTTAAAAGGGCAAGGCCCTGTTTGGAGAATTCCTGAGTTCTTGTAACTCATTAAAAGGGCCTGGCCTAAATCAGACTTGCAAAATAATGAAAGGGGCAGAGCCCTGTTTAGATCGATTCTTCTAATCGGGCAGAGCCTAAAAATAAAAATTGGACTTAACCCAATCCTGGCTGTAAGTCCTTAAATTAAATGCCTCTCCTAAATCAACTTACATCCGGTTCGAGGGTACATCTCCGAACTCCTTTGACATCCGTCGTTGTAATTCCTCAACGACGTCAAAGAGGTGACGGGTCCCACCGACCGCACATCGCTATGGACTGCGGGGTCCTTAAACTCGTGGACCGAGACGTCCTTTAAACTAATATCGGACCGAGACGTCCCTAAACTAATATCGGACCGAAACGTCCCTAAACTAAAAAAATTGGACCGAAACGTCCTTAAACTAATATTCACTCCAAAATGAGAATATCGGACCGAAACGTCCCTAAACTAATATCGGACCGAAATGTCCCTAAACTAATAATGGACCACTACGTCCCTAAACTGGCGACGGACCGCCACGTCCCTAAACTGGAATATGGACCACTACGTCTTTAAACTGGCGATGGACCATCACGTTCCTAAACTGGAAAGTGGACCACTACGTCCCTAAACTGGAACAATAGAGCCAATTGCTCTTTTGTCGGATCTAAACGGTCCCGCCTAAGTTGATCTTAACCCCAAATACGGTTAACGTGTCCTTAGACATTTAAATAAACAATAAAACTCCAAATTAACTTTGGTTCAAGGGTACATCTCTGAACTCCTCAGACGCCTGTCGTTGTAATCCCTCAACGACGTCAGAGAGGTGAAGAGTCCCGACGGCCGGATAATTAAATCAATCATGATGTTAAGTTGATCTTAGTCTAAAACAGGACTAACGTATCCTTAACAAATGTTTAAGTCGATCTTAGACGCAACGCGACTAATGCATCCTTAAACTAAAAACACCAAACCCAAATCTAAGTAAATACGGATTTGGACTAATCTACGTCCTACGGGTGACGACATCACTCAGTCTCCGTATACAATCCACGGGCAATCACAAACAAAATAAACACACACGACACGAAGTGAAATTCTGGAGAAGGAGAAAGTTGTTACCGCGATGCGGTAGCGTAATTAACTGCAGGGGCTTGCGCCTGCAGGGAAGAGCGTCCCCACAATCAAAAACCCCTCACCCTGAGGGGGAATCTGACGAAGTCTGCTACATCGGCCGCATCCGTCTAAACCTTCGATACACGGTGCCATAAATCAACTTGGCATCTTCGGAGAGATAGACGGATAAAACCAAATAGCATCTGCCCCGAACCCCAGGCCACGGACGTCCTAACGTCTCGGCCGCCGTTCGGAGGGGAACAACACCGATTTTTCGTTTGATTTAGAAAGCCCTTCAACAAATTCCATCGAGATGTCCATCCATACCTGCTTAGGAATTGGAAGAGGTCGAAGAAGGCCGGCGGGATTGATGTTCTCTCCTTTATGTCTTTGGCATATGTCACAATTCTTGATAAACTCCCTGATGGTTTTCCTCATTCCCTTCCAATAAAAACTGATCGGATCCTTTGCATGGTTTTATGATATCCTTCATGAGTACCGGAATGCATCTCTTGTTGATGGTGCTCAGTACTGAAAGCTCCCCAGATCATGACACGTGGCAGATGACGTGTCACAAGGCTTACAGGAAAAGAGCAAGAACGGTACATTGAAGGAATACCCCGGGCCTTCGATCTGAGGATGTTCTCGACCTTCGATGACCTCCCAGAACACTCCTGTGCTCGTCCTATGAATAACCATTGGCTCACCTCCGATCCCTCCTGCATGCTGGGCCTCCTCAGCCCTCCCAGCTTGCCTCCGAGCTATCATAGAACCAAGCTTGCTCGGTCTCCTGCTTGCCTCCGAGCCTCCCGCCGAGCTCAGCTTCCTCGGTCTCACAGACCGACCCAGAGCACAGATCATAGGCGCTCCCGGCATGACCCCGCGAATCTCGCCATACGCGAGATATCCGCCACCCCACGATCCCGCGTCCCACGCCATCACGTTCCCCCGTTAACGGGCGTATCTCGCCATAAATGGAGGATCCCGCCATTCGCGCAGGCATGGCTCCAAGGGCGTATCGGGCAGCACAAATCTTGCACCCGCCAGCCTATGGCTGCCACTATATAAACCCCCTCTCAGACGACTCAGATAAGGCAATTCTATCTGAATAGACCGCTACTCTGCCTAAATATCTCGACTAACTTGATCGTCGGAGGGTCCACAGTGGTACAACCACCCCAGGACTTCCTTGCAGGTAGCTCGGCCTCACCCCAAACCAAGCCCACCGAGATCCACACGCTACAGGAGGAAACCCTCAAATCTAATTTCAGTCACTCATCAACGCTTGCGACAGATCAACGGAAGGCAGCATCTGAAGGAGATCAAGACCTCCATCAGTTGGCACCGTCTGTGGGAGTCGAAAATTCCACTCAACGAAAGTTGATCTTCCGACCTCGAATTCGTGGTGAGTGATCACCACGACGATCCAAGCACTAGCCGCCGCCCTCCTCACAACGGCGGCGCGGACGGATCTCCTCCTCCCCCGAACGCTGTTCATGCCCTGTCTGCACGAATCGTCAGGCTCGCATCCCTCATGGATGCCCTTGTCCGTGTCCAAACAGCTGAACGAACCCTCAGGTCACCGCTCCCCCACCTCGAGACTGGGACCTCCACAGAAGGGAAGAAGACACAGCCCACGCTGGCACGACCGAGCAGCGCCTCGCTAGTTCCGGCGGCCATAGATCCCCCGTGGCGACCAACTCAATGACCCGCTGGACGCCTCACAGCTCCATGCCGAGGTCTCATGAAAGAGCACCCCGCCCCGAGGCCCATCACGCTCATGTCCCTCCCGAGGAGGTGTTGGTTAGATCGCCTGCTTCCAAGCACGGCCGGCACGCTCTCCCTCAATAGGGTCGCGCAAACGAAACTCACCACAGTAGCTCGAGGACGACCTCGCCAGGGGACCTGAGGAACCTCATAGAACAGAATCAGAACCGTGGCCATGCGCAGGCCGTTAACAGTGGGGGCCATCATTCCGAGTATGCCGAATCCTCGGGATACCACGACCGACTCAATGCCTTCGAAAAGAAGATCGAGGGTATACATCAGGAGAGTCGCCCTTTAAGCGAGGGGGTTAAATATGTCGTCGACTCGTTCATGAAACCCTTCACCGAAGAGCTGCCCGCTGTCTGCGTCTCCTCCAGGAACAAGCCTCCAAAGGTGTCCCTCTTCGACGGAAAGTCCGACCCGAAAGACCACTTAGACGCGTTTACGGTAGGGATGAGCTTCCAGGACAACTCTGACGCCGCCCAATGTCGAGCGTTCCCTGCCACTCTTATCCGTGCGGGATGAGATTGGTTCCGAGGACTCACGCCACGCTCCATCTCTACCTTCGATAAGCTGTCCGCCCAATTCCTCGGCCATTTTATCGGGAACAGACAGCAGAAGCGGACCGTCGACCACCTTTTCACTATAAAGAGCGGGGACAGGGAATCTTTCAAAGGATACGTTACCCGCTTCTACAACGCTCTTCTTGAGGTCTCAGAGCACCGGGACGAGACGGTCATCATGGCCCTTAGGTCGGGTTTTAGGCTCAAGGAGTGACTCCGCTCCTTTACATTAGCGTAACCTAAGACCATGGCCGAGGTAAAAGCCTGGACCGAGCTAGAGATCCAGCTCGAGTCCGAGGTGGACGCAAACCTACCTCGGACCGAACAGACCGATCAAAAGAAGAGAGCCAGAGAAGAGAAAAAGAAGATTAACCGGCCAAAGCCATACTCCCCGAAGTTCCAGGAGTATATCCCATTCAACATTTTCCAGACGGAGCTGTTGGAGGAGGCGAAGGGCGAGAGATTCTTTAAACTCCTCCCGGTCAACAATAGGGCGGTCAAACGTACACGGGGCTCCTACTGCGCCTTCTACAGGTCGCAGGGACACCCCACCGAGAACTGCAAACAGCTCTGAGACTATATCGAGGAGTTAATTCGCTCGGGGCACCTGGCAAAATACTTGAGGGAGAAGCGACAAGAAGACCGAGAGCAAGAGCAACGTCCCCTTCCCGGTGAGTTGATGATCGGACAAATTTTGGTCGTATCAGCAGGGGGTGCCTGGGGCCGGCGAGACTCCTCAGACCTCAAACTGGTGCTTGTGTCATCACCATTTTGATTTGTTCGAATGCCTCCTCAGACCTCGAACTCCATTCGAAACACCCTTTCTTCAACATTTGCGTCAATGGCCCAACAACTTTTCCATAACCTTGACTTTCTATAATATCCTGTCAAGCCCAAAAATTCGTGCAAACCTTTAATTGTAGTCGGTTTAGGCCACACTCCAAAATGGCCGAAATTTTATTGGGTTCTACAGCTACTCCTTAAGAAATTACATGCCCCAAATATTTGACCTCTTCCTGCCCAATTGAGCACTTCTCTTTTTTCGTAGACAACTTGTGAGTTCTTAGGACAGTGAGAGTAGATTTAATATGCTCCAAATGCTCATTCCAAGATTTGTTATAAATTAAAATATCATCAAAAAATATCAATATAAACTTACTTAAGTATTCTTTGAAAATTTCATTCCTCAACGACCGGAAGGTGGAAGGAGCATTAGTAAACCCGAAAGGCATTACTAAAAATTGTAGTTCCCTTGGTGTATTCGAAATGACGTCTTAGGAATATCTTCATGATGCATACGAATTTGATGGTAGCCGGAGCGTAAATCTGATTTTGTGAAGAACTTTGCACCATGAAGCTCGTCCAACAACTCATCAATTACGGGAATTGGAAATTTACCTTTAATAGTATGTTGGTTTAAGGCTCTATAATCTATACCAAACAGACATGACCCGTCGTGCTTCTTTACGAGTATCACCGGAGAGGAGTACGGACTTTGGCTCGGTCGAATCACCCCCGAAACCAACATGTTAGATACGAGCCGCTCTATCTCGTTTTTCTGAAGATGCGGATAGCGGTACGACTTCACACAAACCGATTCACTGCCGTGCTTAAGAATTATTTGATGATCATGAGGTCGCGGTGGAGGTAGCCCAAGTGGTTAGGCAAATACATCACTAAAAGACTGCATGACACGGTTCAACAAAGGATCAGTCAAACCAATTTATGATTGAGCATAGGAGTTACCTTTTTCTTCTTGAACCCAGAGAGAAAATAATTGCAAAAGAACCCTTCTTTATTCTTTTTAAGCTCCTTCAGGATTTCATGTTCATCTAAAATCTTATCCTTACCGGCGATTAAACCTGTTAAATTAACTTCTCTTCCGGCCGTTGTAAACTTCATTTGGAGTTTAAACCTGTGTGATCGTAACTTTCCGTTAAAATTGAAAGGGAAGTTTTATTGGAGCGCTATTCGGCCTGCCTTATTATATGGTACAGAATGCTGGGCTCCTAAGAAGCATTATACACACAAGATGCACGTAGCGGAGATGCGCATGCTTCGTTGGATGTGCGGTAACACTAGAAAAGACAAGGTGCGAAATGAGGATATTCGTGCAAAAGTTGGTGTGGCACCCGTGGAGGAGAAGATGCGGGAAAACCGGCTTAGATGGTTTGGTCATGTGCGACGCAGACCTATGGAAGCACCGGTTCGACGAATAGATACTCTCGATATGGGTAATGGCAAAAGGGCAAAAGGGAGACCGAAGAAAACATGGATGGAGGTGATACGAAACGATATGGTTGCCAAAGGACTCAATGAAAGTATATTGTTCGATAGAAGTGAGTGGAGACAGAGGATTCATGTGCTGGACCCGGCGTGATTCTCATGTTGGTTCATGTAGCCTACCCCATATGCTTGGGATAAAAGGCTCAGTTGTTGTTGTATTGGTCCCAAAGTGTTCGGCCAATGAGCACCGAGAACTGCATCGCAACCCGCTAATGGAAGCAAATAAAACTCAATAGTAATTGGAACTCGTGCGGGGCACATAGCCCAGTGATGAGCAACAAGATCATATAGGAGGCAGACCCGGGATCGAACCCGGGATCCCCCATTTAGTGTTTCGAAGAGAGACACACGAGGAGACCCAATTTTCTGACAAGCTTGTTGTTCAAGAAATTGTGAGTACTCCCTGAGTTTATCAAAACGATGATTTGATGGTGTCCCATTAGAGCATGCATCTTCATTGTTTGTGGATTTCATGTACCCGACATGGCATGAATTGAAATCTCAGGCACTTCTTCATTGCTTTAAACAACGGCTTCATCATTATCTTCACCCACCAACTACCTTCGATAAGAAATAACTTCTTGCATCGATGTCCGGGCCCAAACTTTCCATTGCAATTAAAGCATAAACCCTTCTCTCTCTTCTCCTTGAGCTCGGCGGGGCTTTCCTTTTTGATTGGAGGAGAATTTCGATTCGTCTTAATGGATGTGCTGTATATCAGTCTCTTTGTCTCCTTTTGATATGCCTGCTTTGTAGATTGAACGCGCGCCTCATACAACCTCGCCAACCCGATTGCGGCAGAGAAATTTTCCGACTTGCGAGCTTGCACATCTGTCTTAATATTCTCCTTTAAGCTACTCACAAAGCAACCAACTTGTTGAGCCAACGTTAACTTTCTAACCCTTATTAATAATTTTTCAAACTGAGTTTGGTAATCTCTTACTGATCCAGTTTGTTGTAGCTTTGTTAAATCACCAAAGAAGTCTTGAATTGAGTTTTCACATATCTTAAATGAAGATCTTATTTAAAGACCTTCCAAGCGACGTATGGTTTCTCCTCCTCGGTTGGTTGAAACGAAAGTTAAGCATCCCCTTCTAAGTTGAAAGCTGCTAGAGGCATCTTCTCATCTATTGGAGTTTGATGAAACTCAAAAAACTGATCGGCTCTACAAATCCAACTTGTATGGTCTTCTACTCCATCGAAACGTGGAAAATCTAGCTTTACCATTTTCAGAAGGTAAGAGCCAGATGATGTGTCTCGATTTGATGTGTAATTACCATGCTCCCAACCATTACGGTTTCGATTCACAGAACTATCTCTTTTCTCCCAAACCAAGTTGCCAGAGACTTGATTGAAGCGCGTATTCATCGCTGCGAACATCTCTAGCGTTTCTTTGAGTATTCTCTCCTGACCGGCCGCTAGAGACGCCACAACCTATGCTCCTCCATGTCTGACTCTGATACTAAATTGTTATCTCCCAAACAAGTGGATCAAGTAATTGGTCAATTAATTGGTGGTTACGGAGGATGTCTGAGGAGTTTGGGTCTTACTTTTCCCTATTATGAAAGATTGAGTAAGGAGTTAAGTATGTTAAAAAAGATAATTTGGTTTGCTTAGAGGAAAAATAAGACTTCCAAGTTGGGCAATGCTAACATTAAAAAGAAAATAACTTGACATCTTTCATTAAAGCAAATTGCAGACACTATATAAACAGACTCCAACATAACCAACACAACCACCACTTCATGCTAAAATCTAACTTGTACAAAGACCCCCACTCCATCATATAGCCGGTGCATGAGAAACTGACTCCTAATTCAAGGTGTTTAATGGGCCGGGCCGTCTGTAGTCCGGCTTGGCCTGGCTCGAAAAATGGCCCGGCCTGGTAAGGCCCGAGCGCCATGTGGTGGGCTCGGGCCGGCCCGGCCAAGGCCCTGACCAGCCGTTGGCGGCACGACGGCCCGGCCCGGCCAAATTCAAATTTGGGCTTCGGGGTTTTTTTTTTGGGTGGGTCGATCAAATTCTTGGGATATTTTTTTTTAAATGGGGATGGAATTTTTAATAAAGGGGCGAAATTTGAATTAAAGCGGGGTTGTAAAATTATCTAAAACCCCCTCATTCGAAATTATACATTTCTATACCCCAAATCCAAAACTCTATAAATACCCATTTACATTTCTAATTCTTCTCACAATGCACAACAACAAAATTTTCAATCTCCCAATCACTTTAATTTCCGAGAAGTTTACTGTTAAAATTGGAATCACGCAATCTTCATTTTCGCAGTCTCAATCTTCACTTCAGTTTCACTAATTTGATTATGTTATTTGGAATCAGGGTTTTTTTGTATTGATTATATATTTTTCTTGTATATTTTTTATCATCTCTCTTTCTCTGTTACTAATATTTTTAATTAAGAATGCCAGGTTCATCTTCATAAGGTAATATAGATGTTTCATTTTCACGAAGACGTTCATTTCAAATCGATATAGATTTATAAGAGAGACGGAGATTAACCAATATACTGCAAACTAATTTTGATTCTTATTCTCCTAACTATGAATTTTCTAATTATGAGATCTCTGCTGCTTCACAAACTAATATTCCTGAAGAACTTCCTGTTCCTACCGTTCTTGAAGCAAGAGCTTCTGTCCCTAAAGATAAAAGAGCTAAAACTTCTGATATTTGGAAATATTTTATAGTACAAACAGTTACAGGTAAAGACGAACGAGAAGTTTGCATTCGTTGTCATGAAGATTTTACTTATGCCACTTCAGATGGAACTACCCACCTAAAAAGATATTTAATCAAACACGAAAAAGTTGATTTTCGGCAGACGACGCTAAATATGTCGTTTAACTGTTTAACTAATTTTTCTTATTTGCAAGATACTAACAGAAGAGAACTTGCAAGATATATCATACATGCTGATCAACCATTTAGTTTTGCAGAAAACCAAAAATTTAATAAATTGGTAAAAAATGCATATAATCCAACATTAAAAGAGTACCCAGAACAGCACTTAGAAGTGATAATTGAAAAAATATTCATAATGGTAAAACCAATTTAATTGATATTTTTGCAAATTTTAAAAGTAAAATTGCATTAACTTTTGATGTTTGGACTACATAATGGGGTATGAGTTATATTTGTGTTACTGCACATTTCATTGATAATAATTGGTTTTTACATAAAAGAATTATTGGTTTTTCAAAAATAGAGTATCTACATAGTGGAAATAATATAAGTAATTGTATTTTGATTACTGTACGTGAATATAATATTCAAAATAAAATATTTTCTGTTAGTTTTGATAATACTGCTAATAATAATTCTGCTATGGTAATTTTAAAAAATAATTTAAATTCTATTTTGAATGAAAAGTTATTTCATCAAAGATGTGCATGACATGTTTTAAATTTGATTATGCATGATGGTCTTACTATAATTGATCATCATCTAGCGAAACTTAAAATGCAATGCTATTTATTGTAAGCTCCGGATCCCGAAAACAAATTTTTAAGCAAATTTACATCCAGTTAAATTTAAAATTTAGATCTTTCAAATTCAACATTTTCAACTAGGTGGAATTCCACTTATGAGATATTGAAATGTGTTTTAAAATATCGGAAGCCCATTATTTTATTTTATGAGGAATAAATGCCCAGTAATAATTTAAAGAATTATGATTGGTTTGTTTGTGAATATGTTTTGAAATTTTTAGAGATATTTTATAATGCAAGTAAATGTTTACCTAGTGTTTATTATCCCATTACAAGCTTAGCAGTAGAACATTTATTTTATATCAGTAAGATTATTAATGAATATGTAATTGATCCTAAAAGTGCATTTGCTGGAATGTTACTTAGCATGCTTACGAAATTGAATAAATATCGGCGAAAAGTTCCTGCATTGTTTTGTTTAGCATATGTTTTTGATCTAGACTTTAAAAAGATAATTTATTTATTTATTAGATGAATACTATGAAAACTTAGGCACTAATATAGAAGATTATAAAAATATTTTAGATTCTTATTTGCATGGATTGTATGCCATGTATGATGCACAGTACAGTCAAAACAGAACTTCTTCTTTATCTTATTCTTCACAGCAAACTTCCAAAAAAGGAATATTTCAGTTTTTGCAGTAGAAAAAACAAAGAGCAACCGTTTCTACTTTTTCTAGTTATAATGAGCTTACAATGTATTTGCAAACTGATTTCAGTAATTTTCTCACTGCCGATCAAATAGATAATCTTGATATTTTGGATTGGTGGAAAACGCATGGACACATGTACCCTGTGCTTTCTTCTATGGCTCGTGATTTACTAACAACTCTGGTGTCCACAGTAGTTTCGGAGTCTGCTTTTAGTGCACGTATTGGAGATCGCAGTGTGCTAAAAAAATTGGTTCGACACAGAAGCTAGATAACAACACGTTAAGAGCATTAAAGACTCCGACACCGATGAAGAGTAAAGACCAATAGGAGCTAACCGGTTAGTTTTTTTTTATTGAATTGTATTTTTAATTTTTTTGGCAATTGTATGAGGGGTAAGCTTTACCAACTTATGTCCCGCTCAAAATATTTTTTAATTAATAAAATATTTAGGTCTACTCCGGGACATATACGAATTCGGATTAAAAAAATTTCCAATTTTTTTTCCATAAAATAAAAATTTACTTTAATTTTTTTTAAGGAAATTCAAAATTTTTAAACGGGCCGGCCCTAGTACGGCCCGACCCGGCCCGGCCCGACCCAAGGCAGGCCATGGGCTGGGCTGGTTTCGGGTTCGAGGGCTTAGGAAGCCCTGTCAACCCGGGCCCGGCCCGGCCCGAAGATCGCCCTGCCCGGCGGGCTCCGGCCCGGCCGGATAGACAACCCGAAGCCTAATCTTAATCATCCGCTAAAACACATAATAAGAAGAAATCAACAAACTAATTCGTACAATTTCTCACAACGTAACATTTTATATTGAACATTTCTTCCAAAACTGGAGAAGATGACAACGCGACTCTCTTGGGTTCTAATTATCACTGTACACATACGGTGCGAGTTAGAACAGTGAACGATGATTTGACTGAGTTTTCTATCCACAATACATTGGCGGATGCGTGTGTGGTTTGGGTCTAACTTGATCCGATGCACACCCATATATTTAACTGTCTCATCATCATAAGAAAACATAAAATTGGAGCTAATGTCACGATTTGAGATATAAGAAAATCAGTATAACAAATATCTTATTTATTACTTAACCTAGAAGTGGCTCTTTAACCAACAAATTAGAATGGAAAAATCTCCACTATTATAACCATTAAAACCAGGGGTCCCTAAATTGATTTCAATTTGATGATCCAACGTAGACCCTAATAGTGCCACGTCAGCTTTAACAATTTTCTATAACAAATGTTTAATAAATACGATAATCAACTGAACTATACAATCATTTCCACCGATCTTAAATAACTACCACAATTATTGTGGATCATTTTGAAAACAATTTACAAGTTTTCCTATCATGTAAATTTTAATCCTCTGTATTTTTTTTGAATTCAGATTGAAAAAAATTAAACATAATGTTAATATGAACACGTGTGATACTAGTAAATATATATGATTCATGCTTCAGACCCTAAAATTTCGAGATGAAATCATGTTTATTTTGTTATGCTTTACTAAGAGATGTAGCTTGTATGGTTTTAGGACCTGATTGGGAATGGAGTTGAGTTTTCTAAAATGGGGTTTCATAAAGGTAGCAAAACTTAACTCCAAAATGCTAACTTTAACCGGTTTGATCTCTATTTTGGAGTTGAGTTAACCGTAGTTCTTTCGACTTGGAAAAATATGATTCATGCTTATGATCCTAAAATTCCGAGATAAAATCATGTTATTTTGTTGTTCTTGTATAGTTTTAGGCCCTGTTTGGGAGTGGAGTTGAGTTTTCCAAAATGGGGTTTCATAAGGTTAGCAAAACTCAACTCCAAAATACTAATTTCAAGGCCTTGTTTGGGAATTAGGTTGGGCTAAAGGCATTTTATTTTTAACTGCAGTTGCGGTTTGATGGTGGTTTGCAAGCCCCAAACTCCAAAATTGAAGTTAATCTCAACTTTGATCAGATTGGAGTTGAGATAACTGCAGCTTTTGGGCTGAAATTTTGCGGTTAACTCAACTTCAAAAATGTCGTCAAAGAAGGCAAAGTTAACATTTTGGAGTTGAGGCTTCTAACTTTATGAAACCGGTTTTAGAAAATTAACTCCATGTTTCCCCAAACATGGCCTAACCAATTTGATCTCTATTTTGGAGTTAAATAAATAGCAACTCTCTATATTGAGGTTGAGATAGACTCCAATCTGATTTCGGTTTTGTAAACTTAATTTTTCCAAAACATCTCTTATAATAAAACAAGCGTTTATTTTTTAATGGAGTGTCGGAATTGAAAACCATAGTTTGCATCTTTTTATCTCCAATTAAAAATAAAATCCAGTTTTCCTCACTCCATATCCAAACAGGGCCTTAGTGTTAGGGTATTAAATGTTTTTTCCGCTCCATCGAGTTATGATTAGTGTTGAGAGAATTTATTTTTTATAGGCTCCTATAACAAAACGTCCAAAAATTTGGGGTACAACATGGTCTTTACATTGTGTATTTTTTTGTTGAAATAAATTTTTAGTATGTGCATAATGAGAATTGTATCTGAATTGCCTAATACCATACTAAATGATCCTTCCATTATATCAATACTTTCGAAATTACTATGGAAGTGGAGAAAATATATATTATTTTAACAAGAGGAGCAAATTTTCTCGAAATGTTGTCCCAAATAAAAGTATTTCAAAACCTATTAATTGGTTTGATAGTTATGACATATAACTTTAATTTACAATTAATTAAAGTAAATTCTAATGGAGGCAATAAGAATTAATGCCTGGATGGTTAGTTGCGGTTGATCAGTTGTGGTTCGTCCGATAACAAATGCGAGTGAGGGCACGCATATGCGGAGGAGCAGGTAATATGTTGGTTATATATATATAGCGTCCCGTTCTGCTCCAACTGTACACTCAATCTTTAATAAAGAAAAAAGAAAACAATGAGTAGCTCGGTTGGTATGACACTTTCCCTTCTCGGCAAAGTACAGTGTTCGATCCACAGAAAAAGAAGTGATCACAATTTAGCGCTTTCGGGGCAAATTTATAGGACTTTTACTGCGTGGGTGTTGTGTGCTTGTGTGTGTTCGGTGGGTGAGTGTGTTGCACACAATCTCTTTTATTTAAGCATGCCATTTTTAGCTTTATATCATCTAGCAAACAAAAATATCAAAATCTCTCTCTCATGTGGTTTAAAGAAAGAATCGAATAAAAATAAATTCCTTAATTATTGGAATCATCATTAAAATTCCAAAATAAAATTATCCAATAATTTTGTTGCAATCCTTTTGTTAAGAACTATTGGTATATTAAAATACCAAACCAATCGAACCGAGAAGATAGATATAAACTTTATGCGGAACCAAGAAGATAAAAATAAACTTCATACGGAGTTTTTATTGCCCTTCAGGCCCGGCTCTCTTTATTACTCTCAACTCTCTCTTTCTCTCGTCGTTAGGATCACATGTGAAAAATTTTATGAAACCTTATTTGAAAATCACAAAATCTTCAATTGAAAGAATAATATAAGGTCACTCCGCAAAAAGTTGTAGCTAGCAAAGGTTCTACTAAGCACCAACTTTTATTAACGTAAACAATAATATAAATATTTTTTTTACATATATATTATCCAATATTGTATACTAGCTGCAATATTTATAATCATGACACATAATAACCCTAGTTTGCTAGAAGGATTCAAAGAAAACACTCGAAATGTTTGAGAATTTTCATTAAAAAAAAATTAATCTCTGGAAGCCATTCTTGCCTCTTCTACATCATGCGCACCAGGTACAATAAGTCGTTGCTGCTGCTGCCGCCATTCTTCTTCGTGTGGCACAATGAAGTGCTTCGAGACCTTGGAGTTCATATAGAGCATGTAGAGAAGAAGTTGAATTGTTCCCAACACAAATCCTATGCCATTTGGTATCTGCAAGGCGTCGAGAAAACGAGTTAAATCGTTTTAATCGGTTTTATGAATATTTTTCTTGGTTCAATTTATTCTTTCATAATTAATTTTTTTTCTTTATTTGTTTGGTGAGTAAAATGGGATAAATTTTTTTAAATTAAACTAAAAAGCGGAGATCATCAACATTAATAAGAAACTTACCCCAAGAAAGATATCACTGTCTAGAAATGCATACAATGTCCAAACACCGCCGTTGAGGAAGAGAAAGAAGGACAAAAAGAAAGGCATGAACTCCACGCTCTTTGTTGTTATTACCGTTCTCTGTTGCAAAAGTTCAGGACAACACGGAGTCACATATAACAAAAAAGAAGCAAATATTAATAATGTTTTAGGAATTTAATATATTGTAATTTCTTTTTTCCTCTAAAATTTATTTGCAATCAAATAATTCAAGATATAAGCAACCATAACTTTAATGATATTCTTCTACAAATATCGATTTGTTCATGTATCCTCTTCTTGCATGTCGGAAACTTGTGCATCACATGTTAGAAATTAAATAGTAAAAGGGGACATATTTTATTTGTCTACTTTATATTTTCTTTGTTTTACATCGCCAGACCAGCCAGCTAGGTAGCAACAGAAACAATAGGGACATTGATGTGGGATGTGCGACCAAACACTGTAGTCTAAACCCATTCTCACAAGATTATTGTAAAAAATTGTAAATTGTTAGATATCAACCACAAAATTAAACTATAGGACATTATTTAGATGACATATATTAATGGTTTTGGATCCATTAAAATAAATGATTTTGATCGGAAACGTTTTATTCTGGGTCAGACTTGGTCCATTTAAAGTCTTCTATCAAAACAAGCAAATATATAATTCTATGTGTTAAGGTTACATCAACTGCACAAAATTCTGACTGCGATAAAATTAAAAAACGTTCAATTTGCAGAGACCGTAAAAATATTTTTCCGGGGTGTTTATAATTAAGATATTAATGATTTGTGATCTACATAGACTACATTCTAGCTGCTATTATGAATAGACAATTAGACAATAGAACAAGTGGTTGGTATATTATAAACCGACCAACACTGAAAGCAGCACATGCTTAATTTCATTGGTAAAATGCCACTTGAATGACTTAAAGGGTCCTTTGTAGCAAGAGGAAAGTGACACATAAAGCATAATTAACAAATGACACCAATTTCTTCTTTAGGAATAAGATGACAACTATTTATTTTCTTATTAAGGGACTCCGACTAATTTTATCAAATTGCTAGCGAAAATTAGAATTTTTTTTTGTGGGTGTGTGGGTGGGGGGCACTAGCCCCGGCGCTTGAGGTTCTGTCAAGTAAGAACCTGTTGTCAAGTAAGAAACCTTTCTATGAAAAAACCCTTGTTCGAGTTCTTCCTTGTCTAAGTGACGCTCATAAATAGTAAAGTTTCCCTTCCTTACAGATTTGAGTTGTTGAACAAAATTTTTCTTCTTCAATTTAAGTGCCAAAGTTGATTTGATTTGAATGTGGCCCCTTGCTGTTTTCGTAGGCGACTTTTTCCGGAACGCAGTCCGGGATAACTGTGACGGTCTATATTTAAATTGTCATTTCGAAATGTCCGCTTCAACCGCTGTTTCACCTCAAAAGGGGATACTCCACCAGTATATATCAAAAATCTTTGTGGGACCCACACAATCATAACCTTAATAATGCACATCACATCTTTGTCCCAATACCATATATAATTCTCTTGTAGGATCCATGGACCATAAAAGTGTGTGCAAAATATAGCAAACATGTGGCATAGTGAGAACCTCTCAATGCCAATGATTTTTTGAACTAAGTTTATTGATCTTTTGATATATATATATATATATATATATATATATATGTTACTTTATTGAGCATGAAGATGAAGATATTTGGAAATTGTAAAAATGTTTCGGTTGAACCATAGGATCCTTTATTCTAGCCTCTCTTTTTTTCCCCTGCTGTGATGCATCCAAAACTTGTATTCTCGTCATGACCATAAACAGACATGTCTTTTCTTTTCTTACACTTATGTCGGTCATCGGATCTGTAGATCCAACGGTAAAGAACAGACGGGAGAATTCAACATTTTTATTAATGTAAAATTTCTTTTAATTAGATTAATATCTTGAATGAGACATGTGGAGGCTTGCTATAACATTTGGAATACCCTAGAGATCTGGATCAAATAGTATTTTATGATTGTGGCATGGCCTATTTTATATGGGGACTCAAAACAAAAGCGGACTCGTGGAGCAATAATTAATTTTAATTTATCTACTATAGTAGGCCTTGGATCTAAACCATATATATCTATTAACCAAACAAAAAGAATTGAGCATACAATTATACATGTACCTCATGATCAATGTTTAAATTTTCAGGGAAACATGAACCAAAACAAGAGAGATACATAGATATATTTTTCAAGAAAATGAACAAGGGATAAACATTTCCTTTTTCGGAACAAATTAACGTACCATGGCAGCAAGAGGTGAGCCATACATGGATAAACTGAAGCATGTACATATAGATCCAACCACCGACATTCGTGAAGATTCTTGAATGAATAACTGCGTTATAAGAACAATAACTCCCAAAAACCCCATGTCCATGATTGCCACCAAAATAGTTGTTTTGGCCTACAATAAATAAATGGCATGAAAACTTATTGAATAGCTCCTATTATTTATATTCCTATATGTATTTTTTCACAAGAAACTCGTATCTCATGCTTCAAAAGACTTTATAAAAGACATCGTTCTTACTCTTTGCGTGCATGTTAAATTTGACAAGAAACCCTAATCAAATTATGCTTCATGCATGCATGGATTAAGTTCCTTTTTGGTTAGGAGTTGGAATTCGTTCTATTGAAATTTTTATGGAGGAATTGTTAGAAGACATTCCTTGGTCGCTTTTTGAGAGCTAATTAATTAACTCAATATATTTTCTTTACGATATATAATAACTGGAAAAATAAAAAACAATAAAGAAAATCTAAATGAAATCTTTTACCCTTTGAGCAGGAGGTGCAAATATAAGGAAGAGGCAGACGTAGATCGCCTCCAACAAAATTCCGACCGAATTAACCGTGACGACGAGGAAGCCGTCGGGCTTTGTGATCCCATAGTAGACCCACAACGACGAGCTGAGGAGAGTAAAAACATAGGGCGCGGACTCGAAGTCCTCGGTGGATCGATTCTTCACTATCCTAATGAATGTGTTTCTGCAAAGAAAATAAAAGAAAATTTAAAAAAAATATATAATAGAAAATATAGAGATATATTTTCATATATAAATAATTAAGAGCTTACGTACATGGGAGAAGCAAAAACTAGGACTGATATGATATTGCCTGCAAGAGGAGAATAATTAGATCATATATGTTACTTTTAATTAACTAATAATATTAGCTATGTATAATGCTATAAATTAAATTTCTCACCAATGGCCCCTACGAAAAAAAGTTGGGTTTCCATTTCAAATGAAGTTGGTGGTGAGAGAGAAGATGAGAGAGTATGAGATCGATATATAATGTTGGAGCCTGATATTAATTATGAGACAAGGAGGGCCATCAAAGTCTATTTCACACTGAATTTTCAAAAGAAAACATAAATAAAAATTAAATCTATAATATTGCACGGTTTCAAATTTTAGTAAATTATTCAAAGGGCCAATGTGTACCAAGAGCTGGGGCTGAGCAGAAGGTGGAGCACACATTAATTGCCTGGAGTTTTTTGTCGACAACATTTGAAAGAATCTCTGAAAGATACCTAAAACAAAAATGTTATAGTTTTAACCTTGCACTACTGCGAATATGGCTTGTCCCCACAGTAGGTACCGTAGAGGCAAAATTATGAACCATAGAGGCAAAAGCTGTAGAGACAGATATCTGCCCCTACGGTTATAAATTTGGCCCTACGGAGAAACCCGTAGAGATCTCTGCCTCCACGTTTTCCAACGCAGGGACAATTATATTTTATTTATTTTTTAAAAAATAATAATATCTTGTCCCTACGATGAGCACCGTAGGGACAACTTAAAGCCTCTACGGCTTCAACCGTAGGGTCAAAGTATCAGTTTTTTTATTTAAAAAAAAAGAATAATAATATCTTGCTCCTGCGGTGTTAACTATAAAGGCAAACATTTAAATTTTTTTTAAAAAATACTGCCTCTGTTTTTTGTCCGCCCTGTACACAATAATATATCACATACTATATTATATAACCAAATACAAAAATATATATATCAATAACATCCCATGCATAATATATAACGAAATAAATAAACACAATACAAAATCACTCTAAAATCAGGATCATAATTATCATATATAACAACCGATATCCAAAATATACATGTCGTAAATATAATACAGACGTCCTACAAAAATCTAAAAAATATTTAAAAATATCACTGCTGGCTCGGTCCAGGTGCTCCATCTCCAAGTATCTGGAGCGTCTGGTCCTCGCTGTAGCCGTGGAGTCTCAAATGCTCCAGAAATGATGCTGCAGTAGTACCTGGAACTGGAGCATCTAGAGTTGGAGCAGCTGGAACTGAAGTAGCTGGAGCTGGAGCATCTAGAGTTGGAGCAGCTGGAACTGAAGTAGCTGGAGCTGGAGCAAAAGAACCAGAAGGAGTGGATTGCGAAGCCGTAGCCGAAAGAGTGGTCTGCGAAGCCGTAGCCGAAGGAGTGGCATGTGGAACCGTTGACGGTATACCGAAAATCGGACCAGGACGAATGGAAGAATGAAGCTGTAAAGTTTTTAAGTTTTTGCAATAAAAGAATAAGGAACGGTGTACTACATTTAGTCTATATATCTTGTTGTGAAATTCTAAATTTAGAAATCAAGTCTTGCGAATTGAAATAATATGTTATTGATCTATAGAATTCGTGTCGGATTCTTATTAATATCGGATTCTTGCGAATTCGTGAATCCTACTCGTTTCCGTATTCAAATCCGTGCTATGTAAATTAGAATTATCAAGATAAATCTATACACAAACAGAAGTAATATACATACCAACAACTCCTTCAACTTCTCGAAATTGGAATTCAATGTGGCTATCTCCTTCTCTAGACATCGCTCGCGGGATTAAGAGAAGTAACCGGTGGAGTGGAGGACAACCTTAGATTGGCCCTGCTGGGACCAAGTCCCCGGCCTTTCTCGTAGCCGCCGTGACGCCCTCTGTGTACGGCGTCTAGGATAGAGGTCAGTATGGCCGGATTGGTCTCTCCGTTAAAATCAATCCCTGATAAGCTCGCATGCTTCACTACCCGCGGCTACACCCATGTAAAGTATTCAAACGTATGTAAACCATTTGAAATTTTTTGATTAAAACGAAGGCAACACGCCCCCGCGTTTCATTAAACGATGATTTAACAAAACAACATCAAAGTTCTTTCAATAAAACAAAAAACAAAAAAGAAAAAAGAAAAAAAAGAAAAAAGAAAAAAGAAAAGAGAGGATAACATATTCTTTATAACAAAAACTAAATAGAAGTATAATTCTCACAAAAAATAAAATAGCAACCTCCTCCCACAAAAACTAACTTTCGGAACCATTACCGCTCACGGTTGTCCTCCCCCGATTCGCGTTGCTTCGTCCACCGAAATGAAGGGAGCTGAAGTCCCCAAGCCAGCAACTGATCCTCTGTCCTCTGCCACAGTCCTTGCCATTTTCTTGACCTATTTTACTGCACCACCTAAGCAGAATTTAATGATGGCTTCAGTCATATTTAGAATACTCAAAACAGATTTCTTAGAATTTTTTAAAATTCTATTATTTCTCTCAAGACAAATATTCCACATACAGCAGAAACCATAATTTCCAAACTACCAAAATGCCCTCTATCCAACCCAATTCCTCAATAACTCCATAAATCACCGAAGGTTCTCGACAGAGATGAAAACCCAATCAATCTCTAAAATTTATCCCAAACACTCCTAACTATCAGACACAAGAAAATAAATGGTGTAAGTCGATATCGCACACCCTACACACTTGTGGGGAGGCGTAATTTAAAAAAAAAGATTTTCATACTTTGCAACACCGACCTAAACTCTAGGATCTTTACAGAAACCTTAACTAGTTATATTACTTAGAGGTTTAACTACTCGGTAATAGTTTTATACCTTCTTGATCTTGTCCTTCGGGTCTTCTTCTCCTCTTCTTCTTGAGCTCCTTGAAGATCCATATCGCGCTTGATCGTCGGCCTCCTCGTGTCGAAGATGATCCACTTGAGAGTCTATACTTCAAGTTCCAACCTCTAAACCGAGATAACTAATATACCTAGTTTGCTAAGCTAGGTAGTTTAGAAGATATAGAGTGTCTAATAGAGTATTTAATCTCAAAAGACCTAATGATTCACAACACATGTGAAGATTTTAGGACTTGAGGAAGAAGGAGAGAAAAAATAGAGAGAGAAAGTAAATGAGCAAATGAAGTAAAGTGAAGGCAAGTGAAGAATGGCTCCTACACTCATCTCACTCAAGCATGTAATATTTTCTAATTGAAAATATCAACCATGCTTGAATAGTGAGTTCAAACCAATAAAATGAACCATATGAGCCATGCTTCACCATACCACAAATATCTCCATTTTCCACCTCACTAATCTATTTCTAAAAATAGATAAATCCAAATAATGAGGTGTCCCCTTCTAGAAGCATGTCTTGTGAAATTACAAGAATGCCCTCACCGTATATACATACCTATATTCGTATTCCGAAAAATACGAATACAATGAGATAATAATAATCCAATAATATAATACTAGATTCCGGTTTAAACCAAAGCCTACTAGTATTATCCATCTGAACATCATCCGTGTAGCCAGTACACGTATATGATCGAAATCCCACCGTAAAACCAAGAGCTGGGGCTGAGCAGAAGGTGGAGCACACATTAATTGCCTGGAGTTTTTTGTGGACAACATTTGAAAGAATCTCTAAAAGGTACCTAAAACAAAAATGTTATAGTTTTAACCTTACACTACTGCGAATATGGCTTGTCCCCACAGTAGGTACCATAGAGGCAAAATTATGAACCATAGAGGCAAAAGCTGTAGAGACAGATATCTACCCCTACGGTTGTAAATTTGCCCCTACGGAGAAACCCGTAGAGATCTCTGCCTCCACGTTTTCTAACGCAGGGGCAATTATATTTTATTTATTTATTTAAAAAATAATAATATCTTGTCCCTACGGTGAGCACTGTAGGGACAACTTAAAGCCTCTACGGCTTCAACCGTAGGGTCAAAGTATCAGTTTTTTATTTAAAAAAAAGAATAATAATATCTTGCGCCTGCGGTGCTAACTATAAAGGCAAACATTTAATTTTTTTAAAAAAAATACTGTCTCTGTTTTTTGTCCGCCCTGTACACAATAATATATCACATACTATATTATATAACCAAATACAAAAATATATATCAATAACATCCCATGCATAATATATAAGGAAATAAACAAACACAATACAAAATCACTCTAAAATCAGGACATAATTATCATATACAACAACCAATATCCAAAATATACATGTCGCAAATATAATACAGACATCCTATAAAATTCTAAAAAATATTTAAAAAAATCACTGCTAGCTCGGTCTAGGTGCTCCATCTCCAAGTATCTGGAGCATATGGTCCTCGCTGTAGCCCTGGAGTCTCAAATGCTCCAGAAATGATGTTGCAGTAGTACCTGGAACTAGAGCATCTAAAGCTGGAGCAGCTGGAACTGAAGTAGCTGGAGCTGGAACTGAAGTAGCTGAAGGAGTGGATTGCGAAGCCGTAGCCGAAGGAGTGGTCTGCGAAACAGCAGCCAAAGGAGTGGCCTGCGGAACCGTTGACGGTATACTGGAAATCGGACCAGGACGAATGGAAGAATGAAGCTGTAAAGATTTTAAGTTTGTGTAATAAAATAATAAGAAACGGTGTACTAGATTTAGTCTATATGTTTTGTTGTGTAATTCTAAATTTAGAAATCAAGTCTTGCGAAGTGTTATTGATCTATAAGATTCGTGTCGGATTCTTATTAATATCGGATTCTTGTGAATTCGTGAATCCTACTCATATCCGTATTCAAATCTGTGTTATGTAGATTAGAACTATCAAGATAAATGTATACACAAACAGAAGTAATTTACATACCAACAACTCCTTCAACTCCTCGAAATTGGAATTCAATGTGGTTATCTCTTTCTCTAGACGTCGCTCGTGGGGGTAGGAGAAGTAACCGGTGGAGTGGAGGACAACCTTAGATTGGCCCTGCTGTGACCAAGTCCCCGACCTTTCTCGTAGCCGCCATGATGCTTTCCGTGTACGGCGTCTAGGATAGAGGTCAGTATGGCCGGCTTGGTCTCTTCGTTAAAATCAATCCCTGATAAGCTTGCATGCTCCACCACCCGTGCCTACACCTATGTAAAGTATTCAAACGTATGTAAACCATTTGAATTTTTTTGATTAAAACGAAAGCAACATACCCCCGCGTTTCATTAAACGATGATTTAACGAAACAACATCAAAGTTCTTTCAAAAAAACTTTTAGAAAAAAGAAAAAAGAAAAAAAGAAAAAAGAAAACAGAGGATAACACATCCTCTGTAAATAAAACTAAATAGAAGTATAATTCTCGCAAAAAATAAAATAGCAACCTCCTCCCACAAAAACTAACTTTCGGAACCATTACAGCTCACGGTTGTCCTCCTCCGATTCGCACTGCTTCGTCCGCCGAAATGAAGGGAGCTGAAGTCCCCAAGCTAGCAACTGATCCTTCGTCCTCTCCTATAATCCTTGCCATTTTCTTGACCCCTTTTACCGCACCACCTAAGCAGAATTCAATGACGGCTTCAGTCATATTTAGCATACTCAAAATAGATTTCTTAGAATTTTTAAAAATTCTATTATTTCTCTCAAGAAAAATATTCCACATATAGCAGAAACTATAATTTCCCAACTACTCAAATGTCCTCTATCCAACCCAATTCTCCAATAACTCCATAAATCACCGAAGGTGCTCGGCAGAGATGAAAACACAAACAATCTCCAAAATTTAACCCAAACACTCCTAACTATCGGACACAAGAAAAAAAATGGTGTAAGTCGATGTCGCACACCCCACGCACTTGTGGGAAGGCATAATTTACAAAAAAAAACGATTTTCATATTTTGCAACATCGACCTAAACTCTAGGATCTTTACAGAAAGCTTAACTAGCTATACTACTTAGAGATTTAATTACTCGGTAAGAGTTTTATACCTCCTTAATTCTTGTCCTTCGGGTCTTCTTCTCCTCCTCTCCTTAAGCTTCTCGAAGATTTGGATCGCGCTTGATCGTCGGCCTCCTCGTGTTGAAGATGATCCACTTAAGAGTCTATAATTCAAGCTCCAACCTCTAAAGCGAGATAACTAAGATACCTAGTTCGCTGAGCTAGATAGCTTAGAAGATGTAGAGTGCCTAATAGAGTATTTAATCTCAAAGGACCTAATGATTCACAACACATGTGAAGTTTTTATGTCTTGAGGAAGGAGTGAAAAAATAGAGAGAGAAAGTAAATGAGCAAATGAACTAGAGTGAAGGCAAGTGAAGAATGGCTCCTACACTCATCTCACTCAAGCATGCAAAATTTTCTAATTGAAAATATCAACCATGCTTGAATAGTGAGTCCAAACCAATAGAATAAACCATATGACTCATGCTTCACCATACCACAAATATCTCCATTTTCCACCTTACTAATCTATTTCTAAAAATAGATAAATCAAAATAATGAGGTGTCCCCTTCTAGAAGCATGTCTTGTGAAATTACAAGAATGCCCTCACCGTATATACATACCTGTATTCGTATTCCGAAAAATGAATACAATGAGATAATAATAATCCAATAATATAATACTAGAATCCGGCTTAAACCAAAGCCCACTAGTATTATCCGTCCGAACATCATCCGTGTAGCCAGTACACGTATATGATCGAAACCCGACCGTAAAACCATATGGCCTCTATATTATTTTGCCCGAATTAGGAAAACTCTCTGTGTGGGACTCAAATGACTCGACAGTACGCTGGCAGTGGGTTTAACCACAAGTCCGTCAGCGGTAATAGCTGCACATAACGGCTACACAGGTATCTGTCGCTAAGAAGGCTGATGAGCATACTTATCCGAACTCTTACTGAGCCTATCTGTAACAATCTCCGTACAGTCCGGTCTGTTCGTCTAAGATACTCGCATATCGGGCCTAGGGGGATGGTAAACGTCGGACCCCTAACAGCGCAATAAGTCGTGCCAGTGTAGAGTCCAATACACCCTGAGAAACTACTGGGGTACCTACCAGTAAATCTCGCTTGCCTTTGCCAGGGACTTTGTGTAATGGCTTTCCGAATACAACGCGATATCAACCCCCAATACTGGGAGAGACGAATCCTATCTAATCGTTACTTCCTCCAAGTGCTTCGGGACTGCACCCAACTACTACCTGTTTGCACGACTCCTTTGAGCCGTGGTAAGATAGTAATCTAAGTACAGTGGGAACACACTCAAGACGAATAGTGATGTCAAGTCAACGGACTAACCTGTACTCATACTACCCGAGAACTGCTACCTGATGATAGGTATAATACCAACCAGCAGTTCCCATCGAGTCCGTCCAGTGTAACTCATAACCCAATGAGCACCTGTATGCTATTTCCGGTACGACATACCAATGGCTGTGGGACAGGCCATCTCCCATGCTGGGATGATAAGCGTATATACTAGTCTATTTCGGAGTATCGATGCCCTGTCTCGATAATCCTATGACTAGGAACCAGTATAAGCATGTGCTTATAGACTACCCAGCCCCCACTAGTGTGACTGCCATCACAACGTTGGTAGTCAAGAAAAAATTCTAAGGGCTCTATCAATATGTATTAGCGATATGCTAAAAGAAACATATACACATATTGAGATAGAATCAAACTAAATAGCATACTACCATTTTGAGTAAGACTGTTATTATATCTGTGAATATCCTAGGCTTCCAAAATGTAATATACAATCCAGTACTATACAATAATGGCCTCTAAGGCATATATCACTAACAATCTCCTACTTGCACTAAGGCCATGTATTGGCATATCGCAGACCTATGATCTCGATTAGCTCTCGAACTGTGTCTGAGAGATGGCCTTTGGGAGTGGATCTGCAATGTTTTTCTCTGTCTCTACTCTCCGCACCTCAATCTCCCGGCGATTAATGATCTCCCTGATCAGGTGGAACTGCCTCAAGATGTGTCTGGACTTCTGATGGGACCTTGGTTCATTCGCTAAAACTATAGCCCCGTTGTTGTCATAATACAGACGTATTGGATCAACAATGGATGGAACCACCTGAATCTCTGTCATGAACTTCCTGATCCAGATTGCTTCTTTCACGGCGTCACATGCAGCGACATACTCCGCTTCCATCGTCGAGTCAGCAGCGGTGTCCTGCTTGGAGATCTTCTAATAGACCGCCCCTCCATTGAGGGTAAATACATAACCCGACATAGACCTGGAGTCATTCTTGTCACTCTGGAAGCTGGAGTCGGCAAAGACCTCGACCTGGAGGTCTTCTATGCCGTACACCAAGAACATCTTCTTAGTCCTTCTCAGGTACTTGAGAATATTCTTTACTGCTGTCCATTAATTCTTCCTTGGGTTTGACTGATACCTGCTTACAACGCTCAGTGTGTAAGCTATATCTGGTCTGGTATACAATATCACATACATTATAGAGCCTACCACAGAAGCGTAGGGTATAATACGCATGCGATCCCTTTCCAAATCAGTCTTGGAAGACATCTCTTTGGAGAGGGTGATCCCGTGACAAGCTGATAGATTACCGCGCTTTGAATCTTCCATACTAAATCTCTTCAGTATGGTGTCGATGTACCTTGACTGTGAAAGTCCCAACATCTTCTTAGATCTATCACGATAGATCCGGATCCCCAGAATGTAGGAGGCATTGTTTCCCCCAATCAGAGCAAGGCTCTACTTAAATTTTGAAAATTCAAAATTCGAAGCAACGCTTCGGTTCCCGTGCGCAGCGCGCAACTTGCCACATGGCGGAAGTTGATTCGGCAGCGTAACGCCCAAGACAATGCGTCCAATCAGAGCTAGGCTCTTCAGAAAACATAATTAAGACTTAACTGCGCAAGCGCACGGATGCGCGACACGTGTCTGCGCAGTTGCGCAATCGCAACTGCGCAAGCGCACGGATGCGCGACACGTGTCTGCGCAGTTGCGCAATCGCAACTGCGCAAGCGCACGGATGCGCGACACGTGTCTGCGCAGTTGCGCAATCGCAACTGCGCAAGCGCACGACAGCGCGACACGTGTCACGCGCTGGTGAGTTGCGCAGCAACAGAATGAAAATTTAAGTAAATCTTTTCTGTTCTTCTGTAAAACAGGGACCCTTGGATCAGAGATCCAATGGTGGGAAAATTCCCAAAATTATTCAGGAAAGATCTTGATAACAAATTCAACAAATTTGTGAGCACTATAAATAAGACCCCAGACCTCATTCAAAGGATGATCATCAAGAGAAGAATTAACTTCTGGCAAAAAAAAAGAGAAGAGAAAGAACTCTTGAAGATTATTCAAGAACAAAAAAAAGAGGTAAAAACTTCTTTCGGAAGAAAAGAAAAATCTCTGAAGAACAGAGGATAAAAAAAATGAATAATTAAATAAATAAAAAAAGTAAGAAATAAATAGTGCCTTGCACTTGATATGAACCCTTGGTTCTGTGAAATCAGGGAAAACAAGAAGAGAAACTTGTTTTCCTTCGATCCAAATTTAGATTAAAGGTGCCATGCACTTTTGTTCTTAAATCTGGAAAATTCTTGAGTTTCCGCAACCCATTATTTAAAAGGGCCTGGCCCAAATCAGATTGCAAAATAAAAAAAAAGGGCAGAGCCCTGTTCGGATTGATCCTTTTAGTCAGGCAGAGCCTAGGATAAATAAAAAAGTTGGACTTAACCCAATCCTGGCTGTAAGTCCTTAAATTAAATTGATTGAGCGAAATGACTCTCCCAAACCAATTTACGACCGGTTCGAGGGTACATCTCCGAACCCCTTTGACATCTGTCGTTGTAATCCCTCAACGACGTCAAAGAGGTGACGGGTCCCAACGACCACTTATCTAATATTGGACCGAAATGTCCCTAAACTAATATTGGACCGAAATGTCCCTAAACTAAAATCGGACCGGAACGTCCCTAAACTAACATCGGACCGGAACGTCCCTAAACTAATATTGGACCACCACGTCCCTAAACTGGCGATGGACCACTACGTCCTTAAACTGGCAATGGACCGCCACGTCCCTAAACTGGCACAATAGGGCCCAAACGCTCTTTTGTTGGATCTAAACGGTCCCGTCTAAGTTGATCTTAACCCCAAATACGGTTAACGTGTCCTTAGATATTCAAATAAACGATAAAACCTTAAATCAACTTTGGTTCAAGGGTACACCTCTGAACTCCTCTGACGCCTGTCGTTGTAATCCCTCAACGACGTCAGAGAGGTGACGAGTCCCGACAACCAGACAATTAAATCAATCACTACGTCAGGCCGATCTTAGTCTAAAACAGGACTAACGTATCCTTGACGAACGTTTAAGTTGGTCTTAGCCGCAACGCGGCTAATGCATCCTTAAACTAAAAACACCAAACCCAAATCTAACTAAATACGGATTTGGACTAATCCACGTCCTACGGGTGACGACATCACTCAGTCTCCGTATACAATCCACGGGCAACCACGAACAAAACAAACACACACGACACGCAGTGAAATTCTGTAGAAGGAGAAAGTTGTTACCGCGACGCGGTAGCGTAATTAACTGCAGGGGCTTGCGCCTGCAGGGAAGAGTGTCCCCACAATCAAAAACCTCTCACCCTGAGGGGGAATCTGACGAAATCTGCTACATCGGCCGCATCCGTCTAAACCTCCGATACATGGTGCCATAAATCAACTTGGCATCTTCGGAGAGGTGGACGGATAAAACCAAATAGCATCTGCCCCGAACCCCAGGCAACGGACGCGAAGTCCGGGCCGCCGTTCGGAGGGGAACAGATTCTGGCACGCCCGGTGGGACCTTTTCCTCTTTCCACTCCACACTTCGTGTGTCGTCTTCGCGAACCAATCGCGGTTTGTTAAATGATTGCCTTCGGATTTCAAGTTGCTAAGATTTGGTCTTTTGTCTGGTACAGAACTCAAGCATTCAATGGCCACCAACTGCACCAACTGCTCGAAATGCCACTGCAACGGACGTTCCACCTCACCGAGAGGTGTAGCATATGGGCCCCAGGCGGCTTCCTTCCTGACTCTGCCGGTAGGCCAGGTGACTCAGGCCACCACCGGCTTGTTCTTCGGGACCATGGTCCCACCTACAAGCTTCTCTGCGCCGATATCCGCACCAGAAGCGAACAAGAAGTCGGTATTCGACCGGCTCACTGCTACCACGACCCCTGTCAACGGGTCACCCGCTACTAAGCTGACAGCCTCTGTTTTCACCAGGCTGGGTCAGAACTATAAAGTGGCTGTCCCAAAGAGGGCAACGGCCGCTGCTTCGGAAGCCGTTGAAGCGGCTTCTCCTATTAGAGAGTCGGTCTTCACAAGATTGACGGTTCCTACTCCTCCCCCAGCTGGTCAGAAGGCATCAGTCTTCGATAGGCTGACATCAGCAGTTACCCCACGCTCAAACAGGGGGCAGCAGGAAACCATCTCGATTTCCGAGCCAGTCCCAACGGCTCGTCATGCGCGACGTCGCCATTGGCAGCGAGTAAGGAAAGCAGGGGGCAACTCCCCCTCAGGGCTAACCCCACCTGCTCCAGTGTTGGAGGTCAATGCTGCTGTTCCAACTGGGAACAGCTTTGAATTGCTGAGGAAGGTGAGAAAGAACTCCCCGGTTGCTACGTTGAAAAGGTCTCCTCCACCCATGGAAAAAGCTCCGGAGACGAAACAGGAACAGCCCCCTCAACGGCTGTCGTCGAAAATTTATAAAGTTTGGCGGAGGGTTCAAGACTCCGTGATTGACTCAGACCACTTCCGTCGCCAGAAAAGGGCAAAAGTGGAAAAAGACAAGAACCGTCCCATTAAACAGCAGGGGGCAACAAATGCTAGAATGCCCGCTTCAACGGCTCCTTCAACCTCAAAGGTCCATAAAAGAAAGAGGCCAGAAAAAGCTCCCGTGACACTGACAAAGTTTAAAAGCGGTGAACCTAAACGCCCCAAGTCAGGGGGCATAACAGTTCATACGGTCTATATGGCTTCGGGGAAGGAAGAAAGCCGTACTTCTATGGGTCACCGACCACTTACTCGGTCAGTGACTAAGTCTCAGGAGCAGCAACAAAATCTCCAGGAGATGATGACTACAATGGCTGCACTCACGGGGCCAAAAGAGAATCCTGAGACGTCCTTAGACGAACGCCAAGAGGAAGAGACCGACGCCGAGTTCCTCCGCCGAGTACTGGAAAAGAGAGACAAAGAGGCTGCTGAACAAGCAGCCAATATACAGCGTATGGGCCTCCTCTTCCAGGACATGATAGGGATGATGATACAACCAGAGCCCCCGACTGAAGAACCCCCGATCGTCCTTGGGGATGATAGGGGAGAAACATCAAACCCTCAGCCCGTTCTATCAACAGCTAGAGAGGATACAATCTCTAAAACTGATCTGGACGAATATATAGCCCAGCAGATAAAGGTCCATCACGCGGCTGAAGCAGCCGGCCACGTTGTAAAAACGGGGCGGCCATATCCGGGCTGGTATGACCAAATCAAGTACCCGCCAGGTTACACAATCCCCAAGTTTCATGTCTACAAAGGGACCGGCAATCCCAATCAACATTTTGCCCAATTCAGGGCGCTTTGCGGTAACACCGGCGGCGACGACAAGCTTCTGCTTCGCCAGTTCGTTGGAAGCCTATCAGATACGGCGTTCGAATGGTATTCCGAGCTCCCCAACGACTCTATTAAAACCTTTGCAGAGATGGAGCTGCTCTTCACCCAACGCTTTGCAAGTGCCAGTGAGCATACTCCGATGACGGCGCTGATTAACGCCAGGGTAAAGCCCGGCGAGACGTGGGTCCAGTACGCTATACGGTGGCGTAATCTATGGTCTAAGTGTGAACAGCGTATAGAAGAAGCCCCTGCGGTGGGAATGTTTGTTGGAACCCTTGATCCACAAGCAACCATTTCGCAGTTTATGATGTTCTTCAAGCCGACTTCTTTCCAGGCTTTGATCGACAAATTGGCGCAGATGGACCAGATGGGCCATAAACCCCCTCTCCCGAAGCCGGACTCTCGAAACGATAAAGGAAAGGGAAAAGCGATCATCGTCGCTAATGCCCAACAACAACCGAACGACTCGAAGCCGGTTGCTCGTCCAAATAATACGCGCCCATACGTACCCCTTGAGGACAGGATGGGACGTACTTACTCCTTCCCCCGTGATAAAACGAGGAGGTTATTTGAGCTGGCATTGCGCAATAGGCTCATAAATCTGCCAGATCCAAAACGTCCGTCGCAACCAAGTGACGTCAATGAGCCTAATTACTGCCCTTATCATCGAGTACTAGGACATCCGATCGAAGACTGTTACGTTTTCAAAAATTTGCTTGAAAACCAGTACCGCCAGGGCAAATTCGCGCTATCCGACAAATGGAAGGTAAATCCCCCGCAGCCCCACACCTCTAAGGGGACAAATACGCCGGGGGCAACATGCTCTGTCGTTGAAGAAACTCCCTGGGAAGTCGTATTATCGGCCAAAACGAGGAGAATGCTAAATGATCTTCAGACCTGTCCAGCGGTCAAGTGGAAGAATCCCTTGGAGCCGCAGGTTATAGAGGGGATGTTGAAGCCACGTCCGACTCCGAAGACCGATGGTGGTAGTTCAAGCGTTCATAACCAGCCGTCAAAATCTTCGAAAAAGAAGAAGAAGAAATCTAAGAAGCCCGTGAAGCCTGGCGACAAGCGCACCGACTTACAAAAGCAAATCGACGCGCTGGATGAATATAACCAGAAGGCGCGAACTCCCGTTACGCTCCAAGATTTCCTTGATCACGTCTTTCAAAAAGAAGATGAGGAGGAAAGTTCATCAGATGAATCCAAGGAATACGTGGCAAGCTGTCATATGATCTCTCACTCGACCTCGAACGATGAAGGGACTTCTGGCACCAAAACGCCGGGGGCAAATGCTGAGTCAAGGGTTCCAGAATTATCAATAGAAATGATTGACGCGTTTCTTAGTGAAGCTCGATTGAAAAGTAAAGCTGATCAAGAACGCGAGACGGCTATATTCGAAACGGCCAAGCGCCAGCGACTCGAGGGAGGAGCTGAGATGATCCCACTGGAGCAAAATGCCTCCACCGCTGACAAAAGCCAATTCAAGATAAAAAAGAAGTTCGCTAAGGCCATATCGATGGGCATGAAGCTACCACCCTCAGAAGAAAAAGTTACTAGCGTGGTAGAAATGCACCCCTCTTATTGCTTATATCATCAGAAGGTCTCACATTCTACCCAAGAGTGCAAAGCGTTCGATAGATGGTGGCAAGGATACGTCGCTAATCAACAACGCTTTAAACGGGAAAAGCGTAAGATTCGTCGGGAGCAAAGAAACACGACCAAAGTGCTTGAAAGAACTGCCGGCAACTGTCACATGGTTAACACTACCAGGTCACAAGTGCCTACATTTGGGAGCGACTCTGATGAGGAGCTAGAGCTTGCCCCTCTCTTTAAAGAGTCAACTTCGGGAAAAGAAGAGGAGCCAGTGGTTTGCGAAAATATCCGGCTGCGGAATCGGACACTGCCTGAAAAGAACCTCGGACCCTCGAATAGAAAAGATAAAGGGAAAGAAAAGGTTTCTGAAGACATCGTTTTAGACGACCAAGTTCTGGAAGAGCTAAACGCCAAGAACCCGCCGAAGAGAAGTAAGGTGGATTACAACGTTCTGGCACATCTGAGGAAACTGCCCTCTCAGCTCAGTATCCTTGATGCCTTGTTACTATCAAAGGAAGCCAGAGACTCTTTGATTAAGGCGCTACAAGACCCGGACCAGTTTCAAGCCTTCTTAGCCGAAGAAAAGATGAAAGACGAATTAGAAGAAGTGCACACAACCGACGTTGCTTTTGGTGATGAAGACCTTCTCCTCGGGACTTGTGAACACAATCGCCCCCTTTATGTCTCAGGATATTGCCATGACATAAAGATAGGTAAAATCTTGGTCGATAACGGATCGTCCGTCAATTTACTCAATGTACGGGTGTTAAAAGAAATTTGCATGAGCATACAACACCTCGCCCGAGACAAGATCACTATCTCCGGTTTCGACTCTCAATCCTCAAAGACTCTTGGATCTGTGATATTGACGCTATGCTTCGGGTTGCTCGTCACAGACATCAAATTCCATGTTATAGACGCCAAGACGTGCTACAATGCTCTGCTTGGCCGACCATGGCTACACGAGTACAATATCATCCCTTCTACACAGCATCAGTGCATGAAGTATTCCAGGGATGGCCTCGAGTACACTGTGGCCGGAGAGTTGAATCCGTTTTCCGTGAACGAAGTTCGCAAGTATGAAGATGCCAAATACTTCTTGCCGAGCTTCGAAGACACGGAAAGGTGTCACAAACCGGAGAACAAAACTAATGCCACCATCCCTGTCTTCGGCAGTGACACCGAGGAGGAGGATATAATTTATTCAGGTCCATCCCAATCTGCCAGGCCAGGACCATCCGTTCCTTCGCTGATCTTCGGTAGTGATTCAGAGGATGAAGTTCATGCTGTATTCCGTGCTCGACTGTCAATACAAACTTCTGCTGATGAAGAGCGAAGTCTACAGATAGCCATGGTGCCGCCTAGACACCATAAAGAACTGGATGCACTTAATATCTACAGTGTAGAAGAGTTGCGGACATTCTATATCCCTCCCAGAAGAAAGAGAGAGAAAGCAATTCTGCTTTACCGCTCTGAAGAAAATAAAGTGGAGAAAGAAATCTGGTATGGAGCAGATCCAACGCTGGACGGGCTTCAACCCATTCGTCTACCTAGGTATTATACGGAAGGCTTGAAACGACTGTTAAAGCGCCAAGGGATACCCTTCGAACAGACTGTTAGGAAGGCCAGATTCTATGACAGGGTTTGGAACGTCCCCGGAACTCAACACAAGCTACCTAATGGGAGGATGGAGACGATCGGGCTCGGATACATCCGGACAAAGAAACGAGAGCTATTAAACAGCTGCTATGTCGTGTATGACTTCGATGAAGACGCGGACGCTCAATGGGAGGATGCTAATCCTGAACCAGCAAAAGTTCCTGATACAAAACCGCCCAGTCCATCGTCCGAAGACCAGATGAGCAAACTTATAAGGGATGCGAGTCAAAAAGCCCGAGATGATCACGATCGTGAAATGGCAATCTATGAGAAAGCTAAGACACAGCGTCTCCTTCAACAGGCAGTAAAGAACGAAGATACCGCTCCTTATCAACCTGCTACAAAAAAGGTTCGACGCGAAAACAAAAACAAGTCGAAAGGCAAGAGAGGCGCTCGACAACCACAAAGCAGAGCTAAGAAGCCACGCATCCGAGAATCGAGCGTTATTGACTTAGCCCTCAGGAAGAAAATGGGTCGAGCATACTCATTTCCTCGGAACAAAACAAGGAAAATATTCGATCTCGCTCTAAAACATCAAATGCTTACGTTGCCAGAGTCTAAACACCCTGAACAAGCAGGCGAAGTCTCCAACCCAAAGTATTGCTTTTACCATCGAGTAGTAGGGCATCCGCTTGAAGATTGCTTTACCTTTAAGAATTGGGTTGAGGACCAATATCAGCTTGGCAAATTCGCGTTGTCTGACAGTTGGAGGGTAGCGCCGCCGCAAAAGCACGAACCCGAAAACACAGGAATAAAACTAACTCCGCATTGGGATTGGCAGAAAATTCACACCTGCCATGTGATAACAATATTAAAAGAAGGGTCCGAGGACATGAACAACCTCCTTTGGTGCTTTGAAAGCGGCAGCGATGAGGTAATCTCAGAATTTCCCCCAGCTCCGAAAGAACTGGAAGATGGAATCCATACCACTGCAGATAATCTCAAGAAAATTGAGTTGGGGACGGAAAATGACCCGCGACCGACATTCATCAGCGAGCTGTTATCTGAAGAAAGGATGGCTGCGTTAAAGGATGTGCTTCTACAGCACAAAGATTGCTTCGCGTGGAACTATTCCGAAATGCCGGGACTAGATCCAGAAATTGCTGTACACAAGTTGGCGATATCCCCGGACATCAAGCCAGTCAAACAAGCGCCGAGAAGAATGCGACTCGAGCTTGAGATGAGCATCAACGCTGAAGTCAAAAAGCTGATAGACTCTGGCTTCATCCAGGAAGTTCAATACCCTGAATGGATCGCCAACATCGTCCCAGTGATGAAGAAAAATGGGACAGTGCGCATATGCGTAGACTTCCGGGATCTTAATAAAGCTTGCCCGAAGGATGATTTCCCAGTGCCAGTCACTGAACTGATGATAGACAATACATCCACTCATGAGGTTTTCTCCTTCATGGACGGCTCGTCAGGGTATAATCAAATAAAAATGCATCCAGAAGACCAGAAGCATACAGCCTTCAGGACTCCTCTTGGTATATTTTGTTATAAAGTGATGCCCTTCGGTTTGAAGAACGCCGGTGCCACCTATCAAAGGGCCATGACAAAGATCTTCGACGACCTTATACACGAAATCGTTGAATGCTATATCGACGATCTCGTGGTTAAAAGCAAATCATACGAGGAACACCTCGAGCATTTGAAGACCGTGTTTCAACGCCTTCGGCAATACAACTTGAAGATGAATCCTCTTAAATGTGCGTTCGGGGTTTCCTCGGGAAAATTCCTGGGATTCGTTGTTCGACACCGAGGTATTGAAATAGATCCGTCAAAGATTAAAGCGATCATGGAAATGCCTCCGCCTAGGACTCTCAAACAGCTTCGGTCTCTCCAAGGGAAACTCGCATACATACGGCGATTTATAGCCAACCTTTCAGGAAAGTGCCGTCCTTATAGCCACCTGATGAAGAAGGGAACCCCATTCGTTTGGGATCAAAAATGCCAAGGCGCACTGGATGAGATCAAGCAATACCTGCAGAACCCGCCAGTGTTGGCTGCTCCGGTTAAGGGGAAGCCTCTCATTCTTTATACAACCGCCCTCGAAGGTTCCTTAGGCGCATTATGGGCACAAGAGAACGATCAGGGGAAAGAAAGAGCGCTCTACTACTTAAGTCGAGTTCTGTTGGGGGCAGAAAGCAACTACTCTCCCATTGAAAAACACTGCTTGGCATTGATCTTCGCAATATCAAAGCTTAGGCACTATGCGTTGGCGCACGAAGTCCGTCTGATTTCAAAAGTGGACCCTCTTAAATATCTAATGTCAAAAGCCATATTGACAGGACGACTCGCTAAATGGGCCCTGCTCTTGATGGAATTTTCGATAACGTATCAACCTCTCAAGGCAGTAAAAGGCCAGGCCATCGCCGACTTCCTTGCTGAGCATCCCATACCTGCCGACTCTCCTTTAAATTGCGATTTGCCGGACAGACATGCATTTGACGCAATCGACAGTGGTGATACCCGTTGGGAGCTTTACTTCGATGGGGCGTCTTCTATGAAAAAGCACAAACAAAGTATGCCAACGATCAAATCGGGGGTGGGACTCATCTTTGTGACTCCCCAAGGAGGAATAATGCGCTTCGCCTTCTCCTTAACAGAGCCGAGAACGAATAATGAAGCTGAATATGAAGCTCTGATAGCAGGCCTCGAGATCGCCATTGATATGGGAATTGAAAGCCTCCTCATATATGGAGACTCCCAACTGGTTGTCAGTCAAGTGAACGGCGATTACCAAATATGCAAACCGGAATTGGTAAAATACGGTGAAAAAGTGCAGCAATTGCTAACCCAAATTCCCTCCTACACGTTGGAAAGTATACCGCGCGCGGAAAACAGCAAAGCGGACGCACTGGCCAAACTTGCTAAAGAATTGGCTGACGAGAACCTCGATGACGTTAGAATCGTGATACAAAGCCGTCGAGTGCTCGCCCCAACAGAAATATCTCCGAAATCGTCTGAAGAAAAAGGAGCGAAAGAGGAGACAACCCTGCAAATAAAAGACAGGGAAAATACCGGGGACTGGAGAGAAGTCTTCATAGATTACTTCAAGTTCCACCGAATACCTGAAGAGGCGTCCACAAGACATCAGCTCATGAAATGAGCTCTGTCTTTCGCCTTCGTCAATGATACTTTGTACAAGAGGTCATTCGATTCTCTGTGGTTGAGATGCTTAGGACATGACGAAGCGAGAAGGGTCGTCCAAGAAGTTCACGACGGACTCTGCGGTTCCCACCAAGCAGGCCCTAAGATGAAGTTGAAGATAAAGCGGATGGGCTACTACTGGCCCACGATGATGCAGGATTGCCTGGAATACGCGAGGCAATGTCATTCATGCCAAATTCATGGGGACTTCATCCATCAGCATCCCAATCCACTGCATCCAACAGTGGCTAGTTGGCCATTCGAAATGTGGGGAACTGACATAGTCGGCCCCATCGAACCAGCATCGTCCAAGGGACATCGTTTCATCTTGGCGACGACTGATTACTTCTCCAAATGGGCAGAGGCAGTACCGTTGAGGGAAGTGAAGACGGAGAACATCCTCCATTTCTTCAGAACGCACGTCATATACCGGTTTGGAACCCCGAGAAGAATCATCTCTGATAATGGGCCAGCCTACCGGAGTCATAAGATTAGCCGCTTCGCACAACAGCACAATATAGACTGGAGATATTCCTCAGTTTATAACCCGCGAGCTAACGGTCTAGCTGAGGCCTTCAACAAGACCTTGACGAAGATCATAAAGAAAACAGTGTCACGAAATAAGAGAGATTGGCACGAAAGATTGCAAGAGGCTCTTTGGGCGTATCGAACTACATTTAAAACGGCCACAAACACGACGCCATACGCGTTGGTATTTGGGACGGAAGCAGTACTCCCTCTCGAGATAGAATTACCCTCTCTACGAGTGGCAGTCCACTACGAGCTGACGGACGAAGAAAATGCTTACCTTCGGTTTGAAGAGCTTGACGCCCTTGATGAAATCCGGCTTCTAGCACAACAAAATCTGGAAGCCTATAAAGCAAAGATGACGCGCTCATATGAAAGATTGAGCCGCCCGAGGACATTCCACCAAGGTGAACTCGTGCTAGTGGTCAAAAGGCCCATGATCCCCAATCGCGCCAAGCGGGGAAAGTTTGAGCCAAACTATGAAGGACCGTACATCGTTGATAAGGTCTACCAAGGTGGGGCCTATCTACTCATGGACATGCACGGTGAAAGGCCTTTTAGGCCAATAAACGGTCGCTTCCTAAAGAAATACTACGCTTAATGAGCCACAGCCTAGGTCAATGGTAGATGACGACGACTATGTCCGCTCGCTATCTTCCTAAGCTCAAGCTTTATAAGTAGTAGCCAGCCCTCTCAACGGTGGACCGAAATGTCCTTAAACTAATAGCAGACCGAAACGTCTTTAAACTACTACTACAGCATCCTTAGGCTGACGAGATAAAAAAAAATAAAAAATATATATATATATATATATATATATATATATATATAAGAAAAAAAAATATATATATATAAAAAAAACGGTAAGTCCATAAGCAAAATGGGCACGGATGAAAACCCGAAAGGGCTCCGTGAGTAAAAACAGCAGGACTACCGGCGAATGTTTGTGAAAACCCGAAAGGGCGCAACTTCGTTAAAGAACCCTTATGGAGTCCTCTCGACCCTGTAAGGAGAAACCACCCGCGTGAGATCCTTACGACTTACAAGGGAACAACACACTTAGGAATCCCCACGATTCCTAAGGAGAAAATACGCTTGCGAGATCCTCACGACTCGTAAGGAGAACTCTCTTATGGGACCCTCACGGCTCATAGGATTTGAAAGTCTTAAGTCACAGAGACCTAAACCTGTGTTTAAGCAAACCCCCACGAACTTCCAATATTGCCCTACAAGTGGCTCAATACTGACCCTTGTATACAATCCACGGGCGCAAATAAACATTTCCCTAGCCAAATTTCATCTGTAATTGGGAATACGTTCGCATGGTGAACAACCCTTATAAATCCCCTCGATTTATGAGGAGAAAACCCTCTTGTAGAATCCTTACGACTTACAGAGGAACAAAACACTTAGGAACCCTTACGATTCCTAAGGAGAAAATACACCTACAAGATCCCCACGACTTGCAGGGAGAAATACCTTCACGAGACCCTTACGGCTCATGAAGTCAAAAGCCTTAGCCGACAGGACCCTAACCCTGGTCGCTAAGCCTCCTTTGTTCGACAACGACAGAGGCAAATGATGATTCGCTCCTGGTAATATCCCAGTTGTAGCGGTGCTGATGCCGAAATCGGTGTCCGATTTCAGGTTTACAGCGAAATGCCAATAGGCCGCTCATGCATACGAAATAGCCGAAACGATAGGGCAACTTGCAATGAAAAGCGTCAAGTAAAATGTATGCATGCAAAATAGCCGAAATGATTGGGCGACTCGTAATAAAAAGCAACGAGTAAAAAAAATAAAAATAAAAAATAAAATAAATAGCCGAAATGATTGGGCACCGCGAAAAATAGCCGAAATGATTGGGCAATCGCAACCTTTGCGATATAAAGCTGAAATGATAGAGCATCGCGGAAATAAAACAAAAAAATGATGATGAAGCTTTGGCCCTACAGTTAAGATCACATCGATCCCTGTATACAATCCAAGGGCGTAAACAAAGAAGGGACCATACTTCCCCAGCGGATTCCGTCAAACAACGAAGCCAAACCTCAACGGTTCATTTCAACCGAAGAAGCCAGTGACTTCAACAAAAATCCTCGACTCACGGATACAAACACTCCTTGACGAGAGCCTTCTGATCCGCGTCGACTCGCAGAGCCACCAGCGCTTCCGTGGGAACCATCGACTCGTTTCAAATCCCAAGGACACAAATAATCCTTGGCGCTCGGGAAACAAATAATCCCGGCAAACTTCTCAACTCACGGATACAAACACTCCTTGACGAGAGCTTCCTGATCCGCGTCGACCCGCAGAGCCACCAGTGCCTCCGTAGGAACCCTCGACTCGTTTCAAACCCCAAGGACACAAATAATCCTTGGCGCTTGGGAAACAAATAATCCCAGCAAAATCCTCGACTCACGGATACAAACACTCCTTGACGAGAGCCTTCTGATCCGCGTCGACCCGCAGAGCCACCAGTGCCTCCGTAGGAACCCTCGACTCGTTTCAAACCCCAAGGACACAAATAATCCTTGGCGCTTGGGAAACAAATAATCCCAGCAAAATCCTCGACTCACGGATACAAACACTCCTTGACGAGAGCCTTCTGATCCGCGTCGACCCGCAGAGCCACCAGTGCCTCCGTAGGAACCCTCGACTCGTTTCAAACCCCAAGGACACAAATAATCCTTGACGCTTGGGAAACAAATAATCCCTCGCAAAACTTCTCAACTCACGGATACAAACACTCCTTGACGAGAACCTTCTGATCCGCGTCGACTCGCAGAGCCACCAGCGCCTCCGTGGGAACCATCGACTCGTTTCAAATCCCAAGGACACAAATAATCCTTGGCGCTTGGGAAACAAATAATCCCTCGCAAAACTTCTCAACTCACGGATACAAACACTCCGTGACGAGAGCTTCTTTGACTCACATCTCGGGCAGTAAGGATTCAAAAACTTGCTTCCTGAACAATGGGACCCTGCAAGTCAATCCTAAATGGTCTCTTGCATACTATTCACGGGTCTCACTCTCTGAAGTCGATTCTCGACAAAGAGGGAAACAACCGCTTATGAGCCCTCTCGACTCGTAAGAGGGACAACGGGACCCTGCAAGTCAATCCTAAATGGTCTCTTGCATACTATTCACGGGTCTCACTCTCTGAAGTCGTTTCTCGACAAAGAGGGAAACAACCGCTTACGAGCCCTCTCGACTCGTAGGAGGGAGAAATTCTCTCATAGGATCCTTTCGACTTATGAGAGAAAACCCCACTTGGGAATCCTCACGATTCCTAAGGAGAAAATCCACCTATGAGATCCTCTCGATCCGTAGGGAGAAAAGTCTCTATGAGACCCTCACGGCTCATAGAGTTGAAAAGTCTTAGGCAGCAGATCCGAACCTGCGGCCTAAGCCATCGCTATCTCTTGAAGAAACCAAGATGCTTACTCTATTACCTGTCAATCATGTTTATAAAGACAGCATACTGATAATAAGAGAAGGGAGAAAAGCAAAGAAATGATACGAGACATTAAAAAAAAATGTGTATCTTTATTTATTAATTCAATCAAGTACATGGCGAATCATACAAAAGAATAAAGAATGTATACATCTTATCCAAAAAAGAAAATTACAAGTGTATTGATACAAGGGCAGCTATTGGGAAGGGAGCGTCTTGCACAGATGTAGCAATCGCTCGCATATGTCCTTCCACACCTTCTCTTGCTCGGCTACCACCGTCAACTCTGCCTCCACTTGGGCTCGTTGCCGCAAGACCGATGCAAGTTGCTCCCTCACGACTTGATAAGCAGCCTCCCGACTTGGGATATTGCGCTCAGCCACGTCAAGCTTCCGCTTTAAGTTTAGCCCATAGGAGATGCGCTCCAAGAGACCCTCAAAGATAGTCTTCACTTGGGCGGCATTTGCCTCAACCTCAGCGCGTAGATGGGCCGTTTCGTTCGAGGTCTTTTGGCATTCCCTTAGTCTTTGAGCTGCTTCTTGCTCCAAGTGGCGGGAGTGCGAAGTGCTTTGCTCGAGCCAAGTTGTGTGTTGGGTGCTCAGAGCTAAAACTTCGGGAGAAGGGCGCGTCAACTTCAGCCGGTATAGACAGGCCTCAATCTCCCTGCAGTGATTAACCCAAGATTCAACGACGCCTTCGTTGTGAAAAGTTACGAGCGCCGCTAACATTGGGTTAACATCCACAGCGAAATCTACAGCAGAAGGGAGAGCATCCATGCTGAGCTCTTCGATATACCCGCTCAGCATGCCTAGACTCATCACAACACCCTTTGAAGACAGGCGCCTCAAGAAAGGGCCTGCCGGTATAAGGACGCGCGACTCAAAGGGGACCGGAGCCGGAACAATAGCTGCAAAACAAGACATAATTAAACGGTGGTTCAAGAGATATTTAAGGATTACAAAAAAAGGGAGGGGTGTTTGCTATACCGGCAGCAACGGACGGCAGAGCCGGGAGGGCCGGTAGCGCGGCAGGTCTGGCATCCCCTCCTTCGATTTGTGACACTGCAATAAAGAAAGGGAAAGGTCAAGAATCATTTAATTACTAGAAAAAGGGGATGAACGAAGATACTATATTGAACGTACACTCACCAGCGCCACTAGAGGGAGAAGTAAGCTCGGAGGGGAAGGAGAAGTGTGGGAGCAACACCTGATATAGATGATCAAAGAGCCCTCCTGAAAAGACACGATGGTATGGCATAGTCCATGAACTATACGTTTAAGAGATTAACTTGTGAGTCACAGGTCCATACCTTCCAACATCCGCGACGGCACGAGGGAAAACGGGGAAGTGACCACCGCCAAAGCAGTAGTTGACGGTGCTCCCTCAAGCAATGGAGCGTCGGCACTGGCCGCACCTGCAAAGACAAGCTTGTTAGAGGAGATTACAAGATATATATAAAGGGGGGGGAAACAATAGTAACCCGAAACTTACCCGATGAACTGCCAGCCGAGACGGAGGCAATTCCTTCCTCTACTGACATCAGGCCACCACCCGTAGCCTCATCACCTGACTCGATGGGAGCCGTTGTTGTGCTCGCAAGCCCGGGAGACGGCAAGGAACCATACGCAGGGAGGGCTATGATTGGGGTATTGCCAGATTCCAGAGAAGGAGCGGCTGGCTCCTCCTCAGGAATCGTGGCCACCTCACCCACTACTCCTTCGGGTCCTACGGTCACAGTTGCCTCATCCATCGGCACCGCGACATCTCCAGCCTCAAGCGCCTCGATTTCTACTGCCTCCGGCCCGACAATCATCTCACCTGCCGCCATTTCAGATGCGGCATCGATGACCTTCTCGGCAGCGAATTCTTCAACTTCTGTTTCGGGCGCCGTGGCCCCGATGACGTTGCTCACTGTCAGCTCAGGCTCGGCAGGCGCCGCTTCCTCCGCTCCCCGGGGTTCGACGGTCTCCGCCTCCCCCTCAGTCGGACTTGGCCCTGCAAATAGGAGTGCGTATGAGTCAACAATTTGATAATTCTTACAACAAAGTCCTGAAAGAAAAGTTACCTGAAGAGGATTTATCGTTTACATCCCGGACCGTGCGCGCCACCTGCCTGTGAGCAGTAGACAGGGCGGCAGGAGCCTCTTCAGAAGGAGTGTCGGCACGAGGAATAGTGCTAGGGCCCGCTCCTGCGGCCAAAGCAGCTCTGCGTGCCTTAGCTTCGCGTCTTGACCGCTTCCGCTCCTCTCGAGCCGATGAGACAGATGCCACCAGAGCCTCCTTAAGGGAGGCTTCTTCGCCCGTATACAGGGATGCCTCTAGATTCTTCAAGGTGTCCCTCGTCGCTCTATCAAGCTGAGGCTCTTGTGGCAACTGCAGCGAAGCCGGGACTTCGATGACGGGCTTGGGAAGGATCCTCGCGTCGATTAATACAACCCCTGCAAAGAAACAAAAGAAGGTCAGGTTGACTATCATAAAAAGACAACAAACTTTCCTTATAAAAGAGAAAGGGGTAAAACATACCGACGCTTGCTAGGGTACGCTTCTCCTCCTCCTCTTGGAAGGTTTTCAGGGAGGCAGCGATAGCCTCTTCAGTAGAAGCGCCTGTTAAAAATGGAGCAAATGTTAGTTAAATACAATGATACAAAGTGCAATGAAATAATAAATAACGCGTCTGATGATTACCGGACTCAGCGAGTTTGCTCAACATCGCTTCAAGCCTCGCCGATCGCTCCGAAGCTGCAATGGCGGCAGCTAGATTGGTGTCCTCAGGGTCCACCTCGAAACCCTCATTGCTGCCGTACTCGCATATGGCCCCGGCAGGATGAACCGCGGGCTCTAAGTTAAGGATCGCGTCGAGGGATAAGGTGGACTTCTTCTTCTTCTGTTCGCCAGCCTTGGATCCACTCGGAACAGCTTTGCGCTTGCCAGTTTTGGCAGTCACTTTCGGGCGGCGAGTCCCGATGTCCGCTCCTGCACCCGACTCCGGCGATGCCGCTTTAACCGTCTTTGTCGGAGCACGGGGCGCCGTTGGCACATCCACCGTAGTAGACAGTGGCAATCCACGCGGAGGGGCCAACACGCGTGGTCGATCAGCTCCGGCATCTTTCGTCGGAGGGATAACCTGAACCCTGGGCTGCAAGGGAGCCTTGCGATCGCCGCCGGGAGGCGCAGCCCTACGATCGACCAGTAGGCGTTTCTCCATCAAGATGATTGGGCCCATCGCGTGCGCGTACCAGGCCACATACGAATTGAGTATCTTAGGGGTACAGCTGGGCTCACTAATAAAAAAGTAGGAGCCTGTATTGAGCCGGATGAAGTGATGCATCGCATTCCGTACCCCCTCTGGGCCGACTGCAGGTGTTCCCCAAGAAGGCTTCCAATGGGACCCCTTAGTTGTAACTCGATTGCCGGGCAAATCGATGCGGGTTATACCTCATGAAGAGGGCCGTTTCATTTTGCCTAAATACCAAGTAGCCCGGCCGAATGGAGTAAAGGTGGAGGATTTCCCGAGCCTTCAACACAGAAACACCGCCCTTAAAGTCATCACGCAGCGGCACCACCGACTTAGTGGTCTCAGAACCCATGGTGATGACCTTATCCACAAAAGAGGTCTTCGCCCCGACTAGATGCGAACGCAGAAGCAATCCCCTAGACTCCCGCGGAGGTGCAAACACAATGGAAGCCCCGACCAATCGCATGATTCTTGGAAGTCTGAATCTCTCAAAGAATGAGGAGTTTTATGGGCACCAAACACTCTTCGAACATGTAGCTCCATCCAAGAAGTGAAGTAGTGCATCGGGAAGTTAGAAGGCTGTACCCCAGGCTCATTAGCGTCCGCCGCTACGCTAAGTCCATTGTAGAGGTAAGCCAACCCGGCGATCCCCACTGATAACTGCAGACCGGCCACCATTCGATGCGCCGGGTAAAAGACAGAAGACCGCATAAGGCGTGGGTGCATGGGAAGCGCGAAGCTGCACAGCCACAGACCTAAGAACCCTATGAAGAAGGTCTCCTCATCCATGCCAGGAACGGCGATCTCTGAGAAAGGGACGCTAGCAGTGCCGGGAAGGTAAAAACTTCGCTGATCAATTTCCGATGAAGGTCGGCGGTCCAGGCCGAAACCAAAAGGGTCAGTAAGTTGGGCGAACTTCTCACCCTGCTCTGATAAAAATTCCAGGCGAATAAAACGAGCAATGAAGTCCGCGAAACTAATGCCCCGGTCGCCCAATTCCAAATGAAGCTCCTCGTAAATCTCCAATACCTAACCAGGCCCGGATGCTGATGCTGAATGGCATTTTCCGGAGTTAAGTCGAATACCACCTGCTTGGTGGCAAAGACGTACTCGTCAGGAGGAAGCAGCTCTTCGTAGTGCTCCCCCCTCGCCGGTAAACCTGAAAGTTCAACGAATTCCTCTAGAGAAATGGAAACTTCCCTATCCGCTGTCAGGAAAGTATGTGTGGGGATATTCCATTGTTCAATGAAGGCTTTTGTCCACCACGTTGGAGGAGTAGGATACTCGAAAAGCGAGACGTAGACGGCGGAGTATAAACCAATCTTCGTCAGGTGAGCTCTTTTCGCCGCTAAAATGTACCGGGCCCATGGCAGGTATCCAGCAAGCGGTCGCGGATTCAATCCAATGTTGTAAGCCTGTCCCCAAGGGCGTGCTTCACCCTGACAGATTCGCCTTCCCAAGATATCTATGGCCGGCGGCGGCTGCACCGGAATAGCGCCGATTGCAGGCTGGAGGAGGTCGTCTGAATTCCAATTTTTAACCTCCACGGCATACTCCACCGGGGTTTGTCTGCATAGGGGATCGTAACTATAGGTTCGGAAGGCGAGGCGGAACTAAAACTGCGATGGCCTTGGATAATCTGACTGTACCACCTTCCCCATAGGTGAAGTCTCTTGCACTCAGGATCGTGATCTTTAATCAAGGCGAACACTACCCGGTCCACTGGTGCATGTGGGAACCCTCCTTCTGAGCGAACGAAGGGAAAAGACAAGTCGTCAGACATCTTTTCTGCATAAAATATATATATATCATTAGTGGCCTGACGCTTAACATTTAAAAAAAGAATAATATATATAATAAAAAAAATAATAATAAATAAAAATCTCGCTCCACACTGTGATGCAGTGGGTAGGGGACCAAAGGGGGACCCACAAAATCAAGATGACGGCGCATCATTTGATGAGACAATCCCACCATTGGATGAGACTATCAGTCAATAAAAAAGACCCCCAAGAGAATATCCTCATTGGAGGGATCCCTAGAGACAAGGAGAAAATCTCCTCTTTTCAGAGCAAAGCTCTGCCACAGAGAGACATTTGTCAAACTCCTGTTTCAAAGGAATAAAACTTCTTAAAAAAAAGAGCCTAGCTCTGTAGTAGTAATAAAAATTTATAACTCCTAAGAATTAAAATTTTGGGATCTTAAAGATCCATGGAAACTTTTAAAAAGTTTTCTAGTTGATCTGTGAGCAGGGCTCTGTTCATGGGTTAAAACCCAGGAACAGAGTCTCTGTAAATTTTGAGAGCAAGGCTCTGTTGAAGAAACCCCAAAGGGGTTTCCTTTAGATCAAAGATCTATAAGAGCAAGGCTCTGTTAATTAAATTTAATTTAAATTAAATTAATTTAATTTTATCTAGAATGGTTCTAAGGTTAGAACTTGGAAGTTCTTAAGGAAATCACAAGAGCAAGGTGTTCCCGCCAAAAATTTCTGCGCAAAAGAGTCCAAGGTATCAAATGGCAGCGATACGCTTAAGGAAATACGAACCAGTATCTTCCGGGCTGTTTTTTGACAAACTCCGAAGGAGAAACGGATAAATTCTGATTGTATTGAAAGCGTCTCGAAAAAACCCTTCGATTTGATATATTATGGGCCTCATAATTCATCCGGGATCAAAAGTTATGAGCAAATGTCTATGCACATGTGATTTAAGGAAGAAGATGCGAACCAGTATTTTCCGAGCTGTATTTTGACAAACTCCGGAACGAAAAACAGCTAAATTCTGATGATATTGAAAGCATCTCGAAAAGACCTTCGATTTGATATATTATGGGCCTCATAATTCATCCGAGATCAAAAGTTATGAGCAAATGTGTTATACACGTGTAATCTAAAGTAATGCTCTACTACATGGGGAATGCATTTTTTAGTCCCACATCGGGAAAAGGAGAGATGGCTTCTCTACCACTCCCATATAAATAAGAGGGCATACCTCTTAGAAAGGTAGAGTAAAAATCCTCAAGGGATTCAATACTCAAAGAAGCTTAGTTCTCCAAGATAGGAGCATGCTCCTCCATAATGCGCATATGCGCAAGCGCCATGTGCGCTACGTGCAACGCACGTGTGCCTGCCATGCGGCACTACGTGCAACGCACGTGCGCACCATATGAGAATATTTAATAATATTAAAAGGAGCTTGTTCTCCATATATAGAAGCTTTGCTTCTCCTCATAATGCGCATGTGCGCCACGTGCAACGCACGTATGCCCGCCATGCGGCACCACGTGCAACGCACGTGCGCACAACAGATAGTGCCTTGCACTTGCTATGAACCTCTGGTTCTCAGATAAATAAATAAATAAAATAGTGCCTTGCACTTGCTATGAACCTCTGGTTCTCAGATAAATAAATAAATAAAAATAGTGCCTTGCACTTGCTATGAACCTCTGGTTTTCTGAGACAGAAAGAAAGAAAAGATTTTCTTTTCTCTTCTTTGATCTAAATTTAGATCATTAAAAAGTGCTCTGCACTCATTTTCTTGAATCCAAAAGATTCTTGGTGCTTTGCACTATTTGAAGGGCCAGGCCCAAATCAAAATGACCTGACAGGCCAAAATAAATTGCAAGGCAATAAATGGGCAGAGCCCAAATAAATTGATGCTTTGCATCCTTTATACAAGGGCAGAGCCCAAATAAAATTGATGCCTTGCATCATTCCTAAAAGGGCAGAGCCCAAAACAAATTGATGCTCTGCATCCTTTCTGGGCAAGGCCCAAATAAAAATAAAAAAAGAAATGCAATGCAAAAGCAAATAAAATGTTGAACATTTCAACTGGACTTAGCCCAATTTTGGCCATAAGTCCTTAAATTAAATTGACTGAGCAAAATTGCTCTTCTAAATCAATTTACATCCGGTTCGAGGGTACATCTCCGAACTCCTTTGACATCCGTCGTTGTAATTCCTCAACGACGTCAAAGAGGTGACGGGTCCCAACGACCACACATCGATATGGACTGCGGGGTCTTTAAACTCGTGGACCGAAACGTCCTTAAACTAATATCGGACCGAAACGTCCCTAAACTAATATCGGACCGAAACGTCCCTAAACTAATGATGGACCGAGACGTCCTTAAGCTAATATCGGACCGAGATGTCCTTAAACTAATATTGGACCGAGACGTCCTTAAACTAATGATGGACCACTACGTCCCTAAACTGGCATCGGACCGAAATGTCCCTAAACTAATGACGGACCACCACGTCCCTAAACTGGCGATGGACCGAAATGTCCTTAAACTAATAATGGACCACTACGTCCCTAAACTGGCATCGGACCGAAACGTCCCTAAACTAATAATGGACCACTACGTCCTTAAACTGATATCGGACCGAGACGTCTCTAAACTAATAATGGACCACTACGTCCCTAAACTGGAACAATAGAGCCAATTGCTCTTTTGCCGGATCTAAACGATCCCGTTTAAGTTGATCTTAGCCCCAAACACGGCTAACGTATCCTTAAGCACTTAAAAGGACTATAAAACCCTCAATCAGCTCTGGTTCAAGGGTACATCTCTGAACTCCTCTGACACCTATCGTTGTAATTCTTCAACGACGTCAGAGAGGTGACGGGTCCCGACGGCCATAAATGCGATGGACCACCACGTCCCTAAACTGGAATATGGACCACCACGTCCCTAAACTGGCACAATAGAGCCCAAATGCTCTTTTGTCGGACCTAAACGGTCCCGTTAAGTTGATCTTAGTCTCAAACTGGACTAACGTATCCTTAACAAACGTTCGAGTCGATCTTAGCCTCAAAAATGGCTAACGTATCCTCCAAACAGACTCTAGTCCCAAATTGGACTATGAATCTCCCAAACTGGAACAATAGAGCCCAAACGCTCTTTTGTCGGATCTAAACGATCACGTTAAGTTGATCTTAGTCTCAAACAGGACTATCGTATCCTTAACGAACGTTTAAGTTGATCTTAGCCGCAACGCGACTAATGCGTCCTTAAACTAAAAACACCAAACCCAAATCTAAGTAAATACGGATTTGGACTAATCCACGTCCTACGGGCGACGGCATTACTCAGTCTCCGTATACAATCCACGGGCAACCACAAACAAAACAAACACACACGACACGAAGTGAAATTCTGGAGAAGGAGAAAGTTGTTACCGCGATGCGCGGTAGCGTAATTAACTGCAGGGGTTTGCGCCTGCAGGGAAGAGCGTCCCCACAATCAAAAACCCCTCACCCTGAGGGGGAATCTGACGAAGTCTGCTACATCGGCCGCATCCGTTTAAACCTCCGATACACGGTGCCATAAATCAACTTGGCATCTTCGGAGAGATAGACGGATAAAACCAAATAGCATCTGCCCCGAACCTCAGGCACGGACGTCCTAACGTCTCGGCCTCCGTTCGGAGGGGAACAGATTCTGGCACGCCCGGTGGGACCTCTTCCTCTTTCCACTCCACACTTCGTGTGTCGTGTTCGCGAACAAATCGCGGTTTGCTGTGATTGCCTGTGGATTCAAGGTACTAAGATTTGGTGTCTTGATCCGTAAAGAAAACAGAAGATCAATGGCTTCGAATTGCATCGCCTGCAGCAACAACTCTCGCTCCGTCATTACTGGAGGAGTGACTTATGGGCCCCAAGCGGCCTCCCTTTTCAAAATGCCGGTGGAGCAGGTGGCTCAAGCCACGACTGGACTATTTTTTGGGACTATGCTCCCACCAATGAGCTTCGACGCCCCAATGACACTGCAAGAAGCTTTAAAGAAGTCGGTCTTCGATCGACTTACCACTGCCGCGACCCCTCTCAACGGGTCGTCCAACTCCACTGCTTCAGTTTTTAACGGACTAGGCCAGAGCTCTAACAGGCTCATAAAGAAGCCTGCCATACCAGAAGGCGTTATCCCGAAGCGGATAGCCATTCCAACTCACGTTCCTGGCAAAATCACCAAGGTTGCTTCCATGTTCAGAAGTCCACTTCTGACAAGTTGGCCGTCCCCGTTCAACGGACGTCGATCTTTAAAAAGCTGGTACCAGTATATTCTGACCAACACAGGGGGCATGAGGAGGTCACCCCTATAGCTGAAACAACTCCATCAGCACGACATGCTCGACGTCGCCACTGGCGTCGGGTAAGGAAGGCTGGGGGCAACTCCCCCTCTGGGATAACTCCGTCAGCTCCGATGGTGAGGATCGATACTGCCGTTCCAAACCAAGAACAGCTTTGCACTGCTCAACAAGGTGCGCAGAAACTCTCCTACTCGCGGTGCTAAAGCGAACTCATTCATCTGTGAAGAATATTCCAGAGAAAAAGCTAGGACAGCCCCATCAACGGTTGTCCTCTAAAATCTACAAGGTCTGGCGTCAAGTCCAAGAGTCAATGATCGATCAAGACTACCTCCGACGACAGAAAAAGATGAAGGTTCGGCAGGAGAAGGATTACTCTGTCAAACCACAAAAAGCAAAAGCTACTTGGGTGCCCACTACAACGGCTCCCTTAACTCCAATCACTCAAAAAGGAAGCCGCAAAAAGCCCATGTGTCTTCGGTAAATCGCAAAGACACTGAACACAAACGCCCCAAGTCTGGGGGCATGGTGGTGCACACTGTTTATATGGCTTCCGGAAAGGAGGAAAGCCGCACTTCTATGGGTCACCGACCGCTCACCCCGATCCGTGACGAAAGCCCAGGAGCAACAACAAAAGCTTCAGGAAATAATGACTGCAATGGCTGCACTCACTGGGCCAAAAGAAAGCTCTGAAACATCCTCGGATGAGCGTCAAGAACAAGAAACTGACGCTGAGTTTTATCGCCGGATATTAGGAAAAAAGGATAAAGAGGCCGCGGAACAAGCAGCCAGCATAAGGAAAATGGCCCTCCTCCTCCAAGATATGGTAGGGATAATGTCACAGCCGGACCCTCCAGCTGAAGACCCTCCAATCATTGTTGAAGATGACGGAGGGGAGACATCTAATCCTCCTCCATCTATTTCAGCAGCCAAAGATGAAACCATTTCCAAGACTGCTCTAGACGATTATATAGCTCAGAAGATCCGGATTCATCTGGCGAATGAAGCGGCTGGGCAAATTGTTAGAACCGGACGACCGTATCCGAGCTGGTATGACCAAATCAGTTACCCGCCAGGATATACGATCCCTAAATTCCACGTATATAAAGGGACAGGGAATCCGCATCAGCATGTCGCTCAATTCAGGGCCTTATGCGGCAATACTGGAGGCGATGACAAATTGTTGCTACGTCAATTCGTCGGCAGCTTAGCAGAAATAGCCTTTGAATGGTATTCGGAGCTACCTAACGACTCTGTCAAAACATTTGCAGAGATGGAACTGCTGTTTACACAAAGATTCGCAAGTGCTAGTGAACGCACCCCGATTACAGCACTGATTAATGCCAGGATAAGGCCCGGCGAAACGTGGGTCCAATACGCAACACGATGGCGAAACCTATGGTCGAAATGCGAACAACGCATAGAAGAGGCACCTGCGGTAGGCATGTTTGTGGGCACTCTCGATCCGCAGGCGACCATCTCGCAATTCATGATGTTCTTCAGGCCGACCACCTTCCAGGCCTTGATCGACAAATTAGCCCAAATGGACCAGATGGGCCATAGACCGTCTCCTCCAAAACCCGATCCCCGAAATGAGAAAGGAAAAGCGATCATCGTCGCCAACGCTCAGCAACAGTCGAGCAACTCAAAGCCAGTCGCTCGCCAAAACAACGTGCGTCCACGCCCATCCCTTGAAGAGAGGCTAGGACGTCCTTACTCGTTTCCTCAGAATAAAACGAGAAGACTGTTTGCGCTAGCAGTGCGTAACAGACTCATCAATCTGCCGATTCCAAAGCGTCTATCGCAGCCAGGCGATCTTAATAATCCCAATTATTGCCCTTACCACCAAACGGTAAGTCACCCAATTGAAGATTGTTTCGTCTTTAAGGGATGGATCGAGGATCAATACCTGCAAGGCAAGTTTGCGCTGTCTGAAAGCTGGAAGGTAAACCCCCCATAGCCGCACTCTCCAAAGAAGACGGACACGCCGGGGGCAACTTGTTCTTTCGTCGAGGATGAAAACGATGGAGAAAACTTATCGAACGAATCCGAAGACTACGTAGCGACTTGTCATGTGATTTCTCATTCACTGACGGATGATGAGGAGGATCCTTGCGCTGAGAAATCAATGGCGGACCCTGAAACAGAAATTCCGCGGCCGTCAGACAAGTTGATCTATGCCTTCCTAAATGAAATTCGTCTGAAAGCAAAAGCCAATCAAGAGCATGAAATGGCCATACTGGAAAGAACCAAGGTATTCTCGCCAAATCAAAAGCCATACATTGCGGGTAAAAACAAATTCAAGACGAGGAAACGGTTCGCCAAAGCTCTATCAGTAGGAATGAAGCTACCGCCCTCTGAAGAAAATCCTTTCTCTGAGGTAGAGATGCACCCTAACTTCTGTTTATATCATCAGAAGATCATACATCCTACCGAAGACTGCGAATCCTTTAACTGTTGGTGGCAAGGGTACGTCGCTCAAAAGCGACACTCCGACAGAACAAAGTGTGAAGCTTGTGGACATCGGAAAAATGCGAGCGATAGATGAGCGCAAAAGAGCCACCGCCGACTGTCATATAGCCGACTTCAAGGGATCACAAATTATCACCTTTGGAAGCGACTCTGACGAAGAAGCTACCCCCAACTCTTCCCTCGGGGAACCTATTTCAAAAATAAAGGAATTGAGAAGCTGCGAGAACGTTCAGCCATGCAATCGCATGCTACTCGGAAAAAATCCCGACCCCGTAAGCAAGGGATCCGAACAAGAAGAACAAAGGAAAAGGAAAAAAAGGCCCTCGTCGCTAGCACTCACCAACAATCAGGTGACCCTAGACCGGTTGCTTGCCAAAGCAACAAGCGGCAATCCCTCCAGGAAAAGTTGAAACGTCCTTACTCGTTTCCGCAAGATAAAACAAGGGGACTGTTCGAGCTGGCAGTGTGTGACAGACTCATTAATCTGCCGAGTCCAAAACGTCCGTTGTGGCCAGGCGATATTAATAATCCTAATTATTGCCCTTACCACCAAATGGTAGGTCATCTGATCGAGGATTTCTACGTCTTCAAGAACTGGGTTGAAGACCAATACCAACAGGGCAAGTTCGCGTTGTCCGAAATTTGGAAGGTGAACCCGCCACAACCGCATGCTCCGAAAAATATGGACACGCCGGGGGCATCATGCTCATTCATAGAGAAAGCCTAGCGGACTACTACGTCCTAAAACTGGATAACGGACCGAAACGTCCTTAAACTAACAACGGACCGAAACGTCCTTAAATTAATGATGGACCGCAATGTCCTAAAAACTTGCAAATGACCGAAACGTCGTTAAACTACTCCCAACCCGAAGCATCTTCAGGCTGACGTTAAAAAAAATAAAATAAAAAATAATAATAACGGTATGTCCACAAGCAAAATGGGCACGGATGAAAACCCGAAGGGGCTCCGTGAGTAAAAACAGCAGGGCTACCGGTGGGTGTTCGTGAAAACCCGAAAGGGCGCGACCTCGTTTAAAAAAAAAGAAGAAGAAAAAAAAAGGAAAAAAATAAGAAAAAAAAAAGAGAATAAAAGAAAACGGTATGTCCACAAGCAAAATGGGCACGGATGAAAACCCGAAAGGGCTCCGTGAGTAAAAAACAGCAGGGCTACCGGCGAGTGTTTGTGAAAACCTGAAAGGGCGCAACCTCGTTAAGAAACACTTATAGGGTCCTCTCGACCCTGTAAGGAGAAACCACCTGCGTGAGATCCTTACGACTCACAAAGGAACAACACACTTAGGGATCCCCACGATTCCTAAGGAGAAAATACACTTGCGAGATCCTTACGACTCGTAAGGAGAACTCTCTTGTGGGACCCTTACGGCTCATAAGATTTGAAAGTCTTAAGTCACAGAGGCCTAAATCTGTGCTTAAGCAACCCCCACAACTTTCGACATTGCCCTACAAGTAGTCCAATATTGGCCCGTGTATACAATCCACGGGCGCAAATAAATATTTTCCTAACAAAGTCCCATCCGTGACTAGGGATATGCTTGTACAGCAAACAACACTTGTAAGTCCTCTCGACTTGTAAGGAGAAAACCCTTTTGTAAGATCCTTACGACTTACAAGAGAACATGCACTTAGGAATCCTCACGATTCCCAAAGAGAAAACATACCTACAAGATCCTCACGACTTGTAGGGAGAAATACCTTTGTGAGACCCTTACGGCTCATGAAGTCAAAAGCCTTAGCCGACAGGACCCTTAACCCTGTTTACTAAGCCACCTTTGTTCAACATCGACAGAGGCAAATGATGATTCGCTCCTGGCAATATCCCAGTTGCAGCGATCTGATGCCTGGACCGGTATCAAATTCCAAGTCCTTTCATGGCAGATGATGATTCGCTCCTGGCAATATCCCAGTTGCAGCGATGCTGATGCCTAGACCGATATCAAATTCTAAGTCCTTTTACGGCAAATGATGATTCGCTCCTGGCAATATTCCAGTCGCAGCGATGCTGATGCCAAGATTGGGATCAGACCCCAAATTCCCTACTCGCAAAAAAAAAAACAGCGAGTAAAAATAAAATAAACAGTCGAAATGATTGGGCAACTCGCAATAAAAAGTAGCGAGTAAAAATAAAATAAACAGCCGAAATGATTGGGCGCCGCGAAAAATAGCCGAAATGATTGGGCAATCGCGACCTTCGCGATATAAAAGCTGAAATGATAGAGCATCGCGGAAAGAATAAAAAAAAATGAAAGAATGAAACTTTTGCCCTACAGGTGAAATCATATCGATCCCTGTATATAATCTTGGGGCACAGATAAAAAGGGAACAATACTTTCCCAACAGGCTCCACCAGAAAGCGAAGCCAAATCTCGACGGTTCATAGATAACCTAGAGACCATCTCGACATTTGTCGCAATATTACAGACACGATGTCAACAAATGAAGCAAAGGAAGGTCCCTAACTACAGGGTCTCGACGTCAATATCGACAACTTAAAGATCACCAACGGCGTTTCTCCTCACTCCAACTAGATGCAGACATGACGTCAACAACTGACCTGAGAATCGCAACGAAACGGAACCATGACAAAGTCCCTAGTTTCAAATCTCAATGGCCACGTCTAAAGCCTGGAGACCAACAACGGTGTGCCTCCTCATTCCAACAGGACACAGATGTTACACCATCAAGCGGAGCGATGGCAGAATCCCAGCTTCACCCTAGCATTCGTCTCGATACAGTAGACGCAATGTCAACAACAGCGTTCCTCCGCAGTCCAGCTGGAGGCAGATGCAACGTCAACAAAAGACCTCACGGTCGAAACAAAGCGGAGTAACGGCAAAATCCCAACTCCACCTTAGCATTCGTCTCGTTACAACAGACGCAATGTCAACAACGGCGTTCCTTCGCAGCCCAGCGGGGTGTACATGCAAAGTTAACAAAAGACCCCATGGTCGAAACAAAGCGGAGTGATGGCAAAATCCCAGCTCCACCTCAGCATTCGTCTCAATATACCAGACGCACTGTAAGCAAATGAAGCGAAGGCCACATTCCTAGCTTCAACGTCTTTACGGTAACTCACATAAAACCGGAAAGACAATCGGAGACCATCTCACAGAAAGTGGTCACCTCCTTGACGTTCGTCTCGATACAGTAGACGAAATATCAACCCCAGGGTTCTTCCTCCAACAGGATTTGGACACACCAAAGCAAACGAAGCGAAGGACACATTCCTAACTTCGACGTCTTAACGGTAACTCACATAAAACCGGAAAGACAATCGGAGACCATCTCACATGAAGTGGTCACCTCCATGACGTTCGTCTCGATACAGTAGACGAAATGTCAACCTCAGCGTTCTTCCTCCAGCAGGGATTCAGACACGACAAAGCAAATGAAGCGAAGGCCACATTCCTAGTTTCAACGTCTTTACGGTAACTCACATAAAACCGGAAAGACAATCGGAGATCATCTCGCATCAGCACAGAGTGGTCACCACCTTGATGTTCGTCTCGACACAGCAGGCGCAACGTCATCAAACGAATGGAGCCACGGCAAAATCCCTAGTTCCAAACCTCGGCGGTTCACCAGCAACCTAGAGACAACCTCGACGTCCGTCTCGATACAGCAGACGAGATGTCACCCCAACGTTCGTCTCGACACAGCAGACGCAACGTCATCAAACAAACGGAGCCACGGCAAAGTCCCTAGTTCCAAACCTCGACGGTTCACTAATAACCTAGAGACAACCACGACATTCGTCTCGATACAGAGGACGCAATGCCAGCAAACGAAGCGAAGGCTAAATTCCTAGCTTCAGGGTCTTAACGGCAAGTCATATAAAACCGGAAAGACAATCGGAGATCATCTCGCACCAGTGTGGAGTGGTCACCACTTCGACGTCCGTCTCGATACAGCAGACGAGATGTCACCCCAACGTTCGTCTCGACACAGCAGACGTAACGTCATCAAACAAACGGAGCCACGGCAAAATCCCTAGTTCCCACCGCGACATTCGTCTCGATACAGAGGACGCAATGCCAGCAAACGAAGCGAAGGCTAAATTCCTAGCTTCAGGGTCTTAACGGCAAGTCATATAAAACCGGAAAGACAATCGGAGATCATCTTGCACCAGTGTGGAGTGGTCACCACTTCGACGTCTGTCTCGATACAGCAGACGAGATGTCACCCCAACGTTCGTCTCGACACAGCAGACGTAACGTCATCAAACAAACGGAGCCACGGCAAAATCCCTAGTTCCAAACCTCGGCGGTTCACCAATAACCTAGAGACAACCACGACATTCGTCTCGATACAGAGGACGCAATGCCAGCAAACGAAGCGAAGGCTAAATTCCTAGCTTCAGGGTCTTAACGGCAAGTCATATAAAACCGGAAAGACAATCGGAGATCATCTCGCACCAGTGTGGAGTGGTCACCACTTCGACGTCCGTCTCGATACAGCAGACGAGATGTCACCCCAACGTTCGTCTCGACACAGCAGACGTAACGTCATCAAACAAACGGAGCCACGGCAAAATCCCTAGTTCCCACCGCAACATTCGTCTCGATACAGCAGACGCAATGCCAGCAAACGAAGCAAAGGCCAAATTCCTAGCTTCAGGGTCTTAACGGCAACTCATATAAAGCCCGAAAGACTATCGGAGATCATCCCCACACCAGCGCGGAGTGGTTATGACTCATCGGGCCTCTCCAAAATGAGCCTAACCTCAAGTAAAAAGCGGCATGGCAAATTCCTAGCGCTTGCTCTTCTGACGGTCAAACTGCCAAGGAGGATTGCTTGAAGACGTCTTGTCCAGCCCCCGAAGGGATCAGAGACACGACAATCGCAGGGCTACTCGAACAGCACGATTGCCTATCGAGGACTATATCAGCTTATGCGACGGTACGATGGCCAAAACCCTAAGTACCACCAACCTTAACGGGCTTCTGTCATAAAGAGCAGAGGTTAAATGCGACGTTAAGATGTTCTTGCGAGATCTGCTCGATCCGTTTCGACTCGTGAGGAAATTGATGTCTTTGCGAGATTTTCTCGATGCGTCTCGACTCGTGAGATAAAGCCTTAGGCAGTATGGATTAAAAAACCTGCTTCCTAAGCACTGGGACCCTGCAAGTCAGCCCAAAACGGTCTCTTGCATACTATCCACGGGTCACACTCTCCAAAGTCGAATCTCGATAAGGAGGGAAACAACCGCTTACGGGTCCTCTCGACTCGTAAGAGGGAAAACTCTCTTATAGGATCCTTACGACTTATAAGAGAAAACACACTTAGGAATCCTCACGATTCCCAAGGAGAAAATACACCTATGAGATCCTCACGACTCGTAGGGAGAAAAGTCTTTATGAGACCCTCACGGCTCGTAAAGTTGAAAAGCCTTAGGTGGCAGATCCTACCCCTGTCTCCTAAGCCATCACTGCCCTGCAAAGAAGTCAAGATGGGCCGACCATCTATGGGCCACACTTGCCAAAGCTACATGCCACTGAAATGGAGAACTTACTCATAAGCGTATGAACTACTCCACGCCAGAGTGAGACAAAAAAAGAAATAGAAGGATGCGGCTCATGGAGTTAAGGGTTGGAACTATATCCCTTAAGAGTTGAGATTTGAGTCAATGATAAATGACGACGCTTGTGTCCGCTCGTTATCTTCTCAGATCAAGATTCTGAAAGTGATACATCAACCCAAAACTGGTCATACGCCATGCATAACTCTGCATAACTCTGCACTACTTCACCCACGTACATACTTACGTGGGCAAAGTAGTGGGGGGCATTTGTTCCCGCCAAAAATTTCTGCGCAAAAGAGTCCAAGGTATCAAATGGCAGCGATACGCTTAAGGAAATACGAACCAGTATCTTCTGGGCTGTTTTTTGACAAACTCCCGAAGGAGAAACGGATAAATTCTGATTGTATTGAAAGCGTCTCGAAAAACCCTTCGATTTGATATATTATGGGCCTCATAATTCATCCGGGATCAAAAGTTATGAGCAAATGTCTATGCACATGTGATTTAAGGAAGAAGATGCGAACCAGTATTTTCCGAGCTGTATTTTGACAAACTCCGGAACGAAAAACAGCTAAATTCTGATGATATTGAAAGCATCTCGAAAAGACCTTCGATTTGATATATTATGGGCCTCATAATTCATCCGAGATCAAAAGTTATGAGCAAATGTGTTATACACGTGTAATCTAAAGTAATGCTCTACTACATGGGGAATGCATTTTTTAGTCCCACATCGGGAAAAGGAGAGATGGCTTCTCTACCACTCCCATATAAATAAGAGGCCATACCTCTTAGAAAGGTAGAGTAAAAATCCTCAAAGGATTCAATACTCAAAGGAGCTTAGTTCTCCAAGATAGGAGCATGCTCCTCCATAATGCGCATATGCGCAAGCGCCATGTGCGCTACGTGCAACGCACGTGTGCCTGCCATGCGGCACTACGTGCAACGCACGTGCGCACCATATGAGAATATTTAATAATATTAAAAGGAGCTTGTTCTCCATATATAGAAGCTTTGCTTCTCCTCATAATGCGCATGTGCGCCACGTGCAACGCACGTATGCCCGCCATGCGGCACCACGTGCAACGCACGTGCGCACAACAGATAGTGCCTTGCACTTGCTATGAACCTCTGGTTCTCAGATAAATAAATAAATAAAAATAGTGCCTTGCACTTGCTATGAACCTCTGGTTCTCAGATAAATAAATAAATAAAAATAGTGCCTTGCACTTGCTATGAACCTCTGGTTCTCAGATAAATAAATAAATAAAAATAGTGCCTTACACTTGCTATGAACCTTTGGTTTTCTGAGACAGAAAGAAAGAAAAGATTTTCTTTTCTCTTCTTTGATCTAAATTTAGATCATTAAAAAGTGCTCTGCACTCATTTTCTTGAATCCAAAAGATTCTTGGTGCTTTGCACTATTTGAAGGGCCAGGCCCAAATCAAAATGACCTGACAGGCCAAAATAAATTGCAAGGCAATAAATGGGTAGAGCCCAAATAAATTGATGCTTTGCATCCTTTATACAAGGGCAGAGCCCAAATAAAATTGATGCCTTGCATCATTCCTAAAAGGGCAGAGCCCAAAACAAATTGATGCTCTGCATCCTTTCTGGGCAAGGCCCAAATAAAAAAAAAAAAGAAATGCAATGCAAAAGCAAATAAAATGTTGAACATTTCAACTGGACTTAGCCCAATTTTGGCCATAAGTCCTTAAATTAAATTGACTGAGCAAAATTGCTCTTCTAAATCAATTTACATCCGGTTCGAGGGTATATCTCCGAACTCCTTTGACATCCGTCGTTGTAATTCCTCAACGACGTCAAAGAGGTGACGGGTCCCAACGACCACACATCGATATGGACTGCGGGGTCTTTAAACTCGTGGACCGAAACGTCCTTAAACTAATATCGGACCGAAACGTCCTTAAACTAATATCGGACCGAAACGTCCCTAAACTAATATCGGACCGAAACGTCCCTAAACTAATGACGGACCGAAACGTCCCTAAACTAATATCGGACCGAAACGTCCCTAAACTAATAATGGACCGAGACGTCCTTAAACTAATATCGGACCGAGATGTCCTTAAACTAATATTGGACCGAGACGTCCTTAAACTAATGATGGACCACTACGTCCCTAAACTGGCATCGGACCGAAATGTCCCTGAACTAATGACGGACCACCACGTCCCTAAACTGGCGATGGACCGAAATGTCCTTAAACTAATAATGGACCACTACGTCCCTAAACTGGCATCGGACCGAAACGTCCCTAAACTAATAATGGACCACTACGTCCTTAAACTGATATCGGACCGAGACGTCTCTAAACTAATAATGGACCACTACGTCCCTAAACTGGAACAATAGAGCCAATTGCTCTTTTGCCGGATCTAAACGATCCCGTTTAAGTTGATCTTAGCCCCAAACACGGCTAACGTATCCTTAAGCACTTAAAAGGACTATAAAACCCTCAATCAGCTCTGGTTCAAGGGTACATCTCTGAACTCCTCTGACACCTATCGTTGTAATTCTTCAACGACGTCAGAGAGGTGACGGGTCCCGACGGCCATAAATGCGATGGACCACCACGTCCCTAAACTGGAATATGGACCACCACGTCCCTAAACTGGCACAATAGAGCCCAAATGCTCTTTTGTCGGACCTAAACGGTCCCGTTAAGTTGATCTTAGTCTCAAACTGGACTAACGTATCCTTAACAAACGTTCGAGTCGATCTTAGCCTCAAAAATGGCTAACGTATCCTCCAAACAGACTCTAGTCCCAAATTGGACTATGAATCTCCCAAACTGGAACAATAGAGCCCAAACGCTCTTTTGTCGGATCTAAACGATCACGTTAAGTTGATCTTAGTCTCAAACAGGACTATCGTATCCTTAACGAACGTTTAAGTTGATCTTAGCCGCAACGCGACTAATGCGTCCTTAAACTAAAAACACCAAACCCAAATCTAAGTAAATACGGATTTGGACTAATCCACGTCCTACGGGCGACGGCATTACTCAGTCTCCGTATACAATCCACGGGCAACCACAAACAAAACAAACACACACGACACGAAGTGAAATTCTGGAGAAGGAGAAAGTTGTTACCGCGATGCGGTAGCGTAATTAACTGCAGGGGCTTGCGCCTGCAGGGAAGAGCGTCCCCATAATCAAAAACCCCTCACCCTGAGGGGGAATCTGACGAAGTCTGCTACATCGGCCGCATCCGTCTAAACCTCCGATACACGGTGCCATAAATCAACTTGGCATCTTCGGAGAGATAGACGGATAAAACCAAATAGCATCTGCCCCGAACCTCAGGCACGGACGTCCTAACGTCTCGGCCGCCGTTCGGAGGGGAACACAAGGCTCTGGAAGTTCTCAAGTAAGAGCAAGGCTCTGAAATTCAATTTCTTGAGAATGGTAAAGAATTACCAAGGACCAAGGGTCCTATTTATAGGTGCCTGCGTCTGTTCACTTGACCCCTCGATCCGACGGTCAGGATCTTGCCACCGCTGCACTCACGCGCGCGCCACGTGAGCGCAACGGTGGGGGGGCATCTGTTTCCCCCAATCAGAGCAAGGCTCTACTTAAATTTTGAAAATTCAAAATTCGAAGCAACGCTTCGGTTCCCGTGCGCAGCGCGCAACTTGCCACATGGCGGAAGTTGATTCGGCAGCGTAACGCCCAAGACAATGCGTCTAATCAGAAAACATAATTAAGACTTAACTGCGCAAACGCATGGCAGCGCGACACGTGTCTGCGCAGTTGCGCAATCGCAACTGCGCAAGCGCACGGATGCGCGACACGTGTCTGCGCAGTTGCGCAATCGCAACTGCGCAAGCGCACGGATGCGCGACACGTGTCACGCGCTGGTGAGTTGCGCAGCAACAGAATGAAAATTTAAGTAAATCTTTTCTGTTCTTCTGTAAAGCAGGGACCCTTGGATCAGAGATCCAATGGTGGGAAAATTCCCAAAATTATTCAGGAAAGATCTTGATAACAAATTCAACAAATTTGTGAGCACTATAAATAAGACCCCAGACCTCATTCAAAGGATGATCATCAAGAGAAGAATTAACTTCTGGCAAAAAAAAAGGGAAGAGAAGGAACTCTTGAAGATTATTCAAGAACAAAAAAAAAGAGGTAAAAACTTCTTTCGGAAGAAAAGAAAAATCTCTGAAGAACAGAGGATAAAAAAATGAATAATTAAATAAAAAAAAGTAAGAAATAAATAGTGCCTTGCACTTGATATGAACCCTTGGTTCTGTGAAATCAGGGAAAACAAGAAGAGAAACTTGTTTTCCTTCGATCCAAATTTAGATTAAAGGTGCCATGCACTTTTGTTCTTAAATCTGGAAAATTCTTGAGTTTCCGCAACCCATTATTTAAAAGGGCCTGGCCCAAATCAGATTGCAAAATAAAAAAAAGGGCAGAGCCCTGTTCGGATTGATCCTTTTAGTCAGGCAGAGCCTAAGATAAATAAAAAAATTGGACTTAACCCAATCCTGGCTGTAAGTCCTTAAATTAAATTGATTGAGCGAAATGGCTCTCCCAAACCAATTTACGACCGGTTCGAGGGTACATCTCCGAACCCCTTTGACATCTGTCGTTGTAATCCCTCAACGACGTCAAAGAGGTGATGGGTCCCAACGACCACTTATCTAATATTGGACCGAAATGTCCCTAAACTAATATTGGACCGAAACGTCCCTAAACTAAAATCGGACCGGAACGTCCCTAAACTAACATCGGACCGGAACGTCCCTAAACTAATATTGGACCACCACGTCCCTAAACTGGCGATGGACCACTACGTCCTTAAACTGGCAATGGACCGCCACGTCCCTAAACTGGCACAATAGGGCCCAAACGCTCTTTTGTTGGATCTAAACGGTCCCGTCTAAGTTGATCTTAACCCCAAATACGGTTAACGTGTCCTTAGATATTCAAATAAACGATAAAACCTTAAATCAACTTTGGTTCAAGGGTACACCTCTGAACTCCTCTGACGCCTGTCGTTGTAATCTCTCAACGACGTCAGAGAGGTGACGAGTCCCGACAACCAGACAATTAAATCAATCACTACGTCAGGCCGATCTTAGTCTAAAACAGGACTAACGTATCCTTGACGAACGTTTAAGTTGGTCTTAGCCGCAACGCGGCTAATGCATCCTTAAACTAAAAACACCAAACCCAAATCTAACTAAATACGGATTTGGACTAATCCACGTCCTACGGGTGACGACATCACTCAGTCTCCGTATACAATCCACGGGCAACCACGAACAAAACAAACACACACGACACGCAGTGAAATTCTGGAGAAGGAGAAAGTTGTTACCGCGACGCGGTAGCGTAATTAACTGCAGGGGCTTGCGCCTGCAGGGAAGAGTGTCCCTACAATCAAAAACCCCTCACCCTGAGGGGGAATCTGACGAAATCTGCTACATCGGCCGCATCCGTCTAAACCTCCGATACACGGTGCCATAAATCAACTTGGCATCTTCGGAGAGGTGGACGGATAAAACCAAATAGCATCTGCCCCGAACCCCAGGCAACGGACGCGAAGTCCGGGCCGCCGTTCGGAGGGGAACAGGCATCACCCATGTCCTTCATGGAGAACCTTTGTGACAAGAATCCTTTGACTGTGTAGTATAGGAATGTCATTTCCTATCAGGAGAATGTCATCCACATATAAGACGAGAAATACCACAGTTCTCTCTACAATCTTACTATAAATACATGGTTCATCTGGATTTTTGATAAAGTTTGACCGTCTCATCTAAACAGATGTTCCAACTCCGTGATGCCTGCTTTAATCCATAAATGGACTTAAGCAACTTGCACACTCTTCCGCTGCTCCCACTCTCTATGAAACCCTCTGGCTGATTCATATAAACACATTCTTCCAAATTTCCATTCAGAAAAGCGGTCTTTACGTCCATCTGCCAAATTTCATAATCGTGGAAGGCAGCAATGGCAAGAAGGATTCGAATGGATTTGAGCATATAGCTACTGGAGAAAAGGTTTCATTATAGTCCAAACCAGGTCTTTGACGAAAACCTTTTGCAACAAGTCTAGCCTTATAGGTTTCATCCTGTCTATCTACACCAATCTTCTTTCTGAAGATCTATTTGCAGCCAATGGTTTTTACCCCTTCTGGAGCAATGTCCAAAGTCCATACTTTGTTGGTGTACATGGACTCCATTTCGGTCCGTATTGCATTCAGCCATTTTACCGAGTCTCTGCTCTGAATGGCTTGCTGGAAGCTAGTTGGCTCATCATTGTTGATAATGCAATCCTCTCTATCCCCGTCTATGAGAAAATCCCAGTATCTCTCGGGCGGATGAGACTGCATACTAGTCCCGCGGAGTGGCGCGGGTATGTCCGGTTCTTTCAAAATTTCTGGTTCCACCATACTGTCACGCCCCGCTTCCCAGAGTACGCTAAGATGGGCATGTGATATAGCCAACCATGCTACCTGTGGGTAGAAAGTATCCATCCACAGTCACATTACGGCTGTAGAGATATCAAGAACAGTAATAAACTATCTAACACATGTCCATAAGCCAGAAATAAAAGAGTCAAGAATAAAATAATGCGGAAGCGAAAGATTCAATACAAGAATAACTGGAATGTATGTCCCATAATGCGGGCTCACATCAGAAATGAAATAATACTGAAGTAAATGAACTAACTACTAGCGAGTCCTCACTGCTCAGCCTGCTGACTGAAGTACTCCTGCTCGGACTGCAGCAAGGGTAAGGAATCTGGGCCATGCAAAACCCAGACGTCAGCGCGTCATAACATCAAGCAATAATATATAAACAGAGTAGCAATACATGCAAGTATGATCATAAATGGTAAAGCAGATGTAACAGCAATATAAATCAGGGCAGTGAAAGGTAGTGTCCAGTGAGTAATCTAAACTGATCTATTGGGTTAACTACTTTCAAGTCTTTGAAATTAATTTGATGAATCATCGATCTAACTCAATAGTATCCCGTGCGTGCCCGGGATCACGGTGAAGATTCTCTGGCTGAAACCGAGACATGCCGCTAGGCACTAAAGGAAAATGGGTAATGATGAATGATGTCTGCAGCATCATCCCAAGGCCGGCCTAGCCTCTAAAAGGTAGTGGATAATGATGGATGATGTCAGCATCATCATCCCAAGGCTGGCCTAGCCTCTAAAACTGATCAGTATAGGTAGCACACTGTCGAGTTACAAGTCCGGTTTCATCATTGATTTCCCCATACCCCAAGTTATATGTGTTCAAGTCATGTATTAAATAATCTGGAGCTAATGCTAACACAGGATCAGGCAGGTACAGGTTTGTCTGGATAGACAACAGGAACTGTCCGTAAGGACAACATGTCAGGTTTTTTGGCATTAGTCACAAGATCAGGTAATAGGTAAAGCATGGTACATCAGGTCAAGTCAAGTAATGTATATAGGTGTCATGTCATGTCAAGAGTTGCACGGTACCATGTCGTGTCAAGTAATAGGTGTAACAAGTCATGTCAGGGTGTACAAGATGTCATGTGGGTGCTCATAATCAAACTAGCATAAGCATGGGTATACAAAACAAGCATGGGTACTAAAAGAACAATAAACTGGAACATATAATATGATATGCAAATAGGTACAGATTAAACTATATGGATGTACGGTTAACGATTAGAGCTAGGGTTATGGTTCCAACATTAAGTATCATACACTTAAATGAATATGGAATATTAAAATCTCGTTAGTATGGGTTAAATGATCTGGGGATGCAATTATATCTAAAACAGGTTAAAGATGCACACGGGTGTCCAATAGGGTAAAACTATAAAAAGGTACCACAGACTATGCAAATAGTTATTATGTGATTTAACATACAGATGTGGTTACTAGGTATAGTAAACTAAAATGCAACGGGTATGTTTCAAGTTCTGAATCTAAAAGATATAAGCGGAACATCAAACTGTTAACTTGGAACACGTGACTTTAGATTCGATCTATAGGTTTAATATTCAAATATATAGTTATAAAATCATATAGATAGCATGTAGCAAGTTTTACTTGCCTCGACGGATCGCGAAGCGGTACACGGAACATCACGCGTCGGTGGGAAAAGTTGCGACGCGCGCACGGTACACGGAATGAGTCCAAACAACGCACGATAGGATCACACGGGTCAGATATCCTCGCTGGGTCGTCGGGGTCGTCGCCGGCACGGTCGGATTCCGGCAACCAAGAACAACAGTGAATAACTCAAAGAAGAAAAATGCATGGAAATGAAAAGAGAAAGAAATGAAAGAGAATAGAGAAGATTGAGGAGAGAGGCTTACTCACTGGATTGCAGAGGGGTGACGGCGTCGACGGTGATGATCGGCGAAGCTCCGGCGAGAGTGCAGGTGCTCGGGTGATGGGTTAGGGTTGCACTAGGGTTTGGTTTCTGGGGTTTTGTTGCAGGGTACGTGCAGGGTCTTGGTGAGGTGATGATGTATAGGAGAGGAAGGAAATGAGATGGTGATGATGGTGGGTGTGAGGCTGGGGTCGTCGGCGACGACCGGTGACGTTGGGTTCTTAGGGTGTTGTGCGTGTGTGCAGGGGGAGAGAGGCTCGGGAAGAAGAAAGAGAAGAAGAAGAAGATGGATAGGAGAAGGAAAGGAGATGACGAGGCTCGATTGGGGTTGATGAGATGATGGAGTTAGGGTTTGAGAAAGGCGGTGAGGAGTTGGGGTTCTCGTGGCGAGGGTTGCAGGTTTTTAAAAACAGAAGAAGAAGAAGATAGAAGGGAGGTAACAATAAGGAAGGAGGCGGTGTTGGGATCCTCGTTCATCGCGAGAAGAGAGAGAGAGGGACGCGAGATGAGAGAGATAGAGAGAAAGCAAGAGGAGAGAGAAAGAAGAGGAGAGATGGAATTGTTTGTTAGCAGGGTGAGAGAGAAAGAGAAAGAGAGAGAGAGGAAGAAAAAGGGAGAGAGAGAAGAGAGGGGGTTACGCGTGGGGCCTGGCAAATAAAAGGGAGGATTCTGATTGGTTGATGGTGAAAAAATAAAGGGAGAGAGAGAATCTGTTTAGTTAAAAGAAAATGTAAAAAGATTTAAAATAGTTTTAGGAAATCTTATGAACTGAAGAAAAATATTAGAATTTAAATTTAAAATTCAAATAATTGAATTTTAGCGGGATATAAAATATTTCAGAAATGCGCCCAAGTTGGGTCCAAAATTTTGGATTTGAAATACGAAAATTATAGCAAGTTCCAAAATTTAAAATGAAAGATTATATAACAGAAATACATACCCCCAAGAACGGACGCACGCACGTGCGCATAGCCATCCAAATACGTCCGTTTCACTGAACGGGACGAGAACACGATGCAAGGACGCTACCACGGGGTTAGGGGTATCATGCAGGCCATGTCATGTATTTTTAAATTATTTTAAGCGACTTAAATTGTTATATGCAAAATATGTGATGTTAGAGTATTCTATAACTATGAAACAATAAGCTCAAGCAAGCGGGTCGAACGTAAAGTAAACTACCATTCACATCCACACAGTAAATGAAATAAACACCACAAACAACACATACGGCAACAGAAATTGGTATAACTGAACTCGGTTGTTACATTATACCTAACTACAAAAAGAATTTCGTCCTCGAAATTCCAAGAACGCAAAAAGGGTAAACGACCAACAAACTACAAGAAAAGATGGGGAAACTTCTGCCGGATTTCATCTTCTCGTTCCCAAGTTGACTCTCCATGTGAGCGATTACCCCAAGAAACAAGTACAAGGGGGATAACTTTGTTCTTAAGAACCTTTTCCCTTCGATCCACAATCGCAATCGGTCGTTCCTCAAAAGTCAAGTCTTCTCGTACAGTCAGCTCCGAATGATCTAACACATGTGTTTCATCTCGAACATACTTACGGAGTTAAGATACGTAAAACACGTCATGAACATTCGCTAAGGATTGCGGTAACGCCAATCGATACGCTACCTCACCAACACGCTCCAAAATCTCAAAAGGTCCGACGAATCGAGGACTGAGCTTTCCTCGACTTCCGAAACGAATCACCCCTCTAGTCGGTGATATCTTCAAGAATACCAAATCACCCACGGCGAACTCTAGAGGTCTTCTCGACGTATCTGCCCAACTCTTCTGTCGGTCTTGTGCTGCTTTCATATGATTCCTGATAGCGTTAACTTTCTCAACTGTCTGCACAACCAACTCTGGTCCCAACAATCTTCGTTCACCGACATCGTCCCAACAAACAGGCGAACGACACTTGCGACCATACAAAGCTTCGAATGGAGCCATCTGAATAGTCGCCTGGAAACTGTTGTTGTAAGAAAACTCCACCAAATGTAGATGATCCTCCCATGAACTCTTGAAGTCCAACATGCAAGCTCTCAACATATCTTCAAGAGTTTGGATCGTTCTCTCCGACTGGCCATCTGTTTGAGGATGATAAGCTGTGCTAAACTTCAATCGAGTCCCCAAACTTTCCTGTAAGCTCCTCCAAAAGTGTGATAAGAACCGAATGTCACGGTCGGACACGATGCTCACCGGTACTCCATGCAATCTTACAATCTCCTGCATGTACCGTTCTGCCAAAGTTTCTGTTGATTGACCGACCCGGAAAGGAATGAAATGAGCTGCCTTAGTCAAACGATCAACAATCACCCAAGCTGCATTGTTGCCTTTTGGACTCCACAGTAGAGCTGTCACGAAATCCATGGTTATATGTTCCCACTTCCATTGAGGAATCGGAAGTGGTTGCAATAAACCAGCAACCCTTTGATGTTCAGCCTTAACTTGCTGACACACCAAGCACTTTGCCACAAAGCGGGCAATCTCCCGTTTCATGCCTTCCCACCAGAAATGTTGTCGTATATCTCGATACATCTTCGTGCCTCCTGGATGTATGGAATATGCTGAACTATGTGCCTCCTTCATAAGTTCTTCACGAATATCTCCCTTTGGCACACACAAATGGCCACCATAACGCAACGAACCATCTTCACGGATCAGTAAATCTGTTCGAAGCCCAGCTTCAACCTATTCTTGAAACCTTTGCAATCTAGGGTCCTGCGACTGCGCTGCTTTAATATTCTCGACCAACGACGAATGTACCTGCAGCTGCATCAACTGTCCCGAAGAATGCGGTAGCACAACCTCCAAATCAAATCTTCGAAAGTCTTCAACGAGTTCCTTCTGTGTAGTCAACATCTGAATTGCTGGTAGTCGACTGAGCGCATCCGGCATGACATTCACCTTCTCCGGATGGTACTTAAAATCAAGATCGTAGTCAGCCATCAGCTCCAACCATCTACGTTGCTTTATATTAAGCTCCTTCTGCGTGAACACATACTTCAAGCTTTTATGATCAGTGAAAATCTCGACCCTTTCGCCCAAAAGGTAGTGTCTCCAAATCTTTAAAGCGAAGATCACAGCCGCAAGCTCCAAGTCATGAGTTGGGTAATTCTTCTCATGGGTCTTCAACTGTCTCGGTACGTACGCTATAACCTTCCCATGCTGCATCAAAACACATCCCAATCCTTTCCCAGATGCGTCGCTGTGAATCACCAATCCTCCGGAACTGTCTGGCACGGTCAGAATAGGAGCGGTTATCAATTTCTTCTTCAACGCCTCAAAAGCTGACGCACACCATCCGTCCACAAAAAAGGTACCTCCTTGCGTGTAAGCTTGGTCAACGGCTCCGCCAGACGAGCAAAGTTCTTCACAAATCTTCTATAATACCCGGCGAGTCCAAGAAAGCTTCTTATCTCCGCAACATTCTTCGGAATCGGCCAATCTTGAACTGCTGCAATATTTTCGGGATCAACAGCGATTCCGTCGCCAGATACGACATGCCCCAAAAACTTTACTTCTTCCAGCCAAAACTCGCACTTGCTCATCTTTGCATATAATTTTTCTTGTCTCAATGTCTGCAGTGCGATCTTCAAATGTTCTGCATGCTCTTCAATACTCTTCGAGTAGACCAGAATATCATCAATGAACACCACAATAAACTGGTCCAAGAATGGTGAAAAGATTCGGTTCATCAAGTCCATGAATATCGCCGGTGCATTCGTTATTCCGAAGGGCATCACTAAGTACTTGTAATGTCCATACCGTGTTCGGAACGCCGTCTTGTAAATATCTTCTGTTTTAACTCGGACCTGATGATATCTGGATCGCAAATCCAGCTTCGAGAATACCCTTGCGCTACTAAGCTGCTCAAATAATTCACCAATGCGAGGGATCGGGTACTTATTCTTAATAGTCACCCGGTTTAATTCTTGATAATCGATGCATATTCTCCTTATGCCATCTTTCTTATTGACTAGAAGAACTGGAGCTCCCCAAGGCGAGTTACTGCTTCGAATCCAACCCTTCTCAAGTAATTCAGCAACCTGCTTCTTAACTTCTTCCAACTCCACTGGTGCCATTGGATAGTATGCTTTAGAGACTGGCGCTGCACCAGGAATAAGATCAATCGCGAACTTTACGTCTCGCTTCGGCGGTAATCCTGATATGTATTCAAACACGTCCATAAAATCTCGAACAACAGCTGGCATTTCAACTTGAGCAACCTCCATCGACGAAAGAACATTAGCTGTCGGCCTAGCCCTAAACTCGACTGGCCCGACAGAACTGCTTCCTCCAGTAAAGATAAACTTTGGATGTCCGGGAATCTGGAAAATTACTTTCTTTGCCCTACAATCAATATGAGCATAGAAAGTACCGAGAAAATCCATTCCTAAGACGACTTCATAGCTGCCTGTGTCAATTACCAAGAAATCTGCAAAAAGCTCCCATCCGCAAACAACAACTGCACAATCCTTACACTCTCTACTAGATATGATTTTCCCATTCCCAGTGTGTATGTCCCAAAAACTAGACAGGGTCGTGCAAATGATCGAGTGTGTAGCAATAAACTTGGAAGACATAAAACAGTGGGATGCACCAGAATCAAATAACGCTAATCCGGGAAAACCATGAACAAGTAGAATACCTGAAACAATTTCTCCTGAAGCCTTAGCTTCCTCAGCCGTCAGGGTATAAGCTCGAGCCTGATTGGGTCCTTGAGTCAGCTGCTTCTGTCCCGGAAACGGTTTCTGCGGCCGCTTCTGAAGATCATCCTTTCTGCGAAGCTTTGACGGACAAGAGTTAATAGTATGATCCGCCGATCCACAAACCAAACAAAGTCATTGCCTCCTTCGACAATCTCTTTGCACATGTCCAGGTAAGTGGCAGTAGTTACAAATCATGCTCTTTCTCTGATCAACGACAGCAGACCTCTTTATAGGTGTTACGCCACGACGGTTCACTGGAATACATCTGTGTACATGTGCTCGGTTCGGTGCAAAATCCGGCTTCCGTACTGTAATTACGGTCTGCTGTGAACTCCCAGTCTTCCCAGATAAGCTCTGCTGTTCTCGGGCCGCCGTAAGTACCTGTGAGAAAGTGGTCAAACCCAGGGAGACAATCTGCCTCTGGATGTCCACATCCAAACTGCGCATGAACCACCTTGCCCTATCCGCATCGTTGGCAACTAAAGGTCCAGTGAATCTACTGAGCCGCGTCCACTCAGCTGCATGTACATCTACAGGTGCACCGTTCTGCTTTAGACCGATGAACTTCTCTTTCATTTCCTCCCGTGCAGTCCACGGGAAGAACTTCTCCAGGAAACTCTTTGAAAAATCTGCCCACTTGATCGGCTTGGGCAAGCGGGTCTCTTCCACAAGCCACCATTCACGGGCATAATCCACCAACTGGATGCATACCACATCCACTCTCTTAGCTTCGGGGATCTGTGCCGCAATGAGTAAATTCTCCGTGTCAACCAGACACTGCTCCGCTGACAACGGTTCCTCTAAACCAGTAAAGACAGACGGACCCTGTCTTCTGAAATCCGCTACGGTTCCCACACGATCCACTGTTCTGGCCACAACATTGTTTACGGACTGCTGAACGGTCCGTAAACCTTCCTGTAAGGAGTCAGCTTGCTGCTGGTACAGCTCGATCTGCCGCCTTGGTTCTCCAACATCCCACGTATTACCCCAAGTATAGCGGCTTCGTCAACACGCCTTTGGTACGTCTTCAGATTCTTGTCTGCCATATTGCTGAAATCAAAACACCCAAGGATTAGCATGATAACAGATTCAAAATGTAGATCAAGGATATGAATCAAGGCTAGAACTCCAAATTACTTAAATAGAGTACCGCATTGTAACCATGCCGCGGTATCATAGCTACAATTACATAACTCCACCCAAGTCGCCTAAGTTCTAGAGATAAACAAGGAACCAGGTTTCGAGTCGGTATGCAAAGGAGGTTTGCATATCGTAGAAGTATAATCAGGAGGAGGTTAAGATTCAAGAATGGTAAAACGGTAAGGTGGCAGGACATGTTTCCTAATCACGAGTATTCTGATTCGTGTATTGGGTCCAATACCTAACTACAAAGGAATCAAACCAGATTAACCTATAACCTATGGCTCTGATACCAAAAGAACCATGTCACGCCCCGCTTCCCAGAGTACGCTAAGATGGGCACGTGACATAGCCAACTATGCTACTTGTGGGTAGGAAGTATCCATCCACAGTCACATTACGGCTGTAGAGATATCAAGAACAATAATAAACTATCAAACATATGTCCATAAGCCAGAAATAAACGAGTCAAGAATAAAATAATGCGGAAGCGAAAGATCCAATACAAGAATAACTGGAATGTATGTCCCATAATGCGGGCTCACATCAGAAATGAAATAATACTGAAGTAAATGAACTAACTACTAGCGAGTCCTCACTGCTCAGCTTGCTGACTGAAGTACTCCTGCTCGGACTGCAGCAAGGGTAAGGAATCTGGGCCATGCAAAACCCAGACGTCAGCGCGTCATAACATCAAGCAATAATATATAAACAGAGTAGCAATACATGCAAGTATGATCATAAATGGTAAAGCAGGTGTAACAACAATATAAATCAGGGCGGTGAAAGGTAGTGTGCAGTGAGTAATCTAAACTGATCTATTGAGTTAACTACTTTCAAGTCTTTGAAATCAATTTGATGAATCATCGATGTAACTCAATAGTATCCCGTGCATGCCCGGGATCACGGTAAAGATTCTCGGGCTGAAACCGAGACATGCCGCTAGGCACTAAAGGAAAATGGGTAATGATGAATGATGTCTGCAGCAGCATCCCAAGGCTGGCCTAGCCTCTAAAAGGTAGTGGATAACGATGGATGATGTCAGCAGCATCATCCTAAGGCTGGCCTAGCCTCTAAAACTGATCAGTAAAGGTAGCACACTGTCGAGTTACAAGTCCGATTTCATCTTGATTTCCCCATACCCCAAGTTATATGTGTTCAAGTCATGTATTAAATAATCTGGAGCTAATGCCAACACAGGATCAGGCAGGTACAGGTTTGTCTGGATAGACAACAGGAACTGTCCGTAAGGACAACATGTCAGGTTTGTTGGCATTAGTCACAAGATCAGGTAATAGGTAAAGCATGGTACATTAGGTCAAGTCAAGTAATGTATATAGGTGTCATGTCATGTCAAGAGTTGCACGGTACCATGTCGTGTCAAGTAATAGGTGTAACAAGTCATGTCAGGGTGTACAAGATGTCATGTGGGTGCTCATAATCAAACTAGCATAAGCATGGGTATACAAAACAAGCATGGGTACTAAAAGAACAATAAACTGGAACATGTAATATGATATGCAAATAGGTACAGATTAAACTATATGGATGTACGGTTAACGATTAGAGCTAGGGTTATGGTTCCAACATTAAGTATCATACACTTAAATGAATATGGAATATTAAAATCTCGTTAGTATGGGTTAAATGATCTGGGGATGCAATTATATCTAAAACAGGTTAAAGATGCATACGGGTGTCCAATAGGGTAAAACTATAAAAGGGTACCATAGACTATGCAAATAGTTATTATATGATTTAACATACAGATGTGGTTACTAGGTATAGTAAACCAAAATGCAATTGGTATGTTTCAAGTTCTGAATCTAAAAGATATAAGTGGAACATCAAACTGTTAACTTGGAACACGTGACTTTAGATTCGATCTATAGGTTTAATATTCAAATATATAGTTATAAAATCATATAGATAGCATGTAGCAAGTTTTACTTGCCTCGACGGATCGCGAAGCGGTACACGGAACGTCACGCGTCGGCGGGAAAAGTCGCTACGCGCGCACGGTACACGGAATGAGTCCAAACAACACACGATGGGATCACATGGGTCAGATATCCTCGCTGGGTCGTCAGGGTCGTCGCCGGCACGGTCAGATTCCGGCAACCAAGAACAACAGTGAATAACTCAAAGAAGGAAAATGCATGGAAATGAAAAGAGAAAGAAATGAAAGAGAATATAGAAGATTGAGGAGAGAGGCTTACTCACTGGATTGCAGAGGGGTGACGGCGTCGACGGTGATGATCGGCGAAGCTCCGGCGAGGGTGCAGGTACTCGGGTGATGGGTTAGGGTTGCACTAGGGTTTGGTTTCTAGGGTTTTGTTGCAGGGTGCGTGCAGGGTCTTGGTGAGGTGATGATGTAGAGGAGAGGAAGGAAATGAGATGGTGATGATGGTGGGTGTGAGGCTGGGGTCGGCGGCGACGACCGGTGACGTTGGGTTCTTAGGGTGTTGTAGGTGTGTGCAGAGGAAGAGAGGCTCGGGACGAAGAAATAGAAGAAGAAGATGGAGAGGAAGAGGAAAGGAGATGACGAGGCTCGATTGGGGTTGAGGAGATGATGGAGTTAGGGTTTGAGAAAGGCGGTGAGGAGTTGGGGTTCTCGTGGCGAGGGTTGCAGGTTTTTAAAAACAGAAGAAGAAGAAGAAGAAGATAGAAGGGAGGTAACAATAAGGAGGGAGGCGGTGTTGGGATCCTCGTTCACCGCAAGAAGAGAGAGAGAGGGACGCGAGATGGGAGAGATAGAGAGAAAGCGAGAGGAGAGAGAAAGAAGAGGAGAGATGGAATTGTATGTTAGCGGGGTGAGAGAGAAAGAGAAAGAGAGAGAGAGGAAGAAAGAGGAAGAGAGAGAAGAGAGAGGGTTACGCGTGGGGCCCGGCAAATAAAAGGGAGGATTCTGATTGGTTGATGGGGAAAAAATTAAGGGAGAGAGAGAATCTGTTTAGTTAAAAGAAAATGTAAAAAGATTTAAAATAGTTTTAGGAAATCTTATGAACTGAAGAAAAATATTAGAATTTAAATTTAAAATTCAAATAATTGAATTTTAGCGGGATATAAAATATTTCAGAAATGCGTCCAGGTTGGGTCCAAAATTTTGGATTTGAAATACGAAAATTATAGTAAGTTCCAAAATTTAAAATGAAAGATTATATAACAGAAATGCATACCCCCAAGAACGGACGCACGCACGTGTGCGCAGCTATCCAAACACGTCCGTTTCACTGAACGGGACGAGAGCACGATGTAAGGACGCTACCACGGGTTTAGGGGTATCATGTAGGCCATGTCATGTATTTTAAAATTATTTTAAGTGACTTAAATTGTTATATGCAAAATATGTGATGTTAGGGTATTCTATAACTAAGAAACAACAAGCTCAAGCAAGCTGGTCGAACGTAAAGTAAACTACCATAAGCATCCACACTGTAAATGAAATAAACATCACAAATAACACATACGGCAACAGAAATTGTTATAACTGAACTCGGTTGTTACACATACTTTCAGTAATAACTTTGTAAAGTATTTTTCGTCACCTCATTGAGATGGGAATACGCCCGCGCTGGTCAGGCGCAGTACAGATTCCTCCTGCCTCGGGTAGGCTGGGGTTTAGATTGTGGGGATCCGAATCTCCGGCAGCCGCGGACTAAACCGACGTTAATTACCCCTCGGCTTTGGAGCGAGAGAATCTCCGATTGACGGGTCAAACTGGACATGCGAACTCAATGCGATGCGTTGGTGTGTGTGTGTTTTTCCTTTGCTTTATTCCATTTGTAAAAAAAAGAAATATATATATATATATATATATATATATTTTCTATATATACAAAAAAACAAAAATAATTATTTAGAGAAAAGTTATTTTATTATTATTTTTTTATTCTAAATATTATTTATAATTTATTTAATATTTATTTATTTATTTTGATAATAAAAAAAGATTAAAATAAAGAAAGAAGGAAGAAAGAAGAAAAGAAAATAATGGAAAAATTAAAATAAAAAAATAAAAGGGGGGAAACCCGGGCTCTCATTTAATGGGAGCCTAGCATGTGGGAGGGGGGTCACATGCTAGCATGTGGGTCACATGCTAGCATGTGAGGGGGGGGGGTCACATGCTAGTATGTGACCCCTCACATGCTAGCATGTGAGGGGGAGGGTCACATGCTAGCATACGACCCCTCACATGCTGGGGGCAAAAGGGTTCCAGATTTTTTTTATTTACATGGAGTTCAACTCCAAAAGATTTTAAATGGAGTTTAACTCTAAAAAGAGTTTTAAATAGAGTTTAACTCCGAAAATATTTTTATTGCGGAGTTAAACTCCAAAAGAATTTTATTATTGGAGTTAAACTCCGGAAGAATTTAAATGAAGTAAAGCTCCTAAAGAACTTTAAATGGAGTTTAACTCCGAAAATGATTTTTATTGCGGAGTTAAACTCCAAAAGAATTTTAAATGGAGTTCAACTCCAAAAAGATTTTTAAATGGAGTTTTAACTCCAAAAAATATTTTTATTGTGAAGTTAAACTCCGAAAGAATTTTTATTGTGGAGTTAAACCCCAAAAGAATTTAAATGGAGTTGAACTCCGAAAGAATTTTTATTGTGGAGTTGAACTCCGAAAGAATTTTAAATGTGGAGTTAAACTCCGAAAGAATTTTGTATTGAGTTAAACTCCTAAAATGATTTAATGTGGAGTTAAACTCCAAAAAAAAGGATTTTTACTGTGGAGTTAAACTCTAAAAGAATTTTTGTAGTGGAGTTAAACTCCAAAAGAATTTTTGTAGTGGAGTTAAACTCCAAAATAACATGTGAGGGTCACATGCTGGCATGTGACTAGCATGTGAGGGTCACATGCTCGCATGTGACCCGTCACATGCTAGCATGTGAGGGGGGCCAAAAGGGCTAATGGGAGCCCTCCCCTGACGTGCTAGCATGTGATGGGGGCAAAAAGGGTTCCGAAAATTTAATAATTTTTTTAATATTTTTTTTACATAGAGTTCAACTCCCAAAGAAATTTTTTTGGTGTCAGAAGTGGGATTTTAAATGGAGTTTTAACTCCAATTTTTTTTTTATTGTGGAGTTAAACTCCAAAAAGAGTTCAACTCCAAAAAAAAAAGATTTTTATTGTGGAATTAAACTCCAAAAGAATTTTTGTTTGTGGAGTTAAACTCCAAAAGAATTTAAATGGAGTTGAGCTCCGAAATTTTTTTTATTGTGGAGTTGAACTCCGAATGAATTTAAAATGTGGAGTTAAACTCCCCAAAAAAAGATTTTTACTGTGGAGTTAGACTCCAAAAGAATTTCTGTAGTGGAGTTAAACTCCAAAATAATTTTATTTGTGGAGTTAAACTCCAAAAGATTTTCCCCTTTCTCTTTTGAGAAGAAACCCAAAATGGGTTCTCTTGAAACTCCAAAATCTAGATCTTTGATGATAAAAAAAGAGACCCTTTTTCTTCTCTTAATGGAGTCTTGGGAGGTGGATTTATGGTAAAACTTTATTTAGTTTTAAAAAAAAGAGAGCTAAGCTTTTGATTTATTTGGAAAATGAAAAGGAAGAGGAAGAACTTGTAAAAGAGAGTGGAGGCACAAACCCTAGTTTTTTGAGGGAATGAAAAGTGTATCATTTTATTCATCATCATGTTGCCTTATATAGGCTTACACATTTACATATAGCTCCTTGGGCTTTACAAAATGGAATTTTGCCCATCCCATGTCTCATGTGCTATTTCTTTTTGCACATAAACCATCGGCTTTACAAAAATTTGGCTTTATGCCCATTTTGCTTATATTCATGCATAAAAAATTACATCAAAATTATTTATTACATGATTTTTATTTTGGCATGGAGGAGAGCGGCCGCGGGGCTCGACTTGGGTATGGGACTACTTGCTTGGGCTTGGGCCCGCTTGACTTGGGGTTGACCTTGACTTTGACTTGGTCAACTGGGATGCAAATTTTGACCCCAACAAAGTGCGCCCATCAATGAATGCACATTGCACATGTGGGTCATATGCATGAGATTGATGGATCTTGAAGCTGGACTTCGAAGTGGAACATCATTCCAGGGGCGGAGCATGATTCCCGGGGATCGGAGCATCATTCCGAAGAGTCGGAGCATAATTCCGAGGGTTGGAGTATAATTCCGGGATCGGAGCATCATTCCTGAAGAGTGGAGCATGATTCCCGAGATCAGAGCATCATTCCTGAAGAGCGGAGCATGATTCCGGGGATCGGAGCATCATTCCGAAGAGCGGAGCATGATTCCGGGGATCGGAGCATCATTCCGAAGAGCGGAGCATGATTCCAGGGATCGGAGCATCATTCCGAAGAGCGGAGCACGATTCCAGGGATCGGAGCATCATTCCGAAGAGTCAGAGCATGATTCCAGGGATCGGAGCATAATTCTGAAGAGCGGAGCATGATTCCAGGGATCAGAGCATTATTCCGAAGAGCGGCAGACATTCGGACCGAAGCATAATTTCGATGCAGAGATTGATTCCCAGACGAAGCATAATTCCGACAGGGAAAGTAGATACTCCGAGGAAAAGCATGATTTCGACACGGGGTGCACATTCTGAGACGAAGCATGATTCCGACGCAGAGCTTGCTGGTTGACTTGATTCCGAGGCAGAGCATAATTCCGACGAGGAGGTCGCTGGTTGATTCCGAGCCGAAGCATAATTCCGACAGGGAAGGCAGATACACCGAGGCGAAGCTTGATTTCGACGCGGGGTACACTCTGAGACAAAGCATGATTCTGACGCAGAGCTTGTTGGTCGACTTGATTCCAAGGCGGAGCTTAATTCCGACGAGAAGATCGCTGGTTGATTCTGAGCCGAAGCATAATTCCGACAGGAAAGGCAGATACACCGAGGCAAAGTTTGATTTCGACGCGGGGGACACTCTGAGATGAAGCATGATTCCGACGTAGAGCTTGTTGGTCGACTTGATTCCGAGGCGGAGGTTAATTCCGACGAGGAGGTCGCTGGTTGATTCCGAGCCGAAGCATAATCCCGACAGGGAAGGCAGATACACCGAGGCGAAGCTTGATTTCGACGTGGGGTACACTCTGAGATGAAGTATGATTCCGACGCAGAGCTGGTTGGTTGATTTGATTCCGAGGCGGAGCATAATTCCAGCAGGGAAGGTAGATATCCTGAGGTGAAGCATGATTTCGACACGGGGTAAATTCTGGGACGGAGCATGATTTCGCCGCAGAGGTTGTTGGTTTGATTTGATTTGGGTTGACATCAGTATCGCTACACTGAAATATAGTACCAGGAGCAAATCATCATCTGTCATGAGAGGATTTAGGGATTTGATTTTTTTTTTGGGCGGCATCTGTATTGCTGCACTGGAATAATGCCAGGAGCAACTCATCATTTGCCTCGGGAGGATTTGGGAATTGGTGGCTTAGAAGACAGGTTCAGATCCCTATCACCTAAGGCTTTTCAATTTTATGGGCCGTAAGGGTCCCATAAAAACATTTTCTCCCTACGAGTCGAAAGGATCTCGTAGGTGTATTTTCTCCTTCGAAGTCGTGGAGACTCCTAAGTGTGTTGCTCCTTTGTGAGTCGTAAGGATCTCACGCGGGAATTTTCTCCTCACAAAGTCGAAAGGACTTTGCGAGTGCATTTCATCTCGTTTTCACCAGTTTGCACGCTTTCGGGTTTTCACAAACTCGCCGGCAGTCCTGCTGTTTTTACTCACGGAGCCTTTTCGGGTTTTCGTCCGTACCCATTTTGCTTGTGGACATACCCTTTTTTTTTGAATCTTCACCGTCGGTGGGACTTTGAATGTGGTATCACCGGTAGGACTTGGGAGAGATTGGGATCATTTTACATCCGTGGATTGTATACGGTTTTGCAGGATGTATGATCCAAACTATAGGGCCGGAAAAATTTCGGGACTTTGTTGGCGTCTGTATCGCTGCACTGGAATATGGTACCAGGAGCGACCCATCATTCGCCGTTGGGATTTGGAATTTGGTTGGCATCTGCATCGCTACACTGGAATATGGTACCAGGAGCGACTCATCATTCGCCGTTTAGGGATTTGGAATTTGGTTGGCGTCTGCATCGCTGCACTGGAATATGGTACCAGGAGCGACTCATCATTCGCCGTTTTAGGATTTGGAATTTGGTTGGCGTCTGCATCGCTGCACTGGAATATGGTAACAGGAGCGACTCATCATTCGCCGTTTTGGGATTTGGAATTTGGTTGGCGTCTGCATCGCTACACTGGAATATGGTAACAGGAGCGACTCATCATTCGCCGTTTTGGGATTTAGAATTTGGTTGGCGTCTGCATCGCTGCACTGGAATATGGTACCAGGAGCGACTCATCATTCGCCGTTTTGAGATTTGGAATTTGGTTGGCGTCTATATCGCTACACTGGAATATGGTACCAGGAGCGACTCATCATTCGCCGTTTTTTACCGCGATTGCTCTATCATTTCAGCTTTTTTTATCGCGAAGGTCGCGATTGCCTTATCATTTCGGCTATTTATTCACGATTGCCCCATTATTTCGGCTTTATTTTCATCTTTATTTTTACCCGCTGATTTTTATTACGAGTTGCCCCATCATATCGGCTATTTATTTATTTATTCCTTTTTTTTATTTACACATTTTTTTTACATTCCCAGTTTAACAACTTAGAGGTCGACTGTTCCCAGTTTAATGACGTGGTGGTCGACGGTTCCCAGTTTAAAGACTTAGAGGTCTATCATTCCCAGTTTAACGACGTGGTGGTCAGCGGTTCCCAGTTTAAAGACTTAGAGGTCTATCATTCCCAGTTTAACGACGTGGTGGTCAGCGGTTCTTAGTTTAAAGACTTAGAGGTCTATCATTCCCAGTTTAACGACGTGGTGGTCAGCTTGGTTATCCCAGCTCCTTGAACTTTGATCTTGGCGGAGTTGTGTTGATGACCGTAGCTCTGTGGCTTGTCGGTACATCTGACGACTGTGGGGCTTTCCCAAGTTTGTATTGGTTCTCTACCCAATCTTTGAAAATATAGCAGTCTTCGATGGTATGACTCACCATTCTATGATATGGGCAGTATATGGGATTGCCGGTCATATTCATTTCATGTGGCCTCTTCGGAACATGCAGTTGCAGACCGTTGTTCAAGGCGTCCGTGAATATTTTGCGGACTTCATCCCTCCTGAAGGAGTATACCTTCTTCTTTTTCTCCAATGGAGTAGGTGCCTTTATCGATGCTGGTCCTTGAGGCCGATCAGTCTTTGGTTCGCCCTTTTTAGATAATGGTACATGTCTGAGAGAATCAGGTTCCCGAAGGGCTCCAGTCTCCATTTGTATGAAATCGGTGGTCGTAGCTTGACTGTTTGCTAACGCGCCTTTAGACAGTTCTATCTCTCCCATCTTGTATTGCTTTTCGACCCAATCTTTGAAGACGAAGCAGTCCTCAATGGCATGACTTATCACTCTGTGATATGGGCAATATTTTGGGTCGTCAATCATATTTGCTTCTTGCGGCCTCTTTGATTCTGGCAATTGTAGACCGTTTCTTAGGGCGTCCTTGAATATCTTGTGGACTTTGTCCCTTTTGAAGGAATCGACTTTATCCAGTTTCTCTTTCAGAGGCGATTCCCTTTCGGTGTATGTGTCGGAGGGACTGGAGGCTGATCACAGCCGTTTTTCGCGAAGGCGCTCCGCTCTTAGGCTGAAGGGGTTATCAGTTGGCTGCCTCCGGGTATCAATCCCTGGCTTATGAACCAAAATTTGATTCTGCTGTAATTGCAATCAGGCGACTTGGGTCGCGAGATCTGCCGCGACGTTTACCAGTTCGTCGACCTTAGACTGTACCTTGCTAACTTCTCATCCCTGTCCTGAAGCTGCCTCTGAAGCCATCGGAATAATGCTTGTTCTGTAGTTCCGGTTATGACAACCGGGTCATCCTTATTGCCTGAGCTCAATTCCGCAGGAACTGCAAGCTCTTTTGGCTTATCGGCCTGAGCGAGCTCTTCATCATTTAGACCGAGTCGACATTGGGTAGCGTCCACTATATCATTACCATGGCTGTGAGGCATATGAGGGTTCGTTTCTCTATGTCCGACCATGTAGACAGTGTGGACTACATATACAGCCGTCTCTTTATCTTTGGCGGGGTAACCCCGTTCTTGGAGCTTCATGAAGCTCACCTAGCATGAGCCCTAACCCTTTTGTTGGCTCTGTATCTGAGCCTTTTCTGCCTTAGCTTCTCGGTTTTGAGGGCTTGACGGGCATCCGTTATCCAGAAAACCATCGTGAGTCGATTGGCGGGGAGCTTAGAGAAGACACCCGATTGAGTAGTTGTTGGGGACACCGCTGGAGCTTGCTCGAGACACCTTGTTTCTTTGTTGGTGTTGATGGCCTTGCCCCCAGCTGGGGCAATGAGAGTCGTTTGGAAACGGACTTGCGCTTGGGCAGTGGTGCCCTCGAGATCACCATATTTGGCCTCTTGCCTTTCGAGGCCGGTTTTTCTGTTACCGGAGTTTGAGGAGCTGGAATGGCATTAGCTGGCACGAACAGAATAGAACCGAACTGTAGCAGCGGCTCCTCCCACTGTCGCCCAAGACTGGCCGGGAGGACCGTCATGGAGTCCATCTTCATTGTGTAGGAGATAGAAGCTGTGTCGAGAGCTGAGCTCGTCCTTGGAGACATTTTGCTGCGTTCGAAGATTGCAATTGGAAACTTAACCTGCACAAAGGAGCATGATTTCAGTACAGGCAATCGATATGTATATTGATTAGGTTCGCATGAACGTTTAACCCGAAATATGGGTGGAGAGATAGGTCCCACCGTGCGTGCCAGAACCTGTAGGGTGTTTTTCGTCACCTCATTGAGATGGGAATACGCGCGTGCTGGTTAGGCGCAGTATAGATTCCCCCTGCCTAGGGTAGGCTGGGGTTTATTGATTGTGGGGATCCGAATCTCCGGCAGTCGCGGACTAAGCTGCCGTTAATTTCCCCTCGGCTTTGAAGCGAGAGAACCTCCGATTGACGGGTCAAACTGGACATGCGAACTCAACGCGATGTGTTGGGGTGTGTGTGTGTGTTTTTTTCCTTTGCTTTATTCCATTTGTAAAAAAAAAAGAAATATATATATATATATATATATATATTCTATATATACAAAAAAACAAAAATAAATATTTAGAGAAAAGTTTTTTTTTATTTTAAAATATTATTTATAATTTATTTTTATTGATAATAAAAAAAGATTTAAATAAAGAAAGAAGGAAGAAAGAAAGGGGGGAAACTTGGGCTCCCATTTAATGGGAGCCTCCCCTCACATGCTAGCATGGGGGGGGGGGAGGGTCACATGGGAGCAAAAGGGCTCCAGATTTTTTTTATTTGTATGGAGTTCAACTCTATAAGATTTTAAATAGAGTTTAACTCCAAAAAGAGTTTTAAATAGATTTTAACTCCGAAAAGATTTTTATTGCGGAGTTAAACTCCAAAAGAATTTTATTTGTGGAGTTAAACTCCGGAAGAATTTAAATGGAGTAAAGCTCCTAAAGAACTTTAAATGGAGTTTAAGTCCGAAAAAGATTTTTATTGCGGAGTTAAACTCCAAAAGAATTTTAAATGGAGTTCAACTCCAAAAAGGTTTTTAAATGAATTTTTAACTCCAAAAAAGATTTTTATTGTGGAGTTAAATTCCGAAAGAATTTTTATTGTGGAGTTAAACTCCGAAAGAATTTAAATGGAGTTGAACTCCGAAAGAATTTTTATTGTGGAGTTGAACTCTGAAAGAATTTTAAATGTGGAGTTAAACTCCGAAAGATTTTTATATGAAATTAAACTCCTAAAAAGATTTAATGTGGAGTTAAACTCCAAAAAAAAAAAGATTTTTACTGTGGAGTTAAACTCCAAAAGAATTTTTGTAATGGAGTTAAACTCCAAAATAGCATGTGAGGGTCACATGCTGGCATGTGACTAGCATGTGAGGGTCACATGCTGGCATGTGACTAGCATGTGAAAAAAGGGCTCCTATTAAATAGGAGCACTCCCCATCACGTGCTAGCATGTGATGGGGGCAAAAAGGGTTCCGAAAATTTAATAATTTTTTTTAATATTTATTTTACATGGAGTTCAACTTCCAAAGAAATTTTTTTGGTGTCAGAAGTGGGATTTTAAATGGAGTTTTAACTCCAAATTTATTTTATTGTGGTGTTAAACTCCAAAAAGAGTTCAACTCCAAAAAAAAAAGATTTTTATTGTGGAATTAAACTCCAAAAGAATTTTTGTTTGTGGAGTTAAACTCCAAAAGAATTTAAATGGAGTTGAGCTCCGAAAGAATTTTTATTGTGGAGTTGAACTCCGAAAAAATTTAAAATGTGGAGTTAAACTCCCCAAAAAAAGATTTTTACTGTGGAGTTAGACTCCAAAAGAATTTCTGTAGTGGAGTTAATCTCAAAAATAATTTTATTTGTGGAGTTAAACTCCAAAAGATTTTCCCCTTTCTCTTTTGAGAAGAAACCCAAAATGGGTTCTCTTGAAACTCCAAAATCTAGATCTTGGATGATAAAAAAAGACCCTTTTTCTTCTCTTGATGGAGTCTTAGGAGGTGGATTTATGGCAAAACTTTATTTAGTTTAAAAAAAAAGTGAGCTAAGCTCTTGATTTATTTGGAAAATGAAAAGGAAGAGGAAGAACTTGAAAAAGAGAGAGTGGAGGTACAAACCCTAGTTTTTTGAGGGAATGAAAAGTGTATCATTTTATTCATTATCATGTTGCCTTATATAGGCTTACACGTTTACATATATCCCCTTGGGCTTTACAAAATGGCATTTTGCCCATCTCATGTCTCATGTGCTATTTCTTTTTGCACATAAGCCATGGGCTTTACAAAAATTAGGCTTTATGCCCATTTTGCTTACATTCATGCATAAAAAATTACATCAAAATTATTTATTACATGATTTTTATTTTGGCATGGAAGAGGGCGGCCGCGGGGCTCGACTTGGGCATGGGCCTACTTGCTTGGGCTTGGGCCCGCTTGGCTTGGGGTTGACCTTGACTTTGACTTGGTCAACTGGGGTGCAAATTTTAACCCCAACAAACCTGTGGTTCTGGAATTTCTTCCAGTTCTATTACGCTCCTACTTATTTCTTTTTCAAGAAATTGAGTTTCCAAAAAGTGGGCATACTGAGAAACAAAGACCTTTTGTTACTCTGCGTAATAGAAAAGATACCCTATGGAGTTCTTTGGGTATCCCACAAACTTACACAGTATTGAGCGTGCCTCGAGCTTGTCCGCAAACTGTTTTTTTACAAAAGCTGAACATTCGCATATCTTAAGATACTTAAGATAGGATTTCTTCCTACTCCACATCTGATATGGTGTAGTAGGCACTGACTTAGTAGGAACCTTGTTGAAAAGATATGCAGCTGATTCAAGTGCATAACCCCAGAAGGATCGCGGTAACTCCGCGTTACTCATTATGGAATGTACCATATCCATTAAGGTTTGGTTCCGCGTTTCTGATATACCGTTGTGTTGAGGTGTGTATGGAGGAGTAAGCTGAGAGAGAATTTCATTCTTTTTTAAGTAATCCAGGAACTCGACACTTAAGTATTCACCACCTCGATCAGATCTAAGTGTCTTGATACTTTTGCCGGTTTGCTTTTCCACTTTATTTTTGTATTCCCGAAATTTCTCAAAGGCCTCGGATTTATGTTTCATCAAGAATACATGTCCATACCTTGAGAAATCATCCGTAAAAGTAATGAAGTAGGAATAACCACTTCTTACATGTGTAGACATTGGACCACACACGTCGCTTTGTATGAGTCCCAAGAGCTCGCTGGCTCTTTACCCCGTGTCCAGTGAACGGAGTCTTTGTTATCTTTCCTTTGAGACATGATTGATAAGTTGCATAAAACTGATATTCAAACGAATCCAAATATCCCTCTTTATGTAACTTTGTCAACCGTATATCATTGATGCGACCCATTCTACAATGCCATAAGAATGCCTGATTTAATTTTGGAGATTTCCTTTTTAAGTGTGTTTTGAACGTTGAAAACCCGAGCTTGATTTAATACGTATATACCGTTATCTAGTGTACTTGACCGAATCAAATCTTGATTAAGGTGGATGTGGACGACATCGCTTATAAATGTAAAATCATAACCTTCTTTAGATAGTAAAGATACAGAGATGATATTACATGCCGAATAAGGTACACACAAACAGTTACGCAAAATTAAAATCTGCTCGCTTGTCAATCCTAGGTGATATTCCCCTACAGATACAGCATCCACGCTCATTCTGTTAACAACCCTGAGAGTCATATCACCTGCCTTGATAACTCTACGGTTTCTCAGAGCCTGCAATGAATTACAGATATGAGAACCTGATCCAGTATCTAATACCCAGGAAGTAGAGTTGATTGACAAACAGTTTTCAATCATAAACACACTTGAAGCCGAAGCCATAACGTGCTTCGAATCCTGATTTCTGGATTTCCAAGCCCTGCAGTCCTTCTTCCAATGACCTTTTCCATGACAATAAAACATTCCTCCTTCCCTACTGTCAGCCCCGAAACTTTTGCCTTGCCCTTTCTCTCTACCTTACTGACACCACCTTTCGGCTTGGTGGAGGCCTTCTTATTCCCCTTGGTTTTTACCTTGGATCTAGAAGAGGAAGATTCCCCAATAAGCAGAGCAGGTATCTTCCTGGTATTCCTTAGGGTGCCCTCTGCACTCTTCAACATGTTGAGAAGTTCTGAAAGTGTAACTTCCTTCCCTTGAATATTGAAATTCAAGATAAACTGGGCGTAGGTAGAGGGGGGGAACTGTAGAATCAATTCTATATATAACTCGTTCTCTAATGTGGTCCCAAGTTCCACGAGCTCTTCAATATAGCTAATCATCTTAAGGACGTAGTCCTCTACAGATGACCCGGCAGTCAATCTTGCCTGAAACAATTTTTTTGAGGTCTTATATCTTGAGATACGAGATTGCTCTCCATATAAATCTTTGGTATGGAGGAAGATAGAAGCTAAGTCCAACTTCTCGTACCGCCTCTGGTGTTCATTATCCATTAAGGCCAACATGAGGCACTTGGCTCTCGCACCGTCTATTTCCCATGTCTTACAGATCTCAACATTCGCGACGGTGGAATATGGACCTGGGACGGCGGGGGTTTTGGTAGTAAGGAGGTAGCCTAGCTTGTCATAGGTAATGGCCATCTGGACATTTCTTAGCCAATCTTTATATTTTGGCCCAGTCAATTTATTTTTATCTAGCAGTAACTTAAGCCCGGTCATTTTGGTCGCTGCAATTAGGAGAGAAAGAAGAAACACTCAGCATGATACTCTTGTAAGTTTAGATTGGTTATTAGTTTATCTAAACAGGATGGCTCCCACTGTTTTTTGCTCGGTAAGCTTTCTTCATGTGTATATTTTTGCATTTGCATACTTATTTTAAAACCCATAAAAATTAAAAAATGTTAAAAATTATAAAAATTGAAAAAATTCAATTTTGGCCATAATTGACTTAAGTTTGACAAGAAGGTTAACTAGTTAGGAAAAACTAGATCCCAAAACTTAGTAAATTAAAAATCCTAAAAATAACCTTTCTTAAAATTTAACGGTAGAAAATATATATCCTTGTAGTTTACTTAGAAATAGGCAAATTTTGAGTTCAGTTCTTGGGCTAAGTCAAAACAAGGAAGGAGTATTGAAATTTTTATTAAAGTGTAAGTCTGAAAAATAATTTCGAACCTTAAGTCCAAATTCTGAAAATATATACCTTACAGCTTGCACAAACACGCACCTTGAAACTTGGAATAGTAGAGGATACCTTGAAATGCTCTTGTCTAAAATTCTTAGTATGAAGGAAAATAAAATTATAAGTGTGAATAAAGAGATATAAAAAAATGAACACCGGTTTTGTAATTACTTAAGGCTGCGTAAAATAAAAAAATATATATAGCGAGGGTGTTTTATCACCTAGTGCCTTAGACCAACTGGTTTGAGAGTCACTGCTAAAGCCTTAGGTATTACCATACGAGGAATTACGCCTTAATGCGCAAACACATTTTGTAATCGGTCGTTTAGTACCTCAAGAAGTATTAACGGTCGCATGAAGGATGTGTGAGCAATTTCATCTAAAATTCACAAACTAAAAGTACTTTGGACGATGGACAAGAGTATAATAGCTTGAATTGAATTTCTAAATGTAGGGGTGATACATACACACACATAGGGGTATGTGATTGGGGTTTGGATGAGAGATAGGAATGAAAAATAGGACTTATAACTTTAGTAGAGATGATACAAATTCCTAAGTTAAGATGGAACCTTAGAAGGTAAACTCAAAAGATACTAAAAGCTAAGTAAATTTACAGAACATATACAATCTTAAGTTAAATGATAAGGAAGCGTGAAAAATATGGGATGATAATTTTTGAGTTAAAAATAATAGAATTTCTTGCCAGAACACCGAATTGAAGAATGAAAGTTAATAGGCCAAATTGATAGGATTTTGTGGGTAGTATCCGCTGAAAACCCTCAGGAGACAACACTCCTCCTACTAGGGACACCTAGAGGTTTAACAGCTTGTTGCACGAGCTCAGTGCAATCGCGTTTCCCTGCGAAAGTGAGGTTAGGATTCTTCTAGTTTTTGGGTATTTGTTCATATCATAATTTTTCATTATTATATTCCCCATTCTTAATCATTTTACAAAAAAATAGGTGCTTTTGATCCATGTCTGTTAAATAGTTGCAGGTTACAGGTTCTCGGAACAATACAGTGAAAATGATGAAAAAACGCTACAAAAGTGAGACTACGACCAACAAATAGAAGAATCTTTATAATGCCGCCTACAGTTAAGGAACAAATGAAGATCAATGAACAGTTCGATTTCACAAAGTACAAAGGCAGCACAAGATTCAAGATTTCAACACGAAGCGAACGGGAAAAGTCCACAACATTCTGCACTGCGGAAATATGGAAGAAACTAGAAGAGATTCTGAGAGACCAAGTGAAGAAAACAGAAGATAAAAGCAACTTGAAGAAGACCTTAGAAACTGAGCCCAAGAGCTCATTAAATGGCCGTGGATCCGCGGCCAAACAAGGCATATGGCCGCGGATCCGCGGCCGTGCATCGCACGTGTCGGTGCGTGTCGGTGCGTTGGTGCATTGACTCGATTTTCTTAAGGGTATTTTTGTAATTCTAGATATGGATCAGATGTAAACCCTAGGGTTTCTATTATCTATAAATAGGAACCCTACAGCTCTTTTTGGAGCGTGCCTCTTTTTGGGTGCCTCTTTTGAGATGCCTCCTTTTATTTCTAGATCTTAGATTTTCATTCCTGCTAATTGTCAAAGAGTGCATCAATAAAGAAGTAAGTTTTTTTTTATCTTGCCTTAGTTATTTTAATTTCTTTTCTGCCCTAGTTATCTAGCAATTTAATTTCTCTGCCGTAGTTGTAAATTTTTTATCTGCCGTAGTTAATTAAAAGAAAACCATAAAAATGAACTCGTTTATCAATTCCCTAATGAGTGAGTAGTTTCTCACTTGCTAGGGTTAGGTTTGGGGAAGGTTTGAGAGATGAAAATCTCTCACCCCTTTCTTCCCCGTTCAACATTTTAAATAGGACTCTATGCATACATACACACACCGCTCACTACGGCACCCTATCCCACGAGGTAGCGGTGATACCATAGTTAAAGACCGGTTGTGTGTGTTTTCCATGGATCTTAGGGTAAGAGTTAAGAAAGGACGGACAAGGACCTAGAGGAAGAACCTAGTTTCTTCCCGATCGTGCTAATCCCCTTTGTTAACTATTGCCTTAACACCTAAAGGTTCTTAATTAGGGCATAGAAAGCGGTGATAATAATTGATTTTCCAAACTAACCTAATCTTAACCCTAGCAAGCTTTTTATCAACTTATTCTCATTCATAGATCTTAAAATAAAACCACCAAAATCTTTTTAATTTAACTCGTTAAAACACAAAGAATAGGAATCCATCTCCCTGTGGACCGACCCGTACTCAACCGGCTAGCTACCAAGTGACACCGTTATTGATTGCGGTATATATTTTCAGAATTTGGACTTAAGGTTCGAAATTATTTTTCATACTTACACTTTAATAAAAATATCAATACTCTTCCTTTATTTTGACTTAGCAAAACCTTAAATCTCCCCGGCAACGGCGCCATTTGATTGTTTGTAGATTTTTCGCGCGTACGATTTTAAAATCAAAGTTAAGAATATACCGCAATCAATAACGGTGTCGCTTGGTAGCTAGCCGGTTGAGTATGGGTCGGTCCACAGGGAGATGGATTCCTATTCTTTGTGTTTTAACGAGTTAAATTAAAAAGATTTTGGTGGTTTTATTTTAAGATCTATGAATGAGAATAAGTTGATAAAAAGCTTGCTAGGGTTAAGATTAGGTTAGTTTGGAAAATCAATTATTCTCACCGCTTTCTATTCCCTAATTAAGAACCTTTAGGTGTTAAGGCAATAGTTAACAAAGGGGATTGGCACGATCGGGAAGAAACTAGGTTTCTTCCTCTAGGTCCTTGTCCGTCCTTTCTTAACTCTTACCCTAAGATCCATGGAAAACATACATAACCGGTCTTTAACTATGGTATCACCGCTACCTCGTGGGATAAGGTGCCGTAGTGAGCGGCGTGTGTATGTATGCATAGAGTCCTATTTAAAATGTTGAACGGGCAAGAAAGGGGTGAGAGATTTTTATCTCTCAAACCTTCCCGAAACCTAACCCTAGCAAGTGAGGAACTACTCACTCATTAAGGAATTGATAAACGAGTTCATTTTTATGGTTTTTCTTTTAATTAACTACGACAGATAAAAAATTTACAACTACGGAAGAGAAATAAAATTGCTAGATAACTAGGGCAGAAAAGAAATTAAAATAACTAAGGCAGGATAAAAAAAAACTTACTTCTTTATTGATACACTCTTTGACAATTAGCAGGAATGAAAATCTAAGATCTAGAAATAAAAAGAGGCATCTTAAAAGAGACACCCAAAAAGAGGCACGCTCCAAAAAGAGCTGTAGGGTTCCTATTTATAGATAATAGAAACCCTAGAGTTTACATCTGATCCATATCTAGAATTACAAAAATACCCTTAAGAAAACCGAGTCAATGCACCGACACGCACCGACACGTGCGATGCACGGCCGCGGATTCGCGGCCATATGCCTTGTTTGGCCGCGGATCCGCGGCCATTTAATGGGCTCTTGGGCTCAGTTTCTAAGGTCTTCTTCAAGTTGCTTTTATCTTCTGTTTTCTTCACTTGGTCTCTCAGAATCTCTTCTAGTTTCTTCCAGATTTCCACAGTGCATAATGTTGTGGACTTTTCCCGTTCGCTTCGTGTTGAAGTCTTGAATCTTGTGCTGCCTTTGTACTTTGTGAAATCGAACCGTTCATTGATCTTCATTTGTTCCTTAACTGTAGGCGGCATCATAAAGATTCTTCTATTTGTTGGTCGTAGTCTCACTTTTGTAGCGTTTTTTCATCATTTTCACTGTATTGTTCCGAGAACCCGTAACCTGCAACTATTTAACAGACATGGATCAAAATCACCTATTTATTTGTAAAATGATTAAGAATGGGGAATATAATAATGCAAAATTATGATATGAACATTCTCGAATCTTTCTTCAAACCATAAAAGAAGAACCAGTCAGGAATAATCCCAGCTTACAATTCTTGCTTAACCTTTCGGCCATGCTAGTGTCAGTACTTCGAGCGAGATTTTCCAACGCTTTCGCGAAGTTCCTTAATTACATAACCTCCTTTCCCTGGAGGCGTAGCCCCGTTAATACCGTTCTAGGCACCTACTTGGTTTATAGCATTGAGGTTTAGTGAAAAATTCTCCTGAAGAGTAGCGGATACTCACAGCAGAATCGGAACCTAACTATCATTGTGTGATGATTTTGAAGGAAGCCCACCAAAAACACCACACTCCAGAAGGTATGCAACACTAGCAAGTTTCCTTTTTCTTTGAAACTCTCGATGTGGATTTTTGCCCCAGCCGCTTATGACCTTGACGAAGGCCAACATATCATAAGACGCAAGTAAAGTTCTACCCATCATTGTCCAGGTTAATTTGAACCCATCCGTACAAACCCTTGACGAAAGCCAAAATAGCTGTACGACTGTCCCAAATTAACGCATCTATGTATGCTACATATGAATACCTAGCAGCTACTAATCACTATGCCTTGGCGAAGGTCAAAATATATAGCTTGAATACTTCTGAATACCCATCTGAAATGGCGGAGGGCCACGGCTGGTTTTGGAGAAACCGTGAACGTAATGAACTTGATATAGTCGAAGGAACCATTAAAAGGAGTGTTTTAGGCTTCGCATTTAAAAGCTGTTTTTCAAGAAAACCAAGTGATTTTGAAATTGTTCCAACGATTCAACTTTGGTTTGTTTTTTTTGCATTAATCAATATTAATGCGGTCCCATTATTTAACCTTATCATTGCAGAAAAGAAACGAAAATAGAACGTACGTTTATGCCAACCGCATTCGACATGGGGCCCCGTCATGCACAGTTAGGTTACTTAACTAACAGCAGAGCAGTGGCTGGACTAGTGCAGGTGTAAAACATAAGCAACGTTTATTATATATATAGCCATTCGTCTCACGCAATAATAAGCATTCCAAATCACAGATCACAAATGAATATATTGGATATACTAGGATTTCCGTGTTTCGTTTTAGCCTAGAACGAAAAACGGATTCCATAGCCAAACCCTACCCTAGACCCCTACGGGTGCGGCAAACTACCCGCCAAATTCCTGAAGTGGAGCAACCTCCCTTAATAAAATGAGCAGGCCACTCGGCACTTCCAGAACTCGGTAGTTTGTGCACCTCTCCTTGGGTCTATCCTAGGTGCAAGAAAAAGTAAATGAAATAATACAACGGTGGCTACAACCTCAACCCGGATGTGCCCCGCAAAAATAATATTACATCAATTTACAAATTTACATGAATGAAAGAAAAGAAAACACTCTTCTCACATCCCCCAGCAATTCATCCACGACGATCCAATATTTCATATACACAACCATCAAGATACAGATATGTGCAACCCCCACTAATTGACATATAGCAATTATCAGACGTTTAGCAACACATATACAAACACATAATCACAGATTAGCAAAAACTTAGAATTTTGATCGATAATCAATTTCCGTGTCTACCCCATGCACAAACCAGTACACAAACAAATCTGGGTAGAAAATGCATATGCCAAAAATCATAATTCCAAAGACTTGAACACTAGAAAAAATTGTGAGTGAATCGGTCCCAACTCGGTGGCGAATTCGTGGCCAAATGGCATGTTTGGCCACGGTTCCGCGGTCTAGTTAAGGTATTACGATTCCAAAATTTTTCCCTGTTCATATAAATGCCTGCATGTATTTTTAAGGTCACTGAAAAGATTTTTTGAGCAGTTTTGAAAAACGATAGCAAGCATATTTCAGAATTTTAATTTCGGACAATTATCGTCGATCGAAGTTTTAATCACTTGCTAATAAGCTAGTTAAGATTTAGTAGGCTTTGATACCACTGTAACTTGATGTCGCATACCCCACGCACTTGTGGGGAGGTGGAATTTACAAAAAAAAAAAACGATTTTCCTACTTTGAAACACCGACCTAAACTCCAGGATCTTTACAGAAACCTTAACTAGATATACTACTTGGAGGTTTGACTACTTGGTAAGAGTTTTATACCTCCTTGATTCTTGTCCTTCGGGTTTTCTTCTCCTCCTCTCCTTGAGCTCCTCGAAGATCCAGATCGCGCTTGATCGCCGGCCTTCTCGTGTCGAAGATGATCCACCCGAGTGTCTATACTTCAAGCTCCAACTTCTAAACCGAGATAACTAAGATACCTAGTTCGCTGAGCTAGGTAGCTTAGAAGATGTAAAGTGTCTAATGGTGTATTTAATCTCAAAAGACCTAATGATTCACAACACATGTGAAGGTTTTAGGTCTTGAGGAAGAAGGAGAGAAAAAACGGAGAGAGAAAGTAAATGAGCAAATGAACTAGAGTGAGGCAAGTGAAGAATGGCTCCTACAATTATCTCACTCAAGCATACAATATTTTCTAGTTGAAAAATCAACCATGCTTGAATAGTGAGTCCAAACAATAAAATAAACCATATGAGCCATGCTTCACTATACCATAAATATCTTCATTTTCCATCTCACTAATCTATTTCTAAAAATAGATAAATCCAAATAATGAGTTGTCCCCTTCTAGAAGCATGTCTTGTGAAATTACAAGAATTCCCTCACCGTATATACATACCTGTATTCATATTCCGAAAAATACGAATAAAATGAGATAATAATAATCCAATAATATAATACTAGAATCCGGTTTAAACCAAAACCCACTAGTATTATCCGTCCGAACATCAACCGTGTAGCCAGTACACGTATATGATCGAAACCCCACCGTAAAACCATACGACATGTATATCGTTTTGCCCGAAGCAGGGAAACCCTCTGTGTGGGACTCTAAAGACTCGACAGTACGCTGGCAGTGGGTTAACCACAAGTCCGTCAGCAGTACTAGCTGCACGTAACGGCTACCCAGGTATCTGTCGATAAGAAGGCTGATGGGCATACTCATCCGAACTCCTACCGAGCCTATCTGTGACAATCTCCGTACAGTCCGGTCTGTTTGTCTAAGATACTCGCGTATCAGGCCTAAGGAGATAGTAAACGTCAAACCCCTAACAGCGCAATAAGTCGTGCCGGTGTAAAGCCCAATACACTCTGATAAACTACATGAGTACCTACGAGTAAATCTCGCTTGCCCTCGCCAGGGACTTTGTGTAATGGTTTTCCGAACACAGTACGATATCAACCCCTAATACCTGGAGAGATGAATCCTATCTAACCTTTACTATCTCCAAGTGCTTCGGGACTGCACCCAACTAATATCTGTTTGCATGACTTCTCTGAACCATGGTGTTTCCGCCAAAATTTTCGGCCAGGAGCTACTTATTCCCTTACAAAAAGGGGGGAGAGTCCTCAAAATTAGGCCTCACGTGTAAAACACGTGAGCGCTCATATGCAAAGCGTATGAGCTCTGAACGTAAACAACTAATGTCCAAACAGGCCTCACGTGCTAGACACGTGAGCGCTCTAATGTAAAGCATATGTGAGATGAAAATAAACTAAATAAAACAATTAATGGCCAAACAGGCCTCACGTGTAAAGCACGTGAGCGCTCATATGTAAAGAATATGAGCGTTGAAAATAAACAGGCTAAAACCCACACTAGGGGTCACGTGTTAAACACGTGAGTTCTTTTGCTACTCATATGCAAAGCATGTAAGCGCTCCAATTTAAAATGCTCCTGTCAAATTCTCGAATTAAATTCTATTTGGGAAATATTTTCCTGATCTTTCTCAAACTAGAAAGATCTTCTCTGTTAAACAGAGGACCTTTGGATCAAAGATCCAACGGTGATCATCTGGTAGAATAAAGTTCTATCATAGGAAAATATTTTTCTAATCTTATTAAACTAACGAAATATCCATATGATGAATTAAATTCTATATTAAGAAAATATATTTCTGATACTGTTAAACTAAAAGATATGATAGAATAAAATTCTGATCTTGTTAAAACCAACAAGATATTCATAATCTTGCTAAACAAACAAGAAATCTTCTCTGTTAAACAGAGAGCCTTTGGATTAAAAATCCAACGGTGAATAAAATTCACCGATTGATCTAAAAGATCATGGAATCAATTATGATCTCTAAATAAGGGATTTTCTTAACAAATTGATTATTTTTCTTCTCATATAAATAGGAGCGAGGAGAGGAGAAAAAAAAGACATACACACAGAGAGAGGGGGAGACAATTATATAGAGAGAATTTAATTCTCTAGAAAGAAGAGGAATCCCTCCGAAAAGCTCCCACAAAACAAAAAGAGAATTTAATTCTCAAACCAAGAGTTTACCTTTTCTCAAAGAACTTAGTTCTTCCTCTGGTTAAGATCTGCAAAAGCAGATTTCCCCACAAGTTGAGAATTTAATTTTTATCGGGGAGATTCTGTCATGCAGATTCAAAACTAGAGAAAAGAACCGAGTTCAAAAGAGTCTAATTCTTACAAAATGTATGGGAATTTACTTCCTCTGAAACTAGGGTTTAACCCTTTAAAAAGAATTTAATCCCTGCAAAGAACAAAAGGAGAACTTGATTCCTCAGAATCATAGAAGAACAGCCTGATGATTTATTAGCTTTCAAACGCTACGTAACAGATCACGCGTTCCCACGTGAGCACCTCTGAAGAACAAAAAGGAACAACTGATATCGAGTCACGTGATCCCACGTGACTCCCTAATAGTTCTTAGCACTTTCAAAAGGAAAAGGGGAATAAATCAAAGACAGTTCCCATTTTTGGGGCGCCTTACGTGATCCCACGTGACCCCCTAATAGTGCTTAGCACTCGTAAAAGGAAAGGGGAATAAATCAAAACAGTTCCCATTTTTGGGGCACCTCACGTGATCCCACGTGACCCCCAATAGTGCTTAGCACTTAAAAAAGAACAAGGGAATAAACCCAAGTGAACAGCGCCAACTTTTAAGAGCCTCACGTGCCATCTGTGAGCCTCCCCCAAATTTCAGTGTTTAACACTGCCTTGGAGTCTCATGTGGAGCACGTGAGCACCGAGTATACATTAGTGTTTAACACTATAGGAAGCCAACTCCAACTCCAAATTGGCTAAGTCTCCCTGTGGATTAAAACATCTTGGATTTCCTAATAGACCAAGCCACTATGCTCATGACTTCCTAAACTGATGATGATTTCTCAATCTCCTAAGTTAATCTTAGTCTCTAAAAAATGACTAATGATTCTTGGATGGGCCACTATGATCTTTCCTCTCAAATCTGGAATTTGGTTCGAGGGTACATCTCTCCATACCTCTAATACATGTTGTTGTAATTCTTCAACGTCTTCAGAGAGGTGGAGGGTCCCGACAACCAACAGCTATTTGGTGCAACCCAAAACCCATGAGCACATCCCTATGGACCGCAAAGTCCTTAAATTAGCTATGGACCGCAACGTTCTTAAACTACTACCTCACCGCCAAATGGTGATCTATGGACCGCAACGTCCTTAAACTAGGTATAGACCGCAACGTCCTTAAACTACGATCTCACCGCCAAATGGTGATCTATGGACCGCAATGTTCTTAAACTATCTGTGGACCGCAACGTCCTTAAACTAAACCCACACACCAAAAATGGTGATCTATAGACCGAAATGTCCTTAAACTAATAACGGACCGCAATGTCCTTAAACTAGCTATGGACCACAACGTCCTTAAACTCCGACCTCACCGCCAAATGGTGATCTATGGACCACAATGTCATTAAACTAGCTGTGGACCGCAATGTCCTTAAACTAAACCCTCACACCAAAAATGGTGATCTATACTTAAACTAATAACGGACCGCAACGGCCTTAAACTAGCTATGGATCGAAAACGTCCTTAAACTAAAGCAATAGAGCCCAAATGCACTTTTGCTGGGTCTGAATGATCCCAAAATCCTGTTGAGTAGATCTTAGTCTAAAATTAGACTAACGTATCCTCAACAAACATTTAAATTGATCTTAATCTCAAATGAGATTAAAGATCTTTAAACCAAACCCAAATCTAAGAATATACGGATTTGGAATAATCCACGCCCTACGGATGACAACATAATTTAGTCTCTATATACAATCCACGAGCAATCAAAAATAAAACAAACACACACGACACGAAGTGAACAACTGAAGCAGGAGAAAGTGGTTACCACTACGCGGTAACGTAATTAACTGCAGGGGATTGCGCCTGCAGGGAAGGGCGTACCTACAATCTGTCACGCCCCGCTTCCCAGAGTGCTCTAAGATCGGCACGTGACAGAGCCAACCATGCTACTTATGGCTAGGAAACATCCCTCCACTGTCATATTACGACTGTCTATAAGATATCAAGAATAGTAATATAAAATAAAACTATCTAATACATGTCCATCTGCCAGAATAATCGAGTCAAGAAATATAAATATGCGGAAGCAATAAAATCCAATAACCAATAACATCTGGAAAGTACGTCCCAAATACGGGCTCACATCAGGAATGAAAATGCTGAAAGAAAACTAAACTAAACTAAACTAAACTAAACTAAACTAAACACCAACATGCTTCTCACTATTCGGCCTGTCGGCTGAAGTACTCTTGGTCGGCCTGTGAAAGAGATAAAGGATCTGGGCCATGCAAAACCCAGACGTCAGTGCGTCATAATATCAAATAATAGAATATAACCAGGAGGTAACAAGATATGCAGTCGTGAATTATAAACAGTAACCTGAATGTAATAAGTAAACACGGATATAGAACAGTGAAGTGTATCGGTATAAGCGACGTGCGGTGATCAATCTAAACTGTACTACTGGGTTATCTATTCTAAAGTTATTCGAAATCAATTGATGTACTCCTCATGTAACTCAAAGAATATGTCTCGTTACCCCCCCGGGACCACAGATCAAGATATATGAACCAAGAATGGTTCTGTCCCGTTACCTCCCGGGACCACGAACCAAGTTGTAAGAGTTACGAATGACTCTATCCCGTTACCTCCCGGGACCACGGATCAAGAAGAATCATGAATGATTCTGTCCCGTTACCCCTCGGGACCATGGATCAAGTAATATCCTTTTAAGTTACACTCGGTTACATCTTTGATTTCCCCATACCCCCAAGGTTATGTGTTCAAGTCAGGTATTGATAATCTGGAGCTAATGCCAACAAAGGATCAAGCAGGTACAGGTTTGTCTATGTAGACAACATGATACGTCAATCAGGACAACACGTCAGGATTGTCGGCATTAGTAACAGGATCCAAGTATCAAGTCAAGTAGTGTATCAGGAAATGTTATGTGGTGGATATGTATCAAGTGGATACCAAGAAGTAAAACTGTAACGAGTATCAGAACACGGTTAATGCACGGATGCACATGTATCTATCAGTGATCACATCTACAACTCCATGACTACGCATGATGCACATTATTGAGCATGTGGTGCTAATATAATGGTAACATGAAATAATATGACATGTCATGCAACTAGATATATAATAAATTGTACGGATGCGAACGGATATTGTAAAATTGTAAAACTGTAACACATGATGCACAATGCAATGAACATGTAATATTATTATTAATATGGATGCAAAATATGTATCATAGCATGTAGCAAGATAAACTTGCCTGATCGGATCTCACGATGGGGTGCGTACGCTGCGTCCGACGTCGGGTAAACGTCGCAATGCATACACACGCATACAGAACTGAACTAGGTGATGCAAGAAAGTGACCACGCTGGCTGGGAACGTCCACTGGGTCGTTCGGATCGTTAGTGACGGCACGGCTCCGGCGACGACCGGAAAATGCACGATCAAGAAAAAGAAAGAGAAGAAGAAAGAAGAAGAAGAATGAAGAGGATGACTGGGGTTTTGGTGGTTGTGGACAGAGGCGAGGAAGGTGAGACAACGACGACGATGATGGGCCGTTGACGGTGAGATCCACGACTATGGTAGTGGCTGCGGTGTGCAGGGGGTTTTTGGTGCAGGGAAAGGCTCTGGTGTTGGGTTGGCGTCGGAGGGTTCGGAGAGAGGAGAGAGGGAGGAGAGGTGGCAGAGGATAGGTCGATGATGAGGTTTCGCCGGCGGCGAGGTGCAGGAGCGAGGTGAGGTGAAGATCGGGTTCTTAGGGCTCGGGATGGGTTCGTCGTTGGGGTTTTGGGGCGCGGGGAAAGAGGGAATGTTCCCCGCCGAAAGACGCGCAAGACAGACGTCTTGCCTGAAATTCAGGGCAGATGCTAATTGAAGCTATCCGTCCACCTCTCCGAAGATGCCAAGTTGATTTATGGCACCATGTATCGAAGGTTTAAACGGATGCGACCGATGTAGCAGACTTCGTCAGATTCCCCCTCGTTTGAGGGGTTTTTGATTGTGGGGACGCTCTTCCCTGCTGGCGCAAGCCCCTGCAGTTAATTACGCCACCGCATCGCGGTAACAACTTTCTCCTTCTCCAGATGGTCACTTCGTGTCGTGGGTGCTTGTTTTGTGTTCGGTTGCCCGTGGATTGTATACGGAGACTAATTTATGTTGTCGCCCATAGGACATGGATTAGTCCAAATCCGTATCTTTCTTAGATTTGGGTTTGGGTGTGTGTGTTCAAGGATACATTAGCCTTGTTTGAGGCTAAGATCAACTTAAACGTTTGTTAAGGACACGTTAGTCTAATTTAAGACTAAGATCGACTTAACGGGATCGTTTAGATCCAACAAGAGAGCATTTGGACTCTATTGTTTAGTTTAGAGATATTGCGGCCGATTACCAGTTTAAGGACATGGTGGTCCATGGAATGTATGGCCGTTGGGACCCGTCACCTCTCTGAAGACGTTGAAGGATTACAACGACAAATATCAGAGGAGTTCAGAGATGTACCCTTGAACCAATATTGGTTGGGAGATCTATAGTCCAATTTTGGGACTAAAGTCTGTTTGAAGGTTTACGAGCATATGGGCTCAGTTGATATGAGTTGAACATTTTATTGTTCTGGCTGTTGAGCCTTTATTTGGGCTTGGCTCTTTTATAATGCATAGCATTGGGCTCTGTAATTAAATGCATAGCATTTAGTGGTCTAACAGTGCGCCACGTGGCTTGTCAGGCGCTTTACGCCAATTAAAGAGCGCAAGGCGCTAGCGCATGTGGAGGTGACACGTGTCGCGCTCTGCTAAGCGCAAGTCTGTTAGCGCAGTGCGCTGCGACAGTGCGCTGCTGACACGTGGCGCGCTCTGGTGCAGTGCGCCACGCCAAGAGCGCAGTGCTATGTTTTTAGGAGCGCAAAGCGCAGATTGTTCTGTGATTGACACGTGGCGCCCTCTGGCGCAGTGCGCTAATCCAAGGAGCGCAAATGCGCATTTCAAAAGTGCAAGGCACTGTACAATAGCGCAGAGCGCATCTTGATCTAATTAAGATCAAAGAAACAGGTTTTTCTTGTTCTAAAGAGGTTCTACCTCAAGATTCAAGAACCAATGGTTCATCAAAAGGCTGTGCCTTTATATAGATCAAAAGATCTAGGGATGAAGTAAATTACTTCTTTAATCTTTTATGATTGGATCTTTTTTTTTGATCTTTTTCTTTTTTATATTGAAGATCTTGATCTTGTTCTTAGATTTTTGATCTTTTTAGAAGAAATTCTTCTTTTTGTGAGGTATTTTCATCTCTGTTCTTCAAGAATCAAATTCTTTTACCTTCAAAGATGAAGAAGATGATCTTCTTTCTTCAAACGCTTGCCCTTCAAATTTTTCAGAGGGTTCTCTCTTTTTTGTATCTCTATCTGTGTGAGACTTGGAGTCTAGGGGACTTTATATAGGGCCAATTGGTTTGTTAGGTTAGTTACAGAGATCTTTCTCTGATTGCTCTGGGGATATTTCCCCACCGTTGGATCTTTGATCCTAAGGCCTCTGTTTTACAGAAGACAATCTTCTTATTTTAATAACATTGGAAAGATCTTTCTAGAATTTTAATTCTAATTAATTAAATAATTTATTATTTAAATTCCAGTGCTGGCGCAGTTGGCGCTACCGCGCCTGCGCTTGACACGTGTCGCTCAGCGTAGAGCGCAACGCATCTGCGTTAGCGCACCACTGTTTGACACGTGGCGCGCAGCGCAGAGCGCAGGTTATCTGAAGCGTTGCTTCCTTTATTTTAAATTTTGAATTTTAAAACAGAGCCTTGCTTTGATTAGGGTGCGCTGCTTTGGGCACAACGCTCCTTGCGCTGGCGTGTCTGCTTTTGACACGTGGGGCGCTGCGCGCAGTGCAAGGAATCTGAAGCGTTGCTTCAATTTTTGAATTTTGAAATTCAAACAGAGTTTTGCTCTGATTGGGGGAAACAAATGCCCTCCCACCGTTGCGCTCACGTGGCCCACACGTGAGTGCAGCAGTGGCAACATTTGAACCATTGGATCAACTCAAGAGTTGAAGAGGCGCTTTAGCTCCTATAAATAGGACCCCTGGTCCTCCTAAGATGATTATCATCTCCCTCAAGAACTTTATTTTCAGAGCCTTGCTCTCGTTTTCAAGAACTTTTAAGAGTTAAAACTCTAGAAAAATTTTAGGTAAAAATTAACTTAAATTAAATTAATTTTATTTAACAGAGCCTTGCTCTCATAGATCCTTTGATCTAAAGAAAACCCTTTTGGGGTTTCATGAACAGAGCTTTGCTCTCAAGAATTTGTTTTAGAGTTTCTTAACCCATGAACAGAGCTTTGCTCACTGACCAAATACAGATCTTTTGATCTTTTGATGATGAATTCTTAAGAGTTTTTTCATGGATCTTTAAGATCCCAAAACTTTAATTCTTAGGAATTAATTTTTTTTTGATGCATTTTTCCATCATTATTACAGAGCTAGGCTCTTTAAGGAATTTTATTCTCTTGTGACCAGAGTTTGACAAGTGTCACTCTGTGACAGAGCTTAGCTTTGCTCTGAAGGGGAGATTTTCTCCTTGTCTCAAGGGATTTCTCATTTAATGAGAATATTCTTTGAAGTTTTCCTCATTAATTGACAGTCTCATCCAATGATGAGACTGTCTTATTAACTGATGCATTGTCATCTGGATTTTGTGGGTCCCCCTTTGGTCCCCTCTCTACTGCATTGCAGTGCAGTACAAATTTAAAGTACCGAGCGTCGGGATTTTAAAATTAAATTATGATACTGATAACTGAATTTCGCTTTTTCTTGCAGGCAACATGTCTGCTGATCTTTCGTTCCCATTTTTCCATTCAGAGGGAGAATTCCCTGAGGCGCCGGTGGACCGGGAGGTTCTTACTCTCATTAAGGATTACGACCCAGAGTATAAGAACCTTCATCTGTGGGGTAGATGGTACAGCGAGATTATCAAAGGTCGCCGGAGCTTCTCTTGTGCGACACCATCAGAGCCGATCTCATCGATCCCATATGCAGATGCACCCCTGGTGAACTATGCCATGGAGGTCGTAAATTGGAATTCAGAAGATCTTCTTCAGCCTTCGATTTCTGCTATTCCCGTGCAGCCGCCGGCAGCCGTGGATATTCTGGGGCGGCGCATATGCCAGGGTGAGTCACGCCCTTGGGGACAACCTTATAACATTGGATTGACCCCTCGAAAATCGGCCGTGTATTTGCAGTGGGCCAGGTACATCTTGTCAGCGAAGAAGTCGCATTTGATGAAGATTGGTCTGTACCCCGCAGTCTACGCCTCATTGTTCGAGTACCCCGCTCCTTCGACGTGGTGGGTTAAGGCATTCGTGGAACAATGGAACATCCCCACCCATACCTTTCTTCTGACGGACAGGGAAGTCTCCATCCCCTTGGAAGAATTTGCTGAGCTTTCCGGTTTGCCGGTGAGGGGGGAGCATTATGAAGAGCTACTTCCTCCTGATGAATTTGTCTTCGCCACCAAGCCGCTGGTAATGGGCCTAACGCCGGAGAATGCTATTCAGCACCAGTTTCCGAGCCTGGTAAAGATGCTGAATATGTATGAAAGTCTCTACTTGGAATCGGGAGGCCGGGGAGTTAGTTTCGCAGACTTCATCGCCCGCTTTCTTCGACCGGAGATTCTATCGCAGCGGAGCGAAAAATTTGCCAAGCTTGACGACCCCTTCGGCTTTGGCTTAGATCGTCGACCAATACTGGAAGACGATCAAAAGGGTTTTTATCTCACCGATGCCGCCATCATCCCCTTATCGGAAATCGCCGCCACGGGCATCGACGAGGAGACCTTCTTTCTCGGGTTTCTAGGGCTATGGCTGTGCTGGTTCGCGCTCCCCATGCACCCGCGCTACATGAGGCCGTTCGTCTTCTACCCAGCGTATCGGATGGTGGCTGGTATACAATTGTCGATCGGAATTGCCGGGTTGGCCCACCTGTACGATGGACTCAGCGTGGCGGCGGACGTGAATGAACCGGGGGTGCAACCCGCTAATCTCCCGATGCACTACTTTACTTCATGGATGGAAATGCATGTGCTCAGGGTTTTTGGTATTCATAAGAGGCCCTCGTTTTACGAGAAGTGCAGACTCCCGAGAGTCATGCGGTTAATTGGCGCTTCTATTGTGAATCCGCCTCCGCGGGAGGCTAGGGGGTTGCTTCTTCGTCCGTGCACAGTCGGAGCGGGCATCTCTTTCACGGACAAGGTCATGACCATCGGCCCGGAGACCTCCAAGGCGGTGTTGGCGTTGCATGATGGTTTCAAGGACGGGGCCTCCGTATTGAAAGCCCGGGAGATTCTTCACTTATACTCCATCCGGCCGGGCTTCCTGGTGTTCAGGCAGAATGATATGGCGCTTTTTATGAGGTACAACCCTTATCAGTTCGCACAACAACTAGGCTATAACCAGGGGGTCCCACTGGAGGCGTTTTTGGAAGAGCCTGCGGCCACCACGGAGGGGATACGGAGTGCACTACATCATTTTATGCGGCTGGACACGGGCTCTCACTTCTTCATTAGCGAGCCAAGTTGCGTTTCGAGGGCCCTAAACGTGTACGGGGCTTGGTATATGCACGCGATGGGTGCTGTTATCCGAGAAGAGAAGCGGCTGCTGCTTGACCGCAAGGGTGCGCCCCCCGCCAGCAATCGCAAAGTCCCCCTGAGGCAAAGGACCTCTGTCGTTCCTCCACTAAGAGGAGATGCTGGAGCTGAACCCCCACGCGTGCTAAGCCCTACGCGTGGATTGCCTCGTGATTCAGTGGACGTTCCCCCAGCGCCCTGTGCTCCGGTGGAGACGGTGAATGTGGTTTCTCCTGAATCTGGCGTGGGCTCGGACATCGGGACACGCCGTCCCAAGGTGCCCATGAAATGTAAGTTGATTTTGGGTGCGTCTGGGGTTCGCGCACAGAAGAGGAAGAAGAAGTCGGTTCTTTCTCTTGATGCCGTCCTCGGCTTAGAGCCTCAGGCCCCTCTCAACGAAGGCTTAAGTGAGTATGGAACCAACGAGGGCTTCTTCGTAGAGCCAGAAGACACTGACCTGGCGGCCGCCATCGCAGCTTCTGAGCGATTGGCAAGGGGCGACGCGTGGTTGGCTAAACTCGCGCAGTCAGGTAATCACCAGTTGTATTCTTCGTCATTTCATCGTATCTTTATCATTGTTTTCGACTAACGCTTTTCCTTTTTAGACATGCATTTCTACCGAAGAAGCCATCGCTGCTTCTCTCAAAACCTTCGAGGAGGAGGAAAGGAAACGCGCTCTATCGGGCATTGGTACGTCTTGGCTCATTGAGTCTTTATTCTCCTTTTTATGGCCAATCTAACCTTTTCTTTGTCTCATTGCAGGGACCATGATTGTTACGAAAAAGTGTTTGTAGTTAACCGCAATCAATAACGGTGTCGCGTGTAGCTTGACCGAGATGAGTACGGGTCGTCCTCTGGGAAACGTGGAACCTTTTACTCTTACTTTAGATGTGTTGAAAGAGAGGAGGGATAAAGAATATTGTAGAATGGTTTCTAGATTTACGTTAAGCACTAATGCAGAATATAGATCTAGATTATTTATGGATGTAGCTAATATAATAAGGGGGCTTGTAGGGTTCATTAGGATTTAGTAGTTATGGACGATTAATTAAAAGTTACCCTTTTTATCCTTTAATAGATTTAAAACTAGAACGACGGTGATGCGTGTAGATTAGGATTTCTGGAGGGAAAAAGAATCCCACTCTTAACCCTTATCTGGACACGGAACTCCGTTCATATCTAACCTTTACCAAAACAATCATTAATCTAATCTCTAATCGCGGTCGGAACTAACAAAGAATTGTTAGCGCGCCCGATTAGGATGTTAATGATTCTTTTGATAAAGCTCATAAACTTTATGGGACTTAAAAAGGGTTTAGGGATGTTCATCATCCATTAGCTTACCCTAATCCTACGAACCCTAACAAGCGGAGAATTACTCGCGCATGTTGGGAAAAGAAGATGAAAAGACAGAGAGAGAAAACATAATGTAAAATGCAAAAGAATTAAATAAAACAACTACCTTTATTAATCAACTTGAACAATCTATACTTTATTCCTTAGAAAATGATTACAAAAACTTGGTTTGCTTCTCGAACTCTTCCGAAGGAGGTAGATGAACAGTTGATGATCAGCCTGGATGCGTGAGCCGTCTTGGACTTCGTGATCTCGTCGGCTTGATAAATTTTCCAAGAGGCTCTCGGTCTTTATTTATAGTCCCAAAGCCAGAAAGTTAGCTTCCAAGTATGGAAACTAACTGTAAAGATTTTCCCACAAAAATTGCAAACCCTAACTCATCTAACATGCGGCGGATCCGCGGCCCAAGGGGGGTATGGCCGCGGATCCGCGGCCAAGGTTGGAGATCAATTGATGAAATTTCAGTGGGCAGATCCATGTGACATGTGGCAATTTCTAGAAGCTTTGGATCTTTGAAATCTTCTCGTAGTTGCTGCCAGACTTGATTTCTTCATTTTGATTTCTTAATTAGGAAGGTTAGCTTTAACAACTTGATTTCCTTGATTTAAGACCTGAAAATTCTGCACAACAACTTAAATAATATTTAGTAGACTTAGTTCTACTAGGATTAGGTCAATGATATTATTTGCATACATTTTCCTACCAAATTCTAATTATAATATATCAACACATGGAAAATAGTATTTTTACACATAAACCCTCATATGTATGATATATTATAATAAAGACCTTTTTAATATAGAAATAGTAGGAAAAATGTAATAACAAATGTGCAGTTTTATCAACTGAACAAATACCCCCAAACTTATCTTTGATCGTTCCGAGCAAACTAGTTTATTCAAGAGAAGGAGAAGAAAAAGAAAGGAGAAAACTAAGCGCACTTTCGTAGGCAAACACGATTACACTGAGCACGTGCAACAAGCCGTTAAACCTCTAGGTGTTCCTAGTAGGAGGAGTGTTGTCTCCTGAGGGTTTTCAGCGGATTACACCCACAAAATCCTATAATAAAAGAGAGATGGTGAAATTTACATATAAAGATAAGAACCGTAAAAGAAAGACTTTGAAAATTTAGAGTTTCCAACTACACTAGCTTTTCAGTTGTTATGAGGCCCTATCTTAATAGTCATGAAAAGATGTTAGAAATCACATCATCCCTCAATAAAACATCGTCTTTATTTTTCATTCCTACCTTTCATCCAAACATCGATCATATACCCCTACGTGTGTGAATAGAACATCCCTACACTCGGAGAATTCAATTCAAGCTATCATACTCTTGTCCATCTGTCTCAGTACTTTTTAATTTGATGAATATTTAGATTTGCTCACACATTTTCATGCGACCGTTAATACTTCTTGAGGTACTAACCGACCGATTACTCATGTGCTTGCTGATTAGGTGATAATATTTTCCTCGTCTTGCACCACCTAAGGCTTAGCATTGACTCCCAGACCAATTGGCCTTAGGGCACTAGGCGAAGAGGCACCCTCGCTATACTTTTTTTATTGCTGCCTTGGCGATAACAAAACCAGTGTTCATTTTTTTCTTTTCACCATTTTTATATTTTCTTTATTTATTATTTCCTTCATACTTTGGCTTTTAGACAAGAGCATTTCAAGGTATCCTTTAATATCCCGAGTTTCAAGACGTGTGTTAGTGCATATAGTAGGGTATCAACATTCAAATGTTTGGCTTCCAGAATAGGGACTATTTTTCAGACTTATTTTTATCCTCAGATTAGTGACTTCCTTCATCTTACTAACCCTTGGGACAACAGCTCATAACTATTTATTACCAGTTCGTTTAAGAAAACTTCTAATTTTCTTGGTTTTCTTAAACCATTCCAATCTTTCATATATAATTTTTCACTTTCTATTCTTTTATTATCAAATTTTTTTTTGAGCTTATATATAGTATAATGCAAAGTAACACGTAAATAAGCACAAATCTCCCCCAAACCTGTTTGCAGCAGTGTCCTCACTGTTGTTATCCGTTAAGCTCAAAAACCTGTAGACTTGGGAGGAAAGGTTATTAATGGGGGCAACAAAAATTTAAAGTGAAATTCTCCCCCAAACTTATTTTTGGCTCACAATTTTGAGGACAAATTTTATTTTCAAGAGCCAAAAATATACCCCCCAAACTTGAGTAAAATAGTTTTAAGCAATTAGAATTATTTGGGGGGGGGGGGTTAAAGTTATTGGTCAAAGTAAAGCTTTACAAAGACCAAAACTCAACACCAACCATTCAAAATTTTTGTCAATGTAACATATAGGTCAATGGAAGAACATGTTATATCGAGCCAAGAAGAAGTAGGGAAGAGATAAGAGGTGGTATGGAAAGGGTTTGCGTGAACGTGAATGTGAGGAGATAAGAGGTGATGATAAATAAAAACGAGAATGTGAATGATCAGAAATGAGTGGAATATTAGGATTCTCGTATTTTATAAGAAGAAAGGGTGGTGGTTCAACTTCTATAGGTGGAGGTTGATTAATCACAAAATCCGTGTTGTTTAGGAATGCAAGTTCGTCAGCAAAAAGTTCTTCTAAACTTTCATCGATGGTGTAATCGAACATTTTGCTGTCAATAAGTTTTGTGCCAGAATTTATCATACTTGATTCGTCAAAAATTATGGAGGTAGAAGACTCGAAAAGCTCATCTACCTCATTTTCAAAAATATCCAAATCAAGTTGAATTTCTGGTATTATTGAACTTGAATTAACGGATTGTGATTCATCAAAACTCACTGAAACTATAGGAACAGAAGAAGAACTGGAGAAAGTAGAAGGTGAAATGGGTAAACAAATTGATGTGTCGAGTGTTGCTGAACCAGATGTGGAAGATGGAGGCTGTATTTCGATCTGATCTTCGGGTATACCATTATCATCAACTTCAAGACGTATTTGGGGTTCGGGAAGAATTAAAGGCTCAAGATGATGATCACAAGGTAGTGAAAGGATTTGATGAATTGGTGGGACAAAATCATCCAAAATTTCGGGTTCATCAATCAATATATCCCCAACGTCAATCACCTCATTCAAGTGAAGGTTAAAATTCTCAAACACCTCATCAAAAGTATGGTCTTCAATCAGTTTTGGTTCAAGAGTGGAGGTGTAGAGATCATAATGGTTGGGTATGGTTTCACTTGAAATGGACCCTTCACAGTCGGGTAAATCAAATACTATAAAGTCACACAACTTATCAGACATTGTTTTTGATGAATCTATGAAACTGGAGTTGTGGATTTCAGTTGGGAATGGGGAGGTTTGATTAGGAAGGGTGTACAGTTCTGTCTTACTACCCAAATCCTTCCTAATTTGGTTCGACAGTTCCAGAAATTTTTCTAATGTCTGCTCCAGACTAGTCTTGGGTTGATAAGGGGTTTCAGTATAAGATTGAAATTCCCGTGGATAATTAAAACTCCCAAATGACTGATTAGAAGAACTGTCTAGAGTAGGTGGAAAAGTCGAATTGGATTGATAGGAACAGAATGGTTGCGGAACTTGGGTAGGAGTAGGATCAATATTATGATAAGAAGAATATTGATATGAGTTGGTGGGTTGGCTATATACAAATCTCATATCAAACTCTTCTCCGGACAGTGGTGGTGATGGTTGATATTGGTCCGGGTTGAAACTTTGGCCTCTAGACCTAGCTATGTGCTCAGTAATGGACATTCGTCTAGGAGCTTCCTCACTCTGGGTATGAACTGAAACAGGTGTAGGATTATGATACAGTTGATAAGACCTAGACTGAGGTAGCCAACTATTTCTTCCTGCTTGTTCTATACGATCTCTTAAGGATATGGAAGAGCCGGACGGTATACCGAAGGGATTACGAAAACAAGAGATATCTGGTTGTGGACAGCAAAGCTCGGCAAGTGTTCTTCTGTTTAGGTCACCCATTATAAGAAGAGAAGAAGGGGGAAGAGGTAAAAAGGGGAGAAAATAATTGGTTTATTTTGAAAAATGACGGATTTAGACAAATCACACAAAAATGCACAAACAACCCTAGAACTATGGTTACCTAGGTCCAGTCTCTAGACCGCTCCTGGACTTCCAAAGGACAAGCCGTAGGATCAATCCTCTACTGCCTCTTTACTACCCTTGTATCCAGGTATGTGCCAGGTGAATGGGAGGCTCCCCACTACAAAAGTAGTGGTCCTAATTAAGTAACCACTCACCTTGGACACACTTGCCTAGTCTGGTCTAGATATTTTTAAAATTAATGTAGGGTTGATGCGGATGCTTGGTTTGTGATTTGTGGGGCTTAGGAAGGGTGATGAAATCCCCACCTAATCTGGATTTTGGTCTTGCCCCTTAAAAATCCGTATTAAAATATGCAAAAACAAACCGCAAAACAAAACTTTGCAAAAAGATTTTTGAGCGGCGATATTTTGCAAAGAATCCTGCAAAAAAAAATTAGATTTTATTGGATTTGAGAGGAGAGAGAAGGAGTTAAGAAAGATACCAGAGAAGTGTGAAACCCCTAGATCTCCTGTTTCCTCAAGTCCGTGACTCCAGATTCCCTCGCAAAATTCACACACAAATCGTTAAATATGCAATTTGCAGTTTTGTTTTAATAATGATATGAATCGTCTAAGAATTCAACACAAATAGTAAGAATAAAAAATTACGCACGTATCCCCCGCAACGGCGCCATTTGATTGTTACGAAAAAGTGTTTGTAGTTAACCGCAATCAATAACGGTGTCACGTGTAGCTTGACCGAGATGAGTACGGGTCGTCCTCTGGGAAACGTGGAACCTTTTACTCTTACTTTAGATATGTTGAAAGAGAGGAGGGATAAAGAATATTGTAGAATGGTTTCTAGATCTATGTTAAGCACTAATGCAGAATATAGATCTAGATTATTTATGGATGTAGCTAATATAATAAGGGGGCTTGTAGGGTTCGTTAGGATTTAGTAGTTATGGACGATTAATTAAAAGTTACCCTTTTTATCCTTTAATAGATTTAAAACTAGAACGACGGTGATGCGTGTAGATTAGGGTTTCTGGAGGGAAAAGGAATCCCACTCTTAACCCTTATCTGGACACGGAACTCCGTTCATATCTAACCTTTACCAAAACAATCATTAATCTAATCTCTAATCGCGGTCGGAACTAACAAAGAATTGTTAGCGAGCCCGATTAGGATGTTAATGATTCTTTTGATAAAGTTCATAAACTTTATGGGACTTAAAAAGGGTTTAAGGATGTTCATCATCCATTAGCTTACCCTAATCCTACGAACCCTAACAAGCGGAGAATTACTCGCGCATGTTGGGAAAAGAAGATGAAAAGACAGAGAGAGAAAACATAATGTAAAATGCAAAAGAATTAAATAAAACAACTACCTTTATTAATCAACTTGAACAATCTACACTTTATTCCTTAGAAAATGATTACAAAAACTTGGTTTGCTTCTCGAACTCTTCCGAAGGAGGTAGATGAACAGTTGATGATCAGCCTGGATGCGTGAGCCGTCTTGGACTTCGTGATCTCGTCGGCTTGATAAATTTTCCAAGAGGCTCTCGGTCTTTATTTATAGTCCCAAAGTCAGAAAGTTAGCTTCCAAGTATGGAAACTAACTGTAAAGTTTTTCCCACAAAAATTGCAAACCCTAACTCATCTAACATGCGGCGGATCCGCGGCCCAAGGGGGGTATGGCCGCGGATCCGCGGCCAAGGGTGGAGATCAATTGATGAAATTTCAGTGGGCAGATCCATGTGACATGTGGCAATTTCTAGAAGCTTTGGATCTTTGAAATCTTCTCGTAGTTGCTGCCAGACTTTATTTCTTCATTTTGATTTCTTAATTAGGAAGGTTAGCTTTAACAACTTGATTTCCTTGATTTAAGACCTGAAAATTCTGCACAACAACTTAAATAATATTTAGTAGACTTAGTTCTACTAGGATTAGGTCAATGATATTATTTGCATACATTTTCCTACCAAATTCTAATTATAATATATCAACATATGGAAAATAGTATTTTTACACATAAACCCTCATATGTATGATATATTATAATAAAGACCTTTTTAATATAGAAATAGTAGGAAAAATGTAATAACAAACGTGCAGTTTTATCAACTGAACAGACCACAAGACCTGCCTCGCAAGCCGACACAAGAATTATCTTCGGGCCAGCTACCGAAGTCCCGGCCTCTTCGGGGCTGCCGCGAGAGTCCTTACTTAAGAAGCCGATGATGGATGCCTTGAAGGCTCTGGAGGAAACTCTGAATGCGGACGACGAAGCCTTGCTGAAGGAGGCTTCCAAAAGGTTCGTCGTGACGGCCCGGGAGGAGAGGAAGCGCTTGAGGCGCGCAGCGAGGGAGCGTAGCGCTGCTTTGGCCATAGGGGTGGGCTCAAGTGTCGTTACTCCCGCTGCTACTCCTTCATAGGAGCTCCCGGTCGCCTTGTCTACTGCTCATAGGCGGGCGGCGCGTGCAGCTCGGGACGCCAACGGTAAATCCGTCTCAGGTAATGTGCTTTTCGAGGCTATGTTGTAAAAGTTGTAAAACTATCGGTTCTTATATATCTTGTCCTGCAGGGCTGAGTCCTACTGAAGGAGCGGCGGCGACCGTCGAGCCTGAGGGGACGGTGGAGAAGGTGGCAGCTGATCCCGAGGCGACGGTAGGCGGTGCGGCCATAGTTGCCAGGCCCGAGCTAGTGGCTGATGAGACGGTCACGACTACTATGCCCGAGACGGCCACCACTGCCGAGCGCGAGGCGGCGGCAGATAAGACGGCTGCTACAACCGATCTTAAGGCAGCAGCGGATGGAGCGGCTGCGACCGATGAACCTATGGCAGTGGTAGACGAGACGGCTTCGACCGCCGAGCCCGAGGGGGTAGCGGGTGAGATGGGTATGATCGCTGAGGACGAGACGTCTGCTCTTTCTCAAGAGTCGGGCACCGCTCCGATCATTGCTCTCCCTGCTTACGATCCTTTGCCGTCTTCCGGCCTCGAGAGCATGACGACGGCTTCTGTAGGGTCGGGCGATGAGGCAACGGGAGGCGAAACCATGCCAATGGAGGAGGGAGACGCTACCGTTTCGGCTAGCGACTCATCAGGTAAATTTTGAGTTACGGTCCCTCCTTTTTTTATTCTGCAATCCTTCCTGATAGGGCTTATCTTGTTTTCTAACGCAGGTGCGGCTAGTGCTGATGCCACTTTACCTGAGGGAGTGCCGTCAGTTACCGTCCTGACGGTGGCCACCTCTCTACCCTCCTTCGTACCGTCGCAGATGTTGGAAGGTATGGATTTGCGACCCATCAGTCTTATCTTGGCTGCATAATTTATGTACTGATATTGTACTATTGCGTCTTTGCAGGAGTGCTTTTTGATCATCTGTACCATGTGCTGCACCCACACTTCTCCTTCCCGTCGGAGCTTGCTTCATCCAGTGGCGCTGGTGAGTGTAGTTTTCAATTAATGCTCTTTCTTTTTCCGATAAAGAACTTGTTTCTAATTCTTCCTTGCCCTGATTGCAGTGCTACAGATTGAAGGAGGAGATGTAAGATCAGTCACGTCACCGGTCCTCCCGGCTTTTCCACCTGCTGCAGCTGGTATCGTAGATTCCGTCATTGATGACCTTTCTATATTTCTTGAACCGTCATTTGATTGTGTTTTGTTTTGCAGCTGTCGCTTCGACTCAGGTTCCTTTTGAGTCTCGCATCATGATGCCGGCTAGCCCATTCTCCAGACGTCCATCCTCAAAGGGTGCCACGATGAGTCTGAGTATGCTGAGCGGATGCGTCGAGGAGCTTGACGCAGAAGCTCCCACATCTGCCACAGATTTCGCTACGGAGGTTAATCCGATGCAGGCGACGCTTGTAAATTTCCATAATGAAGGCGTCATCGAGTCTTGGGTTAATCACTGCAGGGAGATCAAGGCCTGCCTGCATCAGTTGGAACTTATGCATCCTGCCCCCGAGGTTTTGGATACGAGCACTCAACGGGCGGCATGGATCGAGCAGAGCGCTTCTTACTTCTGCCATCTTGAACAAGAAGCGGCTTTAAAGCGGAGGGAATGCAAAGAAACCTCAAGCGTGTCTGCTTGACTTCGTGCTGAGGTTGACGCGAACGCTGCCTGGGTGAAAGTTATCTTCGAAAGCCTTCTGCAAAGTATCTCCGACGGTTTAACATTGAAGCAGAAGCTCGATACTGTTGAGCGTGATGCCCAAGGTCGTGAAGTAGCTCAGCGAGCCGTCGAAGAACAACTTTCATCATACTTGCAGCAGCGAGCCCAGGTGGAAGCAGAGTTGGCCGTGGCCACTGATCAGGAAGAGGCGTTGAAAGAAGTGCGAGAACAGCTTGTGAATTTGTTAAAAACGCTCCCTTCTCAATGACAATCTTGTATCATTTGTAAATTTTTGAATAAAATGTATTCATTCTTTTATTCTTTCATATGATGTATTTTGTACCCAACTGCATACATGAATAAAAGATACATTTCTTTTGCAATGTCTTGTGTCATCTTTCTGCATTCTTCTTTTTCTTTGCTTCGTTGTTTGCCATGTGACTTTAGCAAGTGTGGTCTGTAGATAGCATATAGCTGTCAGTCTTATGCTCTTTGTAGAGTGGCGATCTCTTAGAAAACAGGGTTATGATCCGTCACCTAAGACTTTTCAACTTTATGAGTCGTGAGGGTCTCATAAAGAATTTTCTCCCTACGGGTCGAGAGGATCCCGCAGGTACGTTTTCTCCTTAGGAATCGTGAGGATTCCTAAGTGTGTTTTCTCTTGAGAGTCGTAAGGATCTCACAAGAGAATTTTCCCTCTTACGAGTCGAGAGGACCCGTAAGCGGTTGTTTCCCTCCTTGTCGAGATTCGACTTTGGAGGGTGTGACACGTGAATGTATGCAAGAGTCCATTTCGGACCGACTTGCAGGGCCCCAGTGCTTTGGAAACAGGTTTTTTAATCTCCGCTGCCTTAGACTTTGCCTCACGAGTCGAGACGAATCGAGCATTTCTCATAAGAATATCCTAACGTCACATTTAACCTCTGCTCTTTACGACAGAGGTCCGTTAGGGTTTGTGGTATGATGGTTTTTTCCGTCGTACCATCGCGTTGGCATGATGTATTCCTCGATAGGCAATCTTGCTGTTCGAGTAGCCTTGCGACTGTCGTGTCTCTGATCCCTTCGGGGGCTGGACAAGACGTCTTTAAGCAATCCTCCTAGGCAGTTTGACCGTCGGAAGAGCAAGCGTTAGGAATTTTTCCATGCCGCCTTTTACTTGAGGTTACGTTTATTTTGGAGAGCCCCGATGAGTCATAACCACTCCGCGCTGGTGTGGGATGATCTCCGATGGTCTTTCAGGTTTTATATGAGTTACCGTCGAGACCCTGAAGTCAGTAATTTGGCCTTCGCTTCGTTTGCTGGCGTTGTGTCTGCTGTAACGAGACGAATGTCGCGGTTGTCTCTAGGTTGTTGGTGAACCGTCGAGGTTTGGAAGTAGGGATTTTGCCGTGGCTCCGTTGTTGTTGTCGCGTCTGCATCTTGTTGGAAAAAGAACGCTGTGGTGACATCTCGTCTGCTGTATCGAGACGATCGTCGAGGTGATGACCACTCCATGTGAGATGATCTCCGGTAGTCTTTCAGGTTTTATATGAGCTACCGTCAAGACTCTGAAGCTAGGAATTTGGCCTTCGCTTCGTTTGCTTTGGCGTGTCCGGATCCTGTCGGAGGAAGGACTCTGTGGTGACATTTCGTCTGCTGTATTGAGGCGGACGTCGAGGTGGTGACCACTCCGCGCTGGTGTGGGATGATCTCCGATTGTCTTTCAGATTTTTATATGAGTTACCGTCAAGACCCTGAAGCTAGGAATTTGGCATTCGCTTCGTTTGCTGGCATTACGTCTGCTGTATCGAGACGAATGTCGCGGTTGTCTCTAAGTTGCTGGTGAACTGTCGAGGTTTGGAGCTAGGGATCTTGCTATGGCTCCGTTGTTGGTGTCTCTTCCATGCCTTGTCGGCATAAGGAAGAACGCTGTTGTTGGTCTTCTGGGATGCAGATGTGACCGTTGAGACTTGGCTCTCTTTCTGATGGAGCCTGGTAGGATGATATGATCCTCTATTTGTTAGCGCCCCTGGATTGTATACAGGGATCGATATGATTTCACCCGTAGGGCATAAATTTCACTTTTATTTTATCTTATTTCTTTCCGCGATGCTCTATCATTTCAGCTTTTATATCGCGAAGGTCGCGATTGCCCCATCATTTCGGCTATTTTTCGCGGTGCCCAATCATTTCAGCTATTTGTTTTATTTTCACTCGCTGTTTTTTATTGTGAGTTGCCCAATCATTTCGGCTATTTCGCATGCATACATTTTTACTTGTTGATTTTGTCTGCAAGTTGCCCCATTATTTCGACTATTTCGTATGCATGTGTGGCTTGCTGGCTTTTCGCCGCAAGCTTTGGATTAGACACCGATTTCTGCATCAGCACCGCTACAACTGGGATATTGCCAGGAGCGAATCATCATTTGCCTCTGTCGATGTCGAATAAAGGTGGTTTAGTAAACAGGGTTAGGGTCCTGTTGTCTAAGGCTTTTGACTTCATGAGCCGTAAGGGTCTCACAATGGTATTTCTCCCTACAAGTCGTGAGGATCTCGTAGGCGTATTTTCTCCTTAGGAATCGTGAGGATTCCTAAGTGCATGTTCCCTTGTAAGTCGTAAGGATCTTATAAAAGGGTTTTCTCCTTATAAGTCGAGATGACTCACAAGGGTTGTTCACCGTGTGAACATATCCCTAGTCACGGGTGGGAATTTGTTAGGGAAATGTTTATTCGCGCCCGTGGATTGTATACAAGGGTCAGTATTGAGCCGCTTGTAGGGCAGTATCGGAGGTTGTGGGGGGGTTTCTTAAGAACAGGTTCAGGTCTCTGTATCTTAAGACTTTCAAATCTTATGAGCCGTGAGGGTTCTATAAGAGAGTTCTCCTTACGAGTCATGAGGATCTCGCAAGTGTAATTTCTCCTTAGGAATCGTAGGGATCCCTAAGTGTGTTGCTCCTTTGTGAGTCGTAAGGATCTCACGCGGGTGGTTTCTCCTTACAAGGTCGAGAGGACCCTGTAAGTGTCTTTTAACGACGCCGCGCCCTCTCGGATTTTCACAAACACTCGCCGGTAGCCCTGCTGTTTTTACTCACGGAGCCCTTTCGGGTTTTCATCCGTGCCCATTTTGCTTATGGACATACCATTTTTTTTATTCGCTTTTCTTTTTTTTATATAACGAGGTTGCGCCCTTTCGGGTTTTCACAAACACTCGCCGGTAGCCCTGCTGTTTTTACTCACGGAGCCTTTTCGGGTTTTCATCCGTGCCCATTTTGCTTATGGACATACCGTTTTTATTTTTATTTTTATTCTTTTTTTTGTATCGGTTTTGGGATGCCGCAATCCCCCGTAGTTTCTCGATATCTCGTTCAACAGCTAGTTTTAGGACATAGTGGTTCGTCATTAGTTTAAGGACGTTTCGGTCCGCTGTTAGTTTAAGGATGTTTCGGTCCGCCGTTGCCGTATTTGAGGCGAATTTTTAGTTTACGGACTTTTCGGTCCATGAGGCCTTCCCTATAAGCATGATGCCCCCGGCATATCCATCTTTCTCGGAGCATGTGGTTGTGGCAGGCTCACCTTCCAGTTTTTGGGCAGCGCAAACTTGCCTTGTTGGTGTTGGTCTTCAACCCAGTTTTTGAAGACGTAGCAGTTTTCGATCGGATGGCCCAATACTTGGTGGTAAGGGCAGTAATTAGAATTGTTGACATCATTCAGTTGTAGCTGGTGTTTCGGCTTCGGTAGAATGATAAACCTATTGCGCACTGCTAATTCGAACAGCCTCCTTGTTTCATCCCGAGGAAATGAGTAATGGCGTTTCAACTTTTCATAAAGGGGTTGCCGCCTGTTGCTTTGGCGAACAACCGGTCTAGGGTCACTCGGTTGTTGTTGAGCGTTGGCGACGAAGGCCTTTTTTTCCTTCCCTTTATCCTTTTTGTTCGATCCCTTATTTGCAGGCCCGGGATTCTTTCCGGGTAACGTGCGATTGCACGGCTGAATGTTCTCGCAACTTCTCAATTCTTTCGTTTTAAAGATGGATTCCTTGAAGAGAGGGCCGGGGGCTACTTTTTCGTCGGAGTCGCTCCCGAAGGTGGGAACTCGCGGTCCCTCAGAATCAACCCTATGACAATTGTCGGCAATTCTTATACGCTCATCTGTCACACTTTTCTGCTGTTTACGAGCTTCACGCTTTGTCCTGTTGAAATGTCGCCTGTGTGCGACATACCCTTTCCGCCAACACTTAAAGGAGTTGCAATCTTCAGTAAGATGTGTGATCTTTTGATGATATAAGCAGAAGTTAGGATGTACGTCCGCTTCATCAAGATGTATCCTACTAGGAGAATTTTCTCTGAAAGAGGGCAGCCTCATCCCTATTGATATGGCTTTGGCGAATCGTTTCCTTGTCTTGATCCTGCTTTCATTTGCGGCGGATGTACTTTGATCCGGTGGGAGTGTTTCGACCCTTTTGGCGTTTGGCCTTTTCAAATATGGCCATCTCACGCTCCCGATCAGCTTTACTTCTCAGGAGAGCTTCGTTTAGGAATACGTCGATCATTTCATCTGACGGCCCCAGAGGTTCTGGTTCAGGGTCTGCCCCCATTTTCTTTATGCAAGGAGCCTCTTCATTGTCTAGTGATGAATGAGAGATCACATGGCAACTTACTACGTAATCCTCAGATTCTTCTGACGATTCTTCTCTATCATCTCCGTCCTCAGGCTTTAGTATCCCTTCGATGATCTGGGGTTCCAGCGGGTTCTTCCATCTAATCGCCAGGCATGTATGGCGATCATTCAGCATCTTCTTGGTTTTGGCTGAAAGGGCCACTTCATACGGAGCCTCTTCAACAAAAGAGCACGATGCCCCCGACGTGTCCACCTTTTTAGGGGCATGAGGCTGTGGCGGGTTCACCTTCCAGTTTTCGGATAACGCGAACTTGCCTTGTTGGTATTGGTCTTCAACCCAGTTTTTGAAGACATAGCAATCTTCGATTGGATGGCTTACTGCTCGGTGGTAAGGTTAGTAATTAGGATCGTTGACATCGCCTGGCTGCAATGGACGTTTTGGATTCGGCAGATTGATGAGTCTGTTGCGCACTGCCAGCTCGAATAGTCTCCTCGTTTTATCCTGAGGAAATGGGTAAGGACGTCCCAGTCTCTCCTCGAGAGACGGGCATGGATGCATGTTGTTTTTTCGAACAACCGACTTTGAATTATTCTGCTGTTGTTGAGTATTGGTGACGAAAGTTGTTTTTCCTTTCCCTTTATCATTTCGAGAGTCCGTCTTTGGAGGAGATGGTTTATGTCCCATCTAGGACAATTTGTCAATCAAGTCCTGAAAAGTAGTTGGCTTGAAGAACATCATGAACTGGGAGATGGCCGCTTGAGGGTCAAAACTGCCCACGAACATGCCCACCGCCGGCGCTTCTTCGATCCGCTGTTCGCATTTCGACCACAGATTCAGCCATCGGATAGCGTACTGGACCCACGTCTCGCCTGGCTTCACCCTGGCATTAATCCGTGTCGTTATCGGGGTGCGTTCACTAGCACTCGCGAATCTTTGTGTAAACAGTAGCTCCATCTCCGCAAATGTTTTGACAGAGTCGTTAGGTAGCTCCGAATACCATTCAAAGGCCGTTTCTGCTAAGCTGCCGACGAATTGGCGAAGCAGCAGTTTGTCGTCGCCTCCAGTGTTGCCGCATAAGGCCCTGAGTTGAGCGACATGCTGATGTGGATTCCCTGTCCCCTTGTACACATGAAATTTAGGGATTGTATATCCCGGCGGGTAACTGATTTGGTCATACCAGCCCGGTTAGGGTCGTCCAGTTCTAACAATTTGCCCAGCCGTTTCATTCGCCTGATGAACTCGTATCTGCTAAGTTATATAGTCGTCTAGTGCAGCTTTGGAAATGGTTTTCTCCTTGGCTGCTGAATGAGCCGGAGGAGGATTAGATGTCTCCCCTCTATCGTCTTCAATAATGATCAGAGGGTCTTTAGCTGGAGGGTCCGGCTATAACATCATTCCTACCATGTCTTGAAAGAGAAGCACCATTCGTTTTATGCTGGCAGCTTGTTCCGCTGCCTCTTTGTCCTTCTTCTCAAGGATCCTGCGGAGGAACCCAGCATCAGTTTCCTGATCACGGCGCTGCTCCGCGGATGTTTCCGGGCTTTCTTTTGGCCCGGTGAGTGTGGCCATTTGCGTCGGCATTTCCTGAAGCTTCTGCTGTTGCCGTTCCTGAGCCCTTGTTATTGATCGGGTGAGCGGTCGGTGGCCCGTCGAAGTGCGGCTTTCTTCTTTTCCGGAAGCCATGTAAATAGTATGCACCACCATGCCCCCAGACTTGGGGCGTTTAGATTCAGTGTCTTTGCGATTTGCCAAAGACACAGGGATCTTCTCTGACCTCCTTCTTTTGTGAGCGGTCGAAGTTGAGGGGGCCGTTGTAGTGGGTACCCAAGTAGCTGTTGCTTTTTATAGCTTGACAGAGTAGTCCTTCTCCTGCCGAACCTTCATCTTTTTCTGTCGGCGGGGATAGTCTTGATCCATCACGGAGTCTTGGACTTGACGCCAGACCTTGTAAATTTTAGAGGACGGCCGTTGAGGGGGCTGCTCCAGCTTCACCTTTGGGGAATTATTCACAGGTGTAGGAGATCTTTTCAATACGGCAGTTGGCGAGTTTTTGCGTACCCTTCTTAGCGGTTCAAAGCTATTCCCGGTCGGAACAGCAGCATTGATTTCCACCATCGGAGCCGGCGGAGTTAGCTCAGAGGGGGAGTTGCCCCCAGCCTTCCTTACCCGGTGCCAGTAACGACGGCGAGCATGTCGTGTGATTGGAGTTGGTTTAGCCGTAGGGGTGACCTCCTCATGCCCCCTGTATTGGTCAGAATTCGCTGTTATCAGCCTTTTAAAGACCGACGTCCGTTGAATTGGGACGACCAATCTATCAAAAGCAGACTTCCGAGTAGGGGAAGCAATCTTGGTGATTTCTCCTGGAACGGGAGCAGAAATAGTCAGTCTTGTGAAGACCGACCCTTTAGCAGGAGAAACTGTCTTGACGATTTTGGGAGCAGGGATGACTATCTGCTTCGGGATAATACCTTCTGGTATTGCAGGCTTCTTCATGGGCCCGTTGGAGCTCTGACCTAGTCTGTTAAAAACTGAGGAGTGGAGTTGGACGACCCGTTGAGAGGGGTCGCAGTAGTAGCAAGCCGATCAAATACCGACTTCTTGGGAGCTTCTTGTGACGGTACAGGGGCATTGAAGCTCATAGGTGGGAGCATGGTCCCGAAGAATAGTCCAGTGGTGGCTTGAGTTACCTGCTCTACTGGCATCTTGAAAAGGGAGGCCGCTTGGTGCCCGTAAGTCACTCCTCCAGCAAGGACGGAGTGAAAGTTACAATTGCAGGTAGTGCAGTTTGAAGCAATTGATCTTCTGTTTTCTACACGGAGCAAGACACCAAATCTAAGTACCTCAAATCCAGGGGCAACCATATTAAACCGCGATTCGTTCGCGAACACGACACATGAAGTGTAGAGTGGAAAGAGGAAAAGGTCCCACCGGGCGTGCCAGAATCTGTTCCCCGCCGAAAGATGCGCAAGACAGACGTCTTGCCTGAAATTCGGGGCAGATGCTAATTGGAGCTATCCGTCCACCTCTCCGAAGATGCTAAGTTGATTTATGGCACCATGTATCGAAGGTTTAAACGGATGCGACCGATATAGCAGACTTCGTCAGATTCCCCCTCGTTTGAGGGGTTTTTGATTGTGGGGACGCTTTTCCCTGCAGGCGCAAGCCCCTGCAGTTAATTACGCTACCGCATCGCGGTAACAACTTTCTCCTTCTCCAGATGGTCACTTCGTGTCGTGGGTGCTTGTTTTGTGTTCGGTTGCCTGTGGATTGTATACAGAGACTAATTTGTGTTGTCGCCCGTAGGACGTGGATTAGTCCAAATCCGTTCTTTTCTTAGATTTGGGTTTGGGTGTGTGTGTTCAAGGATACGTTAGCCTTGTTTGAGGCTAAGATCAACTTAAACGTTTGTTAAGGACACGTTAGTCTAATTTAAGACTAATATCGACTTAACGGGATCGTTTAGATCCAACAAGAGAGCATTTGGACTCTATTGTTTAGTTTAGAGACATTGCGGTCGATTACCAGTTTAAGGACATGGTGGTCCATGGAATGTATGGCCGTCGGGACCCGTCACCTCTCTGAAGACGTTGAAGGATTACAACGACAAATATCAGAGGAGTTCAGAGATGTACCTTTGAACCAATGTTGGTTGGAAGATCTATAGTCCAATTTTGGGACTAAAGTCTGTTTGAAGGTTTACGAGCATATGGGCTCAGTTGATATGAGTTGAACATTTTATTGTTCTGGCTGTTGAGCCTTTATTTGGGCTTGGCTCTTTTATAATGCATAGCATTGGGCTCTGTAATTAAATGCATAGCATTTAGTGGTCTAACAGTGCGCCACGTGGCTTGTCAGGCACTTTGCGCCAATTAAAAAGAGCAAGGCGCTAGCGCATGTGGAGGTGACACGTGTCGCGTTCTACTAAGTGCAAGTCTGTTAGCGCAGTGCGCTGCGACACGTGGCGCGCTCTCGTGCAGTGCGCCACGCAAAGAGCGCAGTGCTCTGTTTTTAGGAGTGCAAAGCGCAGATTGTTCTGTGATTGACACGTGACGCCCTCTGGCGCAGTGCCCTAATCCAAGGAGCGCAAAGGCGCATTTCAAAAGTGCAAGGCACTGTACAATAGCGCAGAGCGCATCTTGATCTAATTAAGATCAAAGAAACAGGTTTTTCTTGTTCTAAAGAGGTTCTACCTCAAGATTCAAGAACCAATGGTTCATCAAAAGGCTGTGCCTTTATATAGATCAAAAGATCTAGGGATGAAGTAAATTACTTCTTTAATCTTTTATGATTGGATCTTTTTTTTTGATCTTTTTCTTTTTTATATTGAAGATCTTGATCTTGTTCTTAGATCTTTGATTTTTTTAGAAGAAATTCTTCTTTTTGTGAGGTGTTTTCATATCCGTTCTTCAAGAATCAAATTCTTTTACTTTCAAAGATGAAGAAGATGATCTTCTTTCTTTAAAGGCTTGCCTTTCAAATTTTTCAGAGGGTTCTCTCTTTTTTGTATCTCTATCTGTGTGAGACTTGGAGTCTAGGGGCCTTTATATAGGGCCAATTGGTTTGTTAGGTTAGTTACAGAGATCTTTTTTTGATTGCTCTAGGGATATTTCCCCACCGTTGGATTTTTGATCCTAAGGCCTCTGTTTTACAGAAGACAATCTTCTTATTTTAATAAAATTGAAAAGATCTTTCTAGAATTTTAATTCTGATTAATTAAATAATTTATTATTTAAATTTCAGTGCCGGCGCAGTTGGCGCTAGCTCACCTGCGCTTGACACGTGTCGCGCAGTGCAACTGCGCTAGCGTGCTTGCGCTTGACACGTGTCGCGCAGCGCAACTGCGCTAGCGCGCCACTGTTTGACACGGGGCGCACAACGCAGCGCAACTGAAGCGTTGCTTTCTTTATTTTAAATTTTGAATTTTAAAACAGAGCTTTGATCTGATTGGGGTGCGCTGCTTTGGGCGCAGCGCTCCTTACGCTGGCGTGTCTGCTTTTGACACGTGGCGTGCTGCGCGCGGCACAAGGAATCTGAAGCGTTGCTTCAATTTTTGAATTTTGAAATTTAAACAGAGCTCTGATTGGGGGAAATAGGGAAAGGTGAGGTGAGGTGTGGAAGTTGACGAGGTCAGGGAGTTTAGGATGGCGGCGAGGGTTGACGGTGATGGCGACGAGCGTCACCGTGCCAGGCGAGGGCAGATGCTCGGGCGCGGGCGTGGGTTCTCGCGAAGACGAGGCGGGAATGAAATTTTTTGAAAAGAAGAAGAAGATACGTGGGTGAGGGGTAAAGGATTATATATATATATATATATATATATATATATATATATATAATTGGAGGAGAGAGGGGATTTGCTGGGATTTGTTTTTTTTTAAAAATATTTAAAACGAAAAGATATAAACGAATATATTTTAATAGTGTAATATTATATGAGTATAATATTAAATATATTTGAGATTTTGGCTAATGCAAAAATTGTCCAAAATACGTCCGGGTCGGGTCTAAAATTACAGTTTGAAAATACGGATAACATACGTGTTAACCAAAACCAAAATAGGATAACCGAGTAACGAAAATGCATACCCCCAAGAACGGATACACGTAGCATGCAAGTAGCTATCCAAACGAGTCCGTTTCACTGAACGGGACGAGAATACGGCGTACGGATGCCACCACAAGGTTAGGGGTATGATGCAGGCTATTAGATATATTTTTAAAATATAGTATTAGATTATAACTGTAGGTATGCAGGATATAAAACATGAAAATGCACGGATCCTCATAACTAGCCGGGATAAATTATAAATAGGAATCAAGACAGGTTTCCAGCATGCGGGTCGGGTCAGATGTAAATACAGATACCAATTACACTATTCTCACCCATAACAGAAATAAATCAAGAATTAGCCATAGATAAAGAAATACCTAAAACAGAACTGGTATAAATGAACTAGGGTGTTACACAATCAAAAACCCCTCGCCAATGAGGGGGAATCTGACGAAATCTGCTACAACGGCCGCATCCGTCCAAACTTCCGATACACGGTGCCATAAATCAACTTGGAATCTTTGGAGAGGTGGACGGATAAACTCAAATAGCATCTGCCCCCAAATTCAGGCAAGACGTTCGTCTTTCCTAGTTTTCGGCGGTAGACAGATTCTGGCACGCCCGGTGGGACCTTTTCCTCTTTCCACTCCACACATCGTGTGTAGTGTTTTTCCGCGATCAGATAATTGTGGTGTATATGTTTGTGGTTGCCCTTGGGTGATGGGATATTGAAGCTGACATTTCGTCTATATGAAGAATGGCGTTTGCTTCCACCCTAGCCACTTAGGCTTTATCATATATGGTGGAATAAAGTATGGGTCATTTGCAGCCTCAAATCTCTGCAAAACGGCTCTTTAAGAAATCAACATGCTTCTCTTTGGGTTGATGCTCCCACCTCCCACCCTCGGTGCCTCAACGTCGATGGAGGAAGCCCAGAGGAAGTCTGTCTTCCACAAGTTGGTTCCCCAAGCTGCAACTTTGCCGACAGAATCAGTCCTCCAACAAATGGCACCTGCCAAGGACCAAGGTCGACGCAGGGGGAAGAATATTCAGGATCTCGAAGGAAACGGGGGGCATGCCCGGCAAAATCCTGAGGTTAATCAGATCCCGGCCATAAGAAACGGTCGACGTCGATATTGGCATCATACAAAATGAGCCCGGGGCAGTTCTCCGTATGGTTCTGTTTCAACCCCAGTGGTGAATGTTGTTGTTCTAACCGGGAACAGCTTCAAACTGTTCCGAAGGGTCACAAAATTCTCCTACCGCAATATTGAGGAAATCTCCGTAGCCCATGGAGATCCCATGAGAGCAGAAACCAGTTCGCTCCCTAAAACAACTTTCCTTATCTATATATAAGGTGTGGAAGCAGGTGAAGGACTCAGTCCTCGTCTGTGGCTCTTCCTCTAAACGTTAGCTAAATTTGACAAATCCTCTTTCAAATACAAGGGGATTCTTCCCAAGACGGATTCTGATACAGCGGTTCCTCCCAAAACCAAAGCGACTTTTCACAAAAAAGAGAGGCCTAATAAAGCTCAAGTGCCCGAAGCAAACTCCAAAGGCCAAAACTCCAAACACCCCAAGCCTGGGGGCATAGTAGTTCACATAGTCTATGTGGTGAATTCCAAAGACGAAGTTCGAGCTTCTACTATTCACCGACCTCAAACTCGGTCCTTGACAAAAGTTCAACTGTAACGTGAAAAGCTGCAGGAGATGCTCGCTCAGGCGGCATCAAACGCTAATCCATCGCCGAAGGAAAATCCCGAAGACGCACCCGAAGAAAGAGTAGAGAAGGAGTCAGATATTGATTTCCTAAAGCGCGCTCTAAAAAAGAGAGATGAAGAAGTGGCAGAAATGTCCACTGAAATGAACCAGATGGCCCTTCTGATTCAGAATATGGATGGAATGATGGTTCAATCGGAACTACTGGCAGATGAACCGCCGTTAGTCGGTCTTAAAGATAAGGATGACATTTCAAATTCTCTGCAAACCTCATCAACGGCTGAGGAGGAAATGATTCCTAAAAGAAAAGCTGGACACATATATCGCTCAGCAAGTCAAAGCTCTATGCAAGAGAAGCGTCAAATAGGGCAATCAAGATTGATCGACCGTATATGGCATGCTACGATCAAATACAGTACCCGACAGAATACATACTTCCGACTCCACATATACAAAGGAACCGGGAATCCTCACCAGCATATTGTGCGATTTAAATCCATGTGCGGTAACAATGGAGAGAATGATATACTTCTCCTCTGATAGTTCGTCAGCTGTCTGGCGGGCATTGCCCTCGAATAGTATGCGGAACTCCTGAATGACTTCGTGAATACCTTCGACGAGATGGAGATGCTCTTCTGTCAAAAATTCGCTAGTGTGAATAAATGCACTACCGTAACGACGTTGATCAATGAAAGGGTTAGACCGAATGAGACATCGGTTTAATATGTTACTCGATGGCGAAATCACTGGTCAAAATGCGAGCAACGTATCGAAGAAGCTGTAGCTATAGGAATGTTCATAGCCACTCTTGACCCAAATTCAAAAGGTGTTCCCATTTACGGCCCATTTTAAGCCGACAACCTTCCAAGAACTCATGGATAAATGGCTCGATTGGATCAAATGGGTCAAGACTTTTTCTCATCCGATGATGACGAGTGAAAAGCAGAGGCAAGATGGCGTTTGTCGCCTACGCTCAACAAAAGTAAGCGGCCCTGAAGCAACCTGTCGCCAAAATAGCGACAGCGTGGGTACTCGTTCTCCCCGAGATATACACTGGGGGTATATTTCTCACTGGTGGAAGAATCTCTATGTAGAATGGTCCTTTCTTCTCAAAGGAGAGGAAGGATATTAAGGGGCCTACAAACAGGTCCTACAATATAGTGGAATACCCCGCTAAAAAAAAACGGTACGTCCACAAGCAAAATGGGCACGGATAAAAACCCGAAAGGGTGTCGTGAGTAAAAACAGCAAGACTGCCGGCGAGCTTGTGAAAACCTGGAAAGGCGCATTCTCGTCAAAAAAAATGGTACGTCCACAAGCAAGATGGGCGCGGATGAAAACCCGAAAGGGCACCGTGAGTAAAAACAGCAAGACTGCTGGCGAGCTTGTGAAAACCCGGAAGGGCACAACCTCGTTAAATACACTTACGAGATCCTCACGACTCGTGAGGAGAATCCCCCCTATGAGACCCTCACGGTTCATAGGATTAAAAAGACTTAGGCTACAGGGATCTGGACCTGTTCTTAAGCCGTCATATCCCCCAAATTGCCCTACAGGCGGTCCATATTGACCCTTGTATACAATCTACGGGCATAAATAAATATTTCTTTGCCAAGTTCTACAAAAGATAAGAAATATCCCCATATGGTGAATAACACCTGTAGGTCCTCTCGACTTATAAGGAGAAAACACTCTTGGAAGATCCTTACGACTTACAAGAGAAGACATCACTTAGGAATCCCCATGATTCTTAAGGAGAAAATACGCCTACGAGATCCTCACGATTCGTAGGGAGAAAATCCTTTATGAGACTCTTACGGCTCATAAAGTCAAAAGTCTTAGTCGACAGGATCCTAACCCTGTCTACTAAGCCACCTTTGTCCAAATTGACATGGGCAAATGATGATTCGCTCCTTGCACTATCCCAATTGTAGCGATATTGATGCCTAAACATGTATCAAACTCCAAGTCAACCTCTCCGGTAAGTGCCGTCCCTACAACCCTCTAATGAGGAAGGGGACCCCGTTAGTTTGGGATCGTAAATGCCAAATCATACTAGACGAAATCAAGCAATATCTGCCGAACCCACCAGTACTGGCTGCTCTGGTCAAGGGAAAGCCCTTCATCCTGTACACAACAGCCCTTGAAGGTTCTCTAGGCGCGTTATGGGCACAGGAGAATGACCAGGGGAAGGAAGGAGCTCTCTATTATTTGAGTCGAGTCCTTCTGGGGGCAGAAAACAATTACTCCCTACTGAAAAACATTGCTTGGCACTGATCTTTGTGATAACGAAGCTCAGGCACTATGCCTTGGCACATGAGGTCTATCTCATATCAAAGGTGGATCCTCTCAAGTACTTGATGTCAAGAGCCATACTAACAGGAAGGCTTGCCAAATGGACCCTCCTTCTGATGGAATTCTAGATAATCTATCGACTTCTCAAGGCAGTGAAAGGCCAGGCCATCGTCGACTTTCTCGCAGAGCATCCGATACCCGCTGACTCTCTTTTAAATTGCGAGCTGCCGGATGAATATGTGTTCGACACAATTGATGGGGAGAAAAAAGGGAGTGATACCCGATGGGAACTCTACTTCGATGGGGCATCATCTATGAAGAGGCGGAAGCAAAGCACCCCCATAACCAAAGCTGGGGTGGGTCTTATCTTCGTGACTCCATAAGGAGGGATAATGTGTTTCGCCCTCTCCTTAACAGAGCTAAGAACAAACAACGAGGCTGAATATGAAGCTTTGATAGCGGGTCTTGAGATCGCTATCAACATGGGAATCGAAGATCTCCTCATATATGGAGACTCTCAGCTGGTCGTTAACCAAGTAAAGGGCGACTATCAGACGTGTAAGCCAGAATTGGTGAAATATGGCGAAATAGTGCAGCAACTGCTATCTCAAATACCCTCCTACGTCCTAAAAAGCATACCACGAGTGGAAAATAGCAAGGCAGATGCGTTAGCCAAACTCGCTAAAGAACTGGCTGACGAAAACCTCGATGACTAAGGATCATTGTGCAAAACTACCGGATTCTCGCGCCAGCAGAAATATCTCCGGAGTCGTCTAAAGAAAAGGAAGCATCTGAACAAGCGGCATACCAATTTGAGGATGAAGAAAAGGCTAAGGATTGGAGAGAAGTCTTCATAGACTACTTCAAATCCCATCGAACACTCGAAAATGCATCTTCGAGATATCAGCTCATGAAACGAGCTTTGTCTTTTGCCTTCGTCAATGATACTCTATATAAGAGATCGTTCGATAGTTTGCGGCTAAGATATGTGGGACCAGAAGAAGCAAGGTGAGTCGTCTAAGAAACACATGACGGACTCTGCGGTTCTCATCAAGCCAGGCAAAAAATAAAGCTGAAAATCAAAAGGATGGGCTACTATTGGCCCACGATGATTCAGGGCTGTCTCGAATACGCGAAGCAGTATCATTCGTGCCAGATTCATAGGGACTTCATCCACCAGCATCCGAATCCGCTACACCCAACATTGGCTAGCTGCCCATTCAAAATGTGGGGGACCGATATAATCGGGCCCATCGAACCAGCTAAGGGACATCGGTTCATATTGGCAACGACCGATTACTTCTCCAAGTGGGCATAAGAAATACCGCTAAGAAAGGTGAAGACGGAGAACATCCTCCATTTCTTCAGGACGCATGTCATCTACCAATTCGGCACTCCGCGACGGATTATCCCGGATAACGGGCTGGCCTAAAAAAGCCATAAGATCAGCCGCTTCGCGCAACAACATAATATAGACCGGAGATACTCTTCAGTCTATAACCCCCGAGCTAATGGTCTAGTTGAGGCTTTCAACAAGACCTTAACGAAGATCATAAGGAAAACGGTGTCCAGAAATAAAAAGGACTGGCACGAGAGATTGCATGAAGCTCTCTGGGCTTATCGGACCACGTTCAAGAAGGCCACGAATAAAACGACATTCACGTTAGTATTTGGCACAGAAGCAGTACTTCCATTGGAGATAGAGCTACCTTCTTTACGAGTAGCAGTTCGATACAAGCTGACAATGAAGAAAATGCCCACCTTCGGCTTGAGAAGCTTGATGCCCTCGATGAAACTCGTCTCATGGCGCAGCAAAACCTAGAAGCTTACAAAGCAAGGATGATGCGCTCATACGAAAGACCGACTAGGAAGAGAACATTCCGCCAAGGCGAACTCGTGTTAGTCGTAAAAAGACCTATGATCCTCAATCGTGCCAAACGGGGGAAATTCGAGTCAAACTATGAAGGTCCGTATATCATAGACAAGGTCTACTAAGGTGGGGCTTGCTTGCACATGGATATGCATGGAGAAAGACCCTTCTGGACGATAAACAGTCGATTTTTTAAGAAATACTACGCTTGACGGGTCACGGCTCAGGTTAATAATGGATGACGACGCTCGTGTCCGCTCGCTATCTCCTGAGTCCAAACTCTATAAGTAGTATCCAGCGAAACCTCACCTCAAAATGCTACGGACCGAGATGTCCTTAAACTAGCTACGAACCGAGATGTCCTTAAACTAGCTGTGGACCGAGATGTCCTTAAACTAACAATGGACTGAGATGTCCTTAAACTAACATTGGACCGAGATGTCCCTAAACTAACAATATCGCCTCAAACACGGCGATAGTGGAGTGCAAGACCACAAGTCCTAGCGGTGAGGGCTGCGAATCAAATCCCACCGGCAAACAAATGGGCCATATGCGGCGAAACTTTTCTCGAGAGTTTCATCGTAAAAAAAAAGCCACGTCCACAAGCAAGATGGGCACGGATGAAAACCCGAAAGGGCGCCGTGAGTAAAAACAGCAGGACTACCGGCGAGTTTGTGAAAACCCGAAAGGACGCAATCTCGTTAAAATAAAGACACCTACAAGGCTCTCTCGACCTTGTAAGGAGAAAATTTCTGCGTGAGAGCCTTACGACTCACAAGGGAGCAACAAACTTAGGGATCCCCATGATCCCTAGGGAGAAATTACATTTCCTAGATCCTCATGACTTGTAAGGAGAATCCCCCTTATGAGACCCTCATGGCTCATAAGCCTTAAGCTACAGGGATCTGAATCTGTTCTTAAGCCATCACATCCCCCAGTTTGCCCTACAGGCGGTCAATATTGGCTCTTGTATACAATCCACGGGAACAAATAAACGATTTCCCCACTAAGGTTTCACCAATGACGAGGAATGTCCTCATGTAGTGGACGACACTTATAAGTCCTCTCGACTTGTAAGGAGAAAACACTCTTGTGAGATCCTTACGACTTGCAAGAGAAAATATCACTTAGGAGTCCTCACGATTTCTAGGGAGAACCTACACCTACGAGATCCTCACGACTCGTAGGGAGAAATACCTTTATGAGATCCTTACGGCTCATGAAGTCAAAAGCCTTAGTTGACAGGATCCTAACCCTGTTTGCTAAGCTACCTTTGCTCGAATCGACAAAGGCAAATGATGATTCGCTCCTGGCAATATCTCAGTAGTAGCGATGCTGATGCCTGAGATTGGTATCAAATTCCGAGCCCTTTCACGGCAAATGATGATTCGCTCTTGGCCATATTCCAGTCGCAGCGATACTGATGCTAAGATTGGTATCAGATCTCAAGTTCCATACTCGCAGCAAAAAATCAGCGAGCCAAAAATGCATATGAAATAGCCGAAATAATAGGGCAACTCGCAACAAAAATCAGCGAGCAAAATATATGTATATAAAAATAGTCAAAATGATTGGGCAACTCGCAATAAAAAGCTGCGAGTAAAGAAAAAGAAAAACAGCCGAAATGATTGGGCACCGTGAAAAAATAGCCGAAATGATTGGGCAATCGCGACTTCTGCGATATAAAAAGCTGAAAAGATAGAGCATCGTGGAAAGAAATAAAATAAAATAAAACTTTTGCCCTACAGGTGAGATCACAACCCCTGTATACAATCCATGGGCACAAACAGAAAGTGAACCATATTACCCCACCGGGCTTCGTCAAAGGGAAGCCAGATCTCGATGGCTATATCTACAGCTTAGAGATCAACAACAGCGTTCTTCCTCCCTCCAGCAGGATGCAGACGCGACATCAAAAAAAGGAGCCATGACAAAGTCCCCTAGTTCCAAATCTCGACGGTTCACAGACGACGTAGAGACTACCTCGGAGCCATGCCAAAGTCCCCTAGTTCCAAATCTCGACGGTTCACAGACAACCTAGAGACTACCTCGGAGTCATGGCAGAGTCCCTAGTTCTAAGTCTTGACGGTAATATCCACAACCTAGAGATCAACAATAGTGTTCTTCTTCCCTCCAGCAGGATGCAGACGCGACATCAACAAACAGAGCCATGGAAAAATCCCCTAGTTCCAAATCTCGGCGGTTCACAGACAACCTAGAGATAACCTCGACAGTCGTCACAATATTGCAGACACAATGTCAACAAATGAAGTAAAGGAATATCCCTAGCTTCAGGGTCTTGACGGCACCTCAAATGAGACCTGAAAGATATCAGAGACCATCCCACTCCAGCACGGAGTAGTCATGACTCATCGGGGCTCCCAAACCGAGCCTAACCTCAAGTAAAAAGCGACATGGAATATCCCTAACGCTTGCTCTTTCGACGGTAATATTACCTGGAAGATTACATGAAGACGTCTTGTCCAGCCCCAAAGGGATCAAAGACACGACAGTCGCGGGGCTACCCACATAGCAAGATTCCATATCGGGGAATACATCGACCAAGCGGCGGTGCGACGGGTAAAAAACCCAGTACCACAGACCCTAATGGACTTCTATTAGCATGAGTTAACTGTGACGTTAGGAAACCTTGCGAGAACTTCTCGATTCGTAACTCATAAGGAAATTAGTGTCCTTACGAGAAATTCTCGATTCGTATCGACTCGTAAGGAAAATAATGTCCTTGCGAGAACTTCTCGATTCGTCTCGACTCGTAAGGAAATTAGTGTCCTTGCGAGAACTTCTCGATTCATCTCGACTCGTGGGGAAAATAATGTTCCTAGCGAGAACTTCTCGATTCATTTCGACTCATAAGGAAATTAATGTCCTTGTGAGAACATTTCGATTCGTTTCGACTCGTAAGGAAATTAGCATCCTTAGAAGAACTTCTCGATTCGTTTCGACTCATAAAGAAATTAGCGTCCTTGCAAGAACTTCTCGATTCGTCTCGACTCGTAACTCATAAGGAAATTAGTGTCCTTGCGAGAAATTCTCGATTCGTCTCGACTCGTAAGGAAAATAATATCCTTGCGAGAACTTCTCGATTCATCTCGATTTGTAAGGAAATTAGTGTCCTTGCGAGAACTTGTCGATTCGTCTCGACTCGTAAGAAAATTAGTGTCCTTGCGAGAACTTCTTGATTCGTCTCGACTCGTAGGGAAAATATTGTTCTTTGTGAGAACTTCTCGATTCGTTTCGACTCGTAAGGAAATTAGCGTCCTTACGAGAACTTCTCGATTCGTTTCGTAAGGAAATTAGAGTCCTTGCGAGAACTTCTCGATTCGTCTCAACTCGTAAGGAAATTAGTGTCCTTGCGAGAACTTCTCGATTCGTCATGACTCGTAAGGAAATTAGTGTCCTTGCGAGAAATTCTCGATTCTTCTCGACTCGCAAGGAAATTAGTGTCCTTACGAGAACTTCTCGATTCGTCTCGACTCGTAAGGAAAATAATGTCCTTGCGAGAACTTCTCGACTCGTTTCGACTCATAATGAAAATAATGTCCTTGTGAGAACTTCTTGATTCGTCTCGACTCGTAGGGAAAATAATATCTCTGCGAGAACTTCTCGACTCGTCTCGATTCACGGCTCATAAAGTTGGAAAGTCTTATGCTACAAGGACCCTAAACTTGTCTCCTAGGCTATCAATTCTATGGTCACACATTACTTTGCACTACTTCACCCACGTACATACATACATGGGCAAAGTAGTGTGGGGCATTTGTTTCCGCCAAAATTTTCGGCCAAGAGCTACTTGTTCCCTTACAAAAAAGAGGGGAGAGTTCTCAAAATTTGGCCTCACGTGTAAAACACGTGAGCGCTCATATGCAAAACGTATGAGCTCTGAACGTAAACAACTAATGGCCAAACATGCCTCACGTGCTAGACACGTAAGCGCTCTAATGTAAAGTATATGGGTGCTGAAAATAAAATAAATAAAACAATTAATGGCCAAAAAGGCCTCACGTGTAAAACATGTGAGCGCTCATATGTAAAGCATATGAGCACTGAAAATAAACAGGTTAAAACCCACACTAGGGTTCACGTGTTAAACATGTGAGTTCTCTTGCTACTCACGTGCAAAGCATGTGAGCGCCCCAATTTAAAATGCTCCTGTCAAATTCTAGAATTAAATTCTATTTGGGAAATATTTTCCTGATCTTCTTCAAACTAGAAAGATCTTCTCTGTTAAACAGAGGACCTTTGGATCAAAGATCCAACGGTGATCATCTGGTAGAATAAATTTCTATCATAGGAAAACATTTTTCTAATCTTATTAAAGTAACGAGATATCCATATGATAGAATTAAATTCTATATTAAGAAAATATATTTCTGATCTTATTAAACTGAAAGATATGATAGAATAAAATTCTAATCTTATTAAAACTAACAAGATATTCATAATCTTGCTAAAAAACAAGAAATCTTCTCTGTTAAACAGAGAGCCTTTGGATTAAAAATCCAACGGCGAATAAAATTCACCAATTGATCTAAAAGATCATGGAATCAATCATGATCTCTCAATGAGGGATTTTCTTAACAAATTGATTCTTTTTCTTCTTATATAAATAGGAGCGAGAAGAGGAGAAAAAAAGAAGACATACATACAGAAAGAGGGGGAGAAAAATATATAGAGAGAATTTAATTCTATAGAAAGAAGAGGAATCCCTCCCAAAAGCTCCCACAAAATAAAAAGAGAATTTAATTATCAAACCAAGAGTTTAACTCTTCTCAAAGAACATAGATCTTCCTCTGGTTAAGATCTGCAGAAGCAGATCTCCCCATAAGTTGAGAATTTAATTCTCATCGGGGAGATTCTGTCATGCAGATTCAAAACCTAGGGAAAAGAACCGAGTTCAAAAGAGTTTAACTCTTACAAAATGTATGGGAATTTACTTCCTCTGAAACTAGGGTTTAACCCTTTAAAAAGAATTTAATCCCTGCAAAGAACAAAAGGAGAACTTGATTCCTCAGAACCATATAAGAACAGCCTGATGATTTATTAGCGTTCAAACGCTACGTAACAGATCATGTGTTCCCACATGAGCACCTCTGAAGAACAAAAAGGAACAACTGACATCGAGTCACGTGATCCCACGTGACCCTCTAATAGTTCTTAGCACTTTCAAAAGGAAAAGGGGAATAAATCAAAGACAGTTCCCATTTTTGGGGCGCCTTACGTGATCCCACGTGACCCCCTAATAGTGCTTAGCACTCGTAAAAGGAAAGGGGAATAAATCAAAACAGTTCCCATTTTTGGGGCACCTTACGTGATCCCACGTGACCCCCAATAGTGCTTAGCACTTAAAAAAGAACAAGGGAATACACCCAAGTGAACAGCGCCAACTTTCAAGAGCCTCACGTGCCACCTGTGAGCCTCCCCCAAATTTCAGTGTTTAATACTGCCTTGGAGTCTCATATGGGAGCACGTGAGCACTGAGTATACATTAGTGTTTAACACTATAGGAAGCCGACTCCAACTCCAAATTGGCTAAGTCTCCCTGTGGATTAAAACATCTTGGATTTCCTAATAGTTCGAGCCACTATTCTCATGACTTCTTAAATTGATGATGATTTCTCAATCTCTTAAGTTAATCTTAGTCCCTAAAAAACGACTAATGATTCTTGGACGGGCCACTATGATCTTTCCCCTCAAATCTGGAATTTGGTTCGAGGGTACATCTCTTCATACCTCTGATACATGTCGTTGTAATTCTTCAACGTCTTTAGAGAGGTGTAGGGTCCCGACAACCAACAGCTATTTGGTGAAACCCAAAACCCATGAGCATGTCCCTATGGACTGCAATGTCCTTAAACTAGCTATGCACCGCAGCGTTCTTAAGCTAGCTATGGACCGCAATGTCCTTAAACTACGACCTCGCCGCCAAATGGTGATCTATGGACCGCAACATCCTTAAACTAGTTATGGACCGTAACGTCCTTAAACTATGACCTCACCGCCAAATGGTGATCTATGGACCGCAATGTCCTTAAACTAGCTATGGACCGCAACGTCCTTAAACTAAACCCTCACACCAAAAATGGTGATCTATGGACCGAAACGTCCTTAAACTAACAACGGACCACAACGTCCTTAAACTTGCTATGGACCGCAACGTTCTTAAACTATGACCTCACCGCTAAATGGTGATCTATAGACCGAAATGTCTTTAAACTAGCCGTGGACCGCAACTTCCTTAAACTAAACCCTCACACCAAAAATGGTGATTTATGGACCGAAACGTTCTTAAACTAACAACGGACCACAATGTCCTTAAACTAGGTATGGACCAAAAACGTCCTTAAACTAAAGCAATAAAGCCCTAATGCTCTTTTGCTGAATGATCCCAAAATCCTGTTGAGTAGATCTTAGTCTAAAATTAGACTAACTTATCCTCAACAAACATTTAAGTTGATCTTAATCTCAAACGAGATTAACGATCCTTAAACCAAACCAAAATCTAAGAATATACGGATTTGGACTAATCCACGCCCTACGGGTGGCAAAATAAATTAGTCTCCGTATAAAATCCACGGGCAACCAAAAATAAAACAAATACACACGACACAAAGTGAACATCTGGAGCAGGAGAAAGTGGTTATCGCTACGCGGTAACATAATTAATTGCAAGGGCTTGCTTCTGCAGGGAAGAGCGTCCCCACAATCAAAAACCCCTCGCCAACCAGGGGGAATCTGACGAAGTCTGCTACAACGGCCGCATCCATCCAAACCTCCGATACACGGTGCCATAAATCAACTTGGCATCTTCGAAGAGGTGGACGGATAAACCCAAATAGCATCTGCCACCAAATTCAAGAAAGACGTTCGTCTTTCCCGGTTTTCGGCGGTAAATACGTGGTAGGGTAGTAATCTAAGTACAGTGGGAACACACTCGAGATGAATAGTGATGTCAAGTCAACGGACTACCCTGTACTCATACTACCCGGGAACTGCAACCCGACGATAGGTATAATTCCAACCAACAGTTCCTATCGAGTCCGTCTAATGTAACCCATAACCCAATGAGCACCTGTATACTATCTCTGGTACGACATACCAATGGCCGTGGGACATTCCATTTCCCATGCTTGGATGAGAAGCGTATACACTAGTCTACTCTGGAGTATCGATGCCTTGTCTCGGTAATCCTACAACTAGGGACCAGTATAAGGATATGCTTATACACTACCCAACCCCCACCAGTGTGACTGCCATCACAACGCTGGTAGTCAAGCAAAAATCCTAAGGGCTCTATCAATATGTATTAGCGATATGCTAAAAGAAACATATGCACATATTGAGATAGAATCAAATTAAATAGCATACTACCATTTTGAGCAAAACTGTTATTATATCTGTGAATATCCCAAGCTTTTAAAATATAATATACAATCCAGTACTATACAATAATGGCCTCTAGGGCATATATCACTAACAAATTGTTCATTAATTCTGGTTGTGTTAAATGTAGGCGCCCTTAAAAAAATTAGTTATAATTATAACCTACATGTATAGAACTTTCTCGTTCATAATAATATTATGCCATTTGGTTTTTATTTATTGGTATATCTTTTATTTATAATACTTTATTTATTATTGATTACTAATAAAGTCCGTAGAATAATACTAGACTACAGGAATGTGATATAGATCACAATAATGAGACCTGACTAGTCGATAAGTATATTCTTAAATGTTCATAACCGTAGGAGTATTGAGACAGAATATTGATACTCCGGAAGACAAGTGCATACTATACTTACTCATTAGAGAGTAATGACCGTTCTTCTAGTCATATTGTATGGTGATATCAGAGTATTGTATGCATGTGCTTATAAATGATAGGTACACCGAACGACCCACCTTAAATTTCCAGTTGGTAATTATACATAACTGTTAGATGAAAATTCATATAGTGACGACTGGTACGACTTAGTTTCCAGACTTGAGATTCGCAATAGCACCTTGTTCTCTGCCGAATATAGGAGACGGGACCGCGTACGTTCGTCTTGCCTGAATTTGGGGGCAGATGCTATTTGGTTTTATCCGTCCACCTCTCCGAAGATACCAAGTTGATTTATGACACCGTGTATCAAAGGTTTAGACGGATGCGGCCGATGTAGCAGACTTCATCAGATTCCCTCTCATTATGAGGGTTTTTTAATTGTAGAGATGCTCTTCCCTACAGGTGCAAGCCCCTGCAGTTAATTACGCTACCGCATCACTGTAACCACTTTCTCTTTATCCAGATGGTCACTTCATGTCGTGTATGTTTGTTTTATTTTTGTTTGCCCATGGATTGTATATGGAGACTAATTTATGTTGTCGCCCGTAGGGCGTGGATTAGTCCAAATCCGTATCTTCTTAGATTTGGGTTTGGGTTGGGTTTAAGGATCGTTAATCTCATTTGAGACTAAGATCAACTTAAACTTTTATTGAGGATGCGCTAATCTAATTTTAGACTAAGATATACTCAACATGATCATTTAGATCCAACAAAAGAGAATTTGGGCTCTATTGTTTTAGTTTAGGAACTTAGCGGTCCATTAGTTTAAGGACATCATAGTCCATGGAGTTTAAAGACATCATAGTCTAGTTTAGAGACATCATAATCTGTAGGGTTTAGTTTAGGGACGTTGTGGTCCATAGTTAGTTTAAGGACATTACGGTCCAGTTTAAAGACGTCATAGTCTTTAAAGTTTAAAGACATCATAGTCTATGAGTTTAAGGACCTCACAGACCATAAAGTTTAAGGACATCTTAGTCCAGTTTAAAGACATCATAGTCTATGAGTTTAAGGACCTCACAGTCCATAAAATTTAAGGACATCATAGTCCATGAGTTTAAGGACCCCATAGTCCATAAACTTTAAGGACATCTTAGTATAGTTTAAAGACGTCAGAGTCTGTTTGGTTTTGGGTTCAACCGTTTGGGGATGCACCAAAAGTTATCGGTTATTGGGACCCTCCACCTCTCTGAAGACGTTGAAGAATTACAATGACATATATCAGAGGTATGAAGAGATGTACCCTTGAACCAATATTGATTGAAAGGCTCTGGGAATTATTTTGAATGTCATATAGGATGATCATGTAACACCCAAGTTCATTTATATCAATTCCAGTTCAAGTATCAACTTATTTATGGTATTTTCTTGATTTACTGTGTTTTGGATGCGAATAGTAATTTTGACATTTGTATTTGCATCCGACCCGACCCGCATGCTTGAAACCTGTTTAATCCATGTTTATGGTTTATCCTGACTTGTTACGTAGAATTGTGCACTTTCATATATCCTGCATGACACCCCTAACCCCGTGGTAGCATCCGCGCACCTTGTTCCTGTCCCGTTCAGTGAAACGGACTTGTTTGGATGGCTATGCGCACGTACGTGCATCCGTTCTTGGGGGTATGCATTTTCGTTACCCAGATATTCAATTTTAGTTTTGGTCGTCGCATATATTTTTCATATTTTGAAACTGAATTTTTAGATCCGACCTGGGCGTGTTTTGGATTATTTTTGTATCCTGCCAAAATTCAAATTTTATTAAATATAATATCTTTATTGAAATCCACAGTTTAAAATTTAATTTAACTAACAAATTTTTTTAAATAAAATCCTAACCTATTTTTTTTAACAACCCAACCCCACTCTTTCTCTCTCCTCTCTCATTCTTTTTCTCTCTCTCTTTCTCCCTCGCCGTCTCTCTCTTCTTTCGCTCTCCTCTCGCACCCTCTTTCCCCCCTCTCGCGAACAATGTTCGCTCCTCGATTCTCGTCACCTCCTCGCGCGCTACGGTCACCTCCCTTCACAAATCCCTTCCTTCCCTTCTTCTTCTTTCTTTTAAAGCCCGAGCACCCCACGAGAAAAACCCAAACTCCTCAAACCCTAACCCTAAAAATTCATCACCTCCTCACCTCAACCGAGCCTCCATCTCCTCCTCCTCCACCTCCTCGTCATCTCCTACTTCTTCTTCCTCCATTCCCGAGCACCCTGCACATCAAGAACCCCAACAGAACCCATCACCGTCACCCTGCACACCTCGTCGCCGGCAATCCCTCGTCCTCGCCGTCACCACCACCATCTCCTCCTCTCCCTCTCCTCTTTCCTTCTCCTTCCTACACCAAATCCCTGCATACCCAACCCCAGCCTGCACTTACACCCGAGCCTGAACCCTAACTCCTCGAAGCCAAATCCTAGCCTTGTCGCCTCGCCGCTGTTGATCTCGTCGCCACCATCACCTCTCTCTTGACCTCTGTGCACAACCACAGTAAGCCTCTTCCTTCTCCCTTCTTCTTCCTCTTCTTCTTTTCTTTTCTTTTCTTGTTCTTGATTTCTGAAATTCAGCGATCGCCGGAGCCGTGACCGCTGTTGCCGTTCCAGACGACCCAGTAGACGTGCCTTACCTGCGGATTACCCTCTTGCATTGTTTAGACCTGTCCCGTGTGCCGTGCGTGCGTTGCGACGTTTTACCGACGTCGGGCGTGCCGTGCGTATTCGTATCGTGATCCATCGAGGCAAGTTTATCTTGCTACATGCTATGTTACTGTATTTACATCTATTTGAATAAATATAACACATGTATTTTAAATCATGCATCCCATGTTTAGTTTTATAGTTTTACGACATCCGTATGCATCCATACAAGTTATTTCACATCTAGTGCATGCAAACCTATCTTGTTACATAATATATTATAATATACTGCACCCGATAGAATATTTACATCTCATAGTGTTTAGTTTTACATCCTACATTTACCAGTTTACCATTTTAGTGCTATATGACGTCCGTGTGCGTCCGTGTGCTTCCGTATCATTATTTACATGTTTAGTCGCATGCTAAATCATCTTGCTACATGCTAGGTACAATATTATGCATCCATATGAGTAAAATGTTACCCGTTTATCACATTGTACATCCATACTAAAGTTTTACTGTTTTCAGATACCCGTTTGCATTCATATCATTTAAAATATATATAACTGCATCTATAGATCACATTAATTCATATTATTATTGTAGTAACACCCCATGCTTAATAAAGTGCATCCTAATTAGTATTAGAACTGTAAATATAACCCCTAATCGATATTTGTGCATCCATACCATTAATTCTATATCTATTCGCATACCATATCACATTATTTCATATTACTGTTATATTAGTACTCCATGCTTGATATTGTGCACCCTACATAGTAATGAGGTAACCCCTGATAAATATTTGTGCATCCATGCTTTTAGTTGTGCACCCATACTTGCTGCAGTTTGATTATGAGCACCCACTTGATACATGTACACTACCTGACATGACCTGATATATCACTACTTGACATGTTACCTGATTCTGTTTCTAATGCCGACAATCCTGACATGTTGTCCCGATGGACATATCCTGTTCTCCGTATAGACAAACCTGTTCCTGCTTGATCCTGTGTTGGCATTAGCTTCATATTTATCAATACCTGACTTGAACACATAACTTGGGGGTATGGGGAAATCAATGATGAAACCTGACTTGTAACTCGATAGTTCGATGCTTATACTGATCAGTTTTACGGGCTAGGCCAGCCCGGGGATGATACTGCTGACATCATTCATCTGTACATGTTTCCTGTTTAGTGCCTAGCGGCATGTCTCGGTTTCAGCCCGAGAATCTGGACCGTGGTCCCGGGCATGCACGGGATACTATTGAGTTACATCGACGATTCATTAAATTGATTTCAAAGACTTGAGAGTAGTTACCTAGTAGTTTAGTTCAGATTACCCACTGCACGTCACATATGCTTTTACCCTTCACTGTTCCAACTGTTATACTTTTATTACTATTCATACTCATGCCTGCATGTCTTGTTACCTCCTGATTATATTATTGTTGTTATTATGATGCACTGACGTCTGCGTTTTGCATGGCCTAGATCCTCTACCTTTGCAGTTGACCGATCAGGAGTATTTCAGTGAACAGGCCGAGCAGTGAGGACCTGTTAGTATTTTAGTTTAGTTTTCTTTCCGCATTTTCATTCCTGATGTGAGCCCGTATTTGGGACATACATTCCAGATTATTATTGTTTATTGGATCTATTGCTTCCGCATATTATTTCTTGACTCGTTATTTCTGGCTCATGGACATGTACTAGATAGTTTCTTTTATTTTTTTCCTGTTCTTGATATCTCTAGACAGCCATAATGTGACTGTGGAGAGATGTTTCCTAGACACAGGTAGCATGGTTGGCTCTGTCATGTGCCGATCTTAGCGCACTCTGGGAAGCGGGGCATGACAGGGTTTGTTTGGTATCAGAGCCATAGTATTTAAGTTAATCAGGTTTGATTCTTTTGTAGTTGGGTATTGGAACCAATACACGGATCAGAAAATCCATAATTAGGAACATGTCCTGCCACATTGTTATCATGATTCTTGAATCATATCTTTCTCTTGATCCTTTGCCTTGACGATATGCAAACCACTTTGCATCTCGACTTGAAACTTTTTGGTTCCCTGTTGTTATCTCTAGGATTTGGGCGACTTTAGTGGAGTTATGTGATTGTAACTATGTACCGCGGCATGGTTACAATGCGGTACTCTATTTAAGTAACTTGGAGTTCTAGTCTTGATTCATATCCTTGATTCATGGTCATTATTCATCAAAAGTTTGAATCTTGTTATCATACTAATCCTTTTCGGTGTTTTGGTTTCAGGATTATGGAAGACAGGAATCTACGACCGTACCAGAGCCGTGTTGATGACATCGCTTTGCTTGGAGTAATACGTGGGATGCTTGAGGACCAGAAGCGGCAGACCGAGCTGAACCAACGGCAAGCCGAAGCTTTTCAGGAAGGTTTGCGGACCGTCCAGCAGTCCGTAAACAATGTTGTGGCCAAACCAGTTGAGCGTGTGGGTACCGTGGCAGATTTCAGGAGACTTGTTCCGTCCGTCTTCACTGGTCTGGAGGAACCGTTGCCAGCAGAGCAGTGGCTGGTTGATACGGAGAATTTGCTCGTTACAGCACAGATTCCAGAGGACAAAAGAGTGGATGTTGTACGCATCCAATTAGTTGACTATGCCCATGAATGGTGGCTTGTGGAAGAGACCCGCTTGCCCAAGCCGATCAGTTGGGCAGATTTTTCGAAGAGTTTCTTAAAGAAGTTCTTCCCGCAGACTGCATGGGAGGAAATGGAGGAAAAGTTTATCAGTTTGAAGCAGAACGGCGCATCCGTGGATGCGCATACGGCTGAGTGGATACGGCTCAGTCGATTCGCTGGACCTTTGGTGGCCAAAGAAGCTGATAGGGCACGAAGGTTTATGCGCAGTTTGGATGTGGACATCCAGAGGCACATTATATCTCTGGATTTGACCACTTTCTTGCAAGTGCTTAAAGCGGCCAGAGAACAGCAGAGCTTATCAGTGAAGACTGGGAATACACAGCAGCAGACAGTTGTGGTGCGGAAGCCGGCATTTACGCCGAACCGAGCGCCTATACGCAGAGGAATTCCAGTAAACCGACGCGGCGTAGTGCCGATGAAGAAGCCCGTCATTGATCAGAGAAAGAGCGTGATTTGTGACTACTGCCATTTACCCGGACACGTGAAGAGAGATTTCCGAAGGATGCTAGGATTTTGTTTGGTTTGTAGATCAGCGGATCATACTATCAATGCTTGTCCGTCGAAGCTTCGTTTGAAAGATGATGTTCAGAAGCCACCACAGAAGCAGTTTCAGGGGCAGAAGCAGTTGACTCAGGGACCCAATCAAGCTCGAGCCTTTACCCTGACGGCTGAAGAGGCCAAGGCTTTAGATGAAGTTGTTTCAGGTATCCTACTTGTTCATGATTTTCCCGCATTAGCATTATTTGATTCTGGTGCATCCCATTGTTTTATGTCATCCAAGTTTATTGCTGCACACTCGATTTCTTGCACGACCCTGTCTAGTTGTTGGGATATACACATTGGGAATGGGAAGATCATAGCTAGTAGAGAATGTAAGGATTGTTCAGTTGTTGTTTGTGGACGGGAGTTATTTGCAGATTTCTTGGTGATTGATACCGGTAGCTATGAAGTTGTCTTGGGAATGGATTTTCTCGGCACTTTCCACGCTCACATTGATTGTAAGGCAAAGAAAGTGATTTTCCAGGATCCCGGACATCCGGAGTTTGTTTTTGCTGGAGGAAGCAGTTCTGTCGGGCCAGTCGAGTTTAGGGATAGGCCGACAAACAGTGTTCTTTCGTCGATGGAAGTTGATAAGGAAGAAGCGCCAGCTGTAGTTCGAGAGTTCATGGACGTGTTCGAGGACATCTCGGGTTTACCACCAAAACGAGATGTGGAGTTCGCGATCGATCTTGTTCCTGGTGCAGCGCCAATCTCAAAGGCGTACTATCCAATGGCACCAGTGGAGTTGGAAGAAGTCAAGAAGCCGGTTACCGAATTACTTGAGAAGGGTTAGATTCGCAGCAGTAATTCATCTTGGGGAGCTCCAGTTCTTCTAGTAAAGAAGAAAGATGGCACAAGGAGGATGCGCATCGATTATCGAGAATTAAACCGGGTGACTATTAAGAACAAGTACCCGATCCCTCGCATTGGAGAATTATTCGAGCAACTCAGTGGCACTAGGGTATTCTCGAAGTTGGATTTGCGATCCGGATATCATATGGTCTGAGTTAAATCAGAGGATATTTGCAAGACTGCGTTCCGAACTCGATATGGACATTACGAGTATTTAGTGATGCCATTCGGAGTCACGAATGCACCGGCGATATTTATGGACTTGATGAACCGAATCTTTTCACCGTTCTTAGACCAGTTTATAGTAGTGTTCATCGATGATATTCTGGTCTACTTGAGGAGCATTGAAGAGCATGCGGAACACTTGAAGATCGCACTGCAGACATTGAGGCAAGAAAGATTGTATGCAAAGATGAGCAAGTGCGAGTTTTGGCTTGAAGAAGTGAAGTTTTTGGGGCACGTCGTATCCAGAGATAGAATCACCGTTGATCCCGAGAAGGTTGCAGCAGTTCGAGATTGGCCAATTCCGAAGAACGTAGCAGAGATCAGAAGCTTTCTTGGACTTGCCGGGTATTACAGAAGATTCATGGAGAATTTTACCCGTTTGGCTGAGCCTTCGACCAAGCTTACGCGCAAAGAAGTACCATTTGTATGGATGAATAAATGTGTGTCAGGTTTTGAGGCGTTAAAGCAGAGATTGATAACCGCTCCTATTTTGACCGTACCAGACGGTTCCGGAGGATTGGTAATTCACAGCGACGCATCTGGAAAAGGATTGGGATGTGTTTTGATGCAGCATGGGAAGGTTATAGCTTACACATCGAGACAGTTGAAGATCCATGAGAAGAATTACCCAACTCATGATTTGGAGCTAGCGGCAGTGATTCGCTTTGAAGATTTGGAGACACTACTTATTGGGCGAAAGATTGAAAGTATTCACCGATCACAAAAGCCTAAAGTACGTGTTCATACAGAAAGAGCTTAACATGAGGCAGCGTAGATGGTTGGAGCTGATGGCTGACTATGATCTTGATCTTAAGTACCATCCGGGGAAAGTTAATGTAGTGCCGGATGCGCTTAGTCGGTTGCTAGCAATTCGGATATTGACTGCACAGAAGGAGCTTATGGAAGATTTTCGGAGATTCGAGTTGGAGATCGTGCTACCGCATTCTTCAGGACAGTTGATGCAGCTGCAAGTACAGTCGTCGTTGATCGAGAATATTAAAACAGTGCAGTCGCAGGACCCAAGATTGCAGAAGTTTCGAGAACAGGTTGAAGTTGGACTTCGAACGGACTTGTTGATTCATGAAGATGGTTCGCTACGATATGGTAGCCATTTGTGTGTGCCAAAAGGAGACATTCGTGAAGAAGTGTTGAAGGAGGCACACAATTCCGCATATTCCGTACATCCAGGAGGCACGAAGATATACTGCGATCTAAGACAACATTTCTGGTGGGAAGGTATGAAAAGGGAGATTGCTCGCTTTGTGGCGAAGTGCTTGGTGTGTCAGCAAGTTAAGGCTGAACATCAAAGGGTTGCTGGTTTATTGCAACCACTTCCGATTCCTCAATGGAAGTTGGGACATATAACCATGGATTTCGTGACAGCTTTACCGCGGAGTCCAAAGGGCAACATTCCAGTTTGGGTGATTGTTGATCGATTGACCAAGATAGCTCATTTCATACCATTTCGAGTTGGTCAGTCGACGGAAGCGTTAGCAGAACGGTACATGCAGGAGATTGTAAGATTGCATGGAGTACCTGTGAGTATCGTGTCCGACCGTGACACCCGATTTTTATCGCACTTCTGAAAAAGTTTACATGAAAGTTTGGGGACGCGATTGAAGTTTTGCATAGCTTATCATCCTCAGACAGATGGCCAATCGGAGAGAATGATCCTAACTCTTGAAGATATGTTGAGAGCTTGCATGTTGGACTTCAAGGGTTCGTGGGAGGATCATCTACACTTGGTGGAGTTTTCGTACAATAACAGCTTTCAGGAGACTATTCAGATGGCTCCATTCGAAGAATTATATGGTCGCAAGTGTCGCTCACCCCTTTGTTGGGACGATGTTGGAGAATGAAGATTGTTGGGACCGAATTTGATCGTGCAAATAGTAAAGAAGGTTAATACTATCCGGAATCACATGAAGGCAGCGCAGGATCGACAGAAGAGTTGGGCCGATATATCGAAAAGAGCTCTAGAGTTCACTGTTGGTGATCTTGTATTCTTGAAGATATCACCGACTAGGGGAGTGATTCGTTTTGGGAGTCGAGGCAAGCTTAGTCCTCGATTCGTGGGGCCTTTCGAGATTTTGGAGCGTGTTGGAGAAGTGGCTTATCAATTGGCTTTACCACAATATTTGGTGAATGTTCATGATGTGTTTCACGTATCTCAACTACGTAAATATGTTCGAGATGAAACACACGTGCTGGATCATTCGGAGCTGACTGTAAGAGAGGATTTAACTTTTGAGGAACGACCGATGTCGATTATTGATCGAAGAGAAAAGGTCCTTAAGAACAAGGTTATCCCTCTCGTACTTGTTTCTTGGGGAAATCGCTCGCATGGAGAATCGACTTGGGAACGAGAAGACGAAATTCGACAGAAGTTTCCAGATCTCTTCCTGTAGTTTCATTATTATTTATCTTTTCTTGTTCTTGGGAATTTCGAGGACGAAATTCTTTTTGTATTTGGGTATAATATAACACCCTAGTTCATTTATATCAATTCCAGTTCAAGTATCTACTTATTTATGGTATTTTCTTGATTTACTGTGTTTTGTGTGCGAATAGTATTTTTGACATTTGTTTTTGCATCCGACCCGACCCGCATGCTTGAAATCTGTTTGATTCATGTTTATGGTTTATCCTGACTTGTTACGTAGACTTGCGCACTTTCATACATCCTGCATGACACCCCTAACCCCGTGGTAGCATTCGCTCACCTTGTTCATGTCCCGTTCAGTGAAATGGACTTGTTTGGATGGCTACGCGCACGTTCGTGCATCCGTTCTTGCGGGTATGCATTTTCGTTATCCGGACATTCATTTTTAGTTTTGGTCGTCGCATATATTTTTCATATTTTGAAACTGAATTTTTAGACGCGACCCGGGCGTGTTTTGGATTTTTTTTGTATCCCGCCAAAATTCAAATTTTATTAAATATAATATCTTTATTAAAATCGACAGTTTAAAATTTAATTTAACTAACAAAATTTTTTAAATAAAATCCTAACCTATTTTTTTTAACGACCCAACTCCACTCTTTCTCTCTCCTCTCTCCTTCTCTTTCTCTCTCTCTTTCTCCCTCGTTGTCTCTCTCTCTCTCTTCTTTCTCTCTCTCTCCTCTCACGAACACTGTTTTCTCCTCGATTCTCGTCACCTCCTCGTGCGCTACGGTCACCTCCCTTCACAAATCCCTTCCTTCCCTTCTTCTTCTTTCTTTTAAAGCCCGAGCACCCCACGAGAAAAACCCAAACTCCTCAAACCCTAACCCTAAAACTTCATCACCTCCTCACCTCAACCGAGCCTCCATCTCCTCCTCCTCCTGGTCATCTCCTACTTCTTCTTCCTCCATTCCCGAGCACCCTGCAAATCAAGAACCCCAACAGAACCCATCACCGTCACCCTGCACACCTCGTCGCCGGCAATCCCTCGTCCTCGCCGTCACCACCACCATCTCCTCCTCTCCCTCTCCTCTTTCCTTCTCCTTCCTACACCAAATCCCTGCATACCCAACCCCAGCCTGCACTTACACCCGAGCCTGAACCCTAACTCCTCGAAGCCAAATCCTAGCCTTGTCGCCTCGCCGCTGTTGATCTCGTCGCCACCATCACCTCTCTCCTGACCCCTGTGCACAACCACAGTAAGCCTCTTCCTTCTCCCTTCTTCTTCCTCTTCTTCTTTTCTTTTCTTTTCCTGTTCTTGATTTCTGGATTTCAGCGATTGCCGGAGCCATGACCGCCGTTGCCATTCCAGACGACCCAGTAGATGTGCCTTACCTGCGTGATCACCCTCTTGCATTGTTTAGACCTGTCCCGTGTGCCGTGCGTGCGTTGCGATGTTTTACCGACGTCAGACGTGCCGTGCGTATCCGTATCGTGATCCATCGAGGCAAGTTTATCTTGCTACATGCTATGTTACTGTATTTACATCTATTTGAATAAATACAACACTTGTGTTTTAAATCATGCATCCCATGTTTAGTTTTATAGTTTATTTGACATCTAGTGCATGCAAACATATCTTGTTATATACTATATTATAATATACTGCACCCAATGGAATATTTACATCTCATAGTGTTTAGTTGTACATCTTACATTTACCAATTTATCATTTACTGTTATATGACGTCCGTATGCATCCGTATCAATATTTACATGTCTAGTCGCATGCTAAATCATCTTGCTACATGTTAGGTATAGTATTATGCATCCATATGAGTAAAATATTACCCGTTTATCACATTGTACATCCATACTAAAGTTTTACTGTTTTCGGATACCCGTTTGCATCCATATCATTTAAAATATATATAACTGCATCTATAGATCACATTAATTCATATTATTATTGTAGTAACACCCCATGCTTAATAAAGTGCATCCTAATTAGTATTAGAACTGTAAATATAACCCCTAATCGATATTTGTGCATCCATACCATTAATTCTATATCTATTCGCATAACATGTCACATTATTTCATATTACTGTTATATTAGTACTCCATACTTGATATTGTGCAGCCTACATAGTAATGAGGTAACCCCTGATAAATATTTGTGCATCCATGCATTTAGTTGTGCACCCATACTTGCTGCAGTTTGATTATGAGCATCCACTTGATACATGTACACTACCTGACATGACCTGATATATCACTACTTGACATGTTACCTGATTCTGTTTCTAATGCCGACAATCCTGAGATGTTGTCCCAATGGACATATCCTGTTGTCTGTATAGACAAACCTGTTCCTGCTTGATCCTGTGTTGGCATTAGCTTCATATTTATCAATACCTGACTTGAACACATAATTTGGGGGTATGGGGAAATCAATGATGAAACCTGACTTGTAACTCGACAGTTCGATGCTTATACTGATCAGTTTTACGGGCTAAGCCAGCCCGGGGATAATGCTGCTGACATCATTCATTTGTATATGTTTCCTGTTTAGTGCCTAGCGGCATGTCTCGGTTTCAGCCCGAGAATCTGGACCGTGGTCCCGGGCATGCACGGGATACTATCGAGTTACATCGACAATTCATTAAATTGATTTCAAAGACTTAAGAGTAGTTACCCAGTAGTTTAGTTCAGATTACCCACTGCACGTCACATATGCTTTTACCCTTCACTGTTCCACATTCGTGTTACTATTATACTTTTATTACTGTTCATACTCATGCCTGCATGTCTTGTTACCTCCTGATTATATTATTGTTGTTATTATGACGCACTGACGTCTGGGTTTTGCATGGCCCAGATCCTCTACCTTTTCTGCTGACCGATCATGAGTATTTCAGTGAACAGTTCGAGCAGTGAGGACCTGTTAGTATTTTAGTTTAGTTTTCTTTCCGCATTTTCATTACTGATGTGAGCCCGTATTTGGGACATACATTCCAGATTATTATTGTTTATTAGATCTATTGCTTCCGCATATTATTTCTTGACTTGTTATTTCTGGCTCTTGGACATGTACTAGATAGTTTCTTTTATTTTTTTCCTATTCTTGATATCTCTAGACAGCCGTAATATGACTGTGGAGGGAAGTTTCCTAGCCACAGGTAGAATGGTTGGCTCTGTCACGTGCCGATCTTAGCACACTCTGGGAAGCGGGGCGTGACAGATCAATTTTGGAAGACAAGAGTATAGTTGGGGTTCAGTTTCAGGGGATCTTGCCTCTTGAAGACTTAGCTAATTTGGGCTAAGATTGGCTCGAATATAATGTTAAACACTAGAGTACATTCGGCGCTCACGTGCTCCTATGTGAGGCGCTTAAAGTAGTGCTAAACACTAAAACTGAAGCGCTCACGTAGGGTCACGTGAGGCGCTTGAAGATTTGGTCTTGCTTCTTTTATTTTACTCTCAGAATATGCATATAAGTGTTAAACACTTGACCTTTATGACCATCACGTGTGGGCACGTGATGGATATCCATGCGTTGGATATTAAAAGTATTTGTCAGGGGTCACGTGGGAGCACGTGATACACCCTAAAAGAGAAACTGTCTTGGCTTTACTCCCTTTTATTTTGAGGAGCTTTTTAAGGGTCATGTGGGAACATGTAATACACCCTAAAAGAGAAACTGTCTTTATTGTTTTTCCTTTTCCCTTTTAAATAAGTGTTAAACACTATGGGAAACCTATTTTTCTGGTTCAAAGAAAGGGGGTCACGTGTTACCACATGATCATCAATATGCATATAATTCTGAGTTTCAAATTCCTTACAAACTTCTCTTCTCTTCTTTTTCTTATAGGAATTTAATTCCTCGGAAATCTGCATGGTAGAATCTCCCCAATGAGAATTAACTTTTCAATTTTATGGAGAGATCTGCTTCTGCAGATCTATCACCACGAGGAAGAACTAAGTTCTTATATTTGGGGTTAAACCCTATCCTTGTTGGAGGAATTAAATTCCTATATGTTTTTGTGGGAGAATAGAATTCTCTGAACTTAGGTCTTCTCTTAGGTTTTAGATCTACATGGCATAATCTCCCCGATGAGAATTAAATTCTCAACTTATGGGAAGATTTGCTTCTGCAGATCTTCAACCAGAGGAAGAACTAAGTTCTTATTTAGAAGAGTTAAACTCTTGGTTTTGAGAATTAAATTCTCTTTTGTTTTATGGAATGATCTCATTCCTTCTCTTACCTAGAGTTTCTTTCTTCTCTGAAGAGATCTTCTTCTCTATGGAGAATTAAATTCTCTTTTTGTTTTGTTTTTAGGGAGAGGTTTTTCTTTTTTTTCTCTGTTCAATCCTCTTTTCTGTATTCCCCTCTTTCTCTTCCTTCTTGGCTCCTATTTATAAGAGAAAGAAAAGAATCAGTTTGTTCATTCCATCTCTCATTGAGATATTTTGATTGATTTTATAACCAACATGATCTTTTAGATCACTAGGTGAATTTTATTCACCATTGGATTTTTAACCCAAAAGATATTTTATTTGTTTTTCCTGGAAAATTTTAGGAAAATATTTTCTTGTATAGAATTTTTCTATACATTGGTGATTTTTAATCACCATTGGATTTTTAATTCAACAGTGCTCCTTTTTACAGAGTGCAATCTTTTTTGTTTGGAAAGATCTAGGGAAATATTTTTCCAATTAGGGTTTTTGATTCCTTTTAATTAGAATTTAATTCTATTAGTTCAGAGGGTTCAAAAGTCCATCACGTGTTGGCACGTGACCTTACCAATTAAGTATTTAATTAGAATTTAATTCTATTGGTTTAGATTTCAGAGGGATCAGGAACCCATCACGTGTCGGCATGTGACTCCACTGATTAAGCATTTAATTAGAATTTAATTCTATTAGTTCAGAGGGCTCAGAAACCCATCACGTGTCGGCACGTGACCCCAATGATAAAGCATTTAATTAGAATTTAATTCTATTCGTTTAGAGGGCTCAGGAACCCATCACGTGTTGGCACGTGACCCCACTGATTAAGCATTTCCAATTGTTTATTTCATTCAACGCCTATAGGCTTTTCCTGTAAAAGGTCACGCGCCTGCACGTGAGACCCAGCCACGTGTGGGCACGTGATGCCCCCTTTGGGGGTTTTCCTTGCTGCTTTATTTGTATTTTATTCAGTTTCTATAAGAACAAATGCTTTTAATTCCTTTTAATTAGAATTTAATTCTATTAATTCAGTGGGTTCAAGAGCCCATCACGTATGGGCACATGACTTTATCAATTAAGCATTCAGGCGTAGATAGAATCTGCCCATAAAAGATCACGTGTTTGCACGTGAGGCCCGGTCACGTGTGAGCACGTGATGCCCTATTTGGGGGTTTTCCTTGCTGCTTTATTTGTATTTTTATTCAGTTCCCACGAGGGAACACACCTTGCGTGCTGCTTAAAATAATATACGATATTAAATGAGTAAATAATACATGCCCATACATATATATATTAATTATATTATGAATATAATAAATAAATAAATATATATATATATATATAAAATTATAAATATATAAATATATATGTTGATATATATATATATATATATATATATATTTATAAAATAATATTGTTATGCATTTGATGTGTATCCAATACTATATGCATATGTATATGTTTGGGCCACATGTATTAGGTAATAACTAATTAGTTTTTTTAAGGGATGAAACAAATTAATTATTTGTGAGGGTTTTATTAGAAAACCATATCTCTATATATAGGCTTCTATTTGATACAAACCCTAACCCTAATCAATTCCCTCACCCCCCTCCTAAAAGTTTCGGCCATGCCTTTTTCTCTTTTATCCAAAATTTATTAGGAGAAATAAATTAAAAATTCGATTTTTAATTTATCTTCTTTAATTATAATTCTCTCTAATTAATTAGATTAGGTAACTATTAGAGTTCATTGATCTTGGAGATTCGTGTGGAGGCAAGCAAGAAGATCATCAAGGTGTAATCAAGTCGTTTTGATTAGAGAAAGAATCGCTAGCACAACGAACGATACACAAATCTGAATTTACGCAAAGGTATTATATTTTCGAATAAATTAAGGGTTAATTGATTTCATTAATAATTAACCTACTTTATGAACCCTAGTTGGTGTTAATAGAAAAATTTTAATTTTCCCTTCTACTGCGTTTACACCAATTTAATCAACAGTGGTATCAGAGCGAAGGTTTATAAATTAAATTAATTAATTTGTTCTTGATAATTGCATACATAAATATTGCTATAATTATGATTAATCAATATATTCTAAGTGTTAGAATATTATTGATTGCATATGTCAATATTTGTATAAAATTTAGTATTATTAAATTTGATACATTGGATGTTTTTAATGAGATTAAAAATGTCAACTTTTTTTTAAAAAATTTGTTTACACATAAAAGTTTGGAATATGTTAAAAAAAAGTTTGTTTTATCATTATTAAAAATATTTCGAATATTTAAATAAATAAATAAAATAAAAAATCATTTTTCAAAAATATTCCAAGTTTGTTGGAGTTTGTTGAAAATTTATTTTCAAATATATTCCAATTTTGTTGGAGTTTGTTGGTTTTTTGTTGGAGAATATTTAAATTTAAAATCCAAGTTTGTTGGAATTTGTTTAAAGTTGTTATTAAAAGATTTGTTGTTATCTTTTAATTGATATTTAGATGCATGTGTGTTAAGTTGTTGACATATAAGATAATTTTGTTTAGTTAATTTTAGCAAGTTGTTATTTAAAATAATTAAATAATTTTAGTTGTAAATTATAGCAACTATTTTATGCAAATCATTATATGTGATATAATGAGTTATGATTGTGATTTGATCATATGCATGCAATGTGTTCTATTTATTTATTTGTATGTGATATGCAATGGTTAGATTAGTATATTGGATTGGATTTGGACAAACCCTCTGTTATTTGTGCTGTAAATTTTTATAGTGGTCTGCGAGTCACTTGATAGTGGTTTAAATTAAATGGGATCTGCGAGCCTCGATTTATTTACACATTAGTTTATGAGTTTCAAAAAGGCAAAGAATTGAAGCAAGAGCTAGACATGATTGAAAGAGTTCAATGGAGCGTTAAAGCGGCTCAAAACTTTTTATTTTCTTTTTAGTTTATATACATGTGATGTAAAAAGCTAAAGTGAATTATCGTATTTTAATACTATCGCTCGAATTAAAGCACGATAAATCACACCCGTTTGGTCCATTTCAGTATAAGCCCGTTTTTATGATATACATGTCGGTAATGCCTTAAAAATTGTTCTTGTAGATTTGCATGTCTGTGATACTTTTAAAAGTTGTTCTATTTTCATTACACGTTTTTCAAAAACAAGATTTTGTTAAAATGAGTTTTTCTAAAATGATCATAAAAACAGTTTAAAGAAATTTTAACAAGAAAACGATGAGATGATTAATAATGAGATTGTTAAGTATAACAAACCACTTAAAATTGAAAAACAATTTTTACAATGAATAGGGGAGTTAGTAATAACTCAAAAACATAGTTTTTCTAAAAACGTTTTTCAATTTAAATCAAGTCAAAAACGTTAAGAGTATTTTTCAATACTATATGTTACTCTCCACCATTTCAATCAAATAGAGTATCCAATATTCATGATATTGTTGTTGGCGAGTTGTCAAAACATAGCGTGTGGTATTTGGATAATATTTGGTTGCTAATACATATGATATAGAGTAGGTGAACCAATAATGAGGCTTTATTGTCGGCGAGTTGCCAAGGGTCACACTATTGATCCAACTGGTCAAGAAATGTGTGGGTATAATTTAACTAGATTGTTATAAATTATGGTTGGCTTATTGTCAAACTTATAATTAAATATAGGGGTAAAACTGATAATCGAAAGTCACAAATGTGATCGACAAAAGAGATTTTCCACCTTTTATTGGCTAGCTGTTAAGGTCATTGTACCATGATGGTTAGATTTCAATTCCCATTTTAAACTTTTAGAAAGTTTACGATTTTCAAATGTTGTGGTTTTCATGAAAATGCGCTAAAAATAGTGGGAGCTATCTAATAGATAAATTAAACATTTTTCCAATCTATTTTGATACTAAGAATGTCTGCTAAAATAGTTTTCTACTACTCTCAGATTTACTACTGTTAATCATGATTGGATTAAAACTGATAACTGAAAAAGACAAACTGACGGGACACAACTATAAATGCTGGTTACACAAGATTAAAATCGCCCTCACTTATGAAAAAGTGATTTACGTTCTCACTTTCGTACCACCTCCCCTTCTAGGTGATAATTCTAGAGATGTGGATCGAGATATCCGCGCTCAGTGGAAGCTCGATTGTGACCAGGCCCACTGCCTCACTCTGGCCTCTATGAACGATAATTTATAGAGTCAGCATGAGAAAATGGTTGTTCAGACTATATTCACTCATCTCCAAGGACTGTATGGAGAACAATCTCGAATAGCTAGATTAGAGGTATCGAATGAATTTTTTGTTAGTGTTATATACCCTAGAGGCCATTATTGTATGATACCGGATTGTATATCACTTAATGGAAGTTTGGGATATACACGGATATAGTAACAGTCTTGCTCGAAATGGTTGTATGCTACCCGGTTTGTTTTTACCTCAATATGTGCATGTGTTTTTAGCATATCGCTTATACATATTGGTAGAGCCCTTAGGATCTTTTGCTTGATTACCAGTGTTGTGATGGCAGTCACACTAGTAGGGGCTAGATAGTCTATAAGCACATCCTATACAGGTCCCTAGTCGTAGGGATATCGAGATGGGATATCGATACTCCAGAGTAGACTGGTGTATACGCTTCTCATCTCAGCAAGGGAGATGGTCTGTCCCACAGCCATTTGTACGTCGTACTGGAGATAGTATGCAGGTGCTTATTAGGTTATGAGTACACTGGACAGGAATCATCGGGAACTGCTGCTGAGTATCATACCTATCGTCGGGTAGCAGTTCCTAAGTGACATGAGTACAGCTTAGTCTGTCGACTTGACACCGCTACTTCTCCTCGAGTGTGTTCCCATTGTACTTTGATTACTACCCTACCACGGCTCAAAGGAGTCATGCAAACATGCAGTAGTTGGGTGCAGTCCCGAAGCACTTGGAGGCAGTGGCGGTTAAATAGGATTTGTCTCTCCCGGTATTGGGGGTTGATATTGCACTGTGTTCGGAAAGCCATTACATAAAGTCCTTGGCTAGGACAAGCAAGATTTACCGGTAGGTATTCCAGTAGTTTATCAGGGTGTTTTGGGCTACACTCCGACATGACTTATTGCGCTATTAGGGGTCTGACGATTACTGCCCCTAGGCTCAATATGTGATACTCTTAGACGAATAGACCAGACTGTACGGAGATTGTCATATACATGCTCATTAGGAGTTCAGATGAGTTTGCTCAGCGACAGATACCTGGGTAGCCATTACGTGCAGCCAGTACCACTTGCGGCTTGTGGTTAAACCCACCATCGGCATACTGTCGAGTCTTTAGGGTCCTACACATAGGGTTTCCGTGCATTGGGCAAAAGATGTAGAGGCCATATGGTTTTATGGCAGGGCTTCGATCACGTACGTGTACTTGTGCACGTATGATGATCGGGCGGATAATACTAGTGGGGTTTGGTTTAAGCCGGATCCTATTATTATATTGATGGATTGTTTTCGTCTCATTGTATTCGTATTCTTCGGAATACGAATGTGGGTATGTATATGCGGATGGGGGGCGTTCGCGTAATTTCTCCGGAAAGCTTCTAGAAGGAGAAACCCTAATTAGGGTTTTGATTTTCTTTTTGAGATTAAAACCTAATTTGGGTGGAAGAAAATTAGGTGGAGATATTTTGGCATATAAAGCATGACTCACTATCATGACAAAATAGATATTTTCAAGCATGCTAGATATTTGTGAGATACTTATCTCTCAAGTATTTGTATGCTTGTATATTCTACACATGAGCTATTCATATTATTCTCAAGATATTCTTCACTTGCTTTTCCTCAAGTTTCATCTTCTTCTTCAAAACCCTAAAAGTCTCATGAGTTGAGAAACCTAGGGATCCAAGAGACAAATCAACCCATCTTCTTTCTCTACATCACCTAGGCCTTCTAGTTTAGCAAGCTAGTTGCCCTAATTACCTCGGATTTGAGGTTGGAGCTCGGACTGTAGACTCTCGGGTGGATCGTCTTTGACTCGAGGAAGCTGACGAGGAAGCTACGATCCGTTATGATCCTCGGAGCCTACGATGATGAAGATGACAGAAAAGAAGACCCGAAGGATTTGTATCGTGAGGTATAAACTCTTTTTCGAGTAGTTAACCTCTTTACAAGCTTAGCTAGTTAGGGTTTAGCCAAGATCCTGGAGTTCATGTCGCTATTGCGAGCTTTGAAAATCGTTTTTTAAATATTCTACCTCCCCGCGAACCCATGGGGTGTGCGATATCGACTTACAGTGGTATCAGAGACTACTAAACCTTTACTAGCTAGTTAGCAAGTTATTAGAACTTCGATCGTCAGAAAAATCGAAAACCATACACCCGATAGCTATGCTTTCTGTCGATTTTAAAACTGCAAAAAAATTATTTCAGAGGCATGAAAAATACAAGCAGCGGATTATAAGAACACAACAGAAAAACGAGACCCTAACTCGTTACAACCACCGCGGCGAATCGGCCGATTTGCCGCCGTTTCATGGCCGAGTTGTAGCCGAGTTGGCTCGTATTTCCTCTGTGTGTATTAATTTGGATGTATGGTTCTCTGGGATATTTTGTTTCTACCCATGATATTTTCCGTGTTGGTTTGCACTTGGGGTAGACACGGAAAATTGTTTTCTGTCGAAATTCCTAAGTTATTTGCTAATCGGGTTTTATATGTGTTGTGATATATGTGCTAAACGTCTGCTAATCGCTATAGTCGATTAGTGGGGGTTATACATATCTGTGATCTGTGATGTTGGACTGTGTATATGAACTTATTGGATCGTCGTAGATGAATAGCCGAGGGATGTGAGACGAGAGTTTTCTTTTCTTTCATTCGATGTAAATTGTAAAGTGATGTAATATTATTTTGCGGGGCACATCCGGGTTGAGGTTGTAACCACCGTTGTATTATTTGCTTTTACTATTTTCTGCTCCTAAGATAGACCGAAGGTGGGGTGCATAAATTACTGGGTACTTTGAAGTGCCGAGTGGCCTATTCACTTTGATAAGGGAGGTTGCTTCACTTCGGATGTTTGGCGGGTAGTTTGCCGCACCCGTAGGGGTCTGGGGTGGGGTTTGGCTATTCATCACGACCGTGGAATCCGTCTTTCGTTACAGGCTTAAACGAAACGCTGAATTCCTAGTATATCTAATATGTTCATCTGTGATCTGGAATGCCTATTATTGTGTGAGACGAATGGTTATTATATATATATATTATATAATAGACGTTGCTTATGTTTTACACTTGCGCTAGTCCAGCCCCCACTCTGGCGTTAGTTAAGTAACCTAACGATGTTAAACGGGGCCCAGTGGCGAATGCAGATGGCATAAGTGGACGTGGTATTTTCTTCTTTTTCTGTGATGATAGGTGTAAATGATGGGACTGCATTACATTAATGCAAAGCAAACAAACCAAAGCTGAATCGTTGGAACACTTTTAAAACCACTCGGTTTTTTCAAAACAGCAGACTTTTAAATGTGGAGCTTAAACCACTCATTTTAAAAGTTATCAGTTCCTTCGATTATATCAGTTCACTACGTTCACGGTTTCGCCAAAATCATTTGTAGCCTTTCGTTTTTTCATATGAATATTCAGTAGTATTCAAGCTATGTTTGTTGACCTTCGCCAAGGCATGGTGTTTGGTAGCTGCTGGGTATTCATATGTAGCATAGATAGATGCGTTGGTTTGGGATAGTCGTATTACTTTATTGGCCTTCGTCAAGGGTTTATACGGGTGGGTTCAAATTAACCTGGACAATGATGGGTAGAACTTGACATGTGACTTATGATTTGTTGGCCTTCGTCAAAGTCATAAGAGCATGGGGCAAAAATCCACATCGGGAGTTTCTAAAGAAACTAAAACTTGCTAGTGCTGCATACCATTTGGAGTGTGATAATGTTGGTAGGATTCCTTCATGATTATCACACAATGATATTTGGATCCCGATCCTGCTGTGAGTATATGCTACTCCTCGGGAGATTTTTCACTTAACGATCAATACTATAAACCAAGTACGTGTCTAGAACAGTGTTAGCTGGGCTACGCTTCCAGGGAAAAGAGGTTATTTAATTAAGGAACTTCACGAAAGCATCGTGAAATCTCCCTCGAAGTACCGACACTAGCCTGGCTGAACGGTTAAGCAAGTATTGTATGGTGAGATTAATCTTGACTAATTCTTCTTGTATGGTTTGAGGAAGGATTCGAGAAACAGTGGGAGCCATCCTGTTTAGATAAATTAAAAATCAATCTAAACTTGCAAAAGCATCATGCTGAGTGTTTTCTTCTCTCTCTCCTAATTGTAGCGACTAGGTGACCAGATTAGCTTACAGTTAGTAAGTAAAATGACTGAGTTATACTATATTGACTGGCAAAGGTTTATCCAGATGTCCATTACTTATGACAAGCTTGACCACCTCATTACTCCTCAAGCCCCCGCCGTCCCAGGTCGAGTTTCTACCGTCATGGATGTTGATATCCGTAAGACAAAGGAAAAAGACAGTGCGAATGCCAAGTGCCTCATGTTGGCCTTAGTTGATGGATAAACCAGAGGCATCATAAGAAGATGGACTTAGTTTCTATCTTTCTCCATAACAAAGATTTATATGGAGAGAAATCTCGTATCGCAAGATATGAGACCTCGAAAGAATTGCTTCAAGCGAGATTGGCTATCGGGTCATCTGTAGGGGACCATGTCCCTATAATGATTAGCTATATTAAAAAGCTCATAGGACCTGGAGACCACATTGCAGAACGAGTCATGTACTGACTTGATTCTACTGTCCCTACCTTCTACTTGCGCTCAAGGGAGGAAAGTAATACTTCTAGTTGAGGGCACCCTGAAGGAAACCAGGGAGACATCCACTCTGCTTATTGAAGAATCTTCCTCTTCTGGATCCAAGACGAAAGCCATGGGTGAGAAGAAGAAGACCTCTACAAAGCCGATAGGCGGTGTCAGTAGGTAGAAGGAGAGGGCATGGCAAAAGTTTCGGGGCCAACAGTAGGGAAGGAGGGATGATCCTATTGTCACGGGAAAAGGGCAATGGCAGAAGAGATGCAAGGCTTGGAAAGCCAGAATCCAGGATCCAAAGCATGTTGTGGCTTCGACTTTGGGTGTGTTTGTAATTGAAAACAGTCTGTCAATTAACTCTACTTTTTGGGTACTAGATACCGGATCAGGATCTCATATCTGTAATTTATTACAGGCTTTGAGAAACTGTAGAGTTATTAGGGCAGGTGATATGAATCTCAGGGTTACTAGCGGAATGAGCGTGGACGCTGTATCCGTAGGGGAATATCACCCAGGATTGACAAGTGTGCAGATATTGATTCTACGTAACTGTTTGTGTGTACCTAGTCTAGTATGTAAGCGATGTGGTCCACATCCACCTAAATCAAAGTCTGATTAGGTCAGGTACACTAGAGGACAGTATATACGTGTTAAATCAAGCTTAGGTTTTCAATGTCCAGAACACACTTAAAAGAAAGTCTCCAGAATTAAATAAGGCTTTCTTATGGCATTGTAGACTGGGTCACATCAATGAAACACGGTTATTGAAGTTACATAGAGAGGGATATTTGGATCCATTCGAATATCAGTCTTATGCAACTTGTTAATCTTGTCTCATAGAAAAGATGGCAAAAACTCTGTTCGCTGGACACGGAGTAAAATCAGACGAGCTCTTAGGATTCATACACAGCTACGTGTGTAGTCCAATATCTACAGATGCACGAAGTGGTTATTCCTATTTCATTATTTTTACGGATGATTTCTCTAGGTAAGGACAAGGCTTCTTGATGAAGCATAAATATGAGGCTTTTGATAAATTCCGAGAATATAAGAATGAAGTGGAAAAATAAATAGGCAAAAGTATCAAGGCATTGAGATCTGATCGATGTGGTGAATACTTGATTGCCGAGTTCCTGGATTACTCAAAATAGAATGGAATTCTCTCTCAGCTTACTTCTCCGTACACACCACAACACAACGGTTTATCGGAAAGGTGGAACAGAACCCTAGTGTATATCGTTCGTTCCTGCGATCCTTCTGAAGTTATTGTCACGACCCAAAATGGCACGTGACTGGCACTTGAATCATATGAAGTCTATAGGACCCCATCTAATTCAAGTAAGCCAAGAAAATCCAGAAATTTAAACCATTTTAAGAAAGAAGTGAAGAAAACATGTTTTAAAGCAAGTGGTTTTAATAACATAAGCCGAAGTGTGCATTTTAAAAATCTCAAGTCTTTTATAAAAATTTCGGCAGAGTTTCCTTTGTAAATACTGGCCCCAAAAGGGTACAACATACATAATATATATAAAGGCATCTTTAAGCGGGAGCTAGCTCTTCGTCAATTGATGGTTACAACCACGCAAGCAATATAATATACAACGCTGAAGGGCGAGGATCAAAACTCAACAGGAAACTCAAATCATCAAGAAAACCATAATAATACAAGCGCGACTCTAAGTTCAAAATAATAACAACTGGTTTTCTATGTATAATAAATATATAAGTCTGGTTGATGGAGTTTCTAGATACAACAGATATAAATAAAGTACAATGGTGGTCACGATGCGAGTGAACCCACCTGTAGGGTGTTTTTCGTCACCCCATTCAGATGGGAATACGCGCGCGCTTGTCAGACATACTACAGATTCCCCCTGCCTAGGGTAGATCGGGGTTTAATGATTGTGTGGATCCGAATCTCCGGCATCCGCGGACTAAGCTACCGTTAATTACCTGTTCGCCTTTGGAGCGAGAGAACCTCCGATTGATGGGTTAAACTGGTCATGCGAACTCAATGTGTAGTGTACGTGTGTTTTGTTTTGGAGGGGGCTTGGATATATCGGGAGCTACGCAGAGTTTTTACGGGGGTCCCGCTATCCAGATAGCGGGCTGGGGGTCAAGGGGGCTAGCAGCCCCCTTGCGGGGTGCGGGGCAGCGCCCCGACCCAATTTTTTTTTGAGAGGGACAGTGTTGTAAAGTATGTGTGTGTGTATGTATATATATATATATATATACATATATAAACTTATATATATACATATATACATATATATAAAGGGGGAAAGCGTCCAAAGGATGCGTGGGGCCAGCGCCTCACATGCCTAGCACGTGAGCGCTGGGTGCTTGAGCGTTGTGCGCTTAGGCGCCAGCGCACCACGTGTCCGACACGTGGGCGCTGGGTGCTTGAGCCCTAGGCGCTTGAGCGCTAGCGCACCACGTGCCCGGCACGTGGGCGCTTGGCGCTTGAGCGATGTGCGCTTAGGCTCCAACGCACCATGTGTCCCACACGTGGGCGCTGGACGCTTGAGCGCTAGGCGCTCGAGCGCTAGCGCACCATGTTCCCGGCACGTGGGCGCTGGGCGCTAGGCGCTCGGGTGCTTCGGCGCCGGCGAGGAAAAGGGGATTTTAGCCCCAGAAATAGAATTTAAAATCCCAAAAAAGGATTTGGAGTGGAGTTGTACTCCTAAGATGTTTTCGAGTTAATGAAAGGGGTTCTTCTTTGGAGCCCTGGGTCTTCCCAAAAATGGGGTTTTCGGAGATGAGCCTCCTTCTTTCTCCTCTGTTGGCAGGATCTTGAAGATCAAGAAATGTGAGATTTTAAAAATCTCTTCTTTTTGAGATCTGATGGGAGATCTAAACTCCCCTTTGTGGGTTTTGTGGTGAAAAACTATTTAGTTTTGGAAAAAGATGAGTAAAACTCTTGATTTAATTCAAATGAAAGAAGAAGGTTCAGAACTTTCAGAAAGGGGAAAGAGGCACAAACCCTAGATTTTGAGGGGAATGAAAAATGTATCTTAGATATTTTCATCATGTTGCCTTATATAGGCATACATATTTATATATAGCCCCTTGGGCCTTACAAAATGGCATTTTGACCATCCCATGGCTTATGTGCCATTTCTTCTTGCACATAAGCTATGGGCTTTACAAAAATTTGGCTTTATGCCTATTTTGCACATATTCATGCATAAAAAGTTACATAAAAATTATTTATTACATGATCTATATTTTGGCATGGAGGAGGCTAGCCGCGGGCTCGACTTGGGCATGGGCCCGCTTGACCTGGGCTTGGGCCCACCTGGCTTAGGGTTGACTTTGACTTTGAATTGATCAACCGGGGTGCAAATTTTGACCCCAACAAAGTTCCCCCCATCAATGAATGCACACCACGCATATGAGTTGTGTGCATGAAATTGATGGATCTTGAAGTTGGACTTCGTGGTGGAACATCATTCCAGGGGCAGAGCATCATCCCGAGAGCATAATTCCGGGGATCAGAGCATAATTCCGGGGATCAGAGCATAATTTCGGGATCGGAGCATCATTCCTGAAGAGCGGAGCATGATTCCAGGAATCGAAGCATCAGTCCGAAGAGCGGAGCATGATTCTAGGCATCAGAGCATCATTCCGAAGAGCGGAGCATGATTCCAGGGATCAGAGCATCATTCCGAAGAGTGGAGCATGATTCCAAGGACCGGAGCATCATTCCGAAGAGCGGAGCATGATTCCAGGGATCAGAGCATCATTCCGAAGCGCGGAGCATCATTCCAAGGGATCGGAGCATCATTCCGAAGAGCGGAGCATGATTCCAAGGGATCGGAGTATCATTCCGAAGAGCGGAGCATGATTGGGGGGGTCGAAGCATAATTCCGACGAGCGGCAGACATTCTGACCGAAGCATAATTTCGATGCAGAGGTTGATTCCCAGGCGAAGCATAATTCCGATAGGGAAGGAAAATACTCCGAGGCGAAGCATGATTTCGACACGGGGTACATTCTGAGACGGAGCATGATTCCGGCGCAGAGCTTGTTGGCCGATTTGATTCCCAGACGAAGCATAATTTCGACAGGGAAGGCAGATACACCGAGACGAAGCTTGATTTCGAAGTGGGGTACACTCTAAGACGGAGCATGACTCCAACGCAGAGCTGGTTGGTTGATTTGATTCCGAGGCGTTGCATAATTCCGGCAGGGAAGGTAGATATCCTGATGCGAAGCATGATTTCGACACGGGGTAAATTCTGGGACAGATCATGATTCCGCCGCAGTGGTTGTTGGTTTGATTTGATTGGGGTTGACATCAGCATCGCTATACTGGAATATGGTCCCAGAAGTGAATCATCATTTTCCTTGAGAGGATTTGGGAATTGGTTTTGGCTTGGCATCTGCATTACTGCACTGGAATAATGCCAGGAGCAACTCATCATTTACCCCGGGAGGATTTGGAAATTGGTGGTATAGGAGACAAGTTTAAATCCCTATCACCTAAGGCTTTTCAATTTTATGGGCCGTAAGGGTCCCATAAAAGCATTTTCTCCCTACGAGTCGAAAGGATCTCGAAGGTGTATTTTTTCCTTAAGAGTCGTGGGGACTCCTAAGTGTGTTGCTCCTTTATGAGTCGTAAGGATCTCACGCGGGAATTTTCTCCTCACAAAGTCGAGAGGACTTTGCGAGTGCATTTCATCTCTTTTTTACGAGTTTGCGCTCTTTCGGGTTTTCACAAACTCGCCGGCAGTCCTGCTGTTTTTACTTACGGAGCCCTTTCGGGTTTTCATCCGTGCCTATTTTGCTTGTGGACATGCCTTTTTTTTGAATCTTCATCGCCGGTGGGACTTTGAATGTGGTCTCGCCCGTAGGACTTGGAAGAGATTGGGATAATTTTACGCCCGTGGATTGTATACGGTTTTGCATGATGTATGATCCAGACCGTTGGGCCGTAAAAATTTCGGGACTTTATTGGTGTCTGCATCGCTGCACTGGAATATGGTACCAGGAGCGACTCATCATTCGCCGTTAGGGTATGGGAGTTAGAATTTGGTTGGCGTCTGCATCGCTGCACTGGAATATGGTACCAGGAGCGAATCATCATTCACCATTGGGGTATGGGATTTTGAATTTGGTTGGCGTCTGCATCGCTGCACTGGAATATGGTACCAGAAGCGACTCATCATTCGCTATTGGGGTATGGGATTTGGAATTTGGTTGGCATCTGCATCGCTGCACTGGAATATGGTACTGGGAGCGACTCATCATTCGCCGTTGGGGTATGGGATTTGGAATTTGGTTGGCGTCTGCATCGCTGCACTGGAATATGGTACCGGGAGAGACTCATCATTCGCCGTTGGGGTATGGGATTTGGAATTTGGTTGGTGTCTGCATCGCTGCACTAGAATATGGTGCCGAGAGCGACTCATCATTTGCTGTTGGTGTATGGGATTTGGAATTTGGTTGGCGTCTGCATCGCTGCACCGGAATATGGTACCGGGAGCGACTCATCATTCGTCGTGCCTATTGGGAAGCGATGGCTTATGAGACAGGTTTAGATCCCTATCACCTAAGGCTTTTCAATTTTATGGGCCATAAGGGTCCCATAAAAGCATTTTCTCCCTACGGGTCGTAAGGATCCCGTAGGTGCATTTTCTCCTTAGGAGTCGTGAGGACCCCAAGTGTGTTTTTCCTTTGTGAGTCATAAGGATCTCAAGCGGGGATTTTCTCCTCACGTATCGTGAGGACACATGAGTGGGTCTTCCCAAATGGAGTTTAATTCCAAGGGCGGAGACCGGCTGCGCAACTGGTGATTGCGGTGGGGCATGGGTATGCTGAGAATTATTTGAGCCCGTGGATTGTATACGGCAGTCAATTTGGGGACTAACTGTAGGGCCGGGAGAATTTTGAGAAATTGAATTTTGGTTGGCTTCTGCATCGCTACACTAGAATATGGTACCAGGAGCGACTCATCATTCGCCGTTTTTTTTGTTTTTGTTGTTTTCTTTGTTTTACCGCGATTGCTCTATCATTTCATCTTTTTCTTATCGCGAAGATCGCGATTGCCCTATCATTTTGGCTTTTATTCGCGGTTGTCCCATCATTTCGGCTTTTCTTTATTTTTCTTTTTTTTACACATTTTTTTGTTTATTTGCGCGCGCGTGCGCGCATACACACACACACACACACATATATTTTACATTCCCAGTTTAATGACTTAGAGGTCGACTGCTCCCAGTTTAATGACGTGGTGGTCGATTATTCCTAGTTTAATGACATGGTGGTCGATTGTTTTCAGAGAAAGGCAGATGTATGAGAGAATCGATTTCACGAAGGACTTCGGTCTCCGTTTATATGAAATTGGCGGTCGTAGCTGGACTGTTTGTTAACACGCCTTTAGACAGTTCTATCTCTTCTGCCTTGTATTGCTTTTCGACCCAAACTTTGAAGACGAAGCGGTCCTCAATGGCATGACCTATCACTCTGTGATAGGGGCAGTATTTGGGGTCGTCAGTCATATTCGCTTCCTGCGGTCTTTTTGACTCTGGCAGTTGTAGACCGTTCCTCAGGGCGTTTTTGAATATTTTACGGATTGTGCCTTTTGAAGGAATAGACCTTATCTAGCTTCTCTTTCAGTGGAGATTCTCCTCCCTCTTCGAACACTGGATTCCGAGGCTAGTTGGCATTAGGCCCGCTCATCCCTTGCTTATTTCGGTTAGCCAAAGTGTTAAAAGATTCAGAATCGTCGGCATTTCTGCCTTTGCGATTATCTTCCTTTCGGTTTCTCCAGGACCTATTGTTATTTTGGGAATCCGGGGAGGACTCCTGCTTTGAGCGCTCCAATATTTGGACTTTTCTGGTCAGCTCTTGGAATGTTTTGAGACCCGCGGTGCATAGAAACGGGGCCATCCAATTGTTGAGATTTCCGACGAGGAGACTGACAAATTAGTCCTGCTCTATCGGCGGTTCACATTTGACGGAGAGATTGCGCTATCGGGTTATAAAATCCGTACTTCTTTCGTTGTTATTTGTCTTGGTCCTTACGAGGTCGGCGATGGTGATCTTATCGCTGACACTCATGAACCTCTGCCGAAACAGAGACTCCATTTGGACGAAAGTTGTGACGGAGCCATCCGGTATGCTCGCGTACCATTCGAAAGCAACATCGGTCAAGCTATTAACGAACTGGCGGAGGAGAAGCGCATCATTGCGCCCGGTATTCCCGCATGAGGCTTTAAAATGGGCAACGTGCTGATTCGCATTTCCCGTCCCATCAAATCTTCCGAATTTGGGGATGACATAGCCGCTAGGAAATTCTACCAGATCATACTGAGTAGGATATGGTCTCCCACTACTGCTGATTTCTTTTTGCGCTTCGGCTTCAGCTACCAAGGTTTTGACTTTGTTGGCAACCAACTCCATGATTTGATTTTGAGTTAGCGGGCTACTGTCATCGGTAGCCAAGACATTTCCCGAGATAGGATGCGACTGATTTTCATGCGGTCCGCCCACTTTTGGATTTGAGGGAACGGGCGTCGTCTGTTTCGGGACACCGTTTCCCAGTTTATGAGAGCCTTGCGCCTGATTGGGCGGCTGAGAGGCAAGTTGGGCCGTGTGCTGTAAGACGACATTTGTCAAGTCATCAATTTTTGAGTAGAGCTTGGCCATCTCCTTGTTTTTGATTCTGAGCTGTTTTCGGAGCTCTTGGAGAAGTTGCTGCTCTGCGTTCTTGGGATGGAAGATTGGCCAATCTTCGCTTTCCGGGCCCGACTCCTCATGGACCGAAGGTTCTTTCTGCCTATCATCTTCATCGAGAGGGTTTTCATCACCCAGCGGAGGCGGCTGTTCTTGGGAAACGGCAACCACATTCAAGCCAGATTGGATCTGAGATGTGGTAGCCCCGTCCTTGCTCTTGCTGTGCGTGCCCACCATGTAGACAGTGTGGACCACATATCCAGCCATTTCCTCATCTTCGGTAGGGTAACCCTGTTCTTCGAACCTCATGAGGCCCTAGCCCTTTGGTTGGCTCTATATCTGAGCCTTTTCTGCTTTAGCTTCTCAATTTTCAGGGCTTGGCGGGCATCTGTTTCCTGGGAAGCCACCGTGAGTCGATTAGCGGGGAGCTTAGAGAAAACACCCGATCGAGCAGTTGTCAGGGGCACCGCCGGAGCTTGCTCGAGACGCCTTGTTGCTTTGTTGCTGTTGATGGCCTTGCCCCCAGCTGGGGCCAAGGAGAGTTATTCAAACACCGACTTGCGTTTGAGTTGGGGCGCTTTCGAGACCACCACATTTGGCCTCTTGCCTTTCGAGACCGATTTGTTTGTCACCGGGGTTTGAGGAGCTGGGATGGCGTTAGCTGACACGAACAGGATAAAGCCGAATGGTAGCGGCGGCTCTTCCCATTGTCCCCTGAGACTGGCCGGAAGGACCGTCCTGGCGTCCATCTTCATCGTGTAGGAGATGGGAGACGTGCTGAGAGCTGAGTTCATCATTGGAGACATTGTTGAAAAGTGATTGCTTGAAAACCTGCATGAAAGAGAATTATTTTAGTATAAATATAGATGTGTATATTGATTGAGTTCGCATGAACGTTTAACCCGAAATATGGGAGGAGAGAAAAGTCCCTCCGGGCATGCCTGAATCTGTAGGGTGCTTTTCGTCATCCCATTGAGATGGGAATACGCGCGTGCTTGTCATGCGTACTATAGATTCTCCCTGCGTAGGGTAGGCCGGGATTTAATGATTGTGGGGATCCGAATCTCCGGCAGCCATAGACTAAGCTGCCGTTAATTACCCCTCGCCTTTGGAGTAAGGGAACCTCCGATTGACTGGTTAAACTGGTCATGCGAACTCAATGTGCAGTGTACGCGTGTTTTGTTTTGGAGGGGCTTGGATATATCAGGAGCCACACAGAGTTTTTATGGGGGTCCCGCTACCCGGATAGCGGGCTGGGGGTCAAGAGGGCTAGTAGCCCCCTTGCGGGGTGCGGGGCAGCGCCCCCACCCAATTCTTTTTGAGAGGGACAGTATTGTAGAGTGTGTATGTGTGTGTGTGTGTAAAGGGGGAAAGCGCCCAAAGGATGCGTGGGGCCAGCGCCTCACGTGCCTAGCACGCGAGCGCTGGGCTCTTGAGCGCTGTGCGCTTGAGCGCTGTGCGCTTAGGCGCTAGTACACAATGTGTCCGATACGTGAGCGCTATGCGCTTGAGCGCTAGCGCACCACATGCCCGGTACGTGGGCTCTGCACGCTGGGCGCTTAGGCGCCAGCGCACCACGTGTCCGAAACGTGGGCGCTGGGCGCTAGGCGCTCGAGCGCCAGCTCACCACGTGTCCGGCACGCGGGCGCTGGGCGCTGGAGCGCAAGGCGCTCGAGCGCTTGCACACCACGTGCCCGGCACGTGGGTGCTGGGCGCTGGGCGCTAGGCGCTCGGGCGCCGGTGAGGAAAAGGGGATTTTAGCCCAGAAATAGGATTTAAAATCCCAAAATAGGATTTAAAATCCCATAAGAGGATTTAGAGTGGAGTTAAACTCCTAATATGTTTTGAAGTTAATGAAAGAGGTTCTTCTTTGGAGCCCTGGGTCTTCCCAAAAATGGGGATTTCGGAGATGGGCCTCCTTCTTCCTCCTCTGTTGGCGGGATCTTGAAGATCAAGAGATGTGAGATTTTAAAAATCTCTTCTTTTTGAGATCTAATGGGAGATCTAAGCTCCCCTTTGTGGGTTTTGTGGTGAAAAACTATTTAGTTTTGGAAAAGGAAGAGTAAAACTCTTGATTTAATTCAAAAGAAAGAAAAAGGTTTAGAACCTTCAGAAAGGGGAAAGAGGCACAAGCCCTATATTTTGAGGGGAATGAAAAAAGTATCTTAGATATTTTCATCATGTTGCCTTATATAAGCATACATATTTACATATAGCCCATTGGGCTTTACAAAATGGCATTTTGCCCATCCCATGGCTCATGTGCCATTTCTTTTTGCACATAATCCATGGGCTTTACAAAAATTTGGCTTTATGCCTATTTTGCATACATTCATGCATAAAAAATTACATAAAAATTATTTATTACTTGATCTATATTTTGCCATGGAGGAGGCTAGCCGCGGGCTCGACTTGGGCATGGGCCCGCATGACCTGGGCTTGGGCCCACCTGGCTTAAGGTTGACTTTGACTTTGACTTGGTCAACCGGGGTGCAAATTTTGACCCCAACACCACCTACCAAAGCAATCACCCAAAAAGGGAGCAGTGTGCCAGCAAAGCCCCAACGAAACCTGTACGGCAAAACCTGCAAGAAACTGTGGCACAACGGGGGTGAGTTTCCAACTCGTGAGTAGAAAACATCACAGAGCAGAAATCGTATGTATGACTCAATCCTAGGTCAATACGACCAGTAATATATAACCTCAAAATGATAAATTCTGAAGCATGATAAGGTGGCAAGGGTAAATGTCACGCCCCGCTTCCCAGAGTACGCAAGATTGGGCACGTGACATAGCCAACCATGCTACCTGTGGGTAGAAAGTATCCATCCACAGTCACATTACGGTTGTAGAGATATCAAGAACAAGATAAATAAACTAATCTAGCACATGTCCAAATCCATAATAACAAAAGTCAATAAACAATAAGTGCGGAAGCAAATGATCCAATACAATAAATAAATAGTACGTCCCATAATGCTGGCTCACATCTGGAAATGAAATGAAATAAATAAACTAATCACTATGGAACTCACAGATCAGCCTGCTGGCTGAAGTACTCCTGCTCGGTCGTCGACAGTGGTAAGGAATCTGGGCCATGCAAAACCCAGACGTCAGCGCGTCATGTCAACCAATAATATAATATAAACATGGTAATAAGCAATGCAGGGATGAACATGAATAAAGCAGTACTATGAAATAACAGTGCAGGGTAATGTGCAGGGGTAACTAAACTGTCTTATCAGGTTTCTATTCTAAAGTCTTTGAAATCAATTGGTGACTCGTCGATGTAACTCAATAGTATCCCGTGCGTGCCCGGGACCACGGTCAAGATTCTCGGGGCTGAATCCGAGACGTGCCGCTAGGCAGTAATAGGTAGCAGGATGGGAGAGTGATGTCAGCATCATCACTCCGGGGCTGGCCAAGCCCGTAAGACTGATCAGAACAGGTATCGAACTGTTGAGTTACAAGTCGGTTTCACCTTTGATTTCCCCATACCCCCAAGTTATGTATGTTAAGTCAGGTATTCAGTAATCAAGGACTAATGCCAACGCGGGATCAGGTAACAGGTCAGGTTTTTCTGGATAGACAACAGGAATGGTCCATGAGGACCCCAAGTCAGGTTTGTTGGCATTAGGCATGAGATCAGGTAACAAGTCAGGTCATGGTACAACAGGTTGAGTCGGTATGTATAGGGTACCATGTCCGGTGCATCGGTATGTAAATATATGTCATGTGTAGCAAGGTCAGGTCAATATGTAGTGCAGTCGAGTATGTGCTCACAACAGGTATACAATCGAATAAGGAACAGCAGCAAGAATTTAAAGTAAACATCAATAATAGTCATTTAATCACAATGGTACCTTAATCTGGTGCAGTTGTATTATATTAACAGGTTCGAGCACCCATGGGGTGCATTAATCATAGGGTAGCGCAGTATTAATAACAGAAAATTAATGAAGATATATATATGTACGGCTATCGACCTTTAAATAACAAAATGATTAACAGGTAGTTGTTATTACGGTTACGGTGGCAAAATACGATTTGGGTGGCAGTATTATGATGTATATCATATTTCGTCCAATGAGACAAGTAACTATACTTAGTTAATATTGCAAGTTTTATGAGTCAAACACTTAATTAGCTTAACGTAGCATGTAGCAAGAAATCTTGCCTCGACGGTTTCGCAAACCGGAAAACACGAACGCAACGTCGGCGGAAAACACGCGACGGATGCACGGGCCACGGATCGAGTCCAAACAGCGAACAGCGGGACCACACGGACCGGAGTACTTCGCTGGAGAGTCGGGTCAAGTCGTCGGCACGGCCGGAATCCGGCGAACTGTTAAAACATCGACGATGTTAGCAAATACAAAATCAGGGCGAGAAATCGACCAGAGAGGGGATACAAGAAGGGAGATGGTGAAGAGAGGCTTACAGGGATAACCAGGGGGCAACCGCGACGGGTTCGACGGCGACGGGGCGCCGGCGAGGCAGCGGCAGCGGCAATCCCGGCTGAAAGGTGCTGGAGGTCGCTGGAATGGGATGGTGCGATGAGTAGAGGAGGTGCTGGCTTGATCTGGTTTGCAGAGGGAGAAGGAGGTGGTCGGCGGTGGCTCTGGCAATGACGGCGAGGGTCGACGGGGCTTTTCCGGCGAACTAGGGTTGGTGATAGGGTTAGGCTCGGGTTCTGTCGTGGCCCGGCGAGGGAAGGAGGAAGACGGTGAAGAGGTCGGGACGAAGGTGAAGGGAGGAAGTCGACGTCGTCGGCGATGGGAGGCGGCGGCGACGGCGAGCACTGCGTGCAGGTGGCGGTGGCGTCGGGTGCAGGCGCTGAAGGAGGGAGAAGAGGAGGAAGGGGTGCGGTCGAGGCTGTGGAGGCGAGGAGGATGGTGGCGAGGTCGTGGGGAGGTCGACGGCGAGGCTGCGGCGGCTAGGGTTGGGGTTCGTAGGGTTCGTCGATGGAGTTTTCTCGTGGGTTTAGAACGAGGAACAGTGGGTGTAACACCCGAGCCCAATGCTGCTATTTTCTGTTACTGGTTGAGTGTTTGGCATTGCTCATTTCATTTATCTTGCTTGTTTGGTTCTTATTGCATAATTTTAACCGGCTAAGTCATTCTGCATATAACAAATTTTAGCACCTAAAATAAAATTAAAAATATTCATCTTGGCCTACTTGACACCCTTAGCCTCGTGGTAGCGTCCGTGCATTGTGTTCTCGTCCCGTTCAGTGAAACGGGCGAGTTTGGATGGCTACGTGCACGTGCGTGTGTCCGTTTTGGGAGTATGCTTTTTAATCATAAAACATTTCATTTTAAAATTTGGAACCCGCCTAAAATCCTATTATTTGAATTTCGAATTTTTGGACCCAACCCGGGCGCAATTTGGAAATGTTTCATTTGGCGCCAAAATCCTAAATTTTAATATTATTAAAACCTTCGCATATATTTTTCTAACTAACCTGATATCTTACTGTTCATTACCTATCTTTTAAATCTTTAAGTTAACCATATAATATTTTTACAATCTTTTATATCCTTCTTAATTTATTCTCTCAGCCAATCGCAACCTCCCCTTTAACCCCGTGGGCCCCACTTTCTCTCTCTCTCTCTCCACTTTTTCCTCTCTCTCCCTCTCCCTCATATATTCTCTCGTACTTCTCTTTATCATTTTTCTCTTCTTGCTTCATGTCTCGTTTCTCATTTCTTTTAACTGTTCTTTTGTTGCCGGAATTCCGTCGTGCCGGTGACGTTTCTCGACGTTCCAGCGAGATATCCCGACCCGTGTGGTTCCTTTGTTCGTCGTTTGGGTTCATTCCATGAACCGTGCGCCGTCGCGAGTTTTCCCCGCCGACGGTTAACGTTCCGTTTTCCCGATTCGCGACCCATCGAGGCAAGTTAATCTTGCTACATGCTATATACTTTTATAATCTTCATTTTATAATGTTATACATTTGAAAATCTTATAGTTTACATATGAAATGTCGTTGAAAAATCGGATATGACAAATCTGAAATTTACTGTACACCTTATCTTATAAAATTCATTATAAATCATAGAAAAATCATTAGTATACGTTCTTTAGTTCGTTACGAAGCTAATTCAGAATACTATAACTCTATGAAGTATTTACTGGCAAAATAAATTGGTTAAATAACGTAAAATGCAAATGAAAATGTCTCCAAACTGCTGTCCAGGGAAATTCCAGCAGCAAACTTTCAACTTCGAATATTCATAACTTTTTGTAGGGATAACCTGAGATGCTTATACTTATAAAACTGAAAACCTTATTGAATTATCTTTGTTTTGGTATAAAATACGTCCCTTTTGGAGAACGTTTGTTATTTTTAAGCTATTTTACAAATTAGGGTGACGCTGAATTTCTGAACGGAACCTTCTTGTGCATGGTTAATCAATACATCTTTTATAGTTACTAATCGCTTTGAATATGCTATCCATATTAATATTATTATATCAATATTTATATCACGTATTGTTTAGTTGTACATCCCACATTACCATTTTACAGTTCTATAACTTTTCGGATACCCGTTTGTATCAATCGCATTTAAGATACATATAATTGCAAGCATAGATCACACTATTACATAATAATGTGATATTAACACTCCATGTTTAATAAATTGCATCCTAATTAATATTGGAACTATAAATGTAACCCTAATCGATAACTGTGCATCCATATCCTTGAAATTATATTTATTTACATATCATATTACATGTTCCAGTTTATTGTTCTGATAGTACTCATGCTTGTTTATTTATACATATGCTTATGTTAGTTTGATTATGAGCACCCACATGACATCTTGTGCTTCCTGACATGACCTGTTACACTTCCTACTTGACATGACATGGTACCGTACACTCTTGACATGACATGACACCCTATACATATCGACTCAACCTGTTAAAACGTGACCTGACCGGTTACCTGATTTCATGCCTAATGCCGACAAACCTGACCATTCCTGCTGTCTATCCAGACAGACCTACTTTACCTGATTTTGTGTTGGCATTAGTCCTTGACTACTGAATACCTGACCTGACATACATAGCTTGGGGGTATGGGGAAATCAAAGGTGAAACCGACTTGTAACTCAACAGTTCGATACATGTTCTGATCAGTCTTACGGGCTTGGCCAGCCCCGGAGTGTTGATGCTGACATCACTCGCCCATCCTACTACCTTTTACTGCTTAGCGGCACGTCTCGGATTCAGCCCCGAGGGCTTTGACCATGGTCCCGGGCACGCACGGGATACTATTGAGTTACATCGACGATTCATCAATTGATTTCAAAGACTTTAGAATAGAAAACCTGTTAGAACAGTTTAGTTACCCACTGCACATTGCCCTGCACTGTTGTTTCATATTACTGCTTTATTCATGTTTATCCCTGCATTGCTTATTACCATGTTCATATTATATTATTGGTTGACATGACGCACTGACGTCTGGGTTTTGCATGGCCCAGATTCTTTACCACTGTCGACGACTAAGCAGGAGTACTTCAGCCAGCAGGCTGATTTGTGAGTTCTGTAGGGGTTAGTTCATTTATTGCATTTTATTTCCAGGTGTGATCCCGCATTACGGGACGTACCTTTCTATTATTGCATTGGATCATTTGCTTCCGCACTTATTTATCATTGACTCTGGTTATTATGGATTTGGACATGTGTTAGATAGTTTGTTTATTTTGTTCTTGATATCTCTACAACCGTAATGTGACTGTGGATGGATATTTCCTACCCACAGGTAGCATGGTTGGCTATGTCACGTGCCCAATCTTGCGTACTCTGGGAAGCGGGGCGTGACAGTGGGGGAAAAAATATAAAATAGAGAGAGAGAGAGAGTTTTAGGAGAGAGGGAGAGAGAGATTTTAGGAGAGAGAGAGAGAAAAAGATTAGAGAGAGATAGAGAGAGATTGAGAGGCAGAGAGAGAGAGAGGGTAGGTGGGGCCCACGAGGGATTTATTCCCTCGTGGTGATTGGCTGGGAGTTGAAAAGAATTTTTAAAGAAAGATTAAAAGAGATTTTAACGTAAATTTTGTAACAGAATATATATTTTATGGTTTTATAATATTAAATTTAAATGGGTATTTCGGCGCTAAATGAAACATTTCCAAATCGCGTCCGGATTGCGCCCAAATGTTTCAAATTCAAATTATAGGATTTTAAGCGAGTTCCAAATTTTGAAATGAGGTGTTTTATGATTAAAATGCATGCCCCCAAGTCGGACACTTGCACGCGCGCATAGCCGTCCAAACTTGCCCGTTTCGCCGAACGGGATGAAATCTCGACTCGCGGACGCTACCACGCGACTTGTGGCGACGAGTAGGCCAACATGGATATTTTTAATTTCATTTTAGGTGTTAAAATTTGTTATAGGAAAAAATGACTTAGCCGGTTAAAATTTAGCAAAAATCACCAAACAAGCAAGATAATTGAAATGAGCAATGTATAACACTCAACTAGTACCAGAAATAGTATTATTGGGCTCGGGTGTTACATCATACCCAACTACAAAAGAATTTCGTCCTCGAAATTCCAAGAATACAAGATAGCTAACTACAGGAAAATGTGAGGAAATTTCTGCCGGATCTCGTCTTTTCGCTCCCAAGTGGATTCTCCATGCAATCGATTACCCCAAGAAACTAGCACAAGAGGGATAACCTTGTTCTTAAGAACCTTTTCTCTTCGATCCTTGATTTCAACCGGTCGCTCCTCAAAAGTTAGGTCCTCCCGTACAGTCAACTCCGAATGATCCAAGATGTGAGTTTCATCGCGAACATACCTCCGTAGTTGAGATACATGAAACACATCGTGCACTCCCGCCAATGACTGTGGTAACGCCAAACGATACGCTACCTCTCCAACACGCTCCAATATCTCGAAGGGTCCAACTAATCGAGGACTAAGCTTTCCCCGACTCCCAAAGCGAATCACCCCTCTAGTCGGTGATATCTTCAGGAATACCAAATCTCCCACGGCGAACTCTAGAGGTCTTCTTGACGTGTCAGCCCAACTTTTCTGTCTGTCTTGAGCTGCCTTCATATGCTTCCTGATTGTATTCACCTTCTCGACTGTCTGTACCACCAAATCTGGTCCTAGTAACCTTCGTTCACCAACATCATCCCAACAAACAGGTGAACGGCACTTACGACCATACAACGCTTCAAACGGAGCCATCTGAATAGTCGCTTGGAAGCTATTGTTGTACGAAAACTCCACCAGGTGTAGATGATCCTCCCAAGAACCTTTGAAGTCCAACATGCAAGCCCTCAACATATCTTCAAGGGTCTGGATCGTTCTCTCCGATTGTCCATCAGTTTGAGGATGATAAGCTGTGCTAAACTTCAATCGAGTCCCCAAACTTTCTTGTAAACTCCTCCAGAAGTGCGACAAGAACCGAGTGTCCCGGTCGGACACGATGCTCACCGGTACTCCATGCAATCTTACAATCTCCTGCATGTACCGCTCTGCCAAAGTCTCCGTCGATTGACCAACCCGAAAAGGAATAAAGTGAGCTGCCTTGGTCAACCGATCGACAATCACCCATACTGCATTGTTGCCCTTTGGACTCCGCGGTAAAGCCGTCACGAAATCCATGGTTATATGTTCCCACTTCCACTGAGGAATCGGAAGTGGTTGCAACAAACCAGCAACCCTTTGGTGTTCAGCCTTGACTTGCTGACACACCAAGCACTTAGCCACGAAGCGAGCAATCTCCCGTTTCATACCTTCCCACCAGAAGTGCTGTCGAATATCTCGGTACATCTTTGTCCCTCCTGGATGTACAGAGTAAGCTGAACTGTGTGCCTCCTTCATAAGCTCTTCACGCACATCTCCTTTTGGCACACACACACGGCTACCATACCTCAACGAACCATCTTCATGATCAGTAAATCGGTTCGTAGTCCGGCTTCAACCTGCTCTCGAAACTTTTGCAGTCTAGGATCCTGCGATTGTGCCGCTTTAATCTTCTCAACTAAGGACGACTGTACTTGCAACTGCATCAACTGTCCCGTAGCATGTGGTAGCACAACCTCCAAGTCAAATCTCCGAAAGTCCGCAATGATCTCCCTTTGTGCGGTCAATACCTGAATCGCTGGTAACCGACTAAGCGCATCCGGCACGACGTTAACTTTTCCCGGATGGTACTGAAGATCAAGGTTGTAGTCGGCCATCAGCTCCAACCATCTGCGTTGCCTCATGTTCAACTCCTTCTGAGTGAACACATACTTCAAACTCTTATGATCTGTAAAGACTTCGACTCTCTCGCCCAAAAGGTAGTGTCTCCAAATCTTCAAGGCGAAGATCACGGCCGCAAGCTCCAAGTCATGAGTCGGATAATTCTTCTCATGAGTCTTCAGTTATCTCGATGCGTAAGCTACGACCTTCCCATTCTGCATCAAAACACATCCCAATCCTTTTCCAGATGCGTCGCTGTGAATTACCAGTCCTCCTGAATTATCTGGTACGGTCAGGATAGGGGCGGTTATCAACTTCTGCTTCAACGTCTCGAAGGCCAATGCACATCCATCCGTCCAAACAAACGGTACCTCCTTACGCGTGAGCTTGGTTAACGGTTCTTCCAAACGAGCGAAGTTCTCCACAAATCTCCTGTAGTATCCGGCCAAACCAAGGAAACTTCTTATCTCAGCCACATTTCTTGGAATAGGCCAATCTCGAACCGCTGCAATCTTCTCAGGATCAACGGCGATTCCATCGCCCGACACGACATGTCCCAGAAATTTCACTTCTTCCAGCCAGAATTCGCACTTACTCATCTTCGCATACAATTTCTCCTGTCTCAGCGTCTGCAGTGCGATCTTTAAATGCTCAGCATGTTCCTCCGGACTCTTCGAGTATACCAGAATATCGTCAATGAATACCACAATAAACTGGTCCAAGAATGGTGAAAAGATTCTGTTCATCAAATCCATGAATATTGCCGGCGCATTAGTCACTCCGAAGGGCATCACCAGATACTCGAAATGTCCATATCGAGTTCGAAACGCCGTCTTGCAAATGTCTTCAGCTTTCACTCGGACCTGATGATATCCGGATCGTAAATCCAGTTTCGAGAATACTCTCGCGCCACTAAGCTGCTCAAAAAGTTCTCCAATGCGAGGGATCGGGTACTTGTTCTTAATAGTCACCCGGTTCAATTCTCGATAATCAATGCACATCCTTCTCGTGCCATCCTTCTTCTTTACTAAAAGAACTGGAGCTCCCCAAGGCGAGTTGCTGCTTCGAATCTAACCCTTTTCAAGTAATTCACCAACCTATTTCTTAACTTCTTCCAATTCCACTGGTGCCATCGGATAATAAGATTTTGATACTGGCGCTGCACCAGGAATAAGGTCAATTGCGAACTCCACGTCTCGCTTCGGCGGTAAGCCCGATATATCTGCAAATACATCCATAAAGTCACGAACAACTGCCGGCTCTTCATTACTATCAACTTCCATTGCTGTAAGAACACTGCGTGTCGGCCTAGCCCTGAACTCGACTGGCCCGACAGAACTGCTTCCCCCAGTGAAGGTAAACTCAGGGTGTCCGGGAATCTGGAAAATTACCTTCCTTGCCCTACAGTCGATGTGGGCGTGGAAAGTGCCAAGGAAATCCATTCCCAAGACAACTTCATAGCTGCCCGTATCTATCACCAAGAAATCTGCAAAGAGCTCCCGTCCGCACACAACAACTGTACAATCCCTACACTCCTTACTAGCTATGATTTTCCCATTCCCAGTGTGTATGTCCCAAAAACTAGACAGGGTCGTGCAGGTAATCGAGTGTGTAATAAATTTGGATGACATAAAACAGTGGGATGCTCCGGAATCAAATAATGCCAATGCGGGAAAACCATGAACGAGTAAAATACCTGAAACCACTTCTCCTGATGCCTTAGCTTCCTCAGCTGTCAACGTGAAAGCTCGAGCCTGATTTGGTCCTTGAGTCAGCTGTTTCTGCCCTTGGAACGGTCTCTGCGGAGGATTCTGTATATCATCTCTCGTGCGAAGCTTCGACGGACAAGCACCAACTGCGTGATCGGCCGCTCCACAAACCAGACAAAGTCCCAGTCTCCTTCGACAATCCTTCTGCACGTGCCCAGGTAAACGGCAGTAGTCACAAATCACGCTCTTCCTTCGATCAATGATCACAGGCTTCTTCATGGGCGCTACACCTCGACGGTCCACTGGAATACTTCTGCGCCCATGATCTCGGTTAGGTACAAATGCGGGCTTTCTGGCCGCAACTGCTGTCTGCTGTAGGTTCCCTTTCATTCCCGACAAACTCTGCTGCTCTCTGGCTGCCGTAAGAACCTGCGAGAAAGTGGTCAAACCCAGGGAGACAATCTTCCTCTGGATGTCCACATCCAAACTGCGCAAGAACCTTCGCGCCCTGTCTGCCTCCTTGGCGACTAAGGGTCCAGCGAAGCGGCTGAGTCTCGTCCATTCCACTGCATGCACGTCCACAGATGCTCCATTTTGCCTCAGCCCAATAAATTTCTCTTCCATTTCCTCCCATGCAGTCCGCGGGAAGAACTTCTCCAGGAAACTATTAGAGAAATCCGCCCAACTGATTGGCTTGGGCAAGCGGGTCTCCTCCACAAGCCACCACTCTCGGGCGTAATCCACCAGCTGAATGCGCACCACATCAACTCTCTTGTCTTCTGGGATCTATGCCGCAATCAGTAAATTCTCCGTGTCCACTAACCACTGCTCGGCTGGCAACGGCTCCTCCAAACCAGTGAAAGTAGTAGGACCCAACCGTCTGAAATCTGCCACGGTCCCTACTCGGTCAACTGGCTTCGTTACAGCGGTGTTTACAGATTGCCGAATGGCCTGCAAACCCTCCTGAAATGAATCTGCTTGCTGCTGGATCAGCTCAGTTTGCCTCTTCTGATTCTCCAACATCCCACGTATCACTCCTAACATGGCGGCTTCATCCACGCGCCTCTGATACGTCTTGAAATTCTTATCTGCCATAGTCCTGAAATCAAAACAACCAACATTAGCATGATGATAGATTCAATATATAAATCAAGGCTAGAAACTCCAAGATACTTAAATAGAGTACCGCATTATAGCTATGCCGCGGTATCATAGGCGCAATTACTTAACTCCACCCAAGTCGCCTAAGTCCTAGAGATAACAAGAAATTAGGTTTTCGAGTTGACAAATGCAAAGTAAGTTTGCATGTCGACATGATCCGGAAGAATGATTCAAGGATGGTAAAACGGCCAAGGTGGCAGGACATGTACCCTAAGCACGGGTATTCTGATTCGTGTATCGGGTACAATACCCAACTACAAAAGAATCAACCCAACTAACCTATGGCTCTGATACCAAAAGAACCATGTCACGCCCTGCTTCCCAGAGTACGCAAGATTGGGCACGTGACATAGCCAACCATGCTACCTGTGGGTAGGAAGTATCCATCCACAGTCACATTACGGTTGTAGAGATATCAAGAACAAGATAAATAAACTAATCTAGCACATGTCCAAATCCATAATAACAAGAGTCAATAAACAATAAGTGCGGAAGCAAATGATCCAATACAATAAATAAATAGTACGTCCCATAATGCGGGCTCACATCTGGAAATGAAATGAAATAAATAAACTAATCACTATGGAACTCACAAATCAGCCTGCTGGCTGAAGTACTCCAGCTCGGTCGTCGACAGTAGTAAGGAATCTGGGCCATGCAAAACCCAGACGTCAGCGCGTCATGTCAACCAATAATATAATATAAACATGGTAATAAGCAATGCAGGGATGAACATGAATAAAGCAGTACTATGAAATAACAGTGCAGGGTAATGTGCAGGGGTAACTAAACTGTCCTATCAGGTTTCTATTCTAAAGTCTTTGAAATCAATTGGTGACTCGTCGATGTAACTCAATAGTATCCCGTGCGTGCCCGGGACCATGGTCAAGATTCTCGGGGCTGAATCCGAGACGTGCCGCTAGGCAGTAATAGGTAGCAGGATGGGCGAGTGATATCAGCATCATCACTCCGGGGCTGGCCAAGCCCGTAAGACTGATCAGAACAGGTATCGAACTGTTGAGTTACAAGTCGGTTTCACCTTTGATTTCCCCATACCCCCAAGTTATGTATGTCAAGTCAGGTATTCAGTAATCAAGGACTAATGCCAACGCGGGATCAGGTAACAGGTCAGGTTTTTCTGGATAGACAACAGGAATGGTCCATGAGGACCCCAAGTCAGGTTTGTTGGCATTAGGCATGAGATCAGGTAACAAGTCAGGTCATGGTATAACAGGTTGAGTCGGTATGTATAGGGTACCATGTCCGGTGCATCGGTATGTAAATATATGTCATGTGTAGCAAGGTCAGGTCAATATGTAGTGCAGTCGAGTATGTGCTCACAACAGGTATACAATCGAATAAGGAACAGCAGCAAGAATTTAAAGTAAACATCAATAATAGTCATTTAATCACAATGGTACCTTAATCTGGTGCAGTTGTATTATATTAACAGGTTCGAGCACCCATGGGGTGCATTAATCACAGGGTAGCGCAGTATTAATAACAGAAAATTAATGAAGATATATATATGTACGGCTATCGACCTTTAAATAACAAAATGATTAACAGGTAGTTGTTATTACGGTTACGGTGGCAAAATACGATTTAGGTGGCAGTATTATGATGTATATCATATTTCGTCCAATGAGACAAGTAACTATACTTAGTTAATATTGCAAGTTTTATGAGTCAAACACTTAATTAGCTTAATGTAGCATGTAGCAAGAAATCTTGCCTCGACGGTTTCGCAAACCGGAAAACACGAACGCAACGTCGGCGGAAAACACGCGAGGGATGCACGGGCCACGGATCGAGTCCAAACAGCGAACAGCGGGACCACACGGACCGGAGTACTTCGCTGGAGAGTCGGGTCAAGTCGTCGGCACGGCCGGAATCCGACGAACTGTTAAAACAGCGACGATGTTAGCAAATACAAAATCAAGGCGAGAAATCGACCAGAGAGGAGATACAAGAAGGGAGATGGTGAAGAGAGGCTTACAGGGATAACCAGGGGGCAACCGCGACGGGTTCGACGGCGATGGGGCGCCGGCGAGGCAGCGGCAATCCCGGCTGAAAGGTGCTGGAGGTCGCTGGAATGGGATGGTGCGTTGAGTAGAGGAGGTGCTGGCTTGATCTGGTTTGCAGAGGGAGAAGGAGGTGGTCGGCGGTGGCTCTGGCAACGACGGCGAGGGTCGACGGGGCTTTTCCGGCGAACTAGGATTAGTGATAGGGTTAGGCTCGGGTTCTGTCGTGGCCCGGCGAGGGAAGGAGGAAGACGGTGAAGAGGTCGGGACGAAGGTGAAGGGAGGAAGTCGACGTCGTCGGCGATGGGAGGCGGCGGCGACGGCGAGCACTGCGTGCAGGTGGCGGTGGCGTCGGGTGCAGGCGCTGAAGGAGGGAGAAGAGGAGGAAGGGGTGCGGTCGAGGCTGTGGAGGCGAGGAGGATGGTGGCGAGGTCGTGGGGAGGTCGACGGCGAGGCTGCGGCGGCTAGGGTTGGGGTTCGTAGGGTTCGTCGATGGAGTTTTCTCGTGGGTTTAGAACGAGGAACAGTGGGGGAAAAAATATAAAATAGAGAGAGAGAGAGAGAGAGTTTTAGGAGAGAGGGAGAGAGAGATTTTAGGAGAGAGAGAGAGTTTTAGGAGAGAGGGAGAGAGAGATTTTAGGAGAGAGAGAGAGAGAAAAAGATTAGAGAGAGATAGAGAGAGATTGAGAGACGGAGAGAGAGAGAGAGGGTAGGTGGGGCCCACGAGGGATTTATTCCCTCGTGATTGGCTGGGAGTTGAAAAGAATTTTTAAAGAAAGATTAAAAGAGATTTTAACGTAAATTTTGTAACAGAATATATATTTTATGGTTTTATAATATTAAATTTAAATGGGTATTTCGGCGCTAAATGAAACATTTCCAAATCGCGCCCGGGTTGCGCCCAAATGTTTCAAATTCAAATTATAGGATTTTAAGCGAGTTCCAAATTTTGAAATGAGGTGTTTTATGATTAAAATGCATGCCCCCAAGTCGGACACTTGCACGCGCGCGTAGCCGTCCAAACTTGCCCGTTTCGCCGAACGGGATGAAATCTCGACGCGCGGACGCTACCACACGACTAGTGGCGACGAGTAGGCCAACATGGATATTTTTAATTTCATTTTAGGTGTTAAAATTTGTTATAGGCAAAAATGACTTAGCCGGTTAAAATTTAGCAAAAATCACCAAACAAGCAAGATAATTGAAATGAGCAATGTATAACACTCAACTAGTACCAGAAATAGTATTATTGGGCTCGGGTGTTACAGTAAACATCTATACATAAGTGTAATACCATGTGCTCGTGTCAGTGTCTCAGATAGCAACATATCATAAATATAAGGTATGAATGCAATATAATGAAAACAGAATACATCATGAATATGAAAACTGTTTTCTTTCCTTAGTGAGATTTCTGTATATATAAAGCGAGTTATCATCAATGAAATCAACATAAAATCAGTGTCAAACATCGACACAAAAAATAAATCCCAATATCTCAATATCTCAGAGGCTCCGGCAATCTGGACTGGCCTGTAACCTCGAACCTCAATATCTAGGGCTCCGGCTATCCGGACTGGCCCATATCATCAAATCTCAAAACCTCAGGCTCCGGCTATCCGGACTCGCCTGTACTCCGATTAGTATCCTCCGGATATCCGTTGAGTCGCAATACAATCACCGGTCAGTAGTGCTCCCCTGTCTCAGGCTCAACACGATCATCTGTGACCTTCTCGCCCCGAGATACCTCACTGGGTCCACCATGCCCACAGACGGTTCCTCCTCCTCCTCGAATGGGGTGTATGATATCGCTCAAGAGCCAAGAAAACTCATGGTGGAAATATCTCAAATCATATCATGAGAAAACCGTAACTTTCATTTTAAAATGATAATCAGTTTATAAAATCCTTGCGGTTTCTCCAAATCCAGAAATCTCATGGAAATCCAAAATCCCAAATCTCAAGGGTAAATAAAAAACGAATTCTGTAATATTGGGCTCCGGCAATTCGGACCGGGCCATGACGTCATGGCAAATGAATATATAAATATGCATGAAAATCACAATAATAAAAGCAATGTCTAAGCTATCATATAAAAGCAAGCTCACTAGTACCATGCCGAAACTATCACCTAACATTTTATACTAATGAAGTAGTATTTTCCAATGTGTACGTGACATGGCAATTACCGATGATGATATGTGTGAGCCGGCAAGCAGATGTGCGAGGAGCATACGCATCATCGGTAATGGCGCTGGTGTCCTGACAGCATGGTTTCATAAACACTACAGTACACAATAAACATGCAATGCGATGATAACAACATGGATAAACGGAAAATGAATAATAAAAGCAGCAGTACCGAATATACAGCCATGAATAGTAAATTCAACAATAATATGCGGAACATGAATAATAACGCAACAATAAATAATCTACATTACTATATATGTGTCATACCGTTTTTCCATTTGAATAATACGAATCGTGGTGTTTTGAAAATAGGGCTACGGTGTTTTTAAGAAAAGATACGCCCTTTGAAATATCCGTAGAATCCCTTGGCCTGTCTTTAAAATACTCACGATTCGTTGGTTTTTGAAATAGGTATGACCTGAGTCTAGTCTAACATCTACAAGTAAACTACAGGACTAAACTAACAGGCTAATCGAAAGGGTAAGGAAATCCATCTAAATTTGAGTCGATCTATCTATATATATATATAATAGTCGGTGATCTCGCCTTAATAGTATCACGTACGATACAATATATATCATATGACATCGTCGAGTCAAGAGTGCGGATCTATCATCAATATAGCTCGTACGGTAAATCCATTGTACGGCATCCCAAATCTGAGTATTGGTCAAATATCACATTTATTTCATTATTCAACTGGTATCCTTATCATCATATATCATGCGCTGGGTACTAATCTACGTCTAGTTCATACTGATACCATCAATAATATATATGTGTGTGTTTGAAAACACATCGTCTAAAGATCCGCTATAATAACATGTCGTATCTCATAATACGAACCGGATCTATCACCGATCTCATGGCATCATGCCCAATCACATCGACTCATCTCCAAGTACCATATACTATCCTCATTATCCATGTATATGTATGCGTATATATATACATAGTCCCATACCTATGTGTGTGTGTGTATATATACATATCCCCATATACGTACAAGAAATAAAATGTATGCGAGTGTGCCCGCGCGCGTGTATGCAAATCATAAATCTAGGGTTTCGCGACTAAGAAGCTAAACTAAGTTACTTCTAATTACACTAAACTAACCCATGAACACATAAGCCTATCTAGCTAGTCATCAATCTCACAATACATATAATTATATGTGTGTGTGTGTGTGTGTGTGTACGTATTCGTATACTACACTTCGAATTGCGGGGGTGCTATACGCAATCCACCCGACTTCCCCCGTAGATATATATCTACTCAACCAATCTTCGCTTGCCGAAGTCGATGTTGTCATCCTCTTCTTCATCATCCGAGTCCATGTGGGGGTATCTACATATCATACATAGCATCGTAAACCAAAATCTCACACGAAAACCAAATCGGCACGCGTATCACACATAGGTTAAAACCTATAATATATGCATGCACGATTAACCAAACAACTATCGACGATCGACGTATAAATGTGAATCGATCGAGATAAAACAAAAATATCAAATTCCAGTTCATTAAAAGCCACAAAACGAATTCAGAAACTTCGTAAAACACTTCCAGATTTTACCCTAGGTGAAATTAGCAAATTTTGCACATGGTAGGGGTCTAGTTTACTGGAGATAAAGCCATGGCCCAAATACTGACCTAACCACCCCTGCCCTGGCTGCAATTTGCGGCCAGATGGAATAAATCTGCGGCCTGGCAAGGGAATTGGGGTCTAGGGTCTTGGAGTTATCATTTAGGTTGCCTGCACAGCTCTTAGTCTTTGCTAAATAATTTTGAGAGGCTCCGGTTGTTACCAGATCTCCAATTCTCATAACAAATACCACAATTTCTCGAAATCGGGGTTTCTAGGTTTGGGGTTTGGGGTTTAGTCTAAGGTTTCAGTCCATGAAACTAACATTAGAGGGGTTATATAGCCTCTACTAACCTCAATTACACAATCACAACTCAAGAATCCCTCAAACCCTAACTTGAAATTTTCAAAGTTCACAAAACCACACAATATCGATTCAAAACTTTAATAGATGTTAAAGGAAATGAAATACTAATCTAATGGTGAAGGAAATACCTTATTTGGCAACTCAAGAAAATTATTGAGTTGCCCCAAGTCTTCAAAATCAAAATTTTCTTGGTCCAAAATGCTTGTGAGAAGCTTCTGCATGTTTTTAATGAAAGGAGGATGCGATTTTAAGGTGTTTTAAGGTGTTTGAGGAGGGAGGAGGTGGAGGGCAGTCATGGTTGAGGGAGGAGAGGGAAAAATGAAGGGAAAAAATGAAGGGGACAATAACCAAGACCAAGGTTGACCCCTCACCCTCTCTTCTCTCGCATTCCCATACCTCTTTCTTTAATCCTTTTCTTTTTCTTTTCCTTTATCTATTCTTTTCTTTTCATTTTAAAAGCCATGCATGAACAAAAATAAGGAAAAATCCATGTAAAAATAGTAACACAAGTGTAAAATATGACATGGTGTATGTCATGTGCACAAATCAAGCTTAATGCACGATTAGTGATATTTAATCGCGATTAGCATTAAAATGGAATATATTTAATCATCAAGATTTATAATTTGCTTAAATCATCTAAAACACCCTCATTTCAGTAATTTCTATAATTTTCCAAGTATTTCCCAATTTATCTGTATTTAATTATACCGCATTAATAAAATATTCATAATATTTATAATTTATTTATAAAATTTCCCAAAAATAATATTTTATTTTTCTGAAATGTTACAGTCTTCCCCCCTTAAAGAAATTTGGTCCCCGAATTTAAATTTAAACTCCCCCAATTTCTAAAACATTTCAGTAAAAGATCAAGTTGTCGGGGTTCCGAAATCATAAATACATAAAACACATCGTAGCGCGATATATGCGCATGAAAACGAGTTTATAAACCAAAATCAAAACTCCTTCAAGCATCCTGCAATCATCGGAGTTATGGTGAAGACACCAATGTCTAAATCCAATACGAAAACCAACATGATATACATCAAAACTATACATGTAAATATCGTGGTAAATTCATTAAAACATCTGAAGAAATGCATGCCAAATCCTTTCAAATCGCTGTGCGATGCGCATATCATGGCACAGTGGCGGACGTTTATTGTATGAAAATAACTATATATATACCCTTTGTTTAACATACACGTCCCGCCGTTTTGAAAAATAATTTAAAAGGGTTTCCTTTGTTAAATGTCTCGTGTCATCTTGGACACGTAGGTAAATACTGAGACTATAGCTCCCTTGTTGGAAATCCCTTCGATAACTATCAATGCATGCACAAATATATCCAGGTACTGTTCTCAGACTAGTCCTGCTCAGCTACTATACCATATAGTAAGTATCATAAGACATACTGCTCCAAAAGAAATAAATCCCAAAATGTGCATAAGAATGCCTCATGCGTCTGGTGCGTACGGAAATCAAAATCCATGAATATGTCATACATGTGCATGGAAATCGAAGTCCATGAATGTGCCATACATGAAATAAAATCTAAGTGCAACGGGTGTGCACGAAACACCTTTCAAAGACAACGAGTGTGCCTTATAGCAATATCAGGTGCATCTGATATGCACGAAGAATCTCGATTTAGTGTATCTGGCGTGCACTAAAATCGCATCAAGCGCCCAAGTATGCGCAAGAATCCAAGTCAAGTGCACAAGGTGAATGAAAACAAATATCGAATATCATAATCGAAATCGACGGTATACAACACATTTCAATTCAAATCCAAATCAGGTATACCGTGGTATATAATCTCACAACCATGTGTATCAGCGTGTACAAAATCGAATCAAAATACTAAAAGTGCATGAAAACTATGCCGAAAGCATAAGTCACATCACATGCATACCGTAGGCATGAAATCAAAATCAACACCTCGAATGACATCAAATCGAAGTCAAGTGCAACTGTGGTGCACAAAATCTCAATCATGTAAATAAATCATCCAAAATACCGAAATCAAAGATAGCGGAAATAGTCCCGCTCTGGCATATCCTCTAAAGATCTCTGGCCAACTGTCATGGTTACTCATAACATGTCTCGTCGATGATGCCGAACTCTGGCCTACTGGGTGTGCGTAATATGACCGATCCTGGGTCGAAGTATTCTCGTATTGTATCCCAGAAAGGTTCTGTTGAAGTCTCTCCCAAATCTCGTTTCTGCCAAACTGCTCGGAAGTTTTCATCCTTTACTAAATCTATTTCTTGTTCCGGAATGGCTGTATACTCATCGCGACTCCTTCTAGAAGATATGTCCATATACAACGCCTCTGCTTGCGTATCACATCTCTGATGTCAGCGGAGTGGAACGTCATCTCATCAAAATCTCATACGAACCTCGTACTCCACTTTTCTTTAATGTCGACTGCTTCGGACTCATCTCTTCGTGGCTGCATAGACTGTGCTTCAACGGATATACTCGTATCTGGAGTCTCCCAAGCAATGTATCCCATCACATGATATCCGAACGACGTCGAACTTTCCGATCGACTCGTCAAAGTTCCGTAATCCCCCAAGAGCTCAACATCTTGAGTACATAGTATTCCAGTACATACCACAGTACCTATGGATCAGCCGAAGAAGGGCAAACCCAAGCCTCATTAATGGCACCGCTGAACTGCTGCAAACCCTAAGGTTTCAAAGCTTTCTCATGGTCATTATATTGAGTTAGGGTTTCATTCTTCTAGTGGGTCCACGGAAATATTTGCATGTTTCTCCGAATACTTTAAACTTGGAAAAATGGGTTTCTGACATTCGATCGTCTTCTATCGACTCTCAACGTACATGCGTGTAGTCGTCTCTAGCTAGAATCAATCAATCTGATGACCTCGCATCGGGGTAGGCAACGAATCACATGTCCTAGTCATTCCTCCTTGGGTGACTAGTGATCAGTCGAAAATATTACATTTTTAACACATCAATTTCCCTACTATTTGCAATCATCTAAAGGTGTTCGGTATAAATATAGCACATATTAGCAATTTGTCGGTAAAATACCAAATAACATGTGTTATACATTATAACCGGCATTTTGAGGGAAATTGTTTGTTTATTATTGCACGCATGATCTTTGTATATCGCAACACTTGTCTCGAGATTGTGTGCAGGAAATTCTCCAGGTAAAGAGCCGGAATCATAAAAGTGCTGATAAAAATACGCCAAGTCCAAGACTTGTGATCTGGCAGTGAACAAGAAAGTATAAAAATATTCCAGACATCCGAAAAGTATCATAAAGCCAACATAAGAATTACCATGGAGAAATCATGCACCAAGCCCTCTAAACGGCCGCGGATCCGCGGCCGAATGGGCCGATCCGCCGTGGATCCGCGGCCTCCTTAAATCATCAGTGGCAGACACTTTCTAGGGCTTCTCTTTAAATGGCAAACATTCTTCAGGATGCTTTGAAGTTCCTCGAATTCTCCAGAAGCTTCTCTTCTAACAGCCAAGTTCCTTGTGCAAGCTTAACAACTACCTAGCTTCCTATGCAAGCGTCATAACAACCAAGCTTTTCAAGCAAGCTAGCTAACTACCTTAATCTAGAAGCTTCCTTCATAACTACCAAGCTTACAAGAGAAGCTAAACCTAGCTTAGCTTCTAAAGGAAACTAGATCAAGCTTCTAGGGGAAGCTAAAGGAGAAGACTATATAAAGGGACCCCAAGGCATCATTACAAAGGTTGTTGGTTGTTGTTCGGTAGTTGAAAAATTCTAGTGAGATCCAAATCAATTCTACACAAATCGAGTGACACAATTTGATCCAAATCAAGATCATCGAGTACCAAATCAAGCAAGAATTCAATGAGCCTTTTTGAAGCAACGCCGATCTTCATCCGAGCAAGTGATCCACGACGATCCGCGACTCACGAAGACGATGCGAAGCTAGTTCGACGATCGAGTTCTCTCCTCAATTCTTGTATTCTTTGAGTGAATTGTAACGAAATATTGAATAATAAAATGTGAAAATTCTTGAACTTGCTTTTCTTTACATTTGAGCATTGTAATGAGTTACCAATTCTTGATTGTTTTCTTGTTCATGATGTTTGAGTGAAAACTCCGCTCGTGGAGGAATCGAGAAAATAGATAGATGATGATGATTAAATTCTTGAACGATTCTTAAGTCTTATGAGTTTTGTAAACTTTAGGAAATTGAATCATCGACAACCTAGTTTCAAGCGAGATGCTTTCTTGCATGTTGTCGCTCTTAATTAGAGATCAACGATCGATGATTGAATTTCCTAGAGGCTAGAATTTGAATGCTAATCAACGAAAGGACAAGGGATGATGATGGAGAAACCCTAGTTTCTTCAAGAGATCCCTAAATCTCGTTGATCGTCATCGATCTAGCAACAAATCATCAATAGATAAGAATTTGTAATCCTAATTCTTCATCGTCACTATCGATTGAATCGATTTCTATGAGTCTCATTACAAATCTTGATAACTCATTCGATTTAGATATCATCTTGACAATTCTTGATTCTTGATTCTTGATTCTTGATTCTTGATCTTTATTTTCTTGATAATTCTTGAAACTAAATTTCACAATTCTTGAACTATTTTCTTTTATCCTTTAATTTTCAACTCAACTAAAACAAGATCGAGCAAATCACACTTTCTCTGTGGACGATCCGCACTCGCTAACGAACCTACAATTGACGCCGTTATTGATTGCGGTTTACAAATTTCTTTGGTTGTGATCTTTACACTTTTCTAAACACGACAACGGAATTAAAGATCAATCAACTAGCGATCTTCTATCATATCTCTAAGTATAACTCGTGCGGCATTAGCTCCAAACATCTCGGACGATATCTCATCATTCGCAGCAACAAGTGAATCATTCGTCCACACGCTGAACAATACCTCAATCATCAAGTATAATCGGTGCATCGACGGTCATCATATCCTGGCTGGCCTCTAGTGGTAGCCCAATCCTCTGGTGCTGATCTGCACATCTAAGAAATCTCGTAAAAGCGATCCATCAAACGCTCATGGCACGAAAACACAATTGGACGATACATCTATGTAATCGTGTGTCCCTGGAATCACGCCCTGGTTAGTCCTCGTCCATGATGAGCTCATGCTGACCGCAACTCTAGCTGTAGCTCTCTCTTCCCATGTAATCGTGGCAGCAAAAACCATAAACCGATATCTATGAGGATAGATCATGAATGGACATAATACTGTGCAAGGAAATGTACATCCTAAGGCTTCTTAAGCGGAGTAGCGAATCGTAAGTATGTCGTGGAACATACACACGGTACGTCACTCTCATTAAGTCACCTACTCCATCAACCAAGGTCAACCTACGCGACGAAAGTTCGGGTCTAATACCCCCTCGACTAAGTCTAAGTTCCGAAAGGTCAAGCCTAGATTCCGTATATATACAAACGCCCTAGGCTCCGTATAGTCAAACATAGACTCGAACCAAAGTTAACCTAGCGCTCTGATACAAACTTTGTCACGACCCGAAATGGCACGTGACTGGCACTTGAATCATATGAAGTCTATAGGACCCTATCTAATTCAAGTAAGCCAAGAAAACCCAGAAATCTAAACCATTTTAAGAAAGAAGTGAAGAAAACATGTTTTAAAGCAAGTGGTTTTAATAACATAAGCCGAAGTGTGCATTTTTAAAATCTCAAGTCTTTTCTGAAAATTTCGGCAGACTTTCCTTTGTAAATACTGGCCCCAAAAGGGTACAACATACATAATATATATAAAGGCATCCTTAAGCGGGAGCTAGCTCTTCGTCAATTTACGGTCACAACCACGCAAGCAATATAATATACAACGCCGAAGGGCGATGATCAAAACTCAACAGGAAACTCAAATCATCAAGAAAACCATAATAATACAAGCGCGACTCTAAGGTCGAAATAATAACAACTGGTTTTCTAAGTCTAATAAATATACAAGTCTGGTTGATGGAGTTTCTAGATACAACATATATAAATAAAGTACAATGGTGGTCATGATGCGAGTGAACCTACCTACCAAAGCAATCACCTGAAAAGGGAGCAGTGTGCCAGCAAAGCCGCAACGAAACCTGTACGAAAAACCTGCAAGAAACTGTGGCACAACGGGGGTGAGTTGCCAACTTGTGAATAGAAAATATCACAAAGCAGAAATCGTATGTATGACTCAATCCTAGGTCAATACGACCAATAATATATAACCTCAAAATGATAAATTCTGAAGCATGATAAGGTGGCAAGGGTAAACATCTATACATAAGTGTAATACCATGTGCTCGTGTCAGTGCCTCAGATAGCAACATATCATAAATATGATGTATGAATACAATATAATGAAAACAGAATATATCATGAATGTGAAAACTGTTTTCTTTCCTTAGTGAGATTTCTGTATATATAAATCGAGTTATCATCAGTGAAATCAACATAGAATCAGTGTCAAGCATCGACACAAAACATAAATCCCAATATCTCAGGCTCCGGCAATCCGGACTGGACTGTAACCGCGAACCTCAATATCTAGGGCTCCGGCTATCCGGACTGGCCCATATCATCAAATCTCAAAACCTCAGGCTCCGGCTATCCGGACTGGCCTGTACTCCGATCGGTATCCTTCGGATATCCGTCGAGTCACAATACAATCACCGGTCAGTAGTGCTCCCCTGTCTCAGGCTCAACACCATCATCTGCGACCTTCTCGCCCCGGTGTACCGCACCGGGTCCACCATGCACCCACAGACGGTTCCTCCTCCTTCTCGAATCGGGTGTATGATATCGCTCAAGAGCCGAGAAAACTCATGGTGGACATATCTCAAATCATATCATGAGAAAACCACAACTTTCATTTTAAAATGATAATCAGTTTATAGAATCCGTGCGGTTTCTCCAAATCCAGAAATCTCATGGAAATCCAAATTCCCAAATCTCAAGGGTAAATAAACAATGAATTCTATAATATTGGGCTCCGGCAATCCGGACTGACCCATGACGTCTTTGCAAATGAATATATAAATATGCATGAAAATCACAGTAATAAATGTAATGTCTAAGCTATCATATAAAAGCAAGCTCACTAGTACCATGTCGAAACTATCAGCTAACATTTTATACTAATGAAATAGTATTTTCTAATGTGTACGTGACATGGAAATTACTGATGATGATGTGTGTGAGCCGGCAAGCAGATGTACGTGGAGCATACGCATCATCGGTAATGGCGCTGGTGTCCTGACAGCATGGTTTCATAAACACTACAGTACACAATAAACATGCAATGCGATGATAACAACATGGATAAACGGAAAATGAATAATAAAAGCAGCAGTACCGAATATACAGCCATGAATAGTAAATGCAACAATAATATATGGAACATGAATAATAACGCAACAATAAATAATCTACATTACTATATATGTGTCATACCGTTTTTCCATTTGAATAATACGAATTATGGTGTTTTGAAAATAGGGCTACGGTGTTTTTAAGAAAAGGTATGTCCTTTGAAATATCCGTAGAATCCCTTGGCCTGTCTTTACAATTCTCACGATTCGTTGGTTTTTGAAATAGGTATGACCCGAGTCTAGTCTAACATCTACAAGTAAACCACATGACTAACCTAACAGGCTAATCGAAAGGGTATGGAAATCCACTTAAATCTGAGTCGATCTCTCTCTCTCTATATATATATATATATATGTATATATATATATATATATATATAGAATAGTCGGTGATCTCGCCTCAATAGTATCGCGTACGATACAATATATATATCATATGACATCCTCGAGTCAAGAGTGCAGATCTATCATCAATATAGCTCGTACGGTAAATCCATCGTACGTCATCCCAAATCTGGGTATTGGTCAAATATCACATTTATCTCATTATTTAACTGGCAACCTTATCATCATATATCATGAGTTGGGTACTAATCTACGTCTAGTACATACTGATACCATCAATAATATATATGCGTGTGTCTGAAAACACATCGTCTAAAGATCCGCTATAATAACATGTCGTATCTCATAATACGAACCAGATCACATCACCGATCTTATGGCATCATGCCTAATCACATCGACTCATCTCCAAGTACCATATACTATCCTCATCATCCATGTATATGTATACGTATACATATATACATAGTGCCATACCTATGTGTGTATATATATACATATCCCCATATACGTACAAGAAATAAAATGTATGCGAGTGTGTGCGTGTGCGTGTATGCAAATCATAAATCTAGGGTTTCGCGACTAAGAAGCTAAACTAAGTTACTTCTAGTTACGCTAAACTAACCCATGAACACATAAGCCTATCTATTTATTCATCAATCTCACAATACACATAATTATATATATATATATATATATGTATGTATGTATGTATGTATACGTATTCGTATACTACACTTCGAACTGCGGGGGTGCTATACGCCATCCACCCGACTTCCCCCGTAGATATATATCTACTCACCTGATCTTCGCTTGCCGAAGTCGATGTCGTCATCATCCGAGTCCACGTGGGGGTACCTACATATCATACATAGCATCGTAAACCAAAATCGCACACGAAAACCAAAGCGGCACGCGTATCACACATAGGTTAAAACCTATGATCTATGCATCACGAATAACCAAACAACTATCGACGATTGACGTATAAACGTGAATCGACCGAGATAAAGCATAAATATCAAATTCCAGTTCATTAAAAGCCGCAAAACGAATTCAGAAACTTCGTAAAACACTTTCTGATTTTACCCTAGGTGAAATTAGCAAATTTTGCACATGGTAGGGGTCTAGTTTACTAGAGATAAAGCCATGGACCAAACACTGACCTAACAACCCCTACCCTGGACGCAATCTGCGGCCAGATGGAATAAATCTGCGGCCTGGCAAGGGAATTGGGGTCTAGGGTCTTGGAGTTATCATTTAGGTTGCCTACACAGCTCTCAATATTTGCTAAATAATTTTCAGAGGCTCCGGGTATTTGCAGATCTCCAATTCTCATCACAAATACCATAATTTCCTGATATCGAGGTTTCTAGGTTTGGGGTTTGGGGTTTAGTCTAAGGTTTCAGTCCATGAAACTAACATTAGAGTGGTTATATAGCCTCTACTAATCTCAATTACACAATCACAACTCAAGAATCCCTCAAACCCTAACTTGAAATTTTCAAAGTTCATAAAACCATACAATATCGATTCCAAACTTTAATAGATGTTAAAGGAAATGAAATACTAATATAACGTTGAAGGAAATACCTCATTTGGCAACTCAAGAAAATTCTTGAGTTGCCCCAAGTCTTCAAAATCAAATTTTTCTTGGTCCAAAGTGCTTGTGAGAAGCTTGTGCATGTTTTTAATGAAAGGGGGATGAAATTTTAAGGTGTTTTGGGGTGTTTGAGGAGGGAGGAGGTGGAGGGCAGCCATGGTTGAGGGAGGAGAGGGAAAAATGAAGGAAAAAAAATGAAGAGGAGAATAACCAAAATCAAGATTGAGCCCTCACCCTCTCTCTTCTCTCTCATGCCCATACCTCTTTCTTTAATCCTTTTCCTTTCCTTTTCTTTTTTTTTGTTTTCCTTTATCTATTTTTTTCTTTTCATTTTAAAAGCCATGCATGAACAAAAATAAGGAAAAATCCATGTAGAAAATGTAACACAAGTGTAAAATATAACATGGTGTATGTCATGTGCACAAATCAAGCTTAATGCACGATTAGTGACATTTAATCGCGATTAGCATTAAAATGGAATGTATTTAATCATCAAGATTTATAATTTGCTTAAATCATCTAAAACACCCTCATTTCAGTAATTTCTATAATTTTCCAAATATTTCCCAATTTATCGGTATTTAATTATACCGCATTAATAAAATATTCATAATATTTATAATTTATTTATAAAATTTCCCAAAAATAAAATTTTATTTTTCTGAAATGTTACAGTTATGCACTAGAATCAGCTGCATATCTTTTGAATAAGATTCCTACCTAGACTGTGCCTACCACACTATATCAGATATGGAGCGGGAAGAAACCATATCTTCAGTATCTGAAAATATAGGGATGTCCAGCTTTTGTCAAAAAGAAGCATGCGGACAAGTTCGAGGCACGCTTAGTACTATGTAGGTTTGTGGGATACCCAAAAAACTCCACAGGGTATCTTTTCTATTACGCAGAGAAAAAATGGTATTTTGTTCCTCGTCATGCCCATTTTTTAGAAAATCAATTTTTTGAAAAATGACTAGTGGGAGCGCAATAGAACTGGAAGAAATTCCAGAACCACAAACTATTACTGAAAGTATGGTAGAACCAGAGATTTCAAAAGAACAGGACATCCTTGCGCCAATCCGCAAGACTAGTAGGCAGTCTCATCCGCCCGAGAGATACTACGGTTTTCTCATAGATGGGGATAGAGAGGATTGCATCATTGACAATGATGCGCCAACTAGCTTCCAGCAAGCCATTCGGAGCAGCGACTCGGTGAAATGGCTGGATGCAATGCGGACCGAGATGGAGTCCATGTACACAAACAATGTATGAACTTTGAACATTGCTCCAGAAGGGGTAAAACCTGTAGGCTGCAAATGGATCTTCAGAAAGAAGATTGGTGTAGACGGAAATGTGGAAACCTATAAGGCTAGACTTGTTGTAAAAGGTTTTCGTCAAAGACCTTGTTTGGGCTATGATGAAACCTTTTCTCCAGTGGCTATGCTCAAATCCATTTGGATCCTTCTTTCCATTGCTGCCTTCCAAGATTTTGAGATCCGACAGATAGACGTAGAGATGGCTTTTCTAAATGGTAATTTGGAAGAGTGTGTATATGAATTATCCATAGGGTTTCAATCAGAGTGGGAGCAGCGGGAGAGTGTGTAAGTTGCTTAAGTCCATTTATGGACTAAAGCAGGAATCACGGAATTGGAACATCTATTTTAATGAGACAGTCAAAAGAATTCGACTTTATCGAAAATCCAGATGAACCATGCATTTATAGTAAGATTGTAGCTAGAATTGTGGGATTCCTCGTCGAGTACGTGGATGCCATTCCTATACTACAATCAGTCAAAGGATTCTTATCACAGAGGTTCTCCATGAAAGACCTGGGTGATGCCTCCTACATTCTGGGGATTCATATCTATCGTGATAGATCTAAGAGGATGTTGGGACTTTCGCAGTCCAGGTACATCAACACCATACTGAAAAGATTTAGTATGGAAGATTCCAAGCGCGATAATCTACAGGATTGTCACGGAATCTCCCTCTCCAAAGAGATGTCTCCCAAGACTGATTTGGAAAGGGCTCGCATGACATCTATACCCCACGCTTCTTCGGTAGGCTCTATAATGTATGCGATGTTGTGTACCAGACCAGATGTTGCTTATGCATTCAGGGTGGTAAGCCGGTATCAGTCAAACCCAGGGAAGAAGCACTGGATAGTAGTAAAGAACATTCTCAAGTACCTAAGAAGGACTAAGAAGATGTTTTTTGTTTATGGAGGAAAAGAACTCCAGATCGAGGCCTTTGCTGACTCCAGCTTTCAGAGTGAGAAGGATTACTCCAAGTCCATGCCGGGTTATGTCTTTACCCTCCATGGAAGGGCGGTCTGTTGGAAGAGTTCTAAGTAGGACACCGTTGCAGACTCGATGATGGAAATGGGGTAGTTCGCTGCATGAGACACCGTAAAAGAGTCAGTCTGGATGAGGAAGTTCTTAACTGAACTTCAGGTGGTTCCTTCCATTGTTGGTCCAATACTTTATTATTGTGACAACAACGGCACTATAGCTTTAGGGAAGGAACCCAGGTCCGATCAGAGATCCAGACATATCTTGAGGTGGTACCACCTGATCAGAGAGATCGTTGATCTCCAGGAGATCGAGGTGAGGAGAGTAGATACGGAGAACAACACTGCAGATCCACTCACGGAGTCCATTCCTCAGACATAGTTCGAGAGGCTATTCGAGATCTTAGGTCTGCGATATGCCAGTATATAGCCTTAGTGTAAGTGGGAGATTGTTAGTGTTATATGCCCTAGAGGCCATTATTGTATCATACTGGATTGTATATTACTTAATGGAAGCTTGGAATATACACGGATATAGTAACAGTCTTACTCGAAATGGTAGTATGCTACCTGGTTTATTTCTACCTCAATATGTGCATGTGTTTTTAGCATATCTCTTATACATATTGGTAGAGCCATTAGGATATTTTTCTTGATTACCAGCGTTGTGATGACAATCACACTAGTGGGGGCTGGGTAGTGTATAAGCGCATCCTATACAGGTCCCTAGTCATAGGATTATCGAGACGGGGCATCGATATTCCAAAGCAGACTAGTGTATACGCTTCTCATCCCAGCAGGGGAGATGGTCTGTCCCACAGCCATTAGTACGTCGTGCGGGAGATAGTATACAGGTGCTCATTAGATTATGAGTACACTAGACATGACTCTTCGGGAACTGCTGGTGGGTATCATACCTATTGTCGGGTAGCATTTCCCAGGTGACATGAGTATAGCTTAGTCCGTCGACTTGACACTGCTACTTCGTCTTGAGTGTGTTCCCACTGTACTTTGATTACTACCCTAGCATGACTCAAAGGAGTTGTGCAAAAAAGTAGTAGTTGGGTGCAGTCCCGAAGCACTTGGAGGCAGTGGCGGTTAGATAGGATTCGTCTCTCTCGGTATTGGGGGTTGATATCGCGCTGTGTTCAGAAAGCCATTACACAAAGTCCCTGGCCAGGGCAAGCGAGATTTACTGGTAGGTATTCCAGTAGTTTCTCAGGGTGTTTTGGGTGGCACTCCAACACGACTTATTGCGCTATTAGGGGTCTGATGATTACTGCCCCTAAGCCCGATATGCGATACTCTTAGACGAACAGACCGGACTGTACAGAGATTGTCACATACAGGCTCAGTAGGAGTTCAGATGAGTTTTCTCATCGGCCTTCTCATCGACAGATACCTGGTAGCCGTTACGTGCAGCTAGTACCGCTTGCGGCTAGTGGTTAAACCTACTGCCAGCGTACTGTCGAGTCTTTAGAGTCCTATACAGAGGGTTTCCCTACATCGGGCAAAAGATGTAGAGGCCGTATGGTTTTACGGCAGGGCTTCGATCACGTACGTGTAATTGTGCATATATGATGATCGGGCGGATAATACTAGTGGGATTTGGTTTAAGCCGGATTCTAGAATTATATTAATGGATTATTTTCGTCTCATTGTATTCATATTCTTCGGAATACGAATGCGGGTATGTATATACGGATGGGGGGCATTCTCGTAATTTCTCGGGAAAGCTTGTAGAAGGAGAAAACCTAATTAGGGTTTTGATTTTATTTTTGAGATTAAAACCTAATTTGGGTAGAGATATTTTGGCATATAAAACATGACTCACTCTCATGAAAAAATAGATATTTTCAAGCATGCTAGATATTTGTGAGATACTTATCTATCAAGTATTTGTATGCTTGAATATTCTACACATGATCTATTCTTATTATTCTCAAGATATTCTTCACTTGCTTTTCCTCAGGTTTCATCTTCTTCTTCAAAACCCTACAAGTATTATGAGTTGAGAAACCTAGGGTTCCAAGAGACAAATCAACCCATCTTCTTTCTCTACATCACCTAGGCCTTCTAGTTTAGCAAGCTAGTTGCCCTAGTTACCTCGGATTTGAGATTGGAGCTCGGACTATTGACTCTCGGGTGGATCGTCTTTGACTCGAGGAAGCTACGATCCGTTACAATCCTCGGAGCCTACGATGACGAGGAGGACAACAAATAAGACCTGAAGGACTTGTATCGTGAGGCATAAAATCTTTTACGAGTAGTTAACCTCTTTACAAGCTTAGCGAGTTAGGGTTTAGCAAAGATCCTGGAGTTCAAGTCAGTGTTGCGAGCTTTGAAAATCATTTTTTCAATATTCCGCCACCCCGCGAACCCGTGGGGTGCGCGACATTGACTTACATTTTTTGATATGAAGATGATGTCTGGAACATGTTGGGATTTTACCCGCAAGCGCTTTTGTAGTTTTGAAAGAAAAGGTTTTAGAAATAGTGCGCACGCGAGTTCGGTCTCGTTTTAAAATTTATAAACCGCAAGTGCACGGCGCGCTGTAGCAAGTTGGAAAGTACGGGTCGATCCACAGGGAATTGGTGATTAGAGATTGTTGTTAAAAGTTCAAAGAGAAAGAATTTGGTTTGTCACAAAAATTAGAAAATACGAAAATATAGAACAAGATTAAGAAAACGGTCGTGGCTCCGGTTAGGGTGGACGAATAGTGGCGAAGTCTTCGATGCCCTCTTGATCATGTGTATCCCTCCTTTTGTTAGAATCCGAAATGAAGAATGGTTTATCAAGGCGGTGGCAAATTATAAACCATCAAAACGACGAACTTGCAACGCGAGGAATGAACCAAATCATTATGTTCTCACTTACCGTTTGTATGTCCAAGCATGTCGTATCGAAACACATCGCTAAGCATCATAAGGCATACCACATCAATAACAACAAATGGCAAATAAGAAGTAAAGTGTTTAGGTTTAAATTTTCTAAGTGTTTTGGGTGATGGTATAGGATATTTACTTAATGAAGTATGTCAAATAACAATAAGCAACATACCTTATCTAAATTGCTTAGCAAACCTAACACTAAAACTTAATTCTAATTTTAACATTGCAAAATAAAAGTGTTAAGAGAATAAATTATATTCTAGAGGTTACTTGTAACCATTAATAGCAAAATAACCTATCAACTAACAATCAAATTGCAATCTTAAAATTACAATCAAATATTAACCACAAGAACAATTACAAGAGAATGGAGGAAGGCTTTGCCTTTCATCATCATCATAACGATAACCACAACCAAATGAATTAGTCAAGCATCATAATAAAAAGAAATGAAAAACAATAACAAGGTTAAGAAGCAAGAAGAAATTATAAGCAAGAAAAAGAAAAACAAGTTTTATTAATCAATTGGAGAATTTGAGATACATTGTTAGGTTACTTATTCAACCTCCTTAATGGAGTTCTCAAATGAGAGCTCCAAGAGGGAAGAAGAAGAAGAAAATCATGGCTTGAGCTCTACACAACTCTCCTCTCAAACTAAACTAAAACTTGTAAAAAAACTTGGACAAAAGAATGGCACCCCTCTCTGTTCTGAACTGCTGTATTTATAAGCTTTGAAATGAAATTCCATAGGTGTTTTTCAAAGTAATATGAAGTTACAAGAATACCCCTGAAACACATAGATGTTTGGTGTCAATATGGCCGCGCTTCCGCCGCCATTCTTCATAAAAAGTTGTGGTTCCACGGCCGTCTTTTAGGTTTAGGATACCAAATTTCTTGTGTGTTCTCCTGACATGAAATGATGATTTTTGGATATCTTTATATTCTATAATTCACATCGGATTGCTTACACGAATTTGAAGACAGAAGTGCAAACAAATTCCAATTCACACGTCACATCATAACTTTATCATATGATATACTTGTGCAACTTGCACAAGTCATGATTCACCAAGTCATGGCTGTCCTAATTGTGTGCCCACTTGCACATCACATCAACACTTTACTTATCATGAGCCATGCCCACTTGTGTATCATGACATGCTTATTTGTGTGCCAACTTGTAATGTTATGAGTTCACACATGTACCTGTTGGACCAAAAGAGTGAATTATTTGTACACACTTCATATGTTGCAAACTTTATTTGATTTGACCTGTATTCTGTCCCATTTGCAGTTACGGCTGAAAACCATCGTTTCTATGCAGGTTGTGTACCGTCTCCAGTGTTTTTGCCTGTGTACCCGTGTTTTGTACTAATGACCAGACACATATTAGATAGCACTATTTATTAAAAAATGATAGGAAATGAGCGGTATTAAAATGTAATAAATCGTGTTGAACAAATACCCCCAAACCTAACTTTTGCTCGTCCCAAGCAAAACAAAATCCTAACCTTACTTTTGAAGGGAACACGATTGTATTGAACCCGTGCAACAAGCCGTTAAAACTCTAGGTGTCCCTAGTAGGAAGAGTTTTGTCTCCTGAGGGTTTTCAACAAATTACACCCACAAAATCCCGTCAAGTTAGTTTCGTGAGGAAACTGTTAATTCTAATCTTTAAGATTTAAGTATCAAAACTAGAAGTTTTATTATCCTGGTCAGAAACGTCCAACCACTATTTTTCACTCCTCACATCTCATTTAATATAAGTTCATATATATTTATGTGATTGTGCGAATAATGTCGTCAAGTTTTAAGAATTTCGATTGGGGTCTTTATGTCACAAATACAGACTAGGAAAGACTTCTAAAAAATCATACGAGTTTGAAAAGACTTAAGATTTTCTCAAGTTTCGTTCTCTAGTTAAGTTTTCAAGTCAGAATATCAATCATTTTTAACAGAGAATTAAGTCTTATTCTTCACTTCTACCTTTCACCTGTCTTTGTTCATACACACCTTTCGTGATCGTGCAACAATCTTATATAGTCTTGTAAATGAAACTTTCATATCTCCGCTAAAAACCGTTATAATAGAAAGCTTGTCCCAGCCAAGAATATTCTCTCACAAAGAACTGTGAGGACTTTTAACTCGGAGAGAACACTTGCTTAGCTTGTTTTATTTGACGATTGGAGACTTAGCAAGGTTTGGGTCAACGGCTTCCAAACTAGATGGTTTTAGGGCATTAAGTGTGGAGACACCCCTAAAACTTAATTGCCTAATCACTAAGGCCACAAAACAAAAGAATTATTTTGTTGCATTTAAAATATTCTGAAAGCAGTGCGAATGGAGATATTTCCAGCTTTTCTTTTAATCCTAAAGACGTGTTCATATGGATAAGGTATGCAATCGCTCCAACAAAGATCCAGATAGTTTATTTTTCAGATTTAAGATTTCATTAATACTTTCAATAATATCTCTCATATCCACTTCACTTTATGAACTTATTCTTGATGTTACCAAGGCCACAAAACAAAAGACTTATTTTGTTGCATTTAAAATATTCTGAAAGCAGTGCGAACGGAGATATTTCCAGCTTTTCTTTTTAATCTTAAAGATGTGTTCGTGTGGATAAGATGTGCAATCACTCCAACAAAGATCCAGATAGGTTATTTTTCAGATTTAAGCTTCCATTAAAACTTTCAATAATATCCCTCATATCCACTTCACTTTATGAACTTATTCTTGATATTACTTAATTCAGAACAAACCTGTCTGATCCTAAAGATGTTTATAAATTTTCAAAAAGTTTTAAAGACATTTTAGGATTTTCATCTAATTTTCAAAAACTCTCGACACGTGTAAAGTAATATAAAAGAAGTATATTAGCTACGGTTAAACTCAAAAGAGGGTTATCTTTCGGGATTTCAATTTCTCGAAAAGGATATGGTTGTTTCTATCTTATCAATCAAACCATCAAACTTTGAGTCTAAGTTTCCCCGCTAGCTATCTTGACGACAAAGTTTTGATGTTTTGAATTTTTTTCTTCAATTTTTATGGTTTTTTAAATAAGTATGCAATGCAGAATTTACACATGATGCAGCAAAGAGTAAACAGAGTGTCCACCCCTAAACTTGAGTTTTACGATGTCTTTATCGTTGCCTCCGTCTCTATTTGCTAGATTTAGACACCAGGATGAGTTTTTATTCACAAAAAAAGAAATCTAAGAGCTAATTACAGTATTTATAATTTAAGAGATTGTGTTAGTCTAGAAATTAGTACCAACCATTCAAATTTTTTGTCGATATAAGACCAGGGCTGGAAAAAGAAAAAGTATAAGAAAAAAAAAGAAAATGTATATGTTAGTGGTATGGTTAAAAGTTAGTAATGGGCATGGGTGTGGGAAAGTAGGGATCAAAAGACGCTGAAGATGAAGAAAAAGTTTTGAAGGCGTCAAAGAATTGTTGCCCGAATGAATTATGTGTTGAGTTTCGAGGTCAAGCTTGTTTAAAAAATGGAGTTCATTCTCAAAAAGTTTAGTAAAAGAATGGTCCATAGGATGTTCCCAAAGTGATCGTGAATCAAAATCACAAAGAATATCAAGTTCATCCGCAAATATCTTCTCAAAACTCGGCAAGAAAGAATATTTTTCAAGGTTGTTTTCCTCTCTATAATTTTGCACAATCCTACTCTTATCGTTATAGCTCACATCTCCCAATACAAGTTCTCCATCATCATATATGTGTATGCCCATGTCATCTAAAAATGCAGGTTCCCACTCTAAAGTTTCATCAAAAACTTCTTTAATTGGTAAAACTATAGTCGTGGGTTCCATATCCTTGATTTTCCCTAACAAGATGTCCCAACCATACCTGTCAAAATCACAAGTTTCCTCCTCTAAAATTTATTCGATATAATCATTCGGCGCTAGAATCTCATCTTCAAGTAATATATTAGTTAAACTATTCTCAATATCACACGTGATAGGAAGCCTATTTGGTACCTGAAGGCTAGTATTGGACTGACTCGGAGGGTCCTGATGACACTCAGTCAACTCAATTATATCATCGTCATCTATGAAATCATCAAAATTTGTTTGATCTTTTGTATTACTAAACTGACTTCCTAGATGACAGATATTGACATTATTGGGTTCAAATTGTCTATGTTCACTCCCCAGAATCTTCACAGCTAAATATATCACTTGTTCATCGATTTTAGCCAAAGATTGAGATTGAGTGTGAAACAATTGATCAGATTGTTGTATGAACGTGGCCAGCATCGAAGCTGTTTGATTCTCGAATGCAATCATCACTTTAATATCTTTCTCTAAAGCGGTCAACCTAGCATCCATCTCACTATCATACCCTATTTGTGTGTCAACTATTTCAGAAAGTGAGGGTTGTTATGGTAGTGATGCTAAAGTAGTCATTCTGTCAACCTCTTTCTCTAAGTTTTCAATTATTTGATCTATATTTGAAGTGGGATTGGATTCAGGAGTGTCAGGTGGGTGACCGATGTCAAAATTCCGGTACAGTCTTACACCTCTTAGGAAAGGAAAGTTTTGAAGAATGTGGGAAGAATCTTGGTAATTTCAACAAAAGAATTGGGTATGTGTATTAACAAAAGAATAATGATCGTGAAAAATGGAATTGAATTGTATATCACCCATATCAACAAGCACTCACAAAATCACAAAAACAAAGAATATCACACCCCCAACAGTCTATGTTATGCTAAGTCAACTAGATCTTCTGAAGAACCTGATTTTCGAAGTAAAATTGTGTCGAGAAACATGGTCAAGATATACGGATCATGAAGCCAGGTAAGTACAGAGATAAGGGGTGGTTTTCCAATGCTTTCGCGAAGTTCCTTAATTAGAATAATCCTTTCTCTTTTGGCGGTTGCACTGTGAACACTTGCCTAGACTCCTCATGAACAATATAGTTTTAAGCGGTGTTCTAAACACAATTAACTTGCCATATTAACCGTGAATCCTTAAAGTCAGAGTTGTAATTGATTTTAAAATTACCGTGGGTTTGCAAGAATGCAGTTTTGTGATTTGTGGGCCACGAAAAAAGGTGATAAAATCTTTACTGTATCTTATTTAGTTCTCGTGCCCTAATATCCGTATTAAGATGCAAATACGCAATCAATAAAAGAATTTAAGAAATTAAAAAATCAAGCACATCTTTTTCGTTTTAGGCTTAACTGCTGCAACAAATACGGGTTAGTTCTCTGTTCTTATTGGCGGCAAATTTTGCGAAAAATCCTGTAGAAGATAGAATAGTGGAATGCGCTGGATTTGGGAGAAAGTGTTAGAAAAATATGTGCCGATATGATTTGGGTTAAGAAACCCTCGTTGTGTCTATCCACGAGTACTTGAATGTTCACTTGCGTGGGTCAAACTATTCGGATCTTTGGCACTGTACTTTGCCATATTGAAGATGAACCTTGCTCCGTACGATCGCTGCTCGTAATTCCGTTAAAATCTGAAAATGTTGGAAAATACGATATTTAGTGCAAAAAGCGATATATATGGCCAATTTGCTGCATACACATAATTAAGAAATTTAGCAGATACAAATGGATCACAAATAGGAAAAAGAAGCAAACACAAAAAAAAATTGGGGAAAATTGAGCAAGTAGGGCCGCAATTTGCGGCCCAAACGAATAAACCGGCGACCAACATTTTGAGTTGGTGTTCCAACTTTTTACTGTGTGCTTCCTATCCTCTTAGTGTCCTAATTTTATATGCAAAATCTTATAATTATTCTCAGAGTGATAGCAGATAAAAAAGGCAGAAAACAAAAGTTAGAAAAGTTAGTTTTGTTTTTAAAATTTCTGTAGTTAAAGTTAATTTGTTAGCATGTATATACAATTGAACCAGAAATAACAACCCCTAATGACTACTGCATTCCCCAGTAACGGCGCCAAAAATTTGTTGGGATTTTACCCGCGCGTGCTTTTGTAGTTTTGAAAGAAAGGGTTTTAGAAATAGTGCGTACGCAAGCTCGATCTCGTTTTAAAATTTATAAACTGCAAGTGCACGGCGCGTTATAGCAAGCCGACAAGTACGGGTCGATCCAAAGGGAATTGATGATTATAGATTGTTGTTAAAGGCTCAAAGAGAAAGAATTTGGTTTGTCACAAAAATTATAAAATACGAAAATATATAACAAGGTTAAGAAAACGGCCGTGGCTCTGGTTCGGGTGGACGAATAGTGGCGAAGTCTTCGACGCCCTCTTGATCATGTGTGTTCCTCATTTTGTTAGAATCCGAAATGAAGAATGGTTTATCAAGGCGGTGGGAAAGTATAAATCATCAAAACGACGAACTTGCAACGCGAGAAATGAACCGAATCGTTACGTTCTCACTTACCGTTTGTATGTCTAAGCATGTCGTATCGAAACACATCGCTAAGGATCATAAGGCATACCACATTAATAACAACAAATGGAAAATAAGAAGTAAAGTGTTTAGCTTTAAATTTGCTAAGTGTTTTGGGTGATAGTATATGATATTTACTTAATAATGTGTGTCAAACAACAATAAGCAACATACACTATCTAAATTGCTTAGCAAACCTAATACTAAAACTTAATTCTAATTTTAATATTGCAAAATGAATGCGTTGAGAGGATAGGTTATATGTTAAAGGTTACTTGTTACCATTGAAAGCAAAATAACCTATCAACCAACAATCAAATTGCAATATTAAAATTACAATCAAATATTAAGCATAAGAACAATTATAAGAGAATGGAGGAAGATTTTTCCTTTCATCACCACCCTAACCATAACCCCAACCAAATGAATTACTCAAGCATCATAATAAAAAGATATGAAAAACAACAACAAGGTTAAGAAGCAAGAAGCAATTAAAAGCAAGAAAAAGAAAAACAAGTTTTATTAATCAATTGGAGAAGTTGAGATACATTGTTAGGTTACTTGTTCAACCTTCTTAATGGAGCTCTCAAATGAGAGCTCCAAGAGGGAAGAAGAAGAAAGCCATGGCTTGAGCTCCACACAACTCTCCTCTCAAACTAAACTAACATTTGTACAAAAACATGGACAAAAGAATGGTACCCCTCTCTGTTCTGAACTGCTGTATTTATAAGCTTTGAAATGAAAGTTCAGAGGTGTTTTCCAAAGTAATATGAAGTTACAAGAATACCCCTGAAACACGGAGATGTTTGGCACCAATATGGTCGCGCTTCCGCCGCCATTCTTCACAAAAAGTCGCGGTTCCACAGCCGTCTGTTTCCCCCAATCAGAGCAAAGCTCTGTTTGAATTTCAAAATTCAAAATTCGAAGCAACGCTTCAGATTGTTTGCGCTGCGCGCAACGCGCCACGTGTCAAGAGTTGATACATCAGCGCAGCGCCCGAGGCAGCGCGCCCAATCTGAGCAAAGCTCTATTTAAAACAAAATTAAAGGAAGCAACGCTTCCGTTGCGCAAGCACTGCGCTGCACGACACTTGTCAGCGCAGGTGCGCTGCGCTGTGCGCTGCGCGACACGTGTCAGTGCACGTGCGCAAGCGCAGTTGCGCTGCGCTCTGCGCTGCCCGACACGTGTCATGCGCTGGGGCATTTGCGCTAAACAGAATCAAGATTCTAAACAAATCTTTCTGTTCTTGTTAAAACAAGAAGATATTCTTCTGTAAAACAGAAGCCCTTGGATCAAAGATCCAACGGTGGGGGAAATTCCCCAAATCACTCAGAGAAAGACCTCTTTAACAAATTTAACTAATTTATGGGCATTATAAAAAGGACCCTAGACCTCAATTCAAAAGGGAGGAACATTTTGGTAAAAAAAAAATCAAGAACTTCAAACAGCGAAAACTCTGAAGGAATTTCAAGAAGAAAAAAGGTAAAAAAAAACCCTTTAAGATAGAAGGATTTCTTCTAATAAATCATTGATCTAAGAATAAGATCAATGATCTTCAATAAAAAACAAATAAAAATAGTGCTTTACACTTTTTATGAATCTCTGGTTCCCTGAAAGAAGAGAAACTTGTTTTCTTTGATCTAAATTAGATCAAGAAAACAAATAGTGCTTTGCACTTCTTTTATGAACCTTTGGTTCTGGAATCTAAAAGATTCTCAAATAATAAAACAGTGCCCTGCACTTGCAAAATCTACACGGTTGCGCTCTCGGGTCGGCGCAAGCCACCAGAGAGCGCCACGCGTTAGCCCCATGATGATCTGCGCTATGCGCTTCTAAAACAGAGCACTGCTCTCATGAATTGGCGCAACTCACCAGAGCGTGCCACGTGTCTGCAGCGCGCTGGCGCAGCGCTTGCGCTCTCCCGAGCGTGACACGTGTCACCTCCATATGGAATTGTGCCTTGCGCTCCTCAATCAGCGCAAAGCGCCTGACAAGCCATGTGGCACTCTGTCAGATTAATTAATGCAATGCATCATCAAGGACAGAGCCCAATAAAGAAAGGTCTATCGGACCAAACAAAGTGCTATGCACTATTAAGAGGGATAAAGCCCAAATAAAAGTCTATCAGACCAAAATAAAATGCTCTGGGACTAAAAGGCCAGAGAAAATGCTATGCAGGGGCAGAGCCCCAGTAAAGGCCTAACAAGCCAAATGCAAATAAAACGTTGAATACTCTCAACTGGACTTAGCCCAATCGTGGCCGTAAGTCCTCAAATTAAATTGACTGAGCACAATTGCTCTTTTAAATCAATTTACACTTGGTCCAAGGGTACATCTCTGAACCCCTCTGACACATGTCGTTGTAATCCTTCAACGTCGTCAGAGAGGTGACGGGTCCCGATGGCCACATATTAAATGGACCACCATGTCCCTAAACTGGTATTGGACCACCATGTCCCTAAACTGGCAATGGACCCCCACGTCCCTAAACTGAAACATGGACCACTATGTCCCTAAACTGGAACATGGACCATCACGTCCCTAAACTGGAGCAATAGAGCCTCCAAATACTCTTTTGCCGGATCTAAATGATCCCGTTTAAGTTGATATTAGTCTCAAACACGGCTAAAGTATCCTTAAACATTCAAATGGACTATAAAACTCTAAATCAACTTTGGTTCAAGGGTACATCTCTGAACTCCTCTGACACCTGTCGTTGTAATCCTTCAACGACGTCAGAGAGGTGACGAGTCCCGACGGCCATATATTAAATGGATCACCACGTTAAGTTGATCTTAGTCTCAAACAGGACTAACGTATCCTTAACGAACGTTTAAGTTGATCTTAGCTTCAACACGGCTAACATATCTTTAAACTAAAACACCAAACCCAAATCTAAGTAAATACGGATTTGGACTAATCCACGTCTTACGGGCGACGACATAAATTAGTCTCCGTATACAATCCACGGGCAACCACAAACAAAACAAACACACACGACCTGAAGTGAAATTCTGGAGAAGGAGAAAGTTGTTACCGCTATGCGGTAGCGTAATTAACTGCATGGGCTTGCGCCTGCAGGGAAGAGCGTCCCCACAATCAAAAACCCTTCAAATGAGGGGGAATCTGATGAAGTTTGCTACATCGGCCGCATCCGTCTAAACCTCCGATACACGGTGCCATAAATCAACTTGGCATCTTCGGAGAGGTAGACGGATAAAACCAAATAGTATCTGCCCCGAATCTCAGGCAAGACGTCCTCACGTCTCGGCCGCCGTTCGGAGGGGAACAGATTCTGGCACGCCCGGTGGGACCTTTTCCTCTTTCCACTCCACACTTCGTTTGTCGTCCTCGCGAACCAATCGTGGTTTGTTAAATGGTTGCCTTTGGATTTCAAGTTACTAATATTTGGTCTTTGCGTGGCGCAGAACTCAAGCATCAATGGCCTCTAACTGCACCAACTGCTCGAAGTGCCACTGCAACGGACGCTCTACCTCACCTAGAGGTGTAGCATATGGGCCCCAAGCGGCCTCCTTCCTCACTCTGCCGGTAGAACAGGTGACCCTGGCCAGCACCGGTTTGTTTTTCGGGACCATGATCCCGCCTTCAAGCTCCTCTATGCCAATACCTGCACCGGAAGTGAACAAGAAGTCGGTCTTCGACCGGCTCACTGCTACGACGACCCTTATCAACGGGCCGTCCATTACCAAGCCAACAGCCTCTGTCTTTGCGAGGCTGAATCAAAACTTTGAAGGGCCCGTCAAGAAGCCCGTGAACTCTAAAATGGCTGTCCCAAGGAAGGCAATGACTGCTGCTCCAGAAGTCGTCAAGGCGGCTTCCCCTGTCAAAGAATCAGTCTTTTCAAGACTGATGATTCCTTCTCCTGCCCTTGCTCGAGGATCCGTCTTCGACAGGTTAAATATCACTCCTCAAAAGACAACCTCAGTCTTTAAGAGGTTAACACCGGCGGCGCCTTATTCAGACAGGGGGCAAAAAGAAGCTCTCTCTATCTCCGAGCCAGTCCTAACGGCTCGTCTTGCTCGATGTCGCCATTGGCGACGAGTGAGGAAGGCAGGGGGCAACTCCCCCTCAGGGCTAACTCCACCGGCTCCTGTGGCGGAAGTCAACGCTGCTGTTCCAACTGGGAACAGCTTTGAACTACTGAGGAGGGTACGTAAGAACTCTCCAACCTCTACACTGAAAAGATCTCCTCCACCTGCGGAGAGAGTTCCGGAAACAAAACAGGAACAGCCCCCTCAACGGCTGTCCTCAAAAATTTATAAAGTTTGGCGGAGAGTTCAAGACTCCGTAATTGACCCAGATCGCTCTCGTCAACAGAAAAAGGCGAAAGTGGAAAAATAAAGGGACCGTCCGATCAGACAGGAAAGGATGACAGTCGCTAGGGTGCCCGCTACAACGGCTCCTTCAACTTCAACGGCCCACAAAAGAAGAAGGCCGGAGAAAACCCCCGCGCCGGCGACAAATATCAGAGATGGTGAACCCAAACGCCCTAAGTCTGGGAGCATGGTAGTTCATACCGTCTACGTGGCGTCTGGTAAAGAGGACAGCCGCATATCAACAGGTCATAGACCGCACACATGGTTAGTGACCAAAGCTCAGGAGCAACAGCAAAAGCTCCACGAAATGATGACCGCGATGGCCGCACTCACTGGGCTAAAAGAAAATCCTGAAACGTCCTCGGATGAACGCCAGGAGGAAGAAACCGACGCCGAATTCCTTCGTCGAATATTGGAGAAGAAGGACAAAGAGGCTGCTGAACAAGCAGCCAACATACAGCGTATGGGCCTCCTCTTCTAAGACATGATAGGGATGATGATACAACAAGATCCCCCGGCCGAAGAGCCCCCAATCGTCCTTGGAGATGATAGGAGAGAGACATCAAATCCTCCGCCAGCTCTGTCGACGGCTAAGGAGGATACAATCTTCAAAGATGATTTTGACGAATACATAGCCCAGCAAATATGGGTTCATCATACGACCGAAGCAGCCGGCCAGGTCGTAAAAACGGGGCGACCGTATCCGGGCTGGTACGACCAGATCAAATACCCGCCGGGTTACACGATACCAAAATTCCATGTGTATAAGGGGACTGGAAATCCCCACCAGCATGTTGCCCAGTTCAGGGCGCTTTGCGGCAACACTGGTGGTGATGATAAATTGTTGCTCCGTCAGTTCGTTGGTAGCTTATCAGATACATCGTTCGAGTGGTATTCCGAGCTCCCGAACGACTCTATCAAGACCTTTGCTGAAATGGAACTGCTGTTTACCCAACGTTTTGCGAGTGCCAGCGAGCGTACTCCGATAACGGCATTGATTAATGCCAGGGTGAAGCCGGGCGAGACATGGGTCCAATATGCTATACGGTGGCGTAATTTATGGTTAAAATGCGAGCAGCGCATAGAAGAAGCTCCTGCAGTGGGAATGTTTGTGGGAATCCTCGATCCGCAAGCAACCATCTCGCAATTTATGATGTTCTTCAAGCCGACCACCTTCCAGGCACTAATCGACAAGCTGGCGCAAATGGATCAAATGGGCCATAAATCTCCTCTTCCAAAGCCAGACTCCGGAAATGAGAAGGGAAAGGGGAAAGCGATCGTTGTCGCTAATGCTCAGCAACAGCCGAACAACCCGAAGCCGGTCGTTCGTCAAAATAATATGCGGCCGTACGTAGCCCTTGAGGATAGGATGGGACGTCCTTACTCGTTTCCCCGAGATAAAACAAGAAGGTTATTCGAGCTGGCGTTGCGCAATCGACTCATAAATTTGCCGGATCCAAAACGTCAGTCGCAACCAAATGATGTCAATGAGCCCAACTACTGTCCTTATCATCGAGTACTGGGTCATCCGATCGAGGATTGCTACGTCTTCAAAAATTGGCTTGAAGACCAGTACCGACAGGGCAAGTTTGCATTGTCCGACAAATGGAAGGTGAATCCACCGCAGCCCCACACCTCTAAGGGAATGAATATGCCGGGGGCAACATGCTCTGTCGTTGAGGAAGCTCCTTGGGAGGTTGTAGTATCAGCCAAGACAAAGAGAATGCTAAATGATCTTCAAACATGCCCAGCGATTAGGTGGAAGAACCCGTTAGAACTGCAGGTCATTGAAGGGATGTTGAAGCTACGTCCAACTTCGAAGACCGATGGTGGTGGCTCAGATATTCACAACCGGCCGTCGAAATCTTCAAAGAAGAAGAAAAAGAAGTCAAAGAAGCCCGTGAAGCCTGGCGACAAGCGCACGGACTTGCAAAAACAAATTGATGCGCTGGAGGAATACAACCAGAAGGCACGGACTCCCATCACATTCCAAGAATTCCTCAATCATGTCTTTCAAGAGGAAGATGAGGGAGAAAGTTCATCTGATGAATCTGGAGAATGCGTGGCGAGCTGTCATGTGATGTCCCATTCGTTCATGGGCGACGAAGAGACTCCTTGCACTGGAAAGCTGGGGGCATACCCTGAATCAAAAATTTTGGGGCCATCAGATGAGGTAATTGACGCATTCCTCAACGAAGCTCGATTGAAAAGTAAAGCTAATCAAGAACGCGAGACAGCTATATTTGAAAGGGCTAAATGCCAGCGACTTGATGAAAGAGCTGAGACGAACTCGCTGGAGCAAAACACCTCAACTACCGACAAAAGCCAATTCAAAATGAGGAAAAAGTTCGCTAAAGCCGTGTCAATGGGTATGAAGCTACCATCCTCTGAGGGAAGTGTTACTGGTGAAGCGAAAATGCACCCCTCCTACTGCTTATATCATCGGATGATTTCGCACCCCACTGAAGAGTGCAAAGCTTTCGATAGATGGTGGAAAGGATATGTTGCTCATCGACAACATGTTAAGCGGGAAAAGCGCAAGACTCGTCGGGAGCAAAGAAATACGACCGAAGGGCTTAAAAGAACTACCGGCGATTGTCGCATGGTTAACACCAGCGGGTCACAAGTGCCTACATTCGGGAGTGATTCTGATGAAGAGCTAGAACTTGCCCCTCTCTTCAAAGAGTCTACTTCGGGAAAAGAAGAGGAACCGAAGGTTTGCGAAAATATCCAGCTGCGCAATCAGATGCTACCTGAAAAGAATCTTGGACCTTCAAACAAGAAAGATAAAGGGAAAGAGAAGGTCTCTGAGGATATTACTCTAGATGACCAAGCTGCGGAGGAGCTAACTGCCAAGAACCCGCCGAAGAGAAATAAGGTGGATTACAACGTTTTAGCGCATCTGAGGAAACTACCCTCACAGCTCAGCATTCTTGATGCCCTGTTACTATCAAAAGAGGCGAGAGACTCGTTGATTAAAGCACTACAAGATCCTGAGCAGTTCCAAGCCTTCCTGACCGAAGAAAAGATGAAGGATGAATTGGAAGAGGTGCACACAGCCGATGTTGCTTTTGGCGATGAAGACCTTCTCCTCGGGACGTGCGAACACAATCGTCCCCTTTATGTCTCAGGATACTGCCATGACATAAAGATAAGTAAAATCTTGGTCGATAACGGATCTTCTGTTAATCTACTCAATGTGCGGGTGTTAAAAGAAATTTGCATGAGTGTCCAACACCTCGCCCGAGACAAGATCACCATCTCCGGATTCGATTCCCAATCATCAAAAACTCTTGGATCTGTGATATTGACGCTGCGCTTCGGGTTGCTCGTCACAGACATTAAATTCCATGTCATAGATGCCAAGACATGCTACAATGCTCTGCTCGGCCGACCATGGTTACACGAGTACAATATCATCCCTTCTACACAACATCAGTGTATGAAGTATTCTAAGGATGGTCTCGAGTATACCGTGGCGGGAGAACTGAACCCGTTCTCTGTAAACGAGGTCCGCAAATATGAAGATGCCAAATACTTCTTAACGGATTTCGAAGACACAGAGAGGTGTCACAAGCCGAAGAATAAAGCTAATGCCACCATCCCTGTCTTCGGCAGTGATACCGAGGAAGAGGAGGAGATAGTTTATTCGGGTCTACCCCAAGACACCAAGCCGAGACCATCCGCTCCTACGTTGATCTTTGGTAGTGATTCGGAGGATGAGGTCCATGCTGTATTCTCTGCTCGGCCTTCAATACGAACGTTCACTGATGAAGAACAAAGTCTATAAGTCGCCATGGTGCCGTTTAAACACCGTAAAGAATTGGATGCACTTGATATCTACAATGTAGAGGAGTTGCGAACGTTCTATATCCCTCCCAGGAGAGAAAGTGAAAAAGCAATTCTATTCTACCGCTCTGAAGAAACCAAAGTGGAGAAAGAAATCTGGCATGGCGCGGATCCTACGCTTGACAGACTTCAACCCATCCGTCTCCCCAGATATTATACAGAAGGCTTGAAAAGGTTGCTGAAACGCCAAGGGATATCCTTCAAGCAGACCATTCGAAAAGCTAAGTTCTATGACAAGGTCTGGAACGTTCCCGAGACTCAACACAAACTGCCTAATGGGAGAATGGAGACGAAAGGGCTTGGATACATCCGGTCAAAGAAACGAGAGCTACTAAACGGTTGCTACGTCGTGTATGACTTTGATGAAGAAGCAGATGCTCAACGGGAGGACGTTAATCCTTAACCGGTAAAAGTTCCTGATGCAAAAGTGCCCAATCCGTCGTTCGAAGAACAAATGGACAGACTTATAAGGGAAGCTGGTCGAAAAGTCCGAGATGATCACAATCGTGAAATGACAATCTACGAGAAAGCCAAAACGCAATGCCTCCTTCAACAGGCCGTCAAAGATGAAAGTGCCGCCCCCTGTCAACCTGTTATAAAGAAGGCCCGACGCAGAGGCAAAAACAGGTCGAAACGCGAAAAAGGCGCTCAACAGCAACGAAGCGGGGCTAAAAGACCACGCAAGCGGGAACCAAGCGGTTCCGATTTATCCCTCATGAGAAAAATGGGTCGAGCATACTCTTTTCCTCGGGACAAGACGAAGAAAATACTCGACCTCGCTTTAAAACATCAGATGCTTACGCTGCCGGAGTCTAAACACCCCGAACAAGCAGGCAAAGTCTCTCACCCGGACTATTGCTCTTATCACCGAGTGACAGGGCACCCTCTAGAGGACTGCTTCACCTTCAAGAATTGGGTTGAAGATCAGTATCATCTTGGCAAGTTCGCTCTGTCTGACAAGTGGAGGGTAGCGCCGCCACAGAAGCATGAACCCAAGGCCACGAAAGAAGAACCAGTTCCACATTGGGATTGGAAGCGGATTCGCACTTGTCACATGATAACAATATTAAAAGAAGAGCCCGAGAACATGGACAGCCTTCCCTGGTGCTTCGAAAACAGCGATGATGAGGTGATCTCAGAATTTCCGCTAGCTCCAAAAGAACTAGAGGATGGAATACATACCACTGCAGATATTCTTAAGAAAATTGAGTTGGGGACGGCAAGTGACCCACGGCCGACATTTGTCAGTGAGATATTATCTGAAGAAAGGGTGGCTGCGTTAAAAGACGTCCTTGTACAGCACAAAGATTGCTTCGCGTGGAACTATTCCGAGATGCCAGGACTAGATCCAGAAGTTGCCGTGCACAAATTGGCGATATCTCCGGACGTCAAGCCGGTCAAACAGGCACCAAGAAGAATGCGGCTCGAGCTTGAGATGAGTATCAATGCCGAGGTCAAGAAGCTGATCGACTCTGACTTCATCCAGGAAGTTCAATACCCTGAATGGATCGCTAACATCGTCCCGGTGATGAAGAAAAATGGGACGGTGCGCATATGCGTGGATTTTCGGGATCTCAATAAAGCCTGCCCGAAGGATGATTTCCCGGTGCCAGTCACCGAACTGATGATAGACAATACGTCCACTCATGAGGTTTTCTCCTTCATGGATGGCTCATCAGGGTATAATCAGATAAAGATGCATCCCGAAGACCAGAAGCACACCGCCTTTAGGACCCCTCTAGGGATATTTTGTTACAAGGTTATGCCCTTCGGTTTAAAGAACGCTGGTGCTACTTATCAGAGGGCTATGACGAAGATCTTCGATGACCTTATACATGAAATCGTCGAGTGCTATATCGACGATCTCGTGGTTAAGAGCAAATCGTATGAGGAACATCTCGAGCATTTAAAGACTGTATTTCGACGCCTTCGACAATACAACTTGAAGATGAACCCCCTTAAGTGTGCATTCGGAGTTTCTTAGGGCAAATTCCTGGGATTCATCGTCCGACACCGAGGTATCGAGATAGATCCGTCCAAGATCAAGGCGATCATGGAAATGCCTCGGCCAAGAACTCTCAAACAGTTGCGGTCTCTCCAAGGAAAGCTCGCATATATTCGGCGATTTATAGCCAACCTCTCTGGAAAGTGTCGTCCCTACAGCCATCTTATGAAGAAGGGAACCCCGTTCGTTTGGGACCAAAATGCCAAAGCGCGCTAGACGAGATCAAACAATACCTGCAGAACCCGCCAGTGTTGGCTGCTCCGGTTAAGGGAAAGCCTCTCATTCTTTATACAACCGCCCTCGAAGGTTCTTTAGGCGCATTATGGGCACAAGAGAACGATCAAGGGAAAGAAAGAGCACTATACTACTTAAGTCGAGTTCTACTGGGGGCAGAAAGCAACTATTCCCCTATTGAAAAACACTGCCGGGCGTTGATCTTCGTGATAACAAAGCTCCGGCACTATGCATTGGCACATGAAGTCCGCCTCATTTCGAAGGTGGACCCTCTTAAATATTTAATGTCAAAGGCCATATTGACGGGACGGCTCGCTAAATGGGCCCTACTCTTGATGGAATTCTCGATAACGTATTAACCCCTCAAGGCAGTGAAAGGCCAGGCCATCGTCGACTTCCTCGCTGAGCATCCGATACCCGCTGATTCTCTTTTGAATTGCGATCTTCCAGACGAACATGTGTTTGATGCGATCGACGGTGGTGATACTCGATGGGAGCTTTATTTCGATGGAGCATCTTCCATGAAGAAGTGCAAACAAAGTACCCCTATAATCAAATCGGTGGTAGGACTTATCTTTGTAACTCCACAAGGAGGGATAATGCGCTTCGCTTTTTCCATAACAGAGCCGAGGACAAATAACGAAGCCGAATACGAAGCTTTGATAGCAGGCCTCGAGATCGCCATTGACATGGGAATTGAAAACCTCCTCATATACGGAGATTCTCAACTAGTCATTAGTCAAGTAAACGGCGACTACCAAACGTGCAAACCGGAGTTGGTGAAGTACGTTGAAAAGGTGCAACAACTATTGACCCAAATTCCCTCCTATACTCTGGAAAGCATACCGTGCGCGGAAAACAGCAAAGCAGACGCGTTAGCCAAACTTGCTAAAGAACTGGCTGACGAGAACCTCGATGACGTTAGAATCGTGGTGCAAAGCCGTCGGGTGCTTACCCCAGCAGAAATATCTACAGACTCATCCGAAGAGAAGGGAGCGACTGAACAGACGACCTTGCAAATAGAAGACCGGGAAAAGGCTGAGGATTGGAGGGAAGTCTTCATAGACTACTTTAAGTACCACTGAATGCCTGAAGAAGCGTCCACAAGACATCAGCTCATGAAACGATCTCTGTCTTTCGCCTTCGTCAATGATACTCTATACAAGAGGTCATTCGATTCTCTGTGGCTGAGATGCTTAGGACCTGACGAAGCAGAAAGAGTCGTTCAGGAAGTTCATGACGGAATCTGTGGTTCTCACCAAGCAGGCCCAAAGATGAAGTTGAAGATTAAACGAATGGGTTACTACTGGCCCACGATGATTCAAGATTGCCTCGAATATGCGAAGAAATGCCACTCATGTCAAATCCATGGGGACTTCATCCACCAACATCCAAATCCATTACATCCAACGGTGGCTAGCTGGCCGTTCGAGATGTGGGGAACTGACATAGTCGGCCCCATCGAACCAGCATCGTCTAGAGGACATCGTTTTATCCTGGCGACGACTGATTACTTCTCCAAATGGGCAGAAGCAGTACCGTTGAGGGAAGTGAAGACGGAGAATATCCTTCATTTCTTCAAGACGCACGTCATATATCGGTTTGGAACGCCAAGACGGATCATCTCCGATAACGGGCCAGCCTACAAAAGCCACAAGATCAGTCGTTTCGCACAACAGCATAATATAGGCTGGAGATATTCTTCAGTTTACAATCCGCGAGCTAATGGTCTAGCTGAAGCCTTCAACAAGACCCTGACAAAGATCATGAAGAAAACGGTGTCCCGAAATAAGAAAGACTGACACGAGAGACTGCAAGAAGCTCTTTGGGCGTATCAAACTACGTTCAAGACAGCCACGAACGCAACGCCATATGCGTTGGTATTCGGTACAGAAGCAGTACTCCCCCTCGAGATAGAGTTACCCTCTCTACGAGTGGCAGTCCACTACGAGCTGACGGACGAAGAAAATGCTCACCTTCGGCTTGAGGAACTTGATGCCCTTGATGAAACCCGGCTCATAGCGCAACAAAATCTGGAGGCTTATAAAGCAAAGATGACACGCTCATATGAAAGATTGACCCGACCGAGGACATTCCGCCAAGGCGAACTCGTACTAGTGGTCAAAAGGCCTATGATCCCCAATCGCGCCAAGCGGGAAAAATTCGAACCAAACTATGAAGGCCCGTACATCATAGATAAGGTCTACCAAGGTGGGGCCTATCTACTCATGGACATGCATGGTGAGAGGCCTTTCAGGCCAATAAACGGTCGCTTCCTAAAGAAATACTATGCTTAATAAGCCACAGCCTAGGTCAATGATAGATGACGACGACTATGTTCGCTCGCTATCTTCCTAAGCTCAAGCTTTATAAGCAGCAGCTGGCCTTCTCCATTATGGACCGAAACGTCCTTAAACTAATGGCGGACTGAAACGTCCTTAAACTAACGATGGACCGAAACGTCCTTAAACTACTACCGCAACATCCTTAAACTACTACCGCAACATCCTTAGGTTGACGAGATAAAAAAAAAATAAATAAAAATAATAATAACAAATAAAAACGGTATGTCCATAAGCAAAAAGGGCACCGATGAAAACCCGAAAGGGCTCCGTGAGTAAAAACAGCAGGGCTACCGGCGAGTGTTCGTGAAAACCAAAAAGGGCGCGACCTCGTAAAAAAAGGGAGAAAAAGAAAATAAAAAGAATAAAAATAAAAAATAAAAAGAATAAAAAAAACGGTATGTCCATAAGCAAAATGGGCATGGATGAAAACCCGAAAGGGCTCCGTGAGTAAAAACAGCAGGATTACCGGCGAGTGTTCGTGAAAACCCGAAAGGGTGCAACCTCGTTAAAAGACACTTATAGGGTCATCTCGACCTTGTAAGGAGAAACCACCCGCGTGAGATCCTTACGACTCACAAGAGAACAACACACTTAGGGATCCCCACGATTCCTAAGGAGAAAATACACTTGCGAGATCCTCACGACTCGTAAGGAGAATTCTCTTATGGGACCCTCACGGCTCATAAGATTTGAAAGTCTTAAGTTACAGAGACCTAAACCTGTGCTTAAGCAACCCCCACCACTTCCAATATTGCCTTACAAGTGGTCCAATATTGACCCTCGTATACAATCCACGGACGCGAATAAACATTTCCCTGACCAAGTCCCATCCGTGACTGGGGATATGTTCGCATAGTGAACAACCTTTGTAAATCCTCTCGATTTATGAGGAGAAAACCCACCTGTAGGATCCTTACGACTTACAGAGGAACATGCACTTAGGAATCCTCACGATTCCTATAGAGAAAATAGACCTACAAGATCCTCATGACTTGTAGGGAGAATGCCTTTGTGAGACCCTTACGGCTCATGAAGTTAAAAGCCTTAGTCGACAGGACCTTAACCCTGGTCACTAAGCCACCTTTGTTCGACGTCGACAGGGGCAAATGATGATTCGCTCCTGGCAATATCCCATTCGTAGCCATGCTGATGCCGAAATCGGTGTCTAATTTCAGGTTTACGGCGAAAAGCCAGTAGGCCGCACATGCATACGAAATAGCCGAAATGATGGGGCAACTTGCAATAAAAAAAGAAACAAGTAAAATGTATGTATGCAAAATAGCTGAAATGATTGGGCAACTCGCAATAAAAAGCAGCGAGTAAAAGTAAAATAAACAGTCGAAATGATTGGGCACGGCGAAAAATAGCCGAAATGATTGGGCAATCGCGACCTTCGCGATATAAAAGCTGAAATGATAGAGCATCGCGGAAATAAAAATAAAGAGAAGAAGAAATAATAAAACTTTGGCCCTACAGTTAAGATCACATCGATCCCTGTATACAATCCAAGGGCGCAAACGAAGACGGAGCCATACTTTCCCAACAGGGCTTCGCCAGAAAACGAAGTCAAATCTCAACAGTTCTTCCCAACTCCAAGGAAACAAATAATCCTTGGCGCTAGGGAAACAAATAATCCTTAGCAAATTCCTCAACTCAGGAAAACAAACAATCATTGACGAGAGCCTCCTGATTCGCATCGACTCGCAGAGAAGCCAGCATCTCCGTGGGAAATTCTCGATCCGTGTCAACACCAAGGAAACAAATAATCCTTGGCGCTAGGGAGACAAATAATCCTTAGCAAATTCCTCAACTCAGGGAAACAAACAATCCTTGACGAGAGCCTCCTGATTCGCATCGACTCGCAGAGAAGCCAGCATCTCCATGGGAAATTCTCGATCCGTGTCAACACCAAGGAAACAAATAATCCTTGGCACTAGGGAAATAAATAATTCTTAGCAAATTCCTCAACTCAGGGAAACAAACAATCCTTGACGAGAGCCTCCTGATTCGCATCGACTCGCAGAGAAGCTGTAACCCTTCGAAAATCGTTTAGGCAGTTTTTTCGGTAATCGGCTAATTTTTCGGCTTTTTCCGTAAAAAGTCAAAAGTGATATTTTTCATTGTAGACCTAATTATACAAAATTTAAATAAGATATTACTATAATTTTGTCACTAAAATGTCATTTATAATTTTCTAGTTAAATAAATTTTTTTTCGTAATTAATTATTTTTTTATTATTTTAAGCCTTTTTAAATACATTTAATTAGGGATAAATACAAATTTAATTGGGTAAATTTCTTAATTAGGAGTCTTTATAAGCTAAAATATGGTGTTAATAAAATTATATCATGTCTTGCAAACTTTTAGATTTTTGGTGGGAAAATTATGAAAAAATGGCTTAAAAAGGGGTTTTTTTGGAAAAAAGTTGACATGAAAGCTTGAAATGATAACATATGATGTTCTAATCACCTAGAAACTTCCCCAAAATTTCCCCACTTCATCCTCAAGCTGCTGGCCGACCCTCACCTGCAGGTTTCCCCCCTCTTCTCACTTCTTTTTGCCTCATTTTCATGCAAAAATTCAAGAAAAATCCACAATTTCTTTCTCCATTCAAAGCCTAACCCTAATCCCTTCTCTCTTCAACCCAAATTTGTTCAAAAACATGATGAAAGGAGGCTTCTTGGTGACTTGATCAAGCTAGGGTTCAAGCTTGAGAGGTGAAAATCCTAAACTAGTTGCAAATTGGTAGCTTGCTTATGCTAAATTAGATGTTTAAAGTATTAATTTAGTGCAAATCCTTGTTCATGAAAAATCAAGAGAAGGTTTTGATTTTTAAAAATTAGGGTTTGTAGTATAATGGTTGGATTATGTTAGGGATGGTTATCTAATTGATTAGAATGGTTAATGGTGAAATTATATGCTTGCTAAATCGATAAATTTCGATGTTTGTAACGAATCGGTAAGAAAATCGCTTACTAGATTTTCGTAGAAAATAGAATGCGTTCAATTTGCGTTAGGGTAGCAATATTGTTAGCTTCGTATAGGATTATTAGAATGCGCGAACGCGGGGTTTCGTCTAGTCGGGTGGTAGTTTGTCGATTTCCCCGAAATGACGATTTTTGTTAAAGTATTGCGATTTTCGTGCGTTTTTCCGCGCACCGAGCGCATGCTATGATTAATTTGTGAGCGTCGATATTTGTATAATGTGACTTGCATCGTTTAGGGTTATGTAATCTTATGCTTGATATTGTGCAAATATAGGATCGGTCGGGGAAACTTCGGACACGGCGCGAAAAGGCAAAGCGGTGGCCGGATCAGATTAGCGGGGATTTCAGGTGAGTAGATATATTCATCTATGGGGGAGTCGTCTGGATGGCGCGAGGCGCCCCCCTAGTTAGGATTACCCTACTTTTTGCAAGATTATATTGTTAGTTAGCTTATCCATTCATGTACACTGCATACCCTTATAGCGAACAGTATGTTAAATTGCATGGACATTCATCTCTACCTATGCGATATCATTTCGTAGGACACGAACACCTTACCATTTGCATATGTTGCACTCGCACTATTCATGTGACACACACGCCTTTGGTAATTGACATGCCACGTGCACGATAGAACCTGTTTATCTTAATATCATCACCTGCATTCATACTTGATATATGAAACTGCATCGCATGCACATATCTCGCATCATCATCATATTTACATAGAACTCTAGCCAAAATTTACATCATACACATTGATATCATAGACATTTGTCATATATATAACATGTGGACATTATGATTTTTTTTTGAGGATTTCAGTTTGCTGCGATTTCTGGATTTTTGGGGAAAACCGCAAGAATTTAACAAAACCTTATATTTATCCTTTTCAAAACAAAAGTTGCGGTTTTCTCATGATGTATGTGTCGTCCACCATGAGTTTTCATGTTTTCTGTTGGATTTCGAGACCCGATTCGAGGAGTGGATGAACCGTCTCGGGTACATGGTGGGCCCGGTATGGTACCCCGGGGCAAGAAGATCGAGTTGTAGATGATGAGCCTGGCAGGGGAAGACTACCTACCGGTGATGTCTGGCGCGGCGGATATCCGGAGGATACCGACCGTTGTCGTGAGATTTATGATATGGGCCGATCCGGACTGACGGAGCCCGACATTGAGACAGATATGATTCCTATTTGGTGTCGATGCTTGACACGGGTTTTCTGAGGATTTCTTGATGATATTTAGCTATTATGCAGACATTCGTTTTCTAAAAGTTAAGAATGCAGTAACTTTAACATTTAAAACACTTAAAGAGTTAGAAAAGATATTGCATACATGCGCATGCATACTAGAGTTATTATATCACATATGGACATACATGTTGTTCCGCATTGCGTGCATTATTACGATTGCCTTATTAGCTGTTATATTTACTCACGAGCTGGCAACTCACCCCCGTTGTGCCACAGTGTCTTGCAGGTCGGACCCGTCAGTCTTGTAGCGGCGGGCTATCTTGTCATCAGTTCCTTTTGCTCAGACTCGCGACATCGCCCGTAGGTGGGTTGCGAGTATACTTTATTTCTTTTTGCTTTATCATTGTATCTAGTATTCTCCATCTACCACTTGTATTGTATATGCGACCTAGTGATGAGACTGAGAGACTTGTATATTGTGGTTCTTTTGGGTCGAGCTCACTTGAGCCGACGTATGTTTTCTGGTATTTTGCGTTTCTTTATTCTCTTCTCTTGATATTACTATTATATTGCATGTGGTTGTGATCCGCCTTGGGCGAAGAGCTAGCTCCCGCTTGGGGATGCCATTTTTATGATTACAGGTTTATTATCTTGTTGTACCCATTTTGGGGGATAGAAAATACAGGGGAGACTGCCGAAATTTTCAGAAATTTTTGATGTTCTTTTTTTTGGATTCTATGCAACTTAATTGATTTCAAAACCGTTTTCATTTAAGGTTTTCCTTCACTCTCTTTTGATTTTGGGTTAGATTTCTGGGCTTTGGCTGACTTAGGTTACGGTACGCCTTTAGACGTCTCGTAATCTAAGTGCCAGTCACGTTCCGTACTTTCGGGTCGTGACAAAGTTGGTATCAGAGCGTAGGTTTTACCTTTCTGAGTGTAGGACGTCCTTGGTAGATGGAGTAGGTGACTTAAGCAGAGTGGCGTAGCGTGGGTATGGTCCGCGGCATACTTACGATACGGTACTCCGCCTAAGTGACCTTAGGACATAATTGCTTGTATTTCCTTTCTTGATTCCTTGCATTCCTTGATTCAATTGCAATGATCTTATCAGTCCTGTTTATTATTCAGCTTCGATGCCGCCAAAGACTACGAGAGCTCAGCGGGCTGCCGCTAGGGATGAGATTCGAGCGGGCTCGTCTGAGGCGAGGATCGAGCGGGAGGATACACCTACCCCTCAGGGTCCTACTGATCCGCCTTATCCTGACCGTATTGCCAGACTAGAGGCCGGCATGCAAGAGTTGCGGCAGATGATGGGATCTTTAGTTGAGTCCAGCCGGGCACAGAGATCCGAGGACGTTCCTTCCACCGACCATGATCGTACCTACTGCACAGATGGTCACTCCTGCTGCTACTACGGAGACTATCCCTGTTTCACTACAGGAGTTCATGAGATTGAGACCTCCAGCTTTTACCGGTACAGATGCGACAGAGGACCCACAGGCATTTCTTGATAGGATGGCTCGGATTTGCCGTTCGTTGAGGTGTTCTGAGGATAGATTGGTGGAGTTTGCGAGTTTTCGTCTGGAGGGTCTTGCCCAGACATGGTACGATTCAGTAGAGAGAGGCCGAGCTGCAGGTCTGCCTTCTATGACCTGGGATGAGTTTACATCTGCATTTCTTGCCCGTTTTCTTCCGGAGAGTGTCCGAGATGCTCGAGCCCGTAGTTTTGAGTCTTTGCGCAAGACTCCTGGGATGACAGTGTCGGAGTATGATATACAGTTTACCCAGTTGTCTCGATATGCTCCGTACCTAGTCGACATAGAAGAGAAGAGAATAAAGAGGTTCGTGCGAGGGCTTGATACACAGCTATTCCTTGCCATCGGCACCCAGCACTTTGATACATACGCAGCCGCGATGGATGCAGCCTTACTTTTGGAGGAGCGTGTTTCTGAGACTCCGGTCGCTTCTGGGCCGAAGAGGATCCGTACTGATACGCCAACTCAGCGGCAGATGGGCAGACACCGCGATAGATTGTTTCCGGGAGATGGTGGAGGCAGAGGATTGAGACGAGGTTAGTTATTTGGTTCATATCCACAGACCCAGCAGTCGTCTCCAGGATGTTTTCGGTGTGGGAGTCAGTACCACCGTGTCAGAGACTGTACCATGGGACGCCAGGGCGCGGCAACAGTCCCGCATGTGACTTTACCACCCTCACCACCTTCTCAGAGAGCTTTACTCCTTCCTCCTGATGATGTTCCACGCCAGCCAGATGCTTCTAGAGGCCGTGGGCGTGGCGGTCCGGTTCAGAGAGGACGAGGCGACAGAGGCAGAGGCAGAGGCCGAGGTAGAGGCAGAGGACAGCCAGCTATTAGTGGTGACAGGCCCGAGTGTTCGCATTGACTCCTCAGGATGCACAGGCATCCAATGCCGTCGTGACAGGTACTCTGCCAGTATGTTCTTTTGATGCACGGGTATTATTTGATCCAGGCTCCACACACTCCTATATTTCCACGTATTTTGCACCGAGGTTGGGCCGAGAGTCTTCTCCGTTAGATCAGCCGCTTGTCGTTATTACCCCGGTAGGCGAGTCTTTTGTTGCCCGTTTTGTGTACCGATCTTGTTCCGTTCGTATCGGGGAGAGAGATTCTTCTGTAGATTTGATTCTCCTCGATATGCTTGACTTTGACGTTCTTCTTGGTATGGACTGGCTAGCCACCTGTTATGCATCCGTGGACTGCCGTGAAAAGGCAGTCAGATTCAGTTTTCCTGGTGAGCCGGTTCTTATTATTCAGGGAGATCGTAGTGCTACCCTTCCCAGCTTGATTTCTTCTCTTTGCGCTGGTCAGCTATTAAGGAAAGGGTGTCAGGGATTCTTAGCCTATGTTTGTGATACTAGCTCCACAGAGGTTCCGTTGGACCAGGTCCCTGTTGTGAGAGAGTTTCCTGATGTATTTCCTGACGAGCTGCCTGGTCTGCCACCAGAGCGCGAGATTGAGTTCTGTATTGACTTGATCCCTGGCACGGGGCCTATTTCTATACCTCCTTATCGGATGGCCCCGGCAGAGCTGAGAGAGCTAAAGGATCAGTTACAGGACTTGCTGGACAAAGGGCTTATCCGACCGAGTGTGTCACCTTGGGGTGCTCCCGTCCTGTTTGTTAAGAAGAAGGACGGAAGTATGCGCTTATGCATTGATTATCGTCAGCTGAACCGGGTTACTGTGCGGAACAGGTATCCCCTACCCCGCATTGATGACTTATTTGATCAGCTCCAGGGTGCAGGGTTTTTCTCGAAGGTTGATTTACGGTCAGGTTATCACCAGTTGCGGGTTCGGAAGGAGGATATTCCGAAGACAGCTTTCCGTACTCGATATGGTCATTATGAGTTCTTGGTAATGTCGTTCGGGCTCACCAATGCCCCGGCAGCTTTTATGGATTTGATGAACCGCGTATTCAGGCCGTATCTCGATCAGTTCATCATTGTGTTCATTGACGACATCTTGGTTTATTCTCGGAGCCGGGAGGAGCATGAGCAGCACTTACGTATCACATTGCAGACTTTGAGGGAGCATCAACTGTTCGCCAAATTCTCCAAGTGCGCATTCTGGCTAGACAGTGTCGATTTCTTGGGTCATGTGGTGACTAGAGATGGTATTTGCGTGGACCCGAAGAAGATCGAGGCAGTTCAGCGTTGGCCTAGACCAGTATCAGTTACAGAGGTTCGCAGTTTTCTAGGTCTGGCCGGCTATTATCGACGTTTCGTCCAGGATTTCTCCCGCATTGCTGCACCGTTGACCGGGTTGACCCGGAAGGGGGTTCCTTTTGATTGGACCCCGGCATGTGAGGATAGCTTCCAGCAGTTGAAGACTCGTCTGACTACTGCACCAGTGTTAGCATTGCCTTCAGGATCAGGCGGGTTCGTGGTTTATTGTGATGCTTCTAGAGTGGGGCTGGGATGTGTATTGATGCAGCACGACAGAGTTATCGCGTATGCTTCTCGGCAGCTGAGGAAACACGAGCAGAACTACCCCACCCATGATTTAGAGATGGCTGCATTGGTGTTTGCACTCAAGATCTGGAGACATTACCTATACGGTGAGTCGTGCCAGATATTCACTGACCACAAGAGTTTGAAGTATATCTTCCAGCAGCGAGACCTGAACCTGAGACAGCGCCGTTGGATGGAGTTGGTGAAGGATTATGACTGCGAGATTCTATACCATCCGGGCAAGGCGAATGTGGTGGCAGATGCTTTGAGTAGGAGGCCCGGAGGTAGCTTATCTTGTTTGAGCGCAGTACAGATGCAGTCGACGGCAGATTGGCAGGTGTTATGTGACAGCAGAGTGCAGTTCGAGTTTACTTCTTCAGGGGGACAGCTGGCCCATTTCAGAGCACGCCCACAGTTACTTGACCGTATTCGCGAGGCACAGTCCGGCGATGCCCGTATCTTAGAGATTATTGAGCAAATTCGGCAGGGCAGAGTTTCCGAGTTCGTGATTGATGATTAGGGAATACTACGATTTGGGACTCGACTGTGTGTGCCAGATTCAGAGGGACTGAGGCGTGATATTCTCGAGGAGGCCCATAGATCAGTATACAGTGTGCATCCAGGTTCCACCAAGATGTACCGTGATTTGAGAGAGGTTTACTGGTGGGACGGGATGAAGAAGGATATTACAGACCTTGTGTCGAGATGCCTGACTTGTCAGCAAGTCAAGGCCGAGCACCAGAGGCCAGCCGGCGAGTTACAACCTTTGCCCATCCCTGAGTGGAAGTGGGAGCAGGTCTCCATGGACTTCGTTGTGGGTCTACCCAGGACCAGTCGAGGGTATGACTCTATTTGGGTGATTGTGGATCGACTGACAAAAGTGGCTCACTTCCTACCAGTGAAGACCACTTTTGGATTTTCTCAGTATGCCCAGGTTTATATTGATGAGATAGTGCGACTGCATGGTATTCCGACTTGCATCGTGTCCGACCGTGGCACCCAGTTTACCAGCCGATTGTGGCAGAAACTCCAGGAAGCTTTGGGCACCCGATTGAGTTTTAGCACAGCCTTTCATCCGCAGACTGACGGTCAGTCGGAGCGTACGATTCAGACTCTTGAGGACATGCTCAGAGCTTGTGTTTTGGATTTCGGTGGTAGCTAGGATCGTCATTTGCCTTTGATCGAGTTTTCCTACAATAATAGCTTCCAGGAGACGATTCAGATGGCACCATTCGAGGCTTTATATGGGAGGAGATGTCGATCGCCAGTATGTTGGACAGAGCTTAGGGAGAGCTGTATTTTGGGGCCGCAGATCGTACATGAAACAACCGAGAAGATACAGCTGATTCGGGACAGGATGAGAGCGACACAGAGCAGGCAGAAATCTTATGCTGACAGGCGTCGTCGCCGACTCGAGTTCGCTGTTGGCGATCATGTTTTCCTGAAGGTCTCTCCGATGAAGGGTGTGATGAGATTTGGGCGGAAAGGGAAACTGAATCCTAGATATGTTGGTCCTTTCGAGATCCTAGAGCGTGTTGGTCCAGTCGCTTATCGGTTAGCTCTTCCGCCCAGCTTCCCCGATGTTCACCCCGTATTCCATGTCTCGATGCTCCGCAAGTACCTTCATGATCCTTCCCAGGCGATTCAGCACCAGACGATCCAGTCAGAGCGTGATCTTTCTTTCACCGAGCAGCCGGTGGTCATTTTGGATCGGCAGGTGAAGAAATTGAGGTCGAAGGTCATACCGTCTGTCAAGGTTCTTTGGCGTGGCCCGAACAGCGAGGAGGTCACCTGGGAGACCGAGGTCGAGATGAGGAAGAGATATCCCCATCTTTTTGAAGGTACGCGTAGTTAAATTCTAAATTCGGGGACCGAATTTCTTTAAGGGGGGAAGATTGTAACCCTTCGAAAATCGTTTAGGCAGTTTTTCGGTAATCGGCTAATTTTTCGGCTTTTTCCGTAAAAAGTCAAAAGTGATATTTTTCATTGTAGACCTAATTATACAAAATTTAAATAAGATATTACTATAATTTTGTCACTAAAATGTCATTTATAATTTTCTAGTTAAATAAATTTTTTTTCGTAATTAATTATTTTTTTATTATTTTAAGCCTTTTTAAATACATTTAATTAGGGATAAATACAAATTTAATTGGGTAAATTTCTTAATTAGGAGTCTTTATAAGCTAAAATATGGTGTTAATAAAATTATATCATGTCTTGCAAACTTTTAGATTTTTGGTGGGAAAATTATGAAAAAATGGCTTAAAAAGGGGTTTTTTTGGAAAAAAGTTGACATGAAAGCTTGAAATGATAACATATGATGTTCTAATCACCTAGAAACTTCCCCAAAATTTCCCCACTTCATCCTCAAGCTGCTGGCCGACCCTCACCTGCAGGTTTCCCCCCTCTTCTCACTTCTTTTTGCCTCATTTTCATGCAAAAATTCAAGAAAAATCCACAATTTCTTTCTCCATTCAAAGCCTAACCCTAATCCCTTCTCTCTTCAACCCAAATTTGTTCAAAAACATGATGAAAGGAGGCTTCTTGGTGACTTGATCAAGCTAGGGTTCAAGCTTGAGAGGTGAAAATTCTAAACTAGTTGCAAATTGGTAGTTTGCTTATGCTAAATTAGATGTTTAAAGTATTAATTTAGTGCAAATCCTTGTTCATGAAAAATCAAGAGAAGGTTTTGATTTTTAAAAATTAGGGTTTGTAGTATAATGGTTGGATTATGTTAGGGATGGTTATCTAATTGATTAGAATGGTTAATGGTGAAATTATATGCTTGCTAAATCGATAAATTTCGATGTTTGTAACGAATCGGTAAGAAAATCGCTTACTAGATTTTCGTAGAAAATAGAATGCGTTCAATTTGCGTTAGGGTAGCAATATTGTTAGCTTCGTATAGGATTATTAGAATGCGCGAACGCGGGGTTTCGTCTAGTCGGGTGGTAGTTTGTCGATTTCCCCGAAATGACGATTTTTGTTAAAGTATTGCGATTTTCGTGCGTTTTTCCGCGCACCGAGCGCATGCTATGATTAATTTGTGAGCGTCGATATTTGTATAATGTGACTTGCATCGTTTAGGGTTATGTAATCTTATGCTTGATATTGTGCAAATATAGGATCGGTCGGGGAAACTTCGGACACGGCGCGAAAAGGCAAAGCGGTGGCCGGATCAGATTAGCGGGGATTTCAGGTGAGTAGATATATTCATCTATGGGGGAATCGTCTGGATGGCGCGAGGCGCCCCCCTAGTTAGGATTACCCTACTTTTTGCAAGATTATATTGTTAGTTAGCTTATCCATTCATGTACACTGCATACCCTTATAGCGAACAGTATGTTAAATTGCATGGACATTCATCTCTACCTATGCGATATCATTTCGTAGGACACGAACACCTTACCATTGGCATATGTTGCACTCGCACTATTCATGTGACACACACGCCTTTGGTAATTGACATGCCACGTGCACGATAGAACCTGTTTATCTTAATATCATCACCTGCATTCATACTTGATATATGAAACTGCATCGCATGCACATATCTCGCATCATCATCATATTTACATAGAACTCTAGCCAAAATTTACATCATACACATTGATATCATAGACATTTGTCATATATATAACATGTGGACATTATGATTTTTTTTTTGAGGATTTCAGTTTGCTGCGATTTCTGGATTTTTGGGGAAAACCGCAAGAATTTAACAAAACCTTATATTTATCCTTTTCAAAACAAAAGTTGCGGTTTTCTCGTGATGTATGTGTCGTCCACCATGTGTTTTCATGTTTTCTGTTGGATTTCGAGACCCGATTCGAGGAGTGGATGAACCGTCTCGGGTACATGGTGGGCCCGGTATGGTACCCCGGGGCAAGAAGATCGAGTTGTAGACGATGAGCCTGGCAGGGGAAGACTACCTACCGGTGATGTCTGGCGCGGCGGATATCCGGAGGATACCGACCGTTGTCGTGAGATTTATGATATGGGCCGATCCGGACTGACGGAGCCCGACATTGAGACAGATATGATTCCTATTTGGTGTCGATGCTTGACACGGGTTTTCTGAGGATTTCTTGATGATATTTAGCTATTATGCAGACATTCGTTTTCTAAAAGTTAAGAATGCAGTAACTTTTACATTTAAAACACTTAAAGAGTTAGAAAAGATATTGCATACATGCGCATGCATACTAGAGTTATTATATCACATATGGACATACATGTTGTTCCGCATTGCGTGCATTATTACGATTGCCTTATTAGCTGTTATATTTACTCACGAGCTGGCAACTCACCCCCGTTGTGCCACAGTGTCTTGCAGGTCGGACCCGTCAGTCTTGTAGCGGCGGGCTATCTTGTCATCAGTTCCTTTTGCTCAGACTCGCGACATCGCCCGTAGGTGGGTTGCGAGTATACTTTATTTCTTTTTGCTTTATCATTGTATCTAGTATTCTCCATCTACCACTTGTATTGTATATGCGACCTAGTGATGAGACTGAGAGACTTGTATATTGTGGTTCTTTTGGGTCGAGCTCACTTGAGCCGACGTATGTTTTCTGGTATTTTGCGTTTCTTTATTCTCTTCTCTTGATATTACTATTATATTGCATGTGGTTGTGATCCGCCTTGGGCGAAGAGCTAGCTCCCGCTTGGGGATGCCATTTTTATGATTACAGGTTTATTATCTTGTTGTACCCATTTTGGGGGATAGAAAATACAGGGGAGACTCTGCCGAAATTTTCAGAAATTTTTGATGTTCTTTTTTTTGGATTCTATGCAACTTAATTGATTTCAAAACCGTTTTCATTTAAGGTTTTCCTTCACTCTCTTTTGATTTTGGGTTAGATTTCTGGGCTTTGGCTGACTTAGGTTACGGTACGCCTTTAGACGTCTCGTAATCTAAGTGCCAGTCACGTTCCGTACTTTCGGGTCGTGACAGAAGCCAGCGTCTCCGTGGGAAATTCTCGATCCGTGTCAACACCAAGGAAACAAATAATCCTTGGCGCTAGGGAAACAAATAATCCTTAGCAAATTTCTCAACTCAGGGAAACAAGCAATCCTTGACGAAAGCCTCCTGATTCGCATCGACTCGCAGAGAAGCCAGCATCTCCGTGGGAAATTCTCGATCCGTGTCAACACCAAGGAAACAAATAACCCTTGGCGCTAGGGAAACAAATAATCCTTAGCAAATTCCTCAACTCAGGGAAACAAACAATCCTTGACGAGAGCCTCCTGATTCGCATCGACTCGCAGAGAAACCAGTGTCTCCGCGGGAAATTCCCGATTCGTCTCAACTTGCAAGATTAAGCCTCAGGCAGCAGGGATAAAAAAACTTGATTCCTGAACAATAGGACCCTGCAAGTCGATCTAAAATGGTCTCTTGCATACTATTCACGGGTCTCACTCTCCAAAGTCGAGTTTCGACAAGGAGGAAAACAACCGCTTACGGATCCTCTCGATTCGTAAGAGGGAAAAATTCTCTTATAAGATCCTTACGACTTATAAGAGAAAACCACACTTAGGAATCCTTACGATTCCTAAGGAGAAAACCCCCTACGAGATCCTCTCGATCCGTAGGGAGAAAAGTCTCTATGAGACCCTCACGGCTCATAGAGTTGAAAAGTCTTAGGTAGCAGATCTGAACCTGCGGCCTAAGCCATCGCTATTTCTTGAGATGGTCAGGATACTCGCTCTAATCATCCGTCAACCATGTTTACTAAGGTGGTATGCTGATAATAAAAGAAAGAAAAGACGGAGAAAATGACACAAGACAAAAAAATGTGTGCATCTTTTATTCATAAACTTGATTGGGTACAAGATACATTATGTTAAAGAATGAAATATATATATATATACACATTTTTTATCTACAAGTACAAACGATACAAAGAGGGATAGCTACTGAGGAGGAAGTGTCTTTAGTAAATTCACAAGCTGCTCTCGCACTTCCTTCAGCGCCTCCTCCTGGGTGACGGCCGCGGCCACTTCCACTTCCACCTGGGCTCGCCGCTGCAAGAAGGATGAAAGTTGCTCCTCCGCCGCCTTCTGGGCTGCTTCCTAGCCAGGTGCATCTCGCTCGATGACGTTAAGCTGTTGCCTCAGTGATAACCCTTCGGAAAGACATTGTAAAAGGCCCTCAAAAACAACCTTCAGCCATGCGGCATTAGCCTCCACCCGAGCATGCAGTTGGGCAGACTTGCTCGAAGTCTCGCCACGCTCCTTACGCCTTGAAATGACTTCTTGTTCGAGATGGCGGAAGTAAGAAGCGCTCTGCTCGATCTACGTTGCTCTTTGATTGCTGGCAGCCAAGGCCTCGGGAGCGGGACGCATCGACTCCAACTGATGCAGGCGGGCTTCGATCTCCCTGCAATGGTTAACCCAAGATGCGATGATGCCCTCATCATGAAAGTTCACGAGTATTACCAGCATCGGGTTAACCACCGTAGCGAAGTTTGTGACAGATGTAGGAGTTTCAACGTCGAGTTCATCGACGTAGTCGCTCACCATGTGCAGGCTATTCACGGCACCTTTTGAAGTCGGACTTCTCAGATAAGGACCCGCCGGCATTGTAATACGAGGCTCGAAGGGCGCCGAGGCTGGAATGACAGCTGAAAAGAAACAGGATGTGATCAGATAACAGTACAGAAAATAAAAAGGGGGAAGTTATCGATGTGATAGTCGCCGTACCAGTTGAGACAGGTGGCAAGGCCGGAAGGGCTGGTGGCGCGACCGATCTTTTATCCCCTCCTTCAATCTGTAGCACTGCAGTCGAGATGAGAAAAAAGGGTTTAGAAGTAATTCCATCAATAAAGAAAGAAGGATATCAATGGAAATCATACTCACCAACGCCACCAGAGGAAGAGGCAAGTTCGGATGGGAAGGAGAAGTGTGGGAGCAACACTTGATATAGATGATCAAAGAGCACTCCTGAAAAGACACACCAGTATGATTTTAGTACACAAATTATACGTCCGAAAGATAAGATTAATAAGTTGCAAACCCATACCTTCCAACATCTTCGATGGTATAAGAGAGGGTTGAGAGGTAACCACCGCCAAGGCAGTAGTTGAAGGCGTTCCCTCGGGCGATGGAGCATCGGCACTGGCTGCACCTGCGTTACAGAAAAATGTGAACTTGTCAGAAAGGATTGTAAGATAAAGAGGATAGTAACTTGGGATTTACCTGATGAGCTGCCGGTCGAGACAGAGGCGTTTCCCTCCTCCATCGACATAAGACCACCACCCGTGGCCTCATCCCCAGACTCCACGGGGGCCGTTGTCGTGCTTGCGAGACCCGGAGACGCCGGAGGGCCATAGGCAGGGAGAGCTATGACCGGAGCGTTGCCAGACTCCTGAGAAAGAGCGGTTGGCTCATCCTCAAGAATCATGTCTACTTCACCCGCTACTCCCTCGGGCTCTGCAGTTACGATGGTCTCGTCCACCGTCATCACGAGGCCATCGGTCTCAGGCACTCCGCCCACTGCTACCTCGAGCTCGACATCAGCCACTTGCTCAGGCATAGTGGACATGACCAGTTCGTCAGCTATTATCTCGGGCCCAGCAATCCCAGCTGTGTCATCCGCCGCCGGCTCGGGCTTGACCAATGCCTCTTCCTCTGGCCCCTCAGGTTCGACAGTCTCCGCCTCCCCCTCGGTTGGGCTTGGCTCTGCAAGGAAGAACATATGAGAACTGACAGCTTTATAATTCTTACAACAAAATTCTGAAAGAAGTATTACCTGAGGTAGACCTGTCGTTAGCCTCCCTACTGGCGCGAATCGCCTGTCTATGAGCTATAGACAGGGCAACCGGGGGCTCTTCTGATGGAGTATCGGCATGAGGGACGGTGCTTGGGCCCGCTCCAATGGCCAAGGCAACCCTGCGTGCCTTTGCTTCGCGCCTCGACCGCTTCCTTTCCTCCCGAGCTGTCGCGATGGACCTCTTCGACGCTTCTTTCATCAAGGCGTCGTCGTCCTCGTTTAGAGATGCCTCCAGAGCCTTTAAGACATCTCTCATCGGCTCTTCAAGACGGACCTCCCGCGGTAGCCCTGAGGAAGCAGGAACATCGGCAACTGGCAAAATATCCGCGTCATTTGACGGGAACGACATTGAGGTTCCTGCGATAAAAAGTGAGAGGTTAGATCGACCATAACACAAGGAAAGTGAAAACTTGATGAATTGAAACTTACTAAGGCCTGAAGACGCTCTAAGGCGTTCCTCCTCTTGGAAGGTCTTGAGGGAAGCGGCAATGGCTTCTTCAGTTGTGATGCCTGTTGGAAGAAAAGAAGGAAAAATGTTAATCAAAGGCAATAATAAAGATATGATGCAATAGAAAATGCGACTAGTGATTACCTGATGCCCCAAGCTTAGCCAGCCATGCGTCACGCCTGGCCAACCGCTCCGAAGCTTCGAGGGCGGCCTCCAAATCCGTGTCATCCGGCGGCATGACTAATCCCTCGTTAGTCCCATATTCGCTCAGGCCCTCGCCATAGGGAGCATGGGGTTCCTGACCGAACGCGACGTTAGCAGCGAAGAGCGACTTCTTTTTCTTCTTTTGCCCATCAACCCTAGGTGCACTCGGAATCGACTTACGCTTAGCAGCCACCTTGGGACGGCGGGTGCCGATGTCCGCACCCACACCAGACTTCGGCGAGGTTACAACCACTGTCTCTACTGGAGCACAGGGCGCTGGTGGCGCATCCGCAGTATCAGGAAGCGACAATTCGCGTGGGGGACTCTACACACGCGGCGGTCCGGCTCTAGCCTCTTTCAGCGGAGGAATGACCGGGGTCCTTGGCTTCAAGGGAGCCTTGCGATCACCGCAAGGAGGCGCACCCTTGCGGTCAACCATCATGCGCTTCTCCATAAGGATGACGGGACCCATTGCATGCGCGTACCAGGCCACGTACGCGTTGAGGACTTTGGGGACGCAGCTCGGCTCGCTGATAAAGAAATAGGAACCCGTGTTAAGCCGCATAAAATGGTGCATTGCATTCCTCATCCCCTCTCGGCTAACCATGGGCTTTTCCAAGAAAGCTTCCATCAGGATCCCCTGGTGATAACTCGATTGCTGAGCAAACCGGTGAGGGTTATACCTCATAAAGAGTGCTGTCTCATTCTGCCTAAAGACTAAGTAGCCCGGCCGAATGGAATAGAGGTGGAGGATCTCCCGCGCTTTCAATATAGAGGCCCCATTCTTAAAATCATCGCGCGGCGGCACTACCGACTTGGTGTCCTCTGAGCCTATGGTTATCACCTTATCCAAAAAAGAAGTCTTTGCCCCGACCAGGTGCGATCGAAGGAGCAGCCCTCTAGCCTCCCGCAGGGGTGCAACCACGATCGAAGCGCCAACTAACCGCATGACTCTTGGGAGTCTGCACTTCTCAAAAAACGGAGGGATCTTATGAGCGCCGAACACCCCGTGCACATGCAATTCCATCCAAGAGGTGAAGTAGTGCATCGGGAAGTTGGCAGGCTGCACCCCAGGCTCACTAGCGTCCGCCGCTATGCTAAGTCCATTATAAAGGTAGGCCAACCCAGCGATTCCTACTGATAACTGTAAACCAGCCACTATCCGATGTGCTGGGTAGAAAACAGATGGCCGCATGTAGTGCGGGTGCATGGGGAGCGCAAAGCTGCATAGCCACAATCCAAAGAACCTTACAAAGAAAGTCTCCTCATCCATGCCCGAGACGGCGATCTCTGACAAGGGCATGACGGCGGCGCCAGGGAGATAAAAATCCCTTTCATCATCCTCCGATGTGGGTCGGCGGTCCAAGCCGAAGCCAAAAGGGTCATTGAGCTGGGCGAACTTCTCGCTCCGCTCTGACAGAAATTCCGGTCGAATGAAACGAGCGATAAAATCAGTGAAACTGACTCCCCGGATGCCCGATTCCAGATAGAGCCCTTCATAGATGATCAACACCTTCACCAAGCCCGGAAACTGGTGCTGAATAGCGTTCTTCGGAGTCAGATCGAACACCAGCGACTTGGTGGTAAAGACGTATTCGTCAGAAGGGAGCAACTCCTCATAATGCTCCCCCCTCATCGACAGACCCGAGATTTCGGCGAGCTCCTCCAAGGAGATAGAGACCTCCCTGTCCGACATTAGGAAGGTGTGGGTGGGGATATTCCATTGTTCGATAAAAGTCTTAACCCACCACGTTGGAGGAGAGGGATACTCGAAGAGCGAAACGTAGATAGCCGAATACAAGCCAATCTTCGTCAAATGGGTCCTTTTTGCCGATAAGATATACCAGGCCCACTGCAAATATCCGGCGGGTGGTCGCGGGACCAATCCAATATTATAGGCCTGTCCCCAAGGACGTGCTTCACCCTGACAGATTCGCCTTCCTAAAATGTCTATTGCCGGCAGCGGCTGCACGGGAATAGCACCAATAGCAGGTTGAAGGAGGTCATTCGAGTTCCAATTTTTGACCTCCACGGCATACTTCACCGGGGCTCATCCGCATAGGGAATCGAGAATATTGGCTCAGACGGCGTAGCAAAACCAAAGCTTCGGCGACCCTGTATAATATCGTTATACCACCTACCCCACAAGTGAAGGTTCTTGTACTCAGGGTCATGATCCTTGATGAGGGTGAGCACCTCTCGGTCCATTGGTTCCTGGGGAAATCCTCCCTCCAAACGAATGAACGGGAACGATAAGTCAGCAGGCATGTTTCCTGTAAAGGGACAAAAAATTAGCCGTCAGTGTTGTAATTCCAACGCTTAACATTTTACAATTTTACACCACATTGCAATGGAGTAGGTAGGAAACCAAAAAGAGACCCACAAAATCTGGATGACAGTGCATCATTTAAGACAGCCCCATCATTGGATGAAACTGTCAATTAATGAAAAGATCCCCATGAGAATATTCTCATTGATGGGAAATCCCTAGAGACAAGGAGAAAATCTCCTCTTTTAGAGCAAAGCTCTGTCACAGAGTGACATTTGTCAGACTCTGGTCTCAAGTGAATAAAATTTCCTTAAAAAAGAGCCTAGCTCTATTATAATGATGGAAAAATACATCAAAAAAGAAATTTTAACCCCTGAAGATAAAAAATTTGGAATCTTAAAGATCCATGAAAACTTTTAGGAGTTCTTCATTTTTAGATCAAAAAAAGATCTACATTTGATCCATGAGCAAAGCTCTGTTCATGGGTTAAAACCCACGAACAAGATCTCTGTAGATCTATGAACTTTTGAGAGCAAGGCTCTGTTGATGGAACCCCAAAAGGGTTTTAGATCAAAGATCTACGAGAGCAAGGCTCTATTGATCAACTTTAATTTAATTTAATTTTATTTTATTATACCTAAGATGATTTCAAGTTCTGAACTATGGAGTTCTTGGAAAAAGCACGAGCAAGGCTCTAAAGTTCTTAAGCAAGAGCAAGGCTCTGAAAATCAAGACTCTTGAAAATGGTAAAAAAAAATTACCAAGGACCAAGGGTCCTATTTATAAGGCGCTTGCGCCCCTTCAGCTCACCCGTTGATCCAACGGTCAGGATCTTACCACCGCTGCACTCACGTGCGCGCCACGTGAGCGCAATGGTGGGGGGGGGGGCATTTGTTTCCCACAATCAGAGCAAATCTCTGTTTGAATTTCAAAATTCAAAGCAACGCTTCAGATTGTTTGCGCTGCGCGCAACGCGCCACGTGTCAAGAGCTGATACATCAGCACAGCGCCCGAGGCAGCGCGCCCAATCAGAGCAAAGCTCTATTTAAAACAAAATTAAAGGAAGCAACGCTTCCGTTGCACAAGCACTGCGATGCACGACACGTGTCAGCACAGGTGCGCTGCGCTGTGCGCTGCGCGATACGTGTCAGCGCACGTGTCAGCGCAGATGCGCTAGCGCAGTTGCGCTGTGCTCTGCGCTGCGCGACACATGTCAGCGCAGTTGCGCTGTGCGCTACGCGACACGTGTCACGCGCTGGGGCATTTGCGCCAAACAGAATCAAGATTTTAAGCAAATCTTTCTGTTCTTGTTAAAACAAGAAGGTATTCTTCTGTAAAACAGAAGCCCTTGGATCAAAGATCCAACGGTGGGAAAAATTCCCCAAATCACTCAGAGAAAGATCTCTTTAACAAATTTAACTAATTTATGGGCACTATAAAAAGGACCCTAGACCTCAATTCAAAAGGGAAGAACATTTTGGTAAAAAAAAATCAAGAACTTCAAACAGAGAAAACTCTGAAGGAATTTCAAGAAGAAAAAAGGTAAAAAAAACCCTTTAAGATAGAAGGATTTCTTCTAATAGATCATTGATCTAAGAATAAGATCAATGATCTTCATTAAAAAACAAATAAAATTAGTGCTTTGCACTTTTTATGAACCTCTGCTTCCCTGAAATAAGAGATATAAGAGAAACTTGTTTTCTTTGATCTAAATTAGATCAAGAAAACAAATAGTGCTTTGCACTTCTTTTATGAACCTTTGGTTCTGGAATCTAAAAGATTCTCAAATAATAAAACAGTGCCCTGCACTTGCAAAACCTACACTGTTGCGCTCTCGGGTCGGCGCAAGCCACCAGATAGCGCCACGCGTCAGCCCCATGATGATCTGCGCTATGCGCTTCTAAAACAGAGCACTGCTCTCTTGAATTGGCGCAACTCACCAGAGCGCGCCACGTGTCTGCAGCGCAATAGCGCAGCGCGCTGGCGCAGCGCACTGCGCTTGCGCTCTCCCGAGTGTGACACGTGTCACCTCCATATGGACTTCCGCCTTGCGCTCCTCAATCAGCGCAAAGCGCCTGACAAGCCATATGGCACTCTGTCAGATTAATTAATGCAATGCATCATCAAGGGCAGAGCCCAATAAAGAAATGTCTATCAGACCAAACAAAGTGCTATGCACTATAAAGAGGGATAAAGCCCAAATAAAAGTCTATCAGACCAAAATAAAATGCTCTGGGACTAAAAGGCCAGAGAAAATGCTATGCAGGGGCAGAGCCCCAGTAAAGGCCTAACAAGCCAAATGCAAATAAAACGTTGAATACTCTCAACTGGACTTAGCCCAATCGTGGCCGTAAGTCCTCAAATTAAATTGACTGAGCACAATTGCTCTTTTAAATCAATTTACACTTGGTCCAAAGGTACATCTCTGAACCCCTCTGACACATGTCGTTGTAATCCTTCAACGTCATCAGAGAGGTGATGGGTCCCGATGGCCATATATTAAATAGACCACCATGTCCCTAAACTGGTATTGGACCACCATGTCCCTAAACTGGCAATGGACCCCCACGTCCCTAAACTGAAACATGGACCACCATGTCCCTAAACTGGAACATAGACCACCACGTCCCTAAACTGGAGCAATAGAGCCTCCAAATACTCTTTTGCCGGATCTAAATGATCCCGTTTAAGTTGATCTTAGTCTCAAACACGGCTAACGTATCCTTAAACATTCAAATGGACTATAAAACTCTAAATCAACTTTGGTTCAAGGGTACATCTCTGAACTCCTCTGACACCTGTCGTTGTAATCCTTCAACGACGTCAGAGAGGTGACGAGTCCCGACGGCCATATATTAAATGGATCACCACGTTAAGTTGATCTTAGTCTCAAACAGGACTAACGTATCCTTAACGAACGTTTAAGTTGATCTTAGCCTCAACACGGCTAACGTACCCTTAAACTAAAACACCAAACCCAAATCTAAGTAAATACGGATTTGGACTAATCCACGTCCTACGGGCGACGACATAAATTAGGGGGAATCTGACGAAGTCTGCTACATCGGCCGCATCCGTCTAAACCTCCGATACACGGTGCCATAAATCAACTTGGCTTCTTCGGAGAGGTAGACGGATAAAAACAAATAGCATCTGCCCCGAATCTCAGGCAAGACGTCCTCACGTCTCGGCCGCCGTTCGGAGGGGAACAGATTCTGGCACGCCCGGTGGGACATTTTTCTCTTTCCACTCCACACTTCGTGTGTCGTCCTCGCGAACCAATCACGGTTTGTTAAATGGTTGCCTTTGGATTTCAAGTTACTAAGATTTGGTCTTTGCGTGGCGCAGAACTCAAGCATCAATGGCCTCTAACTGCACCAACTGCTCGAAGTGCCACTGCAACGGACGCTCTACCTCACCTAGAGGTGTAGCATATGGGCCCCAAGCGGCCTCCTTCCTCACTCTGCCGGTAGAACAGGTGACCCAGGCCACCACCGGTTTGTTTTTCGGGACAATGATCCCGCCTTCAAGCTCCTCTTTGCCAATACCTACACCGGAAGTGAACAAGAAATCAGTCTTCGACCGGCTCACTGTTACGACGACCCTTATCAACGGGTCATCCATTACCAAGCCAACAGCCTCTGTCTTTGTGAGGCTGGATCAAAACTTTGAGGGGCCCGTCAAGAAGCCCGTGAACTCTAAAATGGCTGTCCCAAGGAAGGCAATGACTGCTGATGGTTATTTGGCCCGTCAAGAAGCCCATGAACTCTAAACGAGACAAGGCTTAAGAAATTACATAAGAATGGTTACCTACATTAGTTTGAATTTGAGTCATATGATAATTACAAGTCGTGTCTTAAAGGAAAGATGACTAAATCTCCGTTTAGTTGAAGCAGAGAAAGAGTTGATGTACTCTTAGGACTAGTACATAGTGATATATGTGGTCTAATGTCTATACAAGTTAGAGGAGGATACTTCTATTTCATTACTTTGACATATGACTGCTCACGCTTCGGACATATATACTTGATGATGTATAAGTCTGAAGCATTTGAGAAGTTCACAGAGTATAAAAATGAAGTGCAGAACCAAACGGGAAAAAATATTAAGAATCTTCGATCAGATCGAGGAGTTGAATATTTGAGTACAAAATTTCTTGATTACTTAAAAGAGAATAGGATTCTCTCTTAGGTTACTCTATCTTACACGCCAAAGCATAATGGCGTATTGGAAAGGAAGAATTGTACCCTATTGGATATGGTACTTTTCATGATGAGTAACACCGAGTCACCTCTTTCATTCTAGGGGTATGCACTGGAGACAGCTGCATACATACTGAAACAGATTCCATCAAAGTCGGTGCCTTTACCTCCATATGAGTTATGGAAGGGCAAGAAACATAATCTTAAGTTTTCTAAGATATGGGGTTGTCCCGCTTTTATTAAAAAGCAGAATCCTGATAAGCTAGAGGCGTGATCCGTGTTTTGCAAGTTCATAGGATACCCAATGCACTCGCAAGGGTATAGATTCTATTGCCCTGAAGAACAATGTATTATTGTTTCTAGACATGCCATCTTCTTGGAGAAAGAATTTCTTGAAAAAGAAATTAGTGGGAGCGCAGTAGAATTTGAAGAAGTTCCAAAAGAATAAGCAATCATGGAAGAACAAATTGAACCTGAGACTTCAGTATTACCCGATCTAGCGAAACCGCTCCATCGATCTGGTAGGCAATCTAGAGCACTTGAGAGATATTATGGGTATCTCGTTGATGGTGACATCGAAAGTTGTGTTATACAGAATGACGATCCTATCACTTATCGATAAGCCATAGAGAGTAAAGACTCTCAGAAATGGATAGATGCCATGAAGTTTGAAATTGACTCGATGTACTCCAACAAAGTATGGACTTTGGAGGAAGCTTCTGAAGGGGTAAAACCCTTTAGGAGCAAATGAGTCTTCAAGAAGAAGATCGGTGTAGATGGGAAGGTGGAGACCTTCAAAGGTAGACTGGTAGCAAAAGGCTTCCGTCAAAGACCAGGTGTGGATTTTGATGAAACATTTTCTCTAGTTGCGATGCTTAAGTAGTCAATCAGAATCATGCTTGCAATAGCTGCTTATCTGACTACGAAATATGGAAAATGGACGTCAAGACGGCTTTTCTAAATGGTACTTTAGAAGAGAACGTTTATATGACACAGCCAGAGGGTTTCGAGATCAGTGGGAGCAACGATAACGCGTGCAAATTGTTTAAGTCTATTTATGGACTAAAGTTGTAACATTTCAGAAATATAAAATATTATTTTGGAATTTAAATAATAAAATAATAAATTTCACGAAAACTATTCGAGTATGAATTTGGGGTTTTCGTAAAATGGTATAATTATATACCAATATTTGGAAAATAATTGGAGATTAATATGAATTATTAATTAAAAAGGCATTTATTGGATTTGGATATTTTATAAATAATTATGCAATTAATTATATGCAAGTTTATATTAAACTTGATTAGTACACTACTAATCACGCATTAAGCCAAATCCATATTTTTAATAACCATGGCTAGTGCACCATGACACATTTCATTTTCATGCATGGTTCATTTGTGTTTATGGACTTGTGGTTTTAAATGTGAGAGGAAAAGAAAAAGAAAATATATTTTGATGAGAAGAGACAAAAAGGGGTCATGAAGGCATGGGCGAGAGAGAGTGTGAGAATGAGAAAGAGAGAGAGAAAGAGAGTGAGAGGGACTGGCTCCTACAACCATGGCACTTCATTTCATTTTCATCACTTCATCTCCTTCATCTCCCTCCTTCTTCCCTTCCTCCACCTCCACTACCATCCCTAAAATATCTCCAAATCTTCAACAAAACCCCACATCACCTTCACAAAAATTATGCACAACCTCATCCTACACCCCATGGCGAACTCAAGTTTGGATTTTGAGCACCTTGAACCATCTTGGAATTTTCTTTAGTTGCTCCAAGAGGTAAACCCTTCATTTTCCTTCATATTATCTAGTTACTTACCTCCCTAGTTGTGTTTAGAGTTCGATTATGTTAAATTAGTGACCTTGGAAATTTCTAGGATGATGTTGGTGGAGAATTTGAGTTGTAGAGATGTAATTGAGCTTTAGTTAGTGACCCAAGCCTTTAGTGATGATATTCTGGACAACTTGAGACTAGAACCTCAAAACACGAACTTAGAATTTTCCCGATGTCGGTTTTTGACAGATTTTGATGTTTAAATAGAATCTGATATGACCCGAGAGCTCTATAAACTAAGTTGCCAACACAGAGAGGTATGCAGGCTACTAGGAATTTACCCCTGTGACCCGAGGCCCCACCTCTTCTTTTCGGCCCCAGATTTATTGAATGTGGCCGCAAATTACGGCCACATTGTGGAGTATTGAGTTGGGTTTTAGACCATGGTTCACTTATCTGATATGTAGATCTACCCTATATGCAGAATCTCCTAATTTCACCTAAGATAGAATCTGGGAGTGTTTTTCCATGTTGCTGATTTTGGGTTTCCGACTTTGGAAAACTTGGTTTTGGTATTTGTGTTTGGACATGGTCGTTGGACGTTCGTACGCCAATGCTGATGGTTATTTGGTTGTTCTTGCATGGATGGGCCATAGGTTCTAACCTATGAGCACTTCGCGTGCCTTATTGGTTTTCGGATTTGGTTTTGATATCGTTACAATGCGTATTGATTGTAGATACCTTCGCCTGGACTTTCGAGGCGACGAAGGAGAACAAGAAGTCATCGACTTCAGCTAAAGCATGGATTAGTAGATGAGTAGATCTGTATCTAGGGAGGAAGTCGGGTAGATGTCGTATAGCACCCCACAACCATAGTAATGGAAGAATTGATATGTAAAAATATAATTGGAGAAACCAAAGCTTAAGTACCTACGGATATAATCATAATGATAAGAACAAGATAACTTGAATTGAGATGTTGATATAATGAAATGAGAATATGATGAAAAAAAGATGGCTTGGATTGATATGTTGATATACGGATGCTAGGCGATATATATACACATATACTTATGCCGATATATATATATATATATATATATATATATATATATATATATATATATATATATATGAGAATAAGAGATGATATTATGTATAGGACGATAGATCCTTATTCTGTTGATGGCATCATAGGATGGATTACACCGTACGCGTTATGATTTACCGAATAATTGATCCGCACTTTCGATTTGAGGATGATGTACGGCGATTATACCACACATGATACTATGAGGCTGGATCGCCGACTTAAGGATTACACTTGAACCATACTTGTTTTCAAAACCGACGTATCGTATGCATTCTTAAACTATAGCTGTATGGTTCAGGTGTAGTTACGTACCTTATACCGTTCATGATTATGTTGTATTATTCCTCGTGACGTACATACTATGTTCCCAGAATTTACCTTTATATGGCAGCGTCTGCTAATACACCTGCACTATTACCGATGATGCGCATGTTACACATACACAGATTTGCCGGCTCACACATTTATCATCGGTGATTGCCATACCACTTACACAGTAGAACAATTACATCATTATATTGCTCTTAACTGTAAAGTACAATCATTGTTCCGTAATTATCACATGACCTGCTTACATGATAACACTTGAGATACTTACAGTATTGTTCTATGCTTGCATATACTGTACTTTATGGTTACATGCATATGAGATGCTGTTTTCATAAGATCTCTGGATTTGAGAACCGCTGATATATTTCAAAAGTCTTATGATTGTTTTAAAAACGCGGTTTCTCGTGATGTTATTTATGGCTCCACCATGAGTTTTCTCGGTTTTGAGCCATACGTATACCTGATTCGAGGAGTGAGGAGGCATTGTCTGCGGGTACATGGTGGACCCGGTACGGTACCCCGGGGCAAGAAGATCGTATAGATAGACGATGAGCCCGGCAGGGGTGCACTACCTACCGTTAATAGTTTGGGCTCGGCGGTTATCCGAACCGATCGGAGTCGTGAGATCAGATGGATATAAGGGCCAATCCGAGAATACGGCGCCCGAGATATGAGGATTTACGTTTCAATACTGGACACGGGTATTTATCATATTTTCGAGTCTCGATACTTGACACTCAGATTTCATGATGATTGTTGTGTCGTTGATGGACACACGTTGGTTGATATACATGTATACATGCATATATATTTCAGATGACTGGATATTACATACTATTACTGGCATGACATTGTTGTTGATACACATGCATACACGATCACCCTAGATACTATAGTATTACCTTCATGTTACAATATGACCTAGGGATCGTTGTTCATTCGATTTCTACCAGCTGATATTTTCTACTCACGGGTTGGCAACTCATCCCCGTTGTGCCACAGTTTTCATGCAGGTTCGATCGCTCGGATCAGTAGTGGCTCGCTGGTACACAGCTTTCTTCAGGGTGTTTTGCTTTGGTAGGTAGGATATACATTTGGATCGTGACCACCCCTATACCTAGTTATTTCTGTTGTATCTAGTTAAAACTCTATCAACCAGAAACCAGACTATGTATATTTAGTAGACCTAGACACAGAGTTGTATATTCTCGAGACTTAAAGTGAGATGGGCGTTTTGTCTCTTATTTGAGTTTGATGAGGTCTGGGTCTTATTTACCTTCTTTCTGTGGTTGATCTTCGCCGTAGGGCGTCGTGTGTATATATATATATATGCTTCATTGTGTGGTTGTGATTTCGCCAATTGGGAAGAGCTAGCTCCCGCTTGGGAATGCCTATATTTTGCATATATATGGTTTTGGATCAAAATATACAAGGGAGGTGCTGCCCAAATTTCAAGGACGAAAATGTATTCAAAGATAATATGCAAGCGTTGCATTTTCATATGATGTTACTTATACTTTAAAAGAAAGCTTAAATTCATTATGCCGATGTTTCAAAACTGCATCTCTAAGGTTTAGATTTCTGGGCTTTGGTTTCCTTGAATTACGGCGGGGTCCTATAGACTTTCACGTAATTCTCGTGCCGGTCACATGTCAATTCCGGGTCGTGACAAAAGCAAGTATTTAGGAGTTGGAACATCTTTTTTGATGAAGCAATCAAAGGGTTTGATTTTATAAAAAATGATGATGAACCATGTCTCTATAAAAAGGTTGTAGACAATAATGTCGTGTTCCTCATATTGTGTGTGGACGACATACTTCTAATAGGCAATGATGTGCCGACATTGCAGTTAGTTAAGATCTGGCTATCACAAAAGTTCTTAATGAAGAATTTGGATGAAGCATCCCACATACTGAGTATAAAGATCTATAGAGATACATCTAAGAGGATGCTTGGGTTATCCCAATCCAAGTACATAGATGACATAATGAAGAGGTTCAATATGGGACATACCAAGATGACCAAGTAAGGTAATGTACCTGCTAGGTATAGTATATCTCTCTCTAAGAATATGTCTCCCAAGACAGATGAGGAGAGAAAACGCATGGATAAGAAGCCATATGCTTCCGCAGTTAGGTCTATCATATATGCGATGTTATGTACTAGACTTGATGTGGTTTATGCACTTAGTGTGGTAAGTCGATATCATTCTAATCCTAAAGAAAAACACTAGATTGCTGTGAAGGATATACTTAAGTATTTGAGAAATACTAAGGAGTTGTACCTTATATTCAGTAAAGGAGACCTCAAGGTTGAGGTGTTTACTGATTCCAGTTTTAAGAATGATATAGATGATTGTAAATCCATCTATGGTTATGTTTTTACCATAAATAGTGGAGCAGTTAGTTGGAGGAGTTCGAAAAAGGATACTGTTGCAGACTCTACCATGGAGGCGGAGTATATTGCAGTGAATGAGGCTGCTAAAGAGGCTGGTTGGATGAAGAAGTTTATCTTCGATTTAGGAGTGGTTCCGAGCATTGCCGACCCAGTATCCCTATACTGTGACAACAATGCAGCCATTTCATTGGTTAAGGAACCAAGGTATCATCGTAAATCCAAGAACATACTTTGAAAGCACCATTTGATTCGAAAGATTCATAGACGAAAGGATATTGATATATTAAGAATAGATACGAAAGATAACATTGCCAACAACCATTCACTAAGGATCTTTCTCAACCACAGTTCGAGAGACTCGTTGAGATGTTGAGTATGCGATACCACAATAATTGACTTTAATTACAAGTGAGAGATTGTTAGATGTAGATGCTCTTAGAGGAAATTAGTTGTAATTATAACCTACATGTATGGAACTTTCTCGTTAGTAATAATAGTATGCTATTTTGTTTTTCTTTATTAGTATATCTTTTATTTATAATACTCTGTTTATCATTGATTACTAATAAAATCCATAGAATAATACTAGACTAGAGGATTGTGATGTAGATCACAATAATATAACCTAACTAGTCGATAAGTATATTCTTAAATGTTCCTAGCCGTAGGAGTATCGAGACAGGACATTGATACTCCGGAAGACTAGTGTATACTGTACTTACTCATTAGAGAGTAATGACCGTTGTCATAGTCATCTGGTGTGGTGACATCAGAGTATTATATGCAGGTGCTTATAGATGATAAGTATACCGAACGACTCACCTTGAATTTCTAGTTGGTAATTATACATAACTGTTAGATGGAAATTCATATAGTAACTACTGGTACGACCTCCAGACCTGAGTTTCACCATAATACCTTGCGTGTGCTACAAATTACTTTAATTACTATTCAACCACAGATCCATTGATACCATATATAATGGTATAATTGGGTATGATCGAACACATCTGAAAGTTATGAGGAATTAACATGGGATTCATCTCTCCAGTATAAGGAGAACATTGTTCTACAGTGTGCAATATATTGGTGACCTAAAATCTCTGGCCAGAGTACTAGAAATCAAATGATAAGTAGTTTTCTATTTGATCTCACGATTACATGATAATATCAACACAACAGTTATTTAAGTTATTAGGGTTTGACAGTACTACCAAGCCCTAGACCAAATAAGGAGTACAAGGAGACGAAAAGACCGGACCGTACAGTAGTTGTCACTGATAGGTATTTATTTGCTTGGATAGAATTTTCCTATTCTAATCCAGTCATCGACGGTTTACCCAGATAGCTATCATCCCTATAAACTTGTGGATTCTACTGCTTATAGAATTAGTTCGAATTATTTGAATTAATTATCCATTGCTGATTAAATGTCGAGCCTCCGGAGTCACACAAAGATGGACTCCTACTTGCAAAACATAGAACTATAAACCAAAAGAAAAGATAGTATATAGTTGATGTACAAAAGTATAAGTGTGTGTATGTGTGTGTGTGTATATATATATATATATATATATTTGTAATTATAAATATATAAATATATATGTTGATATATATAAATATTTATAAAATTATATTGTTGTGTATCAAATATTATATGCATCTGTATATGTGTAGGCCAACATGTATTAAGTAATAACTAATTAGTTTGTTTAAGGGATTAAACAAATTAATTAAATGTGAGGGTTTTATTAGAATACTATATCCCTATATATAGGCTTCCATTTGATACAAACTCTAACCCTAAGCAATTCTCTCATCCCCCTCCTAAAAGTTTCGGCCATCCCCTATTCTCTTTTAGTCGAAATTTATTAGGAGAAATAAATTAAAATTTCGATTTTTAATTCCCCTTCTTTAATTATAATTCTTTATAATTAATTAGATCAGCTAACTAATTAATTAGAGTTCATTAATAATAAAGATTCATGTGGAGGCAAGCAAGGATATCATCAAGATGTAATAAAGTCTCCTTGATTGGAGAATGAACCTCTAGCCCAACAAACGATACACAAATCCAAATTTGTGCAAATGTATTATCTTTTCGAATCAATTAAGTGTTAATTGATTTCATTAATAATTAACCTAATTTATAAACCCTAATTGGTGTTAATGAAAAAAAATTCCCTCTCGCTACATTTGCACCAATTTAATCAACAGGTTGTGCCTCATAAATACCGCAATGTGTCGGCCTTATCCACTTCCTCTTGCCTAAGTTGTCTCTCTTCAAAATTATGTCATTGGAAGCCAACTACAAAAAGATACAAACTTTTAACGGTATGGGAAATTTCTAAATCTTCCTATCATTTTTCGCCACAACCTCTCCATAATTCAGGATATTATAAAAGGATTTAACCAAGAAACCCCTATTCGACGACCATTTTTATTCCGCGGTATCTATGTTCTCTCTCCCCATTAGTTTCTAGACCCTAAGATAATTAATCAGCATACTTCGTTGGCTCCTCTCACCCACCGTTAGCGCCCTTTGAAACCTTGGCCACCACTTAATTCCTTTCCATTGACTTAAAACCGATGCCTCCTTATATTTTTCCAGATCGAAAAGAAAAGAGAATCTCTTCTGCAAAGTGATATCTCCACACCAATAGTCTCATCAAAAATTAATTGAGCTTCCATCCCCTATTATATAAGAGAAACCTTTTAAAAATACTCTTTTACGGACATCATTCCTTTCCAGAAACCAGATGCTGCCGCCATGTTCTAATTTTGTGCGTTTACCGCACCAAACTTATTACCATAAGCTGCTTTAATGCTTGCCACCCATCCCTTTCTGTTACCTGCCACCCATCTCCACCACTACTTCCCCACTAGAGCCCTATTCATATTCTTAAGGGTTTTCATGCCTAAGCCTCCTTCTTTCGATCTACATACCTTCCCCCATTTAACCAAATGATATTTTCGTTTTTCCAATGATGCTCCTCTCCACAAAAAATTTCGTCAAATCTGATTGATCCTTTTAACTACCCATTCTGGAAGCAAATAAAAGGACATATAAAATTGTGGTACAGCTGACATCACCGAATTAATGTCATCCTACCACCTATGGAAAGATATCGACCCTTCCAGCCCTCCAATCTATTTTGGACCCTGTTTATGAATGGCAACCAGTCTGACTTCTTCAACGTTCCTGGCCTCAGAGGAAGGCCTAAATATTTGACAGGAGAATTTTCCGCTTTGCAATTAAAAATCGAAACCAAACGCTTTGTCTTCAGTACTGGTGGGCATATAGGGTATTGAAGTATGAAAGTCTGGGTCTCCCGCCCGTCTTAACTTTAGCTCTTATCTCTCTTCAGCGGTTGCAGAACGATTCTTTTCCCAAACGGATCTTTCTCCTAAGCAGACCACCGAGCTCTTGTGAAAGTTGATGCTCAATCCTGACCAAAGGTCAAAAGAATATAGGATCCATTTAAGTATTGCAGCCTGATTTTCACACAACCTTCCAAATAGCAAAGTATCATCCGCATACTACAGATTGATAATCTCTGTCCTTATGTCCCCGGGCCCAATCCCTCCAACAACCCCTTATTTCTACAACTTTGAATCATGTGTGCGAGACCATCAACCGCTAATGTAAAAATTAGCGGAGATAGGGGATGCCCTTGTCGCAGTCCACGTCTGCATAGAAACTCATTTGTATCTTCTCTATTTATGCAAATATTAGCAGATGCCGATGTACCACCCTCCGCCACGATCCGAGCTCTCTGCAATTCACCAAAAACACATAAATATAACTTTTCATATTGCATTACATCAAAAGAAATATATTATAATTTACCGTTGCCTCCGTGGTACGAGTTGTGTTCTTCGAGCCACCCGTGTAGGTAGCTCGACCCATCTTCATCGAGTTTCGATTCTTCTTATTCTGTTGGGCCTGTTTCTGTACAACAAAATCAGATTTAGTTTTCTATTTAGCAATAAAAAAATAAATTATATACTAAACACTGAATTACATTTAAATTACAAACATGATTGTGATCAAACGCCTAATACTGGAACATGAGAGTCCATGTCTCTAAATAGACCCTGCTAAAGGTCGGAGACGGTAGGAGAGCCTCTCTCTCCTCCTCAGGGGTCGCTCGCCATAAGCCATAGTAATCTAATTTCAGCTTATTCCTTTTATACCGGACCTTAATTTGCATATTGTCCTTAAGGCCTCGGTAAATTGCACTTTGGGCTCTCTATACTCCTCATCATCAGGGTCATTGGGATCGGCTACAAGAAAGGTGTAATCCACCTGCAAATACATGAAATTAATGTCTTTATATTATAAGTGCCAAATGATAGTAAATTTATTTGATAAATCAAATAAAAATATATAATAATACCTGAGCCTGGTCTAAGAACGCGTCAAAGGAGCGGTTGTGCTGCGCGCCCCAATCAACATGAAGAGGATATTTCTTGGGGTGACGGCTCTCATTCCCCAAATACCGGTCGAATCTCTTGGCATGATCTCCAGTGCAGCGGCCATCAGAGGTAAAGATGAGGGGAAATGCTCTCTACCCCTAAGTGGGATCGTGCCTCATCTTGTGGGACTGATTCGACCCTCGAGTCCTCTGGACGGGCCGTGGCTACACTGCATCCATAAAATATATAGATATACATGCAATATCGAGACAAAATAATACTTAGAATGCAAGAATTAACGAAAATTGGAGTGCAGTATATACCCTCAGCGACATCACCACGGGCCTGCGCCTGGGCAACAGCACGAGCGATACGATAGTTCTTCGGGTGAGGAACAACCAGTGATCCAGACGTTGATGCATCCCGTCCAACTAGATAATAAACAATGACTATATAAGTAAATTCTGAGTAAAATAATACATAATCAATTTGACGTATTATGTAGTTAAAAATACTAACATGCAGAGTGCTCGGAGGGTATGGATCTTGCGGGAACAGCCTGTGTCCTGGATGTGGAGGCATCTGAACCAACTAGACAATAAAAAATGAATATGTTACTAACTTCAAAATGAATATGCGTGTATATCTATAATATATCATTAAAATGAATATGCACACAATATATAATATATAAATATACCTGCAGGTGTGGGAACGGCCTGTGCCCCGGATGGGGAGGTACCCCTTCCAACTAGACAATAAAAAATGACTATATAAGTAACTTCAAAATAAATATGCATTTGTATCTATAATATATCATTCAAAATGAATATGCGTTCAATATATAATATATTAAAATACCTACAGGTGTGGCAAATTCCACACGAAAAGATTCATCTAGACTCTGTTCGGATGGGGGTGCAACACCACCCCTCTATTTTAGGAGCTGTTCCCTAAGCAGCTCCCCAGGCAGAATCGCTCTACCCCTGCCTCCAGAGCTGCCTCTGCCTCAGCCACTGGTTCCTCTACCCCTCACTGGTCCGGACGTCTCTATCACCCCCAGATAGAAGTACACTTATTACATATGCATGCAATACATGTATGTAAGAGAAATAATAACTACAATACATGTATATATGATCAGTATAAAATATTGCACATTTTAATGAACATTTTCCCTACTGTTGTTAAGTACTAATAGATGTTTATTGTAAATATAGAACGTATGTGGGTTTATTTGTAAAAATATTATTATCATATAATTCTACATTTCAGTTAATATAATTAGGGAAAATATATGAATATAATATTTAAATGAAATATTAGTAATTAAAATATGCATATCACATCAAATATTTCTAATCAATATTCTTAAGATATTATATTATTTAAATGATTGGAATAATATCTCAAAAATACTACTAATACTTTGATTTGAGATATTATGCAGATAGCTCAGGTCTAAGGTCTAAGTAAGAGATCCAAGTCAAATCGGGATATCGGAACCGAATCTGCCAAATTTTAGAAGCAAATCGAAGAATTTAGCAACGGCAGAGACTAAGAGCATTATTTTCAGAATCTATATATCATAAGGATCTCCAAATACAACAACAACAACAACAACAACAACTGAGCCTTTTATCCCAAGCATATGGGGTAGGCTACATGAACCAACATGAGAATCACGCCGGGTCCAGCACATGAATCCTCCGCCTCCACTCACTCCTATCCAACAATATACTTTCATTGAGTCCTTTGGCAAGCATATCGTTTCGTATCACCTCCATCCATGTTTTCTTCGGTCTCCCTTTTGCCATTTCTCATATCGAGAGTATCTATTCGTTGAACCGGTGCTTCCATAGGTCTGCGTCGCACATGACCCAACCATCTTAGCCGGTTTTCCCGCATCTTCTCCTCCACACGTGCTACACCAACTTTTGCACGAATATCCTCATTTCGCACCTTATCTTTTCTAGTGTTATCGCACATCCAACGAAGCATGCGCATCTCCGCTACGTGCATCTTCTGTGTATGATGCTTCTTAGGAGCCCAGCATTCTGTACCATATAATAAGGCAGGCCGAATAGTGCTCCGATAAAACTTCCCTTTCAATTTTAACGGAAAGTTACGATCATACAAAATCCCTGTTGCACTCCTCCATTTCAACCAACCAGATTGGATCCTTTGATTAACATCACTATCGATCTCCTCATTCTTTTGGATGATGGAACCTAGATATCTAAACTGGTCGCTCGGTGATATCTCTTGCCCTTCCAATGTTATACCGATATGGTTTTGACTTCTCTGGTTACTAAATTTGCACTGCATATATGCTTTCTTGGACCTGCTCAATCTGAATCCCCGAGATTCCAATGTTTGCCTCCATAATTCCAATTTGGCATTAACCCCTGCTTTCGTCTCATTTACTAGAACAATATCATCAGCGAATAGCATACACCAAGGTACCTCATCTTGGATAGTTCTAGTAAGCTCATCCATCACGATGGTAAACAGGAATGGACTTAATGCAGATCCTTGATGTAAACCAATAGTAATCGGAAAATCACTCGTTAAGCCGCCGCAAGTTCTGACATTTATCACTACTCCATCGTACATATCCTTGATTATGTAAATATACTTGACCGGGACCCCCTTCTTCATCATTGTCCCTCATAATACCTCTCTAGGTACCTCTAAATATCATAAGGATCTCCAAATATCAACACAAAATACTAGAAGAAATATCAAAACCTGATTCTACTAGGTTGCGGCTGAACCGCGGACAAACATGGCAATATGCGGCGGTTTCGCAGCGCAATCAGAGCCATTTGATATGATCTTTTTGTTAGTGTATATGCCCTAGAGGCCATTACTGTATCATACTAGTTTGTATATTACTTAATGGATGCTTGGGATATTCACCTTGTATATACAATCTTGCTCAAAATAGTAGTATGCTACTTGGTTTGTCTCTACTTCAATGTGTACTTGTGTTTGTTTTACTATATCACTTATACGCATTAGTGGAGCCCTTAGGATCTTTGCTTGATTACCAGCGTTGTGATGGCAGTCACACTAGTGGGGGCTGGGTAATCTATAAGCACATCCTTATACAGGTCCCTAGTCGCAGGACTATCGAGACAGGGCATCGATACTCCGGAGTAGACTAGCGTATGCGCTTCTCATCCCAGTGTGGGAGATGGTCTGTCCCACAGCCATCAGTACGTCGTACTGGAGATAGTATACGGGTGCTCGTTGGGTTACGAGTACACTGGACAGGACTCGTCGGGAACTGACAGGTTGGTATTATACCTATCGTCAGTCGTCAGTTCCCAGGTGACATGAGTACAGCTTAGTCCGCTGACTTGACACTGGCACTTCGCCTCGAGTGTGTTCCCACTGCACTTTGATCACTACCCTACCACGGCTCAAAGGAGTCGTGCAAACAGGTGGTGGTTGGGTGCAGTCCCGAAGCACTTGGAGGCAGTGACAGTTAGACAGGATTCGTCTCTCCCGGTATTGGGGGTTGACATCGCGCTGTGTCTAGGAGAGCCATTACACGAGTAGTCCCTGGCCAGGGCAAACGAGATATACTGGTAGGTTTCCAGTGTTATCTCAGGGTGTTTTGGGCTTCGCTCCGGCACGACTTGTACCGCTATTGGGGGACTGACGTTTACCGCCCCCTAGGCCCGCCATGCGATGTATCAGACGAACAGACCGGACTGTACGGAGAATGTCACATTCAGACTCAGTAGGAGTTCAGATGGGGTTTCACCTCGTCAGCCTTCTTGTCGGCATCTACCTGGGGACCGTTACGCACAGCTAGTGCCGCTTGCGGTCTGTGGTTAAACCCACTGCCAGCGTAGTGTCGAGTCTTTAGAGTCCCACACAGAGGGTATTCGCCTCTGGGCAAAACAGAGTAGAGGTCGCATGGTTTTGCGACAGGGTTCGTTCTCATCCGCGCACTTGTGCACGTTTGGAGTCCGGACGGATTATACTGGCAGGCTCTGGTTTGAGCCAGATACTGGTATATGTTTTGGGGTTGCTTTTATATCTTGGTATTCTTGTTTTTCGGAACGAGAATGCAGGTGTGTATGCACAGTTGCTTGAGGCGGAGAATGAGGTTTTTCATTAGGTTTTCGGATCGGGTGCGTATGCACAGTTGACAGTTATCATTTTCCAAACCCTAATGGATTTATATATTATCTATTAATAATAATAATTAAATGAGAATTATGTTATGGTTGTTATTGTTGACTTGTTGACCTTGGTTGACTTGTTGACCATTGACCACTTTCATGCCTTGAAAGTCTTCCTTGATTCATGCTTACTTTTCATTAAATGAAGCATGGTTGTGGTCATTCAAAATACTACCATCAACTATTCTCATTTTCAATTATTATCATTTAGATAATTCATTTCTTTTGCAATATGGTTGCAAGAAGAAATAATTGAGCTCATTCTATCATAACCTCTCTCTCTCCTCATTTTCATCTTCTTCTTCCTCTTGAAAAGAGAAACCTTCTCATGTGTTGAGAATCATTCTCTTTAGATAAAAAAGCAAACCCTAATCTCTCTCTACTCATTCTAGGATGATGGTTTAGCAAACCGGAAACCCTAGTTCACTCAAAGATCGAGGAAGAGCCCAAAGACGAACCTTCGAGGTGGATCCATCTTCGACGGGAGAAGGCGACGTAAAGAGAACCATCAACCTCTACAAGGTTTGAAGAAGAAGGAGTTCAAGTATAGGTATAACCATCTTCCATAGTAGCTAACTCTCTTTAGCTAGAATACTAGTTCAAGTTTAGACAACGATCCCGACCAAGTTTAGTCCATGTTGCCTCTTGCGATAAAAATTCGTTTTTTATACCGTTTCCGCCTCCCCGTAAGCACCGGGGGTCGCAATATGGACTTACAGTGGTATCAGAGCCTAACTAAACTTAAACTAGTTTGGTAGTGAAGTGTAACGAAGTTCGAAACCGCAAAAACCCAAAAACCGTATTTTTCTAAAACCTGAGTTTCTGTTGAAATTTTTTTGGCTCAAAATGAAAAAATTTATATTTGTAAAATCATCTCAGGGTTTTCTAAAAACACACATGAAAAACGATCCAGGTTGGAGCTCAAAGCGCCGCGCATCCGCGGCACGAGGTAGGCTCGTGCCGCGGAACCGCCGCGCTTTGTCCTCTTCTGCGCCTCGATTTTCGTGCAGTGTCTGTAGGTTTTGGTTTTGGGATTTTTGAGATATATTATATGTACCCAGATTTTCCAGAAAAGAAATTTCCTTTTGGGGTCCTATAATTCCGTATTTTTCCGAACTTCACTACACTTTGGCTATATTGGTTATATCTGTGATGTTTGCATGTATTGAACGTCGACTAATCGCTATAAGTCGATTAGTCGGGGTTATACATGATCTGTAATGTGCTGGAATGTGTATATGAATGTGTTGGACTGTCGCGGGTGAATAGCCGGGGTTGGATGTGAGATGAGCTTTTGTTTTTCTTTCATTCATTTGTAAATGTAAATTGATGTAATTATATTATTTGTTTGGCCGCACAACCGGGTCGGGGTTGTAGCCGTCATTGTATAATTCTTTTTACTGTTTTTGCTCCTAGGATAGACCCATGGTGGGGTGCACAAACTATCGGGAACTTGGCGGGTAGTTTGCCGCACCCGTAGGGGTCTTGGGTGGGGTATTTGCTATTCACCGCGACCGTGTTATCCGCTTTTCGTTTCAGGCTCGAAAGAAATGCGGATTGCTAGTATATCCAATGTATTCATCTGTGATCTGTAATGTCTATCATTGCTTTCTATTTAGGCGTTGCTTATGTTTTACAGCCGCGCTAGCCCAGCCCCCGCTCTGTCGTTAGTTAAGTAACCTAACGGGTGATGACGGGGCCCCGTGGCGAATGCATATGGCATAAGCGTACGTCATATTTTGGTTGTTTTCTGCAATGGTAGGATTTAAATGATGGGACGCATTAAAAGTACTAATGCAAGAATATCACGCATTAAAAGAACTAATGCAAGATAATAAACCAAGTTAAAGTCGTTGGAACATTTTCGAAAAACCACTCGGTTCTTTTCAAAACCAACTTTTAAATGCGGAGTTTGAGCCACTCCTTTTAAAAGCTATCTCGTTCCATCGACCAAATCAAGTTCACTACGTTCACGGTTTTGCCAAAACCATCCGTAGCCCTCCATCATTTCAGTTAAACATTCGGTAGTATTCAAGCTATGTATTTTGACCTCACGCCAAGGCATAGTGATTGGTAGCTGCCGGATATTTATCTGTTGCATAGATAGAATGCGTTGGTTTGAAACAGTCGTACTGCCATTTTGGCCTACGTCAAGGGTATGTACGGGTGGATTCAAATTAACCTGGATAATGATGGGACGAACTTGACATGTGACTTATGACATTTTGACCTCACGCCAAGGTCATAAGAGCATGGGGCAAAAATCCACATCGGGAGTTTCATAAGTACTGAAACTTGCTAGATTTGCATACCATTTGGAGTGTGATGATTCTGGTAGGATTCCTTCAGTTTCGTCACGCGATGATATTTGGATCCCGATCCTACTGTGAGTATATGCTACTCCTCGGGAAATTTCTCACTTAACGATCAATGCTATAAACCTAGTAGGTGCCTAGAAAGGTGTTAGCGGGGTTACGCCCCCAGGGAAAAGAGGTTCTTTAATTAAGGAACTTCGCGAAAGCGTTGGAAAACCTCCCTCGAAGTACCGACACCGGCCTGGCTGAACGGTTAAGCAAGTATTGTACGGTGGGATTGATCCTGACTAATTCTTCCTTTATGGTTTGAGGAGGGATTCGAGAAACAGTGGGAGCCATCCTGTTTAGACAAACTAAAAACCACTCTAAACTTGCAAGAGCATCATGCTGAGTGTTTCTTCTTCTCTCTCCTAATTGCAGCGACCAATCAACATGACTGGACTTAAGTTACTCCTAGATAAAAACAAGCTGACAGGGCCAAACTACAAAGATTGGCTCAGGAATGTCAAGATTGCAATCACTTATGACAAGCTGGGGTATCTTCTTACCACCAAAGCTCCCCCTGTCCCTGGTCCAACTTCCAGCGTCGCGGATAAGGAAATCCGTAAGACTTGGGAGATTGATAGCGCGAAGGCCAAGTGCCTCTTGCTTGCCTCGATGGACAACGAACATCAGAGGAGGCATGAGAATATGGACATGGAGTCCATATTGCTTCATACAAAAGAACTGTATGGAGAGCAATCACGTATCGCAAGATACGAAGCGTCGAAAAAGTTGTTTTCGACAAGAATGGCCGTCGGATCATCAGTAGCCGAGCACGTGCTAAAGATGATCGGTTACATTGAGGAGCTCGCTGACCTAGGGATCACATTGGAGAGTGAGCTATATACGGATATAGTTCTCCAGTCCCTTCCTTCCACTTACGCCCAGTTTATAATGAATTTCAACCTACAAGAAAAGGAGGTTGAACTTTCAGAGCTCCTCAACCTGCTGAGGAGCGCAGAGGGCACCCTACAGAAAGGTAGGGAAACATCCACTTTGTTTGTAGGAGGATCATCTTCTTCTAGGTCCAAGGCGAAAGCCAAGGGAAAGAAGAAGAAAGCCCCCGCCAAACCAAGGGGCGGTGTTAGTAAAGTGGATACGAAGGGAAAAGGTAAAGCAACAAAGATAGCGGGGAAGGTTGTGGATAAGGAAGAATGCTTCTTTTGTCATAAGAAAGGACACTGGAAGAATGATTGCAGGGCCTGGAAGGCCAGAACACAGGAATTGAAGCAGGTTGCAGCTTCAGCTTCAGGTGTGTATGTTATTGAAAACTGTCTTTCAATAAACTCTACTTCCTGGGTATTGGATACCGGATCAGGATCTCATATCTGTAATTCTTTGCAGGCGTTGAGAAACCGTAGGGATTTGAAGGCAGGTGACATGACCCTCAGAGTTGCGAACGGAGCTGGCATGGATGCTAAAGCCGTGGGGGACTATCACCTGGGAATGTCAGATGGACATGTTTTGGTTTTGCGTAATTGCTTTTTTGTACCCAACGCAACTTGTAATATCATTTCTGTATCTTTAGTTTCTAAAGAAGGTTATGAATTTGCGTTTGTAAGTAATGTTGTAAACATTCACCTTAATCAAGTTTTGATTGGGTCAGGTACTTTGAGTAATGGTATATACGTATTGAACCAACCACAGATTTTTAATGTCCAGAATACACACAAAAGAAAGTCTCCAGAAATAAACCAGACTTTCTTATGGCATTGTAGATTGGGTCACATCAATGAGAGAAGGTTGACGAAGTTACATACAGAAGGGTATTTGAATGCGTTCGAATATCAGTCGTATGCCACTTGTCAATCCTGTCTCAAGGGAAAGATGACAAAGACTCCGTTTACTGGACATGGAGAAAGAGCGAGCGAGCTCTTGGGACTCGTACACAGTGACGTGTGCTGTCCAATGTCTACACATGCCCGAAGCGGACATTCTTACTTCATTACTTTTACGGATGACTTCTCAAGGTACGGTCATATCTTCTTAATGAAGCATAAGTCCGAAGCCTTTGGAAAATTCCAGGAGTATAAGAATGAAGTAGAGAAACAGACCGGCAAAAGTATTAAGATTCTAAGATCGGATCGAGGTGGAGAATACTTAAGTGCCGAGTTCCTGGACTATTTAAAAGAGAACGGAATTCTCTCTCAGCTTACTCCTCCATACACCCCGCAACATAACGGTGTATCGGAGAGAAGGAACCGCACCCTATTGGATATGGTGCGGTCCATGATGAGTAACGCTGAGTTACCGCGATCATTCTGGGGGTATGCGCTAGAATCAGCTGCATACCTTTTGAACCGAGTCCCGACTAAGACTGTGCCTACCACCCCATATGAAATGTGGAGTGGGAAGAAACCATATCTTCAATATCTGAAGATCTGGGGATGTCCAGCTTTTGTCAAAAAGCAGCATGCGGACAAACTCGAGGCACGCTCAGTACTGTGCAAGTTTGTGGGATACCCAAAGAGCACCAGGGGGTATCTTTTCTACTACGCAGAGGAACAAAAAGTCCTTGTTTCTCGCAATGCCCACTTTCTAGAACACCAGTTCTTGGAAAAGGAAATTAGTGGGAGCGCAATAGAACTGGAAGAAGTTCCAGAACCACAGACTGTTACTGAAAGCTTAGTGGAACCAGAGGGTTCAACAGAACAGGACATTCCTACGCCGCTCCGCAGAAGTAGTAGGCAGTCTCATCCGCCCGAGAGATACTACGGTTTTCTCATAGACGGGGATAGAGAAGATTGCATCATAGATTATGATGAACCTACTAGCTTCCAGCAGGCCGTTCAGAGCGTTGACTCAGTGAAATGGCTGGATGCAATGCGGACCGAAATGGAGTCCATGTACACCAACAAGGTATGGACGTTGGACATTGCTCCAGACGGGGTAAAACCCGTAGGATGCAAGTGGATCTTCAAAAGGAAGATTGGTGTAGATGGACAGGTTGAGACCTATAAAGCTAGGCTGGTAGCAAAGGGTTTCCGTCAAAGACCTGGCTTGGACTATGACGAAACCTTTTCTCCAGTAGCCATGCTGAAATCCATTCGGATCCTTCTTGCCATCGCTGCCTTCCACGATTATGAGATCTGGCAAATGGACGTAAAAACCGCTTTTCTAAATGGAAATTTAGAGGAGTGTGTCTATATGGATCAGCCAGAGGGTTTCATTCAGAGTGGGAGCAGCGGAAAGGTGTGCAAGTTGCTTAAGTCCATCTATGGACTAAAGCAGGCATCGCGGAGTTGGAACATCTGTTTTGATGAGACGGTCAAAGAATTTGGCTTTATCAAAAATCCAGATGAACCATGCATCTATAGTAGATTTGTAGCGAGAACTGTAGTATTCCTCGTTTTATACGTGGATGACATTCTCTTAATAGGAAATGACATTCCTATGCTACAATCTGTCAAGGGGTTCTTGTCACAAAGGTTCTCCATGAAAGACCTGGGTGATGCCTCATACATCCTGGGGATCCGGATCCATCGTGATAGATCCAAGAGGATATTGGGACTTTCTCAGTCCAGGTATATTGACACCATAGTGAAGAGATTCAGTATGGAAGATTCCAAGCGCGGTAACCTACCGGCTTGTCACGGGATCACCCTCTCTAAAGAGATGTCTCCCAAGACTGATTTGGAGAGGGATCGCATGGCTATTATACCCTACGCTTCTGCGGTAGGCTCTATAATGTATGCGATGTTATGTACCAGACCGGATGTAGCTTATGCACTGAGTGTGGTAAGCCGGTATCAGTCAAACCCTGGGGAGAAACACTGGATAGCGGTAAAGAACATTCTCAAGTACCTGAGAAGGACTAAGGAGATGTTCTTGGTGTATGGCGGAAAAGACCTCCAGATCGAGGCCTTTGCTGACTCCAGCTTCCAGAGTGACAAGGATGATTCCAAGTCCATGTCGGGGTTTGTCTTTACCCTCAATGGAGGGGCGGTGTGTTGGAAGAGTTCCAAACAGGAAACCGTTGCAGACTCGACGATGGAAGCGGAATACATCGCTGCATCTGATGCCGCAAAAGAAGCTGTCTGGATGAGGAAGTTCTTGAAAGAACTACAGGTGGTTCCGTCCATTGTTGATCCAATACCTCTGTATTGCGACAACAATGGGGCTATAGCTTTAGCGAAGGAACCGAGGTCCCATCAGAGATCCAGGCACATCTTGAGGCGGTATCACCTGATCAGGGAGATCGTGGATCGCAAGGAGATCGAGGTTCGGAGAGTCGCTTCAGAAGACAACACTGCAGATCCATTCACCAAGGCCTTGCCCCAGACTCAGTTCGAGCGGCTGATCGAGATGATAGGTCTTCGATACGCCAGTACGTGGCCTTAGTGCAAGTGGGAGATTGTTAGTGTATATGCCCTAGAGGCCATTACTGTATCATACTAGTTTGTATATTACTTAATGGATGCTTGGGATATTCACCTTGTATATACAATCTTGCTCAAAATAGTAGTATGCTACTTGGTTTGTCTCTACTTCAATGTGTACTTGTGTTTGTTTTACTATATCACTTATACGCATTAGTGGAGCCCTTAGGATCTTTGCTTGATTACCAGCGTTGTGATGGCAGTCACACTAGTGGGGGCTGGGTAATCTATAAGCACATCCTTATACAGGTCCCTAGTCGCAGGACTATCGAGACAGGGCATCGATACTCCGGAGTAGACTAGCGTATGCGCTTCTCATCCCAGTGTGGGAGATGGTCTGTCCCACAGCCATCAGTACGTCGTACTGGAGATAGTATACGGGTGCTCGTTGGGTTACGAGTACACTGGACAGGACTCGTCGGGAACTGACAGGTTGGTATTATACCTATCGTCAGTCGTCAGTTCCCAGGTGACATGAGTACAGCTTAGTCCGCTGACTTGACACTGGCACTTCGCCTCGAGTGTGTTCCCACTGCACTTTGATCACTACCCTACCACGGCTCAAAGGAGTCGTGCAAACAGGTGGTGGTTGGGTGCAGTCCCGAAGCACTTGGAGGCAGTGACAGTTAGACAGGATTCGTCTCTCCCGGTATTGGGGGTTGACATCGCGCTGTGTCTAGGAGAGCCATTACACGAGTAGTCCCTGGCCAGGGCAAACGAGATATACTGGTAGGTTTCCAGTGTTATCTCAGGGTGTTTTGGGCTTCGCTCCGGCACGACTTGTACCGCTATTGGGGGACTGACGTTTACCGCCCCCTAGGCCCGCCATGCGATGTATCAGACGAACAGACCGGACTGTACGGAGAATGTCACATTCAGACTCAGTAGGAGTTCAGATGGGGTTTCACCTCGTCAGCCTTCTTGTCGGCATCTACCTGGGGACCGTTACGCACAGCTAGTGCCGCTTGCGGTCTGTGGTTAAACCCACTGCCAGCGTAGTGTCGAGTCTTTAGAGTCCCACACAGAGGGTATTCGCCTCTGGGCAAAACAGAGTAGAGGTCGCATGGTTTTGCGACAGGGTTCGTTCTCATCCGCGCACTTGTGCACGTTTGGAGTCCGGACGGATTATACTGGCAGGCTCTGGTTTGAGCCAGATACTGGTATATGTTTTGGGGTTGCTTTTATATCTTGGTATTCTTGTTTTTCGGAACGAGAATGCAGGTGTGTATGCACAGTTGCTTGAGGCGGAGAATGAGGTTTTTCATTAGGTTTTCGGATCGGGTGCGTATGCACAGTTGACAGTTATCATTTTCCAAACCCTAATGGATTTATATATTATCTATTAATAATAATAATTAAATGAGAATTATGTTATGGTTGTTATTGTTGACTTGTTGACCTTGGTTGACTTGTTGACCATTGACCACTTTCATGCCTTGAAAGTCTTCCTTGATTCATGCTTACTTTTCATTAAATGAAGCATGGTTGTGGTCATTCAAAATACTACCATCAACTATTCTCATTTTCAATTATTATCATTTAGATAATTCATTTCTTTTGCAATATGGTTGCAAGAAGAAATAATTGAGCTCATTCTATCATAACCTCTCTCTCTCCTCATTTTCATCTTCTTCTTCCTCTTGAAAAGAGAAACCTTCTCATGTGTTGAGAATCATTCTCTTTAGATAAAAAAGCAAACCCTAATCTCTCTCTACTCATTCTAGGATGATGGTTTAGCAAACCGGAAACCCTAGTTCACTCAAAGATCGAGGAAGAGCCCAAAGACGAACCTTCGAGGTGGATCCATCTTCGACGGGAGAAGGCGACGTAAAGAGAACCATCAACCTCTACAAGGTTTGAAGAAGAAGGAGTTCAAGTATAGGTATAACCATCTTCCATAGTAGCTAACTCTCTTTAGCTAGAATACTAGTTCAAGTTTAGACAACGATCCCGACCAAGTTTAGTCCATGTTGCCTCTTGCGATAAAAATTCGTTTTTTATACCGTTTCCGCCTCCCCGTAAGCACCGGGGGTCGCAATATGGACTTACACTTTTAGGATCATGATCTTAACTGCATATATTTACAGATGGCATTGAGGGTTTCTGGTTTCAGGGACTATATAAAGGACTGAGAGCTTGACATTCAAAATCATCATCGAAGAGATCAAGAAATCCACATATCCGAGTGATCATCATCTATTCATCTACCTCCAACAAGAAGGAGATCTAGAGCAAACTAGGGTTCTTGTAATCTACCTTTTAAGGAGAACTGTAAATGCAATAGTCGATTAATAAATGTAGTTTTTATTTTAATTCTTTTTGCATTTATTTTTCCGCACTTAATTTTACGCATTACTTTTTCTGCATCTTAATTATGATTTCTTTCTTCTTCAACCTTTCTTCACTAACCATGAGCGAGTAATTCCTTACTTGCTAGGGTTTGTAGGATAGGGTAGGATAATGGATGAAGAAATCTTTAACTTCTTTTAAATATTTTAAAGTTTATAAACTTTAGCAAAATAAATGTTAACCTTCTAATCGGGTGCGGTATCAATTTATTGATAGTCACGACCATGATTTGAAATTGGTTGAACACTTGTTTTGTTAAGGGCTTGACATGAATAGAGATCAATGGAAGGACAAGGGTCAAGAGAGGGAAACCCTAGTTTCCTCCAAGAATCCTAATCTATATTCATCACTATCGCTCTAGTTTTAAACTATTAAAAGATAAAAGAGTCATTTTTAAACATTCATCCATTAACTAATAAGTCCTATGAACCCTACAAGCCTTTTTATTATAAATTTTACATCTGTTTTAAAGTAGAACGACAACAATCATCGATCTTTTTATCATCTCGTCAAAATCTTTTTGCATGTTTTGATTTCGGTTTCTTTTTTCATCCTTAAACCGGACATTAAGGGGCAATAAAGCCAAATCCAGATTAGGTTGGGATTTCATCACCCTTCTTAGGCCCCCACAAATCACAAAACGAGCATACTATCACCCTAAATTAATTTAAAAAATATCTAGACCAATCCTCTAAGGACCATCGCGCTCAATTAGGACAGAGGAAGGTCTTGGGTAATCCATCGCTTATCCGCATTTCTCTTATCCGCATTTCTCTTATCCGCATTTCTCTTATGGTGTCTAGACAAGTGTGACTAAGGAAAGTGGTTACATAATTAGGCCCTCTATTTCGGTGATTTGTATAGTAGATACCTCCTACTTACGTGGCACTTACCTAGCCATAAGAGTGATAAAGAGGTGGTAGAGGATTGATCCTACGACTTGTCTTTTGGAAGTCTAGGAGCGGTTTAGTGACTTGACCTAGGTGACCTTAGCTTTAGGGATTGATTGTGCATTTTGTGATTTGTTGAGTCAAGCCTCACGTCCGAGAATTTTTCAAAAAAAACCTTCTTAAAAATCGTTCTCACACACGCTGCCACGTGCGCTAAACCCGCTTAGTGCATGATTAGCTGGACATGGGATTCTAGTGCTCGTCTTTTCCACGTTTTTGCTATCGACTCCAAAATCGGTATTTCTTCATCGTCCATTTCTCCTCCACCTACCACATCTCCCGAGATGGACGGATGTCCATCAGATTTTAGCACGACATCATGTACGGTAAAATCCATCGTACGGCATCCTCTAGTCAAGGGTATGGGTAAATCATCAAGTCAAACTCATCACGTACGGAAAATCATCGTACGGCGGCATTAAACCAATAGGGATCCTATCAACCTATATGATAATGAGGGTACGGCCTAATGTCACGTACATCCTATCATTTATGATTCACAACGTGTATACACATATATCTCCATATACCTATGTCCTAAGTCACATCCATAACAATCTCATATCAGGGGACCGACAAGGTATCAATCCTCTTAATCGACTCGCATCCGTATACCAACATATCATCATATCACATGCCAAATCGTATTCTCTTTTAGCTTTTTCAAGCCGTCGCTCCTTCCTTAGGAAATGTGCTCGCTGAGCGTCAAACGTAGACTCATACCCACCTTTCTTCGCTGCTAGCTCATCTTCAGAGGCGGATGAGATGGGCTGCTTAAGGGCTATCTCGTCTTCCGGTCGCAGGGGACCCATATGTACCCTCTGTAGTGAGGGGGATCTTCGTAAAAAATAACAGGGGGGTAAGGCTTATTCGGGATGCGCACATTCTCGGTCTCATCCTGTGAATGCCTTATAGCCTCAGCCAATTGTGCGGCTTCCGTGGCAGATGAACCCGGAAAAAGAAGACCATCATTCGGCTCTCGCATGGATATTGGCTCGTCTTGAACAATAGGCTCAGATTCCAGCAAAAGGTCAAGCAGACCGGTAACCGTCTTCTTTCTTCTCTTCGACCCAGAACTAATGTTGGAAGAAGATCGCTTCCTTCCCTTCGGCACTTTGGCGCGACGTTGGCCCACTTCGCCTCCACTATCCCCTTTTGGCGACACCACTGCCGATAGCGTCGCCACTAATGGCACGGCCGATGGCGCTTCGGCGGAAGCCTTTGTTTGAGCCCTAGTGCGCATTGGCGTCCCTGCAGTGGGATGAATCGATTCAGTTTCTGCGACTTACGGGATAAGGACCATGCCGCCATCCCTCAAGAGAAGGAGAACGACTGACCGCGGTCGCAATGGAGCGTTGGCAGCTTGGGTTGGAGCGGGAGTCCTATACTCGAAGAGTACCCGCCTCTCCTCAGTAATGACGGGACCAACCCGGTGGCTATACTAACCCATAAAGGACCCCACAGATCTTGGGAGATAGTCTGGCTCCAGGATCATAAACAGAGAGCCAGTGTTCAGCTGCATGAAGTGATGAATGACATCGCGAATAACTCCCAGAGATGAAGTAGGCTCAACCAAGAACGCTTCGAAGGGGATGCCCTAACTGTAACCCAATTGTCGAGCGAAGCGGTGCGGATTATACCGCATAAGGAGGGCTGTATCATTTCGGCGGAACACCAAGTAGCCCGGCCTAATTGAATACAAATGCATGATCTCCTTAGGCTTTAAGGATGATGCTCCCCCTTTCGACAAGTCGAATAGCTGTTGGATGGGCCTCGCCGGAGCAGAAAGAACGCGGTCAGTAAACACCATCCCCCCCTCAGTAGCATATATATTGAGCAGAACACGGAAGGCTCCTAGCTGAGTCGGATCGGAAGCGGAGGCATCCACCAATCTCATAACTCGCGGGAAGGTGTAGGAATCATAGAAATTCGGCCGTTGATGTGCTGCGAATGCCCTTAGCACATGCATTTTGATCCAAGATGTGAAGTAATGGAGGGGATATTCACAACATATACACCTGGAGTCGAAGTGTTGGCCGCAACACTTAACCCATGATAAAGGTACAATAGTCCCGCGATGCCAATGGCCAACTTTGCCCCTTCAGCTGCACGATGGGCGGGGTAGAAGGTGGAAGCTCTCATGAAGCGTCGGTGCGACGGTATCGCAAACCAACTAAGCCAGAGGCTAATAAAGCCGACGAAGAAGCTCTCTTCGTCTATGCCGGGAGCCGCAATTGAATTAAAAGACACGGACGATGTGGTTGGAATATAAAACTGCGGTAAATCTTCTTCTTTGGCCGGCAGTTTGTCCAACCCAAACCCAAAAGGGTCGTCGATGCTCGCAAACTTTGGGCTTCCTTGGATAGAACATCCTCCCGGATAAAGCAAGCAATGAAACTCTCGAAAGTGAAGCCCTGCCTCTCTGACTTCACAAACAATCTGTCAAAAATACCCAGAGTCTTGATTAGGCTGGGGTATTTTTGACGGACGGCAGTTTCGGCCGTCTAGCCATCAAGTGTAGCAGGCACAGTAGAGAAAATATATTCATCGGGAGGCAGCAACTCCTTGTAATGCTCCCCCCTGATGGGCAATCCTGAAATCTCACGGAATTCATCCAATGAAATAGACACCTCTCGATCCCCTAGCAGAAAGGTGTTGGTTGTTCCCTGATAAAATATCAGGAAATTCCCCAATGGGGTATCACGTGCTCACACGTGACAAAGGGTCACGTGCTGACACGTGATGGTTTCCTGGAACTCTGTTATAATAGAATTAAATTATAATCAAGCAGGCAATTAGTGGAGTCACGTTCCCCCACGTGATGGGCTTTTAAAACCCACCAAATGGGATTAAAAGATGTAATAAGACACTAAGGAAAAACCCCAATGAGGCATCACGTGCGCATACGTGACCAAGGGTCACATGCTGATACGTGATGATTCCTTAGCTCTGTTAAACGGCAGAATTAAATTCTGAATAAAATGTTTAATCAAGGGGGCCACGTGCCAACACGTGACAGGTTCCTAAACTCTTTAATTGATATAATTAAATTCTATTTCAATGATCAAACAGTGGGATCACATGCCAACACGTGATGAGCTTTTAATCCTTCTGAACTAATAGAATTAAATTCTAATTAAATGGGAATCCAGAACCTTAACTGGAAAAAGATCTCTCTAAATCTTTCCAAACAAAAAGATGGTACTCTGTAAAATGGAGCACCGATGGATTAAAAATCCAAGGGTGATTAAAATTCACCAATTTATGGAAAGATTTTATACAAGGAAAGATTTCCCTAAAATTCACCAAGAATAACAGACAGAATATCTTTTAGATTAAAAATCCAATGGTGAATAAAATTCACTGAGTGATCTAAAAGATCATGTTAGTTACAGAAACAACCAAAATCTTTCAATGAAAAATTGATTAAACAAATTGATTCTTTTCTTTCTCCTATAAATAGGAGCCAAGAAGAGAAGAGAAGGGATCTTTGGAATTTTGATTTTCTGGAGAAAAATAACAACAGAGAGGAAAAGGAGAGGAGAATTTAATTCTCAAGAGAGAAAAGAAGATCTTTTCAGAGAAAAGAAAACCTAGGTGAGAAAGGGGAAAAAGATCTAAGCTCCATAAAATAAAAGAGAATTTAATTATCAAATTTAAGAGTTTAACTCTTCTGAATAAGAACTTAGTTCTTCCTTTGGTTGAAGATCTGCAGAAACGGATCTCCTCACAAGTTGAGAATTTAATTCTCATCGGGAAGATTCTGCCATGCAGATCCAAAACATAAAAGGGAGAATTTGAGTTTAAGGAATTTAGTTCCCCCAAATTTATAGGAATTTAGTTCCTCCAAATAAAACTAGGGTTTAACCCTATATGAGAATTTAATTCTCCCAAATTCATAGGAATTTAATTCCTCCAAATAAAATTAGTGTTTAACCCTACATAAGAATTTAATTCTTTCACATATCTCTAAAAACAGAATTAGGGTTTAACCCTACAGAGAATCTGATTCTAAAAACAAGAGACTTAAAGCTCTCCATGCACGTAAAGAACTTGGTCATGTGGTGACACGTGGCCCCCATCCTCAATGATCAGAAAAGAAAGAACAAAACTAGGTCACGTGCTCCTACGTGACCCCTAAAACAGATCCCTTAAAATGAGAAAGAAAAACTTGGAGACAATGCCTCACGTGCTCCCACGTGACCCTCAAAATAAAGGGAACAAAGCCAAAGGCAGAACCATTTTTGGGCGCCCTCACGTGTCCTCACGTGACCCCTCAATAAACAATTTAACAAGTAATACATGGATACCCATCACGTGCCAACACGTGATGGCCTGTAGACTAAAAGTGTTTAACACTTATTTGAATATTCTGAGAACAAAATAAAGGAGGTTTGGCCCAATTTTCAGGCGTCTCACGTGACCCCACGTGACCACCCCACTTTTAGTGTTTAACGCTATTTTGAGCATTTTGTCTCCAGTGTTTAACACTGTTTTAAAACGCATCACGTGGGAACACATGATCGCCAAATATATGTTAGTGTTTAACACTATTCTCAAACCGGTCTTAGCCCAAATTGACTATGTCTTTCTGAGTCAAGACTCCCCATTGATTAAACCCCGACTACATTCTTTCAAACTTGATCATTTTATATGACATTCAAAGAAAACTCCAGAGCCATGATGAATGGTCAATGCCCAATAAAAGACAAGGTGTTGTCAGATCCCTCAAACCCCTGTTTAGCATTGCTAAATAATGGGGGAGTTGAACCCAGACAAATGTTCAATAGTCCAACAAAGGGCCAACATTTCAAACTTAATTGGATTTAGCCCAAATAGGCCATAAGTCCTCAATTCAAATTTAACTGAGCCAATGTGCTCATAATCTAATTAATTAATCTTAGTCCCAAAATTGGACTATAGATCTCCCAATCAACTTTGGTTCAAAGGTACATCTCTTCACTCCTTTGATATTTGTCGTTGTAATCCTTCAACGTTTTCAGAGAGGTGACGGGTCCCGATAACCAATCATTCCATGGACTTTAGGGTCCTTTAAACCCATGGACTATGATGTCCTTAACCTCGGACTGTGGGGTCCTTTGAACCCATGGACTATGATGTCCTTAACCTTGGACTGTGGGATCCTTAAACCCATGGACTATGATGTCCTTAACCTTGCACTGTGGGGTCCTTACACCCATGGACTATGATGTCCTTAACCTGGACCGAGATGTCCTTAAACTAACATTGGACCACCATGTCCTTAAACTGGTAATCGATCGCAATATCCCTAAACTAAACAATAGAGCACAAATGCTCTTTTGTTGGATCTAAATGATCCCGTTAAGTAGATCTTAGTCTAAAATTAGACTAACATATCCTTAAATAATGTTTAAGTTGATCTTAGTCTCAAATGAGACTAACGTATCCTTAAACCCAAACCAAAACCCAAATCTAAGAAAAAACGGATTTGGACTAATCCACGCCCTATGGGCGACGACATAAATTAGTCTCCATATACAATCCACGGGCAACCAAAAATAAAACAAACACCCATGACACGTAGTGACCATTTGGAGAAGGAGAAAGTGGTTACCGCGACGCGGTAGCGTAATTAACTGCAGGGGCTTGCGCCTGCAGGGAAGAGCGTCCCCACAATCAAAAACCCCTCAAATGAGAGGGAATCTGACGATGTCTGCTACATCGGCCGCATCTGTCTAAACCTTTGATACATGGTGTTATAAATCAACTTGGCATCTTCAGAGAGGTTGACGGATAACACCAATTAGCATTTGCCCCAAAATTCAGGAAAGACGGGACCGCGCGGTCGCGTCTCCGTGTTTCGGCGGGGAACAGATTCTGGCATGCCTGGTAGGACCTTTTCCTCTTTCCACTCCAAACTTCGTGTGTCGTGTTCGTGAACGAATCGCGGTTTGATATAGTTGCCCTTGGGTTCGTGGTACTAAGATTTGGTGTCTTGCTCCGTACAGAAAACAGAAGATCAACGGCTTCAACCTGCACTAACTGCAACTGCAACTCTCGCTCCGTCCCGTCTGGAGGAGTGACTTACAGGCCCTAAGTGGCCTCCATCTTCGCTATGCCGGTGGATCAGGTCACTCAGGCCACCACTGAATTGTTCTTCGGGACCATGCTCCCGCCAACGAGCTTCAGCGCTCCTGTACCAACACAAGAAGCTCAGAAAAAGTCAGTCTTTGATCGGCTTACAACTACTGCGGCCCCTCTTAATAGGTCGTCCAGCTCCAATGCCTCAGTCTTTGACAGACTGGGCCAAAGCTCAGTTGGGCCCATGAAGAAGCCCGCAATACCAGAAATGGTCATACCAAAAAGGATAGCCATCCCTGCTCCCGAAGTCGTCAAGGAGGCTTCTCCTGCCAAAGGGTCGGTCTTCACAAGACTGACTATTTCAGTTCCTGTTCCAGGCGAAATCATCAAGGTTGCTTCCCCTACTCGGAAGTCTGCCTTCGATAGGTTGGCCATCCCCACTCAGCGGATATCAGTCTTCAATAGGCCGACAACGACAACTTCTGACCAACACAGGGGGCATGAGGGAGTCACCCCTATGGCTGAGACAATCCCATCCACACGACATGCTCGCCGTCGTCACTGGCGCCGAGTAAGGAAGGCTGGGGGCAGCTCCCCTTCTGGACTAACTCCGCCAGCTCCCATGGTGGAAATCAATACTGCTGTTCCAACTGGGAACAGCTTTGAACCGCTTAGAAGGGTTTGCAAGAACTCTCCGACTGCCGTGCTGAAGAGATCTCCTCCACCTATGGAGATTACTACAGAAAAGAAGCCGGAGCAGCCCCCTCAGCGGCTATCCTCCAAAATTTATAAAGTCTGGCGATAGGTCTAGGAATTGGTGATTAACTAAGACTACTCTCGCCGGCTAAAGAAGCTTAAAGCTCAGCAAGAAAAGAACCATCTCGTGGTACCACAGAAGATGTCATCCGTCTGGGTGCCCGCTGCAACGGCCCCTCGACTTCAACTGCTCACAAGAGAAGGAGGCCATAGAAAGCCCCTATGAACGCAGCAAACCGCAAGGACGTTGAATCTAACGCCCCAAGTCCGGGGGCATGGTAATACATACCGTTTATATGGCTTCCGAAAAAGAAGAAAGCCGTGCTTCTACGGGTCATCGACCGCTTACCCGATCGATAACGAAGGCTCAGGAACAACAGCAGCAGAAACTTCAGGAGATGCTGACTGCAATGGCCGCACTCACTGGGCCAAAAGAAAATCCAGAGACCTCGGAGCAGCGTCGGGAACAAGAAACTGATACCGAGTTCCTCCGAAGAATGCTCGAGAGGAAAGAAAAAGAGGCTGCGGAGCAGGCAGCCAATATAAAACGAATGGCTCTTTTGTTCCAAGACATGGCTGGGATGATGTTACAGCCGGAACCTCCAGCTGAAGACCCCCCGATCATTATTGAAGACGACAGAGGGGAGACATCCAACCCTCCTCAGGCTCTTTCAAAAGCCAAAGCGGAGATCATCTCCAAGGCCGCTCTGGATGATTACATTGCTCGGCAAATACGAGCTCACCAGGAAAAACCGGGGGTGACCTGGATGACCCTATCCAGGCTGGTATAACCAAATAAGGTACCCGCCAGGATATACGATCCCTAAATTTCATGTATATAAAGGGACGGGGAATCCACATCAGCATGTCGCTCAATTCAGAGCCTTATGCGACAAAACCGGGGGTGATGATAAACTTCTGCTCCGCCAGTTTGTTGGTAGCTTGTCGGAGACAGCATTCGAGTGGTATTCTAAATTTCCAAACGACTCCGTCAAGACTTTTGCAGAGATGGAGCTACTATTCACCCAGCGTTTCACGAGTGCTAGTGAACGCACCCCAATAACGTCATTTATCAATACCAGGGTGAAGCCAGGTGAAACGTGGGTGCAATACGCAATACGATGGCGAAATTTATTGTCAAAATGTGAGCAGCGCATCGAGAAAGCGCCGGCGGTGGGCATGTTCGTGGGCACTCTTGACCCTCAAGCAACTATTTCCCAATTCTTGATGTTCTTCAAGCCGACCACGTTCCAGGCCTTGATTCATGATGTTCTTCAAGCCGACCACATTCCAGGGCCGACCACGTTCCAGGCCTTGATTCATGATGTTCTTCAAGCCGACCATGTTCCAGGCCTTGATCGACAAACCGGCCCAAATGGACCAGATGGGTCATAGACCGTCTCCTTCAAAGCCGGAGCCACAGAATGAAAAGGGTAAAGGGAAGGCGACCTTCATCGCGAATACTCAACAGCAGCCCAGTGGCCTAAAACTAACTAATCGCCTAGACGAGAGACGGTAATTCTATAATGAGAAGATGAAGCGCCCTTATTCGTTTTCCCGGGACAAAACGAAGAGATTGTTCGAGCTAGCGGTGCGCAACAGGCTCATCAATCTGCCGAATCCAAAATGACCGTTGCAACCCGGCAAGGCTAATAGTCCCAATTATTGCCCCTACCATCAAACGGTAAGCCATCCAATTGAAGATTGCTTCGTCTTCAAGGGCTGGATTGAAGACCAGTATCAACAGGGCAAATTCGCATTGTCTGAAAAGTGGAAAGTAAGCCCGCCTCAACCGCATGCTCTTAAAAAGGGGACACACCGGGGGCATCGTGCTCTTTTGTTGAAGAAACTCCATGGGAGGTCGTTCTTTCAGCCAAGACTAAAAGTATGCTAAAAGATCTCCAAACTTGTCCGGCGATTAGGTGAAAAAAATCCACTGGAACCCGAGATCATCGAGAGAATGCTGAAACCGCGCCCAACTCTAAAGATTGGTGGTGATAGCCAAAGCGCTCACACCCAGCCATCAAAGTCTTCGCGGAAGAAGAAGACCAAAAAGCCTGTGAAGCCTGGTGACGAGCGCACGGACCTGCAAAAACAGATTGACGCGTTAGAAGAATATAATCAAAAAGTGCGGACTCCAGTCACACTCTAAGAATTTCTCAGCCATGATCTTGAGGACGGAGATGATGACAATGGAGAAGACTCGTCGGATGAGCCTGATGATTATGTAGCAAGGTGCCATGTGATCTCTCACTCGTCGATAGAAAATGAAGAAGCTCCTTACACAGAGGAACTGGGGGCAGATCCTGGGCCGGAACTTCCTGGGGGCATCAGACGAAATGATTGATGCATTCCTGGACGAAGCTCTTCTTAAAAGCAAAGCTGCTCGAGAGCATGAGATGGCCATATTTGAAAAAGCAAAACGCCGGCGACTGGACGAAAGGGTTGAAACACTCCCGCCAGATCAAAGTACATCCACCGCAAATAAAAGCAGGTTCAAGACGAGGAAGCGGTTCACCAAAGCCATATCGATGGGAATGAAGATGCCACCCTCCGAAGGAAATACTCTTGGTGAAGCGGAAATACATCCTAGCTACTGCTTATATCATCGAAAGATTGCGCACCCCACCGAATAGTGCAACGCTTTTAAAAGATGGTGGCAGGGATATGTTGCTCACCAGCAACATTTCAAGCGGATGAAACGCAAAACTCGTTGGGAGCAAAGAAATATGACCGAGGAGCGTAAAATACCTAACATCAACTGTTACATGGTCGACGCTGGGGGATCGTTGTAGGGTTCCTAGGCACGCTAATGAGGTCTCACAAGGCATCAACCATGCCAATTTCAAATTTTACGGTGCCGAGAAACCCTAGACTAGATCGTTAACTAGAATTTTAGGCGAAACTAGCAACTAGTTAACAACTTAACTAAGTGAACGGAAGTACAACCTTTGTAGATCCAGTGCTCCACCTCCATAGCTCCACATAGACGTCCATCCGCTGTACAAATCGGATCTTGGACTCTAGTGTCGGCTTCATCGGAGAAATGGGCGGGCTAGGTCATCGACTACGATGCCGAAGATGATCTACGTCGAGGCATCACAAGATCAAGCTCCAACTTCACCAAGTCATGAAACTTGTGAAGAAAATACCCTATACTACTTGGCAAGAGGTAGAGGATGAAGAAATAGGAGGTGGGTTCACTTTAGAATTGGATTTCTCACTCATTTGCTCAAGTTGCCATTGATGGAGGCAAGCTTTTCTTCTTGAAGATGATGAAGAAGAAGATGATAGAATATGATGAGTTATCTTTCATGAAGAAAATAAAATGAATACTTATCATATAGAAACCATAGTTAGGTGTAGAGAATAAACCATGGTTAGTGTGAATGGTTAGGGTTAAGCATGAAGACAAAATGGTCACTTAGTCAAAGCTTCATGAAGCTTCAAAAAAAAAAAAACTAAGCCACCATTTCTTTTTCTCTTTATAAAACCTATTGCGTAATGAACTTGATATCGTTGTAGGATCGAATGAATTTTGAAATGGAGTGTTTTTGAGGCTTTTCTAGTTTTGCTAAAGGAGTCACTCCCGGTGAAGGGATCGTCGGTCCTTTCCTCATCGAATAAGGTGCGGGATATATCATATATATCACTGTGCAAAGCAAAAACTCTTAAAAGCAATCAAAAGACAAACCGAGTGTGTAGCATCTGCCAGTTATTGCTAAAGGAGTCACTCCCGGTGAAGGGATCTCGGTCCTTTCCTCATCGAATAAGGTGCAGGATATATCACATATACCGCTGTGCAAAGCAACAACTGTAGCTACCTGTTTTATTTTGAAATTCGATTCTACAACATCTTTAGGTTTCTTTTCTTTCATTAATCACATTAATGAAGTCCCATCATTTAAATCACCTAAACATTATAGATAAATACGACGTACACTTATGCCATCCGCATTCGCCTCGATGTCCCCTCGTGCACCGTTAGGTTAGGTAACTAACGGCAGAGCGAGGCAGGGCTAGCGCGGGTGTAAAACATAAGTAACGCCTATATAATATATCATATATACTATATACTGTATCTATCACAGAACATCACATGATCACATCACAGATATCGCAGCAGAAGAATCATATGAAATATTGGATATACTAGGACGTCCGTGTTTTTAATACGAGCCAGTATAAAACACGGATTCCACGGTCGCGATGAATAACCAAACCCACACCCCAAGACCCCTATAAGAGCGGCAAGCAACCCTACCAATTCTAGAGTTAGGAGACCCGGACTCGACTCCTCGAGTTGGTCTCCCACTGGACTCTAGAACCCGGTTACTTGTGCTCCCCTCCTTGGGTCTATCCTAGTGCGGAAAAGTAAATAATATACAAAAGGTGACATCTTCCGCAACCTGGAAGTGCCCCAATAAAAGAATATTACATACAAATTTTTACATGAATGAAAATGAAAAACACTCATCTCACATAAAAAAATCCCGGCTATTCAAACACGACGATCCAATATAACATATCCAGCAACACATAACATCACATGTCATCAACGTAAGTAAATATGCGCATCCCAATTGTCGTTGACATATAGCAACGAAATCGGCGATATCACATATTACACTTACGGTCACAGAAAAAAAAGTGTAAAACTACAACAGTTGGAATCCACATCCTCTTTAGACATCGCATGCCTAATCAAATGAAACACTTAGACATCACATGCCTAACAATTATAAATCCCGCATTTTAGTCTCATTATCGAAAACACTTTTCAATATCAAGTCGGGCAATTCAACAAGATTCCCTACATCCTGATCGAATACTCGTCGCAAACTTTAGTAGACGGCCGCACCCCCGATACCGTCGACGAAGTGCACCAAGGCGGAACACCGCTGCAGCGAGCACCCGAACGGATGCCTTCGGCGACGGGGTTCTCCTACAGTCACTTGGTCGGGGCTATGGGGTGTAGCTATCTATTAAGTTTACCCGGCGAGTATCCGCTACGCTACGTGATTGCGACGGACTTTTGATCACATCAAAATTCCGTGGCAACCGATCAAATGAGACTAAAGTGCTATGTTTATAACATTCAAATCAGTTATCGCATAACTGCTTGTGGATTCCAAGTATTGTATCCCATTCCAGATAAATAGAAAATGTTAAACTTTCCGATCGAACATTCGAACACCCAAGTTTTCCCGAAACAGCTCAACACATGAAATAAGTTTAAAAACATTCACTTCATGCCTCAGTACCAACGGTCCAGCCGTAGAAGGGTCAAGCCAACGCCTCACATATGGCACGCCGTACTACCCCAAACCCGAAGGTTCAAAGGGCAGTTCAAGACGGTCACATAATCGAGTTAAGGTTTGTTGTCTTCTAGAGGGACCATCGCATTACTTGCACTACTTAGAACGTCATTAAACTACGGAAAAGTCCAACAATTGGAAATTTCCCGGCAGGGGAAAAAGTGGGTATTTATATCCGGTCGAACTTTTTAACATATTCTAAATATCCGGAAAGCCACATAGACAAAGTCTGATAATCCGATCGAATCAACTAAGCTCCAAAACACCGCAGAAAACTCAAATCTTGAGTTCAAATTAAAAATTCCCAGAAAACTCAGCACCTGAAAACATGAATTACTGTGCAAAATTCATAAATTGATGTGACAAAATGGCCGCGGAACCGCCGCACAAGCCATGCTTGTGCCGCGGTTCCGCCGCGCTTTAGATGAATCAGCCCCTCGAATTTCACAGTAATTCAAATAAGACCCTGCTGAATTTTTTAGCAATTTTTAATTCACAAAAATCCAAATTTTCAGAAAATTTCCAGAGAGGATTTTAGAGTTAGGGTTTCGGATTCGAACGGATTTCTAACATCGTCTACGCATCGCCTAAGGCTCTAGCTAGTCTCTGATACCACTGTAGGGTTCCTAGGCACGCTAATGAGGTCTCACAAGGCATCAACCATGCCAATTTCAAATTTTACGGTGCCGAGAAACCCTAGACTAGATCGTTAACTAGAATTTTAGGCGAAACTAGCAACTAGTTAACAACTTAACTAAGTGAACGGAAATACAACCTTTGTAGATCCGGTGGTCCACCTCCATAGCTCCATATAGACGTCCATCCGCTGTACAAATCGGATCTTGGACTCTAGTGTCGGCTTCATCGGAGAAATGGGCGGGCTAGGTCATCGACTACGATGCCGAAGATGATCTACGTCGAGGCATCACAAGATCAAGCTCCAACTTCACCAAGTCATGAAACTTGTGAAGAAAACACCCTATACTACTTGGCAATAGGTAGAGGATGAAGAAATAGGAGGTGGGTTCACTTTAGAATTGGATTTCTCACTCATTTGCTCAAGTTGCCATTGATGGAGGCAAGCTTTTCTTCTTGAAGATGAAGAAGAAGAAGATGATAGAATATGATGAGTTATCTTTCATGAAGAAAATAAAATAAATACTTATCATATAGCAACCATAGTTAGGTGTAGAGAATTAACCATGGTTTAATCTTTACACAAACCCAAGTGAGCAAGTATCATCAAACATGATACAAACAAGTGCACAAAAATATATCACATATACAATGTGCATCAAGTGAGAAAATCCTTTTAAAATGAACCAATACTAGTTAATGCAAAGTAATATATCAAATATATAATTATACATTAAATCATTAAATCAACACTTGATTCAATGATTCGGTCATGTCTCACATAACCGACTAGTATCCAATGTATCGACTTATCGAACCAATCTTTGATTCGATAACTAGGTTATATCGCATACAACCAATCGATACATTCATCGCGAGAATGGAATACGGTATCACATACACGCATTATTCTCGGTCCCCCACATATCTCATATGCGCTCCTATTTCGTTTCGCTTGAGCCAGGAAACCTCTGTGTAGGACTCTAAAGACTCGTCAATACGCCGGCAGCAGATGATGATCATATCAAACATCCACAAGCCGCAAGCGGTCTGCTAAACGTATCGGCCACCCGGGTATTGAGCGATCAGAAGATCGACGAGCAAGCCCGCTCACACTCCTGTGAATCCAACCAGTAACACTTACCGTACAGTCCGGTCTGTTCGTCTGATATGTCGCATATCTCGCCTAGGGGTGGTAAACGTCAGACCCCAGTAGCTCGATAAGTCGTGTCAATATGAGGTCTATAACAGTTCGAGAAACTACTGGTAACACTTACCAGTAAATCTCAGCAACCCTGGCCAGGGATTTCCGGTTATAGCCAATCGAACACAGCGCAACATCAACTCCCTATACCGGGAGAGACGAATCCCTCCTATCGCTCATTGCCTCCATGTGATTCGGGACTGTACCCAAAAACCACCGTTTTGCACGCCCTCTTGGACGTGGTAAGGTGGAAATCAAAGCACAGTGGGAACCACACAAGACTCTATGACGATCTCGGGTCAACAGACTACTCTGTACCAGTGTCACCAGAGAACTGCCATCTGACGTGAGGTATAATACCATCTGGGAGTTCTCGACGAGTCCGTCCAGTGTACCCAGTCTCTACTGAGCACCCGTATATCATCTCTGATGTCAAACACCAATGGATATGGGATCATCCATCGCCCATCTGTATGGGTCGAGAAGGTATACGCTAGTCTACTCTGGCATATCGATGCCCCGTCTCGATACACCCACGACTAGGGACCTTGAAGGATGTACTTATAGACTACCATGTCCCCACTAGTATGATCCGCATCACAGTCCAGGTAGTCAAGTACACATCCTAAGGGCTTTACCAACATGTAACAGAGAGACAATCAGTATACACGTTAAGGTAAAGTGTAACCAGATAGCATACTATCATGTCGAGCAAGAAAGTCCTCCCTATATATGTCCCAGCATCCACTACAATATACATCCTATGTACAGTAATGGCCTCTAGGGCATACATATAACTAACAATCGCAAGTTCTCACCTTCGGGAGCGACTCTGATGAAGAAATGACTCTTGGCCCTCTCTTTAAAGAATCCACCTCAGGAAAAGTGGAAGAATCGAATAGCTGTGAGAACATTCAGGTTCGCAATCGTACGCTGCCCGAAGTGAATCTCGGGCTCGCGAACAGTGGGTTGAATAGAAAAGATAAGGGGAAAGAAAAAGTCCCTGAGAATATCACCCTAGATGACCAAGTCGTTAAAAAGATGACAGCCAAAGACCCGCTAAAGAAAAGTAAGGTGGATTACAACGTTCTTGCACACCTGAAGAAGATACCCCCACAACCCAGCATTCTCGACGCCCTTCTGCTATCCAAAGAGGCGAGAGATTCTCTGATCAGGGTATTATAAGAGCCTGACCAATTTCAAGCTTTCCTTGCCGAAGAAAAGATGAAAGACGAGCTGGAAGAAGTGCATACAGTCGATATCACCTTTGGCAATGAAGATCTCCTCCTCGGGACGTGCGAGCACAACCGTCCCCTCTATGTCTCCGGATACTGTCATGATATCAAGATAAGCAAAATCCTGGTTGACAATGGGTCTTCCGTCAATCTCCTCAATGTGAGAGTGTTGAAGGAAATCTGCATGAGCGTTCAGCACCTCGCTCGTGATAAAATCACCATCTCCGGGTTTCACTCCCAATCATCACGGACGCTTAGGTCTGTAATATTGACACTACGCTTTGGGCTGCTTGTCACGAACATTAAGTTTCATGTCATTGACGCCAAGACATGCTACAATGTTTTGCTCGGCAGGCCTTGGTTACACGAGTACAACATTATCCCTTCTACACAGCATTAATGTATGAAGTATTTCAAGGATGGTCTCGAGTATACCATAACAGGGGAGCTGAACCCATTCTCCATGAACTAAGTCCGAAAATACGAAGATGCAAAATACTTCTTACCAGATTTTGAGGACACGGAAAGATTTCACAAACCGAAGAATAAAGCCATCACTACTATTCCGGTCTTCGGGAGTGATACCGAGGAGGAAGAAGAGATAGTTTATTCAGGACCGCCCCAATACAACAAGCCGGGACCATCCATCCCTATGTTGATTGTTGGCAGCGATTCGGAAGATGAGGTCAACGCTGTATTTTCCGCTCGGCCATCAATACAAGCCCTCGCTAGTGATGATCGGAGTTTGCAAATTGCCATGGTTCCGCGGGAGCATTACAAAAAGCTCGATGCACTTAATGCATATAGTGTGCAGGAACTGCAGACATTCTATGTCCCTCCCAGGCGAAGAGATGAAAAGGCGATCCTCTTTTATCAATCCACAGAAACCAAAGTGGAGAAAGAAATTTGGCATGGTGCGGATTCTACACTTGACATGCTCCAGCCCATCCGTCTTCCTAGATATTACACAGAAGGCTTGAGAAGGCTGCTGAGGTGCCAAGGTGTACCCTTCAAATAGACCGCTCGACAAGCTCAGTTCTACAACTTGATTTGGGACGTCCCCGGAACTCAGCGAAAGTTGCCCAACGGGAAAATGGAAATGGTCGGGCTTGGATATGTCCAATCCAAGAAACGGGAATGAGTCCATGGTAGCTAAGTCATACATGACTTCGATGAAGAAGGAGATGCCCTGTTAAAAGATGCTGACCCTGCATCAAAACGAGATCCTGCCATCAAAATGCTGAGTCCGTCGTTTGAAGAACGGATGGACAAGCTAATAAGGGAAGTGGGTCAAAAGGTCCTGGATGAAGAAAGGGTGGCTACGCTTAAAGACGTGCTCATGCAATATAAAGACTGCTTCGCATGGAACTATTCCGAGATGCCGGGACTAGATCCAGAGATTGCTGTGCACAAATTGGCGATCTCTCCGGACGTCAAGCCGATCAAACAAGCACCGAAAAGAATGCGGCTCGAGATTGAGATGAGCATCAATGCTGAAGTCAAGAAGCTAATCGACTCCGGCTTCATCCAAGAGGTTCAGTATCCTGACTGGATCGCCAACATTGTCCCAGTAATGAAGAAAAATGGGACGGTGCGCATATGCGTAGATTTTCGGGATCCCAATAAAGACTGCCCGAAGGACGACTTCCCAGTACCGGTCACTGAGCTGATGATAGATAATACGTCCACTCACGAAGTTTTCTCCTTCATAGACGGCTCATCAGGATACAATCAGATAAAGATGCATCCCGAAGACTAGAAGCATGCCGCTTTCCGGACTCCTTTGGGCATATTCTGCTACAAGGTGATGCCTTTCGGTCTAAAGAACACCGGTGCCACCTATCAGAGAGCCATGACGAAGATCTTCGATGACCTCATACATGAAATCGTCGAATGCTATATCGACGGCCTCGTAGTTAAAAGCAAATCATACGAGGAACATTTAGAGCATCTAAAGATCGTGTTTCAGCGCCTTCGGAAATACAACTTGAAGATGAATCCTCTCAAATGCGCGTTCGGAGTTTCCTACGGTAAATTCTTAGGATTCGTTGTCCGACACCGAGGCATCGATATAGACCCGTCGAAGATCAAGGCGATTATGGAAATGCCCCCGCTAAGGACTCTCAAGCAACTGCGGTCTCTCCAAGGAAAACTCGCGTATATCAGGCGGTTCATAGCTAACCTCTCCGGAAAATGCCGTCCCTACAGTCACTTGATGAAGAAGGGAACTCCGTTCGTCCGGGATCACAAATCCCAAAGCGCACTGGACGAAATCAAGCAATACCTGTAGAATCCGCCAGTATTGGCCGCTCCCGTTAAAGGAAAAACTCTCGTCCTGTATACAACAGCCCTCAAAGGTTCCTTAGACGCGCTGTGGGCACAAGAGAACGACTAAGGGAAGGAGAGAGCCCTCTACTATCTGAGTCGAGTTCTACTGGGGGCAGAAAGCAACTACTCCCCCAACGAAAAACACTGCCTGGCGTTGATCTTCGCGATAACGAAGCTCAGACACTACGCATTGGCACATAAGGTCCATCTCATATCAAAGGTGGATCCCCTCAAGTATTTGATGTCAAAGGCCATATTAAAGGGACGGCTCGCCAAATGGGCCTTGCTCTTGATGGAGTTCTCGATAAATTATCGGCCTCTTAAGGCAGTGAAAGTCCAGGCCATCGCCGACTTCCTCGCTGAGCATCTGATACCCGCCAACTCTCTCTTGAACTGCGAATTTCCAGACGAACACGCGTTTGGCACGATCGACGAGGAGAGTAGAGAGAATGATACCCAATGGGAACTCTACTTTGATGGAGCATCTTCCATGAAGAAGCGCAAACAAAGCACCCTCATAATCAAATCAGGGGTAGGCCTTATCTTCGTGACTCTACAAGGAGGGATAATGCGCTTTGCCTTCTCCTTAACAAAACCGAGGACGAATAATGAAGCCGAGTACGAAGCTTTGATAGCAGGTATTGAGATCTCTATCGCTATGGGAATTGAAAAGCTCCTCATATACGGAGACTCCCAACTGGTCGTTAGTCAAGTAAACGGCGACTATCAAACATGCAAGCCAGAACTGGTGAAGTACGGAGAGAGAGTACAGCGACTGCTGGCTTAAATTCCTGCCTATGCCCTGGAGAGCATACCGCGTGCGGAAAATAGCAAGGCGGATGCATTAGCCAAGCTCGCTAAAGAACTGGCCGACGAAAACCTCGATGACGTGAGGATTGTTGTGTAAAGCCGTCGGGTTCTCGCACCGGCAAAAATATCTCCGGAGTCATCCGAAGAAAAGGGAGCGACCAAGAAAACGACTCTACAAATAAAAGTCCAGGAAAAGGCTATGGATTGGAGGGAAGTATTTATAGACTACTTTAAATCCCGTCGAACACCTGAAGATGCATCCTCAAGACATCAGCTCATGAAACGAGCTCTATCATTTTCCTTCGTTAATGATACTCTGTATAAAAGTTCATTTGATTCTCTGTGGCTAAGATGCTTGGGACCTGAAAAGGTAAAGAGAGTCATCCAAGAAACTCACGACGGACTCTGCGGTTCTCACCAAGCCGGGACGAAGATGAAGCCAAAGATCAAAAGGATGGGCTACTATTGGCCCACGATGATCCAGGACTGCCTCAAATACGCAAAGCAATGCCACTCGTGCCAAATTCACGGAGACTTTATCCGCCAGAATCCGAATCCACTACATCCGACAGTGGCTAGCTGGCCGTTCGAAATGTGGGGGACTGACATAATCGGCCCCATCGAACCAGCGTTGTCCAGAGGACATCGATTCATTTTGGCGACAACTGATTACTTTTCCAAATGGGCAGAAGCAGTATCGCTGAGGGAAGTGAAGACGGAGAATATCCTCCATTTCTTCAAGACGCACGTCATTTACCGGTTCGGCACTCCGCGACGGATTATCTCCGATAACGGGCCAGCCTACAAAAGCCACAAGATCATCCGCTTCGCACAACAGTATAACATAGACGGGAGATATTCATCGGTCTATAATCCCCGAGCTAATGGTCTAGCTGAGGCTTTTAACAAGACATTGATGAAGATTGTGAAAAAGACGGTGTCTCGAAATAAGAAGGACTGGCACGAGAGACTGCATGAAGCTTTCTGGGCGTATCGAACTACGTTCAAAACGGCCACAAACACAACGCCGTACGCGTTGGTATTCGGCATGGAGGTGGTACTCCCCCTCGAGATAGAGCTACCCTCTCTATGAGTGGAAGTTCACTACGAGCTAACAGACGAAGAAAATGCTCACCTTCGGCTTGAGGAGCTCGATGCCCTTGATGAAAACCGTCTCATAGCGCAACAAAATCTGGAGGTTTATAAAGCAAAGATGACACGCTCATATAAGAGATTGAATGGGCCGAGAACATTCCGCCAAGGCGAACTCGTGCTAGTGGTCAAAAGACCTATGATCCCTAATCATGCCAAACGGGAGAAATTCGAGCCAAACTATGAAGGCCCGTATATCATAGACAAAGTTTACCAGGGTGGAGCCTACCTACTCATGGACATGCATGGTGAAAGACCTTTCAGGCCAATAAACGGTCGCTTCCTAAAAAAATACTACTCCTGACGAGTCATGGCCTAGGTCAATGATAAATGACGACGCCTATGTCCGCTCGCTATCCTCCTAAGCCCAAACTATATAAGTAGAAGCCGGTTTATGCACTGAAACGTCCTTAAACTAACGATGGACCACTATGTCCTAAAACTGGCGACAGACCGAAACGTCCTTAAACTAACAATGGACCACTATGTCCTAAAAACCTGGCCGTTGACCGAGACGTCGATAAACTACTGTGGACTGCAGCATCCCAAGGCTGACACAAAAAAAAATAAAAAAAAAAGAAGAAGAAAAACGGTATGCCCATAAGCAAAAATGGGCACGGATGAAAATCCGAAAGGGCTCTATGAGTAAAAACAGCAGGGCTACCGGCGAGTTTTGTGAAATCCCGAAAGGGTGGAATCTCGTTAAAAGACACTTGTAAGGTCCTCTCGACCCTGTAAGGAGAAACCACCTGCGTGAGATCCTTACGACTCACAAGGGACCAACACACTTAGGGATCCCCACGATTCCTAAGGAGAAATAACACTTATGAGATCCTCACGGCTCGTAAGGAGAACCCTCCTTTGAGACCTTCACGGCTCATAGGATTCAAAAGCCTTAAGCTATAGGGATCTGAACCTGTTCTTAGGCCATCACAACCTCCAATGCTGCCCTACAAGTGGTTCAGTATTGACCCTTGTATACAATCCACGGGCGCGAATAAACATTTCTCTAACAAAGTCCCATCCGGGACTAGGGATATGTTTACACAGTGAACAGCCCTTGTAAGTCCTCTCGACTTATAAGGAGAAAGCACTCTTGTAAGATCCTTACGACTTATAAGAGACCATAGGCTTAGGAATTCTCATGATTCTTAAGGAGAAAACACACCTGCGAGATCCTCACGACTCCTAGGGAGAAATACCTTTATGAAACCCTTACGGATCATGAAGTCAAAAGCCTTAGTCGACAGGATCCTAACCCTGTTTACTAAGCCACCTTTGTTCGACATCGACGAAGGAAGATGATGATTCGCTCCTGACAATATCCCAGTTGTAGCGATGCTGATGCCGAAATCGGTGTCAAATCCCAAAATTCGCAGCGAAAAGCCAGCGAGCCACAAATGCATACAAAATAGACGAAATGATGGGGCAACATGCGACAAAATCAGCAAGTAAAAATGTATGCATACAAAAATAGCCGAAATTATTAGACAACTCGCAATAAAAAGTAGCGAGTAAAAATAAAACAAATGGACGAAATGATTGGGCACCGCGAAAAATAGCCGAAATGATTGGGCAATCGCGAATTTCGCGATATAAAACCTGAAATGATAGAGCATCGCGGAAAAGAAAAATATATAAAATGAAACCTTTTGCCCTACATGTGATATCGCATCAATCCCTGTATACAATCCAGGGGTGCAAAAAAAGAGGGAATCACACCTTCCCTCCCCAGGCTCCATCCGAAAGAGAGCCAAGTCTCGACTGTTCACAGATAGCCTGGAGATCATCTCAACATTTGTCTCATTACAACAGACGCACAATCATGCAAAGAGGAACCGCGGCAATTCCCAGTTCCATGACTCGGCGGTGCACAGATGACCGAGAGTCAAACCGCGACTCCGTGAAATGCGGATAAAGTAAACCCTTCCCGGTTTCATGGAACACAGCCTATGTCAATCCTGACCCCGTGGGAAACGTCCAGAGCGAAGCCTGGTCCTCGCAGAACACGGCTATGTCAATCAGACCCCGTGGGAAGCATCCAGAGCAAAATCCTGGTTTCGTATAACGCGACCTATGTCAATCCTGACCCCGTGGGAAACGTCCAGAGCGGATCCTGGTCCTCGCAGAACACGGCTATGTCAATCTGACCCCGTGGGAAGCATCCAGAGCAAAATCCTGGTTTCGTGGAACACAGCCATATCAATCCTGACCCCGTGGGAAGCATCCAGAGTAAATCCTGGTTTCATGGAACACGGCCTATATCAATCCTGACCCCGTGGGAAACGTCCAAAGTGGAGCCTGGTCCTCGTAGAACACGGTTATGTCAGTCAGACCCCGTAGGAAGCATTCAGAGCAACTGGTTTCGTAGAACGCGGCCTATGTCAATCCTGACCCCGTGGGAAACGTCCGGAATGGATCCTGGTCCTCGCAGAACACAGCTATGTCAATCAGACCCCGTGGGAAGCAACCAGAGCAAAATCCTGGTTTCGTGGAACGCGGCCTATGTCAATCCTGACCCCGTGGGAAACGTCCAGAGCCAATCCTGGTCCTCGCAGAACACGGCTATGTCAATCCTGACCCCGTAGGAAGCATCCAGAGCAAAATCCTGGTTTCGTGGAACGCGGCCTATGTCAATCCTGACCTCGTGGAAAATGTCCAGAGCGGATCCTGGTCCTCGCAGAATACGGCTATGTTAATCCTGACCCCGTGGGAAGCATCCAGAGCAAAATCCTGGTTTCGTGGAACGCGGCCTATTTCAATCCTGACCCCATGGGAAACGTCCAGAGCGGATCCTGGTCCTCGCAGAATAGGCTATGTCAATCCTGACCCCGTGGGAAGCATCCAGAGCAAAATCCTAGTTTCGTGGAACGCGGCCTATGTCAATCTTGACCCCGTGGGGAATGTCCACAGTGGATCCTGGTCCTCGCAGAACACGACCATGTCAATCCTGACGCCGTGGGAAGCATCCAGAGCAAAATCCTGGTTTCGTGGAATGCGGCCTATGTCAATTCTGACCCCGTGGGAAACGTCCAAAGCGGATCCCGGTCCTCGCAGAACACGGCTATGTCAATCCTGACCCCGTGGGAAGCATCCGGAGAAAAATCCTGGTTTCGTGGAACGCGGCCTATGTCATTCCTGACCCCGTGGGAAACGTACAGAGCAGATCCTGGTCCTCGCAGAACACGGCCATGTCAATCCTGACCCCGTGGGAAGCATCCAGAGCAAATCCTGGTTTCGTGGAACACGACCTATGTTAATCCTGACCCCGTGGTAAACGTCTAGAGCGGAGCCTGGTACTCGCAGAACACGGCTATGTCAATTCTGACCCGTCGGAAGCATCCAGAGTAAATCCTGGTTTCGTGGAACACGGCCTTTGTCAATCCTGACCCCGTGGGAAATGTCCAGAGCGGATCCTGGTCCTCGCAGAACACGGCCTTGTCAATCCTGACCCCGTGGGAAGCATCCAGAGCAAATCCTGGTTTCGTGGAACACGGCCTATCTCAATCCTGACCTCGTGGGAAACGTCTAGAGCAGATCCCGGTCCTCCCAGAACACGGCTATGTCAATCCTGACCCCGTGGGAAGCATCCAGAGCAAATCCTGGTTTCGTGGAACACGGCCTATGTTAATCCTGAACCCGTGGGAAACCTCCAGAGCGAAGCTTGGTCCTCGCAGAATACGGCTATGTCAATCCTGACCCCGTGGGAAGCATCCAGAGCAAATTCTGGTTTCGTGAAACATGGCCTATGTCAATCCTGACCCCGTAGGAAACGTCCGGAGCGGATCCTGGTCCTCACAGAACACGGCCTTGTCAATCCTGACCCCGTGGGAAGCATCCAGAGCAAATCCTGGTTTCGCAGAACACGGCCTATGTCAATCCTGACCCGTGGGAAACGTCCAGAGCGGATCCTGGTCCTCGCAGAACACGGCTATGTTAATCCTGACCCCATGGGAAGCATCCAGAGCAAATCCTGGTTTCGTGGAACACGGCCTATGTCAATCCTGACCCCGTGGGAAACGTCTAGAGCGGAGCCGGGTCCTCGCAGAACACGGCTATGTCAATCCTGACCCCGTGAGAAGCATCCAGAGCAAATCCTGGTCCTATAGAACACGGCTAAAGTCAATTTTGACCCCGTGTGAAATGGCCAGAGCAACCCCTGACTCCGTGAAGTGCGGATAATGTCAACCTCATCCATCTCTTACGGGTCCTCTCGACTCGTAAAGGAGAAAACTCTTTTGTGAGATCCTTACGACTCTCGGAAGAAAACGCACTTAGAAATCCTCACGATTCCTAAGGAGAAATTACACCTACGGGTTCCTCTCGACTTTTAGGGAGAAAATTCTTTATGAGACCCTCACGGCTCATAAAGTTGAAAAGTCTTGGGAGGCAGATCTTAACCCTGAATCCTAAGCCATCGCTGTCCTACAAAGAAATCAAAATAAATTATCCACAGAATGCACTTACTAAAAGGGACACACCATCATGAAGCAAAATATGTCTTTTATTCATGAATAAAAATGAATACAAAGTACAATTTATGAAAGAATAAAAAAAATATACTCTCATTCAGGAGTATATACAAAAGAAGAATAAAATATATATATACAATTCTTCAAGCCGGCGGACGATTCAATAGATTTTCCAATTCATCCCTTTTCCGCTGGACCACGGCTTCATGATTCATTATCGTCAAAAGACGGGCCTCCGCTTGAGCCTGTTGGGCCTGGTATAAGGCAAGCCCGCTTTCAAGCTCTTTTTCAGTAACCTTATGGGCTTCGACCATTTCACGAGTAAAAATGACGGCCTTATCAATGGATACCACCTCCTTGATAGTCTCTTGAAGCACCCGCCAAAGTTCATATGCCCTAATGGTCTTGCCCGTAAGATTGGCTTGAAGTTCCCTCAGGGCTTTGGAAGCCAGCTCCCTTTCCGAAAACTTTCGGCTGAGCCTCTTCTCGCATGATATCATGTTCACAGCGCACCGCTCAATCAGCCCCCGTAAGCTCGCCTTCGCGGCCACAACCTCTGAAGGAAGGCGTGCACATTCAAGAATATGCAAGCAAGCCTCCACCTGCCGACAAAACTCAACCCAGACTTGCACCAATGTTTCACTATGGTAGGTGGTAAGAAAGGGAAGAGAACCGTTGGCTTCAGCGGCAAACGCTTCGGCCATGATCAGACTGCCGGCACGAAGGTCTTCAATCAGGGCTGATAAGGAGTGAAGGCTTAGGTTTGCCATCTGTTCCGAGGCACGAAGAGCATATGGGCCGGGTGGCATGACGATACGAGATTCCAGCGTGGTAAGAACTGGCAAAGCTGTTAAGATTTATAAACAATCAGCGAGACTAGTAAACAAAGAGCAGATGGAACAACGTTGAGACTTTACTTACCCACAGTCATGCAAGAAGGGTCTGAAGGCTCCCCAGGCCAGTCAAGAATCTCAACCTCATCATCGGCTTCCATAACTGTAGAAGACATCAATGTCATTATATGAAATAATAATAACGCCGTGAGGAGAGGGCAAACGACACTAACCTTGCCCGGAAAAGAGGACGATTTGTTGAAGAGATATCGCCTGCGGAGCGGCCATCTCCAACAGGCGCTGAAAAGACTTCCTGGGAGACAGATCAGTAATAGACGCCGCCAATCCGCGCAATTTTGAAAAGACAGAAAGGTTTAGATAATGGAGAGATTATTAATATAAAATATAGAACGCTACCTTCGATGCTTCTCCCATTCTGGATTGGAGGGACAGCAGCTTCGGCGGCCTCTTCCATGCCCCCAGGCACATCATCAGGGACGTGGGCCGGTATAATAACTTCCGATCGAGGAGCAGTGGCCGCCACTACAGGCTCCAGCGGAAGGACTGTAGCCTCGACTACCTGTTCCCTAGTCTCTAGGCTATCCCCAGAAAGATCCATTGAATCGGCGATCAACAAAGATGCCTCTTCCGGAGGAGCAAGCACTTGGGGAGCGGGAATCACCGAGGAAAGCTCCATCGCAGGAGCAACAGTTGCATCGACCCCCTCCACACTGATTAGTGTCTCATTGGGGATATTTGCGGAGTCCACAGTCAAAGCACAACTTGAACACAGATCCTCCGCCATTGCCGAAGTCCCTGCAAATTTTTCACGAAGATAAGGATATATATATATATATATGTATGTATATGAGCAGTACAAAATATTACAAAGAGATATATGAGCATACCGATGCGCAAAGGAGCCTCTAGTATGGCTTTTTCGAGCCGATGCGCCTTCCTGAGGAAGTATGCTCGCCGAGGTTCGAGGGTCTCGTGGCCACCGGTCCACAACGAAAGTGCATCTTCGGCGTCGACTGAGATAGCTTGCTTAAGGGCTCGCTCGCCCCCTTCTTCCGAACGACCTATGAATATCTGCCGTATCGATGGATGGTCTTCGTAAAAGATAACAGCAGGATAAGGCCTCTTCGGGATCCTTACATTCTCGGATTCATCCTGTGAGCATCTTATAGCCTCAGCCAATTGTGCGGCATCCTCGGCAGATGAACCCGGGAAAAGTAGACCACCATCCGATTCTTGCATGGCTAGTGGTTCATCTTGAAGGATAGGCTCTGATTCCACTAAAGAGTCGAGCAGATTGGTGGCCGTTTTCTTTCGCCTCTTGGACCCTGTTTCTACCAATCAGAGCAAAACTCTGTTGGAAATTCAAATTTCAAAAAAAAAGCGACGCTTCAGATGCCGTGCCAAGTGCGCTGCGTCTTAGACAGCGCACCATGAGTGCGCTAGCGCTAGGCGCGTTGCGCTGAGCGCCACGTGTCAAACACGGGTGCACTAGCGTTGGGCGCGCTGCGCTCTGAGCAGCGCACCACGTGTCAAACACAGGTGTGCTAGCTCAAAGTGCGCTGCGCTCTGAGCAGCGCACCACGTGCAAAGCATGGGTGCGCTAACGCTGGTATTAAAAATTCCCCACCATTAGATCAAAAGATCTAATTATAATGATAAATCATTAATCAGAATTAAATTCTTTTATGGAAATATTTTTTCAATCTTGTTAAAAACAAGAAAATTGCCTTCTGTAAAACAGAAGCCCTAGGATCAAAAATCCAACGGTGGGGAAACACCCCCAAATCAATCAGAGAAAGATCTCTTTAATTGATTCAACAAATCAGCCTGCCCTGTAAAAAGGCCCCAAGACTACAAGTCTGATATAAACCCCCCTAATAAACTTTGAAAAAACTCAAAGAAAAAGTGCAAGCTCTTGCAGGAAGATACTTCTTCAAGGTAAAGATGATGGATGATGAACCCAGAGATGAAATCATATCATAAAAAGAAGAATTCTTTTCTTTAAAAAGATCATAGAACTACAAGAAAAAAAGTCTTTCATAAAAGAGATCAAAAGATCTCATAGAAGAAGAACATATTTCTTCTCACAGATCATGGATCTATAAAGGAAAAGCCTTTCATTAATACAAGAGATCGAAAATCTCTCCTGCAAAATAAGAACTGTTGTTCTTAAATCTTGAGACAAATTCACTTTTAAAAGAACATAAATTTGCTCCCTGATCATAAAATTGATCAAATGCGCTTTGCGCTCTTGAAATGCGCCTTGCGCTCTTGAACTGTGCTTCTGCGCTCTCTGGATTGGCGCTCAGAGCCAAATGCGCCATGCGTCAACTACGTATGCGCCAATTAAACAACTTGCGCTTTGCGCTTCTGAAATAGCGCACTGCGCTCACGGGCTGACGCTCAGCGCCAAATGCGCCACGTGTCACTCACGTGTGCGCCACTAAACTGAAAGCATAATGTGTTCATAAACTGGCGCAATGCGCCCATCATCTAGCGCCTAGCGCTGAACGCAACAGTGTCCCTCACATGTGCTCCACGTGGCAGAAGCACATTGCGCTCTTTAATTGGCGCAAAGCGCCTGGCGCACCACGTGTTGCGCTGACAGAACATAAATTGTTCTTTGATAAGCCTAAGGCTATGAGGAATGCTCAGCATTCAGCAAAGACAAAATCACTGTCAGGGCCAAGCCCAAATAAAGGCTCAATAGCCAGAATAAAATGTTAAACATTTATTGGACTTAGCCCAAGATTGTCCATAAGTCCTCAACTCATATTAATTGAGCCCATCTGCTCATGAATATTTAAAAGATCTTAGCCCTGAATTGGACTACAGATCTTCCGACCAACTCACACCGGTTCGAGGGTACATCTCTTTTCTCCTCTGATATCTGTCATTGTAATCCTTCAACGTCTTCATAGAGGTGACGGGTCCCGACAACCACACATTTCTACGGACTGTGGGGTCCTTAAACTCACGGACTACGATGTCCTTAACCTTGACTGTGAGGTCTTTAAACTCATGGACTATGATGTCCTTAACCTTGGACCGAAATGTCCTTAAACTAACATTGGACCGAGATGTCCTTAAACTAACAATGGACCGTAATGTCCTTAAACTAACAATTGACCGCAATGTCCCTAAACTAAACAACCGAGCCCAATTCCCTCTTGCTGGATCTAAACGATCCCGTTAAGTTGATCTTAGTCTAAAAATTAGACTAACATGTCCTTAACATACGTTTAAGTCGATCTTAGTCTAAAAAATGAGGCTAACGTATTCTTAAACCCAACCCCCAAACCCAAATCTAAGAAGATACGGATTTGGACTAATCCACGCCCTACGGGCGACAACATAAATTGGTCTCCATATACAATCCACGGGAAACCAAAAACAAAACAAACACATACGACACGAAGTGACCATCTGGAGAAGGAGAAAGTTGTTACCGCGATACGGTAGCGTAATTAACTGCAGGGGCTTACGCCTGCAGGAAAGAGCGTCCCCAAAATAAAAAAAACCCCTCAAACGAGGAGGGAATCTGACGAAATCTGCTACATCAGCCGCATCCGTTTAAACCTTCGATACAAGGTGCCATAAATCAACTTGGCATCTTCGGAAAGGTGGACGGATAGCACCAATTAGCATCTGTCCCGAAATTCAGACAAGACGTTTACCGCGTCTTTTGGCGGGGAACAGATTCTGGCATTCCCGGTAGGACCTTTTCCTCTTTCCACTCCGCACTTCGTGTGTCGTGTTCGCAAACGAATCGCGGTTTGATATGGTTTCCCTTAGGTTCGAGGTACTAAGATTTGGTTTCTTACTCCGTGCAGAAAATGAAAGATCAATGGCGTCTACTTGCACGAAGTGTTCCAGCTCCAACTGCAACTTCCGTTCCACCTCATCTGGAGGTGTAGCTTACGGGCCCCAGGCGGCCTCCCTGTTCACAATGCCGGTAGAGAAGGTAACGCAAGCTACCACCGGGTTGTTTTTCGGGACCATGCTCCAACCAGTGAGCGTTAACATCCCGCTGCCGCAAGAAGCGCAAAAGAAGTTGGTCTTTGATCGGCTCACTACCACCACGGCCCCTCTCAACGGGTCATCCAATGTCAAGCTAGCAGCATCAGTCTTCGATAGGCTGAGCCTGAATTTCAATAGGCCCATCAAGAAGCCCACGATACGTGAAGCGGCTATCCCAAAGCGGATAGCCATTCTTACTCCCGAGGCCACTAAGGAAGCTTCTCCCGTCAAAGGATCAGTCTTTACGAGGCTGACCACTCCGGTTCCCGTTCCTGCTCAAAGGTCTGTCTTTGACAGATTGGATACTGCTACTCAACGGAGGAGGCGGGTACCAGCAGCGCCTTACCAAGACAAGGGGCATAACGAAGTCATCCCCCATAGCTGAACCAACACCATCTGCGTGACATGCTCGCCGTCGTCACTGGCGCCGAGTAAGGAAGGCTGGGGGCAGCTCTCCGTCTGGATTTACTCCACCAGCTCCAGCGGTGGAGATCGATGCTGCTGTTCCAACCGGGAACGGTTTTGAATTGCTCAATAAGGTGCGCAGGAACTCTCCGACTGCAGTGCTGAAAAGATCACTTCCACTAGTGGAGAATGCTCCAGAGAAGAAGCTGGAGCAGCCCCTTCAGCGGCTTTCTTCAAAAATTTACAAAGTCTGGCGACAGGTTCAGGACTCATCAATTGATCAAAATTACTCTCGCCGACATAAAAAGGTAAAATTTCGGCAAGAGAAGGACCATCCTGTCAAGCCACCAAAGCGACAGCTACCTGGGTGCCCGCAGCAACAGCTCCCTCAACGTCAACCACTCACAAGAGAAGGAGGCCAGAGAAAGCCCCTTTGACCACGGCGAGCCGCAAGGATGCTGAACTGAAACGCCCCAAGTCTGGGGGCATGATTGTACATACCGTTTATATGGCTTCCGGTAAAGAGGAAAGCCGTACTTCTATGGGTCATCGACCGCTTGCCCGGTCAATAACAAGGGCTCAGGAACAACAACAACAGAAGCTTCAGGAAATGCTGACTGCAATGGCCGCACTCACCGGGCCAAAAGAAAATCCAGAGACCTCGGAGAAGCGTCAGGAACAAGAAACTGACACCGAGTCCCTCCGAAGAATGCTCGAGAGGAAAGAAAAAGAGGCTGCGGAACAGGCGGCCAATATAAAACGAATGGCTCTCTTGTTCCAAGACATGGCTGGGATTATACTACAACCGGAACCTCCAGCTGAAGACCCTCCGATCATCAATGAAAACGACAGAGGGGAGACATCGAATCCTCCTCCGGCTCTTTCAGCAGCCAAAGAGGAAACCATTTCCAAGGCCGCTCTGGATGACTACATTGCTCAGCAAATACGAGCTCACCAGGCGAATGAAGAGGCCGGCAAGGTTGTTAAAACTGGGCGACCCTATCCAGGCTGGTATGACCAAATAAAGTACCCGCCGGGATATACGATCCCTAAATTTCATGTGTATAAAGGGATGGGCAATCCTCACCAGCATGTCGCCCAGTTCAGGACTCTATGTGGCAACACTGGAGGCGATGATAAATTGCTACTTCGCCAATTTATCAGCAGCTTGTCGGAGACGGCGTTCGAGTGGTATTTTGAACTTCTAAATGACTCCGTCAAGACATTTGCGGAGATGGAGCTGTTATTTACGCAAAGATTCGCAAGCGCTAGAGAGCGTACCTCGATTACCGTATTAATTAATGCCAGGGTGAAGCCAGGCGAAACTTGGGTTCAATACGCAATACGGTGGCGAAATTTACGGTCAAAATCTGAGCAGCGCATCGAAGAAGCGTCGGCGGTGGGCATGTTCGTGGGCACTCTGGACCCTCATGCAACTATTTCCCAATTCATAATGTTCTTCAAGCTGACCACATTCCAAGCCTTGATCGACAAACTGGCCCAAATGGACCAGATGGGTCATAGACCGTCTCCTCCAAAGCCGGAGCCGCGGAATGAGAAGGGAAAGGGGAAAGCGACCGTCATCGCCAATGCTCGACAGCGGCCCAGTGGTCTAAGACCAGTTGATCGCCAAAATGATAGAACTCGATCTCTTGGAGATAAAATGAGATGCCCTTACTTGTTCCCTCGAGACAAGACGAAGAGGTTATTCGAGCTAGCACTGCGCAACAGGCTCATCACTCTACCAGAGCCAAGACGCCCAGCGCAACCAGGCGACATCAGCAATCCTAACTATTACCCTTATCACCGAATGTTGGGCCATCCGATCGAAGATTGTTACATCTTCGAAAGCTGGATAGAAGATCAGTACCAATAGGGCAAATTCATATTATCCAAGAATTGGAAGGTGAACCCTCCTCAGCCGCACGCTCTCAAGAAGACGGATACACCGGGGGCATCATGTTCTTTCGTAGAAGAAGCTCCATAGGAGGTCGCTCTTTCAGCCAAGACGAAAAGAATGCTGAAGGATCTCCAAACATGCCCGGCGATCAGGTGGAAAAATCCACTGGAACCCGAGATCATCGAGGGAATGCTGAAACCACGCCCAACTCCAAAAAACGGTGGTGATAGCCAAAGCATTCACACCCAGCCGTCAAAGTCTTCAAAGAAGAAGAAGAAGGACAAAAAGCCCGTGAAGCCTGGTGACAAGCGCATGGACCTGCAACAACAGATTGACGTGTTGAAAGAATATAATCAAAAAGCGCGGACTCCAGTCACACTCCAAGAATTTCTCAGCCACGTCCTTGAAGACGGAGATGATGACAATGGAGAAGACTCGTCAGATGAATCTGAAGGTTATGTCGCAAGCTGCCACGTAATCTCTCACTCGTCGATAGACGATGAAGAAGGTCCTTACACAGAGAAACTGGGGGCAGATCCTGAGCCGGAACTTCTAGGGCCATCAGACGAAATGATTGATGCATTCCTGAATGAAGCTCTTCTTAAAAGCAAAGCTGCTCGAGAGCGTGAAATGGCCATATTTGAAAAAGCCAAATGCCGACGACTGGACGAAAGATTTGAAACACCCCCGCCAGATCAAAGCACATCCATCGCAAATAAAAACAGGTTCAAGACGAGGAAAAGGTTCGCTAAAGCCATATCGATAGGAATGAAGCTGCCACCCTCCGAAGGAAATATTCTTGGTGAAGCGGAAACACATCCTAGGTACTGCTTATATCATCAAAAGATTGCGCACCCCACCGAAGAGTGCAACACTTTTAAAAGATGGTGGCAGGGATATGTTGCTCACCGGCAACATTTCAAACGGATGAAACGCAAAACTCGTCGAGAGCAGAGAAGTACGACCGAGGGGCGTAAAAGAACTACCGGCAACTGTCGCATGGTCAATGCCGGGGGATCGCAAGTTCTCACCTTCGGGAGCGACTCTGACGAAGAAATGACTCTTGGCCCTCTCTTTAAAGAGTCCACCTTGGGATAAGAGGAAGAATCGAAGACCTCTGAAAATATTCAGATGCGCAATCGTACGCTGCCCGAAAAGAATCTTGGGCCCTCGAACAATGGGTCAAATAGAAAAGACAAGGGGAAAGAAAAGGTCCCTGAGGATATCATCCTTGATGAACAAGCCGTCGAAAAGCTGACAGCCAAGGACCCGCCAAAGAAAAGTAAGATGGACTACAATGTTCTGGCACACTTGAGAAAGCTACCTTCGCAGTTAAGCATTCTCGACGCGCTTCTGTTATCCAAAGAAGCAAGAGATTCTCTAATCAAAGCATCGTCCAGAGGACATCGATTCATTTTGGTGACAACTGGTTACTTCTCCAAATAGGCAGAAGCAGTACCGCTGAGGGAAGTGAAGACGGAGAATATTCTCCATTTCTTCAAGACACACATCATTTATCGGTTTGGAACTCCGAGACGGATCATCTCCGATAACGGGCCAGCCTACAGAAGCCATAAGATCAGCCGCTTCGCACAAAAACATAACATAGACTGGAGATACTCCTCAGTCTATAATCCTCGAGCTAAAGGTCTAGTTGAGGCTTTCAACAAGACCTTAACGAAGATTGTGAAAAAGACGGTGTCCCGAAATAAGAAGGACTGGCACGAGAGACTGCATGAAGCTCTCTGGGCGTATCGAACTACATTCAAAATGGCCACGAATGCAACACCGTACGCGTTTGTATTCGGCACAGAAGCGGTACTCCCCGAGATAGAGTTACCCTCTCTACGAGTGGCAGTTCATTACGAGCTAACAGATGAAGAAAATGATCACCTTCGCCTTTAGGAGCTCGATGCCCTTGATGAAACCCGGCTCATAGCGCAACAAAATCCGGAGGCTTATAAAGCAAAGATGACACATTCATATGAGAGATTGACTAGGCCGAGAACATTCCGCCAAGGCGAACCGTGCTAGTGGTCAAAAGACCCATGATCCCTAATCGCGCCAAACGGGGGAAATTCGAGTCGAACTATGAAGGCTCGTATATCGTAGACAAAGTTTACCAGGGTGGAGCCTACCTACTCATGGACATGCATGGTGAAAAACCTTTCAGGCCAATAAACGGTCGCTTCCTAAAGAAATACTACGCCTGACGAGTCACGGCCTAGGTCAACCATAGATGACGACGACCATGTCCGCTCGCTATCTTCCTAAGCCCAAACTCTATAAGTAGTAGCCGGCTAATGGACCGAAACGTCCTTAAACTAACCACGGACCGAGATGTCCTTAAACTAACGACGGACCGAAACGTGCTTAAACTAACAATGGACCACTACGTCCTAAAACTAGCTGTTGACCGAGATGTCGATAAACTACGGTGGATTGCAGCATCCCAAGGCTGATACAAAAAAGAAGAAGAATAAAAAAGAAAGAAAGAAAAAGAAAAAAACGGTATGTCCATAAGTGAAAAGAGCACGGATGAAAACCTGAGAGGGCTCCGTGAGTAAAAACAGCAGGGCTACCGGCGAGTTTTGTGAAAACCCGAAAGGGTGCAATCTCGTTAAAAGACACTTGCAAGGTCCTCTCGACCCTGTAAGGAGAAACCACCCGCGTGAGATCCTTACGACTCACAAGGGACAACACACTTAGGAATCCTCACGATTCCTAGGGAGAAATTACACTTGCGAGATCCTCACGACTCGTAAGGAGAACCCTCTTATGGGACCCTCACGGCTCATAAGATTTAAAAGTCTTAAGCTACAGGGATCTGAACCTGTTCTTAAGCAGCCACCACAACCTCCAAGTTTGCCCTACAAGCGGCTTAATATTGACATTGTATACAATCCACGGGCGCGAATAAACATTTCCCTAACAAAGCCCCATCCGTGACTAGGGATAAGTTTACGCAATGAACAGCCCTTGTAAGTCCTCTCGACTTAAAAGGAGAAAATACTCTTGTAAGATCCTTACGACTTACGAGAAACCATACACTTAGGAGTCCTCACGATTCCTAAGGAGAAAACGCACCTACGAGATCCTCACGACTCGCAGGGAGAAATACCTTTATGAGACCCTTACGGCTCATGAAGTCAAAAGCCTTAGTCGACATGATCTTAAACCTGTTTGCTAAGACACCTTTGTTCGACATTGACAGAGGCAAATGATGATTCGCTCCTGGCAATATTCCAGTTGTAGCGGTGCTGATGCCGAAATCGGTATCTAACTCCAAGATTGCAGCCAAGAAGCTAGCGAGCCACACATGCATACGAAATAGCCGAAATGATGGGGCAACTTGCAAAAAAATCAGCAAGTAAAAATGTATGCATGCAAAATAGCTGAAATGATTGGGCAACTTGCAATAAAAAGCAGCGAGTAAAAATAAAATAAATAGCTGAACGCCGCGAAAAATAGCCGAAATGATTGGGCAATCGCGACCTTCACGATATAAAAGCTGAAATGATAGAGCATCGCGGGAAAAAAAATTAAGAAAAATGAAATTTATGCCCTACAGGTGATATCACATCAATCCCTATATACAATCCAGGGGCGCAAACAAAGAAGGAATCACACCTTTCCTCCCCAGGATCCATAAGAAAACGAAGCCAAATCTCGACGGTTCAGGGATAGCCTAGAGATCATCAACAGCGTTCCTCCCCATTCCAGCAGGATTCAGACGCTGCAATCAACCTTGGAGCTACGGCAAAGCCCCTACTCCGAATCTCGATGGTTCCCAGACAACCTGAGGACCACTTCGATATTTATCTCATTCCAACAGACAATACGTCAACAAATGACCCCGTCGCGGAAATACGTCATCCGCATGACCCCGTCGCGGAAATACGTCATCCGCATGACCCCGTCTCGGAAATACGTCATCCAAATGACCCCGTTGCGGAAATACGTCATCCAAATGACCCCGTTGCGGAAATACGTCATCCACATAACCCCGTCACGGAAATACGTCATCCAAATGACCCCGTCGCGGAAATACGTCATCCAAATGACCCCGTCACGGAAATACGTCATCCACATGGCCCCGTCACGGAAGTACGTCATCCACATGACCCCGTCACGGAAATATGTCATCCACATGGCCCCGTTTCGGAAATGCGTCATCCACATGACCCCATCATGGAAATACGTCATCCACATGACCCCGTCGCGGAAATACATCATCCACATGACCCCGTCGCGGAAATACGTCATCCACATGACCCCGTCGCGGAAATACGTCATCCACATGACCCCGTCGCGAAAATACGTCATCCACATGACCCCGTCACCGAAATACGTCATCCACATGACCCCGTCGCGGAAATATGTCGTCCATATGACCCCATCGCGGAAATACGTCATCCACATGACCCCGTTTCGGAAATACGTCATCCACATGGCCCCGTTTCGGAAATACGTCATCCACATGACCCCGTCGCGGAAATACGTCATCCATATGACCCCGTCGTGGAAACACGTCGTCCACATGACCCTATTTCAGAAATACGTCATCCACATGACCCCGTCGCGGAAATACGTCATCCACATGACCCCGTCTCGGAAATACGTCATCCAAATGACCCCGTCACGGAAGTACGTCATCCACATGACCCCATCGCGGAAACACGTCATCCACATGACCCCGTCGCGAAAACACGTCATCTACATGACCCCGCCTCGGAAATTACGTCATTCAACGACCCTGCGGAACACGGCCAACGTTAACCTTGACCCCGTGGAAAATGTCCGGAGCAACTTCTGACGCCGTGAAATGCGGATAATGTCAACCTCATTAATCACTTACGGGTCCTCTCGACTCATAAGGAAGAAAACTCTCTTATAAGATCCTTACGACTTATAAGGGAAAACGCACTTAAGAATCCTCATAATTCCTAATGAGAAAATACACCTACGAGATCCTCTCGACTCGTAGGGAGAAAAGTCTTTATGAGACCCTCACGGCTCATGAAGTTGAAAAGTTTTAGGTAGCAGATCTGAACCTGCTTCCTAAGCCATCACTACCGCTCGAAGAATTCAAAACAGAATGCTCTCTATCATCTACAGGCTGCGCTTACTAAGGTAACAAGCCGGCAACAAAGAAAAGAGAAGTAAGCAGTAATCGAACAAAAAAAATATGTATCTTTTATTCATGAATTCAGTGTAGTACAAGTTGAATCGTATGAAAGAATAAAAAAAATGGATACATGTTATTCAAAGATTACAAGCAAAACAGCTACTGAGAAGGAGGCGTTTTCAACAAGTCCGCAAGCTGCTCTCGCACTCCTTTCAGTGCTTTCTCGCGATCAGTCGCCACGGCCAGCTCCGCTTCAATTCTAGCCCTTTGCTGCAAGCATGATGAAATCTTCTCATCGATTTCCCGTTGGACAGCTTCGCGACTCTGCATAACCCACTCAATAGAGTCGAGCTTCCACCTCAATACAAGCCCGTCCGAAATACATTGTTGCAAGGTGTCAAAAGCAGCTCTCAGCTGCATGGCGTTCGCTTTAACTTGGGCGCGCAACCGGGCAGATTCACCCGAAGCCTCCTTGTGTTCCTTCTGCCTCAAGGCCGCTTCTTGTTCGAAATGGTGGAGGAAGGACACACTCTGCTCGACCCATGCAGGCCGCTGGGAGTTCAAAGCTTGAATCTCAGGAGCAGGACGCATAAGCGCAAGCTCATGCAGGCCGGCCTCAATCTTCCTGGAGTGGTTAACCCAAGACTCAACGACGCCCTCAATATGAAAGTTCACGAGCGTCGCCAGCATAGGATTAACCTCCGCAGCAAAATCCGCTGCGAATGTGGGAGTCTCCACGTTAAGCTCCTCGATTTAGTCGCTCAACATGCGCAGACTATTCACAGCACATTTTGAGGATGGACGTCTGAAAAAGGGCCCTGCCGGCATTGTAACACGAGACTCGAATGGGCTGGAGTCGATGTGACCGCTACAAAACAAATCACAATCAGATGTCGGCTTCAGAAATAAAAAAATACATGAACAAAAGAGTCTATTATACCAGCTGCAACAGGGGGCAAAGCTGGGAGTTCCGGTGGTGCGGCGATACCCTTGACCCCCCTTCAATTTGTAAGGCTACGAGCAATGCAAAGAAGAATTAGCAATAACGTGACTGCCCGTTAAAGAAAAGAAAGGACGTCAGTTAGAAAAGATACTCACCGACACCAGCAGGCGGACTAATCTCCGACGGGAAAAAGAAGTGCGGGTTCAGCACCTGATACAAATGATCAAAAAGAACTCCTGCAAGATCACGATGATACATGGTCAGTACACAAAAGATGCTGTCCCTTATTTAAATTTATCACAAACCAATACCTTCCAGCATTTGAGAAGATATAATAGAAGACGGAGGGGCAACCACCGTCAAAGCAACAACTGGCGATGCTTCCTCGGGTAGCACAACCTCAACACTCGCCACCTGCATTAGAAGCGGGAGAAATACTATCAGGAGAGATTTAAATGGGATTGCAGAATAGAAAGAAAAGCAATGACCCAAAATCTACCTGGTGAGTCGTCGGTCGGAACCGCGACAAGGGCGTCACTTGATGCAGTGACTGCTTCACCTTCCTCCGTCGGTATGGTTTCGCCGCCGGTGGCTTCATCCTCTGACTCCACGAGAATCGTCATGATACTCGCAGCGCCCGGCAACGGCATGGAGCCACAAGGGAAAAGAGCGACGATTGGAGCAATGCCCGACTCTTGAGAAAGAGTGGCTACCTCGGGGTCGACGACTGTAGCTATCTCACCCACCGCTACCTCGGGCTCAACGACTGTAGCCATCTCACCCACCGCTACCTCGGGCTCGACAATGGTAACCATCTCACCTACCGCTACCTAGGGATCGGCGATCGTGGCCGTCTCACCTGCCGCTACCACAGGCTCGGTGGTTGCTGCCACGACACCCACCACCTCCTCGGCAAGACTCGGCCCAGCAAGATAAGATATATGAGAACCTGAAAGTTAAGACTTTGACAGAATAACCCAATGTCACGTTACCTTGAGTCGACTTTCCAATTGCTTCCCGAGCGGCACATGCTGCCCGTCTGTGGGCGGTGGAAAAGACAGCCGGAACATCCTCTGAAGGAGTAGGGGCAGGGGTAGCGGTGCTCGAACCTGCACCCGCGGCCAAGGTGGCACTACGCTCCCTTGTCGCGCGCATTCTATGCTTCCTTTCTGCTCAGGCCATGAGAGTGGATCTTCTAGAATCCTCCATCAATAGGACGTCATCGTCCGCGCCAAGGGTTACCTCTGGAGCCGTTATGGCATCTGTCATCGGTCGTTTGAGTAAGGCCTCTTTCAGCAGTGCTGAGGAGGCCGGTACTTCGATGGCTGGCCCGGCGGATCACCTCGCGGGATTGGCGTTGTAGTCTCTGCGATAAGATAAAGAAGGGGTCAGATTGTCCATAAGAAAGGAGAATGAAGATGCAATGAGCCGAGATATACCAACTCCCGACGAAGCGCGAATCCTCTCCTCCTCCTCGAAAGTCTTGAGGGAAGCTGCTAAAGCCTCTTCAGTGGAAAAGCCTGTTACAGAAGGAAAAATGTCAGTCAAAACATGATAATAAAAATATAATGCAATAGCTGAAGGTGCGACTGATGTTTACTTGATTGCGCGAGAATGGCCAGTCCCACTTTTTGGCTTGCCGATAGCACAGAAGATGCAACAACAGCCTCCAGATCAGTATCTTCCGGCACTATGAATAGACCCTCATTGGTCCCATATTCGCCCAAGCCCTCACTATAAGGAGCATGAAGCTCCTGACCAAATACGACGTCAGCAGAGAGGATCGACTTCTTCTTCCTCTTCTGCTAGCGAGCTCCGGTCGCCCCAAGCACAAGTTTACGTTTAGCAGGCATCTTAGGGCGATGAGTCCCGGTATCTGAACCCACGCTAGACTCAGGGGAAGCTACATTCACCGTCTCCATAGGAGCACAGGGCACCGGTGGTACATTCACCGTCTCCATGGGAGCATGGGGCACTGGTAGCTCAGGCCTGTCGTGCGGGACCTCAATCACGGAAGCTTTTCTTAGCGGAGGGAGGACAATAGTCCGTTGCTTCACAGGGACGTTTCGATCACCAGCAGAGGTGCACCCTTGCGATCGAGCAGCAGTCGCTTCTCCTCCCTGATAACGGCGGTTATCGAATGTTGGTACTAGGCCACGTGTACATTAAGGGCCTTTGGGACACAACTCGGTTCGCTAATAAAGAAGTGAGACCCTGTGTTCAAGCGCATGAAATGATGCAGCGCGCTCCGCATTCCTTCTTCGGTAGCAACAGGTTCATCCAGGAAAGCCTCAAGTGGGACGCCCTGATTGTAACTCAGTTGCTGGGAAAAACAATAGGGATCGTATATCATGAATAGCGCCGCATCATTTTGCCTGAATACAAGAAAGCCCGGCCAGATGGAGTACAAATGAAGAATCTCCTGGGCTTTCAACACAGAGGCCCCGTCTTTAAAGATGTCTCGCAATGACAGCACCGCTTTTGAAGTTTCCTGGCCGATGGTCAAGACTTTGTCTGTGAAAGACATACCATCTCCAACCGTGCGCGGACGAAAGAGCAAGCCCCTAGCTTCCTGCGGTGACAGACTCATGATGGAGGCATCAACCAGCCGCATTATCTGAGGGAACTTGCATCTGTCGAAAAAAGAAGGTCTTTTGTGGATGCCAAAGACCCCAAGCACGTGCAGCTCCATCCATGAAGTGAAGTAATGCATTGGGAAGTTGGAAGGATGCACCCTTGGTTCAGTGGTATCCACTGCTAAACTGAGACCATGGTATAGGTGGGCTAACCCGGCGATCCCGATGGCCACTTGTATTCCGGCAACCATGCGATGCGCGGGGTAGAAGACAGAAGGCCTCATGGAACGAGGATGCATAGGAAGCGCGAACCAGCTTAACCATAAACTGAGGAACCCGAGAAAGAACGCTTCCTCATCAATGCCCGGAGCGGGGATTTCTGACAGAGGGATGATCGCGACGTCAGGAAGAAAGAAACCCTTTTGATCAGCTTCCAGTATTGGCCGATGGTCCAAGCCAAAGCCGAAAGGATCATCAAGTTTAGCAAACTTTTCGCCTTGTCGCGACAAAATTTCTGGGCGAAGAAAACGGGCAATGAAGTCCGCAAAGCTGACCCCCCGGCCTCCGGATTCAAGGAAGAGGCTCTCATATATGTTCAACACCTTTATCAAACTTGGGAACTGGTGCTGAATGGCGTTCTCTGGGGTAAGGCCCATCACCACTGGCTTGGTGGCAAAAACATATTCATCCGGAGGAAGCAACTCCTCGTAGTGCTCCCCCCTAACTGGTAAACCAGAAACCTCAGCAAATTCTTCCAAGGAAATGGAGACCTCTCTATCCAATAGGAGGAAGGTATGGGTCGGGATGTTTACTGCTCCAGAAACGTCTTGATCCACCATGTGGGAGGTGCAGAATACTGGAACAAGGAAGCGTAGACCGCAGGGTATAAGCCAAGCTTTAGCAGCTGCGATTTCTTTGCCGATAAGATATACCGGGCCCACTGCAAGTACCCGGCCGGATGACGGGGAGTTAGCCCGATGTTGTAGGGCGTCCCCAAGGGCGCGACTCGCCCTGACATATGTGCCGCCCTAGGGTGTCCAAAGCCGCCGGCGGCTGCACGGGTACTGTGGCAGTCGAAGGCTGAAAGAGACCCTCCGAAGTCCAATTAACCACCTCCATGGCATAGTTCACTGGGGGTGCATCTGCATACGGGTTCGCCGAGATAGACTCCGAAGGCGTCGCACAAGAAAAGCTCCGGCGGCCTCTGATAATCTGATCATACCATCTACCCCATAGGTGAAGATTCTTGTATTCCGGTTCGTGGTCTTTGATCAGCGCGAGAACCTCTCGGTCTACAGGCGCTTCAGGAAATCCACTTTCGGAGAGAATGAATGGAAAGGAAGCGTCGAAAGACATGTCTCCTGCGCAAAAAGGGACAAAAGTTAACTGCCAATTCTATAATTTAATTTAAATTTTGACACTTGGTACTTTAGAATTTGCTCCACACTATAATGCAGTGGAAAGGGGACCAAAGGGGGGACCCACAAAATCTAGATGACAATTCATCAATTAATGAAACAGCCACATCATTTGATGAGACTGTTAATCAAGTGAGGAAATCCTCAAAAGAAATTCTCATTAAATGAGAGATCTCTCGATCAGAGGAGTAAATCTTCCTTTGAGAGCAATGCTCTATGACAGAGTGACACTTGTCAAACTCTGATCATGAACGAATAAAAATTCCTCAAGAGCTTGGCTCTGTAAAGATGGTGGGAAAAACCCATCGGAAAAAGAAAATGAAAATCAATTTTTATGAATTAAAAATTCTAAGATCACCAAGATCTACGAACAAACTCTAAAAGTTCTTTATGAGCAAAGCTCTGTTCATGGGTTAAGAAACCCTGAAACAAGATCTCCTTAGATCTATGGGTTCAAGAGAGCAAAGCTCTGTTAATGAAACCCTAAAAGGGTTTTCTTTAGATCAAAGATCTATGAAGAGCAAGGCTCTATTAATGGGTAAAACCCTAGATTATCTAAAAAAAAATTACCTAAAATTTTGGCAGAGTTTTGACTCTTGAGATTTCTTAAAATGAAGAGCTATGCTCTGAGGGAGAATGGAATTCTCAGAAAACAAGAAGGAGATGAACAGAATCATCTAAAGGACCAAAGGTCCTATTTATAGGCATTGAAAGGCCTCTTCAACTTCTGAGTTGATCCAAGGATGCAGATGTCGCCACCGCTGCACTCACATATGCGCCACGTGAGCGCAACGGTGGGGGGGGCATTTGTTTCCCCCAATCAGAGCAAAGCTCTGTTTGAAATTCAAATTTCAAAAAAAAATTGAAGCGACGCTTCAGATGCGGTGCCAAGTGCGGTGCACCCTAGACAGTGCACCATGAGTGCGCTAGCGCTAGGCACGCTGCGCTGAGCGCCACGTGTCAAACACGGGTGCGCTAGCGTAGGGGGCGTTGCGCTCTGAGCAGCACACCACGTATCAAACACAGGTGCGCTAGCGCAAAGTGCGCTGCGTTCTGAGCAGCGCACCACGTGCAAAGCACGGGTGCGCTAGCACCGGAATTAAAAAATTCCCCACCGTTAGATCAAAAGATCTAATTATAATGATAAATCATTAATCAGAATTAAATTCTGTTATGGAAAGATTTTTTCAATTTTGTTAAAAACAAGAAGATTGCCTTCTGTAAAACAGAAGCGCTAGGATCAAAGATCCAACTGTGGGGAAACGCCCCCAAATCAATCAGATAAAGATCTCTTTAACTGATTCAACAAATCAGCTTGCCCTATAAAAAGGCCCCAAGATTTCAAGTCTGATATAAAAAAACCCTCCATAAACTTTGAAAAAACTCAAAGAAAAAGTGCAAGCTCTTGTAGGAAGATACTTCTTCAAGGTAAAGATGATGGATGATGAACACAGAGATGAAATCATCTCATAAAAAGAAGAATTCTTTTCTTTAAAAAGATCATAGATCTACAAGACAAAAAGTCTTTCATAAAAGAGATCAAAAGATCTCATAGAAGAAGAACATATTTCTTCTCACATACAGATCATGGATCTATAAAGGTAAAGCCTTTCATTAATACAAGAGATCGAGAATCTCTCCTGCAAAATAAGAACTGTTGTTCTTAAATCTTGAGACAGAGTCTCTTTTAAAAGAACATAAATTTGTTCCCTGATCATAAAATTGATCAAATGCGCTTTGTGCTCTTGAAATGCGCCTTGCGCTCTTGAACTGCGCTTCTGCACTCCCTGGATCGGCGCTCAGCGCCAAATGTGCCACGTGTTAACCACGTATGCACCAATTAAACAACTTGCGCTTTGCGCTTCTGAAATAGCTCACTGCGCTCACGGGCTGGCACTCAGCGCCAAATGCGCCACATGTCACTCACGTGTGCGCCACTAAATTGAAAGCGCAATGCGCTCATAAACTGGCGCAATGCGCCCATCATCTGGTGTCTAGCGCTGAACGCGACACATGTCCCTCACATGTGCGCCATGTGGCAGAAGCGCATTGCGCTCTTTAATTGGCGCAAAGCGCCTGGCGCGCCACGTGTTGCGCTGACAGAACATAAATTTTTCTTTGATAAGCCCAAGGCTATGAGGAATGCTCAGCATTCAGCAAAGACAAAAGCACTGTCAGGGCCAAGCCCAAATAAAGGCTCAATAGCCAGAATAAAATGTTAAACATTTATTGGACTTAGCCCAAGATTGGCTATAAGTCCTCAACTCATATTAATTGTGCCCATCTGCTCATGAATATTTAAAAGATCTTAGCCCTAAATTGGACCACAGATCTTCCGACCAACTCACACCGGTTCGAGGGTACATCTCTTTACTCCTCTGATATCTGTCGTTGTAATCCTTCAACGTCTTCATAAAGGTGACGGGTCCCGACAACCACACATTTCTACGGACTGTGGGGTCCTTAAACTTACGAACTACGATGTCCTTAACCTTGACTGTGAGGTCTTTAAACTCATGGACTATGATGTCCTTAACCTTAGACCGAGATGTCCTTAAACTAACATTGGACCGAGATGTCCTTAAACTAACAATGGACCGTAATGTCCTTAAACTAACAATCGACCGCAATGCCCTAAACTAAACAACCGAGCCTAATTCCCTCTTGCTGGATCTAAACGATCTCATTAAGTTGATCTTAGTCTAAAAATTAGACTAACGTGTCCTTAACATACGTTTAAGTCGATCGTAGTCTCAAATGAGGCTAACGTATCCTTAAACCCAACCCCCAAACCCAAATCTAAGAAGATACGGATTTGGACTAATCCACGCCCTACGGGCGACAACATAAATTAGTCTCCGTATACAATCCACGGGCAACCAAAAAAAAAACAAACACACACGACACGAAGTGACCATCTGGAGAAGGAGAAAGTTGTTACCGTGATGTGGTAGCGTAATTAACTGCAGGGGCTTGCGCCTGCAGGGAAGAGCGTCCCCACAATAAAAAACCCCTCAAACGAGGGGGGAATTTGACGAAATCTGCTACATCGGCCGCATCCGTTTAAACCTTCGATACATGGTGCCATAAATAAACTTGGCATCTTCGGAGAGGCGGACGGATAGCACCAATTAGCATCTGCCCCGAAATTCAGGCAAGACGTTTACCGCCTCTTCCCACGTCTTTCGGCGGGGAACAGACCCAGAACTAACCACCGAAGACGATCGCTTCCTTCCCCTTGGTGCTTTGGTACGGCGTTGACCCACTTCGCCTTCAATATCCTCGCTCGGCAGTGCTACCGATGACGACACGGCCATTGCTGACGCCGCAACTGATGATACTGCTACTAGCGCCCTGTTGGCCCTTGATTGAGCTCTAGTACGCAGTGGCATACCAGCTGTGGGAGTTAAATCCACTTCCGCCGCATCCGGAATAAGCACGACGCTAGTATCTCTCAAAGGAGGGCGAACTGCTGCACGCGGTCGCGGCGGAACTCCCGTGTCCTGGATCAGAGTAGGAGCCCTATATCCGAGGAGCATCCTCCTCCCTCGGTAATAATGGGACTGACTCGGTGGAGGTACCAGCCTGTGAAGGACCCCACACATCGAGGAATATGATCAGCTTCGGGAATCACGATGCGAGAGCCAGTGTTCAGCCGCATGAAGTGATGAGCGGCGTCACGAACAACTTCTGACAACGGGCTAGGCTCCAATATAAATGCCTCAAAGGGGACACCCTGGTCATATCCGAGTTGCTGAGCAAAGCGGTGTGGGTTGTACCGCATAAAAAGAGCCGCACCGTTCTGACGAAATACCAGATAACCCGGTCTGATCGAATATAGGTGCATGGCTTCCCTGGGCTTCAGAGAAGGTACTCCCTCTTTCGACGAGTCACAAAGCTGTTGAACCGGTCCTGAGGGGGCAGAAAGGACTCGATCGTTGAATACCATCCCGCCCATATTGGCATAGGGATTAATCAGCACACGAATAGCTCCAGACTGAGTCGGGTCAGGGGCAGAAGCGTCCACCAGCCGCATGAGTCGCGGAAAAGTGTAAGCGTCATAAAAACTGGGTCTTTGGTGCGCAGCAAATGCCCCCAGCACATGCATCTCAATCCAGGACGTAAAGTAATGAAGAGAGAAATTTACCACATCTATGCCTAGGGCTGAGGTATTGGCCGCAGCGCTTAGCCCATGATACAGATGCGCTAGCCCCGCAATACCCACAGCTAGTCGCATCCCCTTAGCAATGCGATGAGCGGGGTAAATAACTGAGGCTCTCATGAAATGACGGTGCATGGGAATGGCGAACCAACTGAGCCAAACACTGATGAACCCCGCGAAGAAAGTCTCCTCATCCATACCAGGAGCTGCGATCGACTCGAAAGATACGGCCGACATGATCGGAATGTAGAACTGCGGCAAGTCCTCTTCTTTAGCCGGCCGCTTATTTAAACCGAACCCAAAGGGGTCGTTGGTATTCGTGAACTTCGGAGCCGTCTTTGATAGGATATCTTCACGAAGGAAGCAGGCGATAAAGCTTTTAAAAGTGACGCCCTGCTCCTCTGACTCTGCGAATAGCTTCTCAAAAATGCTCAGAGTCTTGATTAAACTTGGGCGCTTATGGCGGACGACATTCTCGGTCGACAGGCCGTCAAGCATGAAGGCTCAGTTTCGAAGACATACTCATCGGGAGGCAGTAGTTCTTCACAGAGCGTCCCCCAGACTGGCAACCCTGAGATTTCGCGAAACTCTTCCAGAGAAATTGAAACTTCGCGGTCCCGTAGAAAGAAGGTATTGGTGGGAAGATTCCATTGGTTTAAGAAGGTCTTAACCCACCAGACATGGGGGACTGATAGTGGAAGAGAGACGCATATACCGCCTGATAGAGTTCGACCCTCTGCAGTCGTGCATAGTGGGCGGACAGAATATAACGGGCCCAGAGAAGGTAGCCCGTGGGATGTCGAGGGGTAAGCCCTATTTTGTAAATCTGTCCCCATGGCTGGGCTTCGCCTTGGAAAATGCGGCGCCCTAAGATGTCTATGGCCGGCACAAGATGGTTCGGAATCCCAGTTGTTGATAGCTCAAGCCATGCCATAAGGGTCCAATTCAGCATCTCCACAGCAAAGGCGGTCCGTGGATGATCCATCGGCAGAAATCGATAGATAGGCTCTGTCGGTATCTCGTAAAGAAAGCTGCGGCGACCGTGGATGATATGACCGTACTAGGTCCCCCATAAAAGTAGATTGGTGCAATTCGGGTCATGAGCCCTGATCATCGCCATCACCTCTTCGTCCGACGGTGATTGAGGAAAATCCTCCTTCGAGCGAGTAAAAGGAAAGTATGGGAGAGAAGCCATTACTCCTGAAACAAAGGGAAGGAAACTGTTAGTGAAGCCCATGCGTATATATGTATTTATAAATATATATGTATATATAAAGACAGTGGAAGAAAACGACAAATAACTTATTTTATGGGACCGTTGATTACAAAACACAAGGGCCCCACAAAATCAAGATGGCGGCTCACTAATGATGATGCAGAGTAATCATTATGAGAACAAAAGGAAGATTCTCAATAAATGAACAGTGGATTTCAAATAACTCTACATATTCCACACAGAGAGAAGACCCACTGCAGAACCCTATGCAAATCATGGTGAATCTTTCTGGAAAATTTTTTTTTGCAAAGAACAACTCAGGAGGAAAAATCCTAAGAATTCTTCTTTTAAAGAACTAAGTTCTTTAGAGAAATTAAATTCCTTTTGAACAGGGGAATTAAATTCCTAGAAAACATTTTTCAGAACTAAGATTCTTTGGAATGGAATTAAATTCCAGAGAAAGGTTAAGTATTACCATCGATCTCTGAGATCAAAAGAGCCCTAACAAAAGGGATTTATTATTTAAAGATTGAGCAGTTTTTTAAAATAACTTGGAAAAGATGGGTTATTGTTAAAGGGAAAAACTCTTGGTGTGGATTTAAAATCCAAATTTCTACAAGGAGTTCCTCAGCCGTTCAATATTTTTACCTGAAAAAGGAAATCTTTGTTGACAGAGTCAAACTCTGGAAATTTTTGAATCAGAGAACTAAGCTCTGGGAAAGAGAATTAAATTCTCAGAGGAAAAACGAGCAAGGAAGAAGATGGCAAAAATGGAGGCGCTTCTGAAGGGACTCCTGCATTTATAGGATGTGATGGGGGACGGTTCGTCTCCCCTGTTTCCTAGACAGATCCAATGGTCACAAAGGTGACAGCGTTGCACTCACACGCAAACACGTGAGAACAACGCTGTGTGGGCATTTTTTCCTTGATAAAATATCAAGAAACTCCCGAATGGGGTATCACGTGACCAAGGGTCACGTGCTGACACGTGATGGTTTCCTGGAACTCTGTCATAATAGAATTAAATTATAATCAAGCAGGCAATTAGTGGAGTCACGTCCCCCCACGTGATGGGCCATTAAAACCCACCAAAAGGGATTAAAAGATGTAATAAGACACTAAGGAAAAACCCCAATGGGGTATCATGTGCGCACACGTGACCAAGGGTCACGTGCTGAAACGTGATGATTCCTTAGCTCTGTTAAACGGCAGAATTAAATTCTGAATAATATGTTTAATCAAGGGGGTCACGTGCCAACACGTGACGGGTTCTTAAACTCTTTAATTGATAGAATTAAATTCTATTTCAATGATCAAACAGTGGGATCATGTGCCAACACGTGATGAGCTTTTAATCCTTCTGAACTAATAGAATTAAATTCTAATTAAATGGGAATCCAGAACCTTAACTGGAAAAAGATCTCTCTAAATCTTTCCAAACAAAAAGATGGTGCTCTGTAAAATGGAGCACCGTTGGATTAAAAATCCAAGGGTGATTAAAAATCACCAATTTATAGAAAGATTTTATACGAAGAAAGATTTCCCTGAAATTCACCAAGAATAACAGACAGAATATCTTTTGGATTAAAAATCCAATGGTGAATAAAATTCACCGAGTGACCTAAAAGATCATATTAGTTACAGAAAAAACCAAAATCTTTCAATGAAAGATTCATTAAACAAATTGATTCTTTTCTTTCTCCTATAAATAGGAGCCAAGAAGAGAAAAGAAGGGATCTTTGGAATTTTGATTTTCTGGAGAAAAACAACAACAGAGAGGAAAAAGAGAGGAGAATTTAATTCTCAAGAGAGAAAATAAGATCTTTTCAGAGAAAAGAAAACCTAGGTGAGAAAGGGGAAAAAGATCTAAGATCCATAAAATAAAAGAGAATTTAATTCACAAATTTAAGAGTTTAACTCTTCTGAATAACAACTTAGTTCTTACTTTGGTTGAAGATCTGCAGAAGCAGATCTGCCCACAAGTTGAGAATTTAATTCTCATCGGGAAGATTCTGCCATGCAGATCCAAAACTTAGAAGAGAGAATTTGAGTTTAAGGAATTTAATTCCCCCAAATTCGTAGGAATTTAATTCCTCCAAATAAAACTAGGGTTTAACCCTATATGAGAATTTAATTCTCCCAAATTCATAGGAATTTAATTCCTCCAAATAAAATTAGGGTTTAACCCTATATAAGAATTTAATTCTTTCACATGCATAGGAATTTAATTCCTTTAAAAACAGAATTAGGGTTTAACCCTACAGAGAATCTGATTCTTAAAACAAGAAACTTAAAGCTCTCCATGCACGTAAAGAACTTGGTCGCGTGGTGACATGTGACCCCCATCCTCAATGATCAGAAAAGAAAGAACAAAACTAGGTCACGTACTCCCACGTGACCCTTAAAACAGATCCCTTAAAATGAGAAAGAAAAACTTCGAGGCAATGCCTCACATGCTCCCACGTGACCCTCAAAATAAAGGGAACAAAGCCAAAGGCAAAACCATTTTTGGGCGCCCTCACGTTTCCTCAATAAACACTTTAATAAGTAATACATGGATACCCATCACGTGCCAACACGTGATGGCCTGAAGACTAAAAGTGTTTAACACTTATTTGAATATTCTGAGAACAAAATAAAGGAGGTTTGGCCCAATTCTCAGGCACCTCACGTGACCCCACGTAACCACCCCACTTTTAGTGTTTAACGCTATTTTGATCATTTTGACTCCAGTGTTTAACACTATTTTAAAGCGCATCACGTGGGAACACGTGATCGCCAAATATATGTTAGTGTTTAACACAATTCTCAAACCGGTCTTAGCCCAAATTGACTAAGTCTTTCTGAGTCAAGACTCCCTTTTGATTAAACCCCGACTACATTCTTTCAAACTTGATCATTTCATATGGCATTCAAAGAAAACTCCAGAGCCATGATAAATGGTCAATACCCAATAAAAGACAAGGTGTTGTCAGAGCCCTCAAACCCCTGTTTAGCATTGCTAAATAATGGGGGAGTTGAACCCAGACAAATGTTCAATAGTCCAACAAAGGGCCAACATTTCAAACATAATTGGACTTAGCCCAAATTAGCCATAAGTCCTCAATTCAGATTAACTGAGCCAATGTGCTCATAATCTAATTAATTAATCTTAGTCCCAAAATTGGACTATAGATCTACCAATCAACTTTGGTTCAAGGGTACATCTCTTCACTCCTTTGATATTTATCATTGTAATCCTTCAACGTCTTCAGAGAGGTGACGGGTCCCGATAACCAATCATTCCACGGACGGTGGGGTCCTTTAAACCCATGGACTATGATTTCCTTAACCTCAGACTGTGGGGTCCTTTAAACCCATGGACTATGATGTCCTTAACATCAGACTGTGGGGTCCTTAAACCCATGGACTATGATGTCCTTAACCTGGACTGAGATGTCCTTAAACAAATATTGGACCACCATGTCCTTAAACTGGTAATCGACCGCAATGTCCCTAAATTAAACAATAGAGCCCAAATGCTCTCTTGTTGGATCTAAACGATCCCGTTAAGTAGATCTTAGTCTAAAATTAGACTAATGTATCCTTAACTAACGTTTAAGTTGATCTTAGTCTTAATTGAGACTAACGTATCCTTAAACCCAAACCAAAACCCAAATCTAAGAAAATATGGATTTGGACTAATCCACGCCCTACGGGCGACGGCATAAATTAGTCTCTGTATACAATCCAGGGGCAACCAAAAACAAAACAAACACCCACGACACGAAGTGACCATCTGGAGAAGGAGAAAGTGGTTACCGCGACGCGGTATCGTAATTAACTGCAGGGGCTTGCTCCTGTAGGGAAGAGCGTCCCCATAATTAAAAACCCCTCAAATGAGGGGGAATCTGACGAAGTCTGCTACATCGGCCGCATCTGTCTAAACCTTCGATACATGGTGTCATAAATCAACTTTGCATCATCGGAGAGGTGGAAGGATAGCACCAATTAGCATATGCCCTAAAATTTAGGAAAGACGGACCCGCGCGGTCGCATCTCCGTGTTTCGGCGGGGAACAATGGTGTTGGTAGGCAGGTTCCATTGGTTTAAGAAGGCTTTGATCCACCAGACGTGAAGAGCCTGATAACAGTCTAGCGACGCATATACTGCCTGATACAACCCAACCTTCTGCAACCTTGCGCGGTGGGCAGAAAGAATGTAGCAAGCCCAAATAAGATAGCCCACTGGATACCGGAGGATGACACTTACTTTATAAACTTGTCCCCAAGGTCGAGCTTCACCTTTTCAAATTCGACGTCCTAAGATGTCTATAGCCGGTAAGGGCTGGTTGGGTATCCCAGATGTATAGGGCTCAAGCCGGCCCGAAGGAGTCTAATTGGTCATCACCACTATGTAAGCTGTCTATAGGCGCTCCATCGGCAATATAGGGCGAAGAGGCTCCGCTGGCTCTTCGCAAATAAAACTTCGGTGCCCCGGATGATGTGGCCGTACCAAACACTCCATAAGAACAGACTTGTCTGGTCTTTATTATGAGCTATGATCATCTCCATTGCCTCCTCATCAGACGGCGATTGTGGAAAAGCAGCATCCGAGCGAGTATAAGGGAAATAGGGGAGAGAAGCCATTGTTCCTGAAATAAGGAAAAGAGGAAACATTAGTGAAACCCATGCGCGTGCGTGCGCGCGCGCACACACACACACACACATATATATATAACAGGATGTCTGTTTTGCGAGGCCACTGCCTACAAAACACATGGACCCCATAAGATCGACCAATGATGAGACAGAGCAATCATTATGAGAATCAAAAAGATTCTCATTAAACAGACATTGGAATTCCAAACAACTGTTGGGAAAACAACCTCTGCTAAGGCACACAACAAATTTAAAATTTGCGCGAATAAGGGTAAAACCCTATGCAAAGATTTTCAAGAGCGCCAGGGAATAAAATTCCCAAAGGGTCCTTTTGATCTTTCAGAGCTAAGCTCTTCGCCTGCGGAATTAAATTCCTTTTATATGATGGAATTAAATTCCAGAAACTCACAAAAAACATATATGAGAAATAAAATTCCATGAATCCTAAAAAAACAGAGGTGAATGTTCGAGATATGGAGTTTTACTACTCAAAAATCACATCTTTGGATCCCTAAGTGGATGGGTTTCTAAGGAGAGCAAAGCTCTCATGATGGATTCAAAATCCACAAAATTTTTGTTCAAAAAGAATTTTTTTTATGATGTACAAGATCTTTAACTAAAAAGGGTTTCTTTTTTATAGAGTTTAACTCTGGGATTGCAATGGCAGAGAACTAAGCTCTGAGGAGGAGAATTAAATTCTCAAAGAAAACAAAGGTGGAAGAAGATGAAGGAAACAGTGGCTGTATAAGAAACTAAACCCTCGCATTTATAAGACGTGACAAGAGCGGTTCATCTCCCCGTTCTCCAAGGCAATCCAACGGCTGTAAAGGTGACAGCGTTGAACTCACGTGCAAACCACGTGAGAACAACACTGTAGGGGCATTTGTTCCCTTATACAAAATGAATAATAAATAAAAGCAACGGGAAAAAGTCCCCAAATGGAGTATCACGTGCCCACACGTGATAGGCGCTGCGCTTGACAAAACTAACCTGAAACTGGGCCTCACGTGCAGACACGTGGCCTCTATATACAAAGTATATAGGCGCCTGAATAAAGAAAATAATTAGCCAGAGCAAAAACTAACGTGATAGCACTTGACGCTCTTTGGTGGGGTCACGTGCTATACATGATGGGCTCCTATGCCTTCTGAACCGATAGAATTAAATTCTAATTAAGAGGAATCAAAACCCCTAGTTGGAAAATGTTTCCTTAAATCTTTCCAAAGAAGAAAGATTACGCTCTGTAAAATAGGGTGCCGTTGGATTAAAAATCACCAATCTACAGAAAGATTTCTGTACGGGGAAATATCTTCCTAATCTTGTTAAAAACAACAAAAGAGATATCTTATGTAAAACAGAAGTCCTTGAATTAAAAATCCAACGGTGAATAAAATTCACCGATTGATTTAAAAGATTATTTTGGTTGATTATAAAATCAATCAAAATCTCTCAAAGAGAGATTTTCTAAACAAATTGATTCCTTTCTTCTCCTATAAATAAGAGCAAAGAAGCAAAGGAGAGAAAGGGACAGAAAGAGAGAGAGAGAGAAAAAACCCCTTCGTAAGCCAAAAGAAAAGAGATTTAATTCTCCAAAGAGAAGAAGATCTCCAAAAAGAAACCCTAGGTAAAGAAAGGAACCAAACACAGAACCTTTTACCTCTTCTTCCCCTTCACAAGAGTTTAACTCTTCTAAATAGAACTTATTTCTTCCTCTGGTTGAAGATCTGCAGAAGCAGATATCCCCGAAAGTTGAGAATTTAATTCTCATCGGGAAAATCTGTTATGGAGATTCAAAACTTAGGGGGAGAATTGAGTCCAAAGAATTTAATTCTTACAACAGAACATATAGGAATTTAATTTCTCTAAATAAAACTAGGGTTTAACTCTATAACAGAATTTAATTCTTATTAAATAAGGGGCTTGAAAATATAAGATCCCCATGCACGTAAAAGGAGATTAGCATCCAAACATGATAATTGCAGATCACGTGCTCCCACGTGACCCCTGAACAAACCTTTGTAAAAGAGGAATAAACTTAAGACAGATTCCATTCTTAGGGCGCCTCACGTGACCCCGCATGACCCCTTAATAGTGCTTAGTAGTTTTCAAATGAGAATAAAACAAAGACAGCTTTCAGTCTTTGGGGACGCCTTATGTGATCCCACGTAACCCTTGAACAAACCTTTGTAAAAGGGGAATAAACTTAAGACAGATTCCATTCTTAGGGTGCCTCACGTGACACCACGTGACCCCTTAATAATGCTTAGAAGTTTCCAAAAGAGAATAAAATAAAGGCAGCTTTCAGTATTTTGGGACGCCTCACGTGATGCCACGTGACCCAATAGTGCTCAGCTCTCGGAAAAGAAAAGGAGAACAAATCCAAAGAAGCTGTGCTAAATCTCAGACGCCTCACGTGACCCCACATGAGCACTTCGAATCTTCAGTACTTAAACAATACTTTAAGACCTCACGTGGGAGCACGTGAGCACCGAACATATGCTAGTGTTTAACACTATGATAGGCCAACCTTAGCGCAAGTTAGCTAAGTCTCCCAAAGCCAAAACCTTGTTTTTAACCGAGCCCTAATTATGCTCAGGTCTTCCAAAATTAATCATCTCAGATGGCATTTACAATAATGTTTATCCTATTGCTTCTCAATCTGGCATTTGGTTCAAGGGTACGTCTCTTCACACCTCTGATACATGTCGTTGTAATTCTTCAACGTCTTTAGAGAGGTGGTGGGTCCTAATGACCAATAACTATCTGGTGCATTTCGAACCCATGATTACATCCAAACAATGGACCGCAACGTCCTTAAACTAATGATGGACCGTAATGTCCTTAAACTAACTCTGGACCGTAACGTTCTTAAACTAACAACGGACCGTGACATCCTTAAACTAAACTTCAAGGACTATGATGTCCTTAAACTGAAAAAACCTTACAGACTATGATGTCATTAAACTCATGGACTATAATGTCCTTAAACTTACGGACCGCAACGTCCCTAAACTAAATCCTACGGATTATGACGTCTTTAAACTCACGGACTATGACGTCCTTAAACTTATGGACCACAACGTTCTTAAACTAATGATGGATTGTAATGTCCTTAAACTAACTCTGGACCGTAACGTCCTTAAACTAACAACGGACCGTGGCGTCCTTAAACTAAACTTCATGGACTATGATGTCCTTAAACTGAAAAAACCTTACAGAGTATAATATCCTTAAACTTACGGACCGCAACGTCCCTAAACTAAATCCTACGGACTATGACGTCCTTAAACTCATGGACTATGACGTCCTTAAACTTATGGACCGCAACGTCCCTAAACTAAGACGATAGAGCCCAAATGCTCTTTCGTTGGATCTAAATGATCCTCAAACCTTGTTAAGTAGATCTTAGTCTAAAATTGGACTAACGTATTCTTAACAAACATTTAAGTTAATCTTAATCTCAAACGAGATTAACGATCCTTAAATCCACCTAACCCAAATCTAAGAAAATATGGATTTGAGCTAATCCACGCCCTACTGGCGACAATACGAATTAGTCTCCGTATACAATCCACGGGCAACCAAAAAACAAAACACACACACGACATGAAGTGACCTTCTGGAGCAGGAGAAAGTGGTTATCGTTATGCGGTAATGTAATTAACTGCAGGGGCTTGCACCTGCAGGGAAGAGCGTCCCCACAATAAAAAAAACCCTCACAGCGAGGGGAAATCTAACGAAGTCTGCTACAATAGCCGCATCCGTCTAAACCTTCGATACATGGTGCCATAAATCAACTTGGCATCTTCGGAGAGATGGATGGATAAAACCAAATAGTATCTGCCCCCCAAAATTCAGGCCAAACGTCCCAACGTCCCGGTCCCCTTCCCGGTCGCTCTTTAGCTAGGCGAGCGAGTATGTCGGTTTTCTGTTCAACGCTCTATGGACTCTCATTAGTTCAATGTGAGCGAACCGTTTCATGAGTTCCACCACTCGGCTTCTATATCGAGCTAACTCGGGTTGTATATCTTATAGTCGCCTCTTACTTCGTTGACGACAAGCTGGGAGTCACCGTAAACCCGTAGTCGAAGGATTTCCATTTCTATGGCGAGCTCTAGACCAGCTATCAGAGCTTCGTACTCAGCCTCATTGTTTATGCAAGGCTCGGTGAGAGCAAAAGAACGTCGTAAGGTTCCCATCGATGGTGTGATGAACACCAATCCTATCCCTACTTTTATCTGCGGGATGCTTGATTTTCTAGAGCTCCTCATTGATGAGGCTCCATCGAAATAGAGCTCCCAACATGGCCCGTCATTCTCGAGGTGTAGCACTTGTTCGTCGGGTAATTCGCAATTGAGCGGTGACCCTTCTGGTATGGGATGAGCAGCGAGAAAGTCAGCGAGGGTTTACCCTTTTACTGCTTTCTGAGGAGTATAAATAATGTCAAATTCAAGCAGCATGACAGCCCATCTCGCCATTCTACCTGCTAGGCTTGCTTTGGTAATTAAGTGTTTCAGCGGGTCGACCTTGGAGATCAGCATAACCCGATGAGCGAGCAGATAGTGCTTCAGCTTCTTCACAGCAAACATCAGAGCCAGGCATTTCTTTTCGATCGAGGAATAGTTGTGTTCTGCCCCGACTAAAGTTCGACTGAGAAAGTAGAGGGCATTTTCTTTTCCCTCCTCGTTTTTCTGGGCAAGGAGCATACCAAGTGACTCATCTACCGCAGCAGTATAGAGAATTAACGGTTTATTTGAAATAGGAGTAGCAACCACTGGAGGGTGCAACAGGTACCATTTGATGCTTTCGAACGCTTCTTGACATTCGGCATCCCAGACAAAAGGAGCTCCTTTCTTCATGAGCTTTGAGAAGGGCCTACATCTCCCCAATAAATTTGAGATAAACCTTCGTATATAAGCAAGCTTGCCTTGAAAAGATCTTAGCTGCGTCAGATTCTTCAGAGGGGGCCTTTCCATGATGGCCTTTGTCTTGGATGGGTCAACTTCGATCCCTCGATGTCGGACTATGAAGCCCTGGAATTTTCCCGATGACACGCCAAAAGCGCACTTCAGAGGATTCATCTTTAGATCATATTCTCTTAGTCTAGTGAAAACGGTCCTAAGATCTTGGATGTGATTGGCCTTGGCTTTAATCTTGACGACCAGATCATCAACATAATATTCGAAGACTTTATGGATTAGGTCATCTAAGATATTGGTCATTGCCTTTTGATATGTAGCACCTGCGTTCTTCAGTCCGAACGGCATCACTTTGTAATAGTATATGCCGATCGGGGTTCGAAATGCTCTATGCCTCTCATCTTCAGGCGACACTTTTATCTGATTATATCCAGACGAGCCATCCATGAAGGTGACTAGCTCGTAATTTGAGGTGTCATCGACCATCATTTCCATGACTGGTGGCGGGAAGTCGTCTTTAGGACATGCCTTGTTAAGGTCCCTGAAATCGACACAAAGCTGGATCTGCCCACTTTTCTTCTTTACTAGGACAATGCATGCGATCCAGTGCACGTATCTCTCTTCCCTGATGAAGCCAGCATTGATAAGTTTCTTAGTTTCCTCGATGACCTTTTCTTCCAGCTCCCTTCTCATTCTTTAAGGAGCTTGTTTGACAGGCTTGGCATCAGGAGATATACCCAGCTTATGCATGGCCACTTCAGGGGAGAGGCCAGGCATTTCTTTGTACGTCTATGCGAAGCTGTCGGCGAACTTATGCAGCAGGGCAATTATCTACTCTTTCATTTTCTCTGACAAGAGTGAGCTGATGTAGGTCGGCCTTGGATTATCAGGCGTTCCCAAATCGATCTCTTTTAACTCATCAAAGGTTGCTTGTCCACCATCTTCAAGCTCGTGAGGAGCTTCTTCTGGATCGGCTATCTCGTCATCATTATTTGACCTTTCGCTGGCTTCACCAACATGGATCACATAGCATGCCCTAGAATCAAGATGGATGAAACTTATGCCTCGTCTATCTGGAATTCGTCCATCGAAGAGTGCTCGGACCTGAGGCGGATGCCATAGCCCTTCATAAAATATTGCTTCGGACTCGGTTTGATATAACCGGCATCCGTACCTTTTGAAATATTCCTGCATCTCGGGAACATAGTATCTGGGATTGAGGACGGCTCTTATGCCTCTATCATAGGGAAAGCACGCGACAAACAAATCGTCCGGGTGCACAACAGGATTTGACCCATAAAACAGGATGCCCTTCTGTCCACATTTCCTTCCGGGAATATAGAAAGTCTTCAGCTGGTCCGCAGTGGAGATGGACAATGCATCGAGCTCTTTGCACATTTGATCTGGCGCCCTTGTGATAGCTAGGGATCCTTCTTTAATCTCGAAGGTTTCCCTTAGCTTCGCTTTTTGCATGAGGGCCCAATCTGTTAGTTATATGTATGCCCTAGAGGCCATTACTGTACATAGGATGTATATTATAGTGAATGCTTGGACATATATAGGGAGGACTTTCTTGCTCGACATGATAGTATGCTATCTGGTTGATCTTTACCTTAACGTGTACTCAGATTGTCTCTCTATTACATGTTGGTAAAGTCCTTAGGATGTGTACTTGACTACCTGGACTATGATGCGGATCATACTAGTGGGGACATGGTAGTCCATAAGTACATCCTTGAAAGTCCCTAGTCGTGGGTGTATCGAGATGGGGCATCGATATACCAGAGTAGACTAGCGTGTACCTTCTCGACCCATATAGATGGGCGATGGATGATCCCATATCCATCGGTGTTTGACATCATAGATGATATACGGGTGCTCAGTGCAGACTGGGTACACTGGACGGACTCGCCGAGAACTCCCAGATGGTATTATACCTTACGTCAGATGGCAGTTCTCTGGTGACACTGGTACAGAGTAGTCTGTTGACCCGAGATCGTCATAGAGTCTTGTGTGGTTCCCACTGTGCTTTGATTTCCATCTTACCACGTCCAAGAGGGCGTGCAAAACGATGGTTTTTGGGTACAGTCCCGAGTCATATGGAGGCAATGAGCGATAGGAGGGGATTCGTCTCTCCCGGTATAGGGAGTTGATGTTGCACTATGTTCGATTGGCTATAACAGGAAGTCCCTGGCCAGGGCTGATCAGAGAATTGCTGGTAAGTGTTACCAGTAGTTTCTCGACCCGTTATGAGCCTCATATCGACACGACTTATCGAGCTATTGGGGTCTGACGTTTACCACCCCTAGGCAAGATATGCGACATATCAGACGAACAGACCGGACTGTACGGTAGTGTTACTGGTTGGATTCACTGGAGTGTGAGCGGGCTTGCTCGTCGATCTTCTGATCGCTCAATACCCGGGTGGCCGTTACGTTTAGCAGACCGCTTGCGGCTTGTGGGTGTTTGATATGATCATCATCTGCTGCCGGCGTATTGACGAGTCTTTAGAGTCCTACACAGAGGTTTCCTGGCTCAAGCGAAATGAAATAGGAGCGCATATGAGATATGTGCGGGACCGAGAATAATGCGTGTATGTGATACCGTATTCCATTCTCGCGATTTGTAACATTGATCGGTTATATGCGTTATAGCCGGGTTATCGGATCAAGTGTTGATTCGATAAGTTGTTACTATTAATATTAGTCGGTTATATGCGATATGACCGGGTCGTTAAATCAAGTGTTGATTTAATGATTTAATGTATAATTATATATTTGATATATCACTTTACATTAACTAATATAGGTTCACTTAAAAAGGATTTTCTCACTTGATGTGCACATTGTATATATGATATACTTTTGTGCATTTGATTGTATCATGTTTGATGATACATGATAGTTTGGTGTATGGATTAAACCATGGTTGGTCAATGGTTAGGGTTTCTTTTGCTTCATTTATTCATTTATTTATCCATTTTGTTTATTTTAGCAAAAGAAAATAATGAAGAGATAATGGTGGCTTTCTTTGTTTGTTTATGAAGCTTCTTGAAGCTTTGACCTAGTGACCATTTTGTCTTCATGTTTAACCCTAACCCTTGCAATTAACCATGGTCTATTCTCTACACCTAATCATGGTTGCCATATGATAAGTATTGATATTATTATTATTCATTTTGGAAATACTTATCATATTATTCATCTTCTTCTTCTTCTTCACTTGAAGAAAGCATGCCTCCATCAATGGCAACTTGATGAAATGAGTGAGAAATCCAATTCTAAAGTGAACCCACCTCCTATTTCTTCATCCTCTACCTCTTGCCAAGTAGTAGAGTGTGTTTCCTTCACAAGTTTTCTTGACTTGGTGAAGTTGGAGCTTGATCTAGCGATACCTCGACGTAGATCATCTTCGGCACGTCGTCGATGACCTAGCCCGTCCATTCTCCGATGAAGCCGACGCTAGAGCCCGGGGTTCGACTTGGACAGCGAGGAGACTTCATTGCGGAGCTATGGAGGTGGAGAAACGGATCTACAAAGGTTGTATTTCCGTTATCTTATAGTTTAGTTGTAAACTAGCTCGCTTTATCGCCTAAACTTCTAGCCAACGGTCCGTATTAGGGTTTCTCGGCACCGTTAAAATTTGAAATTGGCATGGTTGATACCTTGTGTGACCTCTAGTGTGTGCCTAGGAACCCTACAGTAGTATCAAAGCCTAGCTAGAGCCTTAGGCGAAGTCTAGACGGATTTTGAAGTCCGATCGACCCGAAACCCCAACCCTAAATTGCTCTCTGGACAATTTCTGAAATCTGGTCTTTTTCAAAATTAAAAATATGCAGAGAACACATCACAAATATCTAAGAGTTACTGTGAAATTCGACAGTCAAATTCCACTAAGTCGCCGCGGTTCCGCGGCATGAGCAAAGCTCATGCGGCGGTTCCGCGGCTGTACGGCCACATTATTTAATGTTGTTTGCACAGTAATTCTTAGTTTCCAGTGGTGCTTTTCCTGGGAATTTTTAATATTTTTTCTACAGTTGAGTTTTCTGGGGTTGTTTTGGGAGTTCGTATATTCGATCGGATTATCAAACTGTGTCTATGTGTTTTCCGGATAAATTTTAGAATATGTTAAAAAGTTCGACCGGATATAAATACCCAATTTTTCCCCTGTCGGGAAATTTCCAAGTGTTGGATTTTTCCGTAGTTTGACGACGTTCTAAGTAGTGCAAGTAACTCGATGGACCCTCTAGAAGACAACAAACCTTAACTCGATTATGTGACCGTCTTGAACTGCCCTTTGAACCTTCGGGTTTGGGGCAGTACGGCGTGCCACATATGAGGCGTTGGCTTGACCCTTCTACGGCTGGACCGTTGGTACTGAGGTACGAACTGAATGTTTTTAGACTTGTTTCATGTGTTGATCTGTATCGGGAAAACTTGGGTGTTCGATTGTTCGATCGGAAAGTTTGACATTTTCTATTTATCCGGAATGGGATACAATAATTGGAATTCACAAATAGTTATGAGATAACTGAATGAATGTTATAAACATAGCAGTTTAGTCTCACTTGATCGGTTGCCACGGAATTTTGATGTGATCAAAAGTCCGTCGCAATCACGTAGCGTACGCGGATACTCGCCGGGTAAATTTAATAGACAGCTACACCCCATAGCCCCGACCAAGTGACTGTAGGAGAACCCCGTCGCCGAAAGCATCCGTTCGGGTGCTCCCGGTAGCGGTGTTCCGCCTTGGTGCACTTTGTCGACGGCGTCGAGGGTGCGGCCGTCTACTGAAGTTTGCGACGAGCATTCGATCAGGATGTCGGGAATCTTGTTGAATTGCCCGACTTGATATTGAAAAGTGTTTTCGATTTTGAGACTAAAATGCGGGGTTTATAATTGTTAGGCATGCGATGTCTAAGGAATTCATTCGATTAGGCATGCGATGTCTAAAGAGATTGCGGATTCCAACTGTTGTAGTTTTACACTTTCTTTTCTGTGACCGTAAGTGTAATATGTGATATCGCCAGTTTCGTTGCTATATGTCAACGACAATTGGGATGCGCATATTTACTTACGTTGATGACATGTGATGTTATGTGTTGCTGGATATGTTATATTGGATCGTCGTGTTTGAATAGCCGGGGGTTTTTATGTGAGATGAGTGTTTTTCATTTTCATTCATGTAAAAACCTGTATGTAATATTCTTTTATTGGGGCACTTCCAGGTAGCGGATGTTGTCACCATTTGTATATTATTTACTTTTCCGCACTAGGATAGACCCAAGGAGGAGGGCACAAGTAACCGGGTTCTGGAGTCCAGTGGGAGACCAACTCGAGGAGTCGAGTCCGGGTCTCCTAACTCCAGAATTGGTAGGGTTGCTTGCCGCTCTCGTAGGGGTCTAGGGGTGTGGGTTTGGCTATTCATCACGACCGTGGAATCCATGTTTTATACTGGCTCGTATTGAAAACACGGACGTCCTAGTATATCCAATATTTCATATGATTCTTCTGCTGCGATATCTGTGATGTGATCATGTGATGTTCTGTGATAGATACAGTATATAGTATATATGATATATTATATAGACATTGATTATGTTTTACACCCGTGCTAGCCCTACCCTGCTCTGTCGTTAGTTACCTAACCTAACGGTGTACGAGGGGATATCGTGGCGAATGCGGATGGCATAAGTGTACGTCGTATTTATCTGTGATGTTTAGGTAATTTAAATGATGGGACTTCATTAATGTGATTAATGAAATAAAAGAAACCTAAGATGTTGTAGAATCGAATTTCAAAATAAAACAGGTAGCTACAGTTCTTGCTTTGCACAGCGGTATATATGATATATCCTGCACCTTATTCGATGAGGAAAGGACCGAGATCCCTTCACCGGGAGTGACTCCTTTAGCAATAACTGGCAGATGCTACACCCTCGGTTTGTCTTTTGATTGCTTTTAAGAGTTTTTGCTTTGCACAGTGATATATATGATATATCCCGCACCTCATTCGACGAGGAAAGGACCGACGATCCCTTCACCGGGAGTGACTCCTTTAGCAAAACTAGAAAAGCCTCAAAAGCACTCCATTTTTAAAATCATTCGATCCTACAACGATATCAAGTTCATTACGCAATAGGTTTTCAGAAAAACCTGTCGTAGCCCTCCGTCATTTCAGATAAGTCCTATTTAGTATTCGTGCTATGTTTGTTGACCTCCGTCAAGGCGTAGTGTGCGGTAGCTAACTAGTATTTATCTGCTTATGCATATGATGCAGATTGGATTAGGGTAGTCGTGCGGCCTTGTTGACCTCCGTCAAGGGTCGTGCGGGTGGGTTTAATTCGATCAAGAAATGACAGGTTGAACTTGACTAGTAGCCTATGGTTTGTTGACCTCCGTCAAGGTCATAGGGTGCTGGGGGCAAAATATTATCGGAATTTCAAATGTTGAAATTTGCAATGAGATTGCATACCTTCTATGAGATAGTTGGATCCCGATACCCGCTGCGAGTAAGAGTTACTCCTGGGAGAGTTTTATACATTACAATTAGCCGATCAAGTAGGTGTCTAGAAAGGTGTCAACGGGGTTACGCCTCTGGGAAAACGAGGTTTACATTAATTAGGTTCGTGCGAAAGCACGGGGGACCTCCCTCAAAGTACCGACACTGGCCTGGCTGAAAGATTGGCGAACTTGTAGTGTGTAATTAATCCCGGCTAGTCTTTCCTTTTAGGGTTTGAAGGAAGATTTGATTAAAAGCAGTAGGAGCCATCCTGATTAGATAAAATAAAAACCAATCTATTCTTGACAGAGCGCACGCTGAGTGTTTTCTTCTCTCTCTCTCCTGGTAGCGACCATATCACGCCTTAATTAAGATAATAATACGGATTATTGACCGAACCCGCTTGTTATACTGAGCTGGGGAACGTTGGTCCCGCTCCAACTTATAATTGTTATAAGACAGAGCAGGAAATTGGGGAATACCAGATTTCCCGTGCCGCCCAAACGAAGAGAGTGCATGCTGATGCATCATCTTCAGGTGTGTTCATTACAAAGAACTGTTTCTCAGTATCCTCCGTATCCTGGGTATTTGATACCGGATCAGGATCCCAGATATGTAAGATGTTACATAGGGCTACAAAAGGGTAGAAAAACTGAGAACGGGTGATAAGTTTCATGAGGCAGAAAAACGGGGCAAGTGTTGCAGCCAAGTCTGTTGGTCACTGTCACCCTGTATCAGAATACATTGATTCTGAACGAATGTTATTAGATACCGAACCTGATATACAAAATCATATCAGTCTCTTTATTAGTAAAGAAATGATAAAATTTTGTGTAGTTGGATAATGTTTTGAACATTTCCTATATCAAAAGTTGATCGGTTCAGGCACGTTATCTAAAAGCATTGAAGTTCTAAATCAAACTACAGTTCTGAGTATACGGAACACACACAAGAGGAAGAGTTCACATATGAACGAATCCTTCTTGAGGTATTGTAGACTAGGTCATATCAATGCGACCCGACTAGCTAGAGTTACATAAAGATGCATATTTAAATTAGTTTGAATTTACATCTTGTGGAACTCGCTAGTCATGTCAAAGAGATAAGATGACCATAGCTCTGTTTAATGGAAGCAGAGAAAGAGTTAGTAAACTCTTGGGATGATACATGTTGATGTATGTAGGTCCCCAGTCTACACATGCCAAGACCGGTTCTTTATACTTCATTACATTCTCTGATAATCTCTCGAGATTCAGATCTATGTTCTTGTTGAAACACAAGTCCGAACCTTTTGAGATATTCATAGAATATAAGTTAGAAGTAGAGAACCAAAATACGGGTATAAGTATTATGTCCTATGATGAGATCAAGGAGGAGAATACTTGAGCACGGAAATCGTGGACTATTCTAAAGGAGAATGAGATTCTCTCTCAGCATTACTCCTCCGTATACACCATAGCACGATGATATGTCGGGGCGGAGCAGATACACCCTATTTGATATGGTGTGCTCTATGATGAGTACTACTGAGTCACCTATTTCCTTTAAGGGAGTTATGCACTTGAGAAGTTGCATACCTATTGAATAGGCTCATGATCAAATCAGTTGCCTACCACTTCATATGAGATATGGAAAGGGAAGAGCACATATCTTAAGTTAGTTAAGATTTGGGGTTGTCCGGCCTATGTCTGAAAGCATAATCCGGACAAGCTCGAGGCAAAGTCTGTAATGTAGAACTGGAAAAGTTCCAGCTATACAAACTACAGCAGATGATTTGGTAGAACCAAAGGATTCAGTAGATACCAACGAACCTTAGCCTCTCCGCCGATCTAGTAGGGTTCCTCACCCACCTGAGAGATACTTCGGTTTCTCTATGACAGTGGGAGCGAGGATTGCATCATGAGATGATGACCCAACTAGTTTCGAGCTGGCCATCAAGAGTAGGGACTCTGTAAGAATGGCTGGATGTTTAGCGATCTGAGATGGAATCCTTATACACCAACAAAGTATGGACTTTGGTTGCTATATCTGAATGGGTTAAATCCCCATCAGGAGCAAGTATATCTTGAGAAGATTACTTGGTGTACATGGAAAGGTTGAGACTTTCAAAGCTAGACTTGTTAAAAGTTTGCATCGTTTACCAGGTGTAGATTATGATGAAACCTTTTTCAAGTAGCTATGCTTAAGTCCATCCAGATCCTACTTGCCACGGCTACATACCATGACTACGATATCTGGTGGTTGGGTGTCATGACAGCTCTCCTAAAATGATGTTTTGGAAGAGGGCGTCTATAAGTACACAGCCAGAGGGCTTCGTAAACAGTGGGAGCAGCGGAAACGCGTGCAAGATGTTTTATGTGATAAAACAGGCATCGCGGAGTTGGAACGTCTGTTTTGATGTAGTAGTCAAAGATTTTGACATCATCAAAATGGTAGATAAACCTTGTATAAACAAAAAGGTAGTAGGGAGTATGGTGGTGATCCTCGTAGAGTACGTGGATGACATACTCTTGATAGGGAAGGAGTTTCTTATGCTACGCTCGATCAATCTCCGTTTATCACAAGGATTCTCCATATAGGACCAAAATGATACCTCCTAAATCCTGAGTTTTGGATCTATGAGATAGATTTAATTGGATGTTAGGATTCTCACTAGTTGTAGTGAGATGGTATCAATCGATCCTGGGAAGAATCACTGGAAGTGTTCCAGGGTGATAAAGACGACTGAATGTCAGTCGCAGGCATTGTCTTTACCCTCAGTAAAGGGACGGTATGTTGGAAGAGTTCCAAGCTAGATACCGTGGCATACTAGACGATAAAGGCTGGATACATCGCTACTTAAGATGCTACCAAAGAGGCTGTTTGGGTGTATATTGGTTCATGAGATGAACTATGTTCCTTCCATTGTGTGACAATGGAGTTGTGGCTTATGCCAAGGAACGAAGGTCCCATCAGTGATCCAGACATGATCTATGGCAGTATCACCTGATCATGGAGATGGTTGATCTCCAGGGTGATCGAGGTTAGGAGAGCAGACTCAGAGGATAGCACGGCGGATCCACTCACGAAGGCCTATTCCCAGAGAGAGACTTTTATGGGATGGTTGAGTATGAGATACTACAACCACTGCTACAGATGGCCCTAGTGCAAGTGGGAGATTGTTAGTTATATGTATGCCCTAGAGGCCATTACTGTACATAGGATGTATATTGTAGTGGATGCTTGGACATATATAGGGAGGACTTTCTTGCTCGACATGATAGTATGCTATCTGGTTGATCTTTACCTTAACGTGTACTCAGATTGACTCTCTATTACATGTTGGTAAAGCCCTTAGGATGTGTACTTGACTAAATTTTAACGGTGCCGAGAAACCCTACACAATCCGTATAGCTGTTGCGAGGCGGGTCCTTTTCCCCTGAATCATCCATGTCGCTGACAAGATGAGGACGGACTTTGCTGCTATATGGGCCTTCAGTATCAGACTCGTCTGTATCGCTACCAAAATGAGGGCAGTTTTTACGGATGGACAGACTTCCAACGTCGGACTCATCAGTGTCACTGCCGAAATGCGGACGCACTTGGGGTTTTTTGCTTTTGAAAGTGACAGCCGGCTCAGACTTGATTTTGAGTTTCGAAGTTGTTCTGTCCTTGGTCAGTCGTGGCTCAGTATTTTGGGAATCCACAAAGTACCGAGAATCTTCATATCAGACTTCATGCACACCGAACGGCTGAATGTCTCTGTCAATGCGTCTTTCTTCGCCATTTTTAGTATACTTCATGTATTGATGGAGAGTTGATAGAACAATACCGTAATCGTAGAGCCACGGCCGCTCCAAGAGAATTTTATAAGACGTGTCAGTGTCGATCACGTATATCTTAGCTTCGGTTTGCAAATCCCCAAATTTGATTGGCGGAGCTATAGACCCTAGAACTTTCTGGAAGTTTTGATCGAAACCTTGAATGAAAATCCTTTCCCTTGACAGGTGTCGGACCTCCATTGACAAACTCTTCAGAGTCCGCAAGTTCATGATATTCACCGAGGATCCCGGATCAATCAATATGCGATTAATCCGATCTCCGTCGCTATACCCTGTCACGTAAAGCGGCCGGTTATGCTCAGATGTTCCCAGTAGCAGGTATTCGTCCTTAAACGTGGCCGCGGCGGTATGCAGAGTGTACTGGGCTTCTTTCATATTAATTTCCGCAAAGCGAGCTTGGTACTGCTCTAGGTTTTGTAGAGCATGAATGAGAATATCTCTGAGATCTTTGGACAGGACCAAAGCATCATGGTGCTTAAAAGAGACAGAAGCTTCCGGAAATGAGCCAAGACATTATAGTCCACTGGGAAAGGACTCAAATCTTTATGAGCAAGTTCTCTGCCATCTTCTTCATTAGAGACTTTTTTTCCTTCCCTTTTGGGGCATTGCCCTGATTTGGCGGTAGAGCCCTGCCGCTTCTAAGCTGGATTTGGTTAGCCTTTGTGGCGAGCTCCTCGTCCTCTTCAAGAAAACAGAGCTCCTCCTCAGAGTCGCTGTCAGGATGGATGGCGTAGAAGGTCACTATAGGGATCTCTTCATTAGAGTCTTCTTCTAACTCCTCCAGAATTTCAGCCGCTTCTACAGCGAGGAACTCCTTCAATTGAATCAGAGTTCTTTCCTTCTGTTCATAGTCTTCGAGAGAATCGATATATTTTTGAATGGTCGATCTCCCTGCAGAATCTTTTTCGCGTCGAGCTGCACTTTTCTTCTTCTTGAGCTTTTTGGATTTTGAGCCTGATGCAGCCGAATTGGCAGCTGGAATGGTAGGCTTCTTCTGCCCTTCATTCCATTCTGGGCTCTTTCCGAAGTAGCTTTAGCATCTTCTTCGTCTTATTAGATATGTGCGTACTCCACGGAGTCTACGGTGATTCCGTTTCATATCTCAGGGCAGCGGGTTCAGCTGTCTGCTCCCAGAAAGGTTCAGCTTCTGTCTGTATAAAGTTAGTGGTTGCAACTTGATTGTTCACCAACACACTTTTGGACAGCTCGATCTCTCCAGTCTTTTACTTCTTCTCGACCCAGTCTTTGAAGATATAACAATCCTCGATCGCATGGCTCACTACTCGGTGGTACAGGAAATATAGAGGATTTTCGGTCATTTTTGCTTCGTGAGGTCTTTTCGACTCCGGCAATTGTAGATCATTTTTTAGGGCATCTTTGAATATCTTGTGGACCTTTTCCCTTTTGAAAGAGTAAATCTTATTCTTTTCTCCTCTAGGGAAGGCCCTTCTCCTCCTAGCACTGTCTTTCGAGGCCGGTTGGTTTTGGATTCTCCTGCCTTTCGCTTATCTTCATTATCGGATGCATTGAAGATATTGGTACTGCTAGAATTCCCGCTTCTACGGTTGTCGTCCCTCTTACCTTTCCAAGTCTTGTCTCTCGGAGAGTCTGGGGTAGACTCTTGCTTCGAGCGTTCCAGCATTTGGACTTTCTTGGTTAGCTCCTGAAACGTCTTGAGGCCTGCTGTACACAAGAATGGGACCATCTAATTGCTGAGGTTCCTAATAAGAAGGCTGATGGACTGGTCCTACTCCAGCGGCGGTTCGCACTTGACCGTGAGATTACTCCATCGGGCGATAAATTCGGTGTTGCATTCATTCTTCCCCAGCTTGGTCCTCACAAGGTCAGCAATGGAAATTTTATCACTGACACTCATGAACTTTTACCGAAACAGAGAGTCCATTTGGGCAAAGGTAATGACGAACCCGTCTGGTATACTCACGTACCGGTCGAAAGTGACACCGGTCAAGCTGTTAACAAACTGACGAAGAAGGCGCACATCATTTCCCCATGTATTTCTGCATGATGCTTTAAATTGGGCGACATGCTGATTTGCATTTCCCGTCCCATCAAATCTTCCGAACTTAGGAATGACGTAGCCACTCGGGAACTCGATCAGATCGTACTGTGCAGGATATGGCCGCCCATTACTGCCAATTTCTTTCTGAGCTTTGGCTTCGGCCACCAATGTTTTAACCTTGCTGGTGACCAAATCCATTAACCGATCTTGTGTTAGCGGAATAGTGCTATCTGGGGCCAAGGCATCCCCAGAAGTGGAATGTGGTCAGCTTTCGTACGGCTCGACCAATCTTGGACCCAAAGAGACAGGTATCGGCTGCTTCAGGTTGTCATCACCCGGTTCATGAGTAGAGCCTTGTGCTTGATTGGGAGGCGCTCGAGCAATTTGAGCCGTAAGCTGCATCACAACATTCGTTAGGTCATCAATTTTTGAATAAAGCTTGGCCATCTCTTTATATTTTCTCCTGAGCTGTTTTCGAAACTCTTGAAGCAGCTCTTACTCCGTGGTCCTGGGGCGGAAAGTCGACTCTTCCTCGCTGTCCGAGCTTGACTCCACATGGACTGAGGGTTCTTTCTTCCTATCGGCCTCATCGAGAGGATTTTCATCAACCAACGGAGGTGGCTGATCTTGGGAAGCGGCAACCACATTCAAGCCAGATTGGGCCTGGGATGTGGTGGCCCCATCCTTGCTTTTGCTGCGCAAGTTGTCGGGGGGACGCCCGCCCGCCATATAGACCGTATGAATAGCATATCCCGCTATATTTTTATTACCGATAGCTGATTTCACAGATCTCTGTTGTCACGCTCCGATTCCCGATTTACGGTGAAGGGGACACGACGAGACCGCTACGTATTTACTCTGAAGTAAACACGCTAAGCGTATCTAAGCAATATAAATAAAAATGCACAAGAGATAAAGACAGTAGATATAACTGAACAGCAACTTTATTTATTAACATTCTCTTGTACAATGCATGGAAAAGTAAATACAACTGATTGAAAGCAATGCCTAAACAATGGCATAACAGAAAAGGAAAGTACTGAAATGAAATGTGTATAATGAAGCTAAAGCTCTGGGTCGTAAGCAGGCTGATCCAAGTCCTCGCTGGTAGGGTCGATCTCCTGAGTGTCCAGATCACCTGACAACATTCCAAAGAAGAAAGAGAATGAATGTCGTCAGCGAACAATCGCTCGGTAAGTCCCAAGGATAAGGGAGAGGTAGAATAGACAGAGAGAAAGAGAGTGTAGCTTTTAAAGTTGTATTATATTGTTACACTGTTGTATTTAGTGTTAATGCCGTGGTTATTGTAAGTTTAAGGGTGAATATCAACCAATCTCAAGAGTGTTATCAAACCCAACATGCTGTAATCCAGGGGTAGGGAACCACAGGCCCGAATCAAATGTTAGTAACGGGACTTCGACCGTCGTCGAAGTATTCCAAACTCACCAGGCTGTAATCCAGGAGAAAGGAAACACGGGCCCTCATGATAGCTTGCTTGTGTTAGTAGACATGGATTCATGATCTAGGGGGACTCTTGAGATTCTGTTGGATTCACGAATGAACTACCTCAATATCCCGTATATTTATTGTATTGATAGTAATGATTGTACTGATGGTATTGTATTGTATTTTCTTGAAAATTGAATTGTATAGATGACTTGCCGAAACCATGATATCAGTAAATGGATGTAATCGGAGAATCATGTAAATAGATGTAACTCGAGAATCATGTAAATAGAAGTATATCCATGGTTCGGTTCAGTCAAGTTGTATAGATTGTATAGATTGAATAGTTTGAATATATGGATTCATGGATTCATGTTGAATTGTAGTTTGGATACTTGAATCATATTCAAGTCAGATTATTAAGAAGAGACTCAGTCTGAGTCAGAACAATTAGAAAAGAGAAATTGAAGTCCTGAATTAGGTTTTGATGTTATCGGTAACCGCTGCACATGGGTGGCAGGATTTGTGTCTTCTTCAAAGACGATTACCGTGTTGATAACACCATTGTTAAGTTGTCTACCTTAAATAGGAAAGCACCCACTTCTCCGGCTCTCTGAGGCTCAAGAGATTGGTCCCGTGATCGCACGCCAAAAGCATGTCGGATGTTCAAAGTTCTAAAGTTATAACCGCGATCAGGACAGTGTCGCTTCGCAACTAGCCGGTTGAGCACGGGTCGATCCACAGGGAGATGGTTGTATGTCCGTTCGAGTTTTAGACGAGTCAATAAAGAATGTGTATATATATGTTCAAATCTATCCTAAGTGTTCGTATTGTATGTTCAAGTAAGCTTGTTAAGGTTAAGGTTGGTTAGTAGAGTTAGGATTAGTCTTGTACTTATCTTTTGCCATTCTTAAAACGGTGTTGGGATAATCGAAAGTAGCGAGGATTAGGGGGACATAGGAATGGGATTTGCGAGTTTAAGCAAGCTTTCCAACGCTAAATCCATTCATAGTGCCCCTTGTCCGTCCGCTAAATACGCTTAGTTCCAACCCTCGGCCAAACACCCGCAACCATGTATCCAATTAAGTCACAACTACATGTCACGTTGTAGTGCGCTTAAAGGACTTCTCGACTTAGGTCGCGGCTATATGTCACGTATAGCGCGCCTAAGCGAGGGGGTTGCGGTTGTTTAGTCGGGGTTCGTTTCAAGATGTTTGGCGAAGAGAAGCACAAGGGATTTCTCCTTCCCTCATACCACCTTCCTTAGCCTTAACAAGGGGGAAATTATTCACACATTATAAAAGAAAACAAAACAAAATAAGAAGGAAGAAAAGAGGAAAATACGGTTTTACAAGTGAAGCAAGCTAACTCTTGGGTCCTCACCTTAGCAAGGAACTCCGTCAAGTATCATCGCTTGAAAATACGGATAAAAGAAGAAAAGAAAAGAGAACAAGAAAAGAAATAACAACAACTAGTTTAACAACAATAATAAAATTACACTAGAAATTAAATTACAATACAATGAAATAAAAATACAAGATAAACAAAACAACCCTCATCTTCATTTCATCATCCACTCAAAAAGCTCTCACTACAATTTTCATGGAGGAAAGAATGAAGAAGAAGAAGATAAACTAAATCCTAACAAAAAATGGGCATAAGAATTGATCCCCTACAATGGCTTAGAACTGGGGTATTTATAGGAGGAGAGTTGAAAAGCTAGGGCAGCATTCTGACCCTACAGGAAAAGACCAACCTACCCCTGAAAAATAATCATCTGATGAGACTATACGGCCGCGGTTCCGCGGCCTAAGCGCGCTTATGCCGCGGAACCGCGGCCTTAATGTGGAGTTAGGCCATGAAATTTGGTGGGTTTTCCTGGTTTTGTGTACTCTTCTGTGTGGTATATGTTGTTTCCCAGAATCTCTTCACAATATTTCCAGAATTCCAGCAGAACAAAAGGTGATGTGATGTGGATCTTTTGCCATGATTTCCTCGAGCTCCGCGTAGATATGTTGGATCTTGTGTTGACATTGAGCTTTGTGCATGAAAATGACAATCGATTTGCCATTTTGTCCCTTAAACTGGTGTGCGGCAACATGGATAGAGAGCGGAGACCCGTGTTTTATCAGTGGTTGGCAGTAATCCGGAATTTGTCGTGCTTTTCCATGAATTTCACTGTTTAGAGCTGAGAACCAGTATCCTGTAAATATGTAGCAAACACTGATTAAAAGCACCTGCCTATAACCAAACGAGCGTAAGAATGGGCGGTATAAAATGCAATATTCTGGTATGAACAAATACCCCCAAACTTAACTTTTGCTCGTCCAGAGCAAAACCAATTATTCACAAAAAGTCTAACCGTATTTTCGCAGGGAACGCGATTGCACTGAGCACGTGCAACAAGCCGTTAAACCTCTAGGTGTCCCTAGTAGGAGGAGTGTTGTCTCCTGAGGGTTTTCAGCGGATTACACCCACAAAATCCCGTCAAGCTAGTGTCATAAGTTAACATCGATTCTTCTCCTACAGTTTAGTATTTACGTTAGAAACTCTATCATCCTAAGTTAGAAATATCCAACCCTTATTTTTCACACCTCCTATCTATTTAACCTTGGATCATATACGTTCCAAAAAAGTTTAGAAAGATGTTGGTTCTCCTGAGTTTTCCTTCTAAAGTGCGGCCTCAAATCAGGGATTTTTATCAACTTTACAGAAAACGCAAGTCTTATTCTTTATTTCTATCTTTTATCCAAACATCGATTGTATACCCCTACGTGTGTGTATATTTGCACCCCTACACTCAAGAATTCAATTCAAGCTATAATACCCTTGCCCTAATACCTAATACTACTTCTTTTCATTAAGGATGGACGGATTTGCTCACACACCTTTCATGTGACTATTAATGCTTCTTGAGGCACTAACGGCCGATTACTGAATGTGTGAACTTAAAGCGTAAATAGCAGTTTCCAGGTCTTAACTTTATTCTATTTTTATTTTTATTTTTCTTTTTCAAGACCGGATATATTTTTTTCAATATGCTCTTTTGGTGTTTAGCTTTAAATACCTTTTTTTCTTTCATACTAGGCTTTCAGGCAAGAGTATTTCTAGGTATCCTCTACTATCTTAAGTTTCAAGGTGCGTGTAAGTGTAGTTTGTAGGGTATATACTTTCTAAATTTGAACTTAAGAAAAGAAACTATTTTTCAGACTTATTCTTTAGTAAAGCTTCAATACTTTCCCCTCATCTTGACTTAACTCAAGAACTGAACTCAAGATTACCTATTTCTCAAAAAAAACTGTAAGGACGTATACTTACCAAAGTTAGACAGAATAAGGGTTATTTTTAGGGTTTTCAATTTCTAAGCCTAAAATTTAGTTATTTCTAATATATCAACTAAACTTTCGGAATAAAAATCTAAGTTGCCCTATTAGCTAACTTGACGACAAAGTTTTTATATTTTTTTGGAAATTTTTTCGATTTTTATGGGTTTTTAATAAGGTATGCAAATGCAAAATATACAAATGAATGCGAAGGAAGAAAGCTTACCGAGCACACCCCCAAACTTAAACTTGACAGTGCCCTCACTGTCACGCTATACCAAGAGGGTCAAAATTGTCGGCGGTCCCTAAAAACAAATTATATACAAAACAAAAAGGAAAACAAAAAATATATACAAAAAAAAGGGTCCCCCCAAACTTAAGTAAAACAGTGTTTCCACTGTTAAGCGTTGAAGTTCAGGATTAGGGGGAAAGAAAACAGTTTCAAACTATACAAGGCCTTACACAGGCCAAAAGTGAGCACCAACCATTCAAAGATTTTATCGCTATAATGTACAGGTTGGTGGAAGAAGGTGTACAGAAAAGAGATGGAAAATACGCGAGACCATATGGAGATAGAAGCGGGAGACGATCTCGGTATATGAGAAGAGGAATGGCGGAAGGGAGAAAGAAGTGGAATACGAACTTGAGGGTGGAAATGGATTGAATAAATTAGTACAATCTGTAATGATCGATATGAAAAGATGGATTGTACTAATCTATCAATATAGCGAGAAATTGGGTCAAATCCCTCAAGATTCGTGAGAAACCATGGGTACGCCGAACTTGGTAAACTAGACACAGGAAGTGAAAATGATACGGTTTCTTGCAATGTCGGAACGATGGAAATGATGGAGGTAGGTGATTGAGGAAGGTTATCGGTTAAAGGTTCATGAGGGTGTACACAGTCAATGAAAGGAACATGATGAATTGGAAAATCCCACTCATCAATTAAAACTGGTTCATCCTCAAAACTATCCTCAAAATTTTCCTCAAAAGTCAGCATATCCATGCATTTATCTTCAAAATCCAGACGCATATGGGGTTCAGGAAAAACATTTAATGACTCAGGATGATGAATTGGAGAGAAAAACTCAGCCAAATATACGGGTTCATCATCCAAAATATTCCCAGCGTCAATATCCTCAATCAAGTGAAAATCTATATTCTCAGACACCTCAACAAAAGCATGGATATCAATCAATTCAGGTTCTAAAGTGGAGGTGTAGAGGTTAAAATGTTTAGGAACGGTTTCACTTGGAAGGGACCCTTCACAATCAGGTAAATCAAACACTACAAAGTCGCACAACTCATTATCTGTTCTATCTTTAATCAATGAATCGTTTGGAACATTAGATAGACATTCAAAACCGGAGTTGTGGGATTCAAGTTGAAACGGGTAGGCTTGATTCGGAAGGGGGTACATCTCACTCTCTCCACTCAAATTCTCAACCTGTCCTACCGCCTCTTCATACATTGGAAAATTTGGAGCTAATTGAAAAGTAGCTACCGGGTCACTAGGTTGTATGAGGCCGGCCATGGACGCATTCAAATCCATCATCTGTTGGTACGACGCTACCCTAAAGTCTTCCAATGACTGTTCCAGACTAGACATGGGTTGGGAAGGGGTTTCAGTAAAAGATTCAAAGTTGTTTGGATACTGAAAACTCCCAAATGGCGGTTCAGAAGCAATGTCTAGGGAAGGTGTAAAAGTCGGGTAGGACTGGTAGGAATTGAATGGTTGGACAGGAGTAGGATCAACATTTAGATAAGAAGGTGAATGGAATTGTTGATCCCAAGAATCTGTGGTGGTGAAAGGAGTGAAAGATCGGCTACAGGATTGTTCAATACGTTCAGCGATGGACAAAGGACGACTTGCAAAAGGTGTATCAACATAAGAGGGTGGGGGAGGTTGAAAAGGTTGATACAAAGTGGATTGCGGAATGCAAGTGTTTGTCCTAGACGCTTCTATGCGATCTTTCAATGAAATTTTGGGCACGGAGGGATCGTTCGATGTTCGGCCAAAGCAAGAACCGTAAGAAGTAATGTCTGGTTGTGGGTACCAAAGTTCGGCAAGAGTTTTGCGAGGTGGGGTACCCATGATATGAAGAGAGAAAGAAAGAAAGGCAGAGAAAAGGAGAGGAAAAAGAATGTGATTTTTTTTAGTTAGATATTAACAAAAGAATGAAATATACACAAAAAAAGAATCTGGACCAAAAACAATCACGACACAAAAATACCACACACCTAATCGTTCTAGGGTTCACCTAGGTCAACTAGACCTGCTCCAGAACTTGATTGTCGAAATAAAACTGTGTCGAGAAACGAGCTCAAGATACACTGATCACGAGGCCAAGTAAGTGCAGAGATAAGGGGAGGTTTTCCTACGCTTTCGCGAAGGTCCTTAATTAAATAACCCTTTCTCTTTTGGCGGTTTCGCCGTTAACACTTTCCTAGACACCCCGTAAATAATATACCGTTAAGCGAGGTTCTAAACACAATTAACTTCTCCTAGTGAGCGCGAAATCCTTAAGGTTTAAAGTCTAATTTCTTTTAAAGTTTGTGCGGGTAAACGATATGCTCATGTTCGTGATTTGTGGGCCACGGAAAAGGTGATGAAATCCTTTACCGTATGTTGTGGGGTTCGCTTGCCCTTAAGTCCGTATTAATGTATGCAATGCGCAATTCAATAAAAATTCTATAAAGAATCAAAACAATTGTCTTTTTTTAGTTTAAGCGCGGCACTGCAACAAATATGGGTTAGTCAATTTTTAGCGTTTGCCAGCGAACTTGCAAAGAATCCTGCAAAGATATTATAGTGGATGCGTCGGATTTGAGAAGAAGGTGTTAGTAAAGTACGTACCGTTAAGTTTTCGGGTTTAGAAAACCCCCGTTGAATCAAATCCGGTAAGCTTGAAAAGTTCGCTTGCGCGGGTCAAACTACCCGGATCTTTGGCACTGTACTTTGAAATCACCTTAGCCTTGAACGTACACTTTGCTCCCCATAATCGCCGTTTGCAAATCCGCAAAAATCTGCAGAAAATACAGTATAGTGGAATTTACAGAGATGATAAAAGAACAGAGACAGGGCAGGAAAAAATTGGGGCACTGAGGCCTCAATACAGCCGCGGAACCGCGGCCAAAGCCCCACTTTGACCGCGGTTCCACGGTCAAACAGTGGAATTGGCGCCTTGTTTTTAGTTCCCTGCACTCCCCTTGATCTCTACTCCAAAAAAATGCTCTGTTTCTTGATTGAATTACTGTACTTGCTCCAGTTTAGCCTGCACACTTGCACACAAAAATTATCAAAAAATAACAAAAAGATTTTTTTTTATTTTATGTACAATTTTAAATATATACAAAAAGAATATTAACCCGAATAACAAGAAAGAAAATACGTTACTGTCTTCCCGGCAACGGCGTCATTTGATCGCACGCCAAAAGCGTGTCGGATGTTCAAAGTTCTAAAGTTATAACCGCGATCAGGACGGTGTCGCTTCGCAGCTAGCCGGTTGAGCACGGGTCGATCCACAGGGAGATGGTTGTATGTCCGTTCGAGTTTTAGACGAGTCAATAAAGAATGTGTATATGTATGTTCAAATCTATCCTAAGTGTTCGTATTGTATGTTCAAGTAAGCTTGTTAAGATTAAGGTTGGTTAGTAGAGTTAGGATTAGTCTTGTACTTATCTTTTGCCATTCTTAAAACGGTGTTGGGATAATCGAAAGTAGCGGGGATTAGGGGGACATAGGAATGGGATTTGCGAGTTTAAGCAAGCTTTCCAACGCTAAATCCATTCCTAGTGCCCCTTGTCCGTCCGCTAAATACGCTTAGTTCCAACCCTCGGCCAAACACCCGCAACCATGTATCCAATTAAGTCACAACTACATGTCACGTTGTAGTGCGCTTAAAGGACTTCTCGACTTAGGTCGCGGCTATATGTCACGTATAGCGCGCCTAAGCGAGGGGGTTGCGGTTGTTTAGTCGGGGTTCGTTTCAAGATGTTTGGCGAAGAGAAGCACAAGGGATTTCTCCGTCCCTCATACCACCTTCCTTAGCCTTAACAAGAGGGAAATTATTCACACATTATAAAAGAAAACAAAACAAAATAAGAAGGAAGAAAAGAGGAAAATACGGTTTTACAAGTGAAGCAAGCTAACTCTTGGGTCCTCACCTTAGCAAGGAACTCCGTCAAGTATCATCGCTTGAAAATACGGATAAAAGAAGAAAAGAAAAGAGAACAAGAAAAGAAATAACAACAACTAGTTTAACAACAATAATAAAATTACACTAGAAATTAAATTACAATACAATGAAATAAAAATACAAGATAAACAAAACAACTCTCATCTTCATTTCATCATCCACTCAAAAAGCTCTCACTACAATTTTCATGGAGGAAAGAATGAAGAAGAAGAAGAAGATAAACTAAATCCTAACAAAAAATGGGCATAAGAATTGATCCCCTACAATGGCTCAGAACTGGGGTATTTATAGGAGGAGAGTTGAAAAGCTAGGGCAACATTCTGACCCTACAGGAAAAGACCAACCTACCCCTGAAAAATAATCATCTGATGAGACTATACGGCCGCGGTTCCGCTGCCTAAGCGCGCTTATGCCGCGGAACCGCAGCCTTAATGTGGAGTTAGGCCATGGAATTTGGTGGGTTTTCCTGGTTTTGTGTACTCTTCAGTGTGGTATATGTTGTTTCCCAGAATCTCTTCACAATATTTCCAGAATTCCAGCAGAACAAAAGGTGATGTGGTGTGGATCTTTTGCCATGATTTCCTCGAGCTCCGCGTAGATATGTTGGATCTTGTGTTGACATTGAGCTTTGTGCATGAAAATGACAATCGATTTGCCATTTTGTCCCTTAAACTGGTGTGCGGCAACACGGATAGAGAGCGGAGACCCGTGTTTTATCAGTGGTTGGCAGTAATCCGGAATTTGTCGTGCTTTTCCATGAATTTCACTGTTTAGAGCTAAGAACCAGTATCCTGTAAATATGTAGCAAACACTGATTAAAAGCACATGCCTATAACCAAACGAGCGTAAGAATGGGCGGTATAAAATGCAATATTCTGGTATGAACAAATACCCCCAAACTTAACTTTTGCTCGTCCAGAGCAAAACCAATTATTCACAAAAAGTCCTAACCGCATTTTCGCAGGGAACGCGATTGCACTGAGCACGTGCAACAAGCCGTTAAACCTCTAGGTGTCCCTAGTAGGAGGAGTGTTGTCTCCTGAGGGTTTTCAGCGGATTACACCCACAAAATCCCGTCAAGCTAGTGTCATAAGTTAACATCGATTCTTCTCCTATAGTTTAGTATTTACGTTAGAAACTCTATCATCCTAAGTTAGAAATATCCAACCCTTATTTTTCACACCTTCTATCTATTTAACCTTGGATCATATACGTTCCAAAAAAGTTTAGAAAGATGTTGGTTCTCCTGAGTTTTCCTTCTAAAGTGCGGCCGATTCGGCCGATTCCGGCCGAGTCAGGTAGTCAGAAAATCCCTCGTCGGTTCACTAGTCCCCTGGTACAGTTAGTTTTCCATGTGTAGTAGCGTTTTTGTGAGTTATGCACGTGTAAACCCTTAGTATTCTAAAAATTCAAAATAGAACAATATTAAAAATAATGTGGGGTGTGGGATTTGAGCTCTGGAGGCTTGGTTCAGCAGTGCAAAGTCTTACCAATGAGCTACAAGCTCTTGCTTGCTATTAAAAAGCAAAACAAACTTATATCTTGTGCTTAGGAAAAAATACCCCTTTCTGTATTTTGAAAAAAAATTGTACAGAATGTTGTACAGAAAATTTAGGGTTGTTACATTCTACCCTCGAGGAAAGTGTAACAGATTCAAAGAAAGTTTGATGACTGAAGTTCTGATTATGTATGAAAAATAACAAAGTGATATAAGGGTTTGAAAAGGTTGAAGAGAATTACCAGGGTTATCCTGGCCAACCGTCTCAACTTCTATGACCGCCAAATTGTAAGCCTGCGTCTCGGCACGTTTCTTTGTGCATGATGGTACATCGCTGGTTGTCGAGGTAAGGGTGGTCCATATAGAAGTGGTGCAGGAAGAGTTAACCGAGTAAGTAGAGCTTAGATAGCTGGTCTAGCTGCGGAATTAGGATTAGTTCGGTTGTGTGGGCAAGTTCCAATGGTATGTGAGGATGATCCACATATTAGGCAAAGACCATTTGCTCGCCTGCAATCTTCCATCAGATGTCCAGCTCTCTTGCAGTAGGTGTAGGGTGTTTTTAGTCACTCCATTGAGATGGGAATACGCGCGCGCTTGTCAGGCGTACTACAGATTCCCCCTGCCTTGGGTAGGCAGGGGTTTATTGATTGTGGGGATCCGAATCTCCGGCAGCCGCGGACTAAGCTGCCGTTAATTACCCCTCGCCTTTGGGGTGAGGGAACCTCCGATTAACGGGTTAAACTGGTCATGCGAACTCAATGTGCAGTGTACGTGTGTTTTGTTTTGGAGGGGGTTTGGATATATCGGGAGCCACGCAGAGTTTTTACGGGGGTCCCACTACCCGGATAGCAGGCTAGGGGTCAAGGGGGCTAGCTGCCCCCTTGCGAGGTGCAGGATAACGCCCCGGCCCAAAAATTTTTTTAAGGGGGACAATGTTGTGGAGTGTGTGTGTATCTATACATATATATGCATGTATACATATAAAAAGGGGAAAAGCACCCAAAGGACACGTGGGGCCAGCGCCTTGAGCGCTGTGCGCTTAGGTGCTGTGCGCTTAGGCGCTAGCGCACCACGTATCCGACACGTGGGCGCTGGGCGCTTGAGCGCTAGGCGTTCGAGCGCTAGCGCACTATGTGTCAGCACGTGGGCGCTGGATGCTTGAGCGCTGGACGCTTGAGCACTGGACGCTCGAGCGCTAGCGCGCCACGTGTCGGCACGTGGGCGCTGGGCGCTGAGCACTGGGCGCTGGAGCACCACGTGTCGACACGTGGGCGCTTGGCGCTTGAGAGCAGGGGACTCGGGCGCTTGGGCGCCGGCGAGGAAAATGGGCTTTTGGCCTCAGAAACTCCCGAAAGAGAAATTAGAGTGGAGTTAAACTCCTAAGATGTTTTGAAGCTGATGAAGAGCTTCTCCCCTTGAGCCCTAGTTCTTCCCCAAAGTGGGGTTTCCAGAGATGGGTCTCCTTCTTCTTCCTTTGTTGGCCGGATCTTGAAGATCAAGAAGTGTGAGATTTTAAAAATCTCTTCTTTTTGAAATCTGATGGAAGATCTGAGTTCCCCTTTGTGGATTTTGTGGTGAAAACTACTTAGTTTTGGAAAAGAAAGAGTAAAGCTCTTGATTTAATTCAAAAGAAATGAGAAGGTTTAGAACCTTAGAGAAGGAGCAGGAGGCACAAAGAACCCTAGTTTTTTGGGGAAATGAAAAATTGTCTTAGATATTTTCATCATGTTGCCTTATATAGGCTTACATATTTACATATAACCCCTTGGGCTTTTCAAAATGGCATTTTGCCTATCCCATGGCTCATGTGCCATTTCTTTTTGCACATAAGCCATGGGCTTACAAAAATTTGGCTTTATGCCCATTTTACTTACATTCATGTACAAAAAATTACATCAAAATTACTTGTTACGTGATTTTTTTATGTTGGCATGGGGAGGCTGGCCGCGGGCTTGACTTGGGCATGGGCCCGCTTGACCTGGGCTTGGGCCCACCTGGCTTGCGGTTGACCTTGACTTTGACTTGGTCAACCGGGGTGTAGATTTTGACCCCAACAGTAAGTACAAAAGGCTGGGTTAGGCCTGTTGATTGGTACTCCCTGTCTCCTTGGTACAAATGGTGGTCCTGATGCGGCTTCTCCTGCCATCTGGTTGGCAAGGTGTTTCACTCCGGCAGTTTGAGGTCTGCCCTTCTTCTTCACCACTGCCTCATATTTTCGGGCAGCTTTCAAAGCCATATCATGGTTGGGAAATCCCCTGTAGCTAATGCAGCTTGGATTTCTGGGTCCAACCCTTGCTGAAATTTTCTAGCTCTGATCTCAGCAGTCGGTATGAGATGGGCCGCAAACCTGTTACAGTCTTGTGTCAGCTGTGTAGTATGTGATATAAAATCGAACATTGAGACATATCTTACCGACTGAGCATGGTGAACTTAGCGTCATACTCATCTACTGACTTGGTCCATATCGAATCTTGTTGCAGATGGATGAACTGCTATTCCATGTTGAACCTGGCAGTCTCAGGGAAGTACTTAGCGTCGAACATGTCTCGGAAAGTTTTCCATTTGATAGGTTGGTCAAGACGGCTATCTTCCGCCTTCCACCAGACCCGTGCATTGTCCGTGAGCTGTAATTTTGCAACACGAACCCAAGCTATCTCTGGCACTTGTGCCGCTGCCAGATCATCTTCTAAGCTCTGAGCCCATTCCTCAGCTTCCAGTGGGCTCTCTTTTCCTGTAAACTGTTTGGGGTGTAAAGGTCTGAATTTCTTCACCCCAGATGCTTCAGCCTCGGGACGGTTCAAGAGCTGCTATTGTCCCTCTAGGAGGCTGCGGATTGCCTCAAGCAGAACCGTTTACTCGTTAGGTGAAGTAGAAACGGCAGGTGTGATTGGTAGTAGAGGTGGAGTGTTGTTGAAGTTGGTGCTGGTGTTATTTGGGGAATCCATAACCTAGAATATGAAATTGTAAGATTCAAGGAATATGAATTGTAAAGATTGTTTTCAGTTGCTGTTTCTTGTGTTATATTGCTTAGCTTGTTCACGCAGAACAGAACTGCATGGTAGTGTTCCATACAGCTCTGACCTGCATAGGCCACCAACAAAACCTGTCACGCCCCGCTTCCCGGTTTACGGCGAAGGGGACGCGACGAGACCGCTACGTATTTACTCTGAAGTAAATACGTTAAGCGTATCTAAGCAATATAAATAAAAATGCACAAAAGACAAAGACAGTTGATATAACTTAACAACAACTTTATTTATTAATATTCTTTTGTACAATGCATGGAAAAGTAAATACAACTGATTGAAAGCAATGCCTAAACAATGGCATAACAGAAAAGGAAAGTACTGAAATGAAATGTGTACAATGAAGCTAAAGCTCTGGTTCGTAAGCAAGCTGATCCAAGTCCTCGCTGGTAGGGTCGATCTCCTGAGTGTCCAGATCACCTGACAACATTCCAAAGAAGAAAGAGAAGGAATGTCGTCAGCGAACAATCGCTCGGTAAGTCCCAAGGATAAGGGAGAAGTAGAATAGACAAAGAGAAAGAGAGTGTAGCTTTTAAAGTTGTATTATATTGTTACACTGTTGTATTTAGTGGTAATGCTGTGGTTATCGTAAGTTCAAAAGTGAATGTAAACCAATCTCAAGAGTGTTCTCAAACCCAACAGGCTGTAATCCAGGGGTAGGGAACCACGGGCCCGAATCAAATGTTAGTAACGGGACTTCGACCGTCGTTGAAGTATTCCAAACTCAGCAGGCTGTAATTCATGAGCAAGGAAACACGGGCCCTCATGATAGCTTGCTTGGATTCATGATCTAGGGGGACTCTTGAGATTCTTTTGGATTCACGAATGAACTATCCCAATACCCCGTGTATTTATTGTATTGATAGTAATGATTGTACTGATGGTATTGTATTGTATTGTATTGTCTTGAAAATTGAATTGTATAGATAACTTGTCGAAACCATGATATTTAATCTTTTAGAAAATGGTTTTATTAATTCATGGTATTTATTAGAAATGTTTCGTTTTCCCATATTCTAGGTTCCCAAAAGTATTGTGCTATGTTGCATATGAGTGTTGTGGGGAAGTAGGTCATTACCACGTGATCTATTTAAAGGTATAGCAACTTTGTGATGTTTTAATGTCGAAATGAAACTACATCGTATTTTAGTGAAAAAGTACGGTAAAAGTTACAAAATGATATAGGTTGTCATGAAACTTGTTCAACATATTTGTTAATGTTTAATAGTCAACATGTAAGAGTTTTGTGTAAATGTATTTAAGAAAATGTTGGATTTTTAGAAAGAACCGAATCGGAAATCGGTTTAACTCCGATTCCGTCGGGTTTTGAAATTTCGTATTTTTAGAACAAGATTAGAGAAGAGGGAGGGGAACTTATGGGTTTAGAAGTTAGAGATGAGGAAGAGAGAATGGTAGGAGGCGTCGGTACGTCGTTTCGTTGCCGGGAGCTCCTAGGGTTGTCGTTGGAATTTCGCCGAAGTTTTCGCCTTTCGCTACTCCAAAAGTACACTAAGAGTCTAGGGATTTCTTAAGAGTTTCGATCAGAATTTTGAAGTGAGGGGTGTGTGTGTAGGGGTTGTATTTGTAGGGTAAGGTTAGGGTTAGGGTAGGCGAAAGGTTTAATTGAAAAAAATGTAATAAAATGTAATAAAATGGAGTAATTGGTGTTTTTAAGGGGCTCTGTTACTGGTCTGAAGAAATAAAGTGTTCAAGTTTACAGGGGAGGTGAAAAGGCAGGACTTTGCTGTTGATGACTCGGCGGTCCGGCCGAGTCCGGCCGGTGGCGGCGGCCCGAGTCGGACGGTCCGCAGGCCGAGTCGGCCGATTCCGGCTGAGTCAGGTGGCCGGAAAATCCCTCGTCGGTTCACTAGTCCACTGGTACAGTTAGTTTTCTCTGTGTAGTGGGGTTTTTACGAGTTATGCACGTGTAAACCCTTGGTATTCTAAAAATTCAAAATAAAACAATATTGAAAATAATGTGGGATGTAGGATTTGAACTCTGGTGGCTTGGTTCAGCAGTGCAAAGTCTTACCAATGAGCTACATGCTCTTGCTTGCTATTAAAAAGCAAAACAAACTTATATATTGTGCTCAAGCAAAAATACCCCTTTCTGTAATTTGAAAAAAAAGTTGTACAGAAAGTTTAGGGTTGTTACAGCTGTCGTGGCCCTCCTGTTTCGGTAACGGGCAATCGACTGAAAGCGGCTGGCCTGGTCGGGTTCATGAATAGTTCTAGCGCTTCTTTTCTGGGTTTGCCCCGCTGTTTTCGGGCGGCACAGAGCGCCTAATAAACACTTGAAGAGATGGTGTCATGCTTTCTCTGACGAGGCTGGGACACGTCTCTTTGCAACATCGATCGAACTGCTATCTTCTTAATTCTGGCGGTCATGGCGTTTTTCTGAACCCACTTCAGAGGTTCGAAATTGCTGAATTTTAAGGTCAACTCAGCCTTCGTTGCAGGATGACTCTGCTATTGGAATCTCACAAGATTCCACTTGGCCGGAGTCCCGGCCCTCTTGTTGGCTCGATACCTGAGCTGCTTCTGTCTCAGCCTTTCTGTTTTGAGCACTTGGCTGGTTACGGCTCTTCGGGAACCCGCCGTAGACCGGGCGATAGAGGGATTTGGAGATACGCCTAATTGTGCACTTATTGGAGTCGTCTGAGCTTGCTGGAGATATTTTGTGGCTCCATTGGTGTTGACGGCCTTGCCCCCAGTCGGGACAGTGGAGAGCCGTTCGAACACAGATTTGTATTTGGGGTGGGGTGCTTTGGCGATCACAACGTTCATCCTCCTACCCCTTGAAGTCGGTTTGGGTGCTTAGTTCGTCGGGACCTCCGCCAGATAAGCACTTCCAGCAGGGTAGATGATGACAGAACCAAATTGACAGGGTGGCTCCTCCCATTGCCGGCTGAGACTGGCAGGGAGAACCACGTGGGCATTGATCTCGACTACGTACGAGATCGGGGTCGCGTCGGAAGCCGAATTCATCTTAGGAGATATCGTCATTGAAAGTTGATTGCCGCATGAAAAGAAAACTACTTCAGTACAAACATCGGTATATATGCTAAATGAGTTCGCATGAACACTTGACCAGAGATATGGGAGGAGAGAAACGTCCCACCGGGCGTGCCAGAATCTGTAGGGTGTTTTTCGTCACCCCATTGAGATGGGAATATGCACGCGCTTGTCATGCATACTACAGATTCCCCCTTCCTAGGGTAGGCGGGGGTTTATTGATTGTGGGGATCCGAATCTCCGGCAGCCGCGGACTAAGCTGTCGTTAACCGCCCTTCGCCTTGGGAGTGAGGGAACCTCCGATTGACGAGTCAAATTGATCATGCGAACTCAATGTGTCGTGTGCGTATGTTGTGTTTTGGATATATCGGGACCTCGTAGAGTTTACGGGGCTCCCCTATCCGGATAGCGGGCTGGGGGTTAAGGGGGCTTGCAGCCCCCTCACGGGATGTGGAGCAGCACCCCGTTAGAAAAAATTTCCTAATGGGGGACGTGTTTCTGGTGTAGAGTGCGCGGAAAATGAGGGGTGAGGAGCATCTTAAAGACGCGTGCATGGCACGTAGGCGCCAGGCGCCCACGGGTCGCGTGCGCAGCACGCGACCACTGGGCGACAGCGGGTCATGTGAGCTGCACGCGACCGCTGGGCGCTGAGCGCCCGCGGGTTGCATGAGGCGCACGTGGATGCTTAGCGCCCACGGGTCACGTGCCCTGCACGCGACCGCTGAGCGCCTGCGGGTCACGTGCCATGCACGCGACCGTTGAGCACCTGCGGGTCACGTGCGCGGCACGCGACCGCTGGAAACACCAGCGGGAAAAGGTGCTTAGCTCCTGGGTTAGGAGTTGAACTCCCAAGGGGGCTTTGGAGTTGAACTCCTAACAGGGATTATGTATAGATTCGGAGTCAAATTCCTAAAAAGGGGGTTGATTTATGGAGTTAAACTCCAACAGATCTTGAATGGAGTTAAACTCTTAAAAATCTTTAGATCTTCTTTTGAGCCTCGGATCCTCCCGAAATGGGATTTTTATAAATGGGTATCCTTCTTCTTCCTTTCTGTTGGCTAGATCTTAGGGGAAAAAGGGAAGATGAGACTTAAAATATCCCCTTTTAGGGATTTGATGGCAGATCCGAGCTCCCCTTCAAGGGTTTTATATTGAAAAGTTGTTTATTTTTGGAAAAGAAAGAGTTAAACTCTTGATTTAATTCAAAATAAAAGAAGAAGGTTTAGAACTTTGAGGAAGGAGGAGGAGGTACAAACCCTAGAATTTTAGAATGGAAAAGTTGTCCTGAATATTTTCATCATATTTGCCTTTATAAACTACACACTTTACATATAACCCCTCGAGCTTTGCCAAATGGCACTTGTGCCATCCCATACCTTATGTGCTTATTTTTTTTTGCACATAATCCATGGGGTTTACAAAATTTTGGCTTTCTGCTCATTTTACATATATTTATTTCTAAAAATTACATTTAGACTAATTTATTGCCTCCTTTTTGGCATGGAGTCGGACCCTTCCATGCTTGGTCTTGACTTGGGCTTGGGCTTGGGCTCGGGCCCACTTGACTTGGGGTTGACCTTGGTTTTGACTTGGTCAACTGGGGTGTGATTTTGACCCCAACAGTATTGATGTAGTAGTATAACAATATCATGATATTCCGGTATGCAACTAACTAAACGATTATCAGTATGGATACAAACGAATACCGTAAAACTGTAAATCGGTAATATTTGTCGAATAATAAAATACATGCATTATTCTTATTCATATAGATATCGATATAATAACATAGCATGTTGCAAGTTTGAAACTTGCCTGATTGGATCTCACGTCGAGATACAGATGCTACGTCCGATGTCGGAATAACGTCGTGATACAAACTTACATGCGCGGGGCAGGACCTGGCTGAGCAGTGACGTGACGTGGTGATTAGGCTGAATGGCGACAGTGAATGGGTCGTCTGGATCGTCGGCGACGTGCTCAACTCCGGCGAGCCTATCGGAGAATCAAGAAACGATCGAGAAAAGCAAGAAATGAAGAAGAGGATTGGGGTGGCTGTTGTGTTGGGTTCTAGGGTGGCGAGGACAGAGACGAGATGACTGCGAAGATGGCTGACGACGACGTGGCTACGTCGGCACAGTAGCTATAGGTTCTTGGGTTGGTGTCGAGGTCAGGGATTTGTGAGGTTGGTGGTGGCGGTGGTCTGGAGTGTCGGGAGAGGAGAAAGAGGTGAGGAGGAGAAGACGGGAGGATGGTGCTGGCGACAGCGAGTCTCCGGCAAGGGGTGTGGGGGGTTTTTGGCATCGCGGGAGAGGTGCAGGGGGTCAGGAAGGAGAGGAGGAAGAGAAGGTGAAGACGGATAAGAGGACGAGGTCGATGAGGATGAGAGGGCGAGCATAAGGTGATCGGTCGTGGTGATTTGGCGACGACGAGAGGGAGAGGTTGGGATTTTTCCTCGCGGGGAAGAAAGAATGAGAAAGGAGAGAGAGCGGTGAGGGTTATATAAAGGTTTATATATATATATATATATATATATATATATATATATATATAATGAGAGACAGAAGACAAAAGAGATAGAGAGACTGGGAAAGAGAATAATTTAGTTATATAAATATTATATATATATATATATATATATATATATTGGGTTATACAGCTAATATCAAAATACTCCGAATATTATCCGGGTTTCTTCTAAAAATCTAGTTTTTAAATATGGAGAATATACGTAAAAATTAAAACCATAATGCGATATCCGGTCAATAAAAATGTGCACCCCAAATATGGATCTACGTAAATATATGTAGTGATCCAAACAAGTCTGTTTTCGCAATTAGGACATGAACATGATGTAGGAATGAAACCATATGATATGGGGTACGATGACATGTCATGCTAGATATCAAACTATATTATTTGATTTTTATTTGTATTATTAAAAGATATGCGGATACAAAAATATATCATATAAGTGTATAAAATCTAGATGTGCTTGGATGCTCTATACTAGTAAATATTGACGTAATCTTGAATTATGATGGGTTTCAAATATGCGGGTCGGGTTGGATACTAACCACAGTTACCAAATGCACTATCGGCATCCAAAAGTAATAATAATCAAGAAATCTGTCACAAGATTTGAAATACCCTAAATATATAGTATAAGTGCACTAAGGTGTTATCTAAATCATTTTAAATATTTATAAGACACGTTATAAAATATATACTTATCTTTTTTTAAACCACATTCAATAATTATTTTTTTCAAACAAAAACTAATAATGTGATTATAATTCATTCGAAAAGATAAATATAAATGTCGAATTTATATATTAACTTTTCTAAACTTATAGTGTTTATGAAGAAATGTCACAATCTATTAAAACTTTAATTCCTAATGATTATTTTGAGGTTGTATAAGTTATATTTATACATTTATTTTATTCATGTTGCTTACATATTAAGTTATAATGATTATGTGTAATATATAAATTCAGCCATAAATATTTGATCATCTTTATCCCACGTGTTACGCGTGGAGTCAAAATATGGTCATTCTAATGCAAAATTGGATTGGTCAAGAAATCTTTCGCAAATAAAAACACTAATTTTGGCCTTTTCCTTTTACCCTTATCCTTTTCTATATCCTTACTTAATGGTCTAATTCATAAGAATCCAAGAAAAAAATGAATATTTAGTAGTAGATGTTTTGAAGAGTTGGCCTATTGAAAGTTTTATCAATTATTCAATAATTATTTTTGTGGTAAAATTTTTTTAGTTATTATAATTAGTTTATATGCTAATAAGACGTTAATCATTAATAATTGGTTATTAATGGGCTATTATTCATTTCTATAAAATGATAAAATGGTGAATCATATAAGAAAATTAACAAAAAGTTTATTATATGGATATCCACAAACTTTTTTAATGGTTTTAGGTTAAATCATATTAGATTATTTATAATATACAGTATGAAATATATACATATCCTTTTTCTAAACTACATTCAATGAATTTTTTTCAATCAAAAATTAATAATGTGCTTATAATTCATACAAAAATAAATATAAATGCTGACTTTATATATTAATTTTTCTAAACCTATAGTATTTATGAAGAAATGTCACAATCCATAAAAACTTTAATTCCTCAAGATTATTTTGAGATTGAATAAGTTGGATCTATAGATTCTTTTTATTACCTATTGCTTGCATATTAAGTTGTAGCTATTATTTGTAATGTATAAATTCAGTTGTAAATATTTTAGATCATTTTTGGTCCCACGTTTTACATGGGATCAAAGTCTAGTAATTTTATTTAAGAGATGATCACACCGGGTTTATTTTTTCTTTTTTTTTCTTTACTCTGTGATCTTTGAAGAATAGTAGGTTGTAACCTGGTGCAAGCGGGAATTGAATTACAGACCTTATGCTCAACTGCAAAAAGATTTTACCGGTCCAGACTATAGGAGCACTTGCTAAATAATCTACCTATTGTTTCTTGCTGATTCTTGCCTTGTTATTACTCATTGATTGTTTTTGCACAATTATGATATTTTAAATAGGTCTCAATCAAATTTAAGCACGATCGAACAAAATCCACGAAATAACGACCATTTTTTGTTTCTTTTGGGGGCCAGATAGTTAAAGAGTGGGTCCCTAATCCAGCAAGTGGTACATACTTTCTTCTTATATATAAAATAGAAGAAAAAAAAGAGTGGTGTATGCTATATGAGTTCACTGTAACTGCTACCAAATTGATGGGTAGATGGGTGGGGGTCTCTTGAGAGTTGAGTGGACGGTGAGCTGCAGCTACATTAAAATCATAATATATATGAGAATAATGGAGGAAAGATGGCATGGGAGGGGATTTACTCCTATGGTGTCGAAAAAATACAATCTCCACCATTTTTTCTGAGGATCGACACCCATCATCATCATCGTTATCATCTAAGATGTGCATATACCGAATTTCATGTGATTCCACCACTTTTTCACCGTTGAATTAGCAATGTAAAAAGTTCTATTGTCGGATAACCATTAATTTTGCATCAACTAAATCAACGGTGAGAAAATGGTATAATCACATGAAATTTGGTGTATCCACATCTTAGATGATAAAGATGGAAGTGATGTATGCCGATCATCGAAAAAAATCGTGGAGCATGTATTTTTCCGACGCCATAGAAGGAAATTCCCTCCTATGGCATCTTTCCTCCATTAACCTCTCTCTCTCCATATATATATATATATATATATATATATAAAAGAATAATGGAAGAAAGAGGTCATAGGAGGGGATTTCCTTTTTTGGCGTCGAAAAAATACAAGCTCCACCATTTTTTCCGACAATCGGCATCTATCATTATCATCGTAATCATCTAAGATGCGTATACATCAAATTTCATGTGATCCCACCATTTTTTCACCGTTGAATTAGCATTATAAAAAGTTCTATTGTCGGTAAACCATTAATTTTGCACCAACTAAATAACGGTGAAAAAATGGTATAATCACATGAAATTTGGTGTATCCATATCTTAGATGATAAAAATGGACGTGATGTATGCCAATCGTCGAAAAAAATCATGAAAGGTGTATTTTTCCGACGCCACAAGAGGAAATTGGCTCATATGGCACCTCTCCTCCATTAAAAAAAACCCTCTCCCTCCCTCCCCCTCCCTCTCTCTCTCTCTCTCTCTATATATATATATATAACATTAAAATATCACCAAAAAAAAGAAAAACGCATGCATATAATTGAAAACTTGAGGACTAATATTCTATATATATTTTTAATTTAATATGATAAGCTGAAGGGCAACTTGGATAAGAGAAAGGATGTGGCATTGGGACGAATGTGAACAATTAAAATTTAGGAGAAATGTTAATAAGATAAGCAAGCAGTATTTTTCTTTAATCATGTGACTCATGCACTCGTTAAACTAACTAAAACTAATGAAATATAATAAGAATTGTCTTATTAAATTTTCTCTATATAGGTCACCACTGATTAATATAATAACATATGTCTGTTGCACACTGTTAAACCATCTTAATATCAAACTAGACATGATAGAATTTAATTAAGAATATTTTTGAAAACCATCACTATATTTGTGGTATGTGAAGATAACTTACCCCAATAAAGACATCCCCGTCCAAGATTGCATAAATGGCCCTGGCTCTGCCGTTGAGAAAGAGGAAGAACAAGAGGAAAAAGGCATTTTTCACGTTTATTACGGTTTTCTGTGCATGAAAAAAGAATAATAGAATGGAACAGTAAGGATTAAGAATAATCATAAATAAATAAATTGAATCATGAAGCTTATACATCATAAATAAATAACAAAATACAACAAAACAGTTAGTTGCAGAAGAAAGTTACAATTAACTTTCACCCTTTTTTCACCCTTTTTCAATTTAATATTAAATTTCTGCTTCAGTTTTCAAAAAGTGCAGTTCTTAGACTGATAATTTTAAGAATGACACAGCTTTAAACTGAGAATTACTGTAAATTAATGGTATTTATTTGCAACCAACTAAGTTTGTGGTCCTAATTACTTATTTACAATTTATAAAATTTATTTGAAACACATTGATAGCTCATGTTATTTTAATAATTGAAATTGCCTAATATATTGTCAAGGGGGCCATTCTTAATTGTATAAATCACATGATTTATTCCAACTATAATTGGCCAAAAATAATGATAGAGGCAGCTCATCTACCCACTAGCTAATAACAGTTGTTGTGGGGTTGCTAGAAGTTATGACAACTTTCCATGGGTCCCTGTTCAAATTAGAAGTTATAACAACATAATTATCTCACCGGTAGAAAAAATATTACACTTATTATATTTCAAGTTGGAATTGACTGTAATAACTCGGTCTTCTAATTAGTAATCAAGATTGATTAAGCATAAATTATGTGACTAATATGGTCCCAATTAATTGCAAAAGAAAAAGAAAAAAAAACATGTTCCCAAATCAAATTAACTTTTTAATTTTGAAGAAATATAGTCTGATATTTGAAGAAGAAAAAATCTATTTTGAAGAATAAATAGAAATACAATTAACTACTTATATATTTATTTTGTTTTCCATGGCAGTTGTTAAAAGAAAAGATAAACCAGAGTAAGATTGTAATATGTAGCAAGACTGTACTCTCAAATTATCAAAATATATGTGATAGAAACCGGACCTACAAAATATTTGCTCAAATGACATGTTAAAAAAATTTCGGATTGCTAGGTTAAAATAGGAGGGGGTAAACACCAATAAAATTTCAAAAAATGGAAAGATCAGAAAGGAAGGGAAAGGAGAAATTAATAAAAACAAAAAATCATAAATTGAAGAAAAGGAAAGAAAATTGCTTACCATGATAGCCAGAGGGGAGGCATGCATGGTTGTATTAAGACAAGCACATATCACTCCTATTGCCAGCACCTGCATAGATTTTCCAATGGTGACCACTTGTGTCACAATCACCACTCCACAAATTGCTGTCTTAGCCTATCATCCATTAGAAAACAAAAGTAAAATTAACTATAATTCAAAACAAATATAATTAATTAAATTATAATCTAAGAAGAAAGTAAAATTAAGTATGTACCCTAATAGGTGGAGGTGCATATATCAAGAAAAGCAAGACATAGGTAGCCTCTAACACGATGCCAACTCGGTTTTCCGTCGAGGTACTCTCTGGGCTTGGTAAGACCATAATAGACCCATAACGACGAGCTCAAGACGGTGATGACGAGAACTGCTACCATAATGGATTGCCCCTATGGATTTAGCCGTAGAGGCAAACCACTGCCGCTACAGAGATATCCGTAGAGACATAAAACTCCACCGTAGGTCCAAAAGCCACAGATGCAAGTCTTCGTCCTGAACATGCCTTTACGGAGTAATAATCGCCTCTACGGCTTACTCCAAGTCCCTACGGATTACTACGTAGGGACATAACGTTTATTTAATTTATTGGTTTATAAAATAAAATACTTGCCCCAACTGATTTATCCGTAGGGCTTGATAGATGCCCCTACGGATTTATCCGTAGGGGCAAGTTTTACCCTGTTATTGAGTCCATAAGAACAAAATATCAGATATCTTGATATTTTGTCCCTACGGCTAACTGTGTAGGGGCAAACATTGCACCTATGGATTAATTCGTAGGTGCAATAGATGGCCCTACGGATTAATCTGTAGAAACAAAAAATCATGATTTTTTTTTTAAAATGGGCTTCTTATTTTTTCCCCGTAATGTGCACAATAATATATACATCATATAACAAAATACAAAAATATTCATAATCAACATCTCACGCATAATATATAAAAGAAATAAACAAACAGAATACAATATCAATCTAAATCATCGTGAACAGGTAAACAACCACCAATATCGTCCAAAATATATACAATATGCATCATATAAGTACATACATCCACAAAAAAATAAAAAAAAGCTACCCTAGCTCGGTCCAGCTTCTCCACCTCTGATAATTGCCGTAATCTGACGCATCTGCTCCTCGGTGCAGCCCTGAGTTATCAAAAACTCGACTAATGAAGGAGCGAACTATGCGGAAGTCTGAGCGGACTGTAGAGCTACAGGAGTGGTCTGCGCAACCGCAGCCGAACTAGTGGCTTGCGGAGCCACAGCCGAAGGAGATGCATGTAGAGCCGTAGCCGAAATAGCTTGTCGCGTCTGTTAAATTTTGTGTGTAATAAACGAGTAAGAACGGTGTATTAGATTATAGTCGAATTCGTATCATTATCAGATTATTGTGAAACCTCAATCTAAGAATACTTAGAGACTTAGATCTTGTTTAGGTATCTAGTTGGGAAAACCGTAATTTATTTTAATTAGATAGTTTTATGTATGTGTGATTAATCAAAACTAAATCTACAACCAAATAAACTCAGGCTACTAATATTGCATATGTTATTATCTATAATGTGATATAATATTTTACTATTAAGTAATATACGTACCAACATCTCCTTCAACTCCTCGACGGTGGTCTTCAAGGCGACAACATCATCCTCCAGACGTCGCTCACGGAGGTAGGGGAAGTAACCGTCGGAATGAAGACCAACCTCATGTGGGGCCTGCTAGGAACCAGTCCCCGGCCTCTCTCCCAATCTCCGTGGTGCCCTCCGTGTGCGGCGTCTAGGACCGAAGTCAGTAGCATCGGATCGGTCTGTCCACTAAAATCAATCCTCGATGTCTCTGCCTGCTCCACCATCCGCTCCTATACCACATTAACCATTAAAATATAAGTATATCATTTAAATTTGAACTTATCAAAACAAAAATTTTATTTGAATTAGAATAAATATTAACACTTACGCAATACACCTGGGTAGCGGTGTCGGGGAATCGAAGCTCGTCCATGGCGGGATCTGTCGAGGTGCCGTGGACAACAAGATACGCGGTCAGCACGCTCGGTGTACCACCCTACGCCAGGGTCTGAGCTCTCTACAATTCGCCAAAAATTTAAATATATTATAAAATAACTCTTAATATTACATTATATCAAAATAAATCTATTATAATTTACCGATGCCTCCATGGAACGAGTAATGTTCCTCGAGCCACCTGTATAAATAGGGCAACCCCACCTCGCCGACTTCCTATTCTCCTTATTTTGATCGGTCTGTTTCTGCACAACACATTCAGATTTAGTTTTCTAATTAAGCAACACAAAAAAATAAATTATATACTAAATAATGAATTATATTTAAAGTACAAATCTTTTTGCGCTGAGAGTCGTAATATTGGCACAAGAGAGGCCGTATGTCTACGTCGACTCTCGCAAAGGCCAAAGTATGTAGGAAAGCCGTTCTCTCTGCCTCGAAGGTCACCAACCACACTAAATAGCAGTCGATCTTCAGCTCGTTCCTATTGTATCAGACCTTTGATTGCATATTCTTCATCAGGCCCAGGTATAGAGCGTGAAGATCGAGCACTCTTTATGGGTGATCAGGGTCGGGTACAGGCTGAAAGTCGTAATCCAACTGCAAATACAAAAAATAAAGTATTTATCTCGCAAGTGTTAAATAATAATAAATATATTGGATAAGTCAAATGAAGTTATATATTAATACCCGAGCCTGATCCTAGAAGAGGGCAAATGAGCATCGGTGCTGATCGCCCCACTCAATGTGAAGTGGATACTTCTTTTGGATGCGGCTCTCATCCCCCATATACCGGCCGAACCTCTCGACATGATCGCCAGTATATCGATAATCGGAGGTAAAGAAGAGGGGGAATGGTTTATCCCCTCTATCTCTATCAGGCCTCAGCCTGTGGGACTGATTCAGCCTTTGACTCCCCCTCTCAGGATGGGGTTGTCCTGCATCTACAAGAAATATCAAGACAAGCAATATTAAGACAAAGTGGTATTAAGAAATCAAAACTTAATGAAAATTGAAGTGCAATATATACTTACGGCGACAGCAGTACGAGCCTGGGCCTGGGCAGCAGCACGAGTGGGACGGTAGTTACTCAAGTGAGTAACAGCCGGTGATCCGGACGTGGACGTATCCCCTTCAACTAGAAAATAAATATCGACGATAAAATTACATAAAGTTCATATTGATTCTTAGAGGATATGTAAAATGAATAAATATTTTATATTTATTCATACTAACCTGCAAACTGAGCGGAGGGTACGGAAGTAGCGGGAGTGGCATCTGCGCCAGATGTGGATGCACCACCTATAATTAGACAATTAAAAATAGATTATATAAGTAATTGCAAAAAGAATATGTATATCAATAATATAACATTCTAAATCAATATGCACGCAATATAGGATATATAAACATACACACAGGTACGGTGGTAGCCTCTGCCCAAGATGTGGAGGCACTACCTACAGCTGGACAATCAAAAAATGATTATCTAAGTAAGAGCAAAAAGAATGTGTGTATATTTATGATATAATATTCTAAATCAATATGCATGTACTATATGATATATAAACATACCTGCAGGTGCGGTAGTGGCATCTGCCTCTGATGTGGATGCACCACCAACAGCTAGACAATTAAACATTGACTATATAAGTAATTTTGAAATAAATATGCGTGTTTATCTATAATATTACATTCAAAATGAATATGCGTGTTATATATCTGGAGGTGTGGAAAAATCCACACGGAAGGAGTCATCCGAAGGGGATACCGATCAGGGTGCAAGACCGGCCCTCTGAAGCTCCCTACGCAGCTTTTCGGACGGCAAAACCGCTCTGCCTCTGCCATTGCCACTGCCGCGGCTGAAGCTCCTGTTGCCCCTCGTTGCTCCGGTCGTCATCATCAAACCTAAATAAGAGTACAATCATTATATATACATGCAATATATATAGATCGTAGAAATGTGAAGTAATAATATAAAATTACTGATAACTTTTTTCGTTTCATGGACGCATTAGACATATCTACCTGAATTTCATCATCGATATCATTTCTAACCTATGTAACTTCACGATCATCCGAAGATAACCCGTCTTTTGAAACAGACGGTCGGAGCATGTTCAGTCGAAAATATCACACATTTGATATAACATTTTCCTTACTTTTCTTAAATATCTAAACGTGTTTATTATAAATATAGAAAATATTTGGGTTTATCTGCAAAATACAATTTACCATATGTTTTTATATTATAATTAACATTATGAAGGAAAATATATGCATATAATATTTATATAATATTTTTATTATGCATATCATATCAAATATTCTAATCAAGATTCTTTAAAAGATATAACATCAAACAAATGGTTAGAATAATATCTCTATAAAAAATATTACTAACATTATTCATGGAGATATTGTGCAAGATTTAGTTCAGGTCAAGAGATCGGGATATCGAGATGTCGGGAATCAATAATCTGCCGATGAAGTTTAATTAAAATCGAAGAATCAATACTGGCAGAGACTCGGGAAATATTTTCAAATTCCAGATATCTAGAAGATCTCCACGTGTCAACATGTATAAGCCCTAGAAGATTGAGACCCTATCTCCTCCAAGATGCGGTGCTTCTGCGACTAAATGCCCCAATACGCGAAGGATCCGCGGCCCTCTAGTGGCCATTAGATCTGAGATTTTCTGGGGGTGATCATATCAATATATCTTAACCTCTGAGATCTAAGGTTTCTGCTTCCAGGGCTATATAAAGGACTGAGGGCTAAAATTAGAAATCATCACCTTTTACACGAAGCAAATCACCGTTAAAAAACAAGTGATCCACGACAGGTCCGCGATTCGACGTGATAAGACGACGAGAGTATCGACGAAACATCTACTTCCTACGAGGCAGAAATCGAGAGCTTCTTCTTCTTCTTGTAATCTAAACTCATAAGATTTGTACTTGCGAAGTTGATTAATAAAGGTAGATCATTAGTTTAATTAGTTGGTATTTAATTTTTGTATTTACATTATGATTTCCTTCTCTATCCGTTATCCTTCTATCTCCATCATGCGCGAGTAATTCTCCACTTGATAAGGTTCATAGGATTAGGATAGATCAATTGACGAGAAAATATTTTAACTTCTATTACGTCTTATGAAGTTTATAAACTTTAGCAAAAAAATCGTTAACATCCTAATCGAGTGCGCTATCAATTTATTGATAGTCTTGACCGCGATTTGAGATTAGAATAACAATTGTTTTGTTAAGGGCTAGACATGAATAGAGATCAAAGAAGGGACAAGGGTCAATAGTGGGGAAACCCTAGTTTCTTCCAAGAACCATAATCCTCATTCATCACTATCAATCTAGTTTTAAATCTATCAAAAGATAAAAAAAAAGAGTCATCTTTATTAGTCATCCATGACTACTAAATCCTAACGAACCCTACAAGTCTTATCCCTATAGATTCTACATCCGTATTTAAACTAGATCTTAAAACTATATATATTCTACATCTGTATTTAAAATAGATCTAGAATGTACAACTATTCTCCTTTCTTCTTCTAATCAACTCGTCTAAAGCAAGATTAAAAGTTCCATGCATCCCTACGGACGACCCGTACTCATCTCGGCTAGCTATACGCGACACCGTTATTGATTGCGGTTACTACTACAAACACTACTTTCACACATCAATCAAATGGCGCCGTTGCTGGGGATACGTACGTAAAATTATTTCTTGCTATTCGTGTTGAATTCTTATTCGATCCATATCAAAAAATAAAACAAAACCGCATCTCGCATATTTAACGATTAGTGTGCGATTTTTGCGAGAATATCTGGAGTCACAGTAGAGGGGAGATAAAGTTTCAGAGACATCAAGTAAATTCTAGAGGAGCAAAGGGGGCGAGTGAATAAATTTTTTTTAGAAGAACCCTAATTACCGCGGCGGAACCGCAGCGGAGTTGGTGAGTTGGAGCGCCAAATTCTTCTAGTAATCTTCTCTGATTTTGCTCTCTCCTCTGGAAATCTAATAATATATTTTTCTGCAGGATTCTTTGCAAAATATCGCCGCTCAAAAAAAATCTTTTTGCGTGTTTTGTAATTGGTTTGTTTTTGCATATTTTTAATACGGACTTTAAGGGGTAAGACCACAATTCAGATTAGGTGGGGATTTCATCATCCTTCCTTAGCCCCACAAATCACAAAACGAGCATCCGCATAAGCCTATATTAATTAAAAAATGTCTAGACCAAGACTTTAAGGACCGTCGCGCTCAATTAGGACAGAGGGTCATGGGTAATCTATCGCTTATCCGCGTTTCTTTTGTGGTGTCTAGGCAAGCGTGTCTAGGAAAATGGTTACTTAATTATGCCCGTTATTTTCGGTGATTCGTATAGCGGATACCTCCCACTTACCTGGCACTAACTTGGCCACAAGAGTGATAAAGAGGTGGTAGAGAATTGATCATGCGGCTTGTCCTTTGGAAGTCTAGGAGCGGTCTAGTGATTGACCTATGTGACCTTAGTTTTAAGGTTTGTTTGTGCATTTTGTGATTTGTTGAGTCAACCCTCAAGTCCCACTTTCAAAGCAAAACAATTCAAATAGAACTTAAATCTTTCTCTTTTCACCCTCTTTTCTTTTCACCTTCTAATAATGAGTAACCCAAACAGACGAACTCTTACCGAGCTTTGCTATCCATAACCAGATATTTCTTGTTTTCGTAATCGCTTTGGTATACCATCCGACTCTACCATGTCTTTGAGAGCTGAAAGAAACAGTTGGACTCCTCACCAAAATTCAACATCTTCGTATGTTGATAATTTATTTAAAGCAAGTGAGGAACCACCTAAACGCTTGTTCATTGCTGAGTATATTGCAAAGACTGAATCCCAAAGTTTCAATCCGGTCAAACCTTTAAGACAACAAGCACCATCATTTCCTGAAGAAAGTATTGCTGCTCGTTTTGCGGCGTATATGACATCTGTTTCCAGTCGCCAACTAACCAACTAATCTCACTATTCTTCTTATCACAATATTGATCCTATTCCTATCCATTTTTCATAACCATTTGATTCCTATCAATCCTACCCGAATTTTACACCTTCTCTAGACATTTCTTCTGAACAGTCATTTGGGAGTTTCTCCTATCCACAAGAATTTCAATCTTCTGCTGAAACCCCTTACCGACCAATGTGTAGTCTTGAACGGACAGTGGAAGAATTTCGGGTAGCGTCGTGACGCCACATAGAGGAATTGAATGCGTTTATGGCAGCCTTCATACAACCCAACAAACGAGCAACTAGTTTCCAACTAGCTCAAACTTTTCCAATGTATGATACGGCAATAAGAAAAATTGAGAATTTGAGTAGTGAGAGAGAGCAGTACAGCCTTCCAAATCAAACCTCCCCATCCCAAATTGAAATCCACAACTCCAGTTTCACAAATCTATCGAGTACACCAAATGATTCACCAATTAAAGATAGAATGTTTAATTAGTTGTACGACTTTGTAGTATTTGATTTACCCTATTGTGAAGGGTCCATTTCAAGTGAAACCACATCCAATCCTTGTGATCTCTACACCTCCAATCTAGAACCGAAATTACTTAAAAACCATGCTTTTGATGAGGTGTCTGAGAATTTTAACTTTCACTTGAATGAGGATATTGATGCTGGGAATATTTGGGATGATGAACCCACAGTTTTGGATGAGTTTTTCTCACCAATTCATCAGGTCCTTTCACTTCCGTGCGAACATCATCTCGAACCTTTAACTGTTGTTCCCAAACCCCATATGCGTCTGGAAATTGATGATAAATGCATGACCGAAAAGCAGAACGATATTCAGCCTTCATTTCCTACATCTGGTTCAACAATGCTCGACACAAAAATTCGTTTACCCATTTCATCACCCATTTTCTTTGGTTTTTCTTCTAATCTTCTTTTAATTCACACTTCGATATTTCGAGTTCGATAATTCAAGAAAGACCACTTGATTTAGACCCCTTTGAGAATGAGATAGATGAGTTTTTTAAGGTTCCTACCTCCATAATTTATGACAAATCAAGTGTGTTGAATTCTAGCGTGACACTTATTAACATTGAAACGTTCAATCGAACCATCGATGAAAGTTTCGAAGATAGTTTCGCCGACGAATTCGCATTTCTAAACGACACAGATTTTGTGATTAATCAACCTCCACCCGAAGAAGTTGAACCGCCACATTTTCTTCTTATCCCATACGAGAATGTTATTATTCTTCCCGTACCTACTCATTCACATTCTTGTTTTCGATCACCATTTTTGTTTCGTCTCTATAAACCGAGATGTAAACCCGTTCTATCCTACCCCTTATCCCCTCCTCACTTCTTCACGTCGATAGGTGAAATGTTCTTCAACTAACCAGCGCGTTATATCGATAAAATAGTTGAATCGTTGGTGTTGACTTTTAGTCTTTGTAAACCTTTATATTGACCAATAATTTTACGCCCCCTCTTTTTAATTTTAAATGCTTAATACGGTTTCACTCAAATTTGGGGGGGGATATTTTGGCTCTTGAACGAAAAGAAAATTTTTACATAATTATGAGCCAAAAATAAGTTTAGGGGAGGATTTCACTGTCATTATTTCTTGTCCCCGTTACTAATTTTTCCTCCCAAGTCCACAGGTTTTTTTAGCTTAACAGATGACATCAGTGAGGACACTGCTGCAAACAGGTTTGGGGAAGGTTTGTGCTTATTCACGCATTATTTTGCATTATACTATATATAAGCACAAAATATTTTGATAATGAAAATTTGAAAGTGAAAAATTACATTTGAAAAGATATGAATAGTTTGAGAAAAGCAAGAAAATTAGATATTTTCTTAAACGAAACTAGAAATAAGTAGTTATGAGCCATTTTCCAAAAGGTTAGAAAGATGAAGGAAATTACTAATATGAGGATAGATCTAAGTCTGAAAAATAGTCCCTATTCTTGAGGCCAAACATTTGAACATTGATACCCTACTATACGCACTTGCACACATCTTGAAACTTGGGATAGTAGAGAATACCTTGAAATGCTCTTGTCTAAAAGCCTTGGAATGAAGAAAAATAAAAATATGAATAAATGGTGAAGAAAAAAATGAACACTGGTTTTGTAATTACTTAAGGCGGCATAAAAAAAATGTAGCGAGGGTGCTTTATCACCTAGTGTCTTAGACCAACTGGTTTAGGAGCCACTGCTAAGCCTTAGCTATTGCAAGAAGAGGAATTACGCCTAAATGCGCGAGCACATTTAGTAATCGGTCGGTTAGTGCCTCAAGAAGTATTAACGATCGCATGAATAATGTGTGAGCAATTTCATCTAAAAAATATTCAGCGACTAAAAAGTACTTTGGAAGATGGACAAGAGTACGATAGCTTGAATTGAATTCTCTGAGTGTAGGGATGCCTTTTATACACACGTAGGGGTATATGATCGACGTTTGGAAGAAATATAGGGAGAAAGAATTAAGACGATGTTTTATTGAGGGATGATGTGATTTCAAATATCTTTTCACGACTATTAAGATAGGGCTCATGGCAATTGAAAAGCTAGTTTACTTGGAAACTCTTATTTTCAAATTCTTTCTTTTATAGTTCTTATATTTGTACGTAACTTTTATCTTCTTTCTTTTATTATAGGATTTTGTGGGTGTAATCTGCTGAAAACCCTCAGGAGACAACACTCCTCTTACTAGGGACACCTAGAGGTTTAACGGCTTGTTACACGTGCTCAGTGCAATCGTGTTGCCTACGAAAGTGTGCTACTTAGGTTTTTCTTTTTCTTTTCCTTTTTCTCCCTCTCTTGAATAAATAGTTTTCTCGGGACGATCAAAGTTAAGTTTGGGGGTATTTGTTCAGTCGAAAATATCGCACATTTGATATAACATTTTCCTTACTTTTCTTAAATATCTAAAGGTGTTTATTATAAATATATAACATATTTGGGTTTATCTGCAAAATACTATTTGCCATATGTTTTTATATTATAATTAACATTATGAAGGAAAATATATGCATATAATCTTTATATAATATTTTTATTAAGCATATCATATCAAATATTCTAATCAAGCTTCTTTAAAAGATATAAAATAATACAAATGGTTAGAATAATATCTCTATAACAAATAGTACTAAAATTATTCATGGAAATATTGTGCAAGATTTAGCTCAGTTCAGGAGAACGGGATATCGAGATGTCGGGAATTAAAAATCTGCCGATGAAGTTTAATTAAAATCGAAGAATCAATACTGGCAGAGACTAAGGAAATATTTTCAAATTCCGGATATCTAGAAGATCTCCACTTGTCAATATGTATAAGCCCTAGAAGATTGAGACCCTAACTCCTCCAAGATGCGGCGCTTCCGCGGCTAAATGCCCCAATACGCGACGGATCCGTGGCCCTCTGGTGGCCGTTGGATCTGAGATTTTCTGAGGGTGATCGTATCAATATATTTTAACCTCTAAGATCTAGGGTTTCTGCTTCCAGGGCTATATAAAGGACCGAGGGCTAAAGTTAGAAATCATCACCTTTTACGCGAAGCAAATCACCGTCAAAGAACAAGTGATCCACGACAGGTCCGCGATTCGACGGGATAAGACGATGTGAGTATCGACGGAACATCTACTTCCTACGAGGCAGGGATCGAGAGCTTCTTCTTCTTCTTGTAATCTAAACTCATAGGATTTGTACTTGTGAAGTTGATTAATAATGGTAGATCGTTAGTTTAATTAGCTAGCATTTAATTTCTTTATTTAAATTATGATTTCCTTCTCTATCTGTTCTTCTTCTATCTCCATCATGCGCGAGTAATTCTCCACTTGATAGGGTTCGTAGGATTTTGGTAAATCAATGGATGAGAAAATATTTTAATTTTGTTTACGTCTTATGAAGTTTATAAACTGTTGGAAAAGAATCGTTAACGTCCTAATCGGGCGCGCTATCAATTTATTGATAGTCTTGACCGCGATTTGAGATTAGAATAACAATTGTTTTGTTAAGGGCTAGACACGAATAGAGATCAATGAAGGAACAAGGGTCAATAGTGGGAAAACCCTAGTTTCTTCCAAGAACCCTTATTCTCATTCAACACTATCAATCTAGTTTTAAATCTATTAAAAGATAAAAGGAGTCATTTTTATTAGTCATCCATGACTACTAAATCCTAAAGAACCATACAAGCCTTATCCTTATAGATTCTACATCCGTATTTAAATTAGATCTTAAAACTATATATATTCTATATCCGTGTTTAAAATAGATCTAGAATGTATAAATATTCTCCTTTCTTCTTCTAATCAACTCGTCTAAAACAAGATTAAAAGTTCCACGCATCCCTGCGGACGATCCGTACTCATCTCGGCTAGCTACACGCGACACCGTTATTGATTGCGGTTACTACTACAAACACTACTTTCACACATCAATCAAATGACGCCATTGCCGGGGATACGTACGTAATTTTTTTTCTTGCTATTCGTGTTGAATTCTTATTCGATACATATCATAAAATAAAACAAAACCGCATTTTGCATATTTAACGATTAGTGTGTGATTTTTGCGAGAATATCTGGAGTCGCTATAGAGAGGAGATAAAGTTTCATAGGCTTCAAGTAAATCCCAAAGGAGCAAAGGAGGCAAGTGAATAAAAAAATTTCAGAAGAACCCTAATCACCGCGGCAGAACCGTGGCCATAGTATGCTATTGGCGGCGGAACCGCGGCGGAGTTGGTGAGTTGGAGCACCAAATTCTTCTGGTAATCTTCTCTGATTTTGCTCTCTCCTCTGAAAATCTAATAATATATTTTTCTGCAGGATTCATTGCAAAATATCGCCGCTCAAAAAAATCTTTTTGCTTGTTTTGTAATTGGTTTGTTTTTGCATATTTTTAATACGGACTTTAAGGGGAAAGACCAAAATTCAGATTAGGTGGGGATTTCATCACCCTTCCTAACCCCCACAAATCACAAAACGAGCATCCGTATAACCCTATATTAATTAAAAAATATCTAGACCTAGACTTTAAGGACCTTCGCGCTAAATTAGGACAGTGCGTCGTGAGTAATCTATCGCTTATCCGCATTTCTTTTGTGGTGTATAGGCAAGCGTGTCTAAAAAAGTGGTTACTTAATTAGGCTCATTATTTTCAGCGATTCGTATAGCGGATACCTTCCACTTACCTGGCACTTACCTGACTACAAGAGTGATAAAGAGGTGGTAGAGGATTGATCATGTAGCTTGTCCTTTGGAAGTCTAGGAGCGGTCTAGTGCTTGACCTAGGTGACCTTAGTTTTAGGGTTTGTTTATGCATTTTGTGATTTGTTGAGTCAACACTCAAGTCTCACTTTCAAAGCAAAACAATTTAAATAGAGCTTAAATCTTTTCCTTTTCACTCTCTTTTCTTTTCACCTTCTTATAATGGATAACCCAAAAAGACAAACTCTTGCCAAGATTTGCTATCCAGAACCAGATATTTCTTGTTTTTATAATCGCTTCGGTATACCATCCGACTCTACCATGTCTTTGAGAGCGGAAAGAAACAGTTGGACTCCTCACCAAAATTCAACATCTTCTTATGCTGATAAGTCATTTAAAGCAAGTGAGGAACCACCTAAACGCATGTCCATTGCTGAGTATATTACAAAGACCGAATCCCAAAGTTTCAATCCGGTCAAACCGTTAGGACAACAAACACCATCATTTCCTGAAGAAAGTATTGCTACTCGTTTTGCGGCGTATATGACATCTGTTGCCAGTCGCCAACCAATCAACCAATCTCACTATTCTTCTTATCACAATGTTTATCCTGCTCCTGTCCATTTTTCACAACCATTCGATTCCTACCAATCCTACCCGACTTTTACACCTTCTCTAAACATTTCTTTTGAACGGTCATTTGGGAGTTTCACATATCCACAAGAATTTCAATTTTCTGCTGAAACCCCTTATCGACCCTTGTCTAGTCTTGAACGGACAGTGGAAGAATTTTGGGTAGCGTCGTGCCGCCACATAGAGGAATTGAATGCGTCTATGGCAGCCTTCATACAATCCAACAAACGAGCAACTAGTTTCCAACTAGCTCAAACTTTTCCAATTTATGATACGACAATATGACAAATTGAGAATTTGAGTAGTGAGAGAGAACAGTACACCCTTCCAAATCAAACCTCCCCATCCCAAATTGAAATCCATAACTCCAGTTTCACAAATCTATCGAGTACACCAAATGATTCACCAATTAAAGATAGAATGTTTAATGAGTTATGCGACTTTGTAGTGTTTGATTTACCCGATTGTGAAGGGTCCATTTCAAGTGAAACCACACCCAATCCTTTTGATCTCTACACCTCTACTCTAGAACCGAAATTGCTTGAGAACCATGCTTTTGATGAGGTGTCTGAGAATTTTAACTTTCACTTGAATGAGAATATTGACGCTGGGAGTATTTCGGATGATGAACCTACAGTTTTAGATGAGTTTTTCTCATTAATTCATCAGGTCCTTTCACTTCCGTATGAACATCATCTCGAACCTTTAACTGTTTTTCCCGAACCCCATATCCGTCTGGAAATTGATGATAAATGCATGACCGAAAAGAAGAACGATATTCAGCCTTCATTTCCGACATCTGGTTCAACAATAGTCGACACAAAAATTCGTTTACCCATTTCATCACCCATTTTCTTTCGTTCTCTAATCTTCCTTTAATTTTATCGAGTGTTGATGAATCACACTCCGATATTTTGAGTTCAATAATTCTAGAAAGACTGCTTGATTTAGACCCCTTTGAGAATGAGGTAGATGAGTTTTTCAAGACTCTTACCTCTATAATTTTTGAAAAATCAAGTGTGTTGAATTCTGGCGCGACACTTATTAACATTGAAACGTTCAATAGAACCATCGATGAATGTTTTGAAGATATTTTCGCCGACGAACTCACATTTCTAAACGACACGGATTTTGTTATTAATCAATCTCCACCCAAAGAAGTTGAACCGCCACCTTTTCTTCTTATCCCATACGATAATGTGACTATTCTTCCCATACCTACTCATTCACATTCCCGTTTTCGTTCACCGTCATTATTTCGTCTCTATAAACCGAGACGTAAACCCGTTCTATTCCATCCCTTATCCCCTCCCCACTTCTTCACGTCGATAGGTGAAATGTTCTTCTACCAACCAGTACGTTACATCGATAAAATATTTGAATCGTTGGTGTTGAATTTTGGTCGTTGTAAACCTTTATATTGAACAATAACTTTACGCCCCCTATTTCTGTCACGCCCCGCTTCCCGGTTTACGGGGAAGGGGACGCGACAAGGCCGCTACGTATCTACTCTGAAGTAAATACGCTAAGCGTATCTAAGCAATATAAAAGAATATACACAAGAGACAAATGTAATGAAACAACAACTTTATTTATTAACATTTTTTTGTACAATGGATGGAAAAGTAAATACATCTGAATGAAAGCAAGGCCTAAACAATGGCATAACAGAAATGGAAAGTACTGAAATGAAATGGAAAATGTACAAGTGAAACTATAGCTCGGGATCTTCAGTAAACTGGTCCAAATCTTCAGTGCTGGGCTCGATCTCTGGAAGGTCCGAAACACCTGACGACATTCAAAGAAAGAAAGAGAATGTCGTCAGCGAAAAAATCGCTCGTTAAGTCCCAAAGATAAGGGAGAAGTAGAATAGACAGAGAGTAAGAGAGAGAGTGTGTAGCTTTTAAAGTTGTCTTATATTGTTATAATGTTGTATTTAGAATAAACGCTGTTGTTTGTAGCTTGGTACAGAAGGATGCCAGTGTATATGAGAGGAGTCTCTATATGCCAGAGACTAGAGGCAAATGGAAGTACAAGGCTCCGTCGATAATACCACGGAACAACGGCATGGATGTAATTACGTCTTATGGTTACTGTCTCGTGCCACTTCTAACACCTTCCGTACCAATCTACCCCTTATTCCCCTCCGAAAGACGGCGCACAAGACCGCGATGTCTTGGCACTGAGATTCGGGGCAGATGCTATTTGGTGCTATCCGTCCACCTCTCCGAAGATGCCAAGTTTATTTATGGCACCATGTATCGAAGGTTTAAACAGATGCGTCCGATGTAGCAGACTTCGTCAGATTCCCCCTCACTTGAGGGGTTTTTGATTATGGGGATGCTCTTCCCTGCAGGCGCAAGCCCCTGCAGTTAATTATGCTACCGCATCGCGGTAACAACTTTCTCCTTCTCCAGCTGGTCACTTCGTGCCGTGAGTGTTTGTTTTGTTTGTGGTTGTCCGTGGATTGTATACGGAGACTAATTTATGTTGTCGCCCGTAGGACGTGGATTAGTCCAAATCCATATTTTCTTAGATTTGGGTTTGGGGTTTGGTTTAAGGATACGTTAGTCTCATTTGAGACTAAGATCAACTTAAACGTTTGTTAAGGATACGTTAGTCTAATTTTAGACTAAGATCAACTTAACAGGATCATTTAGATCCAACAAAAGAGCATTTGGGCTCTATTGTTTTAGTTTAGAGACTTTGGGGTCAATTACCAGTTTAAGGACATGGTGGTCCATTGCCAGTTTAGGGACATGGTGGTCCAACATTCCCAATTTGGGGACGAATATTGGTTTAAGGATATCATAGTCCATGAGTTTAAGGATCCCACAGTCCATAGCAATATTTGGTTGTCGGGACCCGTTACCTCTCTGACGACGTTGAAGGATTACAACGACAAATATCAGAGGAGTTCGGAAATATACCCTTGAACCGGATGTAAATTGATTTGAGAGAGCAGTTGTGCTCAGTTCAATTTAATTTGAGGACATATGGCCAGAATTGGATTAAGTCCTGTTAGAAAAATGTCTAACATTTTATTTATATTTGGCCTGTTAGGCCTTTGCTTGGGCTCTGCCCTTTTATTAATGCATAGCATTTTGTTTGGTCTGTTAGACCTTTATTTGGGCTCTGCCCCTTTTTTTAAATGATGCATAGCATATAAATTGGTCTGTTAGACTTTTAATTGGGCTCTGCCCTTTCTTAATAATGCATTGCATTTAATGTTCTGACAGTGCGCCACGTGGCCTGTCAGGTGCTTTGCTCGAATTAATGAGCGCAAGGCGCCAGCGCATGTAGAAGTGACACGTGTCATGCTCTGGTGAGCGCAAGTCTGTTAGCGCAGTGCGCTGCTGACACGTGGCGCGCTATGGTGCAGTGCGCCAATCTAAAAGCGCAGCGCTCTGTTTTTAGGAGCGCAAGGCGCAGATTGACACGTGGCGCTCTCTGGTGACTTGCGCCAGTCCAAGGAGTGCAACAGCGCAAATCAAAAATGCAAGGCACTATTCAATAGCGCAGAGCACATCTTGATCCAATTTTGGATCAAAGAAAAGAACCTATTTAGTTCTAAAGAGGTTCTACCTCAAGTTTTTAAGAACCGATGGTTCATCAAAAGGAAATGCCTTTATATAGATCAAAAGATCTAATAAAGAAGTAAATTACTTTTTTTTTATTATTTTTTTGTTTTATTGAAGATCTTGATCTTGTTCTTAGATTTTTGATCTTTTTTGAAGAACTTCTTCTTTTTTTCAAAGGTTTACCTTTTTCTCATTGAGTTCTTCTCAAAATTTTTAGAGGAGTTCTGTATATCTGAGACTTGGAGTCTAGGGGCCTTTATATAGGGCCAATTGATTTGTTAAATCAGTTAAAAAGATCTTTCTCTGATTGATTTAGGAATGTTTCCCTACCGTTGGATCTTTGATCCTAGGGTTTCTGTTTTACAGAAAGTAATCTTCTTATTTTTAACAAGATTGGAAAGATCTTTCCAGAATTTTATTGTTTAAATGATGGCACAGTTGGCGCAAGCGCACATGCGCTTGACACATGTCGCGCAGCGCAGAGCGCAGCGCAACTGCGCTGACACGTGTCGCGCAGCGCAGAGAGCAGCGCAACTGCGCTGACACGTGTCGCGCAGCGCAGAGCGCAAGTCATCTGAAGCGTTGCTCCCTTTATTATTAAAATTTGAATTTTAAAACAGAGCCTTGCTCTAATTGGGGTGTGCTGCCTTGGGCGCAGCGCCCCTTGCGCTGGCGTGTCAGTTTTTGACACGTGGCGCTCTGCGCGCAGCGCAAGGAATCTGAAGCGTTGCTTCACCTTTTTAACATTAATTTCAAGCAGAGCTTTGCTCTGATTGGGGGAAACAGAAGTGTTGCTTCATTTCCCGCCTTGGAATTTGAACAGAGCATTGCTCTGATTGGGGGAAACAAATGCTCCCCCCCGTTGCACTTACGTGGCCCCAAACGTGAGTGTAGCGGTGGTAGAATCTCAACCGTTGGGGAGTTGAAACAGCTCTCAATGCCTATAAATAGGACCTTTGGTCGCTTAGATGATTTTCATCTCTTTTCTTAAGAATTTTTATTCAGAGCCTTACTCTTTCGTTCAAGAACTTTTAAGAGTTAGAACTCTAGAAAATTTTTAGGTAAAAATTAAATTAGATTAATTTCAAGAGCCTTGCTCTTAATAGATCCCTGATCTAAAGAAAACCCATTTAGGGTTTCACTTAGCAGAGCTTTGCTCTATAGGTCTAAAGGGATCTAAAGAGAACTAAAGAGAACCCTATTAGGGTTCTATTAATAGAGCTCTGCTCTCTAAAAGAATTTGTATTTTCCTAATTCATCAATGGAGCTATGCTCCTTCCAAATCATATAGAAGAACTCTTAAGGTTTTTTCATGGATCTTGGAGGTTAAAGATGGCATTTTATTTTTTGATGAATTATATCGTCTTACTTAATCAGTCTGTCTGCTAATTTTGTTAATTTTCTTTTACAGGAGTAATGGACGCCCACATGTACGGCCTTGATGAAATCATCTCTTACGGAGACATCCGACTCGGCCGTTCTCATAATCGAGAATTTACAAATGCCGAGTGTGCCGAAATTATGAGTCGCTTCGACGCATATAACGGTCAACTGCTTCCTCGACGCTCCCTTCTCTTGAAGCTTATTGTGGGAGCAATCTGGGAAGCACTTCCCTTATTCTGTACTGGTGTGCCACTTGGGGCATTGGATGCCGCTGAAGATAAGGTGCACTCGGTGTACCTGATGAACTTAATCTCGAAGAGACGGCGAGACAATCTTGTCGATCTTCTGCACCAGGCCTTTCAACAGTCCGCCATTCTTGCTGCCTATCGGAGGGTGGAGGACATCAGTGGGGATCCCGATGCCCGTGCTCGCGAAAGGAAGCACACTAGGATGGTTTACCAGGCTTGGAAAGTTCTGGATAAGGTCACTTTTGAGTTCCTCAATCCATGTCCTGGATTTGAGGTTTTGCCATTGTAATCATCTCGATAATGCTGCTTTTGTTTATTGACTTTATTGATGTAAAAATTTTCCGAGTATGAATGGCAAATATTTTGCCTCTTTCCTTTTATTTTCTGCTTTGGCATATTCCTTAAGTAAGCGTAGCCTGTAGGTGATATAGAACATTCCGTCTTGAATACTTCAAGGAGTAGTGATGGCTTAGGAGGCAGGTTCAGATCTGCTGCCTAAGACTTTCCAACTTTATGAGCCGTGAGGGTCTCATAAAGATTTTTCTTCCTACGGATCGAGAGGATCTCGTAAGTGTATTTTCTCCTTAGGAATCGTGAGGACTCCTAAGTGTGTTTTCTCTTATAAGTCGTAAGGATCTTATAAGAGAATTTTCCCTCTTACGAGTCGAGAGGGCCTGTAAGCGGTTGTTTCCCTCCTTGTCGAGATTCGACTTTGGAGAGTGTGACCAGTGAATAGTATGGAAGAGTCCATTTTGGACCGACTTGCAGGGTCCCAGTGCTTAGGAAACAGGTTTTTTAATCCCCGCTGCCTAAGGCTTTATCTCACAAGTCGAGACGAATCGAGAAGTTCTCGCAAGAATATCCTAACGTCACAGTTAACCTCTGCTCTTTACGACAGAGGTTCGTTAGGGTCTGTGGTACTAGGGTTTTATCCGTTGTATCGTCGCATTGGCTGATGTATTCCTCGATAGGCAATCTTGCTGTTCGAGTAGCCTTGCGATTGTCGTGTCTCTGATCCCTTCGGGGGATGGACAAGACGTCTTCAAGCAATCTTCCTAGGCAGTTTGACCGTCGAAAGAGCAAGCGTTAGGAATTTTGCCATGCCGCTTTACTTGAGGTTAGGCCCATTTTAGAGAGCCCCGATGAGTCATAACCTCTCCGTGCTGGTGTGGGATGATCTCCGATAGTCTTTCAGGTTTTATATGAGTTGCCGTCAAGACCCTGAAGCTAGGAATTTGGCCTTCGCTTCATTTTCTGGCATTGCGTCTGTTATAACGAGACGAACGTCATGGTTGTCTCTAGGTTGTTGGTGAACCGTCGAGGTTTGGAACTAGGGATTTTGCCGTGGCTCCGTTGTTTGATTGTCGCGTCTGAATCCTGCTAGAGGAAGAACGCTGGGGTGACATCTCGTCTGTTGTATCGAGACGAACGTCGAGGTGGTGACCACTCCGCGCTGGTGTGAAACGATCTCCGATGGTCTTTCGGGTTTTATATGAGTTACCGTCAAGACCCTGAAGCTAAGAATTTGGCCTTCGCTTCATTAGTTGGCATCGCGTCCGCATCTTGTTGGAGGAAGAACGCTGTCGTGACATCTCGTCTCCTATATTGAGACGAACGTCGAGGTGGTGACCACTCCGTGCTGGTGCGAGATGATCTTCGATTGTCTTTCAGGTTTTATATGAGTTACCGTCAAGACCCTGAAGCTAGGAATTTGGCCTTCACTTCATTTTACTGGCATTGCGTCTGCTGTAACGAGATGAATGTCGTGGTTGTCTCTAGGTTGCGGGTGAACCGTCGAGGCTTGGAACTAGAGATTTTGCCGCGGCTCCACTTTGTTTCGACCGTGAAGTCTTTTGTCGGCGTTGTATCCGTATCCTGCTGGACTGTGAAGGAACGCCGTTGTTGACACCTCGTCTGCTGTATCGAGACGACTGTTGAGGTGAAGCTGGGATTTTGCCGTCGCTTCGCTTTGTTTTGACCGTAAGGTCTTTTATCGGTGTTGTATCCGTATCCTGCTGGACTGTGAAGGAACGCCACCGTTGACACCTCGTCTGCTGTATCGAGACGAGTGTTGAGGTGAAGCTGGGATTTTGCCGTCGCTTTGCTTTGTTTTGACCGTGAGTTTTTTTGTTGACGTTGCATCTGCATCTTGCTGGAATGCGAAGAAACGCCGTTGTTGACATCTCGTCTGCTGTATCGAGATGAATGTTGAGGTGAAGATGGGATTTTGCCGTCGCTTCGCTTTGTTTTGACCGTGAGGTCTTTTGTCGGCGTTGTATCCGTATCCTGCTGGACTGCGAAGGAACACCGCTGTTGACATCTCGTCTGCTGTATCGAGACGAATGTTGAGGTGAAGCTGGGATTTTGCCGTCGCTTCTCTTTGTTTTGACCGTGAGGTCTTTTGTCGGCGTTGTATCCGTATCCTGCTGGACTACGAAGGAACGCCGTTGTTGACACCTCGTCTGCTGTATCGAGATGAGTGTTGAGGTGAAGCTGGGATTTTGCCGTCGCTTCGCATTGTTTCGACCATGGGGTCTTTCGTTGACATTGCATCTGTATCCTGCTGGACTACGAAGGAACGCCATTGCTGATTCTTAGGCTGTAGATATTGCCGTTAAGATTTGGAACTAGGGACTATACCGTGGCTCTGTTTCGTTGCGACTCTGAGGTCGGTTGTTGACGTCATGTCTGCATCTGGTTGGAGTGAGGAGAAACGCCGTTGGTGATCTCTAAGTTGTCGATATCGACGTCGAGACCCTGAAGCTAGGGATCTTCCTTTGCTTCGTTTGTTGACATTGTGTCTGCAATATTGCGACGAATGTCGAGGTTATCTATGAACCGTCGAGATTTGGCTTCGCTTTCTGATGGAGCCTGTTGGGAAGGTATGGTTCCCTCTTTGTTTGTGCCCCTGGATTGTATACAGGGATCGATATGATCTCATCTGTAGGGCAAAAAGTTTCATTCTTTTATCATTTTTTTAATTATTTCCGCGATACTCTATCATTTCAGCTTTTTATATCGCGAAAATCGCGATTGCCCAATCATTTCGGCTATTTTTCGCGGTGCCCAATCATTTCGGCTATTTGTTTTATTTTTACTTGCTGCTTTTTATTGCGAGTTGCCCAATCATTTCGGCTATTTTGCATGCATATATTTTTACTTGCTGATTTTGTTGCAAGTTGCCCCATCATTTCGGCTATTTCATATGCGTTTTTGGCTCGCTGATTTTCTTTTATCGCTAGTGTGGAACTTGGAATCTGATGCCAATCTTAGCATCAGCATCGCTACGACTGAAATATCGCCAGGAGTGAATCATTATTTGCCATGAAAGGACTTGGAATTTGATACTGATTTAGGCATCAGCATCGCTACAACTGGGATATTGCCAGGGGCAAATCATCATTTGCCTCTGTCAATGTCGAACAAAGGTGACTTAGCAAACAGGGTTAGGATCCCGTCGACTAAGGCTTTTGACTTCATGAGTCGTAAGGGTCTCATAAAGGTGTTTCTCCCTACGAGTCGTGAGGATCTCGTAGGTGCATTTTCTCCTTAGGAATCGTGAGGATTCCTAAGTGCATATTCCCCTGTAAGTCGTAAGGATCTTACTAAAGGGTTTTCTCCTTATAAGTTGAGAGGACTTACAAGGGTCGTTCACCATATGGACATATCCCTAGTCACAGGTGGGACTGCACTAGGGAAATGTTTATTCGCGCCCATGGATTGTATACAAGGGTTAGTATGAGCCGCTTGTAGGGCAGTATCGAAGGTTGTAGGGGTTGCTTAAGAACATGTTTAGGTCTCTGTAACTTAAGACTTTCAAATCTTATGAGCCGTGAGGGTCCCATAAGAGAGTTCTCCTTACGAGTCGTGAGGATCTCGCAAGTGTAATTTCTCCTTAGGAATCAAGGGGATCCCTAAGTGTGTTGCTCTTTTGTGAGTCGTAACGATCTCACGCGGGTGGTTTCTCCTTACAAGGTCGAGAGGACCCTGTAGGTGTCCTTTAACGAGGCTGCGCCCTTTCGGGTTTTCACAAACACTCGCCGGTAGCCCTGCTGTTTTTACTCACGGAGCCTTTTCGGGTTTTCATTCGTGCCCATTTTGCTTATGGACATACCGTTTTCTTTTTCTTTTTTCTTTAATCTTTTTTTCCTTCTTTTTTTTTTTTTAAAACGAGGTCGCGCCCTTTCAGGTTTTCACAAGACTCGCCGGTAGCCCTGCTGTTTTTACTCACGGAGCCCTTTCGGGTTTTCATCCGTGCCCATCTTGCTTATGGGCATACCATTTTTTTTACCATGTCAGCCTGAGGATGCCGCAGGTTGGTAGTAGTTTAATGACGTTTCGTTCATAAGTCAACGTACGATTACGCAGCTAGATTTTGCCGCAAATCTTCGCATGTTTTGTGTCGGAGATGGATTCCTTGAAGAGAGGGCTAAGGGCGATTTCTTCGTCAGAGTCGCTTCCAAAAGTGATAACTTGCAATCCCTTGGTGTTGGCTATGTGACAGTTGCCAGCGGCTCTTTCGTGCTCATCTGTCGTGCTTTTCTATTCCCGACGAGCCTTGCGCTTCACTCGTTGAACGTGTCGTCGATGGGCAACATATCCCTGCCACCAGTTTTTAAAGGTTATGCACTCCTCGGTGGGGTGTGCAATCCTCTGATGGTATAGGCAGAAGTTAGGATGTATTTCCGCTTCATCAAGACGTATATTGCCAGGGGAATTTCCTTTGAAAGAGGGAAACTTCATTCCTATTGCCAAGGCCCTAGCGAATTGATTCCTTACTTTAAGCTTGCTTTTGCTGGCGATAGGGACACTTTGCTCCAGTCGGGGTGTCTCGACCTTTTCCTCCAGTCGTTGGCGTTTGGCCTTTTTAAATTTAGCCAGTTCACGCTCTCGATTGGCTTTGCTTTCCTAACGGGCTTCGTTTAGGAATGCATCAATCATTTTGTCTGATGGTCTTAGAGGTTCTGGTTCGGGACTCGCCTCCGGTTTCTCTGCGTCAGGAGCTTCTTTATCGTCTATCGACGAGTGAGAGATCACATGGCAGCTTGCCACATAATCCTCGGGTTCACCCGACGAGTCTTTGTCATCATCTCTGTCCTTAAGGACATAGCTGAGGAATTCTTGGAGTGTGACTGGGGTCGGCGCCTTCTGATTATATTCTTCCGGTGCGTCAATATGTTTTTGCAGATCCGTGCGCTTGTCATCAAACCGGGGAGCTTTTTCTATAAAAGAGCACGATGCTCCCGACATGTCCACCCTTTTAGGGGCATGAGGTTGTGGCGGGCTCACCTTCCAGTTCTCGGACAGCGCGAAATTGCCCTGTTGGTATTGATCTTCAATCCATCCTTTAAAGACGAAGCAATCCTCGATCGGGTGACTTACCGTTCGGTGATAAGGGCAATAATTGGGGTTATTCACTTCGTTAGGTTGCGGTGGTCGCCTTGGGTTCGGCAAATTGATAAGCCTGTTGCGCATAGCCAGCTCGAATAGCCTTTTCGTTTTGTCTCGTGGGAATGAGTAAGGACGCTTCATTTTCTCATTGTAATAGCGCCTTCTCTCTTCCAGTTGATCCACTAGCTTTGAGGAGCTAGACTGCTGTTGGGTGTTCGCAACGAAGGTCGCCTTCCCTTTACCCTTGTCATTTCGCGGTTCCGGTTTAGGAGGAGACGGTCTGTAACCCATTTGATCCATCTGGGATAGCTTATCAATTAAAGCCTGGAACGTGGTCGGTTTGAAGAACATCATGAACTGTGAAATAGTTGCATGAGGGTCTAAGGTGCCCACGAACATGCCCACTGATGGTGCTTCTTCGATGCGCTGTTCGCACTTCGACCACAGGTTCCGCCATCGGATTGCATATTGAACCCAAGTTTCGCCAGGCTTCACCCTTGCATTAATCAATGCCGTTATCGGGGTGTGTTCACTGGCGCTCGCGAATCGCTGAGTAAATAGCAACTCCATCTCTGCAAAAGTTTTGACGGAGTCGTTTGGAAGCTCGGAGTACCATTCAAACACCGTCTCCGATAAGCTGCCGACGAATTGGCAAAGCAGAAGCTTATCATCGCCTCCAGTGTTGCCACAAAGTGCCCTGAACTGGGCAACATATTGATGGGGATTGCCTGTCCCCTTGTAGATATGGAATTTTGGGATCGTGTAGCCCGGCGAGTACTTTATCTGATCATACCAGCTCGGATATAGTCGCCCCGTTTTAACGACTTGACCAGCTGCTTCATTTGCCTGGTGGACTCGTATTTGTTGAGCAATGTAGTCATCCAGGGCAGCTTTGGAAACTGTCTCCTCCTTGGCTGTTGAAAGAGCCGGTGGTGGATTTGACGTTTCTCCTATGTCATCTTCAAGGATAATCGGAGGATCTTCGGCTGGGGGATCCTGCTAGATCATCATACCCACCATGTCCTGGAACAGAAGGGCCATTCGTTTTATATTGGCTGCTTGTTCCGCAGCCTCTTTGTCCTTCTTTTCTAGTATTCTCCGAAGGAATTCGGCATCGGTTTCTTGCTCCTGGCGTTGATCCGAGGATGTTTCTGGGCTTTCTTTTGGCCCAGTGAGTGCGGCCATCGCAGCCATCATTTCTTAGAGCTTCTGCTGCTGCTCTTGAGCTTTAGTCACCGATCACGTAAGCGGTCTATGACCTATGGATATACGGCTATCCTCTTTCCCGTACGCCATGTAGACGGTATGTACCACCATGCCCCCAGACTTAGGGCATTTGGGTTCAGTGTTTTTGGCTTTTGTCGCCGGCACAGGGATCTTCTCCGGCCTCCTTCTCTTATGGGCCATCGAAGTTGAGGGGGCCGTTGCTGTGGGCACCCAGGTGGCCATCGGCTTAACAGTGCGGTTTTCTTCCTGTCGCACTTTCGACTTCTTATGTTGATGGGAGAAATTCGGATCAACCACCGATTCTCGGACTCGTCGCCAAATCTTGTAGACTTTGGAAGACAGCCGTTGAGAAGACTGCTCCAGCTTTGTTTCTATGACGGTCTCTACCGGTGGCGGAGATCTTTTTAGTACGGCAGTAGGTGAATTCCTGCGTACCCTATTTACCAGCTCGAAGCTGTTCCCGATTGGAACGACAGCATTAATTTCCACCGTTGGAGCTGGTGGAGTTAGCCCAGAGGGGGAGTTGCCCCCAGCTTTCCTTATCCGGCGCCAGTGGCGACGTCAGGAGTGACGAGTTGTTGGGATTGGTTCAGCGACGGCTTTGTCTTGCCCCCTGTTCAGGTGAGGGGTTGTTGCCGGTGTCAGCCAATTGAAGACTGACGTCCGTTGAGAAGCCGTGTCCAGCCTATCAAAAACAGATTTTTGAGCGGGAGCGGAAACGGGAGCAGTCAATCTCGCAAAGACCGACCCTCTGGCAGGAGAAGCCGCTTTGACGACTTCAGGAGCAGGGGTGGCTATCTTCTGTGGGATGGCCACTTCAGGTATTATGGGCTTCTTGGTAGGCCCTTTGGAGCTCGAGCTCAGCCTGGTGAAGACCGAGGAATTGGCATTGGACGACCCGTTGAGAGGGGTCGTGGTCGTAGCAAGTCGATCGAAGACCGACTTTTTAGGAGCTTCCTGTGGCAGCGGGACATTAATGTTCACTGGCGGGAGTATGGTCCCAAAGAACAGACCGATGGTAGCCTGCGTCACCTGTTCTATCGGCATTGTGAACAGGGATGCCGCCTGCGGTCCATAGGCTACACCTCCAGGTGAGGCGGAGCGGCGGTTGCATGTGGAACACTTTGAGCAGGTGCTGGCCATTGATCCTTTGCTTTCTGCAGCAAACGAAACGCCAAATTTTAGTACCTCGAAACCCAAGGGCAACCATTAGCGAACCATGATTGGTTCGCGAACACGACACACGAAGTGTGGAGCGGAAAGAGGAAAAGGTCCCACCGGGCGTGCCAGAATCCGTTCCCCTCCGAAAGACAGCGCACAAGACCGCGATGTCTTGGCACTGAGATTCGGGGCAGATGCTATTTGGTGTTATCCGTCCACCTCTCCGAAGATGCCAAGTTGATTTATGGCACCATGTATCGAATGTTTAAACGGATGCGTCCGATATAGCAGACTTCGTCAGATTCCCCTTCACTTGAGGGGTTTTTGATTGTGGGGACGCTCTACCCTGCAGGCGCAAGCCCCTGCAGTTAATTACGCTACCGCATCGCGGTAACAACTTTCTCCTTCTCCAGCTGGTCACTTCGTGTCGTGGGTGTTTGTTTTGTTTATGGTTGCCCGTGGATTGTATACGGAGACTAATTTATGTTGTCACCCGTAGGACGTGGATTAGTCCAAATCCGTATTTTCTTAGATTTGGGTTTGGGGTTTGGTTTAAGGATACATTAGTCTCATTTGAGACTAAGATCAACTTAAACGTTTGTTAAGGATACGTTAGTCTAATTTTAGACTAAGATCAACTTAACAGGATCATTTAGATCCAACAAAAGAGCATTTGGGCTCTATTGTTTTAGTTTAGGGACTTTGCGGTTAATTACCAGTTTAAGGACATAGTGGTCCATTGCCAGTTTAGGGACATGGTGGTCCAACATTCCCATTTTGGGGACGAATATTGGTTTAAGGACATCATAGTCCATGAGTTTAAGGACCCCACAGTCCGTAGCAATATATGGTTGTCGGGACCCGTTACCTCTGTAACGATGTTGAAGGATTACAACGACAAATATCAGAGGAGTTCGGAGATGTACCCTTGAACCGGATGTAAATTGATTTAAGAGAGCAGTTGTGCTCAGTTCAATTTAATTTGAGGACTTATGGCCAGAATTGAGTTAAGTCCTGTTAGAAAAATGTCTAACATTTTATTTATATTTGGCCTGTTAGGCCTTTGCTTGGGCTCTGACCTTTTATTAATGCATAGCATTTTGTTTGGTCTGTTAGACCTTTATTTGGGCTTTGCCCCTTTTTTTTAAATGATGCATAACATCTAAATTGTTCTGTTAGACTTTTAATTGGGCTCTGCCCTTTCTTAATAATGCATTGCATTTAATGTTCTGACAGTGCGCCATGTGGCCTGTCAGGCACTTTGCGCCAATTAATGAGCGCAAGGCGCCAGTGCATGTAGAGGTGACACGTGTCATGCTCTGGTGAGCGTAAGTCTGTTAGCGCGGTGCGCTGCGCCAGTATGCTACGCCAGTGCGCTGCGCTAATGCGCTGCTGACATGTGGCGCGCTCTGGTGCAGTGCGCCAATCTAAGAGCGCAGCGCTCTGTTTTTAGGAGCGCAAGGCGCAGATTGACACGTGGCGCTCTCTGGTGACTTGCGCCAGTCCAAGGAGCGCAACAGCGCAAATCAAAAGTGCAAGGCACTGTTCAATAGCGCAGAGCGCATCTTGATCCAATTTTGGATCAAAGAAAAGAACCTTTTTACTTCTAAAGTGGTTCTACCTCAAGTTTTTAAGAACCGATGGTTCATCAAAAGGCAATGCCTTTATATAGATCAAAAGATCTAATAAAGAAGTAAATTACTTCTTTTTATTATTTTTTTGTTTTATTGAAGATCTTGATCTTGTTCTTAGATCTTTGATCTTTGTAGAAGAACTTCTTCTTTTTTTCAGAGGTTTACCTTTTTCTCTTCGAGTTCTTCTCAAAGTTTTTAGAGGAGTTCTGTATATCTGAGACTTGGAGTCTAGGGGCATTTATATAGGACCAATTGATTTGTTAAATCGGTTAAAGAGATCTTTCTCTGATTGATTTAGGGTTGTTTCCCTACCGTTGGATTTTTGATCCTAGGGCTTCTGTTTTACAGAAGGAAATCTTCTTGTTTTTAACAAGATTGGAAAGATCTTTCCAGAATTTTATTGTTTAAATGCTGGCACAGTTGGCACAAGCGCACCTGCGCTTGACACGTGTCGCGCAGCGCAGAGCGCAGCGCAACTGCACTAACACGTGTCGCGCAGTGCAGAGAGCAGCGCAACTGCGCTAGCGCAACTGCGCTGACACGTGTCGCGCAGCGCAGAGCGCAAGTCATCTGAAGCGCTGCTCCCTTTATTATTAAAATTTTAATTTTAAAACAGAGCCTTACTCTGATTGGGGTGCGCTGCCTTGGGCGCAGCGCCCCTTGCGCTGGCGTGTCAGTTTTTGACACGTGGCGCTCTGCGCGCAGCGCAAGGAATCTGAAGCGTTGCTTCACCTTTTTAACATTAATTTCAAAACAGTGCTTTGCTCTGATTGGGGAAAACAGAAGTGTTGCTTAATTTCTCGTCTTGGAATTTGAACAGAGTTTTGCTTTGATTGGGGGAAACACCCCTTAAACCCTACGATATCTTGATTGTATTGTTTGTATTGTATTTCAACTTGTAATTGAATTGTATATAGATTGTATACTTGGATGACTTGCTGAAACCATGATATCAGTAAAATGGATGTACTGGAGAATCATGGATGTAACTGGAGAATCATGTAAATGGAAGTATATCCATGGTTCGGTTCGGTCAATACAGATTGAATAGTTTGAACAGATTGAATATATATATTCATGTTGAATTGTAGTTTTGTAATTTCATACTTGAATCATATTCAAGTTAGATTATTAAGAAGAGACTCAGTCTGAGTCAGAAAAATTAGAAAAGAAATTGAAGTCCTGATTGTTTTGGTGTTATCGGTAACCGCTGCATATGGGCGATAGGATTTGTGCCTTTTTCAAAGACGATTACCGTGTTGATAACACCGTTGTTAAATTGTCTACCTTAAATAGGCAACCACCCACTTCTCCGGCTCCCCGAGGCTGAAGAGATTGGTCCCGCTTAAACCAATATTTACTAGGGTCCTTAGGGTAATTTATAGAACTTGATGGGGTTTTATGTAAAAATACTTTGTATAATTTTCAAAATACACCCCAAGTGTTTATTTATCGTCTTTAAAGTTGTAATAAACGTAGATTTTATATTTGTGACATTTCTAGTGAGAATAACCTATTTTTCATAATACATGGTATTTAATTGTAATATTGAACTTGTATGGATTTCATGGTATTTTAATATAAAGGGATTCTTGTGATTTTGGAAAACTTGAAGTATTTATATTATAACAAAAATAGGTATTTTTGATATTATATATATATATATATATATTTATTTATTTATAAAAATAAATTTTAATATATATATTATATTTCTAGAAATCTCATTTTCTTAAGATTTTGGTATTTTAAATCTCTCGAAACCGAATGCTCCTTGCGGAGGTCTGCATCTCGCACTACTAAGCCCAGGGATGTGCGATAATCCGCACCATCCCAGTCGGGTTACCCAAAATGGGTTGTAGCGGCGCTTTGCAAAGATTTGTATAAAATACTAATCTTTTAGAAAACGGTTTTAATAATAATAGTATTTATTTGAAATGTTTCGTTTTCTCGTATTCTATATTTCCGAAAGGTATTGTACTATATTGCATATGAGTGTTGTGAGGAGGTAGGTCATTACCTCATGATCTACTTAAAGGTATAGCAAGTTTGTGATGTTTAAATGTCGAAATTGAAAGTATATGGTATTTTAATGAAAAAAGTACGGTAAAAATGGAAATAGCAATTTCTTTTGATATGGAACTTGTTCAATATGATTAGTTAGTGTTTAATAGTCAACATGTAATGGTTTAACAAGATTATATTAAAGGAAAAATGAGATTTTTGGAAGAACCGAATCGGAAATCGAATTTGTTCCGATTCCGTCGGGTTTTAGAATTTCGTATTTTCAGAAAGAGTAGAGAAAGGAGAAGGTGGGACTTATGGGTTTAGCTTAAAGAGGAGAGGGGGAGGGAGTGGACGTAGTTTCCGGTGCACCGTTTCGTCGCCGGGAACTCCTTGGGTTGTCTCTGGAAAAATCGCCGAAGCTTATCCTCTTTGTTCACTTCAAATGCACACTGGGGTTTCTAGGAATTTCTTGAGAGTTTGCTCAGAATTTTAGGGTGAGGGGGTAGTGTTTAGGGGTTGTATTTATAGGGTTAGACTAGGGTTAGGGTAGGTGAAAAGTTAAAATGAAAAAAAATGTGATAAATGTAATAAAATGTATTAAAAGTGGAGTGATTGGGATTTTAAAAGAGCTCTGGAAATGGTCTGAGGAAATAAATTATGCAGGTGTACAGGGGAGACCAAAAGACACATTTTTTGTGTTGGGGTCGTCGCTGGAATCGACCGACTCGGCCGCGACTCGACCGTGACTCTGCCGGCGGCCTGAGTCGGCCGGTTCGCCGGACGAATTGGCCGATTCCGGTCGACTTAGGCGGCTGGAATCCTCCCCCGACGGCTGGTCTATTGTCTGGTACAGTTACATGTCAGGGTGTAGTGGGGTTTTTGTGAGTTATGCAAGTGTAAATCCTTGGTATTCTAAAAATTCAAAAATAAAACAATATTAAAAATAATGTGGAGTATGGGATTTGAACTCTGGTGGATTGGTTCAGCAGTGCAAAGTATTACCAATGAGCTACAAGCTCCTTCTTGCTATTAAAATGCAAAACAAACTTATAATTTGTGCTCAGGCAAAAGTAACACTTTCTGTAATTTTGGAAAAAAAAATTGTACAGAAAGTTGTACAGAAAGTTTGGGGTTGTTACACATTCTAATTTTAAATGCTTAATACAGTTTCACTCAAGTTTGGGGGGAGAAATATTTTGACTCTTGAACGAAATGAAAATTTTTACATAATTATGAGCCAAAAATAATTTTGGAGGAGGATTTCACTATCATTATTTCTTGTCCCCGTTATTAATTTTTCCTCCCAAGTCTACATGTTTTTTGGCTTAACAGATGACATTAGTGAGGACATTGCTGCAAACAGGTTTAGGGGAGGTTTGTGCTTAATCACGCATTATTTTGCATTATACTATATATAAGCACAAAACTTTTTGATAATGAAAGTTTGAAAGTGAAAAATTATATTTGAAAAAATAGGAATAATTTAAGAAAAGCAAGAAAATAAGATATTTTCTTAAACGGAACTAGAAATAAGTAGTTATGAGCCGTTGTCCCAAGGGTTAGTTAGATGAAGGAAATTACTAATCTGAGAATAGATTTGAGTCTGAAAAATAGTCCCTATTCTTGAAGCCAAATATTTGAGCATTGATACCCTACTATACACACTTGCACACATCTTGAAACTTGGGATAATAAAAGATACCTTGAAATGCTCTTGTCTAAAAGCCTTGGTATGAAGAAAAATAAAAATATGAATAAAAAAATGGTGAAGAAAAAAATGAACACTGGTTTTGTAATTACTTAAGGCGGCATAAAAAAATATAGCGATGGTGCTTTATAACCTGGTGCTTTATAACCTAGTGCCTTAGACCAACTGGTTTGGGAGCCACTGCTAAGCCATAGCTGTTGCAAGACGAGGAATTACGCCTAAATACGCGAGCACATTTAGTAATCGGTCGGTTGTTACCTTAAGAAGTATTAACGATCGCATGAAGAACGTGTGAGCAATTTCATCTAAAAAATATTCACCGACTAAAAAGTACTTTGGAAGATGGACAAGGGTATGATAGCTTGAATTGAGTTCTCTGAGTGCAGGGATGTCTTTTACACACACGTAGGGGTATATGATCGATATTTGGAAGAAACCTAGGGAGGAAGAATTAAGACGATGTTTTATTGAGGGACGATGTAATTTCTAATATCATTTCATGACCATTAAGACAGGGCTCATAGCAACTGAAAATCTTGTATAGTTGGAAACTCTTATTTTCAAGTTCCTTCTTTTATAGTTCTTATCTTTATACGTAACTTTCATCTTCTTTCTTTTATTATAGAATTTTGTGGGTGTAATCTGCTGAAAACCCTCAAAAGACAATACTCCTCTTACTAGGGACACCTAAAGGTTTAACAGTTTGTTGCACGTGCTCAGTGCAATCGTGTTGCCTACGAAAGTGTGCTACTTAAGTTTTTCTTTTTCTTTTTCTCCCTCTCTTGAATAAATAGTTTACTCGAGACGATCAAAGTTAAGTTTGGGGGTAATTGTTCAGTCGAAAATATCGCACATTTGATATAAAATTTTCCTTACTTTTCATAAATATCTAAAGGTGTTTATTATAAATATAGAACATATTTGGGTTTATCTGCAAATTACTATTTACCATATGTTTTTATATTATAATTAACATTATGAAGAAAAATATATGCATATAATATTTATATAATATTTTTATTATGCATATCATATCAAATATTCTAATCAAGATTCTTTAAAAGATATAACATTATACAAATGGTTAGAATAATATCTCTATAACAAATATTACTAACATTATTCATGGAGATATTGTGCAAGATTTAGCTCAGGTCAGGAAATCGAGATATCGAGATGTCGGGAATCAAAAATATGTCGATGAAGTTTAATTAAAATCGAAGAATCAATACTGGCAGAGACTTAAGAAAGATTTTCAAATTCCAGATATCTAAAAGATCTCCACGTGTCAACATATATAAGCCCCAGAAGATTGAGACCCTAAATCCTACAAGTTGCAGCGCTTCCGCGGCTAAATGCCCCAATACGCGGCGGATCCGTGGCCCTCTGGTGGCCGTTGGATCTGAGATTTTCTGGGGGTGATCGTATCAATATATCTTAACCTCTGAGATCTAGGGTTTCTGCTTCCAGGGTTATATAAAGGAATGGGGGCTAAAGTTAGAAATCATCACCTTTTACACGAAGCAAATCACCGTTAAAGAATAAGTGATCCACGACAGGTCTGTGATTCGACGTGATAAGGCGACGTGAGTATCGACGGAACATCTACTTCCTACGAGGTAGAGATCGAGAGCTTCTTCTTCTTCTTGTAATCTAAACTCATAGGATTTGTACTTGTGAAGTTGATTAATAAAGGTAGATCATTAGTTTAATTGGTTAGTATTTAATTTCTGTATTTACATTATGATTTCCTTCTCTATCCGTTCTTCTTCTATCTCCATCATGTGCGAGTAATTCTCCGCTTGATAGGGTTCATAGAATCAGGGTAGATCGATGGATGAGAAAATATTTTAACTTCTTTTACGTTTTATGAAGTTTATAAATTTTAGCAAAAGAATCGTTAACATCGTAATTGGGCGCGCTATCAATTTATTGATAATTTTGACCGTGATTTGAGATTAGATTAACAATTGTTTTGTTAAGAGCTAGACATGAATAAAGATCAATGAAGGGACAAGGGTTAATAGTGGGGAAACCCTAGTTTCTTCCAAGAACCATAATCCTCATCCATCACAATCAATCTAGTTTTAAATCTATCAAAAGATAAAAGAAGTCATCTTTATTAGTCATCCATGACTACTAGATCCTAACAAACCCTTCAATCTTTATACCTATAGATTCTACATCCATATTTAAACTAGATCTTAAAACTATATATTTTCTACATCCGTGTTTAAAATAGATCTAGAATGTACAACTATTCTCCTTTCTTCTTCTAATCAACTCGTCTAAAGTAAGATTAAAAGTTCCACGCATCCCTGCGGACGACCCGTACTCATCTCGGCTAGCTACACACGACACCGTTATTGATTGCGGTTACTACTACAAACACTACTTTCACACATCAATCAGAGCACTCTAAGTCTTCTCTCCTCTTCATCCTCATCGTTGTCCTCCATACAACTCTTGAATTTTAGGACATCGTAAACATCCCTGGGTTTCTAATGGCATACGACACTCTGTCCCGGATGCTTCAAGCACTGTGAGTAGTATATATGGAACGCTTGGTTTGGAAAGATAAATGGATCGTCCTAACCATAAAATCGTAGTGTGTTCACACTAGTCAATCCATATTCATCTTTCCAAGTCCCGAGATTGTTTCTCTACTTATTCGTATCGGTTCGTGTATCGTACCAAGTACACTGAAATATATAAACCGGTTCTGATCGTCCGGGATATTGGATACCAAGTACGCAATTTAAGTATTCATAATAAATCACACCATCCGATCCTACCATCGCAATCCAACTATTCTGAGTGGTTCGAGATGTTTCTATGTTCTTAACTTCAAATTTGTATATAAGGACACCGAATCCTTTATAATATGCAACCTTCATACTAGGAAACTGAGCTAAATATCTTGAATCTCTCTCTAATGATGCAAACAAGTTCGGATCGTGGATCTGACAAAATAAATATTATGGCAAATACATAACGATATAAGTTTAGATTGAGACTGGTAATAATAACATGTTATTCGAACAATTTACATGATCTGCAACCCAATCATCAAAATTATCCTGATGATATTTTTCCAATCGTTCATCATTCCAATTAGGATGCCCTCACGTACATCATTAATATGAATTCCGTTCTCAACAATAAATTATGGCATTAATATTATATCATTTGATACACACATAAACACAAATATAACAATTAATCCAAAAAACATACTCTCTAATTTCTTCAAGACATACCCTATTGAGGAGGATAAAAAGATATATCTTGTTAATAAACACATTGTCTACTCTCTTATAGGACGCTTTACCATATGGCCCGTCCTGAATTCTCCGAGGCCGGTTAAGTTTCGTCTCAATGTTCTTGTCCAGATAGCGGGAACAAAATATGGTTACTTCATTTAGAAGATAACCTTGCATGATAGAACCCTCTGGTCGATTTCTATTACGTATATACTTTTTTAGAGTGTAGAGATATCTAAAGAAAAATATGTTAAATAAATAAATACGGACATATAGGTGTAACAACCCTAAACTAACTGTACAAAAAAATTTTAAAGTACAGAAAGGAATACCATAGCCTAAGCACAACTTGGGCACAACTTAAAAGTATTTCTTGTTTAAGAACAGCAAGAAAACACATGTAGCTCATTTGTAAAGCCTTGCACTGCTATGACGTAATCCTTGTGTTCGAATCCCATCAGCCACATATTATTTTTAATGATTTTTCTTTTAAAATTTTTGGAAGCCCAAAAGTTTACACGTGCAATACACATAAAATGAAAAGTCAGATTAATCAAACACATGTAAAATATAGTACAAGCAGCAGAGGACACATGGCCCTAATCCAAGCACCCATCCCCACCAACGACCGGCGAGATTTGCTCTGGGGTCGGCGGCACCGGCCCCCCATACCAAATGCCTCTAAATTTTTATCCTAAACCCCTTGGCCTCCGCCCACTACCCTAGTTCTGTTTTTTTCCTGAAATTAAACAGAGAATTAAAAATGAGCTTTTAATCCAATGTTTAATGCATTTTTAATTCTCATTTCAATTCCCTAAACCTTAATTCTATCCTATAAATACCACACTATACCTAGCCCTCTCTATTCTGAAATCCATTGCCAAAACTCTCAAATTTTTCCAAGTCCAATAAGTTGTACAAGTGGAGTTAACCCAAGGTCATCTTCCGGCGACGATTCGGGACAAATCCGGTAACTCCACGATCTCATGAAGCTTTCAAAACATTCCTCTACCTTCCCTCTCTCATCTAATCCAGTAAGTCCCTTCTCCTCTCATCCCTTCCTATTCCAAAAAGATCTCTTTTCAAAACTCGTCGGAAGTGGAGTTATTCCGACTTCCGATTTTAATTTTGTTAAAAACATAACTTTTCTTAATAACCAAACACCCATATTGTTACAACTTGTTTAATAATCATAAACAAACATTTAGAGCACGTTTTAATTCAAAATGCAATGCTATGCAACTTTTATTTCATTTTTACGGTTAAATACCACACACTTTCTATTCGACATCTTTCATCATATTTGCTCATATTAACTTTAGAAAACTCACGAGGTAATGATCTACCTCATCACAACACTCATCATGACATAGCACGATGGCTTTTGAAACAATATTTTGTGGGATAAATACAATTTTACAATAAAATACCTTAAACTAATAAAACTGTATTTTGTAAGATTGTTTTAAATTAAATTCCTTGCAATTAAGCCTCTACAACCCATTTTGGGGAACCCGATTTGGATAGTGCGGGTTATCGCACATCCTCGGTACTAATAAAGCGAGATGCAGACCTCCTCACGGAGCATCCGTCTCGATGGAATTTTTATTACAATTTTTAAGAAAACGTGATTTCTATTTAATAAATAAAATTATTTTAATAATTATTTATAATATTATCAAATTATCTATTTTAAATATATATAATAAATTCCATGTTTTCTAAACGAAGGAATCATAAATTTCATGAATACCATTACAAATCCATACAATTCCAATTTACACTAAAATACCATATACTATTCAATCTAGGTTTATAATCATTAGAATACTTCACTTTTAAAAATTACATCCTTGAAAACCCTAAATACGACTAATAAATACTTGAGGTTTACTTTGATAGTTTATCAAACTATTTTTCATAAAACCCCCTCAAATTTATTAATTTACAATAAGGACCATTGTATATATAGGTTTAAGCGGAACCGATTCTCTTGAGCCTCAGGGAGCTGGAGAAAGTGGGTGCTTGCCTATTTAAGGTAGGAAACTAAACCGGGGTTATCAATACGGTAATTGGCTTGGAAAAAGTCACAAATCATGCCGTTCATGTGTAGCAGTTACCGATAATTCCAAAACCTAATTCAGGAATCAAATTCTGTTAAGTGTCTGACTCAGACAGAGTTTCAGTTTAATCTGAATACAATTCCAATCTACATACAATTCAAATATAAGTCCAATACATCATGAATCCATATATACTAGAACTTGAACATGAATACCAGAATACTATCAAATATCAACATGACTCGACTGGACCGAACCATGAATATATATTGACTTGATTACATGACTATCCGTTTACATCCGATCCGTTTACTTGAACAACTGATATCATGGTTTCGGCGAGTCTTATACAGCAAATTCTTACAAACAATACAATATTCATTTACGGGGTTTTTAAAGGGGTAGACTAGTACGGAATGTGTTAAAAGTGGCACGAATTGGTCATTAAAAGACGTAACTAAACATCCATTGCCATTGTTCCATGGGGTTTGATGGAACCTTGTACTACGGGTTACCTTAGTTCACGGGATAGTTGGACTCTTCTCGTAAACACTAATATCTTTTGTACCAAGTTACAAACAACTACGTTAGTATAGCGAACATAATCTTTTATACTTTACATGTTCTATTCTTTGTCTATTCTTCTCTATCTCTTAGGACTTACTGAGCGATTGTTCGCTGACGACATTCCTTTTCTATTCTTTCTTTGGAATATTGTCAGGAGGACCCGACTCTCTGGAGATTGAGCCCAGCTCAGAAGACTTGGATCAGTTCATCGAAGACCCCGAGCTCTAGCCACTTGTATATACTTGCACTTTCAGTTCATGCCATTGCTTAGGCATTGCTTTCCACATTGTATTTACTTTCCAGTTGTATTGTAAAAAAATGTTTAATCAATAAAAAGTTGCTGTTCATTTATATCTCATGTCTTTCTTGTGTACTTTTATTATATAAGCTTAGCGTGTTTACTTCTGAGTAAATATGTCGTGTGCCTCGTCGCGTCTCCTTATCCGTACACCGAGAAGCAGGGCATGACAATAGGACAACAATAATTTTACAAATTGCGTGAAATGAAAAATTCCATATACCTTTCAATGGATACATCCATCGACATTGTACCGGTCCGGCTAACTTAGTCTCGATTGCAAGATGAACCGTCATGTGTATTATGATATCGAAGAATGACGATGGGAAAATACGCTCAGGCTTGCAAAGTATCAATAAAATAAAATTTTCTAGATTCTCAAGTGTCACAACATTCAAGGTTTTAGCTCACAATTCTCTAAACAAGCAACAAAGGTCATTGATTATTAGACCAACCAATTCGGGAAGGGATGTCATGAGAGCTAATGGGAGAAGGTGCTTCATAATAACATGGTGATCATGACTTTTCAGCCCATCAATCTTGCCTTTCATAATTTTTATCTTCTTGCTAAATGATCCTCAGAAACCTGTGGGAACTTTCAAATTATGCAACACCTGCAAGAACCTTTTGTTCTCCGGTTGTGACATATGATACGAGGTGTTGGGAAGTACAAACTTTCCTGATTTACCCGCTATCGGTTTAGGATGCAATTCACTTCTAATTTCCTAGTCCTGAAGATCCATCCGAGCACGGAGGTTGTCTTTCGATTTTGCATCTTTACAAAAAAGCAAGTTGAGTACGTGCTCGGATACTCCCTTCTCTATGTGCACTGGACACACTAAATTTGTTGACCAGTACGGAAGCTTGTAAAAAATGCTTAACTTTTTTCCAGTAGGATAGTTTGACATGTTTTGCAAGATCTATCCCGAAGGTCACATTATTGTTACCATCCCATTGAGCAGTCACGTTCTCTTCGGACAATGAGGCTGGAGGCCCAAGAAGCTCCTGATGACCATTAAAGCGAGCAGCGTCTAACCTGTAGGGATGGTCTAGTGGCAGGAAACGCCGATGACCGCAATAACAAACCTTCTTGCTAAAATTCAACCATTTCGATATTGTATATTGATGGCAATAAGAGCATACTTTGTGACCATGTACGGACCAACCTGATAGCATTCCATACGCAGGAAAGTCATTAATTGTTCATATTAAAGCCGCACGCATTGTGAAGGTTGTGTCTGTGTTTGCATCGTAAGTCTCTACACCATCAATGAATAAAGATTTTAACTCATCGATCAGAGGTCGAAGATAGACGTCGATATTGTTTCCCGGTGAGTTTGGTCCATCAATAAGAAGAGGCATCATAAAGTAGGATTGATCCATAGCCAACCAAGATGACAAATTATAAACTATCATTACAATGGGCCATATGCTGTGGCTTCCAGCCATATAGTTGAATGGGCAGAAACCATCACTAGCAAGTCCGAGTCTGACATTGCGAGGATCACTACTGAATATTCCGTGCCTCCTATCGAAATCCTTCCATGCCGGTGAATCTCTTGGATGGATCATTTTTCCGTCTTCGCTTGGAGCAGCACGGTGATGCCAAATCATTGCCTCGGCTGTTTTCTTACACCTGAATAGCCTCTGCAGCCTCAATGTTATAGAAAAATATCCTGCTATCTTGATAGTTATATCGGGCTTCTTATAAGATTTTTTCGGTTTATACCTGGCCTCTCCGCATGTTGGACACTCTTTTAAATTTGAATTCTCTTTCCAGTACAACACGCAATCTTTGGAACATGCATGAATCTTCTTACACTTCAGACCCAAATCAGACATCATCTTCTGGGCTTCGTACCAGCTGTCGAGCATGTTATTTCCAAGGGGCATAGAATCTTTCAGGAACTTCAGAAGTATCGTGAATGATTTGTTACTCCATCCATTTAGACTCTTAATCTGGAAAAGTTGGACAAACCATGATAGGGTGGAATACTTTGCATTCTCATAAATTGGTCTTCTAGTATCATTCATGAACTTTTCATACTTATCCGCACGCGGTCCTTAACCGGAAGGAATGTCATCTTCGGTAGAAATACTATTGTCAAGCCCCGCTTCCCAGTGTACGGTGAAGGGGACGCGACGAGGTCCGCTACGTATGTATTCAAAATTACATACGCTAAGCGTATCTAAGCAATATAGAAATAAATACACAAGAAACAAGAAATAAAAAGAACAGCAACTTTTATTTATTAAAATTCTTTGTACAATACATGAAAGGAAATACAACTGAAATAAAAAGATGCCTAAACAGTGGCCTAACAGGAAATGAAAAGTACAGAAAGAAAAAGTGTACAAGAAAACTACAGTGCAGGATCTTTAGTAAACTGCTCCAAATCTTCTTGCGATGGCTCAACCTCTGCCGGATCCAAATCACCTGACGACATTCAAAGAAGAGAGAAACAGAATGTCGTCAGCGAACAGGTCGCTCGGTAAGTCCCAAAGGTAAGAGGAAGTAGAAAAAGATAGAATAAGAAGATACATTTTAAAGTGTAAACTATTGTTGTAATGTTATGTCAACGCTGTTGTTTGTAGCTTGGTACAGAAGGATGCCAGTGTATACGAGGGGAGTCTCTATATGCCAGAGACTAAGGGCACGTATACTACAAGGTACCGTTTATGCCACGGTACAACAGCAACTGGATTCATGTTAGGTGTGTTAAATCCGACCACCTCGTGCCACCTTTAACACCTTCCGTACCAATCTACCCCTTAAACCCCGCGATATCTTGTTTGTATTGTTATCTTGTAAATTGTTTTGGTTGTATGATTGATTGATTGACTGACTGACCGACCGAAACCATGATATCAGAAAACGGTTATAACCGTAGAATCATGTAAATGGAATACTGAGAATCATGTAAAAGGAATATATATCCATGGTTCGGTTCAGTCAAGTTGTGTAAATTGATGATTGTATTCATGGATTCATATGTTCATATTGAATTGGAAACTTGTAGATTATGGATTGACTTGAATCATATTCAAGTCAGATTAATCAGACTCAAACCCGAGTCAGACAATCAGAAATGTGAAACGAAGTCTTATAATTGCTAGGGTCCTTAGGGTAATTTATAAACTTGAGGGGGTTTTATGTAAAAATACTTTTATATACTTTTCAAAATACACCTCAAGTATTTATTTTTCGTCTTTAGAGTTGTGGATTTTATGTTGTGACATTTCTAATGAAAATATCCTAGTTTCATAAATAATGGTATTTATCTGTAATATTGATTATTTGAAGTTCATGGTATTTTAGTGTAATCTTTATTCTTTTGTGATTTTTAGAAAAAGGTGGAAAATTTATATTATAATAAAATAGGTATTTAAAAGATAAATATACATATGTTTATACAAAAATAATTTTAATAAATATTTTATATTCTAAAAATTTTATTTTTCTTAAGATGTCGTATTTTAAATCTTTCGAGACCGAATACTCCTTGCGGAGGTCTGAATTTCGCACTACTAGCCCGAGGGTGCACGATAAACCGTACTATCCCTAACTAGATCCCCCAAGGTGGGTTGTAGCGGCGCTTTGCAAAGATTGTAAAATACTAATCTTTTAGAAAACGGTTTTTATAAAGTAAAAGGTATTTATTTGCAAAGTGTAGTTTTCCGTATTTTAAATTCTAGGGTTTCCTAAGCCAACTAGCCTATTTCTAAAGGGTCTAAACGACAAGTCGTTGGAAGCCTCAAATCGCCTCTTCACCGCCAATTGTGCCCAGGTAAGTACAAGTGAGGAAGGAGGGATCCGCTCACGAATCGTGAGGCGGGCCTTTTAAAATTACCTAAGCTCACTTGCCTAGCCTAGACACCACAAAGTCAGGTTTAGATAAACGATCGATGTCCACAACTTATCGTATTTTCCTAGTAAGAAATATTTACTTAAAAGTGTGACAATTCTAAAACCTTTAAGAATGGTTTTATGAAGATTATGGTATTTTAATGAAAGTTTCGTTTTATCGTATTCTAAGTTTTGATGATATCATTTTAGGGTTGTTTTTGTGTGTGTGTGGAGGTAGGTCGTTATCTCGTGCTCTACTTTAAATGTATAGCAAGTTAAGGGTTAAATGTGAAATTGAAACATGATGTTATTAAAGTGTAAAAATACGGTAAATTGAAAAGGTTATCATTTCATATGTGAAAACTTATTCAAATTGATTTTTATAAGTTTAATGGTCAAGATAAAGATGTTTAGGAATGATTGAATTGATTAGAAGAAGAAAAATAAACATTTTGGTATTAAAGTGAAAAGGAATACGATATTGCAAAAGCTATCATTTCATGTGAGAAACTTTGTCCAAATTAGTTGTTATGTGATTAATAGTCATCATGAATAAGTTTAAGTATTATGGAATTGGTGACAAGTGAGATTTTATAGAAAACCGAATCGGAAATCGGTTTGTTCCGATTTCCGTCGGGTTTCATAATTTCGTATTTTTTTGAGAAGTAGAAAGAAGGATAGAATGGGACTTACGGGTTTTGATCTATACTAAAGAGTATAGAGGAACTAGGTGAGTGGCCGAGGCGTTGTTTCGTCACCGGTTGTTTCAAAAAAACGTCGCCGGAATTCCGTCAGCGCTTCGCCGTGAACTCGATTTCAAAGTACACCTTTCTTGTAGAAATTTTGAGAGAGTAAACCTAGTGTTTTCAGATGAGAGGGTAGAGGGTAGGGGGTCTATTTATAGGGTAGGCTAGGGTAGGGTAGGTGAAAGGTTTTTATTTTAAAAAAAATTGTAAAAATAATAGAAAAATCATTAAAATTTGTATTAAATAGGGTGTATTTAACATTCGGGAACTGATCTATTAAAATGGTGTATACAGAGGACTTGAGAAGATAAAAAACCAGAACTTTCGTACTGGCGACTCGGCCGTCCGGCCGAATCGGGTCGGCCGCGCCGGCCGACTCGGCCGAGTCGGGGTGCCGTTGGATGGGGAATCTCCTGACGTAGCTCCTGGTATATTCACTTTTAGGGTTCAGTTCAACTTTTGGGAGTTATGACCTGTGGACTGTTGGGCTTCCAAGAATTTTAAAAGAAAAAATAATCTAAAAATAATGTGGGGCATGGGATTTGAACTCTGGTGGCTTGGTTCAGCAATGCAAGGTATTACCAATGAGTTATAAGCTCCTTCTTGTAATTATTGTGGGAAAATAGATATTTAAAGTGATAACAACAACATTAAATACTCCAAGTATACTTCAAATTTAAATCAAATTTATGTATACAAAAATTGGAGTTGTTACAATCTACCCTCCTTACAAAAATTTCGTCCTCGAAATTTACAACTTTTATTTGTGGACTAGTTTACAAAAAGGTGAGGATATCTTGCACGCATTTCATCTTCCCTTTCCCAAGTGGATTCTCCTGGAGTGTCTTTCCTCCACATTACCCGACCAAGTTAACTTCCTTGTTCCGAAGTGTCTTCACTTTCCTGTCCAGGATTTCCACAGGTTGTTGCTCACAAGACAAGTCGGGCTGTATAGTGAGCTCGGAATGATCAAGTACATGGCTGGGGTCACTCACATACTTTCTGAGTTGGGATATGTGGAACACGTTATGCACTCCTTCCAATGAGGGTGGAAGTGCTAAGCGGTATGCCACTTCACCGACTCGTTCGAGTATGTCGAACGGTCCAATTTATCTCGGACTCAATTTACCCCGTCTTCCAAATCGGATCACTCCGCGGTTCGGAGATATCTTCAAGAATACATGGTCTCCTGGCTGGAACTCCAAGTGTCGTCTCTTTGCATCAGCCCAGTGTTTCTGTCGATCTTGGTCTATGCGCATTCTTTCCCTGATAGTACGAACCACATCAACGGTCGCTACTATCATCTCTGGTCCAAGAAGTTCCCTATCTCCGATGTCGTCCCAACTTAATGGTGATCGACACTTCCTCCCATATAATGCTGCAAAAGGTGCCATTCCTATGCTTGCTTGGTAGCTATTATTGTACGCGAACTCCACAAGATGCAGGTGATCTTCCCACGATCCTTTGAAGTCTAGCATACACGCTCTGACCATATCCTCCGACTGACCATCTGTTTGTGGATGATAAGCCGTGCTGAAGTTCAGACTTGTTCCCAAGCTAGCTTGTAGACTCTGCCAAAATTGTGATCGGAACCTGATGTCACGATCGGAGACAATGCAGACCGGTACTCCATGAAGTCTCACAATTTCCTGTATGAGTTCATGGGTATCAGAGATAGTACATTATGAAGTGTTTAAATCTTAATTAGATTATTACCTCCATGTACTTCTTTGCTAGTGTCTCAGTTGATTGGCCAACTCGAAATGGGATGAAGTGAGCCGACTTTATGAGTCGATCCACAATGACCCATATAGCATCGTTACCCTTTGTGCTGCGAGGAAGAGCAGTCAAAAAGTCCATCATGATGTGCTGCCACTTCCATTCTGGGATTGGTAACGGTTGAAGTAGTCCAGCTGTCCTGTGATGTTCAGCCTTTACTTGCTGACACACCAAACATTTTGCGACGCTTCTGGCTACTTCACGCTTCATTCCATGCCACCAATAATTCTGACGTAGATCTTTGTACATTTTGGTACCTCCAGGATGTACTGAGTAGGGAGAGCTGTGAGCTTCTTTAATTAACTCTTCTCGAACAGGGCCTTTTGGTACACACAATCTGCTGCCGTATCTCAAAGATCCGTCTTCATGGATGATGAAGTCTGTTCTGAGTCCATTCTCCACTTGTTCTCTGATCCTTTGCAACTTAGCATCACTTGCTTGAGCTGCTTTGATCTGATTGACAATGGTTGATTGAACTTGTAGATTCATCAAACTTGAATCATTACCTGGCATGACTACTTCAATCTCCATCTGATGTAAGTCTTGCTGAAGCTTCCACTGAGTGGTGAGATTCATCGATAAGGGTTGGCGACTAAGAGCATCAGGTACTACGTTCACCTTCCCTAGGTGATATTGCAAGTTGATGTCAAAGTCCGCCATGAGTTCTAACCATCTTGTCTGCCGCATATTCAACTTCTTCTGAGTAAACACGTACTTCAGACTTTTATGATCTGTGTAGAGGTTCACTCGTTCACCAAGTAAGTAGTGGCGCCAAATCTTGAGAGCAAAGATGACGGCTGCCAACTCCAGATCATGCGTCGGATAATTGCGCTCATGAGTCTTCAGTTGTCTTGAAGCATAAGCCACAATCTTACCGTGCTGATGTAGAACACATCCTAATCCCTTACCGGATGTATCACAATGCACTTAGAATCCTCCAGATTGATCCGGTATTACGAGAATAGGTGCAGATGTCAATCTTGACTTGAGTTCTACGAAAGCTTGTTCGCATGCTTCTGACCACACAAATTCTTCATCTTTTCGTGTGAGCTTGGTCAGGGGTGTTGCTATCTTTGAGAATCCTTCAATGAACCTTCTGTAATATCCAGCTAAACCCAAGAAACTCCGAATATCGTTCACTGACTTTGGTGTAGGCCATTCGCTAACTGCTGAAACTTTGGCTGGATCCACAGAAATTCCTTCTTCTGATACGATATGTCCCAGAAAACCAACTTGATTTAGCCAAAACTCGCACTTGCTGTACTTAGCATAAAGCTTATGTTGTCGAAGAGTTTCCAGGACAATTCGTAGATGCTCTGCATGCTCTTTCTGATTCTTAGAATATACCAGGATGTCGTCGATGAAGATGACAACAAACCTGTCTAAATACTCCCGGAAAACTTGGTTCATTAGGTTCATGAATATTGCTGGTGCATTGGTCACTCCAAATGGCATCACTAGAAATTCGTAATGTCCATAGCGAGTTCTGAAAGCTGTTTTGTGAATATCACCTTCCTTGACCTTCACTTGATGATAACCTGAACGAAGATCCAATTTAGAGAAGACACAAGATCCACTTAGTTGATTGAATAAATCATCGATGCGTGGGAATGGATACTTGTTCTTTATAGTGACTTCGTTCAAGGCCCTATAATCGATGCACATTCTGTATGAACCTTCCTTCTTCTTCACCAGTAGTACATGTGCTCCCCAACTTGAAGTGCTGGGACGAATCCATCCTTTCGCCAATAATTCGTCCAACTGTGTTCGAACATCCTTCAAACCTTCCGGACTTAGTCTATACGGTGCTTTAATCACCGGTTGTGCTCCTGGTACTAAATCAATACTGAATTCAAGAGCTCGATCGGGAGGCAAACCTGATATATCGTCAAGAAATACATCGTCGAACTCTCAAACTACCTCTGGTCTTAATTCTTCTTCCGCTTGAGCTGCCGCAACTACTGCTTCCCTTGGCTTCGCTTTGTAGGTACTTGGCTCCAGGGTACGGTCTCCGCTCTTGAAATAGAAGACCGGATGGTCTGGAATCTCGAATACTACCCTCCTTTGACGACAGTCGATGGTAGCATAAAAGGTTCCAAGCCAATCCATTCCTAAAACCACATCGAAGTTCGGTATGTACAGTACTTTGAAGTCAGCATAAAACTCTCGACTGCAGACGACGACTGGACACAAGCTGTATCCCATAGTTGCCTTTAGAACGCCATTTCCGGAACTAACATTCCAGCTAGATACAAGCGGTGAGACTGGAATCGCATGGGTTCGGACAAACCGTTGCGACATAAAGCAGTGGGATGCTCCAGTATCAAACAGTGCAAGTGCAGGTAGTGAAGCTACTAGGATTGTACCTAAGGTATATGGGATATGTTTTAGGTATAGGGAAAGTGTGTAGATAACCAGGACTAAAAGATAAGTTTGAGAAGGAAAGTTTACCAGTAATGACTTGGCCAGTGGCCTCAGCTTCTTCCACAGACATCATGAAAGCCTGGCGCTTTGGCACATTCCTCCTGGCCTGAGGAGCATTCCTTGGAACGTTCCTTTGAGCTTGATGGAACTGTCGAGAAGGTGGTGCAGCTTGCGGTCCTCTGGGTGGTGCAGGCAGTGCAAGTCTTGGAGCAGGGGCTTGGATGGCTGGACACTATGGATAATTGTTTGCTGGCCTGGGTGCAGCAACTGGGTTCTGTTTATGAGGACAAGCCCCAATACCATGAGCAGCTGAGTCGCAGATCAAGCAAAGGTTGTTCGCACGTCGGCAATCTCTCGCCAGATGCCCATTTCTCTTGCAGTAGTTACAAAAGACTGGGCTGGACCTGCTGATTGGTGCTCCAGGACGTCTTGGCACAAAAGGTGGTCTGGACGAAGCCCTACCTGCCATCTGGTTAGCAGGGCGCTTGACTCCTGCAGACTGAGGTCTGCCCCTTGCTTTTATCACTGCCTCATAACTGCGGGCAGCTTCTAGAGCATCCTCATGAGTCAAAAATTTTCCTGTGGCTAAAGCAACCTGAATCTCCGTGTCAAGTCCTTGTTGGAAATGACGGGCTCTGATATCGTCCGTCGGTATCAAATGTGCCGCGAATCTATTCAAGGATAGTGTTAGCTGTGTGGTATGTGATATTTAAAACTGAACTATTGCAACATATCTTACCGGCTTAAGATGGTGAATTCAGCGTCGTATTCATCTACCAATTTGTCCCACATTGATCCTTGCTGTAGATGAATGAACTGCTGCTCCATGGCAAACCTGGCAGTCACAGGGAAGTATTTCGCGTCGAACTTCTCGCGAAACGTTTTCCATTCAATGGGCTGTACAAGACGGCTTTCTTCCGCCTTCCACCAGTTGTGAGCGTTGTCCATGAGCTGTAGTTTCGCTACACGGACCCAAGCGACGTCTGGCACTTGTGCTGTGGCCAGATCATCCTCGATACTTTGAGCCCATTCCTCAGCTTCCAGTGGGCTCCCCTTTCCTGAGAACTGCTTCGGATGTAAAACCCTGAATTGCTTTACCTCCGGAGCGTCAGTCTCGGGACGGTTCAAGAGTTGTTGCTGTCCCTCGAGAAGGCTGTGGATTGCCTCAAGTAGCACTGTTTGCTCGGTAGGTGGCGCAGGAACAGCTGGTGTGAGATGTAGTGCTGGAGGTGTGTTGTTGACGTTTGTGCTGGTGTTGTTCGGGGAATCCATAACCCTGAAGAAAAATTTGGGTTAGGACAGATTCAAGTACATGATAAGATTCAAGGAATAGAAATTTGTAAGATTCAAGAAACATGAATTGTAAAGAATGTTTTAGTTGCTGGTTCTTATGTTATATTGCTTAGGTTGTTCATGCAGACCAGAACTGCATGATAGGGATTCATACAGCTCGGACCTGCATGGGCCACCAACAAAACCTGTTACGCCCCGCTTCCCAGTGTACGGTGAAGGGGACGCGACGAGGTTCGCTACGTATGTACTCAGAAGTACATACGCTAAGCGTATCTAAGCAATATAGAAATAAATACACAAGAGACAAGAAATAAAAAGAATAGCAACTTTTATTTATTAACATTCTTTGTACAATGCATGAAAAGAAATACAACTGAAATAAAAAGATGCCTAAACAGTGGCATAACAGGAAATGAAAAGTACAGAAAGAAAAAGTGTACAAGGAAACTACAGTGCAGGGTCTTCAGTAAACTGCTCCAAATCTTCTTGCGATGGCTCAACCTCTGCCGGATCCAAATCACCTAACGACATTCAAAGAAGAGAGAAACAGAATGTCGTCAGCGAACAGGTCGCTCGGTAAGTCCCAAAGGTAAGAAGGAAGTAGAAAAAGACAGAATAAGAAGATATATTTTAAAGTGTAAACTATTGTTGTAATGTTATGTCAACGCTGTTGTTTGTAGCTTGGTACAGAAGGATGCCAGTGTATACGAGGGGAGTCTCTATATGCCAGAGACTAAGGGCACGTATAGTACAAGGTACCGTTTATGCCACGGTACAACAGCAACTGGATTCATGTTAGGTGTGTTAAATCTGACCACCTCGTGCCACCTTTAACACCTTCCGTACCAATCTACCCCTTAAACCCCGCGATATCTTGTTTGTATTGTTATCTTGTAAATTGTTTTGGTTGTATGATTGATTGACTGATTGACTGAAACCATGATATCGGGAAACGGTTATAACCGTAGAATCATGTAATGGAGTACTGAGAATCATGTAAAAGGAATATATATCCATGGTTCGGTTCAGTCAAGTTGTGTAAATTGATGATTGTATTCATGGATTCATATGTTCATATTGAATTGGAAACTTGTAGATTATGGATTGACTTGAATCATATTCAAGTCAGATTAATCAAACTCAAACCCGAGTCAGACAATCAGAAATGTGAAACGAAGTCTTATAACTGCTAGGATCCTTAGGGTAATTTATAAACTTGAGGGGGTTTTATGTAAAAATACTTTTATATACTTTTCAAAATACACCTCAAGTATTTATTTTTCGTCTTTAGAGTTGTGGATTTTATGTTGACATTTCTAATGAAAATATCCTAGTTTCGTAAATAATGGTATTTATCTGTAATATTGATTATTTGAAATTCATGGTATTTTAGTGTAACCTTTATTCTTTTGTGATTTTTAGAAAAAGGTGGAAAATTTATATTACAATAAAATAGGTATTTAAAAGATAAATATACATATGTTTATACAAAAATAATTTTAATAAATATTTTATATTCAAAAAATTTCATTTTTTATTAAGATGTCGTATTTTAAATCTTTCGAGACCGAATGCTCCTTGCGGAGGTCTGAATCTCGCACTACTAGCCCAAGGGTGCACGATAAACCGTACTATCCCTAACGGGTTCCCCAAAGGTAGGTTGTAGCAGCGCTTTGCAAAGATTGTAAAATACTAATCCTTTAGAAAACGGTTTTTATAAAGTAAAAGGTATTTATTTGTAAAGTGTAGTTTTTCGTATTTTAAATTCTAGGGTTTTCTAAGCCAACTAGCCTATTTCTAAAGGGTCTAAACGACAAGTCGTTAGAAGCCTCAAATCGCCTCTTCACCGCCAATTGTGGCCAGGTAAGTACAAGTGAGGAAGGAGGGATCCGCTCACGAATCGTGAGGCGGGCCTTTTAAAATTACCTAAGCTCACTTGCCTAGCCTAGACACCACAAAGTCAGGTTTAGATAAACGATCGATGTCCACAACTTATCGTATTTTCCTAGTAAGAAATATTTACTTAAAAGTGTGACAATTCTAAAACCTTTAAGAATGGTTTTATGAAGATTATGGTATTTTAATGAAAGTTTCGTTTTATCGTATTCTAAGTTTTGATGATATCATTTTAGGGTTGTATTTGCGTGTGTGTAGAGGTAGGTCGTTACCTCGTGCTCTACTTTAAATGTATAGCAAGTTAAGGGTTAAATGTGAAATTGAAACATGATGTTATTAAAGTGTAAAAATACGGTAAATTGAAAAGGTTATCATTTCATGTGTGAAAACTTATTCAAATTGATTTTTACAAGTTTAATGGTCAAGATAAAGATGTTTAGGAATGATTGAATTGATTAGAAGAAGAAAAATAAACATTATGGTATTAAAGTGAAAAAGAATACGATATTGCAAAAGCTATCATTTCATGTGAGAAACTTTGTCCAAATTAGTTGTTATGTGATTAATAGTCATCATGAATAAGTTTAAGTATTATGGAATTGGTGACAAGTGAGATTTTATAGAAAACCGAATCGGAAATCGGTTTGTTCCGATTTCCGTCGGGTTTCGTAATTTCGTATTTTTTGAGAAGTAGAAAGAAGGAAAGAATGGGACTTACGGATTTCGATCTATACTAAAGAGTATAGAGGAACTAGGTGAGTGGCCGAAGCATTGTTTCGTCGCCGGTTGTTTCAAAAAAACGTCGCCGGATATCCATCAGCGCTTCGCCGTGAACTCGATTTCAAAGTACACCCTCCTTGTAGAAATTTTGAGAGAGTAAACCTAGTGTTTTGAGATGAGAGGGTAGAGGGTAGAGGGTCTATTTATAGGGTAGGTTAGGGTAGGGTAGGTGAAAGGTTTTTATTTTAAAAAAAATTGTAAAAATAATAGAAAAATCGTTAAATTCTGTATTAAATAGTGTGTATTTAACATTCGGGAACTGATCCATTAAAATGGTGTATACAGAGGAGTTGAGAAGACGAAAAGCCAGAACTTTCGTGCTGGCGACTCGGCCGTCCGGCCGAGTCCGGCCGACGGCGCCGGCCCGAGTCGGGCCGAGTCGGGGTGCCGTTGGATGGGGAATCTCCTGACGTAGCTCCTGGTATATTCACTTTTTAGGGTTCAGTTCAACTTTTGGGAGTTATGGCCTGTGGACTGTTGGGCTTCCAAGAATTTTAAAAGAAAAAATAATCTAAAAATAATGTGGGGCATGGGATTTGAACTCTGGTGGCTTGGTTCAGCAGTGCAAGGTATTACCAATGAGCTACAAGCTCCTTCTTGTAATTATTGTGGGAAAATAGATACTTAAAGTGATAACAATAACATTAAATACTCCAAGTATACTTCAAATTTAAGTCAAATTTATGTATACAAAAATTGGAGTTGTTACAACTATCACCGAGGGTAGCCTCTACCATATCCTCCATTTCTTCTCCTGGAAAGAAGTTATCGTCTTCTTCTTCTTCTGCCGCATTACCGTCTTCTCTTTCTTCTTCTGCCGCATTACCGTCTTCTCTTTCTTCTTCTGCCGCATTACCATCTTCTTCTTGTCATTTTCCGTGATATAGCCAAGTTGTATATAGTCTAGTAAAAACATGTTTAACGATATGAAGCTCTACGATTTCTACTTTCTAGCAGAACTTATTCCCACATCTATCGCACGGACAGAAAATTTTCTCTAACACGGTCTTATTATGTGCGCATGCAAATTCAATGAAAGCAGCGACTCCTGCAACGAACTTAAATTGCATGCATTGTTGCCAATCCATGTACATCCAGTCCTTAACTCTGATGTACTCGTGGGCCATGTTAGACTGTATATCTTATAAATTGTAGGTTATGGTGACTATATTGAGAAATTTAAGAACGAGATGATTACTGGCAAAAAAGAAAATCCGTAGAGACAAGTTTATCATTGAAAAGAATAAATTATCGATTAACAAAGTTAGATTTAAAGATACCCGTGAGCCAAATAAAGACATTGAATTTTAATATTTTTTATTTTATTATGCCCCTACGGATTTAGCTGTAGGGGCAAACAGATGACCCTACAGATTAATCCGTAGAGGCAATAAAAAGTTGTCCCTACGAATTCTTCTATCCGTAGGGGCAATCCCTCATTGTAGTAGTGGAGTAAGGAGCGGGCTCAAAGTCTTCCGTCGATCTATTTTTAATCCGTAGGTGCAATAAAAGGTTGTCCTTATGAATTCTTCTATCCGTAGGGGCAACCCCTCATTGTAGTAGTAGAGTAAGGAGCGGGTTCAAAGTCTTCCGTCGATATGTTCTTCACAATTCTCCAAAATGTCATTCTGAAAGGAAAAAAAGTGTCCATATTAAGATGGATTAATTTGGATGCTACACACATATGTAAAAATGAGATCCTGGGTAGCCATCCCTTCCTCATTTAATGGGGTATCCGGGCTCAAACCCGAGTCTCCTCTATGGGCTACTCCAAGCCCCACCAATAGGCTACTCCAAGCCCTTTGCTACACACATATGTATATACATACGGTTATTACATTGGAGCTAGAAAGACGAGAAAAGAGAGGACATTGCATAAAATCAAAAGAAGAACAAAATCAAAAAGGAAAACTAATGAATAAATAAAAGATAATGTAAATGATTTTGATTACTCACCAAGGACACCAATGGAGAAAAGCAAGGAGTTCATTTGAAAGCTGAAGAGTACAAGGGATCAACTATGATGGTGTGATAGGCTGGATATATACTAATATATACATATAATGCTATAAGATGTCTTTAGGGTTGGTATGTTTTTTTAATACTTTAATAGGTGGTGAGAATGCAGTTATTGTTTACTAGTGACTGTATGTATATATATATATATATATATATATATATATATATATATATATATAATGGAGGAAAGATGCCATAGGAGGGAATTTCCTCTTATGGCATCGAAAAAATACATCCTCTCTCATTTCTTCCGCCGATCAGCACCCACTATCCTCATCGTTATCATCTAAGATGTGGGTACGCCAAATTTCATGTGATTCTACAACCATTTCACCGTTGATTTAGCAATGTAAAAAGTTCTATTGCCGGTAAACCGTCAATTTTGAACCTACTAAATCAACGGTAAAAAAGTTGTAAGATCACATGAAATTTGGTGTATCCACATTTTAGATAATAACGATGAAGATAGTTGGGTACAGTTCCTTAGGATGGTGGCCAAAGACCGAAGGACACGGATCGATCGGTATAGCCTTTCTATCCCTTCTCATAGTAGCTAGTTGTAGGTTAATGGTTCAATCCAGGTTTTAAGCATACGATAGCGCCGGTTTCTAGTTTTGAAAAAGTTTTCATTTCCGTATTTTGGCCTCGGAAAGATGGCCGGGGCGCTACCGTAGTCTTACATGGTAGCAGAGCCACGCCATTAACCTTTACTAGCTTGCTCTAACGTGTTTAGAACTTCGATCGAACAAAAATTCCTAAACCGCGATTTCAAAAAGTGCAGTTTCTGTCGAAATTTTTTTGTTGTCAAAAAATTATTTGGTGTATTGCAAAAATACATGCAGGCTTTTCTAAGATATCTGTAAAAATTTGGTACCATGAGACTATAGTGTCGCCACGGAACCGCGGCCATACCCATGTTTTGGCCGCGGTTCCGCCGCAAGAATATGTCATCACTGCACCAAATTTTGTACAGTAGTCTCCGATTTGAAATTGGGGTTTCTGATATTTTTTGTTTGGGCCCAGATTTGTTTGAGTACAGGGAATTGCGCTTGGGGCCCACTTCGGGAAATTTTGTCGATCGAAAATTTTAAACATGTTAGTTCACAGTATTTACATTATATCTGCAACCGTGAATGTCATTTGATCGGTAAATCCTGTCTAATTGCTATAGCCCTTTTCAACGGATTTGCGAACGTGACATTCACGTCGATGTTCTGTGTTATGCTGTGATGTTGCGGATTTGTCGTGGTGGATAGCTTGGTGCAATGTTAGTACAGTTTGATTGTATTTGTACATTTGATATTGCGGGGCGAGCATCCGACATGTGGACTGCCGTCACTGCCTGTTTGTATATTATTCTTTTGGGGCACGACCGGGCTGAGGTTGATGTACCCGTTGTATATTTTACTTTCTGTACTAGGATTACCCCGCGGAAGGGTGCACGGATAGCCGGGTTCTAGAGGGCAACGGGCCCGCATCTCATGGTTTTGAGACAGAGGGGGCTTCACTCTAGAATTGGCGGGCTATTTGCCGCACTCGTAGGGGGTACAGGTTGACCCAAGGAGGGGTGCTCAAGTTACCGGATTCCGTGAAGTGCGGGGTGGTCCATTCACGTTGTTGAAGGGGGCTGCCTCGCTTCAGGTTTTGACGGGTAACTTGCCGCGCCCGCAGGGGTCTAGGTTTTTATTGCACAGGCTATCCTCACGACCAGGGGAACATCGAGTTTCAATAGCGGCTCTATGAAACCCGGCGATCCCAGATTATCTGTATTGTTCTGTGATGCTGATTACATTTCTGTGATGTTGCATTTTATCACGCCATGAGCGAATATCATATATTGATATATATACTAGTAGATGTTGTATATGTTTTACACCCGCGCTAGTCCAGTCCCCGCTCTGTCGTTAGTTAAGTAACCTAACGGGTGATGACGGGACCCAGTGGCGAATGCGGATAGCATATACGTACATCGTATTTTCGTTCTTTTGTGGTGTGATCAATTGATAGGACTGCGTTGATTCGGATCAATGAAAGCTAAACAAACCAATTCTGATGTTGTTGGAACATTTTTCAAAAAAAAGCTGTTATTGCAAGGACGTTTTTTTTTGTTTTGCACAGTGGTATTCAGTTGGAATATCCTGTACCTCAGTCGACGAGGCAAGGGCCGAGATCCCTTCACCGGGAGTGACCCCTTGGACAGAAGTTTGCGTCAGGGCAATAACTTCACTATAGCTGATTTCCTTTTTGCTTTGCATCGTGGTATTCAGCTAGAATATCCTGCACCTCATTCTACGGGGAAAGAGCCGAGATCCCTTCATCGGGGTGACCTCTTTAGCAAAGGTTTTCGCCACTATATTTTTATAAAAAGCTATGCAGTTCCTTCAATGATATCAAGTTCATTACGTTAAAGGTTTTTCACCAAAAACCAGCCGTAGCCCTCCGTCATTTCTTACGGGTATTATTTAGTATTCGTGCCGCGTTTGTTGACCTAGTCAAGACGTAGTGTTCGGTAGCTAAGTGGTGCTTGTTTGTTGCATAAATGGGATTGGTTAGAACAGTCGTGCGGCCTTGTTGACCTAGTCAAGGGCACGTACGGGTGGGTTTAATGCAATCCAGAATAATGACGGGTTGAACTTGACTAGCGGTTTATGGTTTGTTGACCTAGTCAAGGTCATAAGCCGCTTGGGGTAAAAACACATATCGGGAGTTTATAAAGAAACTGAAACTTGCCAGATATACGCATACCTTCTGGAGTGTGATAATGTGAGCGGATTCCATCACGTTATCATGCGATGATAGTTGGATCACGATTCCCACTGATGAGTTGGTTTACTCCTCGGGTGATCCCGACTAATTTTTCTTTCAGGTTTGGAGGAGAATTTGAGGTTACAGTGGAAGGTTTCCTGATTAGATAAAGTGATAACCATTCTGATATAGGTTAGAGTGCACGCAGAGTATTTCTTCTCTCTCTCTTTCTATGGCAGCGACCATGGCCCGACCCTTGACTATGACTCAGTGACCAAGATTAACCGAACCTTCTTAAACACTGGCTTTTGGATTGTCAGAGTTGCATATCTCTTTGCCACTTCTACTTTTACCCTTTTTCTCCAGAACACCCCGTATTACTACGAACATCCACTTCCATTAGATAAAACCATCATATGGTTATATACGAACTCGAAGGAAGGATGGTTTCCGGTTCTGGAGAAAACGAATAGGACTATTCAGTTGTCTTTTTTCTTTTTACCTTCTCTCATGTTGCGAGTGTTCCTTGGATTAGGACGGTACACCTATTACGCTAATTGGATAGTCTTCTTCCAAACCATAGGCGGGTGCCGAATGGTAGGGAATGAAGAAAGCCGATTTGCCTAAGTATGGTGTACATAAGGTATTAAGTAAAGACAAATAAAGGGATTAGTAAGAGGGCAAAGTAAATTGCGACTGTTATTCACGACCAAACCAAGTATTTCATTACCACTCCTACTTCACCTTTGTATTTCTCCAGAACACTCTGTATCACTATGAAGATCCACAGTTATTTGGATACTCCATCGTATGGTTATATACGAACTCGAAGGAACTTGTTCCAGTTCGGGGATGGACTCTGGTTCAGGAGAAATAGAAATAAGGTTTATTCAGTTGTCTTTTATCTTCACCTTCTCTCGCGTTGCGAGTGCTCCTAGGATTAGGACACTACACCTATTACGCTTATTGGATAGTCTTCTTCCAAACCATAAGCTGGTGCCGAACGGTAGGAAAGGAAGAAAACCATTTCGCCTAACGATGGTGTGCAGAAGGTAGCGACTAAAGACAAATAAAGGGATTTGGAGAGATGGCAAAGAAATATACGGTTACAGTTGTGAATCTGATAATGGAAGAGGCATTACTAGGAATACCCGCATACCCCTTCGAAACATATTCATGTTTCAGTTTCACCGTGTATTGTTAATAGAAAACTGATTTCCCAATTAGCCCTTACTCCAGAGTATGTATTTACCAGGTCTGATTCTCACATCTATATGGTTTTTTACAGATGATGAGTGGGAGTAAGTTATTGGGAATTGGGTGATCATCCTCATTATATCGGGATTCGTTGTAATTGGTGATATTTGAGGAAATCGCCTGGGCTGTTTTCCGGACGGCAAATATTTGGTTTTGAATATCCGTTGTTATGCACCAATTTCAAATTGATATATCTGTACGTTTATTTTTATAAAGTGAGATATAACTTTTTGAAATTATGTTTATGGCATTTACCTATATCAGTGGATGATTAGGTAAGGAGCATTGAACAGCGGTGTAATTCTTCTTAACCATAAGTACAGTTTTCAACCTACGACACACAGGGAATGAGTTATTAGACTCAGAGGACTTATACAGAGTATTATATGTTGTCCAGTGTCCATAAGGACACAGGGGTTGGTACCCGTACTATATTCTGTTTACTTATGACTTCTCTAGTTCTTAGACTTGTGTTTCGTAGAAATGCAAGGTCCAAGTTTTGAGAAATTATAGGTATAAGAATAAAGTAGAGAACTAGGTGTTGCAAATATCAGGATTCTTCAAGGTGATCGAAAATGTAGATACTTGTGTATGGTATTCAGTTGATAGTAATGATTAAGAGAACTTGCTTCTCTTTCAGGTTACTCATAATTGGAAGCACTCCTAAGTTGAGTAATGCTGATCGGCCTCTCTCTATTTAGTTGACATGCACTGGAGACAGCTCCATGATTTGAATCTGGTTCTAAGTAAATTAGTGTCTGTTTCTATATTGGATATAGAACGGTTCATATCTTAACGATGTTAAGGTACGGGGAGTTGTCCAGCTTATGCTTAAAACCAGGCTCTGGATAACTCAAGGCACGTTTCTGTAATGGCTGTTTGTGGGTTGACCCGGGCTATGATGAGGGTTGATTTTCTACCATCTGGAAGATCAATAGCGATATTGTTCTTGACTCGCCACAGTTTTAGTAAAATGGATTTTTTCAGAAAAACAATAGTGGGAGTATGGTAGAACTGGAAGTGATTCCAGAACCGCAAACAATTACTGAAAATTTGATAAGAACCTAAAGATTCAATCTGGATTAATATTCCATTGGCCACTCCGCAGATAAGGTGGGTAACCTCAAGCACTCGAGAGGTACTTCGGTATGCTCAAAGACGGTGACAGGGAGGTTCTAGTTTACCCAGACTTGCCATTGCTGTTGTTCCAAACTGTGAGACCCGGCAGGAGGATGAGTATAGCGACGTTCTAAACTAGCTTTAGAAGTGTACGTGTATATGACTCTGCCAGAGGGTTGTCGTAGTCAGTGGGAGCAGCGGAAGCATAGTGGACAAGTAGCTTATGTCTATTTATAAACTAAAGCAGATATAGCGGAGATAGATCATCTATTTCTGATATGACAGTCATAGGTTTGACTTCATCAGAATAGGGGATGGATCTGTTAAGAAGGTAGTAGGATGTGATGTCCTGGTATTTGGATGACATACACAGAGTAGGAAGTGTAGTTCCTACACTACGATAGGTTATGCTTTAGTTGTCACACAGTGGTTTCTCCACACAGGATATGGATATTATATCAGATATTCTGGTTACTAGATCTATGGTTTTAGATCTAGATATGGGTAGTTTCCCAATCTGGGTACTTTGACAGCATTCTAAAGGTGTTTTAGAATGGACGACTCCTGGCACGGTAGTATATCTGCAGGTGATGGAGTCACCCTCTCTAAAGGTGTCTTACAGACTAAAGGGGAGAGGGATGTGCATGATTGGCAGATCACTTGCTTAGGCAATTGAGTCAATCATGAGATGTCAAGTACCACACCAGATGTTGTTTTTGCACGAAATGCAATAAGTTGATATTAATCCAATCCTGGAGAAACGATCGGAAGCAGTTTTAGAACATAAGTGGATGTTCTAGGGATCTGATAACGACAGCCTTTTTCGGGAGACGGTTATCATTCCAGGCTTCCAAGGTGACATGGATGACAGAGTGACTGTCAGAGTTATAGTTTTTCCCTCTGACAAGGGGCAGTATTTTGGACAGGTGGTCCAAGCGGATACTGAGGGAGGCATGGCGCAGGATATTGATTAAGATCAGTTGACGATACAGTCTAAGAAGTTTGGATTTGGAGTTCATTTATGAACTAGGTCCCATCAGATATCCAGACATATTCTAAGACATGTATTGCTCATTTCGGGAGATGGCTTTCTCCGCGAACTTGAGATAAGAGAGACATAGAAAGAAACATCAGGGCGAATCCATTCACTGAGGCTATTCCTCGAACGCAATAGTTTCACAAACGGGCTTGGTGAGACTGATCAGTAGAGGAGTTGGGTGTTCGGTATCACACGGGCTGTGAGTATGCGACATCACAATAATTAGCCTTGAGTGCAAGTGGGAGATTGTTGGATATAGTGCCCTCAGAGTCAATTATTGGATCACAGGCACGTGATTGCAATGTTTGAGGGGAGACCTATACCGGTAGGACAGTCTTACTCGAGAGGTTTGTATACTATCTGGTTTATCTTTATCATCGTGTACATGCTTTAGATGACATTGTAGTTCACTATTACACGTTGATAGAGAATAGTATACTACCATGGTTTATCTTTATCGTCGTGTACTGCTTTAGGTGACCTTACAGGTCACTATTGCACGTTGATAGAGCCCATAGGATTCTTGCTTGACTACTAGCAGTATGATGGCAATCATATACGTGAGAGTTGGGTAGTCTATAAGCACATCCTTAAAGTGGTCCCTAGTCGTGGGAGTTTCGAGACTGGGCATCGATACTCCATTAGTAGACTAGTGTATACAGTCGAGACCCCGACGAGGGGCGGTGGCCGGTCTCACAAGCCATTGGTGTCAGTTGGTTCACCTAAGATGTATACAGGTGCTCATTGGGTTATGAGCACACCGGACAGGACTCGCCGGGAACATACTAGTTGGTATTATACCTGACGTCAGATAGCAGTTCCCTGGTGACATGTGTACAAGTTAGTTCATCGACCTGAGATCGTCATTTGTCTCGTGTGAGTTCCCACTGTGCTTTGATTACTACCCTACCACGGCTCAAAGGAGTCGTGCAAACAAGTTTTAGTTGGATACAGTCCCAAGCCATATGGAGGCAGTGAGCGGATCGGCAGGGGTTTCGTCTCTCCCGGTATTAGGGGTGAGATCGCGCTGTGTCTAGAAGAGCCATTACACGAAGTCCTTGGCCAAGGCATGAGATTTACTGATAGGTATTCCAGTAGTATCTCAGGGTGTTCTGGGATACACTCCGACACGACTTGTACCGCTTTTGGGGGTCAGACTTTTACCAACCCCCTAGGCCCGCCATGCGATGCTCATAGAAGAACGGACCGGACTGTACGGATATTGTCACTGACAGGCTTAGTAGGGTATCAGGATGAGTTCGCTCATCGACCTCCCTTTTGGTCAATACCTGGTAGCCCGTTACGTACAGCTAGTACCACTGACGTGCTAGTGGTTAAATCCACAGCCAAAGTATTGACGAGTCTTTAGAGTCCCCCACAGACAGTTTCTCAAGTTTCGGACGAAACGTTGTAGAGGCCGTATAATATATGGCAAAGTTCGATCATATACGTGCGGTAGTGCGCGGATCATGATCGTACGGATCATACTAGTGGGCTTTGGTTTAAGCCGGATCCTAATATTAGATTTGTTGGATTACTTTAGTCTCATCGCATTCGCATTCGCATTCGGTCGGAATGAGGATGCAGGTATGTATATACAGGTGAGGGGTATCCTTGAGATCCGTCACGAGTTTACTTTAGATGTTGCCGGATATTTTTGTTGGACCAAACATTTGGAGTAATGTTTGGATAGTGGAAATTATGAGCTAGAATTTATCATTTTGTGCATTAAATGAGACATGTGCTTCATAGATGACTCATGGTCTTATTTCTTGTGCAAATGTCACTTTATGTGATGGATGTGGGTTGATATGATAAGAAGAGAGGGGGGGCTGCCATGAGTGAGTTTGGTCTTGTATTATTTTGATCTCACGCTTTCATTTTTATCATATGAAACACAAAAGAAAAGAGAGAGGAAACTCTTTCTTCTTCCTCTTTCTTCTCTAGCTCAAATATCCATTAATGGCAACACCTCTAACCTCCATCCAAATCAATGGATGCAAGAGACAAAGTGATCACACACATTCTCTACATCACCTTGGACATGTCGGCTAGCACACTTCGTGCCCGAGTTGCTTCGAATGAAGCGGGAGCCCGTAAAAAGAATCGATGATGTAGTGCCATTTCCGACGAGGAGATCGAGACCGGAGTTGCCGCGAGGAGCTTGGGATGGTGGCCAAAGACCGAAGGACACAGATCGATCGGTATAGCCTTTCTATCCCTTCTCATAGTAGCTAGTTGTAGGTTAATGGTTCGATCCAGGTTTTAAGCATACGATAGCGCCGGTTTCTAGTTTTGAAAAAGTTTTCGTTTCCGCATTTTGGCCTCGGAAAGACGGCCGGGACGCTACCGTAGTCTTACAATATGGCCTAAGATTTAAAGCCTAGACCGAGTAGGAACCGATGACTAAGATTTAAATTAATCCAAAATTTAAATATTAAGCTTATCTTTTTGTAATTATAGTTTAAATCTAAGTTTTATTTCTAAATTGATGTAGGCTATAAATATAAAACCAAATAGCCAAGAGTTTTAAAAAAAATGGTTGCTGATATTTCTCCACAATTAAAAGGAGGCAGCTGTAAAACCAAGAGAGAGGGAGATAAAGGAGAGGTTTTTGTGAGGGTTAGAGATTAATCTTTGTATTGGGCGGTGATCGTGAGGGCATTCTCATGTAATCCTTTCTTGATATTAGAAATTCTCGTCGTCGGATTGCAGGATTAGGTGCAGTTGCGTCAAATCTAAGTAAAATCTTGTGTTTTGTGTTATTTGATGTGTACTTCTCATAACTTGCGGTATTTTGGTAAATTGCTCGGTTAGTTTTTTTCAAGTAGTTTGTTTGCACGTGATCCTGATAGATTTTTCGCTGCAACTTTTGGTATAGTTTGTAATTCCTTCGAAAATCACTGTTCACCGCCGAAAAAATGGACCGAGACGTTGGGACGTCTGGCCTGAATTTAGGGGCAAACGCTATTTGGACTTCTTCATCCATCTCTCCGAAGATACCAAGTTGATTAATGGCACCATATATCGGAGGTTTGGATCGATGCGACCGTTGTAGCAGACTTTATCAGATTCTCCCTTATTTGCGATGGGTTTTTGATTATAGGGACGCTCTTCCCTGCAGGTGCAAACCTCTGCAGTTAATTACGCTATTGCGTTGCGATAAACATTTTCTCTTGCTCCAGCAGTTCACTTCGTGTCGTGTATATTTTCGTTTATTTTGATTGCCCGTGGATTGTATACAGAGACTAGTTTATGTCGTCCCCCGTAAGGCGCGGATTAGTCCAAATCCGTATATTTTAGATTTGGTATTTTGCACTTAAGTTATATTTTTCCTTTAGTTCAAAATAATTTTTTGGGTTTAAAAACCGTTAATCTAGTTTGAGATTAAGATCAACTTAAACATATGAGCATTTGGGCCCAATATTTTTTAACTAAGCATACATTAGTCTTATTTGAGACTAATATTAACTTAGCAATATTTTCAGGGTCCTTAAATTTTATTAAGGTCCAATTAATAGAGTATTTGGGCTCAGCTGTAAGAGACTTAGCCAATTTGGGCTTAGTCTGCTCAGTCTTTTTTTGTTCAAAAGTGATAAGCACTTATTTGGGCTCCTTCCCCCCTTTTATGAAAAAGTGCTAAGCACTTATTTGACACTCTTACACTCACATGGGTATCATGTGAAGCCTTCAGTTATGGGAACTGTCCAATCAGTGCTAAATATATATATATATATATATATATATATATATATATATATATATAGTGGTAGGTACTTTTTTATATGGCGTCCATGTGAAGAGCACGTGCAGCGCTAGACGCTGTCCAAATAGTGCTAAACACTCAGTCGTTTTGACTGTATATGGAGTGCTAAGCACTTTTATTCAGCGCCCACGTGTGTTTCACGTGAGGCGCTGGCCTTATGCTATAGATGCCCGCGTGTTTTTCACATAAGGCGCTGGGCGCTATTGGGAGGGTGCCCACGTGGGGAATACGTGAGGCGCTAATCTCTTTTCTCTTTTAGAGATTAAATCTTTATTAATGCCATTTTGGCCATTAATGATCATAAAGATCTCTATTTTGAGGACCTTGGATCGTTTTTTCTTCATTGAAGAACTAAATTCTTCTTTTCTATTTATAAGAACTAAGTTCTTTATGTAAGGTTAAACCCTAATTTTGGAGGAATTAAATTCCCCGAATATATGTTCTTTTCTTTTTTCTTTCTTTTTAACCTAATTATTTTCTGAATCTTTGATTCTCAAGAACAAAATCTTCTCAATAAGAATTAAATTCTCAACTTGTGAAAGACTTGTCTTGTGGAGCTCTAATCCAGAAGAAGAATTAAGTTCTTTTAGAAGAGTTAAACCCTTAGATAGGTAAAAAGAGCTATTTTGATCTCTGTGTTTTCTTTACATAGGGTTTTGAGGAGGAAAGTCTTCTTTCTTCTTGAGAATTGAATTCTCTGTTCTTTTGGAAACTTTCTGTATTTTTCAGAAGTTTATGGGGGTTCCCTCTATATGAGACTTAAAGTCTCGGGTCATTCATATAGTGGAGGCAAGTTTTTTAATTAATTTTGAGAAAATCTCTTATTGAGAGATTCCAATTGATTTAATTAGTCTTAAAATTAGTTTGGACCATTTTACCCACCGTTGGACCTTTGATCCAAGTATTTCTGTTTTACAGAATATGTTTTCCTGTTTTTAATAAAATTGGAGAAATATTTTCCCGTATACAGAATTTTATTCTGTTAAGCGGTGATTTTTTAATCACCATTGGATTTTTTATCAAGGGTTCTCTGTTTTACAGAGAGTAATCTTCTTTGTTTGTAAAGATTGAGGACAAATATTCCTCAGAATATAATTTAATTCTATTATTTGATGATTTATCATCACCATTGGATTTTTGATCCAATGGCTCTGTTTAACAGAGAATATCTCAATATTTTGTTAGGGAAATGTAGAATTTAATTCTACAGGTGTAAACTTGGGCACCGGCGCTCACGTGTTGTGCACGTAAGCGCCACTTAAGAATTAAATTCTTATTTATGATAGGTGTTTCTATGCTTTGCACATTGGTGTCCACGTGAGGAGCACGTGCGGCGCCATATAAGAATCTAATTCTTATATAATAAGCGCTCCTGTGCTTTGCATATTGGCGCCCACGTGAGGAGCACGTGCGGTGCCATATAAGAATCTAATTCTTATATAATAAGCGCTCATGTGCTTTGCACATTGGTGCCCACGTAAGGAGCACGTGCGGCGCCATATAAGAATCTAATTCTTATATAATAAGCACTCATGTGCTTTGCACATTGGCGCCCACATGAGGAGCACGTGCCCACTATCATAGGATTTAATCCTACAAGATTGGCGCCGGTGCCCTCGTGAAGAGCACATGAGGCACTTCCTCATTAAAATTCAACAGAGCTTAGATCTTTTATATTATTTAAATTTTGGGGGAATAATCACGGATATAAAAATTACAACAAGTGGTATCAAAGCATCAGATTCGGTGTTTTCGGATTATTTGGGGAGACGGAATCTACGCATTACAAGGTAGCTAAGTTTGATGGGTGGAAAAATTTTGGCCTTTGGAGGTTGAAGATGACAACTATTATCAAGTAGCAGAGGGTTCACAAGATTGTTTTTACAATAGACAGAATTCTGATGAGACCACGGATGATAAGAAAGAAGAAATATAGGACAAGGCCTTCAGTGCAATATAGCTTTACTTGGCTGACGAAGTTCTTTTCAAGGTCATGCAAGAGACTATGATTGCGAAATTATGGAGCAAGTTGGAGTCATTATACATGAAGAAATCGCTTATAAATCGTCTCTACTTCAAACAATGATTGTATACGTTAAATATGAAAGAGGGGACATCCAACAAAGATCATCTGAACAAACACAATCAGATCGCGATGGACTTGCAGAACGTGGAGGTGAAAATAGAGGATAAGGATCAGGCAATATTCTACTTTGTTCGTTAATCTCATAATATGGTGTCATCAAGTCGATGGTGTATGGCCGGGATAAGCTTTCCTTAGAGGACATCTAAGCGAGTCTATACAGTGATGTGTTGAGAGAGAAGGTGGTAGGTGATAAGAGTAGTTAGGATGACGCGTTGCCCGTTAGATATTATTCAGATGGATGCTCTAATAAAAAATTGAGAAATTGCAAGAATGACAAGTGCTTTATTTGTAAGAAGAGCGGGCATTGGAAAAGAGATTGTTTGAAACTCAAGGAGAAAGGCAAGCTGATGTTTTCGGGTACTGCAGTTGTGGTAAAGAATTCGGATGAAAGCAATGATAGTTTGATTTATCGGTATGTGCGACTTCAGATGCATATCGAAATTAGATGTTAGATTCGGGGCATTTGTTCTATGTAAATCCGAATCGGAATTGGTTTGCTACATACCATTCGTTTGATAGGCTCGGTCTTTATGGGGAACAGTGCGTTTAGCGGAGTTGTTAGGATTGATACAGTTTGGATCTGCATGCATGCTGGGAGAGTTCAGACATTGACAGATGTTAGGTATGTGCCAGATCTATGGAGGAGCTTGATTTCATTAAGTGCTTTAGGCGGGATTGGTAACAAGTGCATGATCGATAGAGATTTCATGATAATTTTCAGGGTGTTCGTATTTTCATGAAGGCGAAGAGGGTAAGAAATTTGTATTTTCTTCGGGAACAGATAGTCTTAGGAGATACTGCTGGACCTTTTACTAGTTCAGGTGGTTCAAACTTCGTCAGGGTGTGGTGTCCACGATTGATCCATATTGGCGAAGCAAGCTTGGAGGGACCTTGAAAGATGCAGTCACTTGAAGGTGTAGAGATTGGCATGAGAGATCTTCGGGACGACTGTGTTTAAGTTAGAAGACGGAGATGGTTTCGGTACCGGTTTGTTGTCAAGATGGAGTTAGACATCAGCATTCCTTCATTGACGACTTCTCAAGAAAGTTGTGGGTGTACGTTCTTAAACCGAAGATCGAGAGTGCTGAGATTTTCAGAAAGGCTGTTATGCAGAAGCAGTTTGGGAAGCGCGTGAAAATTCTTCGTTCCGATCATGGCGGAGGGTTTTGCAAGTCAGGGAGGATCATGCATCACGCTACTTTTGATTCTAAGTTTATTGGCGGAGCAGAGCAGATGGTTCGGATGGTGTTTGGAAAGAACAGGTATTCACGACTTACAGATAGAGTTCCGAGGGAGTTTAGGGTGAAGGCCCTATCTACTACTGAGTATCTCATCGATCAGTCACCATCGACTGCGGTAGAGAGGAAAAATTCTTGAGGAGGTGTTGGGAATTAGTCAAGGCTTCATGGTTTGTAGATCCGAAGCAAAAGAGTACAGGTCATGGTGTCTTGGTACTAAAGGTAGAGTAATCAACCGACATTTGATAGTCATTGAGTCTGCGATGTCTCGGAGAAAACAGACTCAGTGTAATACCCAGTCCCATTGTACAGTCCCGTATTTGAATAAAATATTCTTCCTAATATTTTCTTTATTCTTTTCCCTATTTTTTTATTTAATTTATACTAAATATTACTTACAACTATTGTTCCTAATAATTTCAAATCCTTAATCCAAACCCCTAATCATTCCCGGCTCAAGCCAAACCACACCCATTTTTCCTTTTATTTATTCCCAAAACCCAAACCCAACCACCGAGCTCACTGCCTCCAGCCGAGTTCCCTGACATCGCCGCTACCTCCACTCGTCGTCGATGAGCCTCCGGCCACCTCCCTCTCTCTTCTGTAACCACCCCATCCTCATCTTCTCCAAGCCGAGCCCATCCCCTTCTTCTCTAAGCCGAACCCATCCCCTAGCTGCCACCATCGCCATCTACATCCTACGACTGCTGCTACTCGCCGACGAAAAGCTCCATTGCGGCCGCCGACCTCGCCTCCAAACCACCGGCCGCCTTCCTCTCCCCTCCGTCGAGTCCAAAACACCCCCTCCAACCTCGCAAACCTAAACCGAACCCTAGCCGAGCCTTGTGTTGACCGTGTCGTTGTGCTGCTTTTGCTTGTCTCGCCGTCGCTGGGGTGCCAACGACACATCGTCGCAGGCAAGTGCACCCCACTTCCTTACATGCTATGATAATAAATAGATTAATATATATATAAATATATATATATATATATATATATATATATATATATATATTGGTACATCTAAAGTGCCATCGCGTTTTAATAACAAGCTGTATTAATTTAGTTGTATAGATTTGGGTATAATCGAGTCTAACATCTCATGATAACTTCGTATGGAAAATTGTAAGAATTAAATAGTGTTTGATTAATTAAAGTAAACGGGCGTTCGATTGATAACTGAATGCATGACCTAATTGTTCGATACGGAACCCTAAACGAAAACCTATTTAAAAATGACGGAAATTATGACCAATAAATCCCTTTACTGATGATGAATATCGTGTAGAAATTTGGGTTGAAAATATCGACGTTTACACCATGAAACGACGTCCCCGAGAATCGACATGAAATATGAAATTTACTGTGTATATCACCATATCAAATTCATAATAAATTATATATAAATCGTACCGTGGAGTACTTAGTCTCGTTACGAAAAGAACTGAATAATCTAGGAATTTCTAGAAATAATTACTGAATATTGTTTTGTTTCAATAGTGAAAACTGAAGAGAGATACGGTTCTAGAGTGCAGTCCAAAGCAGTAATCTCTGCTAAAAGCTATTTTTAAACACCTGTAAATCTCTGTTAAAATATGAAAATGCGCGGAGTCCAATATCGATGCGTATAAAATTGAGTTAACTTTCATATTCCACTGGTTCCACTAAATTCCATCATAGTTTGATATTTATAACATAATTTATATTGTCGACATGCCTGGCTGTTTACTGCAGTAAGAATTTATACGTAGTGACACTAAACAGACCATAACCCCCTGCATACGATGGTTATTACTGATCCATCAGTTGAGATAGAATATTAACTGATTAATTTATATTTAATTTAACTGTAGTGATGCCTAATTCTAAACATAATTAATGATAAAATACGTTCGAAATTGGACTTCCAGTTCAAAAATTGAATTCCTGCAGTGAACATCTGTTTTAAAACGATCATATCTCCCAAAACAGTATCCGGATTGGTATGAAACAAATTTTACTATCTATATAATTGAGTCGACTGTTTATGACTTTAATATTGCTTCGCTTGATTCTGCACGTATAAATTACTGTGAATTTTCTAACCTGAATGTCACTGGCTGTCCATGTTTTACTCGTAGTATATTTTACTACATTTCTATCATATTGCATGATTATTATACTTTCAGTGGTTAGTGATCATTTGCATTTACACCCTAATGAATATAGCGCATTTTCGAGTGATAAGTGGTATCGATTGGGCGTGACAAGTATGCCAGTGATAGTGATTGAAATTGAAAATGATATAAGTGAAAGTAGGATTGAACCATGAAAGTGACGTGTACTTCTATACAACCAATTCGATACATGAAAATATACTGTAACCTGAGAAAATGGGGAAATGTAGGGTGGAATCGAACTCGTATTTAGCGAGTTATAGTGTTTAGAGGATAATCATTCGAACGGCGATACACACACACACACTAATTAGGTTGTGGGCCTAGCGACATGGCTACAGCGTTATGTCCCGGGAACAGTGGACCGTAGTCTCGGACATGCACGAGACTCTTGTTAAACACAACAACTCTTTTTCACCAATCGATTTCAAATTGACTTAGAGACTGATAGGTTTAGCGACATGGACATTGCATTGATTACTGATTTGACACACATGCTACACTATTCACCTGTGCCTGCTATTTCACATACACTTATCATTATTTTCCATGGTTGCTATTTCATTTTTACTTTATTGCATATATTATATATTACTTTATTATTTCGTCTTGACGATCTGAGTGTACATGCTCAATGGACGGAGTGGACCCAACTCAGGATCAGGACTTGCATTTCAAGATCGCAGAGATTTAGACAGCGACTCAGAGTTACCATCCTTCCTATTTTCAATAAAAAAAACTTTGTTATTTTGGTTAGTAGTTTATCTTGTCATTGAACTCCTTGTATCCAGGAAACTTATTTTGATTAAATGTAATAAAGTAATGATTGTGATTTCTTTTACTTTGTGATGTGTTTACTAATTGCCATGTGATGCTAGAAGTAGAAATGTGACTAAAGCAGGATTATTCCTTGACCGTATGAGCATGGCTGGCCTAATCACCCATCATATTCCGTATTTTGGGAAGTAGGGTATGACACTCAGACAGATGGTAAGCATAGAACATGGACACCGAGGCAGGTGGTGTTTGAGGCTTCATTCCATTTACAGGTATAGATGAGGTGGCCAGTACTGCGATCAAGGCGAAGAGTTTGGTACAGCCAGTTGTGTGTAAGCTTATATGATTTAGACACACGGGAGAGGCTAGGGACAAGTCTCCGAGGATATAGGATTGGGAGTTTGACAGAAAGTCTGCATGGTAGATTCGTGGCATGGATATTGTCATAGATGGGGATTCGCGTCCGTTGCAGCAGTATATCGAAAATGTTCTCACTTGGTATAAAAGAGAAGACCCAGTCCGTGTCTTCTTATTTTGTGGCGCACTTCGGTTTGGTGTCATCATCAGGGATAGCTGGTGAGGGGGACAGTTGCAGGTCGAGGACGGGTTACATTAACACATATGCAGTGCCAGATAGATCAACGCTTCAGATTGTTATCGCGACATCAACAGGGGAGGCAGGGTTGTTAATCGTCTTGGAGGCAGTTAGAAAGACCATGTATTTGCGAAGGTTGTTGGTTTTAGGTGTTCCACTGGTGGTAAGAGTGTTCTTCTTGGAGGACGAGAAGATGGTTGTGGCTCTTACAAAGGTTAGTATTCATGGGAATCTGACAGTTGCATTTACAGAGATGCTTTCGAATATCGAGTTCAACCAGTGTTTGGACTTGATCTGCCTAGTTGATTGATGAAGGCATGATGACGACGACGAGAGCAAAAGTCCAAGTTTTTCAAGAAAGTGTCAAGATTGTGGCGAATTTAAATCAAGATGAAGATTGTTGATATTGATTTAAATTAGCCAAGATTTGGCCCAAGATTTGAAGTCTAGATCGAGTAGAAGTCGATGACTAAGATTTAAATTAATTCTTAATTTAAATCTTAAGCGTATCTCTTTGTAATCCCTATTTAAATCTAAGCCTTATCTTTAAATTGATGTAGGCTATAAATATAAAGTCAAATAGCTTAAGGTTTAAAAAGAGGGGTTGTCAATATTTCTCCACAATTAAAATATGGCAGCCGTAAAACCAAGAGAGAAGGAGATAAAGAAGAGGTTTTTGTGAGGATTGGAGATTCTTTGTATTCGGCGGTGATCGGTTAGAACGTTCTCGTGTAATCCTTTCTTGATATTGCAAGTTCTCATCGTCGGTTTGCAAGATTAGGTACAGTTATACCGAATCTGGGTAAAATCTTGTGTTTTGTGTTGTTTGGTATGTGCTTGCGGTATTTTGGTACATTGTTCGGTTAGCTTTTTTCAAGTAGTTTGTTTGCATGCAATCCTAATAGATTTTCCTTTGCAACTTTTGATATGGTTTGTGATTTCTTCAAAAATCACGGATATAGAAATTACGACAGGATGGCTAGACAAAGGTCCTTCATTTCTCTTAAGAAAATGAAATAGTATATGAGTAATACTATTTCTATCCATATTATATATCAATCAATCAGATGTGATTTGCACCGATTGAATAATAGTGCCATGTGGAAGAATTTATTGTCTTTTTATGGATGTATTGCATGCAGGATGACCTGTAAGATGGTCGATTGAGTAATAATTTTTGTATATTGTATATTAGAATAAGAACTATTAACTCAATGCATCTTAGTTTCATGATTGTTTGAACTTAATACTCAAATTCAAGCATCTTAATTAGTTTCATAATTGTTTGGACTTAATACTCAAATTCACTTTTCAGCCTGCTCCACATGATTTTGTTTTAGATTCCTACAAATTTTTTGGAAGGATCTGTGATGTTAATACAACTCAAATCAATAATCTTGAATATTCAAATGGAAATTAAACAATGCTCTTTTGGTAGGGATGGAAAATTATAAAAAGGCAGTGCTTTGCACGAAAGTACTAATTATTTAATTTTATGTCAACTATTAGATGGGAATGCATAGACTTTGTTGAAAAATATATTTAAGCTTGCAAAATGCTGCGCATGTTAAATATTTAATTGCTTTCATTTCCACATGTTTGTATGGTATTAAGAAAATAGTAGAACAAAAATTATAATAAATGGCTATGGGGTCGAAGTGTACTGTTTGTGATCACATGTTTCCACATCATAACTTTCATGATTCAAGACAATGATTTTGATTTATTATTTATTCACGTTTTAAATGTAAAACTCAGTTTTGGCCCACAACACATGGGTCTACACATAGGCTTTTAATATAGTGGGAGCCCAGGTTTATCCCAACTTATATTTTATACACATGCATCCCATAATTTTCCCAATGTGGGACTATGTTAACCATATTCTTAACACTTCCTCTCATATGCAAATGTGCACGTGCGACTAGGGATGGCAATAGGGCGGGACGGGATGGAGCCGCGAATTTCCTATCCCGTCACTGCCCCATAGTAGTGAAATCTCATACCATCCCCGTCCCATGCCCCGACGGGGTAGACAAGATCTGCCACATCCCCGCCCCACCGGGAAACCCAAGTCTCCACGGGGACCCCGCCCCGCCCTGCCCAATCATATTTCTATTCATTCATTTTTCTAGTGTTCATATTCCAACCGATGAGATCAAAATATTCATACAGAACCATTAAAATTAAGTCGTGCCATAAATAACTATAAATATTGAATTCCTACACTTTTTAAAACTATCTCTAAACAAAAAAGAACATTTAAATTTAAGCATTACCAACGGTTACAATAAATGTATCGTCGATCGTTGACTACTATAACAGAAAGTGAGATAACGATTGTGTAAATTAATGATACTTAGACACCCACAGATCAGAAGTGAGTAGGAGACTTGGAGAGAAGTTTATGATTACAAATGGGACAATAAAAATTAATATACGGAGATACACAATGTAAATAATATCATGCATAATTATCTATATTGCGGGATGGAGGGAGCTAATATCAACCCCGCCCCGCCCCTAATATTTAGCTATCAGGTTTTGTCCATCCCTGTCCCGTGTCCTAATCAACGGTCAAAATCCCCGTCCCGATCAGGACGGGGCAAACTTTCCACCCCTATATGCAACGAGAACTTCACGTGCGAGGGCTCATTTTAGCTTATGGATTTTAATGATATCGTTTATCCATTCTCTCTTTGTTTTGATGACAGCTTAAACATGATTAGTTTGTTTAGTGTCATTTACTTATCTTTCTTTACCTTATCGACACCAAACTCGTATACACTTGTAAATTGGCTTATTTTTCGTATATCTTGTGTATACCGAGTAATATATCAATATATCATACTTTACTTGTGTTATATCTTTGATATCGGTATATTACTCGCATTCATTATTTTGGTAATTCATAATATGAATATATGTATATACATGTGTTTCGCATCTTGCTTTTCATATACCATGTATACATATAGTATATCAATATCTTATGCCTTGAGTTTGATTTATATTTTGATGTTAATATGCTATTCATGTTTGTGATATTGGAACAATGGATGTTTCATATACTTGTGTTTTATATCTTATATTTCATAACACTGCATATAATATGCTTGGTCGTGTTGAGATTGATTTTTCGGGATATCGAATATCTCACGGCACAAGTATTTAAAAAAGGATGGAGAATGAGCTTAAAAGGCAAATCTAATAGAAGTTGAAGGATACGGACGAGTGCTTCATAATTTACATATTCAAGCTTCGTAATGCAAAGTAGCCAAGGTTCAAAAGATTTAAAAGTTCAAGTTACGAATAGCCAAGAAGCTAGAAGCCAAGTCCAAGTTTAAAGTGTTAAAGATCAAAGTCAAAGCGAAGTTCATTTGAAATCAAATATCGACTTCAAGACACAAGTGAGTGGAATGGTATGTTCAAATTTGAAACTTCAAGTGTCAAAGCTAATTGCAAAGTTCAAGCGAAGCGACAAAGTTTCAAGAACTCGTTTCGAAGTGTCGAAAATTCAAGGTTTCGAAGAAATAAGATATCGACATAGGATTCTATTTAAATACTCTATTGAATATGGTTATTATCAATTAGAGCTTTTGAACAATCACACACGATAGCGTAAAAGTTTTACAATCATTGGGCTCTTGAGTTTAAACTTTTCGCTTTTATAAAACCCGAACTTTTGTTTTTTGTGCTTGGCTAGACGTCTGCCTTGTTGAATTTCAGACGTCTATGCACTGTTGATATCTTTTATATCAGATATATTTTCAAAATTGAGATGAGATAGACGTCTAAAGGTCAATGGACCAGACGTCTAATGAAGGGTTTCAAAATAGCCTTTTTAAACTTCAGACGTCTTCCATTTGAACATCATATGTCTGCCAAGCTTTTCCTTGTGCTCTGTTATTTTGCATTAAAACCCAGACGTCTGCAGCTCCTCAGGGCACATATCTGATGCTATTTTTTGGCCAAAACTTTTTTGTTCAGACGTCTGCAGTTAAAATATTTTGTAAAATATGATCGTTTATAGCCGTTGGGGTCTTTTGGCTTTAGCGACAGACGTCTCCCAAACCTTCTTCAGACGTCTGCCAATATTGTTGATTTGTGTTTTTGACCCATAACGACTAGTTTTCTATTGGGGCTATAAATTGGCTTTTGCTTTGGATTTTTGGCACCATTCACTCACAGATTTTCACTTGCTTAGTCTTGAGTGATTTGAAAAGGAAAAATCTCATCTCTTATGAGAGGTTGATTGAGTTTTGATTTGCTTATCCATTTTTCACTCTCACACATTCAAGAGTTCAAATTGGTTATCCATACTTTGTAAAGTATTAGTAGTGAGCTTGAGAGAAACCCTTTTGAGAGTATTTTTGCTTAAATTGTAACCTTTTTCTTCTTTTGTGTGAGAACTCTAGAGTACTAGAGTGTCTTTGTAAGGGAGTTAAATGAGAGAAGTTTTTCTTTCTTTGTGTGAGAATTCTTGAGTGCAAGGGTGTCTTTGTAAGAAAGGAGAACTTGTAGTCTCAGTGGAGACGTGATTGTGAGAGGTTGCAAGTGTGCATCGTGGTGGTCTTGATGAAGACGTGGTGTAAAAAGTTGTGGGTGCACAACGTGAAAGTCTCGATGGAGACGAATTAGCGGAACGGGCCCATGCGCCTAAAGATAGAGTACTAGGGGATCTTCTGAACCTCTCTAAAAACTTGTGTGTTTGTGTTTGCAATTTCTCTATCTCTCTCTTTTATTACTTGTCATTTATATTTGTAACTAATTGCTTGTGAGTATCCATAAATTAGAAATCACGTGCTTGTTCCCTAGTTTCTTTATATGCTCATAACTTGATATTGTTGCTTGCTTATTATTCATTGTTACACAATTGTAGTTTGCTTAGCCTTTTATCATATTAGTATTTCATTTGTTAAGTTTTGCAATTGTGTTCTCTATTAGCAAGTGTAGTATAAATTTTTAATTTGGGCATATTAGTCGCTTATTCCTATTCACCCCCCACCTCTACGAATACTTTCAGCTCAAACCTCATATGCGTGCAAAGTGGACAAACAAACACCCGAACTCTGATTCCATATGAAATGTCTCTGCCACAGCACCAAAACTTCGAAATTATGATGTGGGTTGAGGAAATATTATATTTTATATTATAACACGCTCCCGCAGGTTGAAGTCCCTTTGGACGGAGCGGTAAATAAAACTGCATTTCATACGCACTCGGTGGTAATCGAACCTGGGTTGCTTTGATACCATGTAAAACTTGGTTTAGGCCCAAAACATATAGGCCCACACATGGATACACATGAGCTTTTAATGTAGTGGGACTCCATCTAAAAGACTCAAGCGTTATGAATGTTTATCCCAACTTATATCATCCCATATTTTTCCCAATGTGGGACTATATTAACTATATTCTCAACATTAAAAAATATAGACAGTCATGATTTTCAACAACTATAACATATGATAAAATATATGAAAAATGGAAAAATTACGAATCGACTAGATAAAAGGATATACAATAACCATCTTGTAAACAACATCAGCTCCAGAAAAGAGAATAACTTACAAAAAAATAGGGTAAATTGTCAAAAAAAAAACCAAGCATTTTTTCCACTGTCAAAAACCCCCTGACCTGGAAGCAGTAGTCAAAATCTCGCTTGAAATTTTTCCTGCAGTATCTACATAGTAGCCTGCTATATCTAACCAATTCATACAAATTATTTAGATATCGCAGATAACGATTTAGATAACACAGGAAATTGCTTAGATATCACTGGCTACTGCTTAAATATTGCAGGAAACAGCTAGATATCACAGGTAAGGGGTGTTTTGACAGCTAAAATTTTATTAGGGGGGTTTTGACTACAGTTTTGAGGCCGTGGGGTTTTTGACAACGAAAAAAAGCTCAGGGGGTTTTGACAATTTACCCAAAAAAATATAATCTTAAGTTCGTAGACCCACACACCCCTTGTTAGAAATATTTTTAACAAATGCAAGATTTAATTCTATATGAAAGGAAATAATTAAATTAGGAAAAGCAAAGATTGGACCGTTAGTGGATTGGGAGGCACGTTGAAGACGCTTTCCGTAAAGTAGATTAGGCCCTCTACCGTACAAAGAAATTGTGCTCTCCTACTTTCGAGATACAACCTGACCCATTTTTTTGAGCCAAGGTGGAACCTTTGAATCTGTGTAGTCTTTTACTCGTCAATGTCTTATTATATTTTAAGGAAAATAGAAAATAGTTTGAGAGAAGAGAGTCTTTGTATAAGAGTTTTATAGAGGGAAAATTCTTAGACAGAAACTTAAAATATTAGATACGTTCTCTTCTCTCAAATCTCTTATATATAGGGATACAATACTAACATTAAAATAACTGTGTAAATTTGAATTTTAAACATAAAGAAATTGTTCGAACACCGAAACAAAAGTATGCAACTTCTCAAAGTCGTGACTTCTCAAAGTGGTTGGCAATTGCCAACATAACAATAATTAGTTTTATAAACCAATAGAATATATACGACAATCTAAATATATATATCTATTATAACTAATAGAAAATATATAAGATAAAAATAAAACTATATATTATTTAAAAATTCCTAACAATCCCTTACAATTTTTGAATAATAATAAAATAAATAAATATTATAAGATTATTAGGCGAGCGTTTATCATGTAATGGGTAATGGTATCTTCTGGGTTGAACTAATACTTAGTGTAAACTAATTTCCATTTGATAGAAAATATGGTGAACTATGTCTTGAACCATTTTCCTTTTATTTCAGATTTCAAATAGTAACACACATGATATAAAAGCTTACTGTGATTCGACTCAAGGATAGCGTGTTTAAAGGCCATGCGCCTACATCTTGTTTTCATGATTATTTTAAGGATTTGCCCAAATTGTTTTCCTATGGCAGTGGCCTTTTCTGCATACTCATACAGGTGAGTTCTTCAGATGTATACTGCAATTTAATACTTCAAAAAAAATATTTCCTTTGAATTCATTAAAATAAAATTTAGCCTTATATTCCATTGCAGTTGAGGACAAAATTAATTAGGGAATAGTTTGGATAATTACTCCATATTTTTACTTCTACCAGTCGCTCTATTAGTTCTTTTTTACCCATTGAACCTTCTGTCGTGGTATTTCCAATTAGAAGGCTAGGTGTCCACCAACGATTCCTATTTTATGGGTATAAGTCACATCCCTAAAGATTACTTATACACTTTCTTTTTCAATAATCCTTTTGTTAAAGGTCTGCAATATTATCGTCTGATCTCACATAATCAAAGGTGATTGTTCCTGCTTTATAATATTCATGTAAAGAGTCATGTCTGATTCTTATATGCCTCTTTTTATCATTACAAGCAGAACTCTTTGCATTTGCAATAGATATCGGGTTATCACAATGAAACAATATAGCAAGAATCAGTTTATTTATTAAAGAAAGGCTCGATAATAAACATCTCGGCCGATCGGTCTCCGTACCCACAAGGTCTAAAGCAATAAATTCTGCTTCCATTGTTGACTTCGAAATTAGAGTTTGTTTCGTGGATTTCCAAGAAACTGCTCCACCTCCAAAAATGAAGATATATCCGCTAGTGGCTTTAGATTTGCTTGTATCGGCATCCAACTAGCATCACAATATCCTTCAAGTACCGTCGGACGTCCCTTATAATGCAAGCCATAATTAATGGTTCCTTTCAAATACTTAAATAATCTATCAAGTGCTTTCCAATGATTTTTACCCGGATTACTTGTATACATATTAAGTTTTCCCACAGCATAAGATATATCTGGTCTAGTATAATTTAATTGATACATAAGACTACCAACAAGTTGTGAGTATTTTAATTGGTTTACGCTATTTCCATCATTTTTATTCAAATGAAAATTAGAATCAAAAGATGTACCCATAGGATGACTATTATAATAATTAAATATCGTAAGAAGCTTTTCAACATAATGAGACTGAGTTAGGATCATACCATCTTGAGTTTTAGTTAATTTTATACCCAATATGACATTAGCCTCTTCTATGTCTTTCATGTCAAAATTATTCGAAAGAAATTTTTTAATTTCAAGTACAACCTTTAAAGTTGTGCCAAAAATTAAAATATCGTTTACATAAAGATAAAGAATGACACAATCATTACCATCAATTTTTATGTATACACATTTATCGGAATCGTTTATTGAAAAACCATACAATAAAATTACTTTATCAAATTTTTTGTGTCATTGCTTTAGCGCTTGTTTAAGACTATACAACAATTTCACTGATCTACATACTTTATTTCTTGACCACAAGTGAAAAACCCTTTGATTGGTCCATGTAGATTTCTTCCTCAAAATCGTCATTTAAAAATGCGGTCTTTACATCCATTTGACGCACCACAAGTTTGAAAATGGTAGATAATGAAATAAGTACACGTATTGTAGAAATTCTAGCAACCGGTGAATATACATCGAAATAATCAATGCCTTGTCACTGCGTGTAACCTTTAGCGACTAACCATGCTTTGAATTTATTAATTGCACCGACGGGTTTAAGCTTTTTCTTAAAAATCCATTTGCAACCTATAGTTTTACAACCGGGTGGTAAATTACATAAAACCCTTGTATTATTTGAAATAATAAAATCCATTTCACTATCAATTGTTTCTTTCCAAAAATTGGTATTAATTGATTTCATAGCATCCGAATATATTTGAGGGTCATTTTCAATGAGAAAAATTTCGACCAAAAAAGAATAAAAGTCGTCACCAAAATTTTTCTATTTCTAATTCTTTTTCCTCTTCTTGATTCAAAATTATTTTCATGCTCATGAAGAGTAGAAATGCTAGAAGATGCAATATTACTAGAAACATCAATAGAAATATATTTGGACAATTTATGTTTCATAAGAAATACATTTTCAAAAAATGTAGTATCTTTGGATTCCATTATTGTATTGAAAGATATTTCACTACTATCTGAATTTATAACTAAAAACGATAGACAGAACTATTAATAGTATAGCCAATAAATAGAGCATATATAATTTTAAGCCTTAATTTTCTCTTTTTTGTTCAATGGTATGGAAACTTTAACCAAACACCCTCACACTCTGATATATTTCAAATTTGGTTTTCTATTTTTCCAAATTTTATATGGATTTTTATCCAAACCTTTATAAGGAATTCTATTTAATATGTAGCAAAAGACCATTAAAGTTTCCCCCTACATATTATCGGATAATCCGGAACTAATCAACATGGAGTTTACCATATCCATAAGCGTTCTATTTTCAGCTCCGCTGCTCCATTAGATTGCGGTGAATATAGTGGTGTGATTTCATGAATAATACCATTATCTTCACAATGTTGATTAAATTCAAATGAAGTATACTCACCCTTGCGATCGGATCGCAAAATTTTAATTCTTTTATCTAATTGATTTTCTACTTCTAACTTATATGTTTTAAACATGTCAAAAGATTCATCTTTAGTACGAAGTAAATAAACATAGAAAAATCTAGAACAATCGTCGATGAAGGTAATAAAGTAACATTTTCCCCACGTGTAGAAATTCCATTCATATCACATATATCGCTATGAATTAATTTTAAAATACTAGATTCTTTGCGAGGTACAGAATTAAATGATTTTCTAGTTTGTTTTGCTTGCAAACAAATTTTGCATTTAACATCACATTTGAAATCAAATTTTGGTAACAAATCCATACTCAACATCCTTTTAATTGTTTGAAAATTTGCATGTCTCGATCGGCCATGCCAAATAAATGATGATTCCAATAAAATAGTAGTTAGAGAAAATGAATTTATTTTATTAGTACATGTTGGAAGTACATTTAATTTAAATAAGTCATCACATAGATATCCTTTTCCAATAAAGCAACCATTCTTAATTAATACAACATTATTTGATTCAAATACAACATGATAACCACATTGCACTAGTAGCAATCCACTAATTAAATTCCTCCTCAAATCGGGTACATGCAGCACATTAGATAATGTTACAGCGTTTTTCGGATGTTGGTTTCAAATTTATACGTCCTTCTCTGAGTATGATGGCTGCAGAGTTATTGCCCATGTTCACACTCTCTCCGGAGGTGGCCTGGTATAAAGAAAAATATGAACGATCATTGCAAACATGCACGTTAGCCCCCGTATCAATCCACCAATCAATGAAAAGATAAGAATAATTAATTTCGGGAATCATACTAATATACCGTTCATAAGTAATAGAGAATGTATTAGCAGTCAATATGTTGACAAGTGAACAAGACTTTTCTTTTTCTTGGCCCTTTTCTTGATTGTAGAACTGCTTGTTTGTAACATTTCAGAAAAATAGTAAATATTATTTTGGAATTTAAATAATAATATGTTGGGTTTTACGGATATGATAACCAATATGGATTTGAGTTTTCATAAATTGATATAATTATATACCTCTATTATTGGAAAGTAATTGGAATTAAAATGAATTTATAATTATGAAAGCGTTTATTTAAGTGGGCTTTTCTTAAATTAGTATATAATTATATCCATACAAGTTATAATGTTAAAACTAATTTGTGTTTTCCTAATTAGTACACTAAACCAAGACTTACTTTGAACATCTGATTCGTGTGCAAGACATGTTAACAAGTGGGTGTAAATTAACTTTCTTTTTATTCTCTTTTCATTTGGGTTTTACTATTAATAATATATTTAGTTTTATTTCAACTAGAGAATATTAAATTAAATTGTTTTTCTTTTATTTAATTAGTGCACACATATATAATTAGTTAGGTACCTTAACTATAACTATAAAAGACACACTTAAAATCTTAACAAAAGTTTTAGTTGCGATGACAAATTAGGTATTAGTTATTTCCATTATGTTTTGAGGTTTTAATATATATTTTAAAGGAAAATGGAAAATGAATAAGAGAGGGAGGCATCAGGGTGTCTAACGGGCCGGGCAGCCCGTGGGCCTGCCCGGCCCGAGCGCCACGTAGCGGGCCCAATGGCCCGGCACGAGGCCGACAAATACAAATTTGATTTTGTCCTGGAGTTTTTTTGAGGGGGGTTAGGCGAGGGGGCAGTCAAATTCTTGGGATAGGGGTGGGTTTTTTAATAAAGGGGGGAATTTGAATTAAAGTGGGTTTGTAAAATTATCTAAAATCCACTAATCCAAAATTATACATTTCTATACCTGTAACTCCCGAGCCTAATACTACTATTTTTCTGTTACTGGTTGAGAATTAGATATTACTCATTTCTTTTAGCTTGCCTGTTTGACACTTGCCGCGAAATTTTATCTGGCTAAGTCATTTCTGCAGATAGCAAATTTTAGCACCTAAAATAAAATTAAAAATATCTATCTTGGCCTACTCGTCACCCCTAGCCGCGTGGTAGCGTCCGTGCGTCGAGTTCTCATCCCGTTCGGTGAAACGGGCGAGTTTTGGACGACTACGCGCGCGTACAGGTGTCCGACTTGGGGGTATGCTTTTTAATCATAAAACATGTCATTTTAAAATTTGGAACCCGCTTAAAATCCTATTATTTGAATTTCGAATTTTTGGACCCAACCCGGGCGCGATTTGGAAATGTTTCATTTAGCGCCAAAATCCTAAATTAATAATATAATCAAAACCTTATATTATTTTCGTTTATATACCAAATCTCACTGTTATTTGAATCTTTTAAATAAATTTTAACCTTTTAAAAAAATCTCCTCAGCCAATCAGGCTCTTTCCTTCTCGTGGGCCCCTCCTACAACGTATCTCTCTCTCTAATTTCTATATCTCTCTCTCTCTAACTCTCTCTCTCTCTCTCTTCCCTATATATATATATATATATATATATATATATATATACAGTTCCTCCCCCTCATATTTTTCCCAGAACCCTTCACGAGAAAACCCATCGCCAACCCTAGCACTAGCCACCGTGCCCGTCGCCGCCGCAGCCCCAACGCCGACGCCACCACCACCATCACCCTCGCCTCTTCGCCCTCGTCGCAGCCACTGCACCTCCTTCTCCCCGTGTGCTCGGCGTCGCAACAGAGACCCCGCAGCAACCACCGTGCATTCTCTGGTTGGCCGGAGACATCGTCGGCGACCCTCGTCGTCGTCACCCACGCCACCGTCGGCACCTCCTCTTCACCTGCGCGCACCATACCCGACCACTTCCTCTCCCTCTCCACCTTCTTTCCTTCTCCATTATCCGCAGCCCTAGCCTTCGCCTGAAACCTCCTCACCGGCGCCCCACCGCCGTCGACCCCATCGCTATCACGACATCCGCAACCCCTGTAAGCCTTCTACTCCTTTCCCTCCTCCCTTTTTGCTCTGGTTCCTTGGCATTATTGTTTGCACAACTTGATGTTTCATTATTCTCTTTCTCGCCGAAATCCGGCGATGCCGACGACGTGATCCGATTTTCCAGCGAGGTACCCCGGTCCGCGTGGTCCCATTGTTCGTCGTTTGGGTTCAATCCGTGAACCGTGCGTCCGTCGCGTGTTTCCCCGCCGACGTTACGTTCCGTTTTTCCCGGTTCGCGACCCGTCGAGGCAAGTATCACTTGCTACATGCTATACTATACAATTATATATGTTTGACTCATTAAACCGGCAAAACTTAACTCGGTATAGTTATTTTCTCATTTGGTTGCAATATGACATATATCATTTTACAATTAACATAGAAATTACAATGTGCCACTTTTAACCTAAGAACCAAGTTTACATGTTAATCACATTTTACCGTTTAATAGATTGTAGCACTTTCCCATGTAGTTCTATTACATTCGGACATTCGTATTTAAAGGCTTGATATAACTGTATTGCATCATCATTTAAACTGTTGCACCGCTAAGGGTGCTCAAAACCTGTTAATATAATAAAACGGCTGCACTATATAAATGCACTATTGTGATTGAATGAACTGCTTATTGTTGTTTAATTTATTTCTTTTTTCCTGCTGTTAATCCCCTGTTCGATTATATATCTGTTGTGAGCACACCCACGACATTGTTACATCTTGACTTGACTCTGTTACACATGATATATATTGATGCACCTGACATGGTACCGTTTACTGTTGACTTGACCTGATGTACCATGACGTGACCTGTTACCTGATCTCGTGCCTAATGCCAACAAACCCGACATGTAGTCCTCATGGACCATTCCTGTTGTCTATCCAGACAAACCTGCTCTTACCTGATCCTGTGTTGGCATTAGTTCTTGATTACTGAATAACTGACTTGAACACATAACCTTGGGGGTATGGAGAAATCAAAAGTGTAAACTAAAGTGTAACTCAAAAGGGTATTACTTGATCCGTGGTCCCGGGGGGTAACGGGACAGAGCCATTCGTGACTCTTACATCTTGATCCGTGGTCCCGGGGGGTAACGGGACAGAGCCATTCGTGACTCTTACATTTTCCTGATCCGTGGTCCCGGGGGGTAACGGGACAGAACCACTATTGGTTCACATATTCCTGATCCGTGGTCCCGGGGGGTAACGGGACATATCCTTTGAGTTATATGGAGGATTACTCAAATTGATTTCAAAGACTTTAGGATAGAAAACCTGATAGAACAGTTTAGTTAACCACTGCACACTACCCTGCACTGCTTGTTCATACTATTGCTTTATTCATGTTTATTTCTGTATTGCCTATTACACTGTTCATATTATATTACTGGTTGACATGACGCGCTGACGTCTGGGTTTTGCATGGCCCAGATTCCGTACCGCTGTCGCAGTCCGAGCAGGAGTACTTCAGCCAGCAGGCTGAGCTGTGAGGTGTTAGTATTAGTTAGTTTTATTTCCTGCATTTATTTCCTGATGTGAGCCCGTATTATGGGACATACATTTCAGTTTTTTGTATTGGATCATTTGCTTCCGCATTTACTTATTATTGACTCCTGTTATTCTGGATTATGGACATGTTTTAGATAGTTTTATGTTGTTCTTGATATCTCTACAGCCGTAATGTGACTGTGGATGGATGCTTCCTACCCACAGGTAGCATGGTTGGCTATGTCATGTGCCCAATCTTGCGTACTCTGGGAAGCGGGGCGTGACATGGTTCTTTTGGTATCAGAGACATAGGTTAGCTGGGTTGATTCTTTTGTAGTTGGGTATTGTACCCAATACACGAATCAGAATACCCGTGTTTAGGAAACATGTCCTACCACCTTGACCGTTTTACCATTCTTGAATCACATTCTTCCTGATTATATCTTTTACGATGTGCAAACTTCCTTTGCATATCGATTCGAAAACCCGATTCCTTGTTATCTCTAGGACTTAGGCGACTTGGGTGGAGTTAAGTAATTGTGGCTATGATATCGCGGCATAGTTACAATGCGGTACTCTATTTAAGTATCTTAGAGTTCTAGCCTTGATCTATATATCAAATCTATCATCATGCTAATGTTGGGTGTTTTCTTGATTTCAGGAATATGGAAGGTAAGAATTTGAAGACGTACCAGAGGCGTGTGGACGAAGCCGCCATGCTTGGAGTGATAAGGGGAATGCTAGAGAATCAAAAGAGGCAGACCAAGCTGATCCAGCAGCAAGCAGACTCGTTTCAGGATGGTTTGCAGATCGTTCAGCAGTCTGTGAACAATGCTGGAGCTAAACCAGTTGACCGAGTAGGGACCATGGAAGATTTCAGACGGTTGGGTCCGTCTACATTCACTGGTTTGGAGGAGCCGTTGCCAGCCGAGCAGTGGTTAGTTGACACGGAGAACTTGCTGATTGCGGCACAGATTCCAAATGACAAAAGAGTTGATGTGGTACGCATTCAGTTAGTGGACTACGCCCGAGAATGGTGGCTTGTGGAGGAGACCCGCTTGCCCAAACCGATCAAATGGGCGGATTTTTCTAAGAGTTTCCTGAAGAAGTTCTTCCCGCGAACTGCACGGGAGGAAATGGAAGAGAAGTTTATTGGGCTGAGGCAGAATGGAGCACCCGTGGATGTACATGCAGCAGAATGGACGAGACTCAGCAGATTCGCTGGACCTTTAGTTGCCAACGATGCAGACAGGGCACGGAGGTTTATGCGCAGATTGGATGTGGACATCCAGAGGCAGATTGTCTCCCTGGGTTTGACCACTTTCTCACAGGTTCTTACGGTAGCTCAGGAACAGCAAAGTTTATCTGGGATGAAAGGGAGCTTGCAGCAGACAGCAGTTGCGGCAAGGAAGCCCGCATTTGTACCTAACAGAGCTCATGGTCGCAGAAGTATTCCAGTAGACCGTCGAGGTGTAGCACCCATGAAGAAGCCTGTGATCGTTGATCGAAGAAAGAGCGTGATTTGTGACTACTGCCGTTTACCTGGGCATGCACAGAAGGATTGTCGAAGGAAGCTGGGACTTTGTTTAGTTTGTGGAGCGGCTGATCACGCAATTGGTGCCTGTCCGTCGAAGCTTCGTACGAGGGATGATTTTCAGAAGCCTCCGCAGAAACCATTCCAAGGGCAGAAACAACTGACTCAAGGACCTAATCAGGCTCGAGCTTTCACCTTGACAGCTGAGGAAGCTAAGGCATCAGGAGAAGTGGTTTCAGGTATTCTACTCGTTCATGGTTTTCCCGCAGTGGCATTATTTGATTCTGGTGCATCCCATTGTTTTATGTCATCCAAGTTTATAACTACACACTCGATTGCCTGCACGACCCTGTCTAGGTTTTGGGACATACACGCTGGGAATGGGAAAATTATATCCAGTAGGGAATGTAAAGACTGTTCAGTTGTTGTGTGCGGACGGGAGCTTTTTGCAGATTTCTTGGTGATTGATACGGGCAGCTACGAGGTCGTCTTGGGAATGGATTTTCTTGGCACTTTCCACGCTCACATTGACTGTAGGGCAAGGGAAGTAATTTTCCAGATTATCGGACATCCTGAGTTTACCTTCACTGGAGGAAGCAGTTCTGTCGGGCCAGTCGAGTTTAGGGCTAGGCCGACAAATGTTATTCTTGCAACAATGGAGTTGATAGTAGTGAAGAGCCGACGGTTGTTCGCGATTTTATAGATGTGTTTGAAGATATATCGGGTTTACCGACGAAGCGAGACGTGGAGTTCGTGATTGATCTTATTCCTGGTGCAGCGCCAGTATCTAAAGCATATTATCCAATGGCACCGGTGGAATTGGAAGAAGTCAAGAAACAAGTTGCTGAATTGCTTGAGAAGGGTTGGATTCGAAGCAGCAACTCGCCTTGGGGAGCTCCAGTTCTTCTAGTAAAGAAGAAGGATGGCACGAGAAGGATGTGCATTGACTATCGAGAATTAAACCGGGTGACTGTCAAGAACAAGTACCCGATCCCTCGCATTGGAGAACTTTTTGAGCAGCTTAGTGGCGCGAGGGTATTCTCGAAGCTGGATTTGCGATCCGGATATCATCAGGTCCGAGTGAAAGCAGAAGATATTTGCAAGACGGCATTTCGAACTCGGTATGGACATTACGAGTACTTAGTAATGCCCTTCGGAGTAACGAATGCGCCGGCAATATTCATGGATTTGATGAACCGAATCTTTTCACCGTTCTTAGACCAGTTTATTGTGGTATTCATTGACGATATTCTGGTTTACTCGAAGAGTTTTGAGGAGCATGCTGAGCATTTGAAGATCGCACTGCAGACATTGAGACAGGAGAAATTGTATGCGAAGATGAGTAAGTGCGAATTTTGGCTGGAAGAAGTGAAATTTCTGGGGCATGTTGTGTCGGGCGATGGAATCGCCGTCGATCCCGAAAAGATTGCAGCAGTTCGAGATTGGCCTATTCCAAGGAATGTAGCTGAGATAAGAAGTTTCCTTGGATTAGCCGGGTACTACAGGAGATTTATGGAGAACTTCGCTCATTTGGCAGAACCGTTGACCAAGCTTACACGCAAGGAGGTACCTTTTGTATGGACGGATAAATGTGCGTTAGCTTTTGAGACGTTGAAGCAGAAGTTGATGAACACCCCTATTCTGACCGTACCAGACAATTCCGGAGGACTGGTGATTCACAGCGACGCATCTGGGAAAGGATTGGGATGTGTTTTGATGCAACATGGGAAGGTCGTAGCATACGCATCAAGACAACTGAAGACCCATGAGAAAAATTATCCAACTCATGACTTGGAGCTTACGGCTGTGATCTTCGCTTTGAAGATTTGGAGACACTACCTTTTGGGTGAGAGAGTCGAAGTTTTTACAGATCACAAGAGTTTGAAATATGTGTTCACTCAGAAGGAGTTGAACATGAGGCAGCATAGATGGTTGGAGCTGATGGCCGACTACGACCTTGATCTTAAGTACCACCCGGGAAAAGTTAACGTCGTGCCGGATGCGCTTAGTCGGTTACCAGCAATTCGGTGTTAACTACGCAGAGGGAGATCATTGCGGATTTTCGAAGATTTGACTTGGAGGTTGTGCTACCACATTCTACGGGACAGTTGATGCAGTTGCAAGTACAGTCGTCCTTGGTTGAGAGGATTAAAGCGGCACAATCGCAGGATCCTAGACTGCAAAAGTTTCGAGAGCAGGTTGAAGCCGGACTACGAACAGATTTACTGGTTCACGAAGATGGTTCGTTGAGGTATGGTAGCCGTGTGTGTATGTCAAAGGGGAGATGTTCGTGAAGATCTTATGAAGGAGGCACACAGTTCGGCTTACTCTGTACATCCAGGAGGCACAAAGATGTACCGAGATATTCGACAGCATTTCTGGTGGGAAGGCATGAAACGGGAGATTGCTCGCTTTGTGGCTAAGTGCTTGGTATGTCAGCAAGTCAAGGCTGAACACCAAAGGGTTGCTGGTTTGTTGCAACCACTTCTGATTCCTTAGTGGAAGTGGGAACATATAACCATGGATTTCGTGACGACTTTACCGCGGAGTCTAAAGGGCAACAATGCAGTATGGGTGATTGTCGATCGATTGACCAAGGCAGCTCACTTTATTCCTTTCCGGGTTGGTCAATCAACGGAGACTTTGGCAGAACGGTACATGCAGGAGATTGTAAGATTGCATGGCGTACCGGTGAGCATCGTGTCCGATCGGGACACTCGGTTCTTATCACACTTCTGGAGGAGTTTGCAGGAAAGTTTGGGGACTCGATTGATGTTTAGCACCGCTTATCATCCTCAAACTGATGGTCAGTCGGAGAGAACGATCCAAACTCTTGAAGACATGTTAAGAGCATGCATGTTGGACTTCAAGGGTTTATGGGAGGATCACCTACTCAGGGAGGAGTTTTCTTACAACAATAGTTTCCAAGCCACTATCCAGATGGCTCCGTTTGAGGCGTTGTATGGTCGTAAGTGCCGTTCACCTGTTTGTTGGGATGATATTGGTGAACGAAGATTATTGGGACCAGATTTGGTGGTACAGACAGTTGAGAAGGTTAACACTATCAGAAAGCATATGAAGGCAGCTCAAGACAGACAGAAAAGTTGGGCTGACACGTCAAGAAGACCTCTAGAGTTCGCCGTGGGTGATTTGGTATTCTTGAAAATATCACCGACTAGAGGGGTGATTCGTTTTGGAAGTCGAGGAAAGCTTAGTCCTCGATTCGTTGGACCCTTAGAGATATTGGAGCACGTTGGAGAGGTAGCGTACCGTTTGGCGTTACCACAGTCCTTGGCAGGTGTGCACGATGTGTTTCATGTATCTCAACTACGAAGGTATGTTCGAGATGAAACACACGTCTTTGATCATTCGGAGTTAACAGTACGGGAAGACCTAACTTTTGAGGAGCGACCGGTTGAAATCATGGATCGAAGGGAAAAGGTTCTTAAGAACAAGGTTATCCTCCTTGTGCTAGTTTCTTGGGGTAATCGATCGCATGGAGAGTCCACGTGGGAGCGAGAAGACGAGATCCGACAGAAGTTTCCTCACCATTTCCAGTACTTTTCTATCTTGTATTCTTGGAATTTCGAGGACGAAATTCTTTTGTAGTTGGGTATAATGTAACACCCGAGCTCAATACTACTATTTTTCTGTTACTGGTTGAGTATTAGATATTACTAATTTCTTTTAGCTTGCCTGTTTGACACTTGCCGTGAAATTTTATCTGGCTAAGTCATTTCTGCAGATAACAAATTTTAGCAGCTAAAATAAAATTAAAAATATCTATCTTGGCCTACTCGTCACCCCTAGCCGCGTGGTAGAGTCCGTGCGTCGAGTTCTCATCCCGTTCGGTGAAACGGACGAGTTTGGACGACTACGCGCGCGTACAGGTGTCCGACTTGGGGGTATGCTTTTTAATCATAAAACATGTCATTTTAAAATTTGGAACCCGCTTAAAATCCTATTATTTGAATTTCGAATTTTTGGACCCAACCCGGGCGCGATTTGAAAATGTTTCATTTAGCGCCAAAATCCTAAATTAATAATATAATCAAAACCTTATATTATTTTTGTTTATATACCAAATCTCACTGTTATTTGAATCTTTTAAATAAATTTTAACCTTTTAAAAAAATCTCCTCAGCAAATCAGGCTCTTTCCTTCTCGTGGGCCCCTCCTACAACGTATCTCTCTCTCTAATTTCTATATCTCTCTCTCTCTAACTCTCTCTCTCTCTTCCCTATATATATATATATATATATATATATATACAGTTCCTCCCCCTCATATTTTTCCCAGAACCCTTCACGAGAAAACCCATCGCCAACCCTAGCCCTAGCCACCGTGCCCGTCGCCGCCGCAGCCCCAACGCCGACGCCACCACCACCATCACCCTCGCCTCTTCGCCCTCGTCGCAGCCACTGCACCTCCTTCTCCCCGTGTGCTCGGCGCCGCAATAGAGACCCCGCAGCAACCACCGTGCATTCTCTGGTTGGCCGGAGACATCGTCGGCGACCCTCGTCGTCGTCACCCGCGCCACCGTCAGCACCTCCTCTTCACCTGCGCGCACCAGACCCGACCACTTCCTCTCCATCTCCACCTTCTTTCCTTCTCCATTATCCGCAGCCCTAGCCGTCGCCTGAAACCTCCTCGCCGGCGCCCCACCGCCGTCGACCCCATCGCTGTCACGACATCCGCAACCCCTGTAAGACTTCTACTCCTTTCCCTCCTCCCTTTTTGCTCTGGTTCCTTGGCATTATTGTTTTCACAACTTGATGTTTCATTATTCTCTTTCTCGCCGGAATCCGGCGATGCCGACGACGTGATCCGATTTTCCAGCGAGGTACCCCGGTCCGCGTGGTCCCATTGTTCGTCGTTTGGGTTCAATCCGTGAACCGTGCGTCCATCGCGTGTTTCCCCGCCGACGTTACGTTCCGTTTTTCCCGGTTCGCGACCCGTCGAGGCAAGTATCACTTGCTACATGCTATACTATACAATTATATATGTTTGACTCATTAAACCTGCAAAACTTAACTCGGTATAGTTATTTTCTCATTTGGTTGCAATATGATATATATCATTTTACAATTAACATAGAAATTACAATGTGCCACTTTTAACCTAAGAACCAAGTTTACATGTTAATCACATTTTACCGTTTAATAGATTGTAGCACTTTCCCATGTAGTTCTATTACATTCGGACATTCGTATTTAAAGGCTTGATATAACTGTATTGCATCATCATTTAAACTGTTGCACCGCTAAGGGTGCTCAAAACCTGTTAATATAATAAAACGGCTGCACTATATAAATGCACTATTGTGATTGAATGAACTGCTTATTGTTGTTTAATTTATTGCTTTTTTCCTGCTGTTAATCCCCTGTTCGATTATATATCTGTTGTGAGCACACCCACGACATTGTTACATCTTGACTTGACTCTGTTACACATGATATATATTGATGCACCTGACATGGTACCGTTTACTGTTGACTTGACCTGATGTACCATGACCTGACCTGTTACCTGATCTCGTGCCTAATGCCAACAAACACGACATGTAGTCCTCATAGACCATTCCTGTTGTCTATCCAGACAAACCTGCTCTTACCTGATCCTGTGTTGGCATTAGTTCTTGATTACTGAATAACTGACTTGAATACATAACCTTAGGGGTATGGGGAAATCAAAAGTGTAAACTAAAGTGTAACTCAAAAGGGTATTACTTGATCCGTGGTCCCGGGGGGTAACGGGACAGAGCCATTCGTGACTCTTACATCTTGATCCGTGGTCCCGGGGGGTAACGGGACAGAGCCATTCGTGACTCTTACATTTTCCTGATCTGTGGTCCCGGGGGGTAACGGGACAGAACCACTATTGGTTCACATATTCCTGATCCGTGGTCCCGGAGGGTAACGGGACATATCCTTTGAGTTACATGGAGGATTACTCAAATTGATTTCAAAGACTTTAGGATAGAAAACCTGATAGAACAGTTTAGTTAACCACTGCACACTACCCTGCACTTCTTGTTCATACTATTGCTTTATTCATGTTTATTTCTGCATTGCCTATTACACTGTTCATATTATATTACTGGTTGACATGACGCGCTGACGTCTGGATTTTGCATGGCCCAGATTCCGTACCGCTGTCGCAGTCCGAGCAAGAGTACTTCAGCCAGCAGGCTGAGCTGTGAGGTGTTAGTATTAGTTAGTTTTATTTCCTGCATTTATTTCCTTATGTGAGCCCGTATTATGGGACATACATTTCAGTTTTTTGTATTGGATCATTTGCTTCCGCATTTACTTATTATTGACTCCTGTTATTCTGGATTATGGACATGTTTTAGATAGTTTTATGTTGTTCTTGGTATCTCTACAGCCGTAATGTGACTGTGGATGGATGCTTCCTACCCACAGGTAGTATGGTTGGCTATGTCACGTGCCCAATCTTACGTACTCTGGGAAGCGGGGCGTGACAATACCCCTAATCCAAAACTCTATAAATACCTATCTACACTTCTCATTCTTCTCACAATCCACAACAATAAAAATTTTAATCTTCCAATCTCTCTCTTTAATTTTCGAGAAGTTTATTGTTAAAATTGGAATCACGCAATCTTCATTTCCGCGGTCTCAATCTTCACTTCAGTTTCACTAATTTGATTCTGCTATTTGGAATCAGGGTTTTTTTTATTGGTTATATATTTTTCTCGTATATTTTTTATCATCTCTCTTTCTCCGTTACTAATATTTTTAATTAAAAATGTCAGGCTCATCTTCACAAAGTAACATGGGTGCTTCATCTTCATGGAGATGTTCATTTCAAATCGATATGGATTCACAAGAGAGACAGAGATTAACCAATATGCTGCAAACTAATTTTGATTCTTATTCTTCTAACTACGAATTTTCTAATTATGAGATCTCTGTTACTTCACAAAGTAATGTCCCTGAAGAAGTTCCTCCTCCTACCGTTCTTGAAGCAAGAACTTCTGCCTCTAAAGATAAAAGAGCTAAAACTTCTGATGTTTGGAAATATTTTGTAGTACAAACAGTTGCAAGTAAAGGCGAGCGGACTGTTTGCACTCATTACCAAGCAGATTTTACTTGTGCCACTTAACGTTGAACTACCCATCTAAAAAGATATTTAATCAAACACGAAAAAGATGATTCTCGGCAGACGACTCTAAGTATGTCGTCTAACTCTTTAACTAGATTTTCTTATTCGCAATATACTAAGAGAAGAGAACTTGCAAGATATGTCATACATGCTGAACAACCATTTGGTTTTGTAGAAAATGAAAAATTTGATAGGTTGGTAAAAAATACATATAGTCCAGCATTTCAAAGAGTACCCAGAACAACACTTAGAAGTGATATTTTAAAAAAAATTCATGATGGTAAAGCCAATTTGATTGATAATTTTGTAAATATTATGAGTAAAATTGCATTAATTTCTTATGTTTGGACTACAAAATGGCGTATGAGTTATATTTGTGTTACTGCATATTTCATTGATAATGATTGGTTTTTACATAAAAGAATTATTGGTTTTTCAAAAATGGAACATCCACATAATAGAAATAATATAAGTAATTGTATTTTGACTAATGTACATGAATATAATATTCAAAATAAAATATTTTCTGTTATTTTTGATAATACTATTAATAATAATTCTGTTATAGCAATTTTAAAAAATAATTTAAATCCTGTTTTGAATGGAGAATTATTTTATCAAAGATGCGCATGCCATGTGTTAAATTTAATTGTGCATGATGGTCTTACTATAATCGATCCTCATTTAGCGAAACTTAAAAATGCAATGATATTTATTGAAACCTCTGGACCCCGAAAACAGATTTTTAAGCAAAGTTGTACCCAATTAAATTTAAAATTTAGATCTTTCAAATTCAGCATTCCAACTAGATGGAATTTCACTTATGAGATGTTGAAATGTGTTTTAAAATATCGGGAGCTAATTACTTTATTTTATGAGGAACAAATGCCCAATAATAATTTAGAGGATTATGATTGGTTTGTTTGTGAATATGTTTTGAAATTTTTAGAAATATTTTACAATGCAACTAAATATTTATCTAGTGTTTATTATCCTACTATATATTTAGCAGTAGAACAGTTATTTTATATTAGTAAGATTATTAATGAGCATGTAATTGATCCTGAAAGTGCATTTGCTGGAATGTTACATTGCATACTTAAGAAATTGAATAAATATTGGCGAAAAGTTCATGCATAGTTTGTTTAGCATCTGTTTTTTATCCTAGACTTAAAAAAAATAATTTATTTTTTTTATTAGATGGATACCATGAAAACTTAGGTACTAATATAAGAGATTATAAAAATATTTTAGATTCTTATTTACATGAATTGGACACCATATACGATGCACAGTACGGTCAAAACAGAACTTCTTCTTTATCTTTCTCTTCACAGCAAACTTACAAAAAAGGAATATTTCAGTTTTTGCAGCAGAAAAAACAAAGAATAATCGTTTCTACTTCTTCTACTTATAATGAGCATACAATGTATTTGCAAATTGATTTCAGTAATTTTCTTACCTCGGATCAAATAGATAATCTTAATATTTTGGATTGGTGGAAAACACAAGGACGCATGTATCCTGTGTTTTCTACCATGTCACGTGATTTACTAACAACTCCGGTGTCCACGGTAGTTTCGGAGTCTGCTTTTAGTGCACATAACATAGTTCTGAGCAACAAAAGAGCAAGACTGTCGGATGACACATTAGAGATCGCGGTGTGCCAAAAAAATTGGTTCGATGCAGAAACTAGACAGCAACATGTTAAGAGCATTGAAGACCCCGACACCGATGAAGAGTAAAGACCGATAGAAGCTAACTAGCTAGTTTTTTTCATTGAATTGTATTTTTAATTTTTTTGGCAATTGTATGAGGAATAAGGTTTGCCAACTTATGTCCCCTCCTCAAAATATTTTTTAATTAATAAAATATTTAGGTCTGTCCAGGACTTACACGATGTTCGGGTTAAAAAAATTTCCAAATTTTTTTAATAAAAATAAAAGTTTACTTTAAAAAAAATTAAAAAATTAAAAAAATTTAAATGAGCCGGCCCCTTTTGGCCGGGCCGGGTTCGGGTTGAGGGGATTCAGGCCGGACCCAATAGATGGATGAGGTATGGAAATTTAAAATTGAGAATGGGGGAGAGAGAGAGATGGCTAAGTCCCACCCATCTTTATTCATCTTCATTTTTTCTTCTTCTCCTTCTTCTTCTTCTTTCCCTCCTTCACCATCTCCAAATCACTCTCACCCACATGCACACATATACAAATTTTTCTATCTCAATGAATTCTACACCAAAAACCCAACATTTTTCTCCTAATTCATGAAATAGTGAACAAGTCTTCATCTTGAGGCCTTTCCCAAGCTTGGAAATCCTCTTAATCTCAATCAAGAGGTAAAAATGCTCTCTTTAACCATATTTTAAGTATACTTGCCATGATAACTCTAATTTTTAAGTTAAGATCAACTTCTAGTTGGTTTTGATAATTCAAAATAAGTTTTGAAAGGTATGTTGTGCTAGGATCATTTCTTAACTAATCACAACCTAATTAGGGATAGATGAGCGTATTTTAGTGCATGTATGGTCGGTTTTATAGTATTTAAAGTTTTAAAACTTGGTTTTCTTAGAGTTGTGATGTTCAATTCAAATCTGGTGTAAGTTGGGATCTCTGAAAAATATTTTGCGTATAGATTCGGCCTATTTAGACCACTAGGAGACCCCACCAGAAGCACAAGCCCCAACACCCAAGACCTGGCCGCAATTTGCGGTCCAAACGAATTTATTTGAGGCCCGCCTGTTCAATTAGGTGTCGGGGTTTGTCACGACTCGGAATTGGTACGTGACCGGCATGAGAATTACGTGGAGTCTACAGGACCCCGCCGTAATTCAAGTAAGCCGAAACCCAGAAATCTAAAACTATTTGCGGAAAATAGTGGAGGTACAGTTTTGAAATATCGGCATAAAGAATTTAAGCCTTCTTTTAAAATATAAATAGCATTATATGAAAATGCAATGGTTTGCAATCTATCTTTGAAAACATTTTCGTCCTTGAAAATTTAAGCAGCACCTCCCTTGTATATTTTGATCCAAAACTACATACATGCAATAATATAGGCATCCCCAAGTGGGAGCTAGCTCTTCGCCAAATGGCAGAACCACAACCACGCAATAAACATATATACGACACCTTAGGGCAAAGATCAAACACAGAAAGAATAATAAGTAAAGCAAGACATCATCAGTTCAAATAGCGAACATATACCCATCTCGCTCTAAGTCTCACAAATATACAAGTCCGTGTCTAGGTCTACCAATATACAAAGTCTGGTTTCTGATTGATGGAGCTTATCTAGAGACAATGAAAATAATAGCTACAAGAGTGGTCACAATCCAAATGTGTATCCCACCTACCAAAGCAAAACACCCTGAAGAAACTTGTGTGCCAGTGATACAGCTACTGATCCAAGCGGTCGAACCTGCAAGAAACTGTGGCACAACGGGGGTGAGTTGCCAACTCGTGAGTAGAAAATATCCGCAGGTAGAAATCAAATAAACAACGATCCCTAGGTCATACTTTATCATGAAGGTAAAACTATGGTACCTAGGGTGACCATGTATGCATATGTATCAACAATAGAGTCGTGCCAATAACAATATGTAATGATAGTCGTCTGAAATGTATGCATGTATGCATGTATATCAAGCAACGTGTGTCCATCAACGACACATCAACATCATAAAACTTGAGTGTCCGACATCGACACTCGAAACATCATGCAACCCGTGTCCAGTATCGACACATCAACATCATGAAACCTGAGTGTCCAACATCGACACTCGAAATATCATAAAACCTGTGTCCAGCATCGACACGTAAATCCTCATATCTCAGGCGCCGCATTATCGAATCGGCCCTCATATCCATCTGATCTCACGACTCCGGTCGGTATCCTCCGGATAACCGCCGGGTCCAAACTATCACCGGTAGGTAGTACATCCCCTGTCAGGCTCATCGTCTACTCCACGATCTTCTTTTCCCGGGGTATCTTACCGGGTCCACCATATACCTGCAGACGGTTCCTCCTCACTCATCGAATCGGGTATCACATAACTCAGAACCGAGAAAACTCATGATGGATACGAAATATCATATCATGAGAAACCGCGTTTTTAAAACAATACATAATTTCCTTTGAAATATAACAGCGGTTCTCAAATCAAGAGATCTCATGAAAATAGCATCTCAATACATGTAACCATAAAATACAATATATGCAAACATAGAACGGTAATATAAGCATATCAGGTATATCATGTAAGCATGTCATGTGATAATTACTGAACAATGAATGTACTTTACAGTTAAGAATAATACCGTGATATAGCGGTTGTACTGTGTAAGTGGCATGGTAATTACCGATAATGAATGTGTGAGCCGGCGAATCTGTATAAGTGTAACATGCACATCATCGGTAATAGTGTGGGTGTACTAGTAGACAAAGCCATATACAGTTAATGCTAAGAACATAGTACGTATGTCACGGGGAATAATACAGCATAACATGAACAGTAATAAGATATGCAACTATCCCTGGTTACATCAAATATAACTCATTATCCACTAAGGTGTTTAGCAGCCAAGATTCTCCGAATCAAGACAAATCCATAAGTCGGCGATCCAGCTTCATAATATCAGATGTGATATAATCCTCGTACATCATCCTCGAGTCGAGAGTGCGGATCAATCATCCGGTATCCTATCACGTACGGTATAATTCATCGTACGATGTCATCAAATCAGAATAAGGATCTATCGTCCTATACATAAACAAGGGTACGGATCTATGGTCTCGTGCGTCATATCACCTTTAATTATCATATATATACATACACATATATCTCATGTCGTATCTATATCAACCTCGTATCATATCTATATCAATCTCACATCATATCTCATCAATCTCATAACATATCTTGGCATAAGTATTTATGTTTTCATATCGCCTCACATCCTCATAGCAAGCATATATGCTCATGTTATCTTATTTCATCATATTCTCATATCAATATATATTATCTCGTACTTGTCCTCTGTTCAATTATATATCTATATATTGCTTCACATCTTCATTTCATCATATCAATATATCAATCCGAGTCATCTTATATTTATCATATCATCTCATACTAAATCTTTTGATCATATCCGTAAGTTCATAGCATAGGTTTCTCCAAAATGTATTCTATAAATCGGTTTTCCATTATTATGATTATGGGGGTGCTATATGACATCCACCCGACATTCCCCGTAGATATAGATCTACTCACCTGCAATATCCTCGTTTAGTCGAAGTCGATGAACTTCTTGATCTCCTTCGTCGTCTCGGAAGTCCACGCGAAGGTACCTACAAATCAATACGTATCGTAACGATATTAAAATCAAGTCCAAAAACCGATACGACACACGAAGTGCTCATAGGTTAGAACCTATAGCCTACACATGCAAGAACAACCAAATAACCCTCATCGTTGACATACGAGCGTCCAACGACCAAGTCCAAACTCAAATACCAAAAATCAAGTTTCAAAAGTCGCAAAACATCGCCAAAATAAAGTAAAACGACTCTAGATTTTTCTTAAGGTGAAATTAGACTTTTTTGCATACAGGATAGGTCTAGTTATCTAATGAGTGAGCTACAGACCAAGTTTCACACCCTAATTCAAAAATTGGGCCACAAATTGCGGCCAAATCGAATAAAAGGTGGCTAGAAAATGAAGGATTGGGCTCAGGCTTCTATGGTAGCTTCCTATGGGTTTGCACATCTCACTATATCTGCTAATTAATTTTCAGAGTCTCCGAGTTATAGCGGATCCTAATTCATCATCACATTTTCCACAAAATCCGATATCGAAAAAACCTAAGTTCGTGTTTGGGACTTCTAAACTCAGTTTGGTCTAGAATTCTAACACCAGAAGGGTTGTGGTCACTAACGAAATCTCAAATACACCTCCACAACTCAAAACATCTCCTAAATTTCATCTTAGAATTTTTCAAGTTCACTAATCTAGCATAATTGAACTATAAACATGTGTAGGAGACTAAGAACTTGAAATCATGAAGAAAAATGAAGGTTTTACCTATTGGAAGCAACTCAAGGAAAATCCTAAATGGTTGAAAGTCCTCAAAATCCAAACTTGAGGTTGCTAGGGTGTATAGGATGAGGTGATGCATATTTTTTATGAAGGTGGCATGAGATTTTGAGATGGTTTTGGAGTGGTTTCATGGTGGTAGAGGAAGGTGAAGGAGGAGGAGAAGGAAGGGGATGAAGAATGATGGAGGAGGATAAGAAAATGGATGAAGGATGGAGGTATGGTGAGGAGCCAATACACCCTCTCTCTCTCTCTCTCTCTCTGCCATACTCTCTTGTCCCCTCTTTTCTTTTCTTTTTATTTTCTTTTTTCTCATTTTCCCTTCTCTTTAAAAAAACAAGATAACAACAACAAAACAATGAAACCATGCATGAATCAACACAATATGTCATGGTGCACTGGCCATGCTTAGTACAAAAGTGGATTTGGTTTAATCATGATTAGTAGTTCGCTAATTAAGTTTAATATAAACTTGCATATAATTAATTGTATAATTATTTATAAAATATCTAAATCCAATAAATACCTTTTAAATTAATAATACATAATAATCTCCAATTATTTTCTAAATATTGGTATATGATTATACCATTTTACGAAAACACCAATTCGAAATCGAATAGTTTTCATGAAATATATTATTTTATTATTTAAATTCCAAAAATAATATTTTATATTTCTGAAATGTTACAATCTTCCCCCTTAAATAAATTCGGTCCCCGAATTTAAATTTAAACCCCCAAATACTAAAACATTTCAATAATCAGTCCAAATCAATGGAGCTCCGAAATCACGGAATACTCAAATATAACACAGCGCATCGAGTGCGTATGAAAACAAGTGCGAAACTCAAAATCAAACTTCGTAAAGCGTCATGCAATCATAGGAGTTATAATGGAAATGCAAGTCTCGAAATCTACTGCTAAAATCCAAATATACTATAGTCAAAATCATCCTTATAAAACCCTCTAAAACTGAATAAAACACATACACAATCTTTCCCGAATCGTCGTGCAATGCGTAACTCACAGTACAAGTGGCGGACGCTCATTTGGTAAAGAAATAGATATATATCAATATATGTTTATCTCAAAATATACGTCCCGCCTTTTTAAAATATCCTAAAAGGTTCTCCTTGTAAGAGTTCGTGTCACTATGGACACGTAGGAAATAGCGAGACTATAGCTCATTTTTTAAAAGCTCTTGGTAAACTTTTTATGCATGCAAATTACTCAGGTATTGTCCTCAGATCAGTCCTGCTTGGCTATTATATAATATAGTATCTATCATGAAAATATGATGCTTATGAGTAAAATCAGCCTCAAAAGACATATCCAACATCACGTGCATCTGGAGCGCACGGAAATCCAAGTCCAAAACAAGTGCCACGAATGTGCACAAAAGCAAAACTAAGTGCAACGAGTGTGCATGAAACCATCTGTCAAGTGCAACAGGTGTACGCGACAACCACATCAAGTGCATCTAGAGTGCACGAAAATCTCAACCAAGTGCAACTAATATGCACGAATAAAAATCCCGATCAAATGCATCCGGTGTGCACAAAATCGCATCCAGTGCGCCAAATGCGCGCAAAAATCCAAATCAAGTGCGTCAGGTCCGCACAAAAACATCTGATGCAATAGAGTGTACGATAACGAACGTCAAGGGCACACGATGCACAAAAACATAAATCTAGTGCAACAAATGCACGAAAACAAATATCAGGTGTACTAGGTGCCCGAAAACTTGTCAATGTACCAAAAGCGCATAAAAACAATACCGAGCGTACCAAGATGTATGAAATCATAAACATGTGCAACTGTGTGCATAAAACCCATATCAATGCACTGCAAGAACATGCAAACCATACCGAGTGCATAAGTCAAGTCGAGTGCATACAACATGCATAAAATCAAATCGACTGTATCGAAATCCACGGAATCATAAATACGTGCAGCCAAGGTACAAAACGATATCAAATGCAATAGATATGCATAAATAATAAACCAACGTAACGGATGTATAAAACATAAATCAAGTGCAACAACCGTGCACAAATGAAAATATCCAGTAGGTGCATCCATGGTGCACGAAAACAAATATCACGAAACCAAATCATCGAAACTCAAAGTTCGAACTATACAAGCGTGATACTCGAATCACTAAAATGCAAATCGCATTAAATGACATTGAGGTACACCTCCTTCAATGTCGAAAAATACCGGTGCGCCCAAAACTGGCAGAGCAAGAATATCCGCTTGCCTCCTGCTCACGGTCTGGCGTCCTCTGTATCTGGGTCCTTGTTTTCTTCTATGGATTACCAATCCCACAATCTTTCTGCTCGTCGGCCCGGTCAGGTGTAATAACGGAACAGTTCCGCTCTGGCACTTCTCTAATCATCGTTTGGCCATTTAACATGATCACTCGCAAAACAGCACATTACTAATGGCGGTATTTAGCCCTCTGAATACACGCGATACAATTGATCCTGGGAGCAAATCTTTATCGTTGCGGTGTCCTGAAAAGAACCTGCTTAGGTCTCTTCTGATCTCACCTATGCCGAACTATACGGAGGTTAGCACTCTTTACTTAAATTCCTTTCCCATTTCCGGGCAGCCGTGTCCTCAGCACGGCTTTCCTCTGAAATTTGGCCGTATCTGTCACGCCCCGCTTCCCAGAGTGCGCTAAGATCGGTACGTGACAGAGCCAACCATGCTACCTGTGGTTAGGAAACATCCCTCCACAGTCACATTACGGCTGTCTATAAGATATAAAGAACAGGAAAAATATACAACTAACTAATACATGTCCATCTGCCAGAATAAACGAGTCAAGAAATAATATGCGAAAGTAATAAATCCAATAAACAGTAACAATCTGGAATTACATCCCAATACGGGCTCACATCAGAAAATAAAACCGCGGAAAGAAAACTAAACTAAACTAAATACTAGCAAGATCCTCACTGCTAGGCCTGACGGCTGAAATACTCCTGGTCAGCCTGCGACAAAGATAGAGAAACTAAGCCATGCAGAACCCAGACGTCAGTGTGTCATAATATCAAACAATGAATAAATAATCAGAATGAAATGAGGTATGCACGCACTCATATAAACGATGACATGAATATAGCAGGTAAACATCAATATGAAACAGTGAGGTGTGTATGTGTATATGAAGTGCGGTGAGTGATCTAAACTATAATACTGGTTTATCTATTCTAAAGTCTTTGAAATCAATTAATCTAATCCTCATCGTAACCAATCAGTCTATGCCCCGTTCATTCCCCATGGGACCACGGTAACAGGATTATTCCGTAACGCCCGGAAAAACGGCAAACAATATATTCCGGAACGCCCGGAAAAATGGCAAACAATATGATAACCTTTTGAGTTACGTTCGGTTGCATTCTTGATTTCCGCTTTTCCCCCCGGTTTGTGTTCAAGTCAGGTATTGCCAATCGATATCTAATGCCAACACAGGATCAAGCAGGTACGGGTTTTGTCTATGCAGACAACAGTAACGTCCATCAGGACAACAAGTCATAATTGTTGGCATTAGTAATAAGATCCAAATAATAGATCAAGTAGTGTGTTAGGGCATATCAGGTAGTGCACAATGTATCGAACGGATGCCCAAAAGTAAAACTGTAACAAGTATCGAAACATGGTAAAAGCATGGATGCACAAGTGTCTATCAAGGATTACATCTACAACTCCATGACTATGTATGATGCACATTATCAAGCATGGTGTACTAATATAACAGTAACATGATGTAATATGATCCGGTATGCAACTAGATATATAATAAATAACACGGATACGAACGGTTGTCGTAAAACGGTAAAACTGCAACATGGATGTAAAATGCAATAAACATGTAATAATTTTATTCATATAGATGTAAAATATGTTGTATAGCCTATAGAAAGTTAAACTTGCATGCGACTAGATATGTAATAAACTGTACGGATGCGAACGGATGTTGTAAAACTATAACATATGATGCACGATTCAACAAACATGTAATATTTTTATTCATATGGATGTAAAATATATAGCATAGCATGTAGTAAGATAAACTTGCATGCGACTATATATGCGATAAATGATACGGATACAAACGGCTATCCGAAAACAGTAAAACAGTAACATGGATATACAATGCAGTAAACGTGTGATATTTTTACTCATATGGATGCAAAATATGTATCATAGCATGTATCAAGGTAACTTTCATACGACTATATATGTGATAAATGATTTGGATACGAACGGCTGTCCGAAAACAGTAAAATAGTAATATGGATGTACAATGCAGTAAACATGTGATAGTTTATTCATATGAATGCAAAATATGTATCATAGCATGTAGCAAGGTAAACTTGCATGCGACTATATATGTGATAAATGATACGGATACGAACAGCTATCCAAAAACAGTAAAACAGTAATATGGATGTACAATACAGTAAACATGTGATATTTTTATTCATATGGATGCAAAATATGTATCATAGCATGTAGCAAGGTAAACTTGCCTGATCGGATCTCAATACAGGGTGCGTACGCCGCGTTCGACGTCGGTAAATGTCGCGATGCACATACGGGCGTATAGAACCGAACTAGGCAAAGCAAGAACGTGACCACGCTGGCTGGGGATGTCCATTGGATCTCCTGGATCGTCAGCGATGGCACCGCTCCGGCGGTGACCGGAAAATGCGGAATCAAGAAACAAGAAGAGAAGAACAAGAAGAAGAAGAAGAAGAGAAGGGCCGTAGCTGTTCTCTGGGGTTGTCTCGGGTTGCAATGAGTTCTCGTCGGGGTGTCCAGGGAATCGTCGGGGTTAGCTTGGGGGTGTTGGTGAGGAGATGGAAGCGGTGCTGGTGAAGAGGAGAGGTGAGACCGACGAGGGTGGTCGGCGGTGATGAGGTTACAGGATTGGGTTCGGTGAAGTTGAGGTTGGGGTCGTTGGGCGTGGAAGAGGGAGGTGATGAAGTCGACGAGTGGACGAGCGTGGTGGCAAGGTGAGGAGGCTACAACAAGGTCGTCGGCGGCGAGGATGACGACGACGACGAAGGCAGGGGGCTGGGTTCTGCGAGTTCGTCGGGTTGCAGGGATCTCTTCGTAGGGTAGAGGAGGAGATAGGTGCGTTGGTCACGGAGAGAAGCCGACGTCGAGGGTGAAGGCGATGGTGGCGACGACGGCGAGTGACCGCGACGGGCGCGGGCGCGAGCGTCGGTTCGAAGCTTGGAGGCGGAAAAATATGGGGAAAATGAGAAAACGTGAGGGGGAGAGAGTGTGTATGTGTATGGGGATGTGTGGAAAAAGTAAAAGAGAAAATATTAATATATAGATATGTAGAGAGAAAGAGAGAGGATCAGGGGTGAGGGTTAGAAATAGGTTTAAAATATTTAAAGATTGTGAGAGGCACATAGCTTAGTTTTTAAAAGAATTTTAAAAAAATATATTTTAGTTTAAAAATATAAATGTATATAAGTATCAGTTAGAAATATATTATTATATATATTTTGAGATTTTGGCTAATACAAAAATAATCCAAAATATGCCCGGATTGGGTCTAAAATTACGGATTAAAAATACGGATAATATACGTATCAACCAAAATACAATATCCAGGTAACAAAAATGTATACCCCAAAAACGGATACACGTAGTGTGCACGTAGAAATCCAAACGAGTCTGTTACACTAAACGGGACAAGAATAAGATATACGGATGCTACCACAGGGTCAAGGGTACATACAGGCCATACTAGATATTTTTAAAATATATTATTAAATTATAATTGTATTATTAAAAATGCAAATGCCGGATATAATGCAGACATACAGGATATACAACATGACAGTGCATGGATCCTCATAGCTAGCCGGGATAAATCACAAACAGGAATCAAGACGGGTTTCCAGCAAGCGGGTCGGCTCAGATGCAATACAAATACCAATTATACTATTCGCACCCAAAACATCAATAAATCAAGAATAGCCATTCAATATATAAATTAATCAAATCAAGCATAGTATAACGAACTAGGGTGTTACATTATACCCAACTACAAAAAGAATTTCGTTCTCGAAATTCCCGGAACAAGAAAAGACAAACAAGCATGAATCTACGAAAAGAGGTGTGGAAACTTCTGTCGAATCTCGTCTTCTCGTTCCCAAGTCGATTCTTTGTGCGAGCGATTCCCCCATGAAACAGGTACAAGAGTGATAACCTTGTTCTTGAGGATCTTTTCTCTTCGATCAACAATCGACATCAGTTGTTCATCATATGTCAAGTCCTCCCTTACTGTCAGCTCCAAATGATCCAGCACGTGCGTCTCATCTCGAACATACTTACGGAGTTGAGAGACATGAAACACGTTATGAACACTCGCCAAAGATAGTGGCAACGCCAATCAATAAGCAACTTCTCCAACACGCTCGATGATATCGAAAGGTCCCACGAATCGAGGATTAAGCTTTCCTCGACTCCCAAAACGAATCACTCCTCTAGTCGGTGATATCTTCAAGAATACAAGCTCACCAACAGTGAACTCTAGAGGTCTTTTCGATGTATTGGCCCAACTCTTTTGCCAATCTTGTGCTGCCTTCAAATGATTCCGGATCGTAATAACTTTCTCCACGGTTTGCACGACAAGATCCGGTCCCAACAATCTTCGTTCTACAACATCGTCCCAATAGACGGATGAGCGACACCTACGACCATATAAAGCTTCGAATGGAGCCATCTGAATAGTCTCCTGAAAGCTGTTATTATACGAAAACTCCACCAAGTGTAGATGATCCTCCCATAAATCCTTGAAGTCTAACATGCAAGCTCACAACATATCTTCAAGAGTTTGGATCATTCTCTCTGACTGGAAATCTGTCTGAAGATGATAAGCAGTGCTAAATTTTAATCGAGTCCCCAAAATTTCATGTAAACTCCTCCAGAAGTGCGATAAGAATCGGGTATCACGATCGGAAACGATGCTCACTGGTACTCTATACAATCTGAAAATCTCCTGCATGTACCGCTCTACTAACGCTTCCGTCGACTGACCAACTCGAAATGGTATGAAATGAGCTGCCTTGGTCAATCGATCAACAATCACCCAAACTGCATTATTACCCTTTGGACTTCGCGGTAAAGCTGTCATGAAATCCATGGTTATATGTTCCCACTTCCACTGAGGAATCGGAAGTGGTTGCAATAAACCATCTACTCTTTGATGTTCAACCTTAACTTGCTGACACGCTAAGCACTTCGCTACAAAGCAGGCAATCTCGCTTTTCATACCTTCCAACCAGAAATGATGTCATAGATCACGGTACATCTTCGTGCCTCCTGGATGTACGAAATATGCGGAACTATACGCCTCCTTCATAACTTCTTCATGAATATCTCCTTTAGGCACACACAAATGGCTACCATATCACAACGAACCATCTTCATGAATCAACAAGTCCGTTCGAAGTCCCGTTTCTACCTATTCTCAAAACTTCTACAATCTTGGATCGTGCGGCTGTGCTTCTTTAATATTATCGATCAACGACGACTGTACTTGCAGCTGCATCAACTGTCCTGAAGGATGCGGTAACACGATTTCCAACTCGAATCTCCGAAAATCATCGATAAGCTCCTTCTGTGCAGTCAACATCCGAATTACTAGCAACCGACTAAGCGCATCCTGCACTACATTAACTTTCCCCGGATGGTACCTGATATCAAGATCATAGTCAGCCATCAGCTCCAACCATCTACGTTGCCTCATGTTAAGCTCTTTCTGCGTGAACACGTACTCACAGCTGCTAGCTCAAAATCATGAGTTGGATAATTCTTCTCATGAGTCTTCAATTGTCTCGAGGCGTAGGCTATAACCTTCCCATGCTACATAAGAACACATCCCAAACCTTTCCCAGATGCGTAGCTGTGAATAACTAACCCTCCAGAACCGTCTAGCACGGTGAGAATAGGAGCGGTTGTCAATCTTTGCTTCAACGCCTCAAGAACTGACGCGCAACTATTCGTCCAAACGAATGGTACATCCTTCCGCGTAAGTTTGGTCAAAGGCTCAGCCAATCAAGCAAAATTCTCCATGAATCTTCTGTAATATTCTGCAAGTCCCAGAAAACTTCTGATCTCCGCTACATTCCTCGGAATCGGCCAATCTTGAACTACTGCAATCTTCTCATGATCAACGGCGATTCCATCTCCGGATACGACGTGCCCCAAAAAATTCACTTCTTCAAGCCAAAACTCATACTTGCTCATCTTCGCATACAATCTTTCTTGTCTCAATGTTTGCAGTGCAATCTTCAAGTATTCTACATGCTCTTCTAGGCTCCTCGAATAGACCAGAATGTCATCGATGAACACCACTATAAACTGGTCCAAGAATGGTGAAAAGATTTGGTTCATCAAGTCCATAAATATCGCCGGTGCGTTCGTGACTCCGAATGGCATCACTAAATACTCGTAATGTCCATATCGAGTTCGGAACGCAGTCTTACCAATATATTCTGATTTTACTCGAACTTGATAATATCCGGATCGCAAATCCATCTTCAAGAATACCCTCGCGCCACTGAGTTGCTCGAATAATTCGCTAATGCGAGGGATCGGGTACTTGTTCTTGATAGTCACCCGGTTTAATTCTCGATAATCGATGCACATCTTCCGTGTTCCATCTTTCTTCTTGATTAGAAGAACCGGAGCTCCCCAAGGTGAATTGCTGATGCGAATCCAACCCTTCTCTAGCAATTTGGTAACATGCTTCTTGACTTCTTCCAACTCCACTGGTGCCATTGGATAATATGCCTTTGAAATTGGCGCTGCTCCAAAAATAAGATCAATCGCAAACTCTACATCTCGTTTTGGCGGTAAACCCGAGATATCTTCGAACACAACCATAAACTCTCAAACTACTGCTAGCGCTTCCTCCTTTTCAACTTCCATCAATGACAGAACGGCGCTTGTCGGCCTAGCCCTAAACTCGACTGGCCCGACAAAACTGCTACCTCCAGTAAAAACAAACTCTGGATGTCCGGAAATCTGGAAAATCACTTTCTTTGCCCCCACAATCAATGTGAGCGTGGAAAGTGCCGAGAAAATTCATTCCCAAGCCAACATTATAGCTGCCAGTATCAATCACCAAGAAATCTGCAAATAACTCTCGTCTGTAGATAACAACTGAACAATCCTTGCACTCACTACTAGATATGATTTTCCCGTTCCCAGTGTGTATGTCCCAACAACAAGACAGGGTCGCGCAAGAAATCGAATGTGTAGCAATAAACTTGGACGACATACAACAATGGGATGCATCAGAATCGAATAATGCTAATGCGGGAAAATCATGAACAAGTAGGATACCTGAAAGGACTTCATCTGAAGCCAAGGCACTGAAGAAGATTAGCACGATAAACAGGATTCAAGCTTGCGATAAAGCATGAACTGGTCAGCAACGAAACCGAGAGAAGCAAGGTAATATAACGACCATAAAACAAGGAAATGAATCAAGACTAGGACTCCAAGTTACTTAAACAGAATACCGCATTGTAACCATGCTGCAGTTCATAGTTACAATCACATAACTCCATTCAAGTCGCCTAAATTCTACTATCAGAATCAAAAGAAAATGGAGGGAGAAACAATAAGGAATCAAAGGGATTTCAAGTTGAGATGCAAAGTCATTCCATCTCGTCAAGGTAAAGGGTCAAAATGAAGATAAGATTCAAGAATCACGACAACAATGTGGCAGGACATGTTCCTAATTACGGGTATCCTGATTCTTGTATTGGATTCAATACCCAACTACAAAAGAATCAAACCCGATTAATCTAAATCCTATGGCTCTGATACCAAATAAACCCTATCACGCCCCGCTTCCCAGAGTGCGCTAAGATCGGCACGTGACAGAGCCAACCATGTTACATGTGGTTAGGAAACTACCATCCACAGTCACATTACAACTGTCTATAAGATATCAAGAACAGGAAAAATATATAACTAACTAATACATGTCCATCTGCCAGAATAAACAAGTCAAGAAATAATACGCGGAAGCAATAAATTCAATAAACAGTAACAATCTAGAAATACGTCCCAATACGGGCTCACATCAGGAAATAAAACTGCGGAAAGAAAACTAAACTAAACTAAACACTAGAAAGATCCTCACTGCTCGGCCTGACGGCTGAAATACTCATGGTCAGCCTGCGACAAAGATAGAGGAACTGGGCCATACAGAACCCAGACGTCAGTGCGTCATAATATCAAACAATGAATAAATAATCAGAATGAAATGTGGTATGCACGCACTCATATAAACGATGACATGAATATAGCAGGTAAACATCAATATGAAACAGTGAGGTGTATATGTGTATGTCAAGTGCGGTGAGTGAACTAAACTATATCTATTCTAAAGTCTTTGAAATCAATGGATATAGTTTAGTTCACTCCGAAAACAGTAAAACAGTAACATGGATGTACAATACAGTAAACATGTGATATTTTTATTCATATGGATGCAAAATATGTATCATAGCATGTAGCAAGGTAAACTTGCATGCGGCTATATATGTGATAAATGATACGGATACGAACGGCTATCCGAAAACAGTAAAACAGTAACATGAATGTACAATGCAGTAAACATGTGATATTTTTATTCATATGGATACAAAACATGTATCATATCATGTAGAAAGGTAAACTTGCCTGATCGGATCTCAATACGGGGTGTGTACGTCGCATCCGACGTCGTTAAATGTGTCGCCCGGGCGTACAAAACTGAACCAGGCAAAGCAAGAACGTGACCACACTGGCTGGGGATGTCTACTGTGTCGCCCGGATCGTAGGCTATGCAACGGCTCCGGCGGTGACCGGAAAATGCGAAAGCAAGAAAGAAGAAGAGAAGAACAAGAAGAAGAAGAAGAAGAAGAGAAGGGTTGTGGCTTTTCTCTGGGGTTGTCTCGGGTTGCAGTGGATTCTTATCGGGGTGTGCAGGGAATCGTCGGGGTTGGTTTAGGGTGTTGGTGAGGAGATGGAAGCGGTGCTGGTGACGAGGGGAGGTGAGGCCGACGAGGGTGGTCGGCGGTGATGAGGTTGCAGGGTTGGGTTTGGTGAAGTTAAGGTTGGGGTCGTTGGGCGTGGAAAAGGGAGGTGATGAAGGTGGTGACGTCTACGACTGGACGAGGGTGGTGGCAAGGTGAGGAGGCGACGACGAGGTTGCGGCGGCGAGGATGAAGACAACGACGAAAGCAGGGGGCTGGGTTCTGTGAGTTCGTCGGGTTGCAGGGATCTCGTCGTGGGGTAGAGGAGGAGAGAGGTGCGGTGGTTGCGGAGAGAAGCCGACGTCGAGGGTGAAGGCGATGGTGGCGACGACGGCGAGCGACCGCGACGGGCGCGTGCGCGAGCGTAGGTTCGAAGCTTGGAGGTGGAAAATATGGGGAAGATGAGAAAACGTGAGGGAGAGAGTGTGTACGTGTACGGGGATGTGTGGAAAAAGTAAAAGAGAAAATATTGACATATAGATATGTAGAGAGAGAGAGAGAGTATCAGGGGTGAGGGTTAGAAATAGGTTTAAAATATATAAAGATTGTGAGAGGCAGATAGGTTAGTTTTTAAAAGATTTTTAAAATAATATATTTTAGTTTAAAAATCTAAACGTATATAAGTATCATTTAGAAATATATTATTATATATATTTTGAGATTTTGGTTAATACAAAATAATCCAAAATATTCCCGGGTTGGGTCTAAAATTACGGTTTAAAAATATGGATAATATACGTATCAACCAAAATCAAAATACAATATCCAGGTAACGAAAATGTATACCCCCAAGAACGGATACACGTAGCAATCCAAATGAGTCCGTTACACTAAACAGGACAAGAACAAGATATACGGATGCTACCACAGGGTCAGGGGTACATGCAGGCCATACTAAATATTTTTAAAATATATTAAATTATAATTGTATTATTAAAAATGCAAATGCCGGATATAATGCAGACATACATGATATACAATATGACAGTGCACGGATCCTCATAGCTGGTCGGGATAAATCACAACCTGGAATCAAGACGGGTTCCAGCAAGCGGGTCGGGTCGGATGCAAATACAGATACCAATTATACTATTCGCATCCAAAACAGCAATAAATCAAAAATAGCCATTCAATATATAAATTAATTAAATCAAGCATGCTATAACGAACTAGGGTGTTACAGTATCCAATGTCTCTGCATACATATCAGTCTTTTGATTTTAACGGGGAGTAACAACAGCTCGTGAACATCTCACACGAACCTATTGTTCCACCCGTCTTCATTATCATCCACTTCAATATCATAACTTGCTGGCTAAGTACTGCAATTCTTTCTCGGCTACAGTTAAATCCGGAGTCTCTCACCAGGACTCGAAATTACGAACTCGGGTATCTTCACCACTCTGTGGAAGATATCTAGACGATTACATCATCGGGAAGCTCATCCAATTTATCGGAGGAATACGCTTCATTCGTCCGTTCTCGATCAGCTCACAACGCATTTGGGTGAGGTCCTTCTATCCGAACCTGGTCAACTTACTGATCTCACATCGGAGTATCCAACGAACAATGTTCTCTCTTGATCGATTTACTCTACATCTGAGTAAGATTCTTCAACTGGAATTCTTCAACTCAACTAAGCCTATGTCGGGCATCCAATTAGACGAATCATCTCAGTCACTCTATTCAAGATGAACTAGCGATCTTCTGTAACATCTCTACCTGTAAACTCCTATAATTTCAGCTTACAAAACTCTGGAGGCGACAACCCGTTAATCTCAGCAACAGCTGGGTCATCTATCTGCAAGGTAAACAACGTCGCGACCTCTGGGGTAGGTGTTCCCACTAAAAATTTCTGCGCAAAAGAGCCCAAGATATCAAATGGCAGCGATACGCTTAAGAAAATATGAACCAGTATTTTCCGGAATGTATTTTGACAAACTCCCGAATGATAAACAGCTAAATTCTGATTACATCGAAAGCGTCTCGAAAAAACCTTCGATTTGATATATTATGGGCCTCATAATTCATCCGGGATCAAAAGTTATGAGCAAATGCGCTATGCACGTGTAATCTAAGGAAGAAAATGCGAACCAGTATTTTTCGGGCTGTATTTTGATAAACTCCCGAACGAGAAACAGTTAAATTCTGATGGTATCGAAATTGTCTCGAAAAATCCTTCGATTTGATATATTATGGGCCTAATAATTCATCCGGGATCAAAAGTTATGAGCAAATGTGTTACGCACGTGTAATCTAAAGTAATGCTCTGCTACATGGTGGATGCATTTTTAGTCCCACATCGGGAAAAAGAGAGATCTCTTCTCTACCACTCCCATATAAATAAGAGGGGATGCCTCTTAGAAAAGGTAAAGAATTCAATTCTCAAAGGAGATTAGTTCTCCAAAGGAGCTTGCTCCCCCTATAATGCGCATATGCGCAAGCGTCATGTGCGTCACGTGCAATGTACGTACGCCCGCCACATGCACGCCACGTGCAACGCACATGAGAGAATTCAATTATCAAAGGAAATTAGTTCTCCATAAGAGCTTGCTCCTTCCCATAATGTGCATATGCGCAAGCACCATATGCGCCACGTGCAATGCACGTGCGCCCGCCACATGCGCGCCACGTGTAACGCACGTGGAAGAATTCAATTCTCAAAGGAGCTTAGTTTTTCATGTTAGGGCCTTAGCTGCCCCCCATGATGTGCAAGCACCACATGTGACGCACGTGCGCCCAACACGTGTGACGCACGTGCGCGAACGCAAAGGGGCCTTTTTCAGCAATTAGGAGTTTAAACTTCAACATATTCTTTCTCCTGATAAGTGGGACATGGTTCAAAGGATACATCCCTCCACACTTTCGATATATGGCGCTGTAATCCCTCGGCGTCGTCGGAGAGGCGGTGGGTCCAAGCGACCAATAATCTCTCTTTCCAAATATAGAGGAACCCCTCTCAAAAGCTTCCACAAAAAGAGAATTTAATTCTCAAATTAAGAGTTTAACTCTTCTAAAAGAACTTAGTTCTTTCTCTGGTTAAGATATGCAGAAGCGGATCTCCCCACAAGTTGAGAATTTAATTCTCATCGGGGAGATTCTGTCATGCAGATTCAAAAGTTAGGGAAAAGAACTGAATCCAAAGAGTTTAACTCTTACAAAATATATAGAAATTTAATTCCTCTGGAACTAGAGTTTAACCCTTTAAAAAGAATTTAATCCCTACAGAGAACAAAAGAAGAACTTGATCCCTCGAAACCATAGAAGAACAGCCTGATGATTCATTAGCATTCAAAAGCTACATAAAAGCTCACGTGATCCCATGTGAGCATCTTTGAGGAACAAAGAGGGAAAGAATGAGATCTAATCACGTGACACCACATGACCTCTGAGAAGTGCTCAGAACTTATAAAAGAAAAAAGCGAATAAACCCTATTTTAGGGCACCTCACATGATCTCACGTGACCCCTGAGAAGTGCTCAGCCCTTATAAAAGAGAAAAGGGAATAAACCCTATTTTTGAAGCGCCTCACATGATCCCACGTGAGCGCCTCAAATTCTTAGTGTTTAACACTATTTCAAGCGCCTCACGTGGGAGCACGTGAGCGCTGATCATACATTAGTGTTTAACACTACTTTAAGGCCTCACGTGAGTGCCGATCATACATTAGTGTTTAACACTATGAGAGGCCAATATTAGCCAAACTTAGATCAAATCTCCCGAGGGCAATCAATCGAGCCCCTTATGCTTAGGGTCCCCCAAACCGATCTCAGTCCCAGAGATAACTAATGAGCTCCTAACAGATGACATCTAAAATGATGTTCATCCCACCATGATCTCTCCCCTCAATCTGAAATTTGGTTCAAGGGTACATCTCTCCACACCTTCGATACATGTCGTTGTAATTCTTCAACGTCTTCAGAGAGGTGGAGGGTCTCAATAACCAATAACTCTTGGCGAACCACCGAACAAGCTTTTCGAAAAGAGGAGTAAATCTAAAATACATCTCAATTTGGGGGCGCCTCACATGACCTCACGTGATCACTTGCTAGTGCTTAGCACTCAGAAAAATAAAAGGAGAATAAAACAAAGGCAATTTTCAATCTTCAGAGTGCCTCACGTGATCTCACGTGACCCAATAGTACTTAGCACTCAAAAAAGGAAAAAGGAAATAAACCCAAGATAACTCCCATTTTGGGGGCACCTCACGTGTTCCCACGTGACCCCTAAACAGTTGTGTATAAAAGAGGGAGAAAATTCCAAAGATAGCGCTCGCATTTTGAAGACACCTCACGTATCTGCATGTGACTGTTTGATAAACCAAGTGCTTAGCACTTATAAATGAAAGAGGAATAAAATTCAGAGAACATTTCTTACCTCGGGTGCCTCACGTGCCCACACGTGAGCCAAGTGCTCAGCACTTATATATATATATATATATATATATATATATATGAAAGGTTAGCCTAGCACCTCATGAAGGGTTTGGAAGCATCACATGAACCAAAGAATGAATTTTTATGGTGCTAAGTTAACGAACAAAGAATCGTTCCTAGAAAAATTAGGGTTTCAAAAAATTCACATCAACATATGAAAAGAAAAGCTAGGGTTTAGAGAGTACAACCTTTGTAGCTCCTTACGCTAGACTCCTCGGCTACTTAGGGTTTGAAAAAGCTCCGCTTGAACTCCTCGAGGTCACCGATGATCCACCCGGAGTCCGCTTTGTCCAAGCTTGCAACTTTATCCGATCAAGTGAACGAAATCAAGTTAACACTCCAAACAAGTGGGCTAGACTTGTGTAGAATGGTGTTGTGGTTCTCTTTCTCACTTCAAAATCCTAACTTGATGATTATATTGCTCACTACTAAAATCTAGAGAGCAAAATGAGAGAGGTTGATGAAGATGATGGCTTTTGAGAAGAAGATAAGTTCAACTCTACCAAGAAAATAGAAAATATATCAATATATATTTTCCTCTTCTCATATCAAACCATGGTTAGGATATTATTGAACTTGAGTTAAAACCAAAAAAGGAAAATTAACCCATGGTCAAGTGGTGGGTGAGAATGGTTAGGTCAAGAGAAGAGTGTAGAAACAAATCAATAATGACCATTTTCCTTTTTCCTTTTTGTTTTAAATCAAATGCAATTTAATCCATAAATAAAACCATGGTGTGAGTCTTATATTGCCACCATTTTCATGTATATACAACCATGAAGGATGTATGTATGTATGTATGTATGTGTATATGTACATCCATATGTGCATGAATCAAAAAGAAGGCATACATGCATGCATACATCCAACTAACTCAAGAAAAGATTTCAAGAGAGAAACTAATGGTTAATTAATAAATCAACACTTGATTTATCAATCCGGTCATATCACATATGACCCCACCAAAAGCAAGCCGCCCGATCAATACACGGTATCATATACGCGCATTTTAATCAGGTCCACGCGCATATCGCATACGCGCACCACAACGTTTCGCCTGGACTAGGAAACTCCATTGTGGGACTCTGAGACTCGTCAATACGCCGGCAGTGGGTGATGATCATATCAAGCACCCCCAAGCCGCAAGCGGTCAGCTAAACGTAACGGCCACCCGGGTATTGAGCGATCAGAAGAGAACAAGCGAACCTGCTACAACTCCCGTCGAGCCAATCGGCGACACTACCGTGCAGTCCGGTCTCCTCGTCTGATATATCGCATATCAAGTCTAGGGGTGGTAAACGTCAGACCCCAATAACCGATAAGTCGTGCCGATGTGAGGCTCATAACGGGTCGAGAAACTACTGGTAACACTTACCAGCAAATCTCTGAATCAGCCCTGGCCAGGGACTTCCCTGTTACGGCCAATCGAGCACAGCGCAACATCAACCCCCAATACCGGGAGAGACGAAACCCCTCCTATCGCTCATTGCCTCCATGTGACTCGGGACTGTACCCAAAAACCACCGTTTTGCACGCCCTCATGGACGTGGTAAGGTGGTAATCAAAGTACAGTGGGAATCACACAAGACTTTATGACGATCTCGGGTCTACAGACTAACTTGCACAAGTGTCACCTGAGAACTGCCATCTGACGTGAGGTATAATACCATCTGGGAGTTCTCGGCGAGTCCGTCCAGTGTACCCAGTCTCCACTGAGCACCCGTATACCATCTCTGATGTCAAACACCAATAGATATGGGATCATCCATCGCCCATCTCATGGGTCAAGAAGCGTATACGCTAGTCTACATTGGTATATCGATGCCCCGTCTCGATACACCCACGACTAGGGACCTTGAAGGATGTACTTATGGACTACCATGTCCCCACTAGTATGATCCGCATCATAGTCCAGGTAGTCAAGTACACATCCTAAGGACTTTACCAACATGTAACTATAAGACAGTTTAAAGAGACTAGTATACATGTTAAGATAAAGAGCAACCAGATAGCATACTATCATATCAAGCAAGAAAGTCATCTCTATATATGTCCAAGCATCCAATATAATATACATCATCTGTACAATACTGGCCTCTAGGGCATACATACAACTAACAATATATATATATATATATATATATATATATATATATATATATGCAGGAATAAACTCAAGGATCAATGCCCACTTCATGGCCCCTCACGTGTTCATACGTGAGCTCCTCCAAAGTCCATTGTTTAACACTGATTCAGTGCTTAGCACTATGGGGTGACTAAGGGAAATCAACCTTAGCTCAAATTAGCCAAGTCTTCCGAAGCCAAGACCCATTTTGTTACCAATCAACCGAGCCCTCATGTTCAAGTCTCCCCAAACTAATCCTAGTCCCAAAGATGACTAGTGTTCTCCTAACAGATGACATCTAAACTGATGTTCATCCCATTCCCCAAATCGGGATATTGGTTAAAGGGTACATCTCTTCATACCTCTGATACATGTCGTTGTAATCCTTCAACGTCTTCAGAGAGATGGAGGGTCCCAATAACCAATAACTTTTGGTGTATCCTCAAATGGTTGAACCAAAACCACACAGACTATGACGTCTTTAAACTGGACTATGATGTCCTTAAAATTTACGGACTGTGGGGTCCTTAAACTCATGGACTATGATGTCCTTAAACTTTACAGACTATGATGTCTCTAAACTACCACGGACTGTGGGGTCCTTAAACTCATAGACTATGATGTCTTTAAACTTTACAGACTATGACGTCTTTAAACTATGGACTATGATGTCCTTAAACTCCGTGGACTATGATGTCCTTAAACTTATGGACCGTAACGTCCTTAAACTAAAACGATAGAGCCCAAATGCTCTTTCGCTGAATCTAAATGATCCTAAAATCCCTGTTAAGTAGATCTTAGTCTAAAATTAGGCTAACGTATCCTTAACAGCCATTTAAGTTGATCTTAATCTCAAATGAGATTAACGATCCTTAAATCAATCCAACTACTGATCCCTCAACTGACATTGGTTCAAGGGTACATCTCTTCACACCTCTGATATGCGTCGTTGTAATTCTTCAACGTCTTCAGAGAGGTGGTGGGTCCCGACAACCAAAAACTTTATAGATTATGATGTCTTTAACCCTCGTGGACTACGATGTCCTTGAACCTACTAGACTGCAAAGTCCCTAAACTAAAACAATAGAGCCCAAATGCTATTTTATTGGATCTAAATGATCCTGTTAAGTAGATCTTAGTCTAAAATTAGACTAACATATCCTTAACAAATTGTTAAGTTGATCTTAGTCTAAAATTAGACTAACGTATCCTTAACAAATGTTTAAATTGATCTTAGTCTCAAATGAGATTGACGATCCTTATACCCAATCCAAAACCTAAATCTAAGAAAATACGGATTTGGACTAATCCACGCCCTACTGGCGACAACATAAATTAGTCTCCGTATACAATCCACGGGAAACCAAAAATAAAACAAACATACACGACACGAAGTGACCACCTAAAGAAGGAGAAAGTGGTTACCGCGATGCAGTAGCGTAATTAACTACAGGGGCTTGCGCCTGCAGGGAAGAGTGTCCCCATAATCAAAAACCCCTCAAACAAGGGGGAATCTGACGAAGTCTGCTACAACAGCCGCATCCGTCTAAACCTCCGATACATGGTGCCATAAATCAACTTGGCATCTTCGGAGAGGTGGACGGATAAATCCAAATAGTATCTGCCCCCAAATTCAGGCAAGACGGACCTACGCGGTTCCGTCTCCCATTTTCGGCGGTAAACAGATTCTGGCACGCCCGGTGGGACCTTTTCCTCTTTCCACTCCACACTTTGTGTGTCGTGTTTTTCCCGTGATCAGATAATCGCGGTGTGTATGTTTGTGGTTGCCCTTAGGGGAGTGGATATTGAAGTCGACGTTTCATCTCTATGAAGAGTGGCGTTTGTTCCCACCTTAGCAACACAGGCTCTGTCATATCTGGTGGAGTCAAGTACGGGCCACTTGCAGGCTCAAATATCTGCAATCCGGCTCTTCAAGAAATCTATGGGCTTCTCTTTGGGTCGATGCTCCCACCTCCCACCCTCGGTGCCTCAATGCGGATGGAGGAAGCCTAGAGGAAGTCTGTCTTCCACAGGCGGGCTCCCCAAGCAGCAGCTTTGCCGACGGAATCGGTCCTCAAACAACTGGTAATGCCAAGGACCAAGGTCGACGCAGGGGGCAGAATATTCAAGCTCTCAAAGGAAACAGCGGGGCAGGCTCGGCAAAATCCTGAAGCTAATCAAATCCCGGCCGTAAGAAATGGTCGACGTCGATATCAGCGTCATACAAAATGAGCTGGGGGCAGTTCTCCGTATGGTCCTGTTTCAACCCCAGCGGTGAATGTTGTTATTCCAACTGGGAACAACTTCAAATTTTTGTGAAGGGTTAGACAAAATTCTCCTACCGCAATATTGAAGAAGTCTCCGCGGCCCATGGAGATCCCACGAGAGCAGAAACCAGTTCGCTCCCTGAGACAAATTTCCTCATCTATATATAAAGTGTGGAAGCAGGTGAAAGGGGACTCACCCCAAGGCGGATCCTGATACAGCGGTTCCTCCCAAAACCAAAGCGGTTTTTCACAACAAGAGGCCTAATAAAGCTTAAGTGCCCGGAGCAAACTCCAAAGGCCAAAACTCCAAAGGCCAAAACTCCAAACACCCCAAGCCTAGGAGCATGGTAGTTCACATAGTCTATGTGGTGAATTCCAAAGACGAAGTTCGAGCTTCTACTAGTCACCGACCTCAAAATCGATCCGTGACAAAAGTTCAACTGCAACGTGAAAATCTACAATAAATGCTTGCTCGGGCGGCAACAAACGCTAATCCATCGCCTAAGGAAAGCCCCGAGGACGCACCCAAAGAAAGAATAGAGAAGGAGTACGCGAGGATATGGCTGACCTCTCCTGGTGCTTCGAAAACGATGATGACGAAGTGATCTCAGAGTTTCCACCGGCGCCAAAAGAGCTGGAAGATGAGATACATACTTCTGCAGATAACCTCAGAAAATCTACTTGGGGACGGCAGACGATCCACGGCTGACGTTCGTCAGTGTGCTATTGTCTGAAAAAAAGGTGGTTACGCTCAAAGAAGTGCTCGTGCAGTATAAAGACTGCTTCACATGGAACTACTCTGAGATGCCGGGGCTAGATCCGGAAATAGCAGTGCATAAATTGGCGATATATCCGGACGTCAAGCCAGTCAAGCAAGCGCCGAGAAGAATACGGCTCAAACTTGAAATGAGCATCAACGCCGAGGTCAAGAAGCTCATCGACTCTGGCTTCATCCAAGAGGTTCAGTACCCTGACCGGATTGACAATATTTTCCCGGTGATGAAGAAAAATGGGACGGTGTGCATCTGCATAGACTTTCGGGACCTCAACAAAGCTTGCCCGAAGGATGATTTTCCCATACCGGTTACTGAGCTGATGATAGACAACACGTACACTCACGAAGTTTTCTCCTTCATGGACGGATCGTCAGGGTACAATCAAATAAAGATGCACCCCGAAGACCGAAAGCATACCTTTTTCCGGACCCGCTAGGCATATTCTGCTACAAAGTGATGTCTTTCGGTCTGAAGAACGCTAGCGCCACCTATCAGAGGGCTATAACGAAGATTTTCGATGACCTCATACACGAAATCATCGAGTGATATATTGACGACCTCGTAGTAAAAAGTAAATCATACAAGGAGCATTGGGAGCATCTGAAGACCGTGTTTCAGCACCTTCGGAAATACAACCTGAAGATGAACCCTCTCAAATGCGCGTTAAGAGTTTCCTCAGGTAAACTCCTAGGATTCATCGTACGACATCGAGGCATCGAGATAGACCCATCAAAGATCAAGGAGATCATGGAAATGCCTCCGCCAAGAACTCTCAAGCAACTGCAGTCTCTCCAAGGAAAGCTCGCGTATATCCGACGGTTCATAGCTAACCTTTCCGGCAAATGCCACCCCTACAGTCACTTGATGAAGAAGGGAACTCCTTTTGTCTGGGATCGCAAATGTCAAAGCGCACTGGATGAAATCAAGCAATACCTGCAGAATCCGCCAGTACCGACCGCTCCGGTCAAAGGAAAACCTCTCATCCTGTACACAACCGCCCTTGAAGGTTCCTTAGGAGCACTTGGGCATAAGAGAATGATTAAGGAAAGGAAAGAGCCCTCTACTACTTGAGTCGAGTTCTCCTGGGGGCATAAAACAATTATTCCCCCATTGAAAAACACTGTCTAGAGTTAATCTTCACAATAACGAAGCTCAGGCACTATGCGTTGGCGCATGAAGTCCATCTCATATCAAAGGTGGATCCTCTCAAATATTTGATGTCAAGAGCCATACTAACAGGGCGGCTCGCTAAATGGGCCCTACTCTTAATGGAATTCTCGATAACTTATCGACCTCTTAAGGCAGTGAAAGGCTAGGTCATCGCCGACTTCCTCGCCGAGCATCCTATACCTGCCGATTCACCCCTAAATTGCGAATTGCCAGACGAGCACGCGTTTGACACAATCGACGAGGAGAAAAGAGAGAGAGTAACACCCGGTGGGAACTTTACTTCGACGGGGTATCTTCCATGAAGAAGCGAAAGCACAACTCCCCCATAATCAAGTCTGGGGTAGGCCTAATCTTCATGACTCCACAAGGAGGGATAATGCGCTTTGCCTTTTCCCTAACAGAGCCGAGGACAAACAATGAAGCCGAATATGAAGCTTCGATAGCAGGACTTGAGATCGCTGTCGACATGGGGATCGAAAACCTCCTCATATACGGAGACTCCCAGTTGGTTGTTAGCCAAGTGAACGGCAATTATCAAACGTGCAAACCAGAGTTGGTGAAGTACGGCGAGAGAGTGCAACAATTGCTGATTCAAATCCCTGCCTGTGCCCTGGAAAGCATACTGCGCGCGGAAAATAGCAAGGCGGATGCATTAGCCAAGCTCGCTAAAGAACTGGCCGACGAGAACCTCGATGACGTAAGGATCATTGTGCAAAGCCGCCGAGTTCTTTCACCGGCAGAAATATCTCCGGAGCCGTTCTAAGAAAAGGGAGCGACCAAGCAAGCGGCCCTACAGATAGAGGACCAGAAAAAGGTCAAGGATTGGAGAGAAGTCTTTATAGACTACTTCAAATCCCGTCGGACACCTAAAGATGCATCCTCAAAACATCTGCTCATGAAACGAGCTCTATCCTTCGCCTTCGTCAATGATACTCTGTATAAGAGATCGTTTGACTCCCTATGGCTAAGATGCCTGGGACCGGAAGAAGTGAGGAGAGTCGTCCAAGAAACTCACGACGGACTCTGCGGTTCTCACCAAGCCGGGCCGAAGTTGAAACTGAAGATCAAAAGGATGGGCTACTATTGGCCCACAATGATCCAAGACTGCCTCGAATACGCAACGCAATGCCACTCGTGCCAAATTCATGGGGACTTTATCCACCAGCATCCAAATCCGCTACATCCAACGGTGGCTAGCTGGCCGTTCGAAATGTGGGGAACTGACATAATCGGGCCCATTGAACTAGCATCGTCCAGAGGACATCGGTTCATACTGGCGACAACTGATTACTTCTCCAAGTGGGCAGAAGCAGTACCACTAAGAGAAGTGAAGACAGAGAATATCCTCCATTTCTTCAAGGCACACGTCATCTATCGGTTCGGCACTCCATGACAGATTATCTCCGATAACGGGCCGGCCTACAGAAGCCATAAAATCAGCCGCTTCGCACAGCAGCATAATATAGACTGGAGATACTCTTCGGTCTATAATCCTCGAGCTAATGGTCTGGCTGAGACTTTCAACAAGACCTTGACGAAGATCGTGAAAAAGACGGTGTCTCGAAATAGGAAGAACTGGCACGAAAGACTGCATAAAGCTCTCTGGGCGTATCGAACCATGTGCAAAACGGCCACAAACACAACGCCGTATGCATTGATATTCGGCACTGAAGCAGTACTCCCCTTGGAGATAGAGCTACCCTCTTTACGAGTGGCGGTTCATTACGAGCTAACAGACGAAGACAATGCACATCTTTGGCTTGAGGAGCTCGACGCCCTTGACGAAACCCGGCTCATGGCGCAGCAGAACTTGGAAGCTTACAAAGCAAAAATGACACGCTCATACGAGAGATTGAGTAGGCCGAGAACATTCCGCCAAGGCGAACTCGTGCTAGTGGTCAAGAGACCCATGATTCCCAATCGTGCCAAACGGGAGAAATTCGAGCCGAACTATGAAGGCTCGTATATCATAGACAAAGTCTACCAGGGTGGGGTTTACTTGCTCATGGATATGCATGGCGAAAGACCCTTCAAGCCAATAAACGGCCGTTTCTTGAAGAAATACTACACCTGACTGAGACGTCTATAAACTACTACGGACCACAACATCCCAAGGCTGACATAAAAAAACGGTATGTCCATAAGCAAGATGGGCACGGATGAAAACCCGAAAGGGCTCCGTGAGTAAAAATAGCAGGACTACCGGCGAGTTTGTGAAAACCCGAAAGGGCGCAATCTCGTTAAAAGAAACTTGCAAGGTCCTCTCGACCCTGTAAGGAGAAAATACCTGTGTGAGATCCTTACGACTCATAAGGGAGCAACACACTTAGGGATCCCCACGATTCCTGAGGAGAAATTACACTTACGAGATCATCACGACTCGTAAGGAGAACCCTCTTATGAGACCCTCACGGCTCATAAAATTCAAAACTCTTAAGCTACAGGGATCTGAACCTGTTCTTAAGCCATCACCTTTCCCAGATTGCCCTACAAGCGTTTCAATATTGACCCTTATATACAATCCACGGGCACGAATAAACATTTCCCTAACAAAGCCCCACCGGCGACTAGGGATATGCTCACACGGTGAAAGACCCTTGTAAGTCCTGTCGACTTATAAGGAGAAAACACTCTTGTAAGATCCTTACGACTTATAAGAGAACATACACTTAAGAATCCTCACGATTTTTAAGGAGAAAACGCACCTACGAGATCCTCACGACTCGTAGGGAGAAACACCTTTATGAGACCCTTACGGCTCATAAAGTCAAAAGCTTTAGTTGACAGGATCTTAACCCTGTTTGCTAAGCCACCTTTGTTCAAACCGACAAAGTCAAATGATGATTCGCTCCTGGCAATATCCCAGTTGTAGCGATGCTGATGCCTAAATCGGTATCAAATCCCAAGTCCATTCAAGGCAAATGATGATTCGCTCCTAGCAATATTCCAGTCGCAGTGATGCGGATGCTAAGATTGGTATCAGATCTTGAATTCCGTACTCGAAAAAAAATGCATATGAAATAGCCGAAATGATTGGGCAACTCGCAATAAAAAACAGCGAGTAAAAAAAACAGCCGAAATGATTGGACACCGCGAAAAATAACCGAAATGATTGGGCAACCGCGACTTTCGCGATACAAAAAACTGAAATGATAGAGCATCACGAAAAGAAATAAAAAAATTGAAAGAATGAAACTTTTGCCCTACAGGCAGTCCATACTGACCCCTGTATACAATCCATGGGCATAAACGAAAAGGGAACCACATGCCCCCCACCAGATCCTGTCAAAAGGGAAAGTCATATCTCTATAGTAACATCTGCATCCCAGAAGACCAACAACGGCGTTCCTTCTTATGCCAGCAGGGCACGGAAGCGACACAACGAAACGGAGCCATGGCAAAGTCCCTAGTTCCAAATCATAACGGAAACATCTACAGCCTAAAAATCAACAACGGTGATCCTCCTCATTTCAACAGGATTCGGACGCAACATCACCAAACGGAGCCATGGCAGAGTCCCTAGTTCCAAGACTCTACGGTCCACGGACAACTTAGAGTCAACCAATGACCTCCCCGCCGGATCAATGCTCTACCTCGGAAACAAGTCAACCAATTACGAGGAAATCGGTGTCCTTGGCAAAACCTCGATTCAGGGAAATCAGCGTCCTTGATGAAAGCACCTCGATTCGTATCGACCCGCAAGGAAATCAGTGTCTTTGCAGGAATACCTCGATTCGTTTCGACTCCAGGGAAATCAGTGTCCTTGACAAAACCTCGATTCAGGGAAATCAGCGTCCTTAACGAGAGCATCTCGATTCGAGTCGACCCGCAAGGAAATCAGTGTCTTTGCAGGAATACCTCGATTCGTTTCGACTCCAGGGAAATCAGTGTCCTTGACAAAACCTCGATTCAGGGAAATCAGCGTCCTTGACGAAAGCATCTCGATTCGCGTCGACCTGTAGAGAAATCAGTGTCTTTGCAGGAATACCTCGATTCGTTTCGACTCCAGGGAAATCAGTGTCCTTGACAAAACCTCGATTCAGGGAAATTAGCGTCCTTGACGAGAGCATCTCGAATCGCGTCGACCCGCGGAGAAATCGGTGTCTTTGCAGGAATACCTCGATTTGTCTCAACCCCCAGGGAAATCCACGTCCTTGGTAAAAACCTCGATTCAGGGAAATCAGCGTCCTTGACGAAAGCATCTTGATTCGCGTCGACCCGCAAGGAAATCAGTGTCTTTGCAGGAATACCTCGATTCGTTTCGACTCCAGGGAAATCAGTGTCCCTGACAAAACCTCGATTCTGGGAAATCAGCGTCCTTGATGAGAGCATCTCGATTCGCATCGACCCGCAGAGAAATCAGTGTCTTTGCAGGAATACCTCGATTCGTCTCAACCGCCAGGGAAATCGGCGTCCTTAGCAAAAACCTCGATTCAGGGAAATCGGCGTCCTTGACGAGAGCATCTTGATTCGCGTCAACCCGCAAGGAAATCAGTGTCTTTGCAGGAATACCTCGATTCATTTCGACTCCAGGGAAATCAGTGTCCTTGACAAAACCTCAATTCAGGGAAATCAGCGTCCTGAACGAGAGCACCTCGATTCGCGTCGACCCGCAGAGAAATCAGTGTCTTCGCAGGAATATCTCGATTCGTCTTAACCCCCGGGAAATCAGCGTCCTTGGCAAATACCTCGATTCAGGGAAATCAGCGTCCTTGACGAGAACATCTCGATTCACGCCGACCCGCAGAGAAATCAGTGTCTCTGCAGGAATATACGATGTCAGCAAAATGGAGCCACGGCCGAGTCCCTAGTTCCAGGTCTCGACGGCCACATCTATAGCCTGGAGACCCACAACAGCGTTCCTCCTCATTCCAGCAGGATTCGGACGCGACAATCAATCTCGGAGCCACGACAGAGTCCCTAGTTCTAAGTCTCGACGGCCACATCTACAACCTAGAGACCACCTCGACATTCGTCTCGTTACAGCAGACGCAATGTCAGCAAAACGGAGCCACGGCAAAGTCCCTAGTTCCAAATCTCGACGGTTCACAGACAACCTAGAGACCACCTCGAATTCGTCTCATTTTAGTAGACGCAACGTTAACAAAGTGGAGCCATGGCAAAGTCTCTAGTTCCAAATCTCGACGGTTCACAGAAAACCTAGAGGCCACCTCGACATTCGTCTTGTTACAGCAGACGCAACATCAGCAAAGCGGAGCCACGGCAAAGTCCCTAGTTCCAAATCTCGACGGTTCACAGGCAACCTAGAGACCACCTCGACATTCGTCTCGTTACACCAGACGCAACGTCGGCAAATGACCCCGTCGCGGAAACACGTCAGTAAATGACCCCGTCTCGGAAATACGTCATCAAATGACCCCGTCGCGGAAATACGTCTTCCAACAACCCCATCACGGAAATACGTCAGCCAATGACCTCGTCACAGAAACACGTCATCAAATGACCCCATCGCCGAAATACGTCATCAAATGACCCCGTCGCGGAAATACGTCATCCAATGACCCCGTAGCGGAAATACGTCATCAAATGACCCCGTCGCGGAAATACGTCAGCCAGTGCCCCGTTGCGGAAATACGTCATCCAATGACCCCGTCTCGGAAATACGTTATCCAATGACCCCGTCTCGGAAATACGTCATCAAATGACCCCGTCGCGGAAATACGTCAGCAAATGACCCCGTCGCGGAAACACGTCAGCAAATGAATCTCGGAAATACGTCATCAAATGACCCCGTCGCGGAAATACGTCATCCAATGACCCCGTCGCGGAAATACGTCAGCAAATGACCCCGTTGCGGAAATACGTCAGCCAATGACCCCGTCTCGGAAATACGTCATCAAATGACCCCGTCGCGGAAATACGTCATCCAATGACCCCGTCTCGGAAATACGTCATCAAATGACTCCGTCTCGGAAATACGTCAGCAAATGACCCCATTTCGGAAATACGTCAGCCAATGACCCCGTCGCGGAAATACGTCATCCAATTACCCCGTCGCGGAAATACGTCATCAACTGACCACATATGGATAAAGTCAATCCTGACCCCATATGGCTAAAGTCAATCCTGACCCGTATGGCTAAAGTCAATCCTGACCCCATGAAACACGGCCAAAGTCAACCCTCGACCTCCCCGTTGAAGCAATGCTTTGACTCGGAAGTAGGTCAACTCATCAATAACTTACGAGTCCTCTCTACTTGTAAGGAAGAAAATTCTCTTGTGAGATCCTTACGACTCTCAAGAGAAAGTACACTTAGGAATCCTCACGATTCCTAAGGAGAAAATACACCTACAAGATCCTCACGACTCGTAGGGAGAAAAATCTTTATGAGACCCTCATGGCTCATAAAATTGAAAAGTCTTACACGGTAGATCTAAACTTGTTTCCTAAGCCATCACTACCCTATAAAGAGTTCAAGATGAACTGTTATCTACCATCTATGGGCCACATTTGCCAAAGCTACATGTCACTTAAATGGAGAAGTTACTCATGAGCATATAAACTACTTCACGTCAGAGTAAGACATAAAGAAATAGAAGGGTGCGGCTCATGGGGCTGAGGGTTTGGAACTATATCCCTTAAGAGTCGAGATTTGAGTCAATGATAAATGACGACGCTTGTGTCCGCTCGTTATCTTCTCAGATCAAGATTCTGAAAGTTATATACCAACACGAAACTGGTCATACGCTATACATAACTATGCACTACTTCACCCACGTATATACTTACACAGGCAAAATAGTGGGGGCATTTTTTCCCACTAAAAATTTCTGCGCATAAGAGCCCAAGATATCAAATGGCAGCGATACGCTTAAGAAAATGTGAACCAGTATTTTCCAGGCTGTATTTTGATAAAATCTTGAATGTGAAACAGCTAAATTATGATGGTATCGAAAGTGTCTCGAAAAAAGCTTCGATTTGATATATTATGGGCCTCACAATTCATCCGGGATCAAAAGTTATGAGCAAATGCGCTATGTACGTGTAATCTAAGGAAGAAAATGCGAACCAGTATTTTCCGGGCTGTATTTTAACAAACTCCCGAAAGAGAAACAGCTAAATTCTGATGGTATCGAAAGTGTCTCGAAAAATCCTTCGATTTGATATATTATGAGCCTAATAATTCATCCAAGATCAAAAGTTATAAGCAAATATGCTACGCACGTGTAATCTAAAGTAATGCTCTACTATATGGGGGATGCATTTTTAGTCCCACATCGGGAAAAAGAGATAGAGAATACCTCTTAGAAAAGATAGAGAATTCAATTCTCAAAGGAGATTAATTCTCCATAGGAGCTTTCTCCCCCCATAATGTGCATATGCGCAAGCGCCATGTGCGCTACGTGCAATGCACGTACGCCCACCACGTGAAACGCACGTAAGCCAAACACGTGCAACGCACGTGAGAGAATTCAATTCTCAAAGGAGATTAGTTCTCCATAGGAGCTTTGCTCCCTCCCACAATGCGCAAGCGCCATGTGCTCCACGTGCAATGTACGTGCGCCCGCCACATGCGTGTCAGATTCAATTCTCAAAGGAGCGTAGTTCTCCATGTTAGGGCCTTAGCTGCCCCCATGATGTGCAAGCACCACGTGCGCCCCACGTGTGCGCCACGTGCAATTCACGTGCGTCCGCCACATACGCGTCACGTGCAACGCACGTGGGAGAATTCAATTCTCAAAGGTGCTTAGTTCTCCATGTTAGGGCCTTAGCTGCCCCCATGATGTGTAAGCACCACGTGCGCCCAACACGTGCGACGCACGTGCGCGAACGCAAAGAGGCATTTTTAAGCAGTTAGGAGCTTGCTCCCTCCTATAATGCGCAAGCGCCATGTGCTCCACATGCAATGCACGTGCGCCCGCCACATGCGCGTCACGTGCAACGCACGTGGGAGAATTCAATTCTTAAAGGAACTTAAAGGAACTTAGTTCTCCATTGGAGCTTTGCTCCCTCCCACAATGCGCAAGCGCCATGTGCTCCACGTGCAATGCACGTGCTCCACGTGCAATGCACGTGCGCCCACCATATGCGTGTCAGATTCAATTCTCAAAGGAGCGTAGTTCTCCATGTTAGGGCCTTAGCTGCCCCCATGATGTGCAAGCACCACGTGCGCCCCACGTGTGCGCCACGTGCAATTCACGTGCGTCCGCCACATACGCGTCACGTGCAACGCACGTGGGAGAATTCAATTCTCAAAGGAGCTTAGTTCTCCATGTTAGGGCCTTAGCTGCCCCCATGATGTGTAAGCACCACGTGCGCCCAACACGTGCGACGCACGTGCGCGAACGCAAAGAGGCATTTTTCAGCAGTTAGGAGCTTGCTCCCTCCTATAATGCGCAAGCGCCATGTGCTCCACATGCAATGCACGTGCGCCCGCCACATGCGCGTCACGTGCAACGCACGTGGGAGAATTCAATTCTTAAAGGAACTTAAAGGAACTTAGTTCTCCATAGGAGCTTTGCTCCCTCCCACAATGTGCAAGCGCCATGTGCTCCACATGCAATGCACGTGCGCCCGCCACATGCGTGTCAGATTCAATTCTCAAAGGAGCGTAGTTCTCCATGTTAGGGCCTTAGCTGCCCCCATGATGTGCAAGCACCACGTGCGCCCCACGTGTGCGCCACGTGCAATTCACGTGCGCCCGCCATATACGCGTCACGTGCAACGCACGTGGGAGAATTCAATTCTCAAAGGAGCTTAGTTCTCCATGTTAGGGCCTTAGCTGCCCCCATGATGTGTAAGCACCACGTGCGCCCAACACGTGCGACGCACGTGCGCGAACGCAAAGAGGCATTTTTCAGCAGTTAGGAGCTTGCTCCCTCCTATAATGCGCAAGCGCCATGTGCTCCACATGCAATGCACGTGCGCCCGCCACATGCGCGTCACGTGCAACGCAAGTGGGAGAATTCAATTCTTAAAGGAACTTAGTTCTCCATGTTAGGGCCTTAGCTGCCCCTATGATGTGCAAGCACCATGTGCGATGCACGTGAGCCCGCCCCGCCACGTGCAATTCGCGTGCGCCCGCCACATACGCGTCACGTGCAACGCACGTGGGAGAATTCAATTCTCAAAGGAGCTTAGTTCTCCATGTTAGGGCCTTAGCTGCCCCCATGATGTGCAAGCACCATGTGCGCCCGCCACGTGCGACGCACGTGCGCCCGCCACGTGCGACGAACGTGCGCCCGCCAAGTGCGAGAGCCCAACACGTGCAACGCACGTGCGCGAACGCAAAGAGGCATTTTTCAGCAGTTAGGAGTTTAAACTTCAACATATTCTTCCTCCTGATAAGTGGGACATGGTTCAAAGGGTACATCCATCCACATCTTCGATATATGGCGCTGTAATCCCTCAGCCTCGTCGAAGAAGCGGTGGGTCCCAACGACCAATAATCTCTCTTTCCAAATATAGAGGAACCCCTCCCAAAAGCTCCCACAAAAAGAGAATTTAATTCTAGAGAATTTAATTCTCAAATTAAGAGTTTAACTCTTCTAAAAGAACTTGGTTCTTTCTCTGGTTAAGATCTGCAGAAGCGGATCTCCCCACAAGTTGAGAATTTAATTCTCACCGGGGAGATTCTATCATGCAGATTAAAAACCTAGGGGAAAGAATTGAATCCAAAAGAGTTTAACTCTTACAAAACATATAGGAATTTAATTCCTCTGGAATTAGAGTTTAACCCTTTAAAAAGAATTTAATCCCTACAGAAAACAAAAGGAGAACTTGATCCCTCTGAACCATAGAAGAACAGCCTGATAATTCATTAGCATTCAAAAGCTACATAAAAGCTCCACGTGCGCCCGCCACGTGCGACGCACGTGCGCCCTCCATGTGCGACGCACGTGCGCCCTCCACGTGCGACGCACAACACGTGCGACGCACGTGCGCGAACGCAAAGAGGCATTTTTCAGCAGTTAGGAGTTTAAACTTCAACATATTCTTCCTCCTGATAAGTGGGACATGGTTCAAAGGGTACATCCATCCACACCTTCGATATATGGCGCTGTAATCCCTCAGCCTCGTCGAAGAAGCGGTGGGTCCCAACGACCAATAATCTCTCTTTCCAAATATAGAGGAACCCCTCCCAAAAGCTCCCATAAAAAGAGAATTTAATTCTAGAGAATTTAATTCTCAAATTAAGAGTTTAACTCTTCTAAAAGAACTTGGTTCTTTCTCTGGTTAAGATCTGCAGAAGCGGATCTCCCCACAAGTTGAGAATTTAATTCTCATCGGGGAGATTCTATCATGCAGATTAAAAACCTAGAGGAAAGAACTGAATCCAAAAGAGTTTAACTCTTACAAAACATATAGGAATTTAATTCCTCTGGAATTAGAGTTTAACCCTTTAAAAAGAATTTAATCCCTACAGAAAACAAAAGGAGAACTTGATCCCTCTGAACCATAGAAGAACAGCCTGATAATTCATTAGCATTCAAAAGCTAATTAAAAGCTCGCGTGATCCCACGTGAGCGCCTTTGAGGAACAAAGAGGGAAAGAATGAGATCTAGTCACATGACACCACGTGACCCCTGAGAAATGCTCATCACTTATAAAAGAGAAAAAAGAATAAACCATATTTTGGGGCGCCTCACGTGATCCCACGTGACCCCTAAGAATGCTTAGCACTTATAAAAGAGAAAAGGGAATAAACCCTATTTTTGGAGCGCCTCACGTGATCCCACGTGAGCACCTCAAATTCTTAGTGTTTAACACTATTTCAAGCGCCTCACGTGGGAGCACGTGGGCGCTGATCATACACTAGTGTTTAACACTACTTTAAGGCCTCACGTGAGAGCACGTGAGCGCCGATCATACATTAGTGTTCAACACTATGAGAGGCCAATATTAGCCAAACTTAGATCAAATCTCCCGAGGGCAATCAATCGAGCCCCTCATGCTCAGGGTCCCCCAAACCGATCTCAGTCCCAGAGATAGCTAATGAGCTCCTAACAGATGGCATCTAAAATGATGTTCATCCCACCATGATCTCTCCCTCAATCTGAAATTTGGTTCAAGGGTATATCTCTCCACACCTCCGATACATGTCGTTGTAATTCTTCAACGTCTTCATAGAGGTGGAGGGTCCTAATAACCAATAACTCTTGGTGCACCACCGAACAAGCTTTTCGAAAAGGGGAGTAAATCTAAAACACATCTCAATTTGGGGGCGCCTCACGTGACCTCACGTGATCCCTTGATAGTGCTTAGCACTCAGAAAAAGAAAAGGAGAATAAAACAAAGAAAATTTTCATTCTTCAGAGTGCCTCACGTGATCTCACGTGACCCAACAGTGCTTAGCACTCAGAAAAGGAAAAGGGGAATAAACCCAAGATAGCTCCCATTTTGGGGGCACCACACGTGTTCCCACGTAACCCCCAAATAGTTGTGTATAAAAGAGGGAGAAAATTTCAAAGACAGCGCTCGTATTTTGAAGGCACCTCGCGTGTCTGCACGTGACTGTTTAATGAACCAAATGCTTAGCACTCATAAATGAAAGAGAAATAAAATCCAGAGAACAGTTCTCACCTCGGGTGCCTCAAGTGCTCACACGTGAGCCAAGTGCTCAGCACTTTTATATATATATGAGGGAATAAACTCAAGGAACAATGCCCACTTCGGGGCCCCTCACGTGTTCACACGTGAGCTCCTCCAAAATCCAGTGTTTAACACTGATTCATTGCTTAGCACTATGGGGTGACTAAGGGAAATCAACCTTTAGCTCAAATTAGCCAAGTCTTCCGAATCCAAGACCTTTTTTGTCACCAATCAACCGAGCCCTCATGTTCAGGTCTCCCCAAACTAATCTTAGTCCCAAAGATGACTAGTGTTCTCCTAACATATGACATCTAAACTGATGTTCATCCCATTCCCCAAATCGGGATATTGATTCAAGGGTGCATCTCTTCATACCTCTGATACATGTCGTTGTAATCGTTCAATGTCTTCAGAGAGATGGAGGGTCCCAATAACCGATAACTTTTGGTGCATCCCCAAACGGTTGAACTAAAACTACACAGACTATGACGTCTTTAAACTGGACTATGATGTCCTTAAACTTTACGGACTGTGGGGTCCTTAAACTCATGGACTATGATGTCCTTAAACTTTACAGACTATGATGTCTCTAAACTACCATGGACTGTGGGGTCCTTAAATTCATAGACTGTGATGTTTTTAAACTTTATAGACTATGATGTCTTTAACTCCATGGACTATGATGTCCTTAAACTCCATGGACTATGATGTCCTTAAACTTATGGACCGTAACGTCCTTAAAATAAAACGATAGAGCCCAAATGCTCTTTCGCTAGATCTAAATGATCCTAAAATCCCTGTTAAGTAGATCTTAGTCTAAAATTAGGCTAACGTATCCTTAACAACCATTTAAGTTGATCTTAATCTCAAATGAGATTAACGATCCTTAAGTCAATCCAACTACTGATCCCTCAACTGACATTGGTTCAAGGGTACATCTCTTCACACCTCTGATATGCATCGTTGTAATTCTTCAACTTCTTCAGAGAGGTGGTGGATCCCAACAACCAAAAACTTTATAGACTATGATGTCTTTAACCCCCGTGGACTATGATGTCCTTAAACCCACTGGACCGCAAAGTCCCTAAACTAAAACAATAGAGCCCTAATGCTCTTTTGTTGGATCTAAATAATCCTGTTAAGTAGATCTTAGTCTAAAATTAGACTAACGCATCCTTAACAAATTGTTAAGTTGATCTTAGTCTAATATTATAGTAACGTATCCTTAACAAATGTTTAAGTTGATCTTAGTTTCAAATGAGATTAACGATCCTTAAACCCAACCCAAAACCCAAATCTAAGAAAATACGTATTTGGACTAATCCACGCCCTACGGGCGACAACATAAATTAGTCTCCGTATACAATCCACGGACAACCAAAAATAAAACAAACATACACGACACGAAGTGACCACCTGGAGAAGGAGAAAGTGGCTACCGTGATGCGGTAGCGTAATTAACTGCAGGGGCTTGTGCCTGCAAGGAAGAGCGTCCCCACAATCAAAAACCCCTCAAACGAGGGGGAATCTGACGAAGTCTGCTACAACGGCCGCATCCGTCTAAACCTCCGATACACAGTGCCATAAATCAACTTGGCATCTTCGGAGAGGTGGACGGATAAATCCAAATAGCATCTGCCCCCAAATTCAAGCAAGACGGACCTACGCGGTTCTGTCTCCATTTTCGGCGGTAAACAGTAGGCTGTACATAACAGTCCTCTCAATCTGGCTGCCTCTATCAATGGCCTAATCATCCGGTACAGATTCCGAACACTCGCCTCAAATGAGAGATCTCAACACAACCAATACACCAATACATTCCTATGTCACCAGAAGAAAATCATCATCAGTCCTCGTCCGTGACGAACTCGCTCTGACCGCATCTCAAGCAGCAGCTCTCTCTGCTCTCGTAGCCATGATGACAGGAACCTCAAGCAAATATCGATGAAGATAGATCAAAGGAATGAATGGAATCGATAGGTCTGAAATGGAAATATGATCATAGGAAGGAATGGAATCAATGGGAGTATGATCATAGGAACGAATAGAAGCACGGATCTCAAGAAATGTACATCCTAAGGTCACTTAAGCGAAGCGGCGTGTCGTAAGTATGCCGTGGAAAATACACACGGTACGTCACTCTACTCAAACTACCTACTCCATCAACCAAGATCAACATATAAAATGAAAACTTGGGTCCTAAAACCCGCTTAGTCAAGTCTAAGTTCTGTAAGGTTAAGCCTAAACTCAAACCAAGGTTAAACCTAACACTCTGATACCAACTTTGTCACGACCCGGAATTGGCACGTAACCGACACGAGAATTACGTGAAGTTTACAGGACCCCGCCGTAATTCAAGTAAGCCGAAGCCCAGAAATCTAAACCTTTTTGCGAAAAATAGTGGAGATACAGTTTTGAAATATCGGCATAAAGAATTTAAGCCTTCTTTTAAAATATAAATAGCATTATATGAAAATTCAACAGTTTACAATCTATCTTTGAAAACATTTTCTTCCTTGAAAATTTAGGCAGCACCTCCCTTGTATATTTTGATCCAAAACCGCATACATGCAATAATATATGCATCCCCAAGCGGAAGCTGGCTCTTCGCCAAATGGCGGATCCACAACCACTCAATAAACATATATACGATGCCTTACAGCAAAGATCAAACGCATAAAGAAGAATAAGTAAAGTAAGACATCGTCAGTTCAAATAGCGAACATACACCCATCTCGCTCTAAGTCTCGCAAATATACAAGTTTGTGTCTAGCTCTACAAATATACAAAGTCTAGTTTGTGATTGATGGAGCTTATCTAGATAAAATGGAAATGATAGGTACAAGAGTGGTCACGATCCAAATATGTATCCCACCTACCAAACCAAAACACCCTGAAGAAAGCTGTGTGCCAGCGATACCGCTACTGATCCAAACGGTCGAACCTGCAAGAAACTGTGGCACAATGAGGGTGAGTTGCCAACTCGTGAGTAGAAAATATCATCAAGTAGAAATCGAATAGACAACAATCCCTAGGTCCTACTGTATCATGAAAGTAAAACTATGGTATCTAGGGTGATCATGTATGCATATGTATCAATAATAGAGTCATGCCAATAACAACATATAATGATAGTCATCTGAAATGTATGCATGTATGCATGTATATCAAGCAACATGTGTCCATCAACGACACGTCAACATCATGAAACCTGAGTGTCCAACATCGATAGTCGAAACATCATGCAGCCCGTGTCCAGCATCGACACATCAACATCATGAAACTTGAGTATCAAACATCGACACTCTAAATATCATGAAACCCGTGTCCAGCATCTACTCGTGAATCCTCATATCTCAGGCGCCGCATCATCAGATAGACCTTCATATCCATCTGATCTCACGACTCCGGTCTGTATCCTCCGGATAACCGCCGGATCCAAACTATCACCGGTAGGTAGTACATCCCCTGTCAGGCTCATCGTCTACTCCACGATCTTGTTGTCCCGGGATACTTTACCGGGTCCACCATGTACCCGCAAATGGTTCCTCCTCACTCCTCGAATCGGGTATCACATAGCTCAGAACCGAGAAAACTCATGGTGGACACGAAATATCATACCACGAGAAACCACGTTTTTAAAACAATACATAATTTCCTTCTAAATATAACCGCGGTTCTCAAATCCAGAGATCTCATGAAAACAGTATCTCAATGCATGTAACCCTAAAATACAATATATGCAAACATAGAACAGTAATGTAAGCATATCAAGTATATCATGTAAGGATGTCATGTGATAATTACTGAACAATGAATGTACTTTACAGTTAAGAATAATACCGTGATATAGCAGTTGTACTGTGTAAGTGGCATGGAAATTACCGATTATGAATGTGTAAGCCGGCGAATCTGTGTAAGTGTAACATGCACATCATCGATAATAGTGCAGGTGTAGTAGTAGACAAAGCCATATACAGTTAATGCTGAGAACATGGTACGTATGTCACGAGGAATAATACAGCATAACATGAACGGTAATAAGATATGCAACTACCCCTGGTTACATCAAATATAACCCATTATCCACTAAGGTGTTTAGCAGCCAAGATTCTCCGAATCAAGAGAAATCCATAAGTCGGCGATCCAGCCTCATAATATCATATATGATATAATCCTCATACATCATCCTCAAGTCGAGAGTGCGGATCAATCATCCGATATCCTATCATGTACGGTATAATCCATTGTACGATGTCAACAAATTAGAATAAGAATTTATCGTCCTATACATAAACAAGGGTACGGATCTATGTTCTCGTACGTATATCACCTTTCATTCTCATATATATATATATATATATATATATATATATATATATATATATATATATATATATATCATGTCATATCTATATCAACCTCGTATCATATCTATATCAATCTCACATCGTATCTCATCAATCTCATAACATATCTTGGCATAAGTATTTATGTTTTCATATCGCCTCACATCCTCATATCAAGCATATCCGCTCATGTTATCTTATTTCATCATATTCTCATATCGATATATATCATCTCGTACTTTTCCTCTGTTCAATTATATATCTATGTATCGCTTCACATCCTCATTTCATCATGTCAATATATCGATCCGATTCATCTCATATTCCTATGTTCTTATCATCTCATCTCATATTTATCATATCATCTCATACTAAATCTTTTGATCATAGCTGTAAGTTCATATAATAGGTTTCTCCAAAATGTATTCTATAAATCGGTTTTCCATTATTATGATTGCGGGGGTGCTATAGCCATCCACCCGACTTTCCCCGTAGATATAGATCTACTCACCTGCAATATTGTCGCTTAGCCGAAATCAATAAACTTCTTGATCTCCTTCATCATCTCGGAAGTCCACACGAAAGTACCTACAAATCAATACACATCATAACGACATTAAAATCAAGTCCGAAAACCGATACGTCACACGAAGTGCTCATAGGTTAGAACCTATAGCCTACGCATGCAAGAACAACCAAATAACCCTCATCGTTGATGTATGAACGTCCAACGACCAAGTCCAAACTCAAATACCAAAAATCAAGTTTCAAAAGTCGCAAAACATCGCCAGAAATAAAGTAAAACGACTCTAGATTTTTCTTAAGGTGAAATTAGACTTTTTGCATACAGGGTAGGTCTAGTTATCTAATGAGTGAGCTACAAACAAAGTTTCATATCCTGATTCCAAAATTGGGCCGCAAATTGCGGCCAAATCGAATAAAACGGCGGCCGGAAAATGAGGTATTGGGCTCAGGCTTCTAGGTTAGCTTCCTATGGGTCTGCACATCTCACTATATCTGCTAATTAATTTTCAGAGTCTCCGAGTTATAGCAGATCCTAATTCATCATCACATTTTCCACAAAACCTGATATCGGAAAAATCTAAATTCGTGTTTGGGACTTCTAAACTCAGTTTGGTCCAGAATTCTAACACTAGAAGGGTTGTGGTCACTAACTAAACCTCAAATACACCTCCACGACTCAAAACATCTCCTAAATCTCATCTTAGAATTTTCCAAGCTCACCAATCTAGCACAATTGAACTCTAAACATGTGTAGGAGACTAAGAACTTGAAATCATGCAGGAAAGTGAAAGTTTTACCTCTTGGAAGTAACTCAAGAAAAACCCTAGATGGTTGAAAGTCCTCAAAATCCAAACTTGAGCTTGTTAGGGTGTGTAGGATGAGGTGGTGCATATTTTTTGTGAAGGTGGGATGAGGTTTTGAGGTGGTTTCATGGCGGCAGAGGAGGGCGAAGGAGGAGGAGAAGGAAGGGGATGAAGAATGATGGAGGATAAGAAAATGGATGGAGGATGGAGGCATGGTGAGGAGCCAATACACCCTCTCCCTCTCTCCCTCTCCCTCTCTCTTAAGGCCATACTCTCCTGTCCCCTCTTTTCTTTTATTTTCTTTTTATTTTCTTTTTTCTCATTTTCCCTTCTCTTTAAAAAAATAAGATAACAACAATAAAACAATGAAACCATGCATGAATCAACACAACATGTCATGGTGCACTAGTCATGGTTAGTATAAAAGTGAATTTGGCTTAATCATGGTTAGTAGTGCACTAGTCAAGTTTAATATAAACTTACATATAATTAATTGCATAATTATTTATAAAATATCCAAATCCAATTAATACCTTTTAAATTAATAATACATATTAATCTCCAATTATTTTCCAAATATTGGTATATAATTATACCATTTTACGAAAACCCCAATTCAAAATCGAATAATTTTCATGAAATATATTATTTTATTATTTAAATTCCAAAAATAATATTTTATATTTCTGAAATGTTATAGGGTTTGTCCAGTAGATGTTATACATGATGTATAAGCCTTTTTTATATGCTAAATTGTCTCAGATTCCCTGAGTCAAAATCAGGAAGTGTTTTACTTAGTTTTTGGACGATATTTTAAGGTTTTCAAACTTGATTATCCGTATCTTGAAGTCTTGATGCGTTCTTTTGTACTAGAACAGCGAGTTCGGAAGTAATTCTTAGTAGTTAGCACACGGATAGCTCACGTTGGTTCTAGGTTCTAACCTATGGACGTTCATTCGTTACATCAAAACCGATTCGGATTCTTATATGTGTTTGCGTAGTTATTTTAATGCTAGGTGTGATTGCGGAAACTTCCGAGACGACGAAGAAGGGCTAGACGTTTTTCGGCTTCGACTAGGGCAAGGCGCATATCTGTGAGTAGATGTATATCTACGGGGGAAGTCGGGTGGATGGCGTATAGTACCTCCGCAATCGTAGTAATTAGAATACTGTATGTTAGAACCATATTCCTAATGTATAGGGTCATGCTAGAACACTCATAGGTGTATATCCATACTCAGTAAATAGTTATATACTTGGTTTCTAATTCGTAGTCATTAGGATATATATATATATATATATATGATTATTATTATGTGTTGTACGTGACTAGATGTCCGTACATGATATGATATGAGTTGGCGTACACGACTATAGATCCGTACGGTTTTGATCAGATGACATCGTACGATAGAGGTTCCGTACATTATGTGGTGATGATAGACTGCCGAATACGGCCGATATTCATTCGACTCGAGGAGTCTTACTAAATCCCAAATTGGGAATTTATAAGATGTTTAGAGCCATACTTATTTTGAAAACTAATGATTCGTTACATACTTTTAAATGATAACTCCAAGAATGCGCTACGAATTTTCAAATGATATCTATTTCGAAAACGTTGTAGCCACTTATTTCCAAACAACGTTTCGTGTTTAAACTATAACTTTATGGCTCATAAGTAGTTAGATATTTTAACGCTCGTTCACATTACGAAGATTTGCAAAGCGGAAAAAGACAGAGGGAGGGGGAACAGCATCTTATTCTCTTCGCGAGATTTCCTTATTCTGTATATGCTCGCGCTTCGACTACTTATGATATATAAACTACGTTTATACTTTTAGCTCTACTTAACTTCGTTTGCTAGAACACCCGTACCATTACCAATGATTTACATATTGCACGTACACAGGCTCGTATGTTTCACGCACACATCATTGGTAATTGCCATGCAACATACACATATAGAACCTGCCATGTTATTTTGTATCATACTATATTCCTGCCAGTACCTTAGATCACAGCTCATCACATATCTACATGCATTATACCACTGTTTTGTACCTTTTAATTTGTTCCATTATTATCATGTTCTTATGCGATAGTGTTTTCATAGGATTCCTGTTTCTATGAGATTTGAGAAACCGCGGATATAATTTTATAAAACTTGTGGATATTTTAAAATGCAGTTTTCTTTTGATATGATGATTTGGCGTCCACCATAAGTTTTCTGTATTTTGATGATATGAGTATTATCCGAAATCAAGGAAGGGGCCGAGAGACCGATTATGGATACATGGTGGACCCGGTACAACACCAAGGGACGGGAAGTCCATAGGGAGGTACGGGAAGCCTGGCAAGGTGGATCGATACCATAGATAAATTAGAGCACGGCGGATATCCGGGAGATACCGACCGGGGCTATTGATATCGAGAGAGTACTGGTCTGACAAGACGGTGCCTACGATATTGGGTTTTTATATGTCGATGCTAGACACAGAATTTATGAGGATTTAAGCGTCGCTACTGGACACTCGGTTTTTATGAGAATTTCGAATGTCGATGATGGACACTCACTTGATGATGTGTGTGTGTGTTATGGATTACATATTTCCACATATTGATTGATCATGGGGATCATGTGTGTTGTGCGCGATCCGATATGACGCACTTATAGATACTGATGTGATATTTATGTATATACACGTTCATATTCGTTTTCACATAGTATGATAGTAGTTTACTTTATGACCTAGGTAGATCATTATGCATTCAATTTCTACCTGGTGATATTTTCTACTCATGAGTTGGCAACTCACCCCCATTGTGCCTTAATTTCTTGCAGGACCGACCTGTAATACTTTAGAATACGGTTAGTATTAATTATGTGATGATACGAGTTTTAAATGAAACTTAGCTAATAATTACTTTAAACGTGTTTTAGAACCGATACACGAAGTTAAAGTTTCCCGTGTCGGTTTTTGTGAACCTTTTGACCTACAGGGTATCTAGAGCCATCTGGGGTATTTTGTAGAAAATCAAACAAGACCATTAATCTAGATATACCACTAGAAGACCACCACAAGAGTACGAACCCATTCTACCCTAGATAGGCCGGCGAGACCGGATTTTCCCTTGTTGTCGCCGGGCCCCATGTTGGCTGAAGTGTTGTGGTTTTGCCTGTAGCTTAATTACCCTACAACCTATCCTCTGTACTTGCTTGTTTTGTCCCAATTTGCCTGAGCCAAAATCTGGGATAGTTTTCATTAGTTGCTGATTTTGTGTTATGCGATTTGTGAATTTAGTTTTGGTTTCCGTCGTTCGATGTTTGTACATCAACTACGAGAGTTGTTTGGTTGTTTTTTCTTGTGAGGCTATAGGTTCTAACCTATAGGCAATCCGTGTGCCATATCGGTATTTTATTTAAATTAAAATATTTTATTTTACGTGCACACACGTGTGCATGTTGTTTTGGGAAATGAGGTGTTAACCATGCTCATATAGTCATGGCACACTTAAACCTCTCTTTTATCAGTTGTGCAAATTTAAATACTATATCTATTTAAATCATTTAAACAAAGGTTTTTATTTTAAAATAAAAGAAAAGAAAAGAAAAAGGGGTTGAAGAAGAGAAGTTGGACTTGAATTCTTGAAGTGTGAGGGGGGATGGCTGCTATAAATGGTCTTTATAAGGGGAGAGTGAGTGTAACACTTACCTACACTCATCCATACACTCACCCATACACTCACAACATATATACACACAAACCCTTCATAAAATATCCCATTTATCCTCACTCTCTCAAATTATTAATCCCAACTCAGTTCCTCCTCTCTCCTTCACTGCAAATCAAGTTCTTCACTTGATTTATAAAATTCCATCACAAACCAAAGCCAAAACTTCAACCCAACTTCACAAAATCCTTCAAAAATTCATGATAAAGGCCTTTGATAACTTGGAGCTTAGAAAGCTAGGATTTTTCCTAAGTTTTGGTGAGGTAGTGATCTTTACACCCTTAGTAGACTCTAATGGAGTTGTATGCTTATTAGTTTCAGTTTTAAAACACTAAAGTTATGGTTTTGTCCAAATATCGTATTTTTGTGCATGTTTTAGAGTCTCTGTGATCTGCTATCACTAGGATAAGTTACTGTAAAATCTAGCAGTATAGTAGTGTTGTGTTAGAAGCCCTGAGCGTACACCTGAAGCACGAACCCCACCTGACCTAGAAAGTCCGGCGAGATCGAGGCCAGAACCGGCGAGCTCGGGTTTTTTGTGGCCTGGGGAGTTGTATTTTTGTGGGTAGGTGTCTGTGGATAATTCTTGGTGTTTGGTACTGCTTGATTTTTCTGTATTAACAGTACACAAAATCTGGGATCACTTGGCTAAAATCTAGTGTTTCGACTACGCACGTTACGTTATCCGACACGGTCTTTGTACTCCGTATAGCTTGTTGCACTTGGGTTGGTTTAAGGTATCGCTACACTCGTTCGCCACTAAGCTAATACTTAAATAGCTGGTGGAAGTCGATACGTTGATTAAGTGTAGTTTGCATGTGTTATCGAGAAGTTTCTAATTTGCAATTATTATGTTTTGATGCGATATTATGATCGATTGCGGGGACTTCGAGCGCTACGAGGAAAGGGAAAGAGCTGATTGGATTCACCTAGCTCGAGATCATCGGTGAGTAGATTTAATATCTACGGGGGAATCGCCCATATGGCGCTAAGTTTCAAGGGCTGGATTTAGTGATACAAACCTATGTTGTTCGCATATACATTAATTGTGCATGAATGTCATCTTGCATACTCTATTGTTATGATACCTTGACACTGCATTGATTTGACACTACACAATTACTAACGGTTCATGCTGCACAATGCACTAAATTACTTGCCATACACACACCCCGTTAGTAATCGCTATGACACGCACCTTATAGAATTTATCTTGGATAATATATATAGTGTCGCCTTCATTATCATTAAACGGTTAAATAGAAATTCTTGTCCAATCACGCATATGAATTGCATCATACATGTTTGCATACACAAACCTTACTTTAGCTACACATACACCTTTATATGATGTTGCACTTGAATTTTGAGAATGTGGGAACCACATGATATTATTAAAAACTTGATTCACTTTAAAGAGTGGTTTTTCCTTGATATGCTCACATTACTATTCCGTATTAGCATATCTTGTATTTCATGGACATATGCCTTTATTTACTGATTCCATGTGATTTCTGGATTTGAGAACCGCAATTGTATTTAAAAGGGGGGAAATACGATATGTATTGCTTGAAAATGCAGTTTCTTTTGATATGATATTTCGATATGTCCACCATGAGTTTTCTCGGTTCTGAGATTGTTTTTGAGACCCGATTCGAGGAGATGGATGATCCGTTTGCGGGTACATGGTGGACCCGGTATGCTAACCCGGGGAAAGAAATGATTTTTGTGGAGTAGATGATGAGCCTGGCAGAGAGAGTATTACCTACCGGTGATTGTATAGAACTCGGCGGATATTCGGAGGATATCGTTTGGGAGTTATGATATGATGTGGATTTGAGGGCCGGTCGGAGTATGCGGTGCCTGAGATATGAGTATTTATGTGTCGATGTTGGACACGGGTTTCATGATGTTTCAAGTGTCGATTTTTGACACTCTGATTTCATGATGTGACAGATATGAGGGCCGATCAGGGTGACGGTGCATGAGATATTGGGTTTTGGATGTCGTTGATGGACATTGTTTTTCCATGATAATAATTATACATGAGGTTTATTGTATTACACCATACTCAAGATTTATTGATGTGCACTGTTTCAATTAGTCGTTGTACCTAATGGGGTACCTTGATTATGATTGTTGTGTATCTTTATTATTATGTTATGCCATCAGATCGCATATTTAGTTTATCGCATTTTCATGCATGCTTGCGATTATCTGTACGATGTTATCTTCTATTCACGAGTTAGAAACGCACCCCCGTTGTGCCACAGTGTTTTGCAGGCTTGACCCTCAGTATAGTCGCGGCAGGGCTACACATTTCATCTACTTCTGTGGATACCGCAACTGTTGGTCGTGATTTTTGATAGGTGGGTGGTGTTTCCCCCAATCAGAGCAAAGCTCTGTTGGAAATTCAAAATTCAAATTTTGAAGCAACGCACCACGTGTCAGGCGCAGATACATCAGCGCAGCGCCCAAGGCAGCGCACCGAATCAGAGCAAAGCTCTGTTTAAAGCAAAATCAAAGGAAGCAACGCTTCAGTTGCGCAAGCACTGCGCTGCGCGACACGTGTCAGCGCAGATGCGCCAGCGCAGTTGCGCTGCGCTCTGCGCTGCGCGACACGTGTCAGCGCAGTTACGCCAGCGCAGTTGCGCTGCGCTCTGCACTGCGCGACACGTGTCAGCGCAGATGCGCCAGCGCAGTTCCGCTGCGCTCTGCGCTGCGCGACACGTGTCACGCGCTGGGCATTTGCGCCAAACAGAATCAAGATTCTAAAGAAATCTTTCTGTTCTTATTAAAACAAGAAGATTTTCTTCTGTAAAACAGAAGCCCTTGGATCAAAGATCCAACGGTGGGGAAAATTCCCCAAATCACTCAGAGAAAGATCTCTTTAACAAATTTAACTAATTTATGGTCACTATAAAAAGGACCCTAGACCTCAATTCAGAAGGTATCAACATTTTTTGAGAAATCAAGAGCTTCAAACAGTGAGAACTCTGAAAAATTTTCAAGAAAAAGGTAAAATAAAACCTTCATAAAAATAGAAGAAATTTCTTCTAATAGATCAATGATCTGAGAACAAGATCAATGATTTTCACATAATAAACAGTGCTTTGCACTTCTTATGAACCACTGGTTCTTTAAATAAGAAAAAACAAGAAATACTTGTTTTCTTTGACTCTCATTAGATCGAAGAAAACAAATAGTGCTTTGCACTTCTTTTATGAACCATTGGTTCTTGAATCTAAAAGATTCTCAAATTAATGGTGCTTTGCACTTATAAATCTGCACTGTTGCGCTCTTGGGCGGGCGCAAGCCACCAGAGAGCGCCACGTGTCAGTATCTGAACCAGTTGCGCTGCGCGCTTTTGAAATAGAGCTTTGCTCTCTGAAATTGGCGCAACTCACCAGAGTGCGCCACGTGTCAGCAGCGCAAGCGCAGTGCACTAGCGCAGCGCACGGCGCTTGTATGACACGTGTCGTCACCACAAACACTTGCGCTCTCTGATTGGGGCAAAGCGCCTGACAAATGTAATGCATTTCTTTTGCTAACAGGCCAGGCCCAAGTCAAAAAGACCTAACAGGCCCAAATAAATTTCAAAGCAATAAATGGGCAGAGCCCAAGTAAAATTGATGCTCTGCATCTTTCATAAAAGGGCAGAACCCAAGGAAAATTGATGCTCTGCATCATTTATTAACGAGCAGAGCCCAAACAAAAAAGAAAATAATGCAGTGCATTACTTAAAAGGAGCAAAGCCCTAGTACAGGTCTAATAGGCCAAAGACAAAAGAATATTAAAACTGGACTTAGCCCAATCATGGCCGTAAGTCCTCAAATTAAATTGACTGAGCACGGCTGCTCTCTAAATCAATTTACTTCCGGTTCAAGGGTACATCTCCGAACTCCTCTGACACATATCGTTGTAATCACTCAACGACGTCAGAAAGGTGACGGGTCCCGACGACCACACATTAATATGGACCGAGACGTCCTTAAACTAATATTGGACCGAGACGTCCTTAAACTAATAATGGACCACCACGTCCCTAAACTGGAACATGGACCACCACGTCCTTAAACTGGAATATGGACCACCACGTCCCTAAACTGGAACAATAGAGCCTCCAAATGCTCTTTTGACGGATCCAAACGATCCCGTTTAAGTTGATCTTAGCCCCTAACACGGCTAACGTATACTTAAACATTCAAATGGACTATAAAACTCTAAATCAACTCTGGTCCGAGGGTACATCTCTAAACTCCTCTGACACCTTTCGTTGTAATCCTTCAACGTCGTCAGAGAGGTAACGGGTCCCAACGGCCATATATTAAATGGATCACTACGTTAAGTTGATCTTAGTCTCAAACAGGACAAACGTATCCTTAACGAACGTTTAAGTTGATCTTAGCCTCAATACGGCTAACATATCCTTAAACGAAAAACACCAAACCCAAATCTAAGTAAATATGGATTTGGTCTAATCCACGTCCTACGGGCGACGGCATTACTCAGTCTCCGTATACAATCCACGGGCAACCACAAACAAAACAAACACCCACGACATGAAGTGAAATTCTGGAGAAGGAGAAAGTTGTTACCGCGATGCGGTAGCGTAATTAACTGCAGGGGCTTGCGCCTGCAGGGAAGAGCGTCCCCACAATCAAAACCCCTCAAGCGAGGGGGAATCTGACGAAGTCTGCTACATCGGCCGCATCCGTCTAAATCTCCGATACACGGTGCCATAAATCAACTTGGCATCTTCGGAGAGGTGGACGGATAAAACCAAATATCATCTGCCCCGAATCTCAGCGTCGGGACCTCGCATTCTTGTGCGCCGTCTTTCGGAGGGGAACAGATTCCGGCACGCCCGGTGGGACCTTTTCCTCTTTCCACTCCACACTTCGTGTGTCGTGTTCGCGAACAAATCGCGGTTTGCTGTGGTTGCCTGTGGATTCGAGGTACTAAGATTTGGTGTCTTGCTCCGTGCAGAGAACTAAAGAGCAATGGCTTCAAACTGCACTGCCTACAACTGCAACTCTCGCTCCGTCCGTGCTAGAGGGGTGACTTATGGGCCCCAAGCGGCCTCCCTTTTCAAGATGCCAGTGGAGCAGGTAACTCAAGCCACAGCTGGGTTATTCTTCGGGACCATGCTCCCACCGCCGAGCTTCAATGCCACAATGACGTTGCAAGAAGCCCCGGAGAAGCCGGTCTTTGATCGACTTACCACTGCCGCGACCCCTCTCAACGGGTCGCCTAGTTTCAATACCTCAGTTTTCAACAAACTGGGCCAGAACGTCTGCAAGCCTGCGATACTCGAAGTTGCCATCCCAAAGCGGATAGCCATCCCGGCTCAAGCGGACAAAATCAAGGCTTCTCCTTCCAAGAAGTCAGTTTCTACAAGAATGGCCATTCCGGTTGCTGCTCCAGGCGAGGTCCTCAAAGCTGCTTCCCCTATCCAGGGCAGGGGGCATAAAGGAGCTTATCCAACAACGAAAGTGACTCCATCCGCAAGACACGCTCGACGTCGCCACTGGCGTCGAGTAAGAAAGGCTGGGGGCAACCCCCCCTCTGGATTTACGCCACCAGCTCCGATGGTAGGGATCGATGCTGCTGTTCCAACCGGGAACAGCTTTGAATTGTTGAATACGGTGTGCAGAAACTCTCCTGCTGCGATGTTGAAGCGAACTCCTTCACCTGTGGAGAATACTCCAGAGAAGAAGCTAGAGCAGCCCCCTCAAAGGCTGTCCTCTAAAATTTACGAAGTCTGGCGACAGGTCCAAGAGTCGGTGATTGATGAAAACTATCTCCGCCGACAGAAAAAGATGAAGGTGCGGCAAGAGAAGGATTATTCTGTCAAGCCGCAAAAAGCCCCTGTGTCTTTGGCAAATCGCAAAGACACCGAACACAAACGCCCCAAGTCTGGGGACATGGTGGTGTATACTGTTTATATGGCTTCTGGAAGGGAGGAAAGCCGCGCTTCGTCGGGCCACCGACCGCTTACCCGATGCATGACAAAAGCCCAGGAGCAGCAACAGAAGCTTCGGGAAATGATGACTGTGATGGCTGCACTTATCGAACCGAAAGAAAGTTCGGAAGTATCATCAGAGCAGCGTCATGAACAAGAAACTGACGTTGACTATCTACGCAGAGTCCTTGAAAAGAAGGACAAAGAAGCCGAAGAGCAAGTAGCTAACATTATACAGATGGCGCTCCTATTCCAAGATATGGTAGGGATAATGTTACAGCCGGACCCTCCAGCTGAAGACTCTCCGATCATTGTTGGAGACGACAGAGAGGAGACACCTAATCCTCCTCCGGCTCTTTCAGCAGCCAAAGACGAGACCATTTCTAAGGCCGCGCTGGATGACTATATAGCTCAGCAAATACGAGCTCATCAGGTGAGTGAAGCGGCCGGGCAAATTGTTAGAACTGGATGACCCTATCCGGGCTGGTATGACCAAATCAGTTACCCGCTGGGATACACGATCCCTAAATTCCACGTATATAGAGGGACAGGGAATCCGCATCAACATGTCGCTCAATTCAGGGCCTTGTGCGGAAATACTGGGGGCGATGACAAACTGTTGCTTCGCCAATTCGTCGGCAGCTTAGCAGAAACAGCCTTTGAATGGTATTCGGAGCTACCTAACGACTCTGTCAAAACATTTGCGGAGATGGAGTTATTATTTACACAAAGATTCGCGAGTGCTGGTGAACGCACCCCGATAACAGCACTGATAAATGCCAGGATAAAGCCAGGCGAAACATGGGTCCAATACGCAACACGATGGCGGAACCTGTGGTCAAAATGCGAACAACGCATAGAAGAGGCACCTGCGGTAGGCATGTTCGCAGGCACTCTCGATCCGCAAGCGACCATCTCGCAATTCATGATGTTCTTCAGGCCAACCACCTTCCAAGCATTGATCGACAAATTAGCCCAAATGGACCAGATGAGTCATAGGCCGTCTCCTCCAAAACCAGACTCTCGAAATGAGAAAGGAAAAGGGAAAGCGATCGTCATCGCCAATGCTCAACAACAGCCGAGCAATTCAAAACCGGTCGTTCGCCAAAACAACGTGCGTACACGCCCATCCCTCGAAGAGAGGCTAAGACGTCCTTACTCATTTCTTCAAAATAAAACGAGAAGGCTGTTTGAACTGGCAGTACGCAACAGACTCGTCAATCCGCTGAATCCAAAACGTCCGTTGCGACCAGGCGATCTCAATAATCCCGATTACTGCCCTTACCACCAAACGGTAAGTCACCCGATCGAGGATTGTTTTGTCTTTAAGGGATGGATCGAGGATCACTACCTACAAGGCAAGTTTGCGCTGTCTGAAAACTGGAAGGTAAACCCACCACAGCCGCACACTCCAAAGAAGACGGACACGATAGGGGCAGCTTGTTCTTTTGTCGAGAACGAAGATGATGGAGAAGACTCATCAAACGAGTCTGAAGACTACGTAGCGACTTGTCACGTGATCTCTCACTCAGTGGCGGATGATGAAGAGGCTCCTTGCGCCGAGAAACCGGGGGCGGACCTTGAACCAGAAATTCTGCGGCCGTCAGACGAGTTGATCGATGCCTTCCTGAATGAGATTCGTCTGAAAGTTAAAGCCAATCAAGAGTGTGAGATGGCCATACTGGAAGGGGCCAAACACCAACGACTGAACCAAAGAGTCGAGGCACTCCCTTCAAATCAAAAGCCATCCGCTGCGGATAGAAACAAATTCAAGACGAGGAAGAGGTTCGCCAAAGCCCTGTTAGCAGGAATGGTGCTACCACCCTCTGAAGAAAATACTCTCGGTAAAGTGGAGATGCATCCTAACTTCTGCTTATATCATCAGCAGATCATACATCCTACCGAAGATTGCGACTCCTTTAAGTGTTGGTGGCAAGGATATGTTGCTCAAAAACAACTCTTCAACAGGACAAAATGTTAAGCTCATAGACATCGGAAGAATGCAATAGATGAGCGCAAAAGAGCCGCCGACGACTGTCACAAAGCCGACTCCAAGGAATCGCAAATTATCACCTTTGGAAGCGACTCTGACGAAGAAGTTGCCCTCAACCCTCTCCTCAAGGAATCCATTTCAAAAATGAAAGAATTGAGGAGTTGCGAGAACATTCAGCCTTGCAATTGCCCGTTACTCGGGAAAAGTCTCGGCCCCGCAAACAACGGAGCGAACAAAAAGGATAAAGGAAAGGGAAAAACAACTTTCGTCGCCAACACTCAACAACAATCGAGTGGACCTAGACCGGTTGTTCGTCAAAACAATATGCGTCCACGCATATCCCTAGAGGAGAGACTAGGACGTCCTTACTCGTTCCCTCAGAATAAAACAAGGAGACTGTTTGAGCTGGCAGTGCGTGACAGACTTATCAATCTGCCAAGTCCAAAACGTCCGTTGCGGCCAGGCGATGTTAACGATCTCAATTATTGCCCTTACCACCAAACGGTAAGTCACCTGATCGAGGATTGCTATGTCTTCAAAAACTGGGTTGAAGACCAATACCAACAGGGCAAGTTCGTCATCTCCGAAAACTGGAAGGTGAGCCCGCCACAACCGCACGTTCTGAAAAAGATGGATACACCGGGGACAGCATGCTCGGGGAAAACCATATAGACCGAAAAGTCAGTAAACTACAGATTCGCCTTGAATACGGTGACAACGGACCGAAACGTCCTTAAACTAATGACGGACCGAGACATCCTTAAACTAATAATGGACCGCAATGTCCTAAAACTTGCAAATGACCGAAACGTCGTTAAACTACCACCAGCCCAGGCATCCTCAGGCTGACGTTTTTTTTTTAAAAAAATAATAATAAAAATAAAATAAAAATAAAGACGGTATGTCCAGCGAAATGGGCACGGATGAAAACCCGAAAGGGCTCCGTGAGTAAAAACAGCAGGGCTACCGGCGAGTGTTTGTGAAAACCCGAAAGGGCGCAACCTCGTTAAAAGACACTTATAGGGTCCTCTCGACCTTATAAGGAGAAACCACCCGCGTGAGATCCTTACGACTCACAAAGGAGCAACACACTTAGGGATCCTCACGGTTCTTAAGGAGAAAATACACTTACGAGATCCTCACGACTCGTAAGGAGAACTCTCTTATGGGACCTTCACAGCTCATAAGATTTGAAAGTCTTAAGTTACAGAAACCTTAACCTGTTCTTAAGCAACCCCCACAACCTTCGATATTGCCCTACAAGCGGCTCATATTGACCCTTGTATACAATCCACAGGCACGAATAAACATTTCCCTAATCAAGTCCCATCCGTGACTAGGGATATGTTCGCACGGTGAGCAACCCTTGTGAGTCCTCTCGACTCATAAGGAGATAACCCTCTTGTAGGATCCTAACGACTTACAGAGGGATAAACACTTAGGAATCCTCATGATTCCTAAGGAGAAAATACACCTACAAGATCCTCATGACTTGTAGGGAGAAATACCTTTGTGAGACCCTTACGGCTCGTGAAGTTAAAAGCCTTAGTCGACAGGACCTTAACCCTGTTCGCTAAGCCACCTTTGTTCGACATCGACATAGGCAAATGATGATTCGCTCCTGGTAATATCCCAGTGGTAGCGATGCCGATGCCAAAAAACGGTATCAAATTCTAAGTCCTTTTACGGAAAATGATGATTCGCTCCTGGCAATATTCCAGTCGCAGCGATGTTGATGCTAAGATTGGTATTAGATCCCAAATCCCCTACTCGCGATACAAAAAAATAGCGAGCTATACATGCATACGAAATAGCCGAAATGATGGGGCAGCTTGCAATAAAAATCAGCAAGTAAAAATGTATGCATACAAAAATAGCTGAAATGATTGGGCAACTCGCAATGAAAAGCAGCGAGTGAAAACAAAATAAACAGCCGAAATGATTGGGCACTGTGAGAAATAGCCGAAATGATTGGGCAATCGCGACCTTCGCGATATAAAAGCTGAAATGATAGAGCATCGCGGAAATAAAACAAAAAAAATGATGATAAAACTTTTGCCCTACAGGTGAGATCACATCGATCCCTGTATACAATCCAGGGGCATAAACAAAGAGGGAACCGTATCATCCCACCAGGCTCCATCAGAAAGAGAGACAAATCTCGACAGTTCACAGACAACTTAGAGACCATCTCGACATTCGTCTCATTACAGCAGACACAATGTCAACAGCGACGTTCCCTCGCAGTCCAGCAGGATGTAGACGCAACGTTAACAAAAGACCCCATGGTCGAAACAAAGCGGAGTGACGGCAAAATCCCAACTCCTCCTCAGCATTCGTCTCATTACAGCATATGCAATGTCAACAACGACGTTCCCTCGCAGTCCAGCAGGATGCAGACGCAACGTCAACAAAAGACCCCATGGTCGAAACAAAGCGGAGTGACGGCAAAATCCCAACTCCTCCTCAACGTTCGTCTCGTTACAGCAGACGCAATTTCAACAACGGTGTTCCTTCGCAGTCCAGCAGGATACAGACGCAACACCATCAAACAAGCGGAGTAACGGTAAAATCCCAGCTCCACCACGACGTTCGTCTCGATACAGCAGACGAGATGTCACCCCAGCATTCTTCCTTCAGCAGGGTTCAGACACGACAATCAAACAAATGGAGCCACGGCAAAATCCCTAGTTCCCATCATGACATTCGTCTCGATACAGCAGACGCGATGCCAGCAAATGAAGCAAAGGCCAAATTCCTAGCTTCAGAGTCTTGACGGCAATTCATATAAAACCTGAAAGACTGTCGGAGATCGTCTCGCACCAGTGCGGAATGGTCACCACTTCGATGTTCGACTCGACACAGCAGACACAACATCATCAAACAAATGGAGCCACGGCAAAATCCCTAGTTCCCATCACGACATTCGTCTCGATACAGCAGACGCGATGCCAGCAAATGAAGCAAAGGCCAAATTCCTAGCTTCAAAGTCTTGACGGCAACTCATATAAAACCTGAAAGACTGTCGGAGATCGTCTGGCACCAGTGCGGAATGGTCACCACTTCGACGTTCGTCTCGACACAGCAGACGCAGCATCATCAAACAAATGGAGCCACGGCAAAATCCCTAGTTCCGAACCTCGACGGTTCAGCAGCAACCTATAAACAACCTCGACGTCAGTCTCGATACAGCAGATGAGATGTCACCCCAACGTTCGTCTCGACACAGCAGACGCAACATCATCAAACAAACGGAGCCACGGCAAAATCCCTAGTTCCAAACCTCGACGGTTCACCAGCAACCTAGAGACAACCTCGACGTCCGTCTCGATACAGCAGACGAGATGTCACCCCAACGTTCGTCTCGACACAGCAGACGCAACCTTATCAAACAGTGGAGCCACGGCAAAATCCCTAGTTCCAAACCTCGACGGTTCACCAGCAACCTAGAGACAACTACGACGTTCGTCTCGATACAGCAGACGAGATGTCACCCCAACGTTCGTCTCGACACAGCAGACGCAACCACATCAAACAGTGGAGCCACGGCAAAATCCCTAGTTCCAAACCTCGACGGTTCACCAGCAACCTAGAGACTACAACGACGTTCGTCTCGATACAGCAGACGAGATGTCACTCCAGCGTTCTTCCTCCAGCAGGGTTCAGACGCGACAATCAAACAAATGGAGCCACGGCAAAATCCCTAGTTCCCACCGCTACATTCGTCTCGATACAGCAGATGCGATGCCAGCAAACGAAGCGAAGGCCAAATTCCTAGCTTCAGGGTCTTGACGGCAACTCACATAAAACCTGAAAGACTATCGGAGATCATCCCACACCAGCGCGGAGTGGTTATGACTCATCGGGGCTCGCCAAAATGAGCCTAACCTCAAGTAAAAAGCGGCATGGCAAATTCCTAACGCTTGCCCTTCCGACGGTCAAAACTGCCTAGGAAGATTGCTTGAAGACGTCTTGTCCAGCCCTCGAAGGGATCAGAGACACGACAGTCGCAGGGCTACTCGAACAGCACGATTGCCTATCGAGAAATATATCAGCTTATGCGACGGTACGACGGCCAAAACCCTAAGTACCACAGACCCTAACGGACTTCTGTCATAAATAGCAGAGGTTAACTGTGACGTTAGGATATTCTTACAAGAAATGCTCGATTCGTCTCGACTTGTGAAGAAACCGATGTCCTTGCGAGAAATTCTCGATGCGGCTCGACTCGTGAGATGAAGCCTTAGGCAGCAGGCATAAAAGGAGCATGTTTCCTAAGCACTGGGACCCTGCAAGTTGGCCCAAAACGGTCTCTTGCACACTATCCACGGGTCTCACTCTCCAAACTCGAAACTCGATAAGGAGGGAAACAACCGCTTACGGGTCCTCTCGATTCGTAAGAGGGAAAAATTCTCTTATAGGATCCTTACGACTTATAAGAGAAAACACACTTAGGAATCCTCACGATTCCTAAGGAGAAAACCCACCTACGAGATCCTCTCGATCCGTAGGGAGAAAAGTCTCTATGAGACCCTCACGGCTCATAGAGTTGAAAAGTCTTAGGCGGCAGATCTGAACCTGCGGCCTAAGCCATCGCTATCTCTTGAAGAAATTAAGTTATCTGCCAATTATGTTTATCAAGACAGCATGCTGATAATAAGGGAAGATAGAAAGCAAAAGAGTATACAAGACAATGCAGAGAAAAATATATATATATATCTTTATTTATTGACTTTAATCAAATACATGGTGAATCGTACAAAAGAATAAAGAATGGATACATGTTATTCAAAAAAGAAAATTTTTACAAGTTTGTTGGTACAAAAGGCAGCTATTGGGAAGGAAGCGCCTTACATAACTCTATTAATTGTACATGCACTTCCTTCCACGCCTTTTGCTGATCTGCTACCACCGCCATCTCTGCTTCCATCTGAGCCCTTTGCTGTAAGAGAGATGCGAGCTGCTCCCTGACGGCCTGCTGAGTGACTTCGCGGCCTTGGGCATTACGCTCGGCAACGTCAAGTGCCCGCTTCAGTTTTAGCCCATTTGAGATGCGCTCTAGAAGGCCCTCGAAGACGGCCTTTACCTCAGCGGCGTTCGCCTCAACTTCAGCACGCAGGCGAGCAGTTTCGCTTGAAGACTCCTGACACTCCTTCAGCCTCAAAGCTGCTTCTTGTTCCAAATGGCGGAAATGAGAAGTGCTTTGCTCGAGCCATGCTCCCCGTTGAGTACTCATAGCCAAAACCTCGGGGGCAAGACGCATTGACTCCAGCTGATGAAGGCGAGCCTCGATCTCTCTGCAGTGATTAACCCAAGATGCGACAATGCCCTCGTCATGGAAATTGGCAAATATCACCAGCATCGGATTAACCGTTGTAGTGAAGTCCGCAGCAAACGTAGGAGCCTCGACGTCGAGTTCCTCGATGTAGTCGCTCAACATACGTAGACTATTCGCCGCACCTTTCGAAGACGGACGTCTCTGGAAAGGACCTGCCGGTATTATAATATGAGACTCAAAGGGAGCTAAGACCGGAATGATAGCTGGAAAGACAAAAGGCGATTAGATGGCGATTCAATAAATATGGAAAAAGTTATCAATATGATAGTCACTGTACCAGCTGAGGCAGGTGGCAAGGCCAGAAGGGCCGGTGGCGCGACCGATCTTTCGTCTCCTCCTTCGATCTGTAGCACTGCAATCAGGACAAGGGAAAATTAGAAATAATTCTGGTACTAAAAAGAGAAAGACACCAGTTGAAAACTATACTCACCAGTGCCACTGGAGGAAGAGGCAAGTTCAGATGGGAAGAAGAAGTGTGGGAGCAACACCTGATAGAGATGGTCAAAAAGCACTCCTGAAAGACACAACAGTGTGACTTTAGTACACAAATTATACGTCTGAGAGATAAGATCAATAAGTTGCAAACCCATTCCTTCCAACATCTTCGATGGTATGAGAAAGGGCTGAGAGGTGAACACCGCCAAGGCAGTAGTTGAAGGCGCTCCCTCGAGCAATGGGGCATCGGCGCTGGCTGCACCTGCGTTACGAACAAATGTGAACGTGTCAAGAAGGATTGTAAGATTAAAAAAGACAGTAATTTGGGATTTACCTGATGAGCTCCCGGCCGAAACGGAGGTGACTCCCTCCTCCACTGACATGAGGCCACCGCCCGTGGCCTCATTGCCCGACTCAATGGGGACCGTCGTCGTACTCGCGTGGCCAGGAGACGGCGGAATACCGTAAACGGGGAGGGAAATAATCGGAGCATTGCCGGACTCTTGAGAAAGAGCGGCTGGCTCTTCCCCAAGAGTCGTGCCCATCTAACCCGCTACTTCTTCGGGCTCGGCAGTCGCCATTGTCTCATCCGCTACCACCATGGGGTCGCCGGTCTTAAGCGTCTCATTTGCCGCCATCTCAGGCTCGGCATCAACAACCTCTTCGGGTGCGGCTCCTCCAGCCCCCAACTCAGGCTCAGTAACCCTGGAGACGTTGCCCACTGTCGTCTCGGGTTCGGCTGGTGCCTCCTCCTCTGTTTCCTTGGGTTCGACGGTCTCCGCCTCCCCCTCGGTCTGACTTGGCCCTGCAGGATAGGATATATAAGAACCGACGGCTTTATAATTCTTACAACAAGATCCTAAAGAAAAAAAATTACCCGAAGTGGACTTGTCATTAGCTTCCCAAACCGCACACGCTACCTGTCTGTGTGCGGTAGATAGACCGGCCGGGAGCTCTTCAGAAGGAGAAGCAGAGAGGATAATGGTGCTTGGGCCCGCTCCCGTGGCCAAAGCAGCCCTACGCGCTTTCGCCTCGCGCCTCAGCCGCTTCCTCTCCTCCCGAGCCGTTGAGACGGACCTCACCAGAGCCTCTCTCATTGAGGCGTCTTCGTCCGTGAGCAGGGATGCCTCCAAATTTTTCAAGGCATCCCTCGTCGTTTTGTCAAGTTGAGGCTCCCGCAACAGCCCCGAGGAAGCTGGAACTTCAGTAGAGGATCCGGGGATAGCCCCCACATTAGCTGGCACAGCCCCTGCAAAGAAACAAAGGAAGGAGGTTAGATTGGCTATCAGAGAAGAAAACAAAAATTTCTGATAAGGCGATACGTACCAACGCCCATTAAAGCGCGCTTATTCTCTTCCTCCTGGAAGGTTCTTAAAGAAGCAACGATGGCTTCTTCGGTATTGACCCCTGTTTAAAAAAGGAGAAAACATTAGTCAAAAACAACGATAAAAAAATGTGTGATAAAATGACGAAGAAAGCAACTAATGGTTACCTGACTCAGCAAGTTTACTCAACATCGCTTCAAGCCTCACTGATCGCTCAGAAGCTGCAATAGCAGCCGCCAGATCGGTGTCTGCGGGGTCTACCGAAAAGCCCTTATTGCTGCCAAATTCGCTTATTCCTTCGGTAAGAGGGGCCTCAGACTCTAAACCGAGGATCGCATCAAGTGAGAGGAGCGACTTCTTCTTCTTCTGCCCGCTGGCTTTGGATGCACCCGGGGCTGATTTGCGCTTGGCAGACACCTTGGGGCAGCGGGTCCCGATATCCGCGCCTGTGCCAGACTTCGGCGATACCACATTTACCACTTCCGCTGGAGCACGGGAGGCTGGTAGCGCATCCACAATATCGCGAAGCGGCAATCCGCGCGGAGGGCTCAACACGCGCAGAGGTCCAATTCCAGCACCTTTCAGTGGAGGAATGACCGGGGTCCTCGGCTTCAGGGGAGCCTTACGATCGCCGCCAGGAGGCGCATCCTTGCGGTCGACCAGTATGCGTTTTTCCATTTGGATAACTGGACCCATAGCATGCGCATACCAAGCCACGTATACGTTGAGGATCTTGGGGACGCAGCTTGGCTCGCTAATGAAGAAATAGGAACCCGTGTTAAGCCACATGAAGTGGTGCATCGCGTTCTTTATCCCCTCTCGGCTAACCACGGGCTTTTCCAAGAAAGCTTCCATTGGGATCCCTTGGTTGTAGCTCGATTGCTGAGCAAACCGGTGCGGATTATACCTCATAAAGAGTGTTGTTTCATTCTGCCTGAACACCAAGTAGCCCGGCAGAATGGAGTAGAGATGGAGGATTTCCCAAGCCTTCAATATGGAAGCCCCGTCTTTAAAGTCATCGCGTAGTGACACAACCGACTTGGTGGTCTCTGAGCCTATTGTTATGACCTTATCCAAGAAAGAAGTCTTCGCTCCAACCAGGCGTGGTCGAAGGAGCAGTCCCCTAGCCTCCCGCGGAGGTGCAACCACGATCGAAGCCCCGACCAACCGTATGACCCTCGGGAGTCTGCATCTCTCAAAAAAGTGAGGAATCTTATGGGCGCCGAACACCCCGTGCACGTGCATTTCCATCCAAGAGGTAAAATAGTGCATCGGGAAGTTGGCGGGCTGCACCCCAGGCTCACTAGCGTCCGCCACTACGCTAAGTCCATTATAAAGGTAAGCCAGCCCGGCGATTCCTACTGACAACTGCAAACCAGCCACCATCCGATGCGCTGGGTAGAAAACAGATGGCCGCATGTGGCGCGGGTGCATAGGGAGCGCAAAGCTGCATAGCCACAAACCCAGGAACCCTACAAAAAAAGTCTCCTCATCCGTGCCCGGGACGGCAATTTCTGAGAAAGGGACGACGACGGCATTGGGGAGGTAAAAATCTTTGTGGTCATCCTCCGATGTGGGTCGGCAATCCAAACCGAATCCAAAAGGGTCGTCGAGCTGGGCGAACTTCTCGCTCTGCTCCAATAAGAACTCCGGCCAAATAAAACAGGCAATAAAATCTGCAAAACTGATGCCCCGGATGCCCGATTCCAGATAGAGTCCTTCATAGATCTCCAGCACCTTAACCAAGCCCGGGTACTGGTGCTGAATAGCGTTCTCAGGCATCAGGTCAAACACCAGCGGCTTGGTGGCAAAGACGTACTCATCGGGAGGAAGCGGCTCCTCGTAAAGCTCTCCCCTCATCGGCAGACCTGAGATTTCAGCAAACTCCTCCAAGGAGATAGAGACTTCCCGGTCCGTCATCAAGAAGGTGTAGGTGGGGATGTTCCATTGTTCAACAAAAGCCTTAACCCACCACGTTGGAGGAGAGGGATACTCGAAGAGCGAGACATAGATGGCCGAATACAAGCCTATCTTCATCAGATGAGTCCTCTTCGCTGACAAAATATACCGGGCCCACTGTAAATATCCGGCGGGCGGTCGCGGCATCAATCCGATGTTATAGTCCTGTCCCCAAGGGCGTGCTTCACCCTGACAGATTCTCCTCCCTAAAATATCTATTGCCGGCGGCGGTTGCATGGGAATAGCACCAATTGCGGGTTGGAGGAGGTCATCCGAGTTCCAATTTTTAACCGCCACGGCATACTTTACCGGGGGTTCATCCGCATAAGGGAGTGAAGATATGGGCTCAGACGGCGTGGCGGAACCGAAACTTCGACGACCCTGGATGATCTCATTGTACCACCTACCCCACAGATGAAGGCTCTTATGCTCGGGGTCATGATCCTTAATGAGAGCGAGCACTACTCGGTCCACTGGTGCCTGGGGAAATCCTCTCTCTGAGCGAACAAATGGGAAAGACAGATCAGCAGACATGATTGCCTGCAAAGAAAAACGAAATTCAGCCAACAGTGTCATAATTTAATTAAAAAAAAAAGCCTGACACTTGATACTACACTGCAATGCAGTGGGGGGGACCAAAGAGGGACCCACAAAATCCAGGTGACAATATGCCAATTAATAAGACAACCCCATCATTGGATGGGACTGTCAATTAAAAAGGAGATCCCCAAAGAATACTCTTATTAAATGATAAATCCCTAGAGACAAGGAGAATTCTCCTCTTTCAGAGCAAAGCTCTGTCACAGAATGACACTTGTCAAATTCTGGTCTCAAAGGAATAGAATTCCTTAAAAAGAGCTTAGCTCTGTAATATTCCATCAAAAAGAAAATTTTGAAAAGAAATTTAAAATTAAAATTTTTGGAATCTTGAAAAATCCATGAAAACTTATGAAAAAATCTTCATTTTTCAGATCTAAAAGATCTACATTTGATTCAAGAGCAAAGCTCTGTTCATGGGTAAGAACCCATGAACAAGATCTCTGTAGATCTATAAGTTTTTGAGAGCAAAGCTCTGTTTATGAAATCCCAATGGGGATTTCTTTAGATCAAAAGATCTATGAGAGCAAAGCTCTTCTGGTTAAGATTGATTTAAATTAATTTTACCTAAAGTTTCTAACTTTGGAAATGAGCAAAGCTCTGAAGTTCTTAAGCAAGAGCAAAGCTCTGTTGAAATCAAAAATCTTGAAAAAAGGGTGAAGATTTTTTTAAGGGCCAGAGGTCCTATTTATAAGGCGCTTGCGCCCCTTCAGCTCACCCCTTGATCCAACGGTCAGGAGCTTGCCACCGCTGCACTCACGTACGCGCCACGTGAGCGCAACGGTGGGGGGGCATTTGTTTCCCCCAATCAGAGCAAAGCTCTGTTGGAAATTCAAAATTCAAATTTTGAAGCAACGCTTCAATACCCGGGCGCAACGTGCCACGTGCCAGGCGCAGATACATCAGCGCAGTGCCCAAGGCAGCGCACCCAATCAGAGCAAAGCTCTGTTTAAAGCAAAATCAAAGGAAGCAACGCTTCAGTTGCGCAAGCACTGCGCTGCGCGACACGTGTCAGCGCAGATGCGCCAGCGCAGTTGCGCTGCGCTTTGCGCTGCGCGAGTTGCGCCAGCACAGTTGCGCGGCGCTTTGCGCTGCGCGACACGTGCCAGCGCAGTTGCGCTGCGCGAAACGTGTCAGCGCAGATGCGCCGGCGCAGTTCCGCTGCGCTCTGCGCTGCGCGACACGTGTCACGCGCTGGGGCATTTGCGCCAAACAGAATCAATATTCTAAAGAAATTTTTCTGTTCTTATTAAAATAAGAAGATTTTCTTCTGTAAAACAGAAGCCCTTAGATCAAAGATCCAATGGTGGGGAAAATTCCCCAAATCACTCAGAGAAAGATCTCTTTAACAAATTTAACTAATTTATGGGCACTATAAAAAGGACCCTAGACCTCAATTCAGAAGGTATCAACATTTTTTGAGAAATCAAGAGCTTCAAACAGTGAGAACTCTGAAAAAGTTTCAAGAAAAAGGTAAGAAAAAAAATCTTCATAAAAATAGAAGAAATTTCTTCTAATAGATCAATGATCTAAGAACAAGATCAATGATCTTCACATAATAAACAGTGCTTTGCACTTCTTATGAACCACTGGTTCTTTAAATAAGAAAAAACAAGAAATACTTGTTTTCTTTGACTCTCATTAGATCGTAGAAAACAAATAGTGCTTTGCACTTCTTTTATGAACTATTGGTTCTTGAATCTAAAAGATTCTCAAATTAATAGTGCTTTGCATTTATAAATCTGCACTGTTGCGCTCTTGGGCTAGCGCAAGCCACCAGAGAGCGCCACGTGTCAGCATCTGAACCAGTTGCGCTACGCGCTTTTGAAATAGAGCTTTGCTCTCTGAAATTGGCGCAACTCACCAAAGCGCGCCACGTGTCAGCAGCGCAAGCGCAGTGCACTAGCGCAGCGCACGGCGCTTGCATGACACGTGCCGTCACCACAAGCACTTGCGCTCTCTGATTGGCGCAAAGCGCCTGACAAATGTAATGCATTTCTTTTGCTAACAGGCCAGGCCCAAGTCAAAAAGACCTAACAGACCCAAATAAATTGCAAAGCAATAAATGGGCAGAGCCCAAGTAAAATTGATGCTCTGCATCTTTCATAAAAGGGCAGAACCCAAGGAAAATTGATGCTCTGCATCATTTATAAACGAGCAGAGCCCAAACAAAAAAGAAAATAATGCAGTGCATTACTTAAAAGGGGCAAAGCCCTAGTACAGGTCTAATAGGCCAAAGACAAAAGAATATTAAAACTGGACTTAGCCCAATCGTGGCCGTAAGTCCTCAAATTAAATTGACTGAGCAAGGTTTCTCTCTAAATCAATTTACTTCCGGTTCGAGGGTACATCTACGAACTCCTCTGACACATATCGTTGTAATCCCTCAACGACGTCAGAGAGGTGACGGGTCCCGACGACCACACATTAATATGGACCGAGACGTCCTTAAACTAATATTGGACCGAGACGTCCTTAAACTAATAATGGACCACCATGTCCCTAAACTGGAACAATAGAGCCTCCAAATGCTCTTTTGACGGATCCAAACGATCCCGTTTAAGTTGATCTTAGCCCCTAACACGGCTAACGTATCCTTAAACATTCAAATGGACTATAAAACTCTAAATCAACTCTGGTCCAAGGGTACATCTCTGAACTCCTCTGACACCTGTCGTTGTAATCCTTCAACGTCGTCAGAGAGGTAACGGGTCCCAACGGCCATATATTAAATGGATCACTACGTTAAGTTGATCTTAGTCTCAAACAGGACTAACGTATCCTTAACGAACGTTTAAGTTGATCTTAGCCTCAATACGGCTAACGTATCTTTAAACGAAAAACACCAAACCCAAATCTAAGTAAATACGGATTTGGACTAATCCACGTCCTACGGGCGACGGCATTACTCAGTCTCCGTATACAATCCACGGGCAACCATAAATAAAACAAACACCCACGACACGAAGTGAAATTCTGGAGAAGGAGAAAGTTGTTACCGCGATGCGGTAGCGTAATTAACTGCAGGGGCTTGCGCCTGCAGGGAAGAGCGTCCCCACAATCAAAAACCCCTCAAGCGAGGGGGAATCTGACGAAGTCTGCTACATCGGCCGCATCCGTCTAAACCTCCGATACACGGTGCCATAAATCAACTTGGCATCTTCGGAGAGGTGAACGGATAAAACCAAATAGCATCTGCCCCGAATCTCAGCGTCAGGACCTCGCATTCTTGTGCACTGTCACGCCCCATCCCCAATACAGAGAGTATTGTCCGCTTTGGCCGAAACCGCACGGTTTTGTCCTTCGGAGCGAACCGGACCCGACCAGGGGCCACTTCCCAGGAGGTCACCCATCCCAAGACTTCCCTGGCCCGAGCACGCTTAACTATGGAGTTCTTAAGCTCCTGTAGTTCCGGTTCACTTAAAAGACGCCTCTGTATTGAAGAGTGGTATCATTCCATTTATAGTACAGATCTGCCCCCTTTCGGAATGTATTCCGAAGAGTCCCCATTGTTCTACAGTGGCTCAAGAGGTGGCCCCCACGGATTCAAGAGGTGGCCCCCGCCCACTTAACACGACACTTGGCGTGGCACTTTGTTCCGTGTGGCACTTTGCTCCGTAAGCAAGAACCGGGTCCCGACATTCTCCCCACCTTTGAACAATGGTTCGTCCTCGAACCACAGACCTACTATTGAGGAACCGGCTCTGATACCATTCTGTCACGCCCCATCCCCAATACAGAGAGTATTGTCCGCTTTGGCCGAAACCGCACGGTTTTGTCCTTCGGAGCGAACCGGACCCGACCAGGGGCCACTTCCCAGGAGGTCACCCATCCCAAGACTTCCCTGGCCCGAGCACGCTTAACTATGGAGTTCTTAAGCTCCTGTAGTTCCGGTTCACTTAAAAGACGCCTCTGTATTGAAGAGTGGTATCATTCCATTTATAGTACAGATCTGCCCCCTTTCGGAATGTATTCCGAAGAGTCCCCATTGTTCTACAGTGGCTCAAGAGGTGGCCCCCACGGATTCAAGAGGTGGCCCCCGCCCACTTAACACGACACTTGGCGTGGCACTTTGTTCCGTGTGGCACTTTGCTCCGTAAGCAAGAACCGGGTCCCGACATGCACCGTCTTTCGGAGGGGAACAGGTGGTTTTGCGGTTATCCGTATGATCTTATTGTATATCTTATTGTATCTGGTACTCTCCATCCACCACTGTTATGTATATTGACTTAGAGACGAGTTTGTGAGGATCGGTTTTGTGTTATTTTTGAGACTTGGATGTCGAGCTTGTTGAGTCGGCTGTTTATTTTGATGTTGTTCCACTTCTTTTTGCTTTCCTTCACTACGGCATCGTGTGTGTCATGCCCCGCTGCCCAGAGTGCGCTAAGATCGGCACGTGACAGAGCCAACCATGCTACCTGTGGCTAGGAAACATCCCTCCACAGTCAAAATACAGCTGTCTAGAGATATCAAGAATAGTAGAAATAAAATAACTATCTAGTACATGTCCATATACCAGAATAAACGAGTCAAGAAATAATTTGCGGAAGCAATAAATACAATGAGCAAAACATCTGGAAAGTAAAACTGGATACTAACTGGATCCTCACTGCTCGGCCTAACGGCGGAAGTACTCATGTTCAGCCTGCGACAAAGGTAGAGGATCTGGGCCATGAAAAACCCAGACGTCGGTGCGTCACGATATCAACAATAATATAATCAGGGGGTAACAAGACATGCAGGTATGAATATGAACAGTAATAAAAGTATAACAGTAATATGAATAAGGAACAGTGAAGGGTATAAGCACATGTGACGTGCGGTGAATAATCTGAACTAAAATACTGGGTTAACTACTCTCAAGTCTTTGAAATCAATTTAATGAATCATCGATGTAACTCAATAGTATCACGTGCATGCCCGGGACCACGGTCAAGACTCTCGGGCTGAATCCGAGACGTGCCGCTAGGCAGTAACAGGTAACATGTACAGACGAATGATGTCAGCGGCATCATCCTGGGGCTGGCCTTGCCCATAAAACTGATCAGTATAAGCATCGAACTGTCGAGTTACAAGTCAGGTTTCATCATTGATTTCCCCATGCCCCAAAGTTATTTGTTCAAGTCATGTATTGATAAATCTGAAGCTAATACCAACACAGGATCAAGCAGGAACAGGTTTATCTATACAGACAACAGGATATGTTCATCGGGACAATATGTCAGGATTGTCGGCATTAGAAACAGGATCAGGTAACATGTCAAGTAGTGATATATCAGGTCATGTCAAGTAGTGGTGTATCAGGTATCAAGTGGGTGCTCATAATCAAACTGTAGCAAGTACGGGTGCACAAATAAAAGCATGGATGAACGATTATCGATCAGGGTTACATCATGACTAAGTAGGATGCACGGTATCAAGCATGGGGTGTCATTATAACAACAATATGTAATAATGTGACATGGTATGCGAATAGACATAGAATTAATGGTATGGATGCACAAATATCAATTAGGGGTTACATTTACAGTTCCAATACTAATTAGGATGCACTTTGTTAAGAATGAGTGTTACTACAATAATAATATGAATTAATGTGATCTATAAATGCAGTTATATATATTTTAAATGATATGGATGCAAACGGGTATCCGAAAACAGTAAAACTTTAGTATGGATGTACAATGTAATAAACGGGTAACATTTTACTCATATGGATGATAATACTATACCTAGCACGTAGCAAGATGATTTAGCATGCGACTAGACATGTAAATAATGATACGGATGCACACGGACGTCATATAACAGTAAAATGATAAACTGGTAAATGCAGGATGTACAACTAAACAATATGAGATGTAAATATTCCATTGGGTGCAGTATATTGTAATATAGTATGTAACAAGATAGGTCTGCATGCACTAGATGTGAAATAATTTGTACGGATGCATACGGATGTCGTAAAACTATAAAACTAAACATGGGATGCATGATTTAAAATACAAGTGTTATATTTATTCAAATAGATGTAAATACAGTAACATAGCATGTAGCAAGATAAACTTGCCTCGATGGATCGCGATACGGATACGCACGGCACGTCCGACGTCGGTAAAACGTCGCAACGCACGCACGACACGCGGGACGGGTCCAAGCAAAGCAAGAAAGTAACCATGCTGGCTGGGGATATCTACTGGGTTTGCCTGATCGACAGCAATGAGCACGGCTGCCGAGATGATCGGAAAAATTATAAGATCAAGAAAAAGAAAGAAGAAAGAAGAAGAAGAAGAAGAAGAAGAAGGAGAAGAAGAGAGGAAGGGGCTAGTGCTCTAGGATTCGGGACAGAGGTGAGGACAGATAGGGTGACGATAAGGTGGCGTCGACGATGGGCCGTCGACAGCGAGATCCACGGCTATGGCAGCGGGTTTTTCCGGCGAGGCAGTGTTTGAAGTTGGGGGTCGATGTGTGCATGGTAGGGGCTCGGTTGTTGGAGACAAGAAGAGAGGAGAGAGGAGGTTGTGGTGAGGGGGACGGTGACGACGGGGGTCGGTGCTCCGGCGACGTGAGGGTGCCGGCAAGGTTGGAGGTGCTGGCGTGCAGTGGGGTTTCTTGGTGCTCGGGGTTTGCAGGGAAGGTGAGGATGAAGTCAAGGAGAAGGAGAGAAGATAGAAGAATGTGTCAACGAGGTCGACGGCGAGAGATCGGCGGTCGGGAAGATGGGCGGCGCACGGCGATGATGGGTGCAGGCGAAGAAGTCGGGTGAGGCATGGGGTCGCGGGGTCGTGGGTTCATCGCGAGAGGAGTCATGGGGGGAGGAGAGAGGTGGTGTCGTCGAAGATGAGGGGATGTTGACGACGACGAGGGTGGAAGTGGCACTGGCAATGGGTGAGGGAAGAGGCCGGTGGGTTTGGTTCTGTGTGGATCTCGTTGGGAATGAAGAGGAGAGGAGGAAGTGAAGAAGGTGACAGGGGTGGTGCTGAGACGTCGGCGAGGGTCGGAGTTCCAGTGACGAGAGCAGCGAGGGTGTCGTGGTCGTCGGGTAGCAGCCGGGATTCTTGGGTTGGTGGGTTTGCACGGGGATGGAGATGAGGTGGTGGTGTGGTGAGCTCGCGGGGATGAAGGTGGTGGCAAGGTGAGGAGGAGAGCTCGGGGAGATAGGCGGCGACGGCGAAGACGCGAGCGCGACCGCGACGGCGTGGGTTTCATTCGCAGGCAGGAAAAAATATGAAAACAAGAAGAAGGAGAAGAGAGAGAGAGAGAAGAGAGAGAGGGAGAGAGAAAGAGTGCGAAAGGAGAGAGAGTGCGAGAGGAGCGAGAAAGTTGTTTGTATTAGGATTTAGGCTTAATAAAAAAATAGATAGGGGGGAGAGAGAGAGGCTGTTTGATCAGTTACAGAAATCTTTAAAGAAAAATTTAAAACCAAATAAAATATACTGATGTAATTGTTAACAGTTGGAAATCTTAATAATAAAATATTTATTGTAATTAAGATTTTTGGTTAATACAAAAATAGTCCAAAACACGCCCGGATCGGGTCTAAAATTATGGTTTGAAAATACGGTTAATATATGTGTCAACCAAAACCAAAATTAGATATCCGGGTAACGAAAATGCATACCCCCAAGAACGGATGCACGTACGTGCGCGTAGCCATCCAAACAAGTCCGTTTCACTGAACGGGACGAGAACAAGATGCGTGGATGCTACCACGGGGTTAGGGGTATTACGCAGGCCATACAATTATTTCTAAAATATTTTATGTGACTTAAAATGCTATATTGTAAAATGCAAATGCCAGATAAAATGCCAGTATGCAAGATGTATAAATTAAAATAAAAGTGCACGAGTCTACGTAACAAGCCAGGATAAACCATAAACATGAATCAAGACAAGTTTCAAGCATGCGGGTCGGGTCAGATGCAAATACAAATGTCAAATACACTATTCGCACCCAAAACACATTAAATCAAGAAAATACCATAAATAAAGAAATACTATAATTGATATAAATGAACTAGGGTGTTACATTATACCCAACTACAAAAAAAATTCGTCCTCGAAATTCCTAAGACAAAAAAAGATGAACAATCAAGAATCTACAAGAACAGGTGTGGAAACTTCTGTCGAATCTCGTCTTCTCATTCCCAAGTCGATTCTCCATACAAGCGATTTCCCCAAGAAACAAGTACGAGCGGGATAACCTTGTTCTTAATGACCTTTTCTCTTCGATCAACAATCGACATCGGTCGTTCCTCAAAGGTCAAATCCTCCCTTACGGTCAGCTTCGAATGATCCAGCGTGTGTGCTTCATCTCGAACATACTTACGGAGTTGAGATACATGAAACACGTCATGAACATTCACCAAAGATTGTGACAAAGCCAATCGATAAGCACTTCTCCAACACGCTCCAAAATCTCGAAAGGCCCCACGAATCGAGGACTAAGCTTACCTCGACTCCCAAAATGAATCACTCCTCTAGTAGGTGATATCTTCAAGAATACCAGATCACCAACAGCGAACTCTAAAGGTCTTCTCGACGTGTCGGCCCAACTCTTCTGCCGATCTTGTGCTGCATTCATATGATTCCGGATAGTATTAACTTTCTCTACTGTTTGCACGATCAAATCCGATCCCAACAATCTTCGTTCTCCAATATCGTCCCAACAAACGGGTGAACGACACTTGCGACCATACAATGCTTAGAATGGAGCCATCTGAATAGTCGCCTGAAAACTGTTGTTTTACAAAAACTCCACCAAGTGTAGATGATCCTCCCACGAACTTTTGAAATCCAACATGCAAGATCTGAACATATCTTCAAGAGTTTGGATCGTTCTCTTCGACTGGCCATCTGTCTGAGGATGATAAATTGTGCTAAACTTCAATCGAGTCCCTAAACTTTCCTGTAAACTCCTCCAGAAGTGTGATAAGAATCGGGTGTCACAATCGGAAACGATGCTCACGGGTACTCCATGCAATCTCACAATCTCCTGCATGTACCGTTCTGCCAACGCTTCCGTTGACTGACCAACTCGAAATGGTATGAAATGAGCTGCCTTGGTCAACCGATCAACAATCACCCAAACTGCATTGTTACCCTTCGGACTCCGCGGTAAACCTGTCACGAAATCCATGGTTATATATTCCCACTTCTATTGAGGAATCAGAAGTGGTTGCAATAAACCAGCAATTCTTTGGTGTTCAGCCTTAACTTGCTGACACACCAAGCACTTCGCTACAAAACGGGCAATCTCCCTTTTCATGCCTTCCCACCAGAAATGCTGTCTTAGATCACGGTACATCTTCGTGCCTCCTGGATGTACGGAATATGCAGAACTGTGCGTCTCCTTCAAAACTTCTTCGCGAATGTCTCCTTTCGGCACACACAAACGGCTATCATATCTCAACGAACCGTCTTCATGAATCAACAAGTCCGTTCGAAGTCCAGCTTCAACCTGTTCTCGAAACCTCTGCAATCTTGGGTCCTGTGACTGCGCTGCTTTAATATTATCGATCAACGACGACTGTACTTGCAGCTGCATCAACTGTTCCGAAGAATGCGGTAGCACGATCTCCAACTCGAATCTCCGAAAATCTTCGATAAGCTCCTCATGTGCAGTCAACATCCGAATTGCTGGCAACCGACTAAGCGCATCCAGCATTACATTAACTTTCCCCGGATGGTACTTAAGATCAAGATCGTGGTCTGCCATCAGCTCCAACCATCTACGCTGCCTCATATTAAGTTCTTTCTACGTGAACACATACTTTAGGCTGTTGTGATCGGTGAATACTTCGACCCTTTCGCCCAATAAGTAGTGTCTCCAAATATTCAAAGTGAAATCACTGCTGCAAGCTCCAAATCATGAGTTGGGTAATTCTTCTCATGGGTCTTCAACTGTCTCGATGCGTAGGCTATAACCTTCCCATGCTGCATCAGAACACATCCCAAACCTTTCCCAGATGCGTCGCTGTGAATCACCAATACTCCGGAACCGTCAGGTACGGTCAAAATAGGAGCGGTTATCAATCTTTGCTTCAATGCCTCAAAAGCTGATGCACACTTATCCGTCCATACGAACGGTATCTCCTTCCGTGTAAGCTTGGTCAAAGGCTCAACCAATCGAGCAAAATTCTCCACGAATCTTCTGTAATACCCGGCAAGTCCAAGAAAGCTTCTGATCTCTGCTACGTTCTTCGGAATCGGCCAATCTCGAACTGCTGCAATCTTCTCGGGATCAACGGCGATTCCATCTCCGGATACGACATGCCCCAAAAACTTTACTTCTTTAAGCCAAAACTCACACCTGCTCATCTTTGCATACAATCTTTCTTGCCTCAATGTCTGAATTGCGATCTTCAAGTGTTCCGCATGCTCTTCATTGCTCCTCGAATACACCAGAATATCATCAATAAACACCACAATAAACTGGTCCAAGAACGGTGAAAAGATTCGGTTCATCAAGTCCATAAATATCGCCGGTGCATTCGTGACTCCGAATAGCGTCACTAAATACTCGTAATGTCCATACCGAGTTCGAAACGTAGTCTTGAAAATATCCTCTGATTTAACTCAAACTTGATGATATCCGGATCGCAAATCCAGCTTCGAGAATACCCTCGCGCCACTGAGTTGCTCGAATAATTCGCCAATGCGAGGGATCGGGTACTTGTTCTTAATAGTCACCCGGTTTAATTCTCGATAATCGATGCACATCCTCCTTGCGCCATCTTTCTTCTTGACTAGAAGAACTAGAGCTCCCCAAGGTGAATTGCTGCTGTGAATCCAACCCTTCTCAAGTAATTCGATAACCTGCTTCTTGACTTCTTCCAACTCCACTGGTGTCATTGGATAGTACGCCTTTGAGATTGGCGCTGCACCAGGAACAAGATCGATCGTGAACTCCACATCTCGTTTTGGTGGTAAACCCGAGATGTCCTCGAACACGTCCATGAACTCTCGAACTACAGCTGGCGCTTCCTCCTTATCAACTTCCATCGACGAAAGAACACTGTTTGTCGGCCTAGACATAAACTCAACTGGCCCGACAGAACCGCTTCCTCCAGCAAAAACAAACTCCGGATTTCCGGGAATCTGGAAAATCACTTTCTTTGCCCTACAATCAATGCGAGCATGGAAAGTGCCGAGAAAGTCCATTCTCAAGACAACATCATAACTGCCGGTATCAATCACCAAGAAATCTGCAAAACATAAACTGGTAAGCAATGAAACTGAGAGAACCAAGGTAATAAAACGACCATGGAACAAGGAAATGAATCAAGACTAGGACTCCAAGTTACTTAAATAGAGTACCGCATTGTAACCATGCTGCAGTTCATGGGTACAATCACATAACTCCGTTCAAGTCGCCCAAATCCTAGTATCAAAATCGAAGGAATAGGAAAGGAGAAACAATAGAACCAAAAGGTTTCAAGCCAAGATGCAAAGTTATTTGCATATCGTCAAGACAAGGGTCAAGAAAAAGATAAGATTCAAGGATCACGATAACAATGTGGCGGGACATGTTCCTAATTATGAGTTTTCTGATTCGTGTATTGGGTCCAATACCTAACAACAAAAGAATCAAACCCGATTAACCTAAATCATATGGCTCTGATACCAAACAAACCCTGTCACGCCCCGCTTCCCAGAGTGCGCTAAGATCGGCACGTGACAGAGCCAACCATGCTACCTGTAGCTAGGAAATATCCCTCCACAGTCACATTATGGCTGTCTAGAGATATCAAGAACAGTAGAAATAAAATAACTATCTAGTACATCTCCATATGCCAGAATAAACGAGTCAAGAAAAAATATGCGGAAGCAATAAATACAATGAGCAAAACATCCGGAAAGTAAAACTGGATAATAACTGGATCCTCACTGCTCGTCCTAACGGCAGAAGTACTCTTGATCAGCCTGCGACAATGGTAGAGGATTTGGGCCATGCAAAACCCAGACGTCAGTGCGTCACGATATCAACAATAATATAATCAGGGGGTAACAAGACATGCAGGCATGAATATGAACAGTAATAAAAGTATAACAGTAACATGAATAAGGAACAGTGAATGGTATAAGCACATGTGACGTGCGGTGAATAATCTGAACTAAAATACTGGGTTAACTACTCTCAAGTCTTTGAAATCAATTTAATGAATCATCGATGTAACTCAATAGTATCCCGTGCATGCTCGGGACCACGGTCAAGACTCTCGGGCTGAATCCGAGACGTGCCGCTAGGCAGTAAACATGTAACATGTACAGACGAATGATGTCAGGGGCATCATCCCGGGGCTGGCCTAGCCCGTAAGACTGATCAGTATAAGCATCGAACTGTCGAGTTACAATTCAAGTTTCATCATTGATTTCCCCATGCCCCCAAGTTATGTGTTCAAGTCAGGTATTGATAAATCTGAAGCTAATGCCAATACAGGATCAAGCAGGAACAGGTTTGTCTATACAGACAACAGGATATGTCCATCGGGACAACATGTCAGGATTGTCGGCATTAGAAACAGGATCAGGTAACATGTCAAGTAGTGATATATCAGGTCATGTCAAGTGGTGGTGTATCAGGTATCAAGTGGGTGCTCATAATCAAACTGTAGCAAGTACGAGTGCACAAATAAAAGCATGGATGCACGATTATCGATCAGGGTTACATCATGACTAAGTAGGATGCACAGTATCAAGCATGGGGTGTAAATATAACAACAATATGTAATAATGTGATATGGTATGCGAATAGACATAGAATTAATGGTATGGATGCACAAATATCGATTAGGGGTTACATTTACAGTTCCAATACTAATTAGGATGCACTTTGTTAAGCATGAGTGTTACTACAATAATAATATGAATTAATGTGATTTATAGATGCAGTTATATATATTTTAAATGATATGGATGCAAACGGGTATCCGAAAACAGTAAAACTCTAGTATGGATGTACAATGTAATAAACGGGTAATATTTTACTCATATGGATGCATAATACTATACCTAGCACGTAGCAAGATGATTTAGCATGCGACTAGACATGTAAATAATGATACGGATGCACATGAACGTCATATAACAGTAAAATGATAAACTGGTAAATGCAGGATGTACAACTAAACAATATGAGATGTAAATATTCCATTGGGTGCAGTATATTATAATATAGTATGTAACAAGATAGGTCTGCATGCACTAGATGTGAAATAACTTGTACGGATGCATACGGATGTCGTAAAACTAAACATGGGATGCAAGATTTAAAATACAAGTGTTGTTTTTATTCAAATAGATGTAAATACAGTAACATAGCATGTAGAAAGATAAACTTGCCTCGATGGATCGCGATACGGATACGCACGGAACGTCCGACGTCGGTAAAACATCGCAACGCACGCACGACACGTGGGACGGGTCCAAGCAAAGAAAGAAAGTAACCACGTTGGCTGGGGATATCTACTGGGTTTGCCTGATCGACAGCGACGAGCACGGCTGCCGAGATGATCGGAAAAATTACAAGATCAAGAAAAAGAAAGAAGAAAGAAGAAGAAGAAGAAGGAGAAGGAGAAGAGAGGAAGGGGCTGGTGCTCTGGGATTCGGGATAGAGGTGAAGACAGAGAGGGTGACGAGGAGGTGACATCGACGATGGGCCATCGACAGAGAGATCCACAGCTATGGCAGCGGGTTTTTCCGGCGAGGCAGCGTTTGAAGTCGGGGGTCGATGTATGCATGGTAGGGGCTCGGTTGTTGGAGACAAGAAGAAAGGAGAGAGGAGGTTGTGGTGAAGGGGATGGTGACGACGGGGGTCGGTGCTCCGGCTACGTGAGGGTGCCGGCAAGGTTGGACGTGCTGGTGTGCAGTGGGGTTTCTCGGTGCTCGGGGGTTGCAGGGAAGGTAAGGATGAGGTCGAGGAGAAGGAGAGAAGATGGAGGAATGTGTCGACGAGGTCGACGGCGAGGGGTCGGCGGTCGGGAAGATGGGCGGCGCGCGACGATGATGGGTGCAGGCGAAGAGGTCGGTTGAGGCATGGGGTCGCGTGGTCGTAGGTTCATCGTGAGAGGAGTCATGGGGAGAGGAGAGAGGTGGTGTCGTCGAAGATGAGGGGATGTTGACGACGACGAGGGTGGAGGCGGCAATGGCGATAGGTGCGGGCAGAGGCCGGTGGGTTTGGTTCTGTGGGGATCTCGTTGGGAATGAAGAGGAGAGGAGGAAGTGAAGAAGGTGACGAGGGTGGTGCTGAGACCTCGGCGAGGGTCGGAGTTCCAGCGACGAGAGCAGCGAGGGTGTCGTGGTCGTCAGGTTGCAGCTAGGATTCTTGGGTTGGTGGGTTTGCACGGGGATGGAGATGAGATGGTGGTGTGGTGAGGTCGTGGGGATGAGGGTGGTGGCGAGGTGAGGAGGGGAGCTCGGGGAGATGGGCGGCGACGCGAGCGCGAGCGCGACGGCCTGGTTTTCGTTCGCAGGCAGGAAAAAATATGAAAAGAAGAAGGAGGAGGAGAGAGAGAGAGAGAGAAGAGAGAGAGGGAGAGAGAAAGAGTGCGAAAGGAGAGAGAAAGTTGTTTGTATTAGGATTTAGGATTAATAAAAAAATAGATAGGGGAGGAGAGAGAAAGGCTGTTAGATCAATTACAGAAATCTTTAAAGAAAAATTTAAAACCAAATAAAATATACTAATGTAATTGTTAACAGTTGAAAATCTTAATAATAAAATATTTATTGTAATTGAGATTTTTGGCTAATACAAAAATAGTCCAAAACACGCCCGGGTCGGGTCTAAAATTATGGTTTGAAAATACGGTTAATTTACGTGTCAACCAAAACCAAAATTAAATATCCGAATAACGAAAATGCATACCCCCAAGAACAGATGCACGTACGTGCGCGTAGCCATCCAAACAAGTCCTTTTCAATGAACGGGACGAGAACAAGATGCGCGGATGCTACCACGGGGTTAGGGCTATTACGCAGGCCATGCAATGTATTTCTAAAATATTTTATGTGACTTAAAATGTTATTTTGTAAAATGAAAATGCCAGATAAAATGCCAGTATGCAAGATGTATAAATTAAAATAAAAGTGCACGAGTCTACGTAACAAGCCAGGATAAACCATAAACATGAATCAAGATAGGTTTCAAGCATGCGGGTCGGGTCGAATGCAAATACAAATGTCAAATACACTATTCACACTCAAAACACATTAAATCAAGAAAATACCATAAATAAAGAAATACTAGAATTGGTATAAATGAACTAGGGTGTTACAGTGTGTGTGTGTATGTGTGTATAACTGTTGTGGTTGTGTTCCGCCTTTGTGGCGTGAGTTGCTCCCATTTGGTGTCACGCCCCGCTTCCCAGAGTGCGCTAAGATAGGCACGTGACAGAGCCAACCATGCTACCTGTGGCTAGGAAAGATCCCACCACGGTCACATTACGGCTATCTAGAAGATATCAAGAACAATAGAAATAAAATAAACTATCTAGTACATGTCCATGAGCCAGAAATAACGAGTCAAGAAATATTATGCGGAAGCAATAGATCCAATAAACAATAATAATCTGAAATGTATGTCCCAAATACGGGATCACATCAGGAATGAAAATGTTGAAAGAAACTAAACTAAAATACTAACAGGTCTTCACTGCTCGGCCTGCTGACTGAAATACTCCTGAACGGCCTGCGACAAGGAGAGAGCATCTGGGCCATGCAAAACCCAGACGTCAGTGCGTCATAATATTAATAATAATACAATCAGGAGGTAACAAGACATGCAAGCATGAGTATGAACAGTAACAAGAGTATAACAGTATCACGAATAAGGAACAGTGAAGGGTATAAGCACATGTGATGTGCAATGAGTAATCTAAACTGTGCTACTGGGTTATCTATTCTAAAGTCTTCAAAATTAATTAATGTAATGCTCATCGTAACCCATCGGTGATTATTCCGTAACTCCCGGAAAAATGGCAAACAATAGGTATTCCGTAACGCCCGGAAAAACGGCAAACAATAGGTATATAATTAATGGTATGGATGCACAAACACCGATCAGGGTTACATTTATAGTTCCAAGACTAAGTGGGATGCACATTCACCGAATGCCATTGGGTTGGGACAACACAGCACATGAGTAGTTCGCTTAAGCATGGGGTGTTACTACAATAGTAATATGAATTAATGTGATCTATAGATGCAGTTATATATATATTAAATGATATGGATGCAAACGGACGTCGTAAAACTATAAAACTATAACACGGGATGCATAATTTGAAATACATGTATTATATTTATTCAAATGGATGTAAATAGAGTAACATAGCATGTAGCAAGATAAACTTGCCTCGACGGATCACGATACGGATACGCACGGCATGTCCGACGTCGGTAAAATGTCGCAACGCACGCACGGCATACGGGACGGGTCCGAGCAAGGCAAGAGGGTGATCACGCGAGCGAGGGTTGTTCACTGAATCGTCTGGATCGTCGGAGTCAAGCACGGCTCCGGCGATGGCTGGAAAAAAGATTTCAAGAATCAAGAAAGGGAAGGAAAAAGAAGAAAAAGAAGAAGAGGAAGAAGAAGATAGAGGGGAGAGATTGTTGCTTACTGGGGTGTGCACTGGGGTTAATGAGATGAGCTGGTGGTGTCGGCGAGATCAACGGCGGTGAGGTGCGCTGGTGAGAGGAAGGCTAGGGTTAGGGTTTGTAGTGTGCAGGTTGCAGTAGGATGATGGGTGCAGGGGATGGAAAGGAAAAGGAGATGGAGAAGGTGTCACGCCCCGCTTCCCAGAGTACGCTAAGGTAGGCACGTGACATAGCCAACCATGCTACCTGTGGATAGGAATTATCCTTCCACAGTCACATTACGGCTGTAGAGATATCAAGAACAATAATAAAACTATCTAGCATATGTCCATAACCCAAAATAAAATGAGTCAAGAATAAATAATGCGGAAGCAAGAGATCCAATACAAGAATAACTGGAATGTATGTCCCATAATGCGGGCTCACATCAGGAATAAAATAATACTGAAAGTAAAAGAACTAACTACTGAGGAGTCCTCACTGCTCAGCCTGCTGACTGAAGTACTCCTGCTCTGACTGCAGCAAGGGTAAGGAATCTGGGCCATGCAAAACCCAGACGTCAGCGCGTCATAATATCAAGCAATAATATGTAAACAGGGTAGCAAGACATGCAAGTGTAATCATAAATAGTAAAGCAGGGTAACAGCAATATAAATCAGGGCGGTGAAAGGTAGTATGCAGTGAGTAATCTAAACTGGTCTATTGGGTTGAATAGTCTCAAGTCTTTGAAATCAATTTGATGAATCATCGATGTAACTCAATAGTATCCCGTGCATGCCCGGGACCACGGTCTAAGACTCTCAGGCTGAAACCGAGACGTGCCGCTAGGCACTAAAACGGGAAATATGTAAAGACGAACGATGTCAGCAGCATTGTCCCGAGGCTGGCCTAGCCTCTAAAACTGATCAGAATAAGCAAGCAACTGTCGAGTTACAAGTCAGGTTTCATCATTGATTTCCCCATACCCCCAAGTTATATATGTTCAAGTCATGTATTAAATAATCTAGAGCTAATGCCAACTCAGGATCAGGCAGGTACAGGTTTGTCTGGATAGACAACAGGAACGGTCCGTAAGGACAACAGGTCGGGTTGGTTGGCATTAGACACAAGATCAGGTAACAGGTAAGGCCATGGTACATCAGGTCAAGCCAGGTAATAAATAAAGGTGTCATGTTATGTCAAGAGTGGTACGGTACCATGTCGTGTCAATTAATAGGTGCAATAGGTCATATCAGGGTGCACAAGATGTCACGTGAGTGCTCATAATCAAACTAGCATAAGCATGTGTATACATCACAGCATGGCTACTCAATAGAACAATAACTGGAACATGTATTAGGATAAGCAAATAGGTGCAGATTAAACTATTTGGATGTACGATTATCAGTTTGAGTTTAAGGGATGGTTTCAACATTGCATGAATGCAGTATAGCAAATATGGATGCTAAAAATCATGTTAATATGTATTAAGTAATCCGGAGATGCAATGATATGTATAATATGTTCAATATATGCAATTATATCTAAAACAGGTTAAAGATGCACACGGTGTCCAATCGAGTAAAACTATAGAAAGGGTACCATAGACTATATAAATAGTTATCATGTGATGTAACATACAGATGTGGTTACTAAGTATAGTGAACTAAAATGCACGGTTAAGTTTCAAGTTCTGAATCTGAAAGATGTAAACGGAACACCGAACGGTTAAATTGAAATAGGTGACTTTGGATTCAATCTATCAGTTTAATATTTAATAAATAGTTATAAACTCATAAAGATAGCATATAGCAAGTTTCACTTGCCTCGACGGATTGCGATACGGCGTACGGAACGTCACACGTCGGCGAGAACAGTCGCGACGCGCGCACGGTACACGGAATGAATCCAAATAACGAACAGTGGGATCATACGGGTCAGATATCCACGCTGGGTTGTCGGGATCGACGACGGCACGACCGGATTCCGGCGAATCAAAGAACAGTGAACATCTTTTTAAAAAGAACATTATAAAATGAAGAAGAAGGAAAGTCTTACAGTGGATAGGTGCTCTGGGATCCCAGGGGAGTCGGCAAGGGCGATGACGACAAGGGGTTGCCGGCGTGGGGTCTGCCGGCGAAGGGTGGTAGCTGCGGTTCTTGGCGGCTAGGGTTTGATGTTGGTTTCGTTGCTGGGTGCACAGGGTTTGATGAGGGAGAAGAGAACAGAGGAGAGGGAGAGAAGATGTAGAAAGAGGTGGTGACGGCGACGAGAGATGGTCGGCGGCGATGGGAAGATGGGTTCTAGGGTCGAGTTGGGTGTGTGCAGGGGCTGTGCAGGGGAGCGAAACTCAGGGAAGAAGAAAGAAGAAGAAGAAGATGGAGAGGAGGAGGAGAGGAAGGCTCTGTGTGGGAGATGGAGCGAGGCTGAGAAGGTGATGAGGTGAGGCGACGAGGGTTAAGGTCTGGGGTTTTCTTTTCCTCGTGCTCGTGGGTTTTTAGAAGAAGGAGAGAATGAAGGAGGGAGGTTATTGTAAGGAAGAGGGAGGTGAGCGGATCGTGCACAGTAACTGCGATAGGAGAGAGAAGGAGCGCGAGATGAGAGAGATAGGGAGAGAACGAGAGGAGAGAGAAAGGGGAAGAGAAAGAAATTCGTCGCGTAGTTGGGGAGAGAGAAAGAGAGAAGAGAGAGGAAGATTACGAGGGGAGAGAGAAAATATGATCTGCGGCTGAGATTGAGAGGGAGAAGAGAAAGAAAGAAAAAGAGAGAGGATGGTGGGGTCCACGCAACTTAAAGAAAAAATCCTGATTGGTTGGAAGGAGAGAGAGAGAAGCCGAGGTTGTTGTTTGCTTGGATTTTAATTTAGCAAAATATTATGTTAGTTATATTAATTTTAATCTATAGATTTTTCTTTTAAGATAAAGATATTAATCTGAATAAAATTCGAATTTTGGTGGGATACAAAATATTTCAGAATTGCGCCCGGGTCGGGTCCAAAAATTTGGATTTGAAATATGAAAATTATTATCAAGTTCCAAAAATTAAAATGAAGGATTTTGAAACAGAAATGCATAACCCCAAGAACAGACGCACGTATGTGCGCGTAGCCATCCAAACACGTCTGTTTCATTGAACGGGACGAGAATACGATGCAAGAACGCTACCACAGGGTTAGGGGTATCAAGTAGGCCATGTCATGTATTTTTAAATTATTTTAAGGGACTTAAATTTTTATAAGCAAAAATATGTAATGTTAGGGTAATCTATAACTATGAAACAATAAGCTCAAGCAACGGGTCGAATATAAAGTAAACTACCATTTGCAACCAAATAGGGTAAATGAAATAAACACCACAAACAACACCTACAGCAACAGAAATTGGTATAATCGAACTCGGTTGTTACAGAAGGTGATGAAGGTGGAGGCGAGAGGAGGAGGTGGTGATGAACGAGGCCGACGAGGGGCGACGGCGACGAGGTGAGGGTGGCGGTGATGGGTTTCTCGGGGTTGCGGGTGCAGTGTTCTTGGGGACAGAAGAGGAAGAAGATGGTGACGAGGAGGAGGAGGAGAGGATGGAGATGAGAAGAAGAAGATGATGATGATGAGGTTGGGAGGCAGAGGAGCTAGGTTAGGGTTAGGGTTCTTGGGTTATCTGGGATCGGTTTGTAGTGGTGTCTGGATGTGCAGGGAAAAGAGAGCGGGAGAAGAGAAGTCGAGCAGTGGGAGAGAGGAGAGGGTGGCCACAAGTACGAGAGGAGCAAGGTCGAGGGTCATCAGCGAGGGGAGGTGATGGGTTCGTGAGCATGCAGTCGGGGCTGTGGGTTTGCAGGGGCTCGGGAGAAGGAGGTGAGGAGACGAGGAGTTGGAGAGGATGAGAGGAGGAGTTCGGGGTCAAGGGGACGGCGACGGCGATGAGGTAAGCCGGCGGGCATGGGTTCACACGCAAGAAAAAAAAGAAGGAAGAAAAATGAGGGTGGAGAGAGAGGGAGAGAGAGACGTGCATGGGTATGAGGTTTTTAAAAAAATTAAAGAATAAATTAATACGTATATATATTATGATAGAGAGAGAGAGAGATAGTTAGGATACTGTGGTTAGGATTAGGTTTTAAAAAATATATATATTTTAGTTATAAAAATTTTGTAAACGTATATATTTATTTAGTAACAGTTAGACATATATTGAAATATAATATTAGTAACTTTTGAGATTTTAGCTAATACAAAATTGTTCTAAAATACACCCGGGTCGAATCTAAAATTTCAGTTTCAAAATATGAAAAATATATGTGTCGACTAAAACTAAAATTGGATATCCGGGTAACGAAAATGCATACCCCCAAGAAAGGATGCACGTACGTGCGCGTAGCCATCCAAACAAGTCCGTTTCACCGAACGGGATAAGAACAAGATACACGGTTGCTACCACGGGATTAGGGGTATCATGTAGGCCATGCAATGTATTTTTAAAATATTTTATGTGACTTTAAATGTTATATTTAAAAATGCAGATGCCAGATAAAATGCCAGTATGCAGTATGCAAATGAAAGTGCACGAGTCCACGTAACAAGTCAGGATAAATCATAAACATGAATCAAGACAGGTTTCAAACAAGCGGGTCGGGTCGGATGCAATACAATGTCAGAAACACTATTCGCACCCAAAACACAGTAAATCAGGAAAATACCATAAATAAAGAAATACATGAACTAGAACTGGTATAAATATACTAGGGTGTTATATTATACCCAACTACAAAAAGAATTTCGTCCTCGAAATTCCATGAACAAGAAAAGATAAACAATCAAGAATCTATAAGAATAGGTGTGGAAACTTCTGTCGAATATCGTCTTCTCGTTCCTAAGTCGATTCTCCATGCGAGCGATTTCCCCAAGAAACAAGTACGAGAGGGATAACCTTGTTCTTAAGGACCTTTTTTTTTCGATCAACAATCGACATCGGTCGTTCCTCAAAGGTCAAATCATCTCTTACAGTCAGCTCCGAATGATCCAGCACGTGTGTTTCATCTCAAACATATTTACGAAGTTGAGATACATGAAACACGTCATGAACATTTGCCAAAGATTATGGTAACGCCAATCGATAAGCCACTTCTCCAACACGCTCCAAAATCTCGAAAGACCCTACAAATCGAGGACTAAGCTTGCCTCGACTCCCAAAACGAATCACTCCTCTAGTCAGTGATATCTTCAAGAATACTAGATCACCAACAGCGAACTCTAGAGCTCTTCTCGATGTGTCGGCCCAACTCTTCTGCCGATCTTGTGCTGCCTTCAAATAATTTCGGATAGTATTAACTTTTTCTACGTTTTGCATGATAAGATCCGGTCCCAACAGTCTTCGCTCTCCAATATCGTCCCAAAAAACAGGTGAACGACACTTGCGACCATACAATGCTTCGAATGGAGCCATCTGAATAGTCGCCTGAAAGCTGTTATTGTAAGAAAACTCCACCAAGTGTAGATGATCCTCCCACTAACCCTTGAAGTCTAATATGCAAGCTCTCAACATATTTTCAAGAGTTTGGATCGTTCTTTTCGACTAACCATCTGTCTGAGGATGATAAACTGTGCTAAACTTCAATCGCGTCCCCAAACTTTCCTGTAAACTCCTCCAAAAGTACGATAAGAATCGGGTGTCACGATCGGACATGATGCTCACAGGTACTCCATGCAATCTCACAATCTCCTGCATATACCATTCTGACAACGCTTCCGTTGACTAACCAACTCGAAACGGTATGAAATGAGCTGCCCTGATCAATCGATCAACAATCACCCAAACTGCATTGTTGCCCTTTAGACTCCGCGGTAAAGCTGTCACGAAATCCATGGTTATATGTTCTCACTTCCATTTAGGAATCGGAAGCGATTGCAATAAACCAGCAACCCTTCGATGTTCAGCCTTAACTTGCTGACACACCAAGCACTTTGCTACAAAGCGAGCAATCTCCCTTTTCATGCCTTCCTACCAGAAATATTGTCGTAGATCACGGTACATCTTCGTGCCTCTTGGATGTACGGAATATACGGAACTGTGTGCCTCCTTAATAACTTCTTCACGAATGTCTCCTTTCGGCACACACAAACGGCTACCATAACGCAACGAACCATCTTCATGAATCAACAAGTCCGTTCGAAGTCCCGCTTCAACCTGTTCTCGAAACTTCTGCAATCTTGGGTCCTGTGATTGCGCTGCTTTAATAGTATCGATCTACGACGACTGTACTTGCAGCTGCATCAACTGTCCCGAAAAGTGCGGTAGCACGATCTCCAACTCGAATCTCCGAAAATCCTCGATAAGCTCCTTCTGTGCTGTCAACTTCTGAATTGATGGCAACCGACTAAGCGCATCCGGTACTACATTAACCTTCCCCGGATGGTACTTGAGATCAAGATCATAGTCAGCCATCAGCTCCAACCATCTACGCTGCCTCATGTTAAGCTCTTTCTGCGTGAACACGTACTTTAGGCTTTTGTGATCGGTGAACACTTCAACCCTTTCGCCCAATAAGTAGTGTCTCCAAATCTTCAAAGCAAAAATCACAGCTGCTGGCTCCAAATCATGAGTTGGGTAATTCTTCTCATGGGTCTTCAACTGTCTCGATACGTAAGCTATAACCTTTTCATGCTGCATCAAAACACATCCCAGACCTTTCCCAGATTCGTCGCTGTGAATCACCAATCCTCCGGAACCGTCTGGTACGGTCAAAATAGGAGCGGTTATCAATCTCTGCTTCAATGCCTCAAAAGTTGACGCACACTTATCCGTCCATACGAAACGGTACTTCCTTTCGCGTAAGCTTGGTCAAAGGCTCAGCCAAACGAGCAAAATTCTCTACGAACCTTCTGTAATATCCAGCAAATCCAAGAAAACTTATGATCTCTGCTACGTTCTTCGGAATCGGCCAATCTTGAACTGATGCAATCTTCTCAGGGTCAACGGTGATTCCATCTCCAGATACCACGTGCCCCAAAAACTTCACTTCTTCAAGCCAAAACTCGCACTTGCTCATCTTTGCATATAATCTTTCTTGCCTCAATATCTGCAGTACGATCTTCAAGTATTCTGCATGCTCTTCTAGGCTCCCCGAGTAGACCAGAATATCATCGATGAACACAACTATAAACCGGTCCAAGAACGGTGAAAAGATTCGGTTCATCAAGTCCATAAATATCTCCGGTGCATTCGTGACTCCGAATGGCATCACTAAATACTCGTAATGACCATATCGAGTTCGGAACGCAGTCTTGCAAATATCCTCTGATTTAACTCGAACTTGATGATATCCGGACCGCAAATCCAGCTTCGAGAATACCCTCGCGCCACTAAGCTGCTCGAACAATTCGCCAATGCGAGGGATCGGGCACTTGTTCTTAATAGTCATCCGGTTTAATTCTCGATAATCGATGCACATCCTCCTTATGCCATCTTTCTTCTTGACTAGAAGAACTGGAGCTCCCCAAGGTGAATTGCTGCTGCGAATCCAACCCTTCTCAAGTAATTCGGTAATCTGCTTCTTGACTTCTTCCAACTCCACTGGTGCCATCGGATAGTACGCCTTTGAGATTGGCGCGGCACCAGGAACAAGATCGATCGCGAACTCCACATATCGTTTTAGCGGTAAACCCGAGATGTCCTCGAACGCGTCCATGAACTCTCGAACTATAACTGGTGCTTCCTCCTTATCAACTTCCATCGACGAAAGAACACTGTGTGTCGGCCTAGCCCTAAACTCGACTGGCCCGACAGATCTGCTACCTCCAGCAAAAACAAACTCCGGATGTCCGGGAATCTAGAAAATCACTTTCTTTGCCCTACAATCAATGTGAGCGTGGAAAGTGCCGAGAAAGTCCATTCCCAAGACAACATCATAACTGTCGGTATCGATCACCAAGAAATCTGCAAATAACTCTCGTCCACAGATAACAACCGAACAATTCTTGCACTTGCTACTAGATATGATCTTCCCATTCCCAGTGTGTATGTCCCAACAACAAGACAGGGTCGTGCAAGCAATCGAATGTGCAGCAATAAACTTGGACGACATAAAACAATAGGATGCACCAGAATCGAATAATGCTAATGCGGGAAAATCATGAACAAGTAGGATACCTGAAACGACTTCATCTGAAGCCAAGATACTGAAGAAGATAAGCATGATAAACAGGATTCAAGCTTGCGATAAAACATGAACTGGTAAGCAATGAAACTGAGGGAACCAAGGTAATAAAACGACCATGAATCAAGAAAATGAATCAAGATCAGGACTCCAAGTTACTTAAATAGAGTACCGTATTGTAACCATGCTGCAATTCATGGGTACAATCACATAACTCCGTTCAAGTCGCCCAAATCCTAGTATCAGAATAGAAAGAAACAATAAGGAACCAGAAGGTTTCAAGTCGAGATGCAAAGTTGTTTGCATATCGTCAAGACAAAGGATCAAGAGAAAGATAAGATTCAAGAATCACGAGAACAATGTGGCAGGACGTGTTCCTAATTACGAGTTTTCTGATTCGTGTATTGGGTCCAATACCCAACTACAAAAGAATCAAACCCGATTAACATAAATCCTATAGCTCTGATACCAGACAAAACCTGTCACGCCCCGCTTCCCAGAGTGCGCTAAGATAGGCACGTGACAGAGCCAACCATGCTACCTGTGGCTAGGAAAGATCCCTCCACAGTCACATTACGGCTGTCTAGAAGATATCAAGAACAGTAGAAATAAAATAAACTATCTAGTACATGTCCATGAGCCAAAAATAACCAGTCAAGAAATATTATGCGGAAGCAATAGATCCAATAAACAATAATAATCTGGAATGTACGTCCCAAATACGGGCTCACATCAGGAATGAAAATGCTGAAAGAAACTAAACTAAAATACTAACAGGTCCTCACTGCTCGGCCTGCTGACTGAAATACTCCTGAATGGCCTGCGACAAGGAGAGAGGATCTGGGCCATGCAAAACCCAGACGTCAGTGCGTCATAATATCAACAATAATACAATCAGGAGGTAACAAGACATGCAGGCGTGAGTATGAACAGTAACAAGAGTATAACAGTATCACGAATAAGGAACAGTGAAGGGTATAAGCACATGTGATGTGCAGTGAGTAATCTAAACTGTACTACTAGGTTATTTATTCTAAAGTCTTCAAAATCAATTAATGTAATTCTCATCATAACCCATTGGTGATTATTCCGTAACGTCCGGAAAAACGGCAAACAATAGGTATTCCGTAACGCCCGGAAAAACGGCAAACAATAGGTATATAATTAATGGTATGGATGCACAAACACCAATCAGGGTTACATTTATAGTTCCAAGACTAAGTGGGATGCACATTATTAAGCATGGGGTGTTACTACAATAGTAATATGAATTAATATGATCTATAGATACAGTTATATATATTTTAAATCATATGGATGCAAACGGACGTCGTAAAACTATAAAACTATAACACGGGATGCATAATTTGAAATACATGTATTATATTTATTGAAATGGATGTAAATAGAGTAACATAGCATGTAGCAAGATAAACTTGCCTCGACAGATCACGATACGGATACGCACGGCACGTCCGACGTCGGTAAAACGTCGCAAGGCATGCACGGCACACGGGACGGGTCCGAGCAAGGTAAGAGGGTGATCACGCGAGCGAGGGTTGTTCACTGAATCCTCTGGATCGTCGGAGTCAAGCACGACTCCGGCGATGGCTGGAAACAAGATTTCAAGAATCAAGAAGGGAAAGGAAAAAGAAGAAAAAGAAGAAGAGGAAGAAGAAGAGAGAGGGGAGAGGTTGCTGCTTCCTGGGGTGTGCACTGGGGTTAATGAGATGAGCTGGTGGTGTCAGCGAGATCAACGGCGGTGAGGTGCGCCGATAAGGGAAGGCTAGGGTTAGGGTTTGTAGTGTGCAGGTTGCAGTGGGATGATGGGTGCAGGGGATGGAAAGGAAAAGGAGATGGAGAAGGTGATGAAGGTGGAGGCGAGAGGAGGAAGTGATGATGAACGAGGCCGACGAGGGGCAACGGCGACGAGGTGAGGGTGACGGTGATGGGTTTCTCAGGGTTGCGGGCGAGTGTTCTCAGGGACAAAAGAGGAAGAAGATGGTGACGAGGAAGAGGAGGAGGAGGAGAGGATGGAGATGAGAAGAATAAGAAGATGACGACGAGGTTGGGAGGCAGAGGAGGTAAGTTAGGGTTAGGGTTCCTGAGTTATCTGGGATCGGTTTGTAGTGGTGTCTGGGTATGCAGGGAAAAGAGAGCGGGAGAAAAGAATTCGAGCAGTGGGAGAGAGGAGAGGGTGGCCACAAGTACGAGAGGAGCAAGGTCGAGGGTCATCAGCGAGGGGAGGTGATGGGTTCGTGAGCGTGCAGTCGGGGCTGTGGGTTTGCAGGGGCTCGAGAGAAGGAGGTGAAGAGACGAAGAGTCGGAGAGGATGAGAGGAGGAGTTTGGGGTCGAGGGGACAACGACGGCGATGAGGTAAGCCGGCGGGCGTGGGTTCACGCGCAAGAAAAAAAGAAAGGAAGAAAAATGAGGCTGAAGAGAGAGGGGGAGAGAGACGTGCATGGGTATGAGGTTTTTTAAAAAATTAAAGAATAAATTAATACGTATATATATATTATGATAGAGAGAGAGAGAGATAGTTAGGATACTGTGGTTAGGATTAGGTTTTAAAAATATATATATATTTTAGTTATAAAATTTTTATAAACGTATATATTTATTTACTAACAGTTAGACATATATTAAAATATAATATTAGTAAATTTTGAGATTTTGGCTAATTCAAAATTGTTCCAAAATACTTCCGGGTCGGGTCTAAAATTTCAGTTTCAAAATATGAAAAACATATGTGTCGACTAAAACTAAAATTGGATATCCGGGTAACGAAAATGCATACACCCAAGAACGGATGCACGTACGTGCGCGTAGCCATCCAAACAAGTCCGTTTCACCGAACGGGACGAGAACAAGATGCACGGTTGCTACCATAGGATTAGGGGTATCATGTAGGCCATGCAATATATTTTTAAAGTATTTTATGTGACTTTAAATGTTATATTTAAGAATGCAGATGCGAGATAAAATGCCAGTATGCAGTATGCAAATGAAAGTGCACGAGTCCACGTAACAAGTCAGGATAAATCATAAACATGAATCAAGACAGATTTCAAGCAAGCGGGTCGGGTCGGATGCAATACAATGTCAGAAACACTATTCGCACCCAAAATACAGTAAATCAGGAAAATACCATAAATAAAACAATACATGAACTAGAACTGGTATAAATGAACTAGGGTGTTACTTTTGGGATGCTTTATATTTATATTAGGCTTGTACCCGTTTGGGGATAGTTTTTACAAAAGAGGTGCTGCCAAAATTTTCGGGAAACAAATTAACTTATAAAAAAAATGTGTGTGTTATATCTTTCTATCTTAAAAATGGTTTAGATTTCTGGGTTGTCGGTTTACTTAACTTACTTGACGCCTTTTGACGTTACGTGATTTAAGTGCCGGTCGCGTTCCTAAATTGGGTCGTGAGACGACCGCTCGGATCAGTAGCGTCTTGCCGGCATGCTTCTTCTTTTCAGGTGATTGCTTTTGTAATACCCAGTCCCTATATGTAATTAGCATATTTTAATAAATAAGTCTCCATGTATTTCCCCAAAATTTACTACAAATTTTCCGTATTTTTATAAGGGTCACTTACAAAATTTACTTATTGATATTTATAATCAGTTTAAGTATTTTAAATAAAACCCGAATCCCTTCATTGTATCTTGGTTCCTTTTATAACCCTAACCCTATTTTCTAATCTCCATTTCCTTTTATAATTTCTAACCCAAACCCTAACCATACTTTCTTTTTCCTTTCATTATTTTTCCCTTTTACTCAAAACAAAACTCTGTGTGTGTGTGTGTGTGTGTGTGTGTGTATGTATGTATGTATATATTTTTCCCCCGGCCCAACAAAACAAAACAAAACCAAATGAATATACAAAAATCCCCAAGCCAGCCCACTTCTATATCCCTATCTTTTCTTTCCTTCACAAAATATATGAATAAATCCCTAAAGCCCATATCCATTTTCCCTTACCAAAATTAATTAAACTAATTCCCCAAACCCAGCATGGCCCATCTCTCTCTCTTTTCCTTTTTATTCTTCTTTTAATTCTTCCAGCCCAACATCCCCGGCCCACGAATCACTCCAACCCGACCCGACCCGACTACACCCTCTTCCCCACTCACTCCCTCCTTCCCGCACTTTTCTTTCGCGCCCCCCCCCCCACGTCGCCTCGCTGATGCCCAGTCTTCGCGACCACGAACCCACGATCGCGCGCGCCCTCTCGAACTCCTCAAGCTCACCCTCGTTTCCCCCTTTCTCCTCTCTCCCTCCTCACTCTCGATCTCCTTTCCTCTCTCCTCTCTCCAAAAGAAAAACAGAACATCCCGCCCCATTCCCCGACGACGACGACGACTACCACCTCACGTCGTCACTGCCTCAGTGACTCCTCTACTTCATCACCATCACTGCCAAGCTTCGAGCCCTGCACACCCCTCGCTGCAGACCCGAGCGCACCCCCTGCAGGCCACTCGCCGGCGCCTCCGTCGACACCACGCCGCCAATCACCCTCTATCGACTACAACCCTACCACACACCATCATCCACCTTCCTTGTCTCCTCCAGACCTAAATCAGGCTCTACCCACTGCACCACCTCGTGCCACCAGCACCTCCTTTCACCACCAGCAAACCCTCTCAGATCCCAGCTACCCCCTCGCATCACCAATGCCACCACCTCACCTCAGCCGAGCCTCAACCACCACACCGAGCTCCTCAAACCCGACTCCAACCGCAGCAACACCCACTGCCTCTACGACCACTGCTGGCAGCTGACACCATCGTCGCCGCTGCATTGCCGCCAACGAGCTCCCACCTCCCCATCTCCTCCTGCAATCCCCACGAGCTTAATCTCAACCGAGAACTCCACTTCTTCATCCTCACCAACCCAAACACCTGAGCTTAAGTCGAGCCCCCGGCATTTCGTCGAACACTTACGTCTATCGCAGTTCCCGCTTCTCTGATCAGCGACGTCGTCATCGAATCTGTGGCCTCGATACCTTAAGACGCCATCGTCATCAACACGCTACCCGTCGCAGCGCCAGCGCACGCCCGTCGCACCCACCGAGCCATCGAGGCCAAGAATCAAGATCCGACAAGGCTAAACCTGTGCCGTGTTCGTGACGCGATCGTGCCGTTGCCGCTGCTGTACCGTCGTCGACACGTCATCAGGCAATTTTAATACTTGCTTCATGCTACTTTTTATATTACAATTCAAATTACCAAAAATTCCCGCTTATACTTTTCGTGTAAATTGTTATAAGTTAAGTGTTCGATGTAAACCATGACCTACAAACCCAGTTAAATTGATGGCAATAAATAACATTGAGTGGCCCGAGTTATGATGAATATCCCTTAAGATTTTGGTTACAAAATAAGGTCGTTTGCTCACGTAAAATGGTATCCCGATTTCTGTCGTAAAGCCTGAAAACCTCCGTACATGATAAACCGTAAAATTGATATTAATTTATGTACAAACCGGATATTAGCGTAAGATGGATCATATCGAAGATAACTGTTTAAACTACTGTATTATATTGTTGATGACTGAATATTAATAAACTATGATAGAGATAAGTACGGAGGATTACGATTCTGGAATACAGTCCAGAACGGAATTCCCAGTTAACCCCTGTGTCTAGACCCCTGTATATTCCTGTTCAAGTATGAGAATATGCGGAACCCTTTATCACTACGTAGGAAATTGAATTATCTTTCTTACTCGACTAGTCTCACTGGATTCCTCAACCGTTTGATATTTTTAATTCATTTTACAATGTCGATGCGTCTTGCTGAATTCTGCAGAGGCAGATTTTACACATCGAACATAATCTGTCCATAACTCCCTGTAGACATAGCATTTTACTTATCCGCCAATTGAAGTGGAAACCTAACTTATAGTACTAAATATTTTTCAACTATAGAGTCGCCTAAATACGATCCCAACTGGGATTAAAATGCGTTACGAAACGGACTTCCGATTCTGAAACCGGATTTCCAGCAGTGAACGCTTAAAATGAAATGGCCATAGCTAGTGATCCTGAAACCCGATTAACGTGAAACCAATTTTTATTGATAGATAATTAAACACACTGTTTACCCCTTTTACATTGTTTCGCTTAATTTTTCATGTATGATTTATGATAAATTATACAAGTGGCAGGACACCGACTGACGATATCTTAATCATGCCTAAATTACTATATTCTCATCACATTATATGGATGTCATTGCATTGGTAACCTAGTGATCATATACATTACCCAGTGTTAAGTATTAGTGTTTGATTGTGGCAAGTACGTTAGTGTTAAGCATGAATGGATAAGTGAAAGCGACACGTACTTGTACACAATCAGTGGACCCTATTGATTTATTGCATTGTCGACGTCTGTGGGGCGTGTATAAGTGTGACTATAATTGGTATGGGACGATTATGGAAGCACTTGTATGGGTGTCACAGGTAAGGCACCAAACACTGTCCATTTATCTTGGGTATCAGTCGAGACATGCTTGATAGAGACTCTGTCTTCAGTTCTCGCGTAGACTTGTCATGGACCGACTGGTATTTGAGTTTATGGTTGGCGTTTGATGTAGACCACGGGGTATGGGATAGTTTGAGTGTGAGTTCAACGGAATCTCGGGAGTCCCATGCCGGAACATACAACGATTCTGGAGATATATGGAGATATTACTGATTATTAGCGAGCGACTCGGGCCCGTGTTCCCTTGCCCTTGGGTCCTACCCTTGGGTGGGGGATACTCACGAGTGGTTGACTCTCATACTTGGACTGACGATAGGCTTAGTGACCTGTACAGTGAGACTTAGAGACTGATAGGGTTAGTGACATTGACATGTATTACTTACTGATTCAACATACCTGCCATACTGGTTAATGCTTTACTGTTTGCCTGCTCTATTAAATACTTGCATTGGCTACTTCATGTTCACGTATGTACTCTTTTGATTACTGTTACATATTCATTATTATTGTACGGGTTACCATTGTATCTATATATATATATTGCTATCGTGTCGCTCTGACGACCTGAGTATGCATGCTCAGAGTGAGAAGTGGATCTAGCTTGGACCAGGACTTGACGTACCTCGAGGACATCGCGGACATCTTGATCAGCTACCCAGAGCTATACTCTCTTGATTTCCATCTGGTTATTTCTTTTGTATTTGTTTTGATTTAGTGACTGCATTTCTCATTACCTATACATTGATTACTGATTACCATGTAAAGCTAGAAGCCGAAGTGTGACTACGGCAGGATATTTCCTTGACCGTAAGAGCATGGCTGGCCTTGTCAACCCCTCGTATTCCGTATTTTGGGAAGTGGGGCGTGACATGGTTTTGATACCGCTTGTCACGCCTCGCTTCCCGGTGTACGGTGAAGGGGACACGACTGGTCCGCTACGTATTTACTCTGAAGTAAATACGCTAAGCGTATCTAAGCAATATAAAAGTAAAGCACAAGAGACAGGATATAATAAACAGCAACTTTATTTGTTAACATTCTTTTGTACAATGCATGAAAAGTAAATACAACTGAATAAAAAGCAATGCCTAAACAATGACATAACAGAAAAGTAAAAGTACTGAAATAAAAGTGTACAATGACCAGAGCTCTAGGTCTTTACTAATCTGGTCCAAGTCCTCAATGCTGGGCTCCGTCTCCAGAAGGTCCGAAACACCTGACGACATTCAAAGAAGAAAGAAAGAGAATGTCATCAGCGAACAGATCGCTCGGTAAGTCCCAAAGATAAGCGAGAAATAGAATAAACAGAGAGAGAGAGAATGTAACTTTTAAAGTTATATTATATTGTTATAATGTTATATTTAGTGTTAACGCTGTTGTTTGTAGCTTGGTACAGAAGGATGCCAGTGTATACGAGAAGAGTCTCTATATGCCAGAGACTAGAGGCAAATGGAAGTATAAGGCTCCGTTATACAATCCGGAACAACGGCAATTGGATTCATGTTGGGTGTCTTAATCTTGCAGTCTCGTGCCACTTTTAACACCTTCCGTACCAATCTACCCCTTAAACCCCGTGTTATCTTGATTGTATTGTTGTATTGTAAATTGTATAGATTGTATAATTGGATGACTGACCGAAACCATGATATCAGTAAACGGATGTAACTGTAGAATCATGTATGTAACTGGAGAATCATGTAAATTGGATGATCATGTAAATGGAATGTATATCCATGGTTTGGTTCAGTCAAGTTGTATAGATTGATAGATTGAATATATGGATTCATGTTGAATTGTAGTTTGTAGATTGTAGATTGTACTTGAATCATATTCAAATCAGATTATTAATAAGACTCAGTCTGAGTCAGACAATTAGAAAAGTAAATTGAAGTTCTGATTGTTTTGATATTATCGGTAACTGCTGCACATGGGCGGCAGGATTTGTGTCTTTTTCAAAGACGATTACCGTGTTGATAACACCGTTGTTAAGTTGTCTACCTTAAATAGGCAAGCACCCACTTCTCCGGCTCTCTGAGGCTCAAGAGATTGGTCCCGCTTAAACCTATATTTACTAGGGTCCTTAGGGTAATTTATAGAACTTGAGGGGCTTTTATGTAAAAATAATTTTGTATAGTTTTTAAAATACACCTCAAGTATTTAATTTTCGTCTTTATGTACATACAACAATTTAATGATCAAGATTAATATGTATATATGTTCGAATAGCATGAAATGAGTCAAGTATATTATTCGAGTAACTACCATAAACAATGCTGTAAAGAAATATTATGTACGACTAATTAATCAAGTCGAACGAATGCGGAATATAAACATAAATATGGATCTAAGTGTTTTGCATGCGTGAGTTCCAGTTTCACCTAAATACGACTACCGGTTTGAGAGATATATATGTTTTCGTATCGTCGCGCAAAACAGATCAGAATCTCTTCGGCACCGTCACATATTTTTAAAACGCGGTTTGAGTTAATTTCTATCGGATTTCAGATTACAAAAATTATTAAAAAATTGTAGGTCTTTCGATGTACTTATCCAAAACACCAAGATTCACATGATTTGGATTTCTGAAGCTCTAGTTATAATCGTTTTACTATCAGCGTTTAAAACAGAAATTCAGATTTCTGGACAGCAACTATATGTTATATTGCAAAGCCTATATCGGGTTGTTTCATGCATTTCTAAGTAATCTAATATACAGAAAATTATAGATTTATCATTTATGCATCTATACATCTAAATTTTTGTCACGAACGGATATCGTGATTTCGAGTTATGTCCTATTTAAAAACAGTGTGTGAATCAGGACATATTCTGTTCAGATTCGTCGCTTAATATTGTAACGCGGTTTTCTATATTTTACATCGGTTTTCAGTAAGAACTGAAAACTAATAAAATCTATATTGTTTGATGTAGATATCTAAAACACCTGAGTTTGCTCAATTTGGATATTGGTATACCAAGTTATGTGTCCTAGAAGTTGACCAATAACTGTAATTTTCTATTTTACGAACAGTGAAATAAAACGATATAATTCCTAAACCGTTAAGTGATTTGATCTAAAATTTTTACAGAATGTATAAAATAATATATTATATCATATGTAAATTTGCTGAAATTTTCAGAAGTAAAAATTAATTTCTAAAAATTATTTTAAAGCTAAACGTATTGATGTGTATACTAAAATCGGCAAAAAGATTAACTAGTATTTTATGCAAGCTTCTATTTTTCTTTTAATAAACAAACTGATTTCATGAGACATTATAGATATATTGTGGCATGAAATTTGTGTTATCACAACTTGTAATAAACATTCATAGTCATGAACAAAGAATTAAAACACTTTAATTTGAACAAGAGGCAAAACCATATAAAACTATATATATCTAGACTTATATATATGTATATGTTTATATTTATCTTCTCTTACGGATTACGATATAAAAAGAATAGGGGGTTCACGAGGTATGACAAGAGGAAAATAAGAGATGGGGGAAAGAGAGAGAAGGGACTTACATACACAAGCCGGTATTATCACCGGGCTTGTCTATCCGCCAATAGCCTCGCGTTACTAGAGAGACCTTCTTGAAGACTTCTTCATGTTCTTCCTCTTGGACTCTAGGTGAAGAGGGAGAAGTGAGAGATAGAAAAATGTGAGAAAGGAAAAGATAGAGGAGGGCAAATAAAGATGGTGTAAATGGTGAATTATGTATAATAATATATGCATTCAACATAGGAATTAAAAGAGAAATGAAAGGTCGCCATTCATTTTGGAAATGAAACGTCTCATTTGTAAGTTATGAGAAGAATAAAAAATTGATAAAAAAATAATTGCAAGGATGGAGATTTGAACATGTGACTTATCGAATAACAATGCAAGGACTTAACCAATAAGCTACAAAGTTGTTCATGCACATATTTAATTAGAATTAAATATATGTTGTTGCTTGAAAAGAAAGTGGGCTTTTGGACTCATAGTTTTATAAATGAAAATGAAAATGAGATTGGATTTGGGTTATGAGCTGGGTCAGATCTTGCATTTAATTTGAAATGGGTTAAGATTTAGTTTAAAGAAATAGGTTTGGGAAAAAAATAGATAGAATAATAAAATAATATATATATAATAGAAAACAAAATATACGGAAAAATACTACGAATAAATAAATATAATATTTTACTAAAGAAAAAAAAACACGATGGAATAGTAATATTGGAGTCGTTACACCGCTCTTCAATACAGAGGCGCCTTTTAAGTGAACTGGCACTACAGAAGTTTGAGTACTCCGTAGTTAAGCGTGCTCGGGCCAGGGAAGTCCTGAGATGGGTGACCTCCTGGGAAGTGGCCCCTGGTCGGGTCCGGTTCGTTCCGAAGGACAAAACCATGCGGCTTCATCCAGAGCGGACAATGCTCTCTGTATTGGGGGTGGGACGTGACAGAATGGTATCAGAGCTGGTTCCTCAATAGTAGGTCTGTGGTTCAATAACAAACCATTGTTCTAAGTTGGGGGGAGAATGTAATGCCCCATGTATTATCCGGTATACCCATATATACCAGATAAGCATGGGGACCCACTATAAAACAATGGGGAATTTTCGGAATACATTCCGAAAGAGGACAGATCTGTACTATAAATGGAATGATACCGCTCTTCAATACAGAGGCGCCTTTTAAGTGAACTGGCACTACAGGAGTTTGAGAACTCCGTAGTTAAGCGTGTTCGGGCCAGGGAAGTCCTGAGATGGGTGACCTCCTGGGAAGTGGCCCCTGGTCGGGTCCGGTTCGCTCCAAAGGACACAAAACCGTGCGGTTTCGTCCAGAGCGGACAATGCTCTCTGTATTGGGGGTGGGGCGTGACAGCTTTGGTAGGTGGGTCACATTTCGGATCGTAATTGCCTCTTGTAAATGTATATTGGGGGTGGGGCGTGACAGAATGGTATCAGAGCTGGTTCCTCAATAGTAGGTCTGTGGTTCGAAGACAAACCATTGTTCTAAGTTGGGGGGAGAATGTAATGCCCCATGTATTATCCGGTATACCCATATATACCAGATAAGGATGGGGACCTGTTCATATCAGATTTTTGCATTTTCATACCGCCCAATTTTTATCACATTGCATATCGGTAGATACTCTTGAGCCGTGTTTGCTAGTCAATTGCAGGATACAGGTTCCCGGTTCTCAAACGGAGAAAAACATGGAAAACACGACAAAATCCGGTTCCTGCCAACCAAAGATAAAACACGGTCTCCGCTCTTCATCCGTATGTTGCCAGATACCAGTTTAGGAAGACAAAGTGTCAAATCAATGTCATTCTCATGCACAAGGCTCAATGGTAGCACAAAATCCAAGAGATCTACGCGGAGCTCGAGGCAATCATCCACAAAAAAGTCCACCTTTCCTCAATAGAAATTCTGGAAGAAATGGGAGAGATTTTTCAGAAAATACACACAGCAGACAAGAGGGGACAGAAGACCAGGGAGGTACAACGAAGCCCACACCCTAACACCACCATAGGGGAGCGGATCCGCGGCCATAGGGGGTCTAGGCGGCGGATCCGCGGCCGTACAGTCAGGTCAGAGCATGGGATTTTGGGGGCAGTTTGGTAATTGCATCAGGGTTCTGGTGGTTGCCCTAGGGTTTCATTTCTTGGCCTATAAATAGCCCAGAATTTTGTGAAGAAAGGGTCAATTTTTGTATTCTCATTTTTTGCCTAGTTTTAGTCTTGTTCTTCTTCCTCTTCTCACCTCTTCTCCAATCAAACTTGTAGTGAGCTTTTGAGTGAAGAGTGATGAATAAAGAAGACCAATTTTTTATCATGCTTGTCTCTTTCTTTTACTTGTTGTAATGTATTGTAATTTTAATTGTTAAGTAGTTGTTGTTATTTGTTTGATTGTTTCTTTCTTCTCTCTTTTCATTTATCCTTCATATGACAATGATACTTACGCTCGATCCTCGCCAAGGTGAGGTCGCAAATAGTTAGTCGTATTCTTCTAATCTCCTTCTTTCTATCTTCCTCTTTGTTTTGTTTTGTTTTTCCTTATCATGAAGTGTGAGTAGTTTTATACTTGTTAGGGTAGGATAAGGGAAGTTTGAGAGAAGGAAATATCTCTCACTCTTTCCTTGCCCAACAACTTAAATCGACTCCCGTTAATTGAACCACAATCCGCTCCTTACGGCACCCTATCCTACATGATAGCGGTGATTCCGTAGTGAGACCGGTTGTGGTTGAATTAACCGGAGGTTATGGATAAGAGCCAAAAACGGACGGACAAGCACCAAAAGGAAGGACTATGCGTTGGAAAGCCTAGCTTATACTCGCAAGTAACTTTCTAGTCATGCTAATCCCCGTTGTTGCCGATTACCGTAACACCGATATTAAGTGGGGCAACGAAAGATGTGGAGACTCCTAACTCAAACTAACCTAATCCTCACCCTAACAAGCTCTCTTTAAATATCAGCTTACACTTAGATAACTACAACAAAATCTGAAAACAGGACTTAACTCGTTAAAACACTTTGAAAAAGACTCCCATCTCCCTGCGGATGACCCGTACTCAACCGGCTAGCTACAAGCGAAACCGTCTTGATTGCGGTATTTAAACTAAACTTGAACACGCACGTATCCTAACAATCAGGACCCACTATAAAACAATGGGGAATTTTCGGAATACATTCCGAAAGAGGACAGATCTGTACTATAAATGGAATGATACCGCTCTTCAATACAGAGGCGCCTTTTAAGTGAACTGGCACTACAGGAGTTTGAGAACTCCGTAGTTAAGCGTGCTCGGGCCAGGGAAGTCTTGGGATGGGTAACCTTCTGGGAAGTGGCCCCTGGTCGGGTCCGGTTCGCTCCAAAGGACACAAAACCGTGCGGTTTCGTCCAGAGCGGACAATACTCTCTGTATTGGGGGTGGGGCGTGACAGCTTTGGTAGGTGGGTTACATTTCGGATCGTAACTGCCTCTTGTAAATGTCTATTCTTTTATGGTCTAGTTAAAAACTCCATCGACCAAAACTTGTATATTCTGTAGACTTAGAAACGAGACTTGTATATTATTCTTTTATATGTCAAGTTTGGATATAGTCGACTTGATGATGTTTTAGTATTTTTCTTACTTATTCTTGTGATGATTTTCGTCTTGGGCGTCGTATATTACTGCGTGGTTGTGATTTCGCCGATTGGACGATAAGATAGCTTCCGATTGGGGACATTGATATTATTTATGTTTATGTATTGGTTTTTATCAAAATTTACGAAGGAGATTTTGCCAAAATTTTAAATGACGAAATGTTTTCAAATCTTAATCTAAAACCCACTTTTTTTTTCACACAAACTTTATTTATACTTTAAAGAGGAACTTAATTCCATTGATAACCATTTTCCAACACTTCACCTCCACTATTCTGTAGACTTAGAAACGAGACTTGTATATTATTCTTTTATATGTCAAGTTTGGATATAGTCGACTTGATGATGTTTTAGTATTTTTCTTACTTATTCTTGTGATGATTTTCGCCTTGGGCGTCGTATATTACTGCGTGGTTGTGATTTCGCCGATTGGACGATAAGATAGCTTCCGATTGGGGACATTGATATTATTTATGTTTATGTATTGGTTTTTATCAAAATTTACAAAGAAGATTTTGCCAAAATTTTAAATGACGAAAATGTTTTAAAATCTTAATCTAAAACCCACTTTTGTTTTCACACAAACTTTATTTATACTTTAAAGAGGAACTTAATTCCATTGATAACCATTTTCCAACACTTCACCTCCACTATTTACTTAAAAGGTTTAGATTTATGGTTTTCGGCTTACTTGGGTTATGGTGTGATTGTATAGACTTCACGTGATTCAAGTGCCGGTCACGTGCCGTTTTCGGTTCGTGACATTGTCCTTTCGATAAAAGCAAGTCTTGGCGAGATGATTCTCCTTCCCACAAATCCAACATACTTTTCCATTTTTAATTATTTTGCCATTTGGTTTAAAATTATGATTCTTTTTATTTTTGAAAATTTGTTTGCCTTTCTTTTTTATCATAATTTTATTTTACACCAAATTCATAATCGATTGACTTTCAAACTTAGAATTTGATTTGTCTTTATCTCTTTATTTTTCTTCAATTCTAAGTGAGACGTTCAAATCATCCAAGAAAATCTTTTTCTTTTCATGCCTAAGATGCAATGCAAATTGACTCCATGAAGGTGGCAATTTTTCAATAATGGTTGCAACAATATAGATTTCGGTCATGTCAATACCATATTCATCTAAGTCATGCAATATATCTTGAATCTCATGAACTTGATCCTATTTTCTGTTAACGTTTTTTCTATTATGGATCGAGAGAGAAATATATCTTGAACTTGATCCTATCGCATGAATCTCATGAACTTGATCCTATTTTCTATTAACGTTTTTTCTATTAATTCTATTTTTATTATATTTAATTTTTTATTTTAATGCCTGATGAACTTGAGCTCAACTCGATATATTAATAACAGCAAGATAAGGTTTATCGAACTTCTATCCAAGCTGAAAGATAAACAAAATAAAAAAAATGTATCAAAAAGTTCCATAACTCATTCAATAGAGTAGAGTGGTTCCATGGATTACTCAGTTCTCTTTAACCTTGCTACATGCTTCTGTTGTTCAGAATCTCAAAAGAAACCAACTCAAAATTTAACAACACATTGTATAAGCATAATTCTTTATCACTGAATATTTCCAGGTTACACAAGCAAAAGCAGAGATAATCCTTACATTATTCCGACACAAAGAAACCTTCAAATTCGGCCGGTTGCAAGAGAGATTTCCTTTCTCTCCCTTAAATTGATATTTGACATTTAACTGCTGATGTTGTGTATTGTTCTTTCAGTCGGTCGGTTAAAATGGTATCGTAGCAAGAAATAAATGAACGGTTAATTCCATATTGGATATTATCAAATGTGCAAGTTAAAATAGACATGAGAATGTACAGGATTCCTCTTCTAAATATATAGCTTCTAGTCAAGTCATTTAACCAATCAATCTTGATCAAAATTTATTCTCTCGAGCCTATGCCTTATGCCAATTTATATAATACATGTGAAGTTACTCGTCTATAAAATTTATCTAGATTTTATGTATGTTTTGCTTCCGTTGAGATCTATCATATACGGACCAATATAAGAAGCAACAAGTATAATGGTTTATTTATTATTATTGAGCCCCACATCTTTTGGAACATGGTTAACGCGATGGGCACATGTGAACATGAGCTGGAGTTTTCTTTAGTCCGACCTTTTTGGATGTAATTTACTAAAAAAAGCTTTAGCCCCAAGTTGGTTAAAGATCCACTATGGAATAATCATTATAACATGTACTCAGATGCAAATTGCAACTTGGATCTAATCATTTTTATTGGGCTCATCCCAGCTATTGACCCATTTTAATTATAAGGGGTTTTTTTTGACAGCCCCCCTCTAAAATCAACTATTTTGAAAAACCCCACTCACATATAATTATCTGTAAATAACCCACTCTAAAATTCTCCGTCAACTAAGTACCCCACTCCCGTAAACTTCTGTAAAGTTAACCCTTAATCATGATTAATTAGAGAGTTAAAAAGACCAAAATGCCCCTCACCTCTCTCTTTCTCCTCTCACTTCTCTCTTCTTCGTCGAAACTGACGATCTCACCAGATCTGAGCTCCTTGCCGTCTTCATCGACTCCCAAAGCCGCTGCCTTTAGGCTCTGGTCATCGTCTCCATCGTCCTTGTTCCCTCATGGGAACTGAATAAAATACAAATAAAGCAACAAGGAAAACCCCCAAACGGGGCATCACGTGCTCACACGTGACCAGGCATCACGAGCAAACACGTCATCTTTTATGAGCAGATTCTATCCACACCCGAATGCCTAATTGATAAAGTCATGTGTCCACACGTGATGGGCTCTTGAACCCACTGAATTAATAGAATTAAATTCTAATCAAAAGGAATTAAAAGCATTTGTTCCCTCGTGATAACTGAATAAAATATATAAATAAAGCAACAAGGGAAAACCCCCAAAGGGGGAGCACGTGCCCACATATGACCAGGTCTCACGTGCAGACACGTGACCTTTTACAAGTAAATCCTATATGCGCTGAATAAAATAAACAATTGGAAATGCTTAATCAGTGGGATCACGTGCCAACACGTGATGGGCTCTTAAACCCTCTAAACTAATAGAATTAAAATTCTAATTAAATGCTTTATCAGTGGGGGCACGTGCCAACACGTAATGGGTTCCCGATCCCTTTGAAGTCTGAACCAATTGATAAGGTCATGTGCTGACACGTGATAGACACTTAAACCCTCTAAACTAATAGAATTAAATTCTAATTAAAAGAAAATCAAAAGCCCTAACTGGAAAAATATTTTCCTAGATCTTTCCAAAACAGAAAAGATTACACTCTGTAAAGTGGAGCACCGTTGGATTAAAAATCCAATGATGATTAAAAATCACCAATTTATAGAAAGATTCTATACAAAGAAATATTTTCTTAAAATTTGTCAGAAAAACAAATAAAATATCTTTTGGATTAAAAATCCAATGGTGGATAAAATTCACCGAGTGATCTAAAAGATCATGTTGGTTATAAAATCAATCAAAAATCTTTCTATGAAAGATTGACTAAACAAACTGATTCTTTTCTTTCTCTTATAAATAGGAGCCAAGAAGAGAAGAGAAAAGATAGAGACAACAACAGAAAGAGAATACAGAAAAAGAAATAGAGAATTTAATTCTCCAGAGAGAAAAGAAGATCTCTTCAGAAAAAAAAAACTCTAGGCAAGAGAAGAAAGGAGATCATTATATAAGCTCCCAAAAAAAAAGAGAATTTAACTTTCAAACTAAGAGTTTAACTCTTCTAAAAAAAGAACTTAGTTCTTCCTTTGGTTGAAAATCTGTATAAGCAGATCTCCCCATAAGTTAAGAATTTAATTCTCATCGGGGAGAATCTGCCATTCAGATCCAAAACTTAGAGGGAGAATTGGGTTTAAAGAATTTAATTCTTTCAAACATATAGGAATTTAATTCCTCTAAATAAAATTAGGGTTTAATTCTATGATTAGTGTCAAAAATTGTAATTTACCGTAATCAGAAACGGCGTCGCTTCGCAGCTAGCCGGTGAGTACGGGTCGATCCACAGAGACGGGTAAATTCCTTTAGTGTGCCTTAACGAGTTGATTCTATTTGTCGTTTTGGTTTTATAAAAATCTAGATCTAAAACTTAATTAATCTAATTTAAATTCTTGCTAGGGTTAGGCTTAGAGGAAGTTTTGGAGATTGATGTTTCCTCACCGCTTTCAATGCCGTATTCTAGATCCATTAGGTGTTATAGTAATTATCGATAAAGTGGATACGAATCTTTTGGGAAGATGTTTTCTTCCTCTAGATTCGTATCCTTCCTTTGTCGTTAATTACCCTAACCCCCATGGAAAACGCGCGCAACCGGGCCTTTATACTGCGGTTCACCGTTACCTCGAGGGGTAGGGTGCCGCAGGGAGCGGTTGTGCGCGCATGCATGGAGTTCTTAATGGTTTAGTTTAATATTGTATTGAAAGGGGTGAGAGATTTCATCTCTCAACCCTTTCCCTAAGGCTAACCCTAACAAGCGAGGAGACTACTCGCTCATTAGGGGATGAAATAACATTAAATTAAAAGAACAGAAATAAAATACTTACTAATGGTGATGGCTCCCTCCAAGCGATAAAGAACAGATCTGAATGTCACTTCCAGAATTTCTGAATTTTATTTATTGAAAAGAGGCATACAATTTTTAGATCTAAAACTACAATTTATAGGAAAATAGGAAACCTAGGGTTACAGACTCTCGCACTTGCGCAATTACAGATTCACCCACGTAAAATCCCAACATATGCACCGACGCAACAACCCAAAGATTTTCCACCGACACGGGCCTTGTATGGCCGCGGATCCGCGGCGCCAGGTAGGGTTTGGCCGCGGTTCCGCGGCCAAACTGTAGACTTGGGCTGTGAGATTTTATGGGCTTTCTTCTGGGCTTCTTGGCTTTCTGTTTTTACACTTCTTTCTCTGTTTGGACTTCTGTATCTTCTCCAGATATTTCAGTGAAGACTTGTATTGGGCTTTTTAACCGCTTCACCTTGCCTTGCACCTATGTGAACTGGGCTTGACTAGGATCCATCTAATTGTTGGTCAAAAGTCCATTTTCTGTTGTTTTGTGTCTTTTTCACTGTATTTGCTCCAGAAACCTGTAACCTGTAATACGCAACAAACGTGCGTCAAGAGTACCTGTTTATTTATAAAAAGGGTAAGAATAGGGGAATGATAAATGCAATATTATGGTCTGAACAAATACCCCAAACTTACCTTTTGCTCGTCCTCGAGCAAACTTATTATTTTATTCACTACAAAAAACCTAACCGCACTTTCGCAGGGAAACGCGATTGCACTGAGCTCGTGCAACAAGCCGTTAAACCTCTAGGTGTCCCTAGTAGGAGGAGTGTTGTCTCCTGAGGGTTTTCAGCGGATACTACCCACAAAATCCTATCAATTCAGCCCATTAACTTTTGTTCTCCAATTAGGTTTTCTAACAAGGAATTCTATTATCTTCTACTTTTAAATTATCCACCCATATTCTTCACGCATCCTCATTATTTAACTTAAGATTATATATGTTATGTAGACCTACTTAGCTTTCGGCATCTCTTAAGTTTTCCTTCTAGGGTTTCATCTCCACTTAGGAATTTCTATCAACTCTACTAAAGATACAAGTTCTATTCTTCATTCCTCTCTCTCATCTAAATTCCAATCACATACCCCTACGTGTGTGTATAAGTCACCCCTACACTTGGAAATTCAAATTAAGCAATCAACCCCTTGTCTGTTGTCCAAAGTACTAATTAGTGGTGAATTTAAATGAAATTTGCTTACACATTCTTCATGCGACCGTTAATACTTCTTGAGGTACCAACGACCGATTACAAAATGCGTTTGCACTTTAAAGCATACTTCCTAGTCTTTGCAACACCCAAGGCTTTAGCAGTGACTCCCAAACCAGTTGGTCTAAGGCACTAGGTGACGAAGCACCCTCGCTAAGTATTTTTCTATTTTTGCAGCCTTAAGTAATCACAAAAACCAGTGTCCATTTTTTTTCTTTTGTTCACACTTTTTCATACTAAGGACTTTAGACAAGAGCCTTTCAAGGTCTCTTCTACTATTCCAAGTTTTAAGGTGCGTGATTGTGCAAATTGTAGGGTATACGTTTTCAGAATCTAGACTTAAGCTAGGAGCTATTTTTCAAACTTATACTCTAATAAGAACATCAATACTCTTCCCTTGTTTCGACTTAGACCAAGAAGTGAACCCAAAATTTGCCTATTTCTAAATAAACTACAAGGCATATACTTTCTACTGTTAAACTTTAAGGAAGGTTATTTTTAGGGTTTTTAACTTACTAAGTCTAAGATATAGTTGTTCCTAACCAGTTAACCTATTTGTCAAAGTCACGTCAAATAAGCCAAAATTGAATACATTAATTTTTATAATTTTTGAAATTTTTCCAATTTTTATGGGTTTTCAAATAAATATGCAAATGCAAAAATATATACAAATGAATGCGAAGGAAGAAGACGTACCGAACATACCCCCAAACTTGAACTTGACAATGTCCTCACTGTCATGCTAAACCAAGAGGGTAAAAATACCGATACTCCCCTGTTTATTTATTTATATTTTTTTTTGTGTTTTGAAATTTATTTTTTTTATTTAGAAAAAGAAAACAAAAGAATATATACATATATACAAAGGTCCCCCCCAAACTTAAGCTTGGCCTTACACAAGCCAAAGGTTAGCACCAACCATTCAAAGATCTTATCGTGATAACGGTATAGTTGGTGCAAGAATAGGGTGTGGAGGAAAGAAATGAGAAACACGCGAGACCGTGTGGGAAGAAGGGTAGAATTTGGTCTCGGTGGAGGAGAAGAACGGCGGAGTGGAGTGCGATCTTGAGGGTGTAAATTGAGTGAATAAATTAGCGCAATTTGTGATGACCGATGTGTTAAAAGCGATTGCGCCAACCTACCAACTCGTCGTGCAATGGGGTCAAATCCCTCAAGATTCGCAAGAAAACATGGGTACGCCGAACTTGGTATAGGAGATGAAAGCGTAACAGTCATTTGTTCGGTCGGAACAATAGGAAGGAGGGAGGGTGATATAACAGTCAAAGGTTCAGGAGGCTGAACTGGAAAATCCGACACATCAAATAAAAATGGTTCAACCTCGATATTATCCTCAAGACTCTCCTCACTATTGTCCTCACTATTTAATTCATCCATGCCATTATCATCAAAATCTAGACGCATATGAGATTCGGGAGAAACATTTAATAACTCAGGATGATGATTTGAACATAAAATTTCTATTAAATCGACAGGTTCATCATCCGAAATATTCCCGGCGTCTATATCCTCAATCAAATGAAAATCAATTTCTTTAGACACTTCATCCACAGCATGGATATTTATCAATGTAGGTTCTAGAGTGGAGGTGTAAAGATCGAAAGGATTAGGTACGGTTTCACTTGAAAGGGGTTCCTCACAATTTGGCAAATCAAACACTACAAAATTGCACAACTCATTTTTATTTTCAACTGGTGAATCATTTGGAACAATCGATGGAAAACCGGAGTTGTGGGTTTCAATTGGGTAAGGGTAGGTTTGATTTGAAAATCCTCTCTCATTCTCACTCTGTCCAACTGCCGCCTTATACATTGAAAAATTCGGAGCTAGCGGGACACTAGCTACCGGTTCACTAGGTTGCGTAAGGGCGGCCATGGATGCTTCCATTGTCCTCATCATTTTATTTGTTGCAGCAATATATGCTTCCAACGACTCTTCCAAACTAGACTTAGGTGGTGAGGGGGTTTCAGTAAAAGATTCACAATTGGTTGGGTATGTGAAACTCCCTAATGGCTGTGTTGAAACAGTGTCTAGTGAAGGTGGGAAGGTCGGGTATGATGGGTAGGAAGTGGGTGGTAAGACAGGAGTAGGGTCAACATATGGATAAGAAGGTGAATAATCGTGTGGATCCCTAAAACTAGATGAGTGGAGAGGGGTGAAAGATCGACTGCGAGATTGAGCAATATGCTTAGCAATGGACATCGGCCTAGGAGTTACAGCAGGACTTGGAAAAGTGGTGTCAACATATGTAGGTTGTAAAGGTTGACTCGGTTGACACAAAGTGGGTTGAAAAGTCAAACTGTTTTTCCTAGATTCCTCTATGTGATCTTTCAGAGATTTCTTAGGCATGGAGGGATCGTTTTTAAATTGACCGAACACATTGACGAACGACGCAAAGTTAGGTTCGGGATACCAAGATTCGGCAAGAGATTTATGATGTGGGGTACCCATGATAGAAGAATGCAAGGATTTCTTAGCGACAAAATTTTTGCAAGATTTTAAAAGATTTTTCTTTAATTTTTTATTGAAGAGTTTTGCAAGACGGTTTTAGAAAATGGACTCATGACACAAAAGTATCAACCACATGCACAATCAGACCGAGATCTAGGGTCGCCTAAGTCTACTAGACAGCTCCTAACTAGGGCTAGAAATAGACCTCAAACCGCCTCTTCACGGACAAATACGGCCAGGTAAGTGGGAAGGAACCACCACTACAGTGGGCCTAATTAATAACCACTAGCCTTGACACCGCAATGTCGGTTAGGATAAACGGTCGATGCCTATACTAGTCCTTTTCCTATTGAGCTCGATGTCCTTAGGTCTGAGTCTAATCTTTTTTTAATTAATTATGGTCGATGCAAAATGCTTTAGGTGTTTTCTGGGGTCCTGGGAAGGGTGATGAAATCCCCACCCAATCTGATTTTGGTCAATTAGCCCCTTAGAATCCGGTTAAATTATGCAAAACAATTAAAATTTCACTTGCAATCAGAATTTTTTTTTTTAGCGCGGCGCAAAGAAACCTGCAGAGATCTGTTATTTAGAAGGGGGAGAAAGATTTTTTTAGCGCAAGAACCCTGCAGAAGATTTTTACAGAGAAATATATGGGAGATTGCAGAGGGGAGAGAGAAGGATCAAACCAGAAAATTTTCAGTTGCTGACGTGGCCAAGGGAGCGCTGATCCGCTGCGGGAAGCCCCTATTTGCGGCGGAAGAGCGGTCATGTGGAGAGATCAGATTCTGGAAAAAATTCTGTGGTTCTGTACTTTAAATTCCTCTCTGTTCTTATGTACCAAATGTTTATTTGCCCTCTGTAAAATTCCAGATCCACGATTTGACGCTGTTCCTGCAAGATTCAAAAATATACCCTTCAAACAGATCAAAGTTGATTATTTTTTTATATTTTTTTTATATTTTCAGATTTTTATAATTTTTAAAATTTATATCAACCCGAAAATTCACAAAAAAGAAAAATTACGCCGTCCCCGGCAACGGCGCCATTTGATTAGTGTCAAAAATTGTAATTTACCGTAATCAGAAACGGCGTCGCTTCGCAGCTAGCCGGTGAGTACGGGTCGATCCACAGAGACGGGTAAATTCCTTTAGTGTGCCTTAACGAGTTGATTCTATTTGTCGTTTTGGTTTTATAAAAATCTAGATCTAAAACTTAATTAATCTAATTTAAATTCTTGCTAGGGTTAGGCTTAGAGGAAGTTTTGGAGATTGATGTTTCCTCACCGCTTTCAATGCCGTATTCTAGATCCATTAGGTGTTATAGTAATTATCGATAAAATGGATACGAATCTTTTGGGAAGATGTTTTCTTCCTCTAGATTCGTATCCTTCCTTTGTCGTTAATTACCCTAACCCCCATGGAAAACGCGCGCAACCGGGCCTTTATACTGCGGTTCACCGTTACCTCGAGGGGTAGGGTGCCGCAGGGAGCGGTTGTGCACGCATGCATGGAGTTCTTAATGGTTTAGTTTAATATTGCATTGAAAGGGGTGAGAGATTTCATCTCTCAACCCTTTCCCTAAGGCTAACCCTAACAAGCGAGGAGACTACTCGCTCATTAGGGGATGAAATAACATTAAATTAAAAGAACAGAAATAAAATACTTACTAATGGTGATGGCTCCCTCCAAGCGATAAAGAACAGATCTGAATGTCACTTCCAGAATTTCTGAATTTTATTTATTGAAAAGAGGCATACAATTTTTAGATCTAAAACTACAATTTATAGGAAAATAGGAAACCTAGGGTTACAGACTCTCGCACTTGCGCAATTACAGATTCACCCACGTAAAATCCCAACATATGCACCGACGCAACAACCCAAAGATTTTCCACCGACACGGGCCTTGTATGGCCGCGGATCCGCGGCGCCAGGTAGGGTTTGGCCGCGGTTCCGCGGCCAAACTGTAGACTTGGGCTGTGAGATTTTATGGGCTTTCTTCTGGGCTTCTTGGCTTTCTGTTTTTACACTTCTTTCTCTGTTTGGACTTCTGTATCTTCTCCAGATATTTCAGTGAAGACTTGTATTGGGCTTTTTAACCGCTTCACCTTGCCTTGCACCTATGTGAACTGGGCTTGACTAGGATCCATCTAATTGTTGGTCAAAAGTCCATTTTCTGTTGTTTTGTGTCTTTTTCACTGTATTTGCTCCAGAAACCTGTAACCTGTAATACGCAACAAACGTGCGTCAAGAGTACCTGTTTATTTATAAAAAGGGTAAGAATAGGGGAATGATAAATGCAATATTATGGTCTGAACACTCTATCAAAAGAATTTAATTCTTAAACAAGGGATTTAACTCTCCATGCACGTAACACGTGACCCCTTTTCTTTGAACCAGAAAAAGAGATTTTCCAAAGTGTTTAACACTTATTTAAAAGGGAAAAGGAAAAACAATAAAGACGGTTCCTCTTTTAAGGTGTATCACGTGCTCCCACGTGACCCTTAAAAAAGCTCCTTAAAATAAAAAAAAGGGAGTGAAGCCAAGGCAGTTTCACTTTTTGGGCGTCTCACGTATTCCCACGTGACCCCTAGCAATTATCAAACAAAAGAGGATTCTACCCAAAGACAGTGTCCGTCTAAAAGATGCCTCACGTGTCCCCACGTGACCCCTGACAAATACCATTTTAAAGAGAGAATGGGGTAAAACTGAAGGATTAATATCCAACGCATGGATACCCATCACGTGCTCACACGTGATGGTCATAAAGGTCAAGTGTTAACACTTATATGCATACTCTGAAAGTAAAATAAAAGAAGCAAGGCCCAATCTGCAGGCGCCTCACGTGACCCCACGTGAGTGCTTCAGTTTTAGTGTTTAACACTACTTTAAGCGCCTCACGTGGGAGCACATGAGCGTCGAATGTACTCTAGTGTTTAACACTATATTCGGGCCAATCTTAGCCCAAATTAGCTAAGTCTTCCAGAGGCAAAATCTCTTGAAACTGAACCACAGTTATACTCTTGTCTTCCAAAACTGATCATTTCATATGGCATTCAAAGTGATTCTCAGAGCCTTCCAACCAACATTGGTTAAAGGGTATATCTCTTCATATCTCTGATATATGTCGTTGTAATCCTTCAACGTTTTCAGAGAGATGACGGGTCTCAACAACCAGACATTCTATGGACTGTGAAGTCCTTAAACTCATAGACTATGATGTCTTTAAACTGGACTAAGATGTCCTTAAACTGTACGAACTGTGGGGTCCTTAAACTCATGGACTGTGAAGGCCTTAAACTCATAGACTATGATGTCTTTAAACTTGACTAAGATGTCCTTAAATTTTATGGACTATGGGGTCCTTAAACTCATGGACTATGATCTCTTTAAACTTTACAGACTATGATGTTTTTAAACTCCATGGACTATGATGTCCTTAAATTTCTGGACTGCAAAGTCCCTAAACTAAGACAATAGAGCCCAAATGCTCTTTTGTCGGATCTAAATGATCCTGTTAAGTTGATCTTAGTCTAAAATTAGACTAACGTATCCTTAACAAACGTTTAAGTTGATCTTAGTCTAAAATTAGACTAACGTATCCTTAACAAATGGTTAAGTTGATCTTAGTCTAAAATTAGACTAACGTATCCTTAATAAACCCAAAACCCAAATCTAAGAAAATAAGGATTTGGACTAATCCACGTCCTACGGGCGACAACATAAATTGGTCTCCGTATACAATCCACGGGCAACCAAAAATAAAACAAACATACACGACACGAAGTGACCATCTGGAGAAGAAGAAAGTTGTTACCGTGATGCGGTAGCGTAATTAACTGCAGGGGCTTGCGTCTGCAGGAAAGAGCGTCCACACAATAAAAAAAAACCCCAAACGAGGGGGAATCTGACGAAGTCTGCTACAACGGCCGCATCCGTCTAAACCTCCAATATACGGTGTCATAAATCAACTTGGTATCTTCGGAGAGGTGGACGGATAAAATCAGATAGCATCTGCCCCAAATTCTGGCAAGACGTCGGTCTTCCCGGCCTTTCGGCTGAGAACAGATTCTGGCATGCCCGGTGGGACCTTTTCCTCTTTCCATTCCACACTTCGTATGTCGTATTTCGCAAACGAATCGCGGTTTGACATGGTTGCCTTTGCATGTGAAGTACTAAGATTTGGTGTCTTGCTCCGTGCAGAGAAAATGGCTTCCAACTGCACAAACTGTAACAACTGCAACAACTCCCACTCCGTCCTCGCCAGAGGAGTGACCTACGGGCCTCAAGCGGCCTTCCTTTTTACGATGCCGGTGGACCAGGTGACGCAAGTCACCACAGGGCTATTCTTTGGGACCATGCTCCCACCAATAAGCTTCAACACCCTATTGCCATCGCAAGAAGCTCCGAAAAAGTCGGTCTTTGATCAGCTTACAACTACCGCGGCCCCTCTCAACAGGTCACCCAAGTCCAGTGCCTCAGTTTTCAACAGACTGGGCCAAAGCTCAAGTAGGCCCGTGAAGAAGCCCACGATACCTGAAGCGGCTATCCCAAAACGGATAGCCATCCCCGCTCCGGTGAAAGAAGTCGTCAAAGTGGCTTCTCTTGCTAAAAGATCAGTCTTTGCAAGACTGCTTGCTCCATCTCCCGTTACGGGCGAAGTCATCAAGGCTGCTACCCCTGTCCGAAAGTCTGCCTTCGACAGGTTGGCCATCCCCTTTCAGCGGACGTCAGTCTTTGATAGGCTAACCACGACAACCCTCCGCCAAAACTGGGGGCATGACGAAGACGCTTCCATAACTGAGCCGGTCCCGTCAGCACGACATACTCTTCGTCATCACTAGCGCCGAGTAAGGAAAGCTGGGGGCAGTTCCCCTTCTGGACTGACTCCACCAGCTCCAATAGTGGAAGTAGACGTTGTTGTTCCAACTGGGAATAACTTTGAACCACTCAGGAGGGTCCGCAAGAACTCTCCGACTGCCGTGCTAAAAAGATCTCCTCCTCCTATGGAGAACGCTACAAAGGTGAAGCCAGAGCAGCCCCCTCAGCGGTTGTCCTCCAAAATTCACAGGGTCTGGCGAAGAGTCCAAGATTTTGTGGTTAACCAAGACTACTCCCGCCAACCAAAGAAAATGAAGGTTCGGCAAGAGAAGGACCACTCTGTCGTACCATAGAAGGTGTCATCTATTTGGGTGCCCGCTGCAACGGCCCCCTCAACATCGACCGCTCACAAAAGAAGAAGGCCGGAGAAAATCCCCGTGTCCACGACAAAGCTCAGAGGCACTGAATCTAAACGCCCTAAGTATGGGGGCATGGTGGTGCACACTATTTATATGGCATCCGGGAAAGAGGATAGTCGTATCTCTACGGGTCATCGACCACTCACCAGATCCGTAACAAAGGCCCAGGAGCAACAACAGAAGCTTCAGGAGATGCTAACACAGATGGCCGCGCTCACTGGGCCAAAAGAAAGTCCGGAGACGTCGTCGGAACAGCGTCAAGAACAAGAAATCGATGCTGAGTTCCTCCGCAGAATCCTTGAGAAGAAAGACAAAGCGGCGGCGGAACAAGCTGCCAACATAAAACGAATGGCGCTTTTATTCCAAAACATGGTCGGGATGATGTTACAACCGGATCCTCCAGCTGAAGACCCTCCGATTATCCTTGAAGATGATAGGGGAGAGACATCGAACCCTCTTCCGGTTTGTTCAGCAGCCAAGGAAGAGACCATTTTCAAAGCCATCCTGGATGACTATATCGCTCAGTAGATACGAGCTCATCAGGAGAGCGAAGCGGCCGGGCAAATTGTTAACACTGGACGACCCTATCCGGGTTGGTACGATCAAATAAAGTACCCGCCAGGATATACGATCCATAAATTTCACGTATATAAGGGGACGGGAAATCCACACCAATATGTCGCTCAATTCAGAGCCTTATGTGGTAATACTGGGGGTGACGACAAACTGCCGCTTCGCCAGTTTGTTGGCAGCTTATCGGAGATAGCGTTTGAATGGTACTCCGAGCTCCCGAACGATTCCATTAAGACATTTGCAGAAATGGAGTTACTGTTCACACAAAGCTTCGCAAGCGCTAGCGAACGCACCCTAATCACGGCATTGATCAATGCCAGGGTGAATCCGGGCGAAACATGGGTGCAGTACGCGATACGGTGGCGGAATCTATGGTCGAAGTGCGAGCAACGCATAGAAGAGGCTCCTGCAGTGGGCATGTTTGTAGGTACCCTCGATCCGCAGGCGACAATAACCCAGTTCATGATGTTTTTTAAGCCGACTACCTTTCAGACCTTGATTGATAAGCTGGCCCAAATGGACCGGATGGGTCATAAGCCTTCCTTTTCAAAGGCAGAACCACGGAATGAAAAGGGCAAAGGGAAAGCCACCTTTGTCGCCAATGCTCAACAACAACCGAGCGACTTAAAACCTGTTGTTCGCCAAAGCAACGTGCGTCCACGCCAATCCCTCGAGGAGAGACTGGGACGTCCTTACTCGTTTCCCTGGGATAAAACAAAGAGACTGTTCGAGCTGGCAGTGCACAATAGACTCATCAATCTGCCAGTGCCAAGACGTCCGCTGCAGCCAGGCGATGCCAACAATCCTAATTACTGCCCCTATCACCAAGCAGTAAGCCATCCAATCAAAGATTGCTTCGTTTTCAAAGGCTGGATTAAGGACCAATACCAACAGGGAAAATTCGCACTGTCTGAGAATTGGAAAGTAAGCTCGCCTCAGCCGCATGCTCTTAAAAGGGGGGACACACCGGGGGTATCGTGCTCTTTTATAGAAGAAGCTCCATGGGAGGTCGCTCTTTCAGCTAAGATGAAAAGAATGCTGAAGGATCTCCAAACATGCCCAGCAATCAGGTGGAAAAGTCTGCTAGAACCCGAGGTTTTTGAAGGAATGCTGAAACCGCACCCAACGCCAAGAGTTGGTAGCGATAATCAAAATGCTCAGGCCCAGCCGTCAAAGTCTTCGAAGAAGAAGAAGAAGACCAAAAAGCCCGTCCAACCCGAAGACAACCATACAGGTCTGCAGAAATACATCGATGCACTGGAAGAATATAACCAGAAGGCATGGACCCCAATCACATTGGACGAATTCTTTAAGCATGTTCTTTAGAATGAAGACGATGACGCTGATGAAGGAGACGATTCTTCAGAAGGGCCTGAAGATTATATGGCGAGCTGCCACATGATCTCTCACTTGATAAATGGTGAAGAATCTCCTGATGCAGAAAAACTGGGGGCAGATCCCGAAACGGAACTCCTACAACCGTCGGATGAGATGATTGACATGTTGCTGAATGATGCCTGTCAAAAGAGCAAAGCTGATCGAGAGCGCGAACTGGCTATATTCGGAAAAGCCAAACGCCGACGACTGAATGAAAAGGTTGAGGTACTCCAAGCAGATCGAAGCACGTCCGCCGCAGACAAAAGCAAACTTAAGACGAGAAAACGATTTGCTAAAGCCCTATCAATAGGAATGAAGTTGCCCTCTTTCAGAGGAAATTCTCCTGGCGGTATACATCTTGATGAAGCAGACGTACATCCTAACTTCTGCTTATACCATCAGAGGATTTCGCACTCTACTGCACCTTTAAAAACTGGTGGCAGGGATATGTCGCCCACTGGCAACATTTCAAGAGAATGAAGCGTGAAGCTCGTCGACAATGAAAAAATACGACAGATGAGCACAAAAGAACTGCTGGTAACTGTCACATGGTTGATTCCGGGGATCGCAAGTTCTCACCTTCGGGAGTGATTCTGATGAAGAAGTAGCCCTCGGCCCTCTCTTTAAGGAACCCATATCTGAAAAAGAAGAGATGAAGACCTGCGAGAACATTCAGCTGCGCAATCGCACACTACCTGAAAAGAATCTCGGACCCGCAAACAAGGGATCGAACAAAAAGGATAAGGGGAAAGAAAAGGTCCCTGAGGATATCACCCTCGATGACCGAGTCGTCAAAGAGCTGGCAGCCAAGGACCCGCCCAAGAAAAACAAGGTGGATTACAACGTTCTAGCACACCTGAGGAAGATACCCTCGCAGTTAAGCATTCTCGACGCCCTCCTGCTATCCAAAGAGGCGAGAGATTCTCTGATCAAGGCATTACAAAAGCCTGACCAGTTTCAAGCTTTCCTCGCCGAAGAAAAGATGAAGGACGGGTTGGAAGAAGTGCACACAGCTGACATCACTTTCGGCGATGAAGATCTCCTCCTCGGAACATGCGAGCACAACTGTCCCTTATATGTCTCCGGGTATTGCCATGACATTAAGATAGGGAATATCCTAGTTGACAATGGGTCCTCTGTCAATCTCCTAAATGTGAGGGTTCTAAAAGAAATCTACATGAGCGTTCAACACCTCGCTCGGGCTAAAATCACTATCTCCGGGTTCGACTCCAAGTCATCACGGACACTCGGGTCTGTGATACTGACATTACACTTTGGGCTGCTCGTCACTGATATCAAGTTCCACGTCATTGACGCCAAGATTTGCTACAACGCTTTGCTCGGCCGGCCTTGGTTACACGAATACAATATTATCCCTTCTACACAGCATCAGTGTATGAAGTACTTCAAAGATGGGCTTGAATACACCGTGACAGGGGAGCTGAACCCATTCTCCGTAAACGAAGTCCGAAAGTACGAAGATGCAAAGTACTTCTTACCAGACTTCGAAGACACGGAAAGATGTCATAAGCCTGAGGATAAGCAAAAAGTCATCACCACCATTCCGGTCTTCGGGAGAGATACCGAGGAGGAAGAAGATATACTCTATTCGGGGCCTCCCCGATACAACAAACCGGGACCGTCTACCACTATTCTGGTCTTTGGCGTGACTCTGAAGACGAGGTTAACGCGGTATTCTCAGCTCATCCATCAGTGCAAGCCTTCATTAGAGATGATTAGAGTTTGCAGATCGCCATGGTTCCGCAAGAGCATTACAAAGAGCTCGACACACTTGATACTTACAGTGTGCAAGAACTGCAGACGGTCTACGTCCCTCCCAGATGAAAAGATGAAAAGGCGATCCTCTTTTATCGATCTGCGAAAACTAAAGTGGAGAAAGAGATCTGGCATTGTGCCGATTCTATGCTTGACGGGCTCCAGCCCATCCGTTTGCCCAGATACTACACAGAAGGATTAAAAAGGCTGTTGAGGCGCCAAGGTGTACCCTTGAAGCAGACCGCGCGACAAGCTCAGTTCTACAACAAGATCTGGAACGACCCTGGAACTCGGCGAAAATTGCCTAATGGGAGAATGGAAACGATCGGGCTTGGATATGTTCAATCCAAGAAACGGGAGTGATTCCATGGCTGCTACGTTATACATGATTTCAATGAAGAAGGAGATGCTCTGTTAAAAGACACTGCAGTTGAACCAAAACGAGGTCCCGCCATGAAAGTGCTAAGTCCTTCATTCAAAGAACAGATGGACAAGCTAATAAGGGAAGCGGGTTAAAAGGTCCGGGATGACCATAGCCGCGAAATGGCTATTTACGAGAAAGCCAGAACGCAGCGCCTCCTTCAGCAGGCTATGAAAAATGATGATGCCCTTCATCGCCAGCCCGTCACACGGAAGACTCGACACGGAGGCAAAAATAAACTGAAGAACGGAAAGAATGTTCGACAGCAGCAAAGCGGGTCCAAGAAACCTCGCGATCGAAAATTGAGCAGCCGGGATTCGTCTCTAATAAAGAAAATGGGTCGAGCATATTCTTTTCCCCAAGACAAGACAAGGAAGATATTCGATCTTGTCATAAAATATCAGATGATGACACTCCCGGAATCCAAACACCCTGATCAAGAAAATGTGGGTCATCACCCAGATTATTGCTCTTATCACCGAGCGATAGGACATCCTCTCGAAGACTGCTTCACCTTCAAAAACTAGGTCGAGGACCAGTATCAGCATGGCAGGTTCGCTTTATCCAGCAGTTGGAGGGTAACCCCGCCACAGACGCATGAACCGAAAACCACGTATGCAGCGAGAGTAGAAACAAATCAACATCGGTCTTGGAAATGATCTCGTACCTATCACGCGATAACGTTGTCAGGAGAAAGAATGACCGAGAATATGGATGACCTCTCCCGGTGCTTCGAAAACGATGATGACGAGGTGATCTCAGAGTTTCCACCGGCGCCAAAAGAGCCGGAAGACGGGATACATACTACTGCAGATAATCTCAGGAAAATCGACTTGGGGACGGCAAACGACCCACGGTCTACGTTCGTCAGCGAGCTATTGTCTAAAGAACAGGTGGCTACACTCAAAGACGTGCTTATGCAGTATAAAGACTGCTTCGCATGGAACTATTCTGAAATGCCGAGACTAGATCCAGAAATAGCCGTCCACAAATTGGCGATTTCTCTGGACGTCAAGCCAGTCAAACAAGCTCCGAGAAGAATGCGGCTCGAACTTGAAATGAGCATCAACGCCGAGGTCAAGAAGCTAATTGACTCTGGCTTTATCCAAGAAGTTCAGTATCCTGACTGGATCGCCAACATCGTCCCAGTGATGAAGAAGAATGGGATGGTGCACATCTGCGTGGACTTTCGGGACCTCAACAAAGCTTGTCCAAAGGTTGACTTTCCCGTACCAGTTACCGAGCTGTTGATAGACAACACGTCCACTCACGAATTTTTCTCCTTCATGGACGGCTCATCAGGGTACAATCAAATAAAGATGCATCCCAAAGACCAGAAGCATACCGCTTTTCGGACCCCTTTGGGCATATTCTGCTACAAAGTGATGCCTTTCGGTCTGAAGAACGCTGGCGCCACCTATCAGAGGGCCATGACGAAGATTTTCGATGACCTCATACACGAAATCGTCGAGTGCTATATTGACGACCTCATGGTAAAGAGCAAATCGCATGAAGAGCATTGGGAGCATCTGAAGATAGTGTTCCAACATCTTCGGAAATACAATCTGAAAATGAACCCTCTCAAATGCGCGTTCGGAGTCTCCTCGGGCAAATTCTTAGGATTCATCGTACGACACCGAGGCATCGAAATAGACCCGTCGAAGATCAAGGCGATCATGGAAATGCCTCCGTCAAAAACTCTCAAGCAACTGCGGTCTCTCCAAGGGAAGCTCGCATATATCCGATCCGACGATTCATAGCCAATCTCTCCGGCAAGTGCCGCCCCTACAGTCATCTAGTGAAGAAGGGGACTCCCTTCGTCTGGGATGGCAAATGTTAAAGCACGCTAGACGAAATCAAGCAATATCTACAGAATCCGCCAGTACTGACCGCTCCGGTCAAGGGAAAGCCTTTCATCCTGTACACAACAGCCCTTGAAGGTTCTTTAGGCGCGCTATGGGCACAGGAGAACGACCAAGAGAAGGAGAGAGCCTTCTACTATTTGAGTCGAGTTCTCTTGGGGGCAGAAAACAACTACTCCCCTATTGAAAAATACTGCCTGGCATTGATCTTCGCGATAACAAAGCTCAGGCATTACGCTTTGGCACATGAGGTCCACCTCATATCAAAAGTGGATCCTCTCAAATATTTGATGTCAAGAGCCATACTAACAGGGCGGCTCACTAAATAGACCTTACTCTTGATGGAGTTCTCGATAACATATCGACCGCTCAAGACAGTGAAGGGCCAGGCCATTGCCGATTTCCTCACCGAGCATCCGATACCTGTCGATTCACCCCTAAATTGCGAATTGCTAGACAAGAACGCATTTGACACGATCGACGGGGAGAAAGGAGAGAGTGACACCCGATGGGAACTCTACTTCGACGGGGCATCTTCTATGAAGAAGCGAAAGCACAACTCTCCCATAATCAAATCAGGGGTAGGCCTCATCTTCGTGACTCCACAAGGAGAGATAATGCACTTTGCTTTCTCCTTAACAGAGCCGAGGACGAACAATGAAGCCGAATATGAAGCTTTGATAGCAAGTCTTGAAATCGTTGTACGAAACATGGCTCATGGCGCAGCAAAACTTGGAAGCTTACAAAGCAAAAATGACGCGCTCATACGAAAGATTGACTAGGCCGAGAACATTCCCCCAAGGCGAACTCGTGCTAGTGGTCAAGAGACCTATGATCCCCAATCGTGCCAAACGGGGGAAATTCGAGCTAAACTATGAAGGCCCGTACATCATAGACAAAGTCTACCAAGGTGGGGCTTACTTGATCATGGATATGCATGGAGAAAGACCCTTCAGGCCAATAAACGGCCGTTTCTTGAAGAAATACTACGCCTGACCGAGACGTCTATAAACTCCTATGGACCGCAACATCCCAAGGCTGACATAAAAAAACGGTACGTCCATAAGCAAGATGGGCACGGATGAAAACCCGAAAGGGCTCCGTGAGTAAAAACAGCAGAACTACCGGCGAGTTTGTGAAAACACGAAAAGGCGCAATCTCGTTAAAAGACACTTGCAAGGTCCTCTCGATCCTATAAGGAGAAAATACCTGCGTGAGATCCTTACGACTCACAAGGGAGAAACACACTTAGGGATCCCCATAATTCCTAAGGAGAAATTACACTTACGAGATCCTCACGACTCGTAAGGAGAATTACCCTTTGAGACCCTCACGGCTCATAGGATTCAAAAGCCTTAAGCTATAGGGATCTGAACCTGTTCTTAAGCCATCACATTTCCCAGACTGCCCTACAAACGATTCAATATTGACCCTTGTATACAATCCACGGGCACGAATAAACATTTCATTAACAGAGTCCCACCAGCAACTAGGGATATGCTCACACGGTGAACGACCCTTGTAAGTCCTCTCGATTTATAAGGATAAAACACTCTTGTAAGATCCTTACGACCTATAAGTGAACATACACTTAGTAATCCTCACGATTCCTGAAGAGAAAATACACCTACGAGATCCTCATGACTCCTAGGGAGAAATACTTTTATGAGACCCTTACGGCTCGTAAAGTCAAAAGCCTTAGTCGACAAGATCCTAACCATGTTTGCTAAGCCACCTTTGTTCGAATCGACAAATGCAAATGATGATTCGCTCCTACCAATGTCCAAGTTGTAGCGATGCTGATGCCTAAATCGGTATCAAATCCCAAGTCCTTTCACGGCAAATGATGATTCGCTCCTGGCAATATCTCAGTTGTAGCGATGTTGATGCCGAAATTGGTATCAGATCCCAAGTTCCATACTCGCGGAGAAAAGTCAGCAATCCATAAATGCATACGAAATAGTCGAAATGATGGGGCAACTTGCAAAAAAATCAGCAAGTAAAAATATATGCATACAAAATAGCCGAAATGATTGGGCAACTCGCAATAAAAAGCAGCGAGTAAAAACAAAAAAAGCCGAAATGATTGAGCACCGCGAAAAATAGCCGAAATGATTTGGCAATCGCGACTTTCGCGATATAAAAAGCTAAAATGATAGAGAATTGCGGAAAGAAATAAAAAAATGAATGAAATGAAACTTTTTGCCCTACAAGCGAGTCCATACCGACCCCTGTATACAATCCATGGGCATAAACGAAAAGGGAACCCCATATCCCCCACCAGATCCTGTCAAAAGGGAAAGTCAGATCTCAACAGCAACATCTGCACCCTAGAAGACCAACAACAGCGTTCCTCCTCATTCCAGCAGGATTCGGACGCGACAGTCAATAAGAGGAGCCATAGCAAAGTCCCTAGTTCTAAATCTCGACGGTTTACAGACAACCTAGAGACCACCTCGACATTCGCCTCGTTACAGCAGACGCAATGTCAGCAAAGCAGAGCCACGGCAAAATCCCTAGTTCCAAATCTCGACGGTTCACAGACAACTTAGAGACCACCTCGACATTCGTCTCGTTACAGCAGACGCAACGTCAGCAAAGCGGAGCCATGGCAAAGTCCCTAGTTCCAAATCTCGATAGTTCACAGGCAACCTAGAGTCCACCTCGACATTCATCTCGTTACAGCAGACGCAACGTCAGCAAAGCGGAGCCACGGCAAAGTCCCTAGTTCCAAATCCCGACGGTTTACAGACAACCTAGAGACCACGTCGACATTCGTCTCATTACAGCAAACGCAACGCCAGCAAAGCGAAGCCACGGAAAAATCCCTAGTTTCAAATCTCGACGGTTCACAGACAACCTAAAGACCACCTCGACATTCGTCTCGTTACAGCAGACGCAACGTCAGCAAAGCGGAGCCATGGAAAAGTCCCTAGTTCCAAATCTCGACGGTTCACAGGCAACCTAGAGGCCACCTCGACATTCATCTCGTTACAGAAGACGCAACGTCAGCAAAGCGGAGCCACGGCAAAGTCCCTAGTTCCAAATCTCGGCGGTTCACATACAACCTAGAAACAACCTCGACATTCGTCTCGTTACAGCAGACGCAACGTCAGCAAAGCGGAGCCACGGCAAAGTCCCTAGTTCCAAATCTCAATGGTTCACAGACAACCTAAAGGCCACCTCGACATTCGTCTCGTTACAGTAGACGCAACGTCGGCAAAGCGGAGTAGCGGCAAAGTTCCTAGTTTCAGGACTTGGCGGTGCACAGACAACCGAGAGTCAACCCCTGACCCTGTCTCGGAAATACGTCAGCCAATGACCCCGTCGCGGAGATACGTCATCAAATGGCCCCGTCACGGAAATACGTCATCCAATGACCCCGTCTCGGAAATACGTCATCCAATGACCCCGTCTCGGAAATACGTCAGTATATGACCCCATCGCGGAAATACGTCAGCAGATGACCCCGTCTCGGAAACACGTCATCCAATGACCCCGTCGCGGAAATACATCAACAAATGACCCCGTCTCGGAAACACGTCATCAAATGACCCCGTCTCGGAAATACGTCATCAAATGACCCCGTCTCAGAAATACGTCAGCAAATGACCCCGTCGCGGAAATACGTCATCCAATGACCCTCTCTCGGAAATACGTCAGCAAATGACCCCGTCTCGAAAATACGTCAGCAAATAACCCCGTCACAGAAATACGTCATCCAATGATCCCGTCTCAGAAATACGTCATCCAATAACCCCGTCGCGGAAATACGTCATCCAATGACCCCGTCTCGGAAATACGTCAGCAAATGACCCCGTCGCGGAAAAACATCAGCCAATGACCCTGTCGCGGAAAAACGTCAGTACATGACCCCGTCGCGGATATACGTCATCTAATGACCCCATCTCGGAAATTCGTCAGCAAATGACCCCGTCGCGGAAATACGTCAGCTAATGACCCCGTTGCGGAAACACGTCAGTACATGACCCCATTGCGGAAATACGTCATCAAATGACCCCGTCGCGGAAACACGTCAGCCAATGACCCCGTCGCGGAAACACGTCAGCAAATGATCCCGTCGCGGAAGTACGTCATCCAATGACCCCGTCGTGGAAATACGTCATCAACTGACCCCATATGGCCAAAGTCAACCCTCGACCTCCGTTAAAGCAATGATTTGATTCGAGAGCAGGTCAACTCATCAATCACTTACGAGTCCTCTCGACTTGTAAGGAAGAAAATTCTCTTAGGAGATCCTTACGACTCTCAAGAGAAAAACATACTTAGGAATCCTCACGATTCCTAAGGAAAAAATACACCCACGAGATCCTCTCGACTCGTAGGGAGAAAAATCTTTATGAGATCCTCACGGCTCATAAAGTTGGAAAGCCTTAGGAGGCAGATCTGAACCTGACTCCTAAGCCATCACTATCCTGCAAGGAGATCAAAATAGATTATCTACAAAATGCATTTGCTAAAAGGGACACACCACCATGGAACAAAATATGTCTTTTATTTATGAATCAAAATGAATACAAAGTACAACTATAAAAGAATCAAAAAAAAATACTCTAATTCAGGAGTAAGTACAAAAGGAGAATAAAAAGAAACATATACAATTTTTCAAGCCGGCGGACGATTTAGTAGATTCGTCGGTTCATATTTCTTCCGCCAGGTCTCAGCTTCGTGATTCGTTATTGCTATGAGACGGGCCTCTGCTTTAGACTGTTGGGCCTGGTATGAGGCGAGCCGACTTTCAAGCTCCTTTTCGGTAACTTTGTGAGCTTCAACCATCCCGCGAGTAAAAATGACGGCTTTATCAATAGCTACTACCTCCCTGATAGCTTCTTGAAGCACCCGCCAAAGTTCATACGCACGAGTGGTCTTGGCCGTGAGTTCAGCTTGAAGTTCCCCCAGTGCATTGGAAGCTAGCTCCCTCTCCGAAAACTTTCGGTTGAGCCTCTTCTCACATGACTGCATATTTGCGGCACACCATTCAACCAGCCTCCGCAAGCTCTCCTTTGCAGCCACGACCTCTGAAGGAAGGCGCGTGCACTCAAGACTATGTAAGCAAGCCTCCACCCGACGACAAAACTCGATCCAGACATGCACTAATGTCTCATCATGATAAGCAGCAAGAAAGGGAAGAGAAATGTTGGCTTCAACAGCAAATTCTTCGGCCGTAATCGAGCTACCAGCACGAAGATCTTCGATGAGAGTCGACAAAGAGTAAAGGCTTTGCTTCGCCATCCGTTCAGATACACATAGGGCATAAGGGCCAGGTGGCATAATGATGCGAGACTCCAACGAGGTAAGAATGGGCAAAGCTGTTAAGATTCATAAACAGTCAGCGAGATTTGCAAACAAAGAGCAGATGGAACAAAGTCAAAACTTTACTTACCCACAGTCATACAAGAAGGGTTTAAAAGATCTCCAGGCCCGTCGAGGATCTCAACTTCGTCGTCAGCTTCCAGAACTACAGAAGACATTAGCATCGTTATACGAAATAATAATAATGCCATGAGGAGGGGCAAATAACACTAACCTTGCCCGGAAGAGAGGACGATGTGTTGCGGGGATATTGCCTGCGGAGCGGCCATCTCGAGCAAACGCTGAAAAGATTTTCTAGGAGACAGATCAGCGATAGACACCACCAATCCGTGTAATTCTGAAAAGAAGGAAGGGTTCAGATAACGAAGAGATCATTAAAACAAAAGATAGAAGAATACCTTCGATACTCCTCCCGCTTTGAACAGGAGGGATAGCAGCTTCGGCAGCCTCCTCCATACCCTCAAGCACATCATCGAATACATTTGCTGATGTGATGGCTATCAGTTGAGGAGCAGCGTCCACCACTTCAGGGACGGCAATCTCAATTATCTGTTCCACCATCTCCAGGCCATCACCAGAAAGTTCCATTAAATCTACGGCCGAAAGGGACACCTCTTCAGGGTGAACGGGCACAAGGGGAACAGGAGCCGCCAATGGAAGCTCTGCAGCAGGAATAGCAACTGTAGCGACCCCCTCCACACCTATTGGTGTCTCATCGGGGATATTTACAGAGTCCACGGTCAAGACGCTACTCGAGCTTAGATTCTCTACCATGGCCGAAGTCTCTGCAAAGTTTTACGAAGATAAGAAGACATAAAAAGCAAAACAAATTACTTGCTAAAGGAAAAATACAGAAAACGTGCATACCGATACGCCAAGATGCCTCAAGTATAGTTTTTTCAAGCCGATGTTCCTTCCTAAGAAGGTATGCTCGCTGGGGTTCTAGGGTAGATTCATGGCCGCCGGTCCACAACGATAACTCATCTTCAGAAGCGGCTGAGATAGGCTTTTTGAGGGCTATCTCGCCCCTGCTCCAGAGGACCTATAAATACTCACCGAATAGATGGAGGATCTTCGTAGAATATTATGGCAGGATAGGAACTCTTCGAGACACGCACGTTCTCGGTCTCATCCTGGGAACGCCTTATAGCCTCAGCCAATTGTTCGGCTTCCTCGGCAGATGAACCTGGAAAAAGAAGACCATCATCTGGCTCTTGCATAGATATTGGTTCGTCTTGAATGATAGGCTCGGATTCCGTTAAAAAGTCAAGCAGACCGGTGACTGTCTTCTTCCTCCGCTTCGATCCGGAACTGGCGCTGGAAGATGATCGCTTACTTCCCTTCGGCGCTTTGGTGCGACGTTGCCCAACATCACCTCTAGTATCCTCTTATGGCAGTGCTACTGATGATGACACTGCCATGATGATACCGCAACTGATGGAACTGCTACCGACGCCTTATCAGAAGCCCTTGCCTGAGCTCTAGTGCGCATCGGCATACCAACTGTGGGTGGAGTCAGGCCCACATCCACCGCCTCAGGAATAAGTAAGGCACCAGTACCCCTCAAGGGAGGGCGAACCATTGCCTGCGGTCGTGGTGGGACTCCCATAGCCTGGATCGGAGCGGGAGCCCTATATACAAAAAGTATCCTCCTCTCCTCAGCAATGATGGGACCAACTTGGTGGCGATACCAACCCGTAAAAGCCCCCACACATCTTGGAATGTAGTCGGCCTCAGGGATCATGAAGCGAGAGCCGGTATTCAACCGCATGAAATGATGAGTGGTGTCATGAACAACTTCCAAAGACGAGCTGGGCTCCACTATGAATGCTTCGAAGGGAACACCCTGGTTATAACCCAATTTCCGGGCAAAGCGGTGTGGATTATACCGCATAAAAAGAGCCGCATCGTTTTGACGAGACACCAAATAACCCGGTATGATCGAATACAAGTGCATGGCTTCCTTAGGCTTCAAGGATGGTGCTCCCTCTTTCGATAAATCAAACAGTTGCTGAATAGATCCCGAAAGAGCAGAGAGGACTCGATCATTGAATACCATCCCGCCTTCGTTGGCATAAGGATTAAGCAGCACACGAAGAGCCCCTAACTGAGTCAAATCAGGAGCAGAAGCATCCACTAACCTTATGAGCCGCGGGAAGGTATAAGCATCATAAAAACCCGGTCTCTGGTGCGCAGCGAATGCCCCTAAAACGTGCATTTCAATCCACGACGTAAAATAATGAAGAGAGAAGCTCACCACATCCACACCCGGGGTCGAGGTATTGGCCGCAGTACTCAGCCCATGGTACAAGTACGATAACCCTGAAATGCCCACGGCTAGTCGTGTCCCTTCGGCAATGCGATGAGCAGGATAAATGACTGAAGCTCTCATAAAGCGACGATGCATTGGAACGACAAACCAACTAAGCCAAAGGCTGATAAATCCGATAAAGAAGGTTTCTTCATCCATACCGGAGGCCGCAATTGACTCAAAAGGTACGGCCGGCAAGATTGGGATGTAAAACTGTGGCAAATCTTCTTCTTTGGCCGGTAGCTTATTAGCCCAAACCCAAAGGGGTCGTTAATATTTGCGAATTTCGGAGCCTCCTTTGATAGGACGTCTCCATTAAGAAAGCAGGCGATAAAACTCTTAAAAGTGACGCCCTGTTCCTCTGACTCTGCGAACAGCTTCTCGAAAATACCCATAGTCTTGACTAGACTTGGATATTTGTGACGGACGGCATTTTCGGTCGACAAGCCGTCAAGCGTAGCAGGCACAGTTGCGAATGCATACTCATCAGGAGGCAGCAATTCTTCATAAGGCGCTCCCCTGATCGGCAATCCAGAGATCTCGCGAAACTCTTCCAAAGAAATCGAAACTTTGCGATCCTCTAACAAGAAAGTGTTGGTGGGAAGATTCCTATTCTCCTCCGAATACAGAGACGCGACCGCGTAGGTTCATCTTGCCTGATTTGGGGGCAGATGCTATTTTGGTTTTATCCGTCCACCTCTCCGAAGATGCCAAGTTGATTTATGGCACCGTGTATCGGAGGTTTAGACGGATGCGGCCATTGTAGCAGACTTCGTCAGATTCCCCCTCATTTGAGAGGTTTTTTATTGTGGGGGCGCTCTTCCCTGCAGGCGCAAGCTCCTGCAGTTAATTACGCTACCGCATCGCGGTAACAACTTTCTCCTTCTCCAGATGGTCACTTCGTGTCGTGTATGTTTGTTTTATTTTCGGTTGCCCGTGGATTGTATACAGAGACTAATTTATGTTGCCGCCCGTAGGGCGTGGATTAGTCCAAATCCGTATTTTCTTAGATATGGGTTTTGGGTTGGGTTTAAGGATACGTTAGTCTCATTTGAGACTAAGATCAACTTAAACGTTTGTTAAGGATACGTTAATCTAATTTTTAGACTAAAATCAACTTAACAGGATCATTTAGATCCAACAAAAGAGCATTTGGGCTCTATTGTTTTAGTTTAAGGACTTTGCGGTCCAGTTTAAAGACGTCATAGTCTGTAAAATTTAAGAACATCATAGTCCATGAGTTTAAGGACCCCACAGTCCGTAAAGTTTAAGGATATCATAGTCCATGAGTTTAAGGACCCCACAGTCCATGGAATGTCTGGTTGTCGGGACCCGTCACCTCTCTTAAGACGTTGAAGGATTACAACGACAAATATCAGAGGAGTGAAGAGATGTACTCTTGAAACCAATATTGGTTGGGAGATCAGTAATCCAATTTAGGACTAAGATCAAAGATTTATGAGCATATAGGCTCAATTAATCTGAAGTAGGGTTCTGTGGCCACTTTGGGCTCGGCCCATTTAGTAGAAATGTTAAACATTTAACAATGCTGAACATTGGTTCTGACAACTTTTTTCTTTTATTGGATGCTGAGCACTCATTATGACTCTGGGCTTTGTCATTTAAAGAACAGTTTATGTTTTCTTAGCGCACACGTGAGGAGCACGTGGCGCGCTTGGCGCTGAGCACCAGTCAATGAGCGCAGAGAGCTTCTGCCAAGTAGCGCACATGTGAGGAGCACGTGGCGCGCTTGGCGCTATGCGCCAGATAATGAGCGCAGAGCGCTTCTTGTGAAATAGCGCACACGTGGGGAGCACGTGGCGCGCTTGGCGCTGTGCGTCAGACAATGAGCGCAAAGCGCTTCTTTAAATTTGGAGCGCTAAGGCTCTGCAGCGCTTTGCGCTAGATTTGGAGGGCTGAGCGCTTCTTTTAATTGGAGCGCTAAAGCTCTGCAGCGCTTTGTGCTAGATTTGGAGCGTTGAGGTGCTTCTCTTAATTGGAGCGCTAAGGCTCTGCAGCGCTGTGCGCTAAATTTGGAGCGCTGAGGCGCTTCTTTTAATTGGAGCGCTAAGGCTCTTTTAAGCAGCTCTGCCTTTTGAGAATTAAATTCTTTCTTATAGGAGACTTTGTCTCGTGGATCTAAGAACAAAGTTCTTATTTTATAGAAGATGTTTTCAATCTCTTATGTTTTGATGAAAGGCTTTGCCTTTATGGATCTGTGATCCTAAGAGAATTGAATTATTCTCCCCCCCCCTTTTTTAATGAGATATTATCATCTCTTTTGTGCAAGACAGTTTGTCTTATAGATCTATGATCTGGTATAAGATCTAAGTTCTTTTTATGATGATATCTTTTATCTCTCTGTTTTTATCTTTAAAAAAAGTTCTTCTTCTGCTGAGAGCTTTTTTCTTCTCAAAGTTTGTGGGGGGTTCCTCTATATGAGACTTGAAGTCTTGGGGCCTTTATATAGGGAAAGCTGATTTATTGAATCAGTTGAAGAGATCTTTTCTCTAATTGATTTGGGGATTTCCCCACGGTTGGATCTTTGATCCTAGAGCTTCTGTTTTACAGAAGGTAATCTTCTTGTTCTTAACAAGATTGGGAAATTTTTTCTCATGTGGAATTTATTCTGCACCATTGTGATTTTTAATCACCATTGGATCCTTGATCTAACGGTGCTCTAATTTACAGAGCAAAATCTTTTTGTTTGGAAAGATTCTGAAGAATGTTTTCTTAACAGAATTGTATTCTGGTAACTTGATGATTTATCATCTTCGTTGGATCTTTGATCCAACGGTGGGAAACATTTAGTTCCAGCGCTAGCGCACTCGTGCTTTGCACGTGAGCGCTGCTTCAAAGCGTTGGTGCTCTTAGCGCTAGCGCACTCGTGCTCTGCACGTGAGCGCCGCTTTAGAGCGCTGGCGCTCTTAGCGCGAGCGCACTCGTGCTCTGCACATGAGCGCTGCTTGCTAGCACTTTTATGAAGCGCTGCTTCATTTCAAATTTTGAAAATTTGAACAGAGCTTTGCCCTGATTGGGGGAAACAAATGCCCCCCCACCGTTGCACTCGCGTGGCTCACACGTGAGTGCAGCGGTGGCAGCATCTGCGCCCTTAGATCAACTTAGAAGTTGAAACGGCTCTCAATACCTATAAATAGGACCCTTGGCCCTTGAGATGACCTCTATTCATCTTCTTACTTTTTTTCTGAGAATTATTTATCCTTCAGAGCATAGCTCTTCATCTTAAGAATTTTCTTAGGGACAAAATTCTGTCAAAAATTTAGGTAAAGATTAAATCTTTCTAAGGTTTCACCCATTAACAGAGCTTTGGTCTTTTCAAATCATATAGATTTTTAGGGTTTCTCAATAGAGCTTTGCTCTTCATAGATCTAAAGAGATCTTTCTTAGGGTTTCTTAACCTATTAACAGAGATTTGCTCTTTTCAAATCATATAGATTTGTTAATCTTTCATGAAAACTCTTAGATTTTGTTCATAGATCTTAAAGATATCGGAATTTTGATTCATTAAAATGCTTTGCTTTAAGTTTTCTGATGGGTTATTCCATCATTTTACAGAGCATGGCTCTTCAAGATTTTTCTTAAGGAATTTTATTCATTTCATCGTCAGAGCTGACAGATGTCATTCTATTGTAGAGCGCTGCTCTCAATGGGAGATTACTCCTTGGTCCGAAAGGCCCTCATTAAATGAGAATCCTTTGAGGATTTCCTCATTTAATGACAGTCTCATCAAATGATGAGACTATTTTATTAATGATGAACTGTCATCCAGATTGAGTGGGTCCCCTTTGGTCCCTTTTCACTGCATTGCACTGCGGTACGAATTTAAAGTACCTAGTGATAGAACTTAAACTGTAGCATTGACGGCTGAAAATTTTGTTCTTTTCCGCGCAGGTACTATATCTTTCGGCACTTCTTTCCCGTTCGTTCGTTCGGAAGGCGGATTCCCCGAAGCACCTGTGGATAAGGAAGTCTTCGCGCTGATAACAGATCACGACCCAGAGCACAAGAATCTCCATTTATGGGGAACATGGTACAACCAAATCATCATGGGTCGGCGCAGCTTCTCTTGCGCAACACCTTCAGAGCCTATTTCGGCGATTCATTATGCCGACGTACCCCCGGTGAACTATGCCGTGGAGGTGGTTAATTGGACTTCAGAGGGTTGCGTTCAGCCCTCTATGGTTGCAATACCTGTACAGCCGCCGATGGCTTTGGATATTCTAGGGCGGCGTATATGCCAGAGTGAGTCACGCCCTTGGGGACAGCCATACAACATAGGCTTAGCTCCCCATCACTCAGCTGGATATCTGCAGTGGGCTCGATACATCTTATCGGCAAAGAAGTCAGAGCCGCTGAGGCTCGGGTTGTACCCCGCGATCTATGCTTCTTTGTTCCAGTATTTCACACCTCTAGCATGGTGGGTCAAAGCCTTTTTGGAACAATGGAACGTTCCAACTCACACCTTCCTTATGCTAGATCGGGAAGTTTCCATCTCTTTGGAGGAGTTTGCGGATATCTCCGGCTTGCCTGTCAGAGGGGAGCATTATGAGGAGATCTTGCCCCCTGACGAGTATATTTTTGCTACCTGACTGGTGATGACGGGTCTAACCCCAGAGAATGCCATTCAGCACCGATTCCCCAGCTTGATCAAGGTGCTAAACATTTATGAGGGCCTATTTCTTGAATCTGGAAGCCATGGGGTTAGCTTTGCGGACTTCATTGCCCGTTTTCTCCGCCCAGAAGCTTTATCGCAACAAGGTGAAAGGTTTGCCAAACTTGATGATCCTTTCAGTTTTGGCTTGGATAGCCGGCCGATAGCGGAAGCCAATCAAAAGGGTTTCTTCCTTCCAAACATCGCGGTTATCCCCTTTTCAAAAATCGCCACTCAGGACATCGATGAAGAAGCGTTCTTTCTAGGGTTCTTTGGTTTGTGGTTAAGCTGGTTCGCGCTTCCCATGCACCCTCGCTACATGAGGCCGTCTGTCTTCTACCCAGCTCATTGGATGGTTGAAGGGAGACAGGTCGCTGTTGGGATTGTCGGGCTGGCTCATTTGTATCACAGCCTTAGCTTGGCGGCCGACACTACTCAACCGGGGATGCAGCCCGTGAACTTCCCGATGCATTATTTTACTTCATGGCTCGAGCTGAATGTGCTCGATGCTTTTGTAATGCACAAGCGTCCCCATTTCTATGAAACTTGCAATTTTCCACGGATCATGCGGCTGGTCGATGCTTCCACTGTGGAGCCAAGTCAGCGAGATGCTTGGGGTGTGATTCTTCGCCCGCGTACAGTCGGGGACGGCATGACCTTTGTTGATAAGGTCATGACCATCGGTAAGGAATCCACTAAGATGGTGCAGCCGCTGCGGGACACCTTTAAGGACGGAGCTTCTACCTTGAAAGCTCGGGAGATTCTCCATTTGCACTCGATCAGGCTGGGCTACTTGGTGTTCAGGAAGAACTACCCGGCTTTGTTCATGGGATATAACCCCTACCGTTTTGCCCAGCAATCAAGTTATAATCAGGGCGTCCCACTCGAGGCATTCTTGGCAGAACCGGTTAATACTGAAGAGGGCATCCGGAGCGCTTTGCACCACTTCATGCGCCTAAACACAGGGTCCAATTTCTTCATCAATGAGCCGAGTTGTGTACTGAAAGCCCTGAATGTATACGTGGCATGGTATCAACACGCGATGGGTGCTGTTATCAAGGAGGAGAAGCGACTGTTGCTTGTTCGCAAGGGTGCAGCCTCGGCTGGTAATCCGACCGTTCCCCTAAAGCAGCGAACCATCGTTCATCCTCCCTTGAGAGAAGATGCTGCGATTGTGGTCCCGCGCACCATATCTGAGCTTCCCCTTCCTCGTGCTCCCATGAAAGCGGTGGCAGTGGCGTCTCCCGAGTCTGGCGTGGGTTCGGAGATCGGGACTCATCGTCCAAAGGTGCCCACCAAGCGTAAACTTTTGCTAGCGGCTACCGGCACTCGCTCGCAGAAGAGAAAGAAGTCAAGACTCTCTGCAGACGTTGCATTCGGTCAGGAGCCTCATGCTCCTTACAGCGAGGGCATAAGTGAATACGGGACTAACGAAGGCTTATTCATGGCGCCGGATGATACTGATCTAAAGGCTGCTATTGCAGCTTCCGAGCGATTAGCTAGCCACCAAGCAGGACTGGTCACCCTTGCACAGTCAGGTAGACTTCAGTCGTATCTTTTTGCTGTTACGTTTTTATTATCATGCTTTGACTGACACTTCTTCTTCAATAGGCATCTCCACTGAAGAAGCTCTTGTGGCTTCTCTCAAGACTTTTGAAGAGGAGGAAAGGCTTCGTGCTTCCTTGGGCATTGGTGCATTTCGACTCACTGTGCCTTCATTCCCATTTTTATGGGTAAACTAACTCTTCTTTTCCATCTTATTGCAGGGACTACCTTGACTCAAGTTATCCCGAATGCAGTGCCAATCCTGCAAGGCGGCGCTGCAACGCTTCCAGGACCGACTGCCGAAGTCCCAGTTCCCTCAGTGTCGCCGAAAGAAGCTTCGCTTAAACAGCCGATGACGAACGCGGTAAAGGCTCCAGAGGAAGAACTTGATTTGGACGATGACATCTCCTTGACGAAGGTTTTGAGGAGGTCACTTCTTTCTACCAAGGCTGACAAGAAGCGTAGAAAGCACGCAACTAAGGAACATGATGCCGCTTTGGCTATAGGTGCAGGCTCAAGCGCTATTCCATCCGTCACTATTTCCTCCGAAGATGCTCCAGCCGCCTTGTCTACCGTTCGTAGACAGGTTTTGCACGCGGCTCGGGAGGCAATCGAAAAGCAGCCTCAAGGTAATGTAACACTGGGTCCTTTTATTAGAGTTTGATCTTCAGATTCTCATATATCGTATCCTGCAGGGCTAAGTCTTGGCAATGAGGCAGCAGGTGAGATACGGCAACCGCTAAGCCTGAAATGGCTACTCTCTCCCAGGAGTCCGGGACTGCTCCAATTTCCGCTCTTTCCCCTTGCGGTTCCCTGCCATCGCCCGGCATTGCGAGAGTCACGACGGCTCTCATAGAATCGGGGGATGAAGCCACTGGTGCCGAAACTTTCCCCCCAAATAAGACCAAAGAAGTCACGATGCTTGGTGATGTTCCGTCGTAGTTTTGGCTGATGACCAGTTTGGTAGGTCTCAGATTGCTGCATTCTTTTCGTTTTGCAATCCCTTTGGGTCCCTTCTAATGAAATTTTGTTCCTTTCGAGTATAGGTGTGGTGAGCGTTAAGATTGTGCCTTCTGAAGAAGCATCACCAGCTGCCGCTTTGACAGTCGATGTCCCTTCGTCTCCTCTTATATCCTCTCAAATGCTGGAAGGTATGGGTTTGGGATTAATTTAGATCGGGGACAGCATCTTTCGTGTACTGACCATATATCATCGTAACCTTGCAGGAGTTCTCTTTGATCATTTGTATCAAGTGTTGAACCCGCACTTCTCCTTCCAGTCGGAAATTAGTCTGCATGTTAGTGCCGGTGAGTATCTTTTCTAACCGACGTCTTTTCTTTTCTTTAACGGATGACCCTACCGTTGCTAACTGTAAACTGATTACAGCACTACAAATTGAAGGAGAGGACGAGAGAATTGTCGTACCACCAGCACTCCCAGCTCTGCCACCTGTCGTAGCCGGTATAGTAGCCTTCACCGCTATTGCATCTTCTTTGTCTCTTAAACCGATGTCTGACTATAATTTGTTTTGCAGCAATCACACCAACTCCAGCTCCCTTCGAGTCTCAGATTCCCATGCCGGCAGGGCCTTTTACTAAATGTCCTTCTTCTAGGGGTGCTGCGAATAGCCTGCGGATATTAAGCGAGTTCGCTGAGGACCTTGACGTCGAGGCCTTTGCATCTACTGCAGATTTTGCCGCTGAAGTTAATCTCATATTGGCGATGCTCATGAACTTCCATAGCGAGGGCGTCGTGAATCTTGGGTTAACTATTGCAGGAAGATTGAGGCCTGTCTGTATGGGATTGAGCTCAGGCATCCTGCTCCGGAGGTGTTGGCTTCGAACTCCCAGCGAGCTGCATGGGTTGAGCAGAGCATTCCGTTCCTTCGCCATTTCGAACGAGAGGCGACCCTTAAGCGAAAGGAACGTGAGGCGACTTCTGCTGAAATCTGTCCAACTGCGCGCCGAGGTCGCACCGAATGCTGCGCGGCTGAACTCTATCTTTGAAAACCTTCAACGATGTATTTCTGACGGGCTGGTGCTGAGGAAGAAGCTTGATCTTACTGAGCAGGTCGCGCAGAGTCAGGAGGCTGCCCAGCAGGAGATTGATAAGAAACTTTCATCCTATCTGCAGCAACGGGCCCAAGTCGAAGCAGAGCTGGCCGCGGTGGCTGATCGTGAAAAGGAGTTGAGAGGAGTGTGCGAGCAATTGACTGATTTATTGAAAATGCCTCCTTCTCGGTAGCTATTTTTATATCATTTGTAATTTTTGGAATAACATGTATCCATTTTTTATTATTTTATATGATTCATCTTGTACTCCATTGAATTTATGAATAAAAGATACACATTTCTCGTCTCCCACTGTTGCTTTCTTCTCTTTGCTGTGTTGTCGCCATATGATTTTAACAAGTGTGGCCTGTAGATAGTAGGTAGTTGTCCATCTTGGACTCTTTGCAGGGTGGTGATAGCTTAGGAAACAGGGTTTGGATCTGCCACCTAAGACTTTTCAACTTTATGAGCCGTGAGGGTCTCACAAAGACTTTTCTCCCTACGAGTCGAGAGGATCTCGTAGGTGTATTTTCTCCTTAGGAATCGTGAGGATTCCTAAGTGTGTTTTTCTCTTGAGATTCGTAAGGATCTCACAAGGGAATTTTCTTCCTTACAAGTCGAGAGGACTCGTAAATGATTGATGAGTTGACCTGCTCCCGGATCAAAGCATTGCTTTGACGGGGAGGTCGAGGGTTGACTTTGGCCATTTTCCACGGGGTCAGGATTGACTTTGGCCGTGTTCCACGGGGTCGGGGGGTTGACTTTGGCATATGGGGTCAGGATTGACTTTAGCCATACGGGATCAGGGGTTGACTTTGGCCATATGGGGTCAGGATTGACTTTAGCCATACGGGGTCAGGGGGTTGACTTTGGCCATATGGGGTCAGGATTGACTTTAGCCATACGGGGTCAGGGGTTGACTTTAGTCATATGGGGTCATGATTGACTTTAGCCATACAGGGTCAGGGGGGTTGACTTTAGCCATATAGGGTCAGGGTTGACTTTAGCCATACGAGGTCAGGGATTGACTTTGGCCATATGGGGTCAGGATTGACTTTGGCCAAAGGGGTCAGGATTGAATTTGGCCATATGGGGTCAGGATTGACTTTCGCCATACGGGGTCAGGGATTGACTTTGGCCATATGGGGTCAGGATTGACTTTAGCCATACAGGGTCAGGATTGACTTTGGCCATATGGGGTCAGGATTGACTTTCGGTTGTCTGTGCCCCGCCGAGTCCTGGAACTAGGGACTTTGTCATGGCTACGCTTTGCTGACATTGCGTCTGATGTAATGAGACGAATGTCGAAGTGGTCTCTAGGTTGTCTATGAACCGTCGAGATTTGGAACTAGGGACTTTGCCATGGCTCCGAGGTTGATTGTCGCGTCTGAATCCTGCTGGAATGAGGAGGAACGTTGTTGTGGGTCTCCAGGCTGCAGATGTGGCCGTCGAGACTTGGCTCTCTTTCTGATGGAGCCTGGTGGGATGATATGGTTCCCTCTTTGTTTGCGCCCCTGGATTGTATACAGGGATCGATGTGATCTCACATGTAGGGCAAAAAGTTTCATTTCAATTTTTTTCCGCGATGCTCTATCATTTCAGCTTTTATATCGCGAAAGTCGCGATTGCCCAATCATTTCGGTTATTTTTCGCGGTACCCAATCACTTCAGCTATTTTTTTGTTTTTTACTCGCAGCTTTTTATTGCGAGTTGCCCAACCATTTCGGCTATTTTGTATGCATATATTTTTACTTGCTGATTTTGTTGCAAGTTGCCCCATCATTTCGGCTATTTCATATACATTTTTGGCTCGCTAATTTTTTATCGCAAGTGTGGAACTCGGAACCTAATGCCAATCTCAGCATCAGCATCGCTACGACTGGAATATGGCCAGGAGAGAATCATCATTTGTCGTGAAAGGGCTTGGAATTTGAAACCGATTTAGGCATCAGCATCGCTACAACTGGGATATTGCCAGGAGCGAATCATCACCTGCTTTTGTCGGTTTGAACAAAGGTGGCTTAGCAAACAGGGTTAAGATCCTGTCGACTAAGGCTTTTGACTTTATGAGCCGTAAGGGTCTCATAAAGGTGTTTCTCCTTACGAGTCGTGAGGATGTCATAGGTGCGTTTTCTCCTTAAAAATCGTGAGGATTCTTAAGCGTATGTTCTCTTATAAGTCGTAAGGATCTTATAAGAGTGTTTTCTCCTTACAAGTCGAGAGGACCTACAAGTGTTTGTTCACTGTATGAGCATATCCCTAGTTGCCGGTGGGACTCTATTAGAGAAATGTTTACTCGTGCCCGTGGATTGTATACAAGGGTCAATATTGAATCGCTTGTAGGGCGGTCTGTGGGTTGTGATGGCTTAAGAACAGGTTCAGATCCCTGTAACTTAAGGCTTTTGAATCCTATGAGCCGTGAGGGTCTCAAAGGGGAATTCTCCTTAAGAGTCGTGAGGATCTCGTAAGTGTAACTTCTCCTTAGGAATCGTGGGGATCCCTAAGTATGTTGCTCCCTTATGAGTCGTTAGGATCTTGATTAAAAGAGGTTTTGTCGATCAAAAATAATTACCGCAATCAAGAACGGCGTCGCATGAAGCTAGCCGGTGAATACGGGTCGGTCCACAGGGATGTGTAAATCTTCTTTAAGTTCTTACGAGTTAATTCCAAATGGTGTTTGGAAGTATAATTAAATCTAAAAATCGAAGTTGTATGAAGGTAGAATTAGAAACTTGCTAGGATTAGGTTTAGGGAAAATTTGGTAAATAAAGATTTACATCTCTTTCCATTTCCATCAATTAAATCAATCATATTAGAGTTATGGTAAATATTAACAAAGGGGATTAGGATGATTGGGAAGATCGATTCTTCCTCTAGATCCTTGTCCTTCCTTTCTTAATCTTCACCCTAACCTCCATAGAAAACCTTAAGATCCGGGCCTTTAGACTACGGAGTTCACCGTTACCTTGAAGGTAAAAGTGCCGTAGGGAGCGGAATCAAAAGGTATGCATGGAGTTCTAATGTTCATAAAAGTTTAGCGATGAAAAGAGATGAGAGATCTTCATCTCTCAAATCCTTCCCTATTCCTAACCCTAACAAGCGAGGAAACTACTCGCTCATTGAGGGGATGAAAGAAAACAAGAATTTATTAAAGAAAGAAAACAGCGATTGCAAGTTAATAAAAACTAAACTAAGGCGAGAAAATAAGAACAGATATGAAAAACTAAAATTATTGCAAGGAAAATAACCTACTTACTGTTGATGCACTCTAACTTCAAGAAAAATAGAATTTTATTCATGAGAAAGAGGCATAAGAAAATACAAGGTCTTGGGTTCTATTTATAGGACATAGAAACCCTAGGGCTACAGATTGCACCGCATGTCTAAAGTTACAAATATACCCCTAAAAAGATCTTTCCAGAGCCGCCACACATTTTGGTAAAATTTCTGCGCATTAGGGCTTCTTTCAGCCGCGGAACCGCGGCCTTGGTGGGCTTTGGGCCGCGGTTCCGCGGCCCAATGATGAGGTCACTTGATGCATTTTTCTGGGTTGCTTGGTATTTCTCTGGGCTTCCTGGTTCTGTATTCAGATTATCATATGGGCTTCTACAGTGATACCAGATTTTCAACGAACACTTTGCAATGGATCTTTTAACCGTCTTTCTTGTAAATTTGGATCTTTTGTTGTCTTGTTGATGGTGAACCGTTCTTCTGCTGAGCTTTACTAAGATCTTCCTATTTGTTGGTCAAAAATCCTTCTTTTGTGTCGTCTTTTGTGTTTTTCACTGTTCTTGCTCCCAGAACCTGTAACCTGTAACATGTAGCAGACATGGGTCAAAAGCACCTGTTTTCATTGTAAAATGCATAAGAATGGGGAATCCAAAATGCAATATTATGTTATGAACAAATACCCCCAAACTTATCTTTTGCTCGCCCTCGAGCAAACTTATTATTTAAATAAAAATCTAACCTAGCCACACTTTCGCAGGGAAACGCGATTGCACTGAGCTCGTGCAACAAGCCGTTAAACCTCTAGGTATCCCTAGTAGGAGGAGTGTTGTCTCCTGAGGGTTTTCAGCGGATACTACCCACAAAATCCTATCAACTTGGTTTCTCGACTTTTGTTCTCCATTTAGGTCTTCTAACAAGGAATTCTATTATCGTCGACCCGCAAATTATCCACCCATATTCTTCACGCTTCCTCATTATTCAACTTAAGATTACATATATCCTGTAGAATTACCTAGCTTTCGGCATTTCTTAAGTTTTCCTTCTAGAGTTCCATCTCCACTTAGGAATTTCTATCAACTCTATTAAAGACACAAGTTCTATTCTTCATTCCTTTCTCTTATCTAAACTCTAATCACATATCCCCACGTGTGTGTAAATATCACCCCTACACTTGGAAATTCAAATCAAGCAATCGTACTCCCGCCCATTGTCCAAAGCACTTGTGAGACTTCGCTTTCACATCCTTCATGCGACTGTTAATACTTCTTGAGGTACCAACAACCGATTACCAGATGATTTAGCACTTTAAGGCGTACTTCCTAGTTTTGCAACACCCAAGGTTTTTAGCAGTAGCACCTTTGCTAAATATTTTTCTATTTTTTTTTTTTTAGCCTTAAGTAATCACAAAAACCAGTGTCCATTTTTTTTCTTTATCCACTCTTTTTTTTTTCTTTTTCATTGTGCTAAGGACGTTAGACAAGAGTATTTCAAGGTCTCATCTACTAATCCAAGTTTCAAGGTGCGTGTTTGTGCAATTTGTAGGGTATACATTTTCAGAATCTAGACTTAAGCTAGGAACTATTTTTCAAACTTATACTCTAATAAAAGTTTTAATACTTTTCCTTCGTTTCGACTTAGCCCAAGAACTGAACCCAAAATTTGCCTATTTCTAGATAACCTACAAAGACATATGCTTTCCACAGTTAAACTCTAAGGAAGGTTATTTTTAGGGTTTTTAATTTACTAAGTCTAAGATTTAGTTTTTCCTAGCCAGTTAACCTATTTATCAGACTCAAGTCAATTAACCAGAATTGAATACATTAATTTTTATAATTTTTGAAATTTTTCAATTTTTATGGTTTTTCTGTTTTCTAATTTTTTTTTGTTTTTCAAATTTTTCAAATTTTTATGATTTTTTATAGAAAGATGCAATGCAGAAATATACATATGAATGCAAAAGGAAAACTTACCGAACATACCCCCAAACTTATAATGGACAGTGTCCTCACTGTCATGCTGCACCAATTGAGTTGATAATATCGGCGAGTTCCTGCTTATTATTATATTTACATAGTATACACACCCCCAAACTTGTTTGAAATAAAGTTTTGGAAAAAAGAAATTCGAGGGTGAAGGTGGAGGAAATCAATCGGTGTAACTCGGCTCCTGCAAAAGCAGGAGCTCCTCCGAAGGGTCCGCTGAGAAGAACGGTTTCAATCGATGACCATTTACTTTGAATAAAGTACCGTCTTCTGGATTCTCAAGATCAACCGCACCGTGCGGATAAACGGTGCGGACTACAAAAGGTCCTCTCCATCTAGAACGGAGCTTGCCGGGATGAAAGTGTAACCGAGTATCATATAATAAAACCTGTTGACCTGGTTTAAATGTCTTTCGCAAAAGGTTTTTATCATGAAATACCTTAACTCGATTCTTAGCAATCACGGCATTATCATATGCCTCATCCCGCAGCTCCTCCAATTCATTCAATTGCAGCTTTCGATTGCTGCCCGCATCTCCTAGAGATAGATTCAGCTCTTTAATGGCCCAAAATGCCTTGTGCTCAATTTCTACTGGAAGGTGGCAAGCCTTCCCGTAAACAAGCCGGTATGGAGACATGCCGAGATCGGTCTTGTATGCAGTGCGGAAAGCCCATAGTGCATCGATCAATTTTAGTGACCAATCTTTACGGTTTTTAGAAACCGTTTTCTCCAAGATTTGCTTAATTTGTCTATTCGAGATCTCGGCTTGCCCACATGTTTGGGGATGGTATGGCGTTGACAGCTTATGGGTGATAGAGTATTTGCGCATTAGGGACTCAAAAGTCCTATTGCAAAAGTGAGAACCATTATCACTTATTATTGCGCGAGGGTGCCCAAATCGAGAAAAGATGTGATCTTTAAGAAATCGAACGACGACCTTGTTGTCATTCGTTCGACTAGGCACAGCCTCGACCCATTTTGAAACATAGTCAACAGCCAAAAGAATATACACATTTCCAAAAGAGTTGGGAAATGGTCCCATGAAGTCTATACCCCAAACATCAAAAATGTCTACAACCAAAATGGGTTGGAGCGGCATTTCATTTCTCCGCGATATCCGGCCCAAGTGTTGGCACCGGGAGCAAGTTTTGCAGTATTCGAATGCATCTTTGAAGAGTCGTGGCCAATAGAAACCACACTGCAAAACTTTCTCGGCTGTCTTCTTTGGGCCAAAGTGCCCGCCACATGCTTGATCGTGGCAAAAAGACAGCACACTCTTAACCTCATTCTCAGGTACACATCGGCGAATGATTTGGTCGGAACAATATTTGAAAAGATAAGGTTCATCCCAGTAAAAGTGCTTTACTTGGGACAAAAATCGTAGTTTGTCTTGTTTCGACCAATCGTTAGGTATCAAGCCGGTGGCTAAGTAGTTTACAATATCGGCGAACCATGGTTCGCAAGAAACGGTCAAGAGTTGCTCATCGGGGAAAGCATCAGTGATAGGCAGATCAAGTGTAGGCGAAGAAGGAAGTCGTGAAAGGTGATCGGCTACTACGTTTTCACATCCCTTTTTGTCCCTTATAACAAGGTCAAATTCTTGCAGCAAAAGGATCCAACGTATTAGCCTAGACTTAGCATCCTTCTTCGCAAAAAGGTGGCGAAGAGCTGAGTGATCCGTGTACACTATAACTGGAGAGCCGATTAAATAAGGCCGAAATTTTTCAAGTGCAAACACAACTGCTAAAAACTCTTTTTCTGTTGTTGTGTAGTTTAATTGGGCCTCATTTAATGTTCGGCTAGCATAGTAAATTACATGCGGCATCTTGTTAATATGCTGTCCAAGAACAGCACCAATGGCAAAATCTGATGCGTCGCACATAATTTCAAAAGGGTGCGTCCAGTCTGGAGATGAAAGAATGGGCGCAGAAATGAGTGAGTGTTTCAAAGACTCGAACGCTTTCATGCAAGTTGAGTCGAAAACAAAAGTAGTGTCCTTGGCCAACAAGAGAGTCAAGGGTCTAGCAATCTTGCTAAAGTCCTTGATAAACCGTCTATAAAAACCGGCATGGCCAAGGAAAGCTCGGATATCTTTGACGCATTTAGGAGGAGGAAGATTAGAAATGACTTCGATTTTAGCTCTATCAACCTCGATGCCGTTTTGCGAGATGACATGTCCTAAGACAATGCCTTCTCGTACCATAAAGTGGCACTTCTCCCAATTCAAAGTCAAGTTCTTTTCCCTACAGCGGGTGAGAACTGCGTCAAGATGTCGTAAACACTCATCGAAGGAGTCACCAAAAATGGAGAAATCATCCATAAAGATTTCCAAAAACTTCTCCACCATGTCCGAAAAGATCCCCATCATACACCGCTGAAATGTAGCGGGTGCATTGCATAACCCAAAGGGCATGCGACGATAAGCAAAGGTGCCAAAGGGACAAGTAAATGTAGTCTTGTCTTGATCCTCTTTGGCTATGGGGACTTGATTATAACCGGAATAGCCATCTAAAAAGCAGTAGAATTCGTGCCCCGCCAATCGTTCTAGCATTTGGTCAATGAATGGTAAAAGAAAGTGGTCCTTCCTTGTCGCGGCATTGAGTTTCCGGTAGTCGATGCAAACTCGCCACCCAGTTTGGGTGCGAGTGGGAATTAACTCATTTGCCTCATTGGTGATGACCGTGATGCCCGATTTCTTTGGCACGACATGAATGGGGCTAACCCATTGGCTATCCGAGATAGGGTAAATGATACTGCTATCAAGACACTTAACAATCTCCTTCTTGACCGCCTCTTTCATGATGGGGTTAAGGCGTCTTTGTGGATCCCTTGCCGGCTTGGCATCATCCATCAAGTGTATATGATGTTCGACTATGAGGGGACTAATCCTCTTGATGTCCGCCATAGACCAGCCGAAAGCTTGCCGATTATTGTATAAGACCGTTAAAAGAGCCTTCTCTTGCTCAAGAGCTAGAGAGGCCGAGATGATAACGGGCAAGGTCTCATATTCACCTAGATAAGCATATTTTAGGTGCGACGGCAAAAGCTTTAGTTCGAGTTTAGGTGGTGAAACAATAGATGGTAACAATGGAGTAACTGTTTCAAACTCGAAGGATTCCATCAAAGGTTCAAATTGAGTGTACGCTACCGAGTCGGATGGTTCAACTAACTCATCCGAAAAAGCAAAAGACTCAAACTCGAGTGGAGAGTCTTCAAGATCATCAACAAAGGTGAAACACTCATAATCTTTGTCCGACGTGAAAGCTGTGTCGGATTCTAGGAGGAACGCACTAGTGGCGTCAATATTACTGTGATCAAACATGAAATTCTCGAACTCACAGCCCTCCTCCGCGATCTCATCGATCGAGCACACATCAAGTACGCTAGAATTAGGCTCGCAAGGCTGACTTCCTAACTTGAAAATGTTAAGTTCAACTGTCATCTTGCCAAAAGATAGATTCATTGAACCGTTACGACAGTTGATTACCGCGTTAGAAGTCGCGAGGAAAGGTCGACCAAGTATCACCGGAATTTGATTACGGGGGTTAGCGACAGGCTGTGTATCCATGACAATAAAGTCTACGGGGAAAATGAAATCCCCTACTCTAATTAACACATCCTCCAACTCTCCCCTAGGGTGGGTGATTGATCGGTCAGCCATTTGGAGAGTGCAATGAGTAGGCTTGAGCTCTCCAACGCCTAATTGTTCGTACACCGAATAGGGTAGCAAATTGACACTAGCACCAAGATCTAATAGTGCTCTATTGATGGTCTTGTTCCCAATTGTGATCGAAATAGTAGGACAACCGGGGTCCTTGTGCTTTGGGGGCAAAGAATTGACAAGAGCATCACTAACAGCACTAGCCACGAAAACTTTCTTTGGTACTTGTGACTTCCTCTTTTTGGTGCATAAGTCCTTTAAGATTTTTACATATGAAGGAACTTGTTGGATTGCATCCAAAAGAGGGATATTTATGCTAACCTGTTTGAATAACTCTACAATCTTCTCCATCTGTGGAGTTGGTTTATTGGATCTCAACCGATTTGGAAAATGAACATTTTGAAAAGTTGTTGAGTCCAATTTTTGCGGATCAGATTGTTGAGTTGGAACGGAACCCCGTGTAGATGTGTTCGTGTTGTGAGAAGAGGGTCCGTTCGAGCTAGAAGAAGTAGAGCCATGTGAAGGATGGAGAATAGGCTCTAACGAAGAAGAAGAAGAAGAAGAGGAAGATGAAGAACCACCGGCAGAGGTGTCACGGTGCATACCCACATTGTTGTGCAGCACTTTTCCGGATCTCAACGTGGTCACAGCATTCACGTTATGATTCTGCTGTTCATGTGCAACATGTGCGTGACCGGGATTTGGGAGTGGTTGAGACGGAAGTTTTCCTTTCTCTCGCTCTTTCAATGCTGCGTTGAGTTGTGCAATTTGTGCCTCAATAGCTTTGATGCTTTGATCATGTAAGGCACTGTTTTGCACCAAAGATTGAACAGAAGTCTCTATCCTAGCTGTGGACTGTGCAGATTGCTTTAGGAATGCTTCTAGACTTCTTTCGAGCGAGCTAACAGCATTTTGAGGGGGAACAAAATTGTTGGGCACAAAATTGTTCATCTGATTAGGGTAAGGTTGCTGTTGGGGAGGCTGCTGAAATTGAGCTTGTGGAGGTGCTTGTTGTTGTTGTGGAGGAGAAGCTCTTTGAAAATTGTTGTTTCCTTGGACTTGTTGATTTTGGTTCCAAGCGAAATTAGGGTGGCTCTTCCAACCCGGATTGTATGTTGAAGAGTATGGATCATTTCTTTGTCGTTGCTGAAAGGCAGTATTGACTTGATCTTGTCCTTGGGTGGATGCAGTGTAAGGACACTCTTCAGTGAGATGTGATGGATCCGAACAACAAGCACAAACAGTTCGTGGAGGCACAATAGGGGCAGGAGAAGGTGCTGAGATTTTGGTCTCAAGCGCTTCTAGCTTTTTCGTAAGAGCGGCCATCTCGGCCTTCATAGCAATTGACATCTCTACTTGATGTATGCCTGCCCTAGGTTGAACAATAGAAGAAGATGATGATGTGGTCTTGGTGCTCTCCCACTGAATCGTTTGCTCACTAAGATCCTCAAGAAACTGCCACGCTTCATCACTAGATTTGGACAGAAAGTGACCTTGACTAATGGTTTCTAGCAACTGCTTCGTTGCCGGGTTCAATCCCTCGTATAAGGTTTGGCAAAGTTGCCATCTTTCGATTCCATGGTGAGGGCATTGAACGAGAAGGTCTTTGAATCTTTCAAAACATTTCCAAAATGGTTCGGCAGGAAGCTGTGAAAATTGAATGATTTCATTACGGATTTTTGCAGTTTTGTGATGAGGATAGAACTTTTTAAGAAAAGCTTTCACAAACTCGTCCCAATTTCTAATTGAGTGTGATGCGGTGCTGTATAGCCACTTCTCGGCTAGGTCACATAAGGTGAAAGGAATGACCCTTAGCCTTATAGCGTCATCACTTAATTGGGTAGTTTTCATCATGGCGCAAACGTTTTGGAATTTGTTGATAAAGATATATGCATCTTCGGATTCCAAACCATGAAACTTAGGCAGCATGTTGATGAAGTGGGGTTTGATCTCAAAGTTGTCCCCATTAGCCGGTGGAAGGGAAAGACAAGTAGGAAGGGCGGTGCGGATGGGGTAGAAAAGATCCTGGAGCGCGACTCGTGCGGGCGCTTCGACAGGTGGAAGATTCGGGTTATTCGCACCTGGCGGAGGTGGAATCCTTCCCGTCTGTAAGGTGTTGTTAGGATCGTATCCCGACATACCTTCGAAAGAATGTGATGGTGAAAGTGAAGAAGTGGACAAGATTTCGACTTCGGAGTCGAAAGGTTCGTCGGTCGGTACCAACGAAATACGGACTAATCGGGCGCTAGGGTCCCTAGTCCAACCGGACATACACTAAAAGGGTTAGTGTAGTCGAAAGATGAAAGACAGAAAGTGAAGGTAAGAAAACGTCAATGAGAAGAAGTGGTGTAAGTGAGTGCAAAGATTCTTTAGCGACAAGTTGCAAGTTTTGAAAAGATTTTCCTTTTTCTTTTTAAGTGTGCGTTTGCAAAAAGATTTTGAAAAGAGACTAGTGACACAACTGCAATTAACCACACATGCACAATCAGGCCTAAGTCTAGGGTTGCCTAGGTCAGCTAGACAGCTCCTAACTGTTCCAAAGGGCTAAAGATAGGACCTCAAACCGCCTCTTCACGGACAAGTACGGCCAGGTAAGTGGGAAGGAACCACCACTACAGTGGGCCTAATTAAAAACCACTAGCCTAGTCACCGCAATGTCGGTTAGGATAAACGGCCGATGCCTATACTAGTCCTCTGTCCTATTGAGCTCGACGTCCTTAGGGCTGAGTTTAATATTTTTTAGATTAAAAGTGGTCAATGCAGATGCTTTAAGTGATTTCTGGGGTCCTGGGAAGGGTAATGAAATCCCCACCCAATCTGAATTGGTCAATAGCCCCTTAAAGTCAGATTAAAGTATGCAAAGCAGTAAATCACTTGCAATCAATTTGCTTTTAAGCGCGGCGCAAAGAATCCTGCAGAAAATCAATTATTGGAAGGGGAAGAAGATTTTTAGCGCGAAGAATCCTGCAGAAGATTTGGCAAAAGATATATGGAGATTTGTAGAGGAGAAGAATAAGGAAACAAACAGTGCAAAAATTTCGCAGAGAAGGATCCAGCATGCGGCGGAAGCGCGGCGCGAGGTACGGTTACGCGGCGGAAGCGCGGCACTTTGGGGGCTTTAGGTCTCCAACTTTCTTCAGCTTTTCTGTACTTCCAATGTCCTCCTGTTCTGATGTATCGTTCTCTGTTTCCCCTTCAGTGTTGTTTCAGATCCGTCAAACCTGCAAAGATTCACAAAGAAACCCTTCAAACAATAAAAGATGATAAAAAAAAAATTATTTTTGATTTTTTCAGATTTTTATGATTTTTTATGTTTTAGATTAACCCGAAATTACAAAAAGAAAATTTTACGCCATCCCCGGCAACGGCACCATTTGATTAAAAGAGGTTTTGTCGATCAAAAATAATTACCGCAATCAAGAACGGCGTCGCATGAAGCTAGCCGGTGAATACGGGTCGGTCCACAGGGATGTGTAAATCTTCTTTAAGTTCTTACGAGTTAATTCCAAATGGTGTTTGGAAGTATAATTAAATCTAAAAATCAAAGTTGTATGAAGGTAGAATTAGAAACTTGCTAGGATTAGGTTTAGGGAAAATTTGGTAAATAAAGATTTACATCTCTTTCCATTGCCATCAATTAAATCAATCATATTAGAGTTATGGTAAATATTAACAAAGGGGATTAGGATGATTGGGAAGATTGATTCTTCCTCTAGATCCTTGTCCTTCCTTTCTTAATCTTCACCCTAACCTCCATGGAAAACCTTAAGATCCGGGCCTTTAGACTACGGAGTTCACCGTTACCTTGAAGGTAAAAGTGCCGTAGGGAGCGGAATCAAAAGGTATGCATGGAGTTCTAATGTTCATAAAAGTTTAGCGATGAAAAGAGATGAGAGATCTTCATCTCTCAAATCCTTCCCTATTCCTAACCCTAACAAGCGAGGAAACTACTCGCTTATTGAGGGGATGAAAGAAAACAAGAATTTATTAAAGAAAGAAAACAGCGATTGCAAGTTAATAAAAACTAAACTAAGGCGAGAAAATAAGAACAGATATGAAAAACTAAAATTATTGCAAGGAAAATAACCTACTTACTGTTGATGCACTCTAACTTCAAGAAAAATAGAATTTTATTCATGAGAAAGAGGCATAAGAAAATACAAGGTCTTGGGTTCTATTTATAGGACATAGAAACCCTAGGGCTACAGATTGCACCGCATGTCTAAAGTTACAAATATACCCCTAAAAAGATCTTTCCAGAGCCGCCACACATTTTGGTAAAATTTCTGCGCATTAGGGCTTCTTTCAGCCGCGGAACCGCGGCCTTGGTGGGCTTTGGGCCGCGGTTCCGCGGCCCAATGATGAGGTCACTTGATGCATTTTTCTGGGTTGCTTGGTATTTCTCTGGGCTTCCTGGTTCTGTATTCAGATTATCATATGGGCTTCTACAGTGATACCAGATTATCAACGAACACTTTGCAATGGATCTTTTAACCGTCTTTCTTGTAAATTTGGATCTTTTGTTGTCTTGTTGATGGTGAACCGTTCTTCTGCTGAGCTTTACTAAGATCTTCCTATTTGTTGGTCAAAAATCCTTCTTTTGTGTCGTCTTTTGTGTTTTTCACTGTTCTTGCTTCCAGAACCTGTAACCTGTAACATGTAGCAGACATGGGTCAAAAGCACCTGTTTTCATTGTAAAATGCATAAGAATGGGGAATCCAAAATGCAATATTATGTTATGAACAGATCTCACGCGGGTATTTTCTCCCTACAAGGTCGAGAGGACCTTGCAAGTGTCTTTTAACGAGATTGTGCCCTTTCGGGTTTTCACAAACTCGCCGGTAGTCCTGCTGTTTTTACTCACGGAGACCTTTCGGGTTTTCATCCGTGCCCATCCCATTTATGGACGTAGCTTTTTTTTACGTCAGCCTTGGGATGCTGCGGTCTGTAGTAGTTTATCGACTTCTCGGTCAATTGTAAGTTTAGGGACGTTTCGGTCCATTGTTAGTTTAGGGACGTTTCGGTCCGTCACACGGATACTACTTATAGAGTTTGGGCTTGTGAAGATAGAGAGCGGACATAAACGTCGTCATCTATCATTAACCTAGGCCGTAACTCGTCAGACGTAGTATTTTTTCAGGAATCGACCGTTTATTGGCCTGAAGGGTCTCTTGCCATGCATATCCATGAGTAGGTAAGCCCCACCTTGGTAGACTTTGTCTATGATGTACGGGCCTTCAAAGTTCGGCTCAAATTTCCCCCGTTTAGCACGATTAGGGATCATAGGTCTTTTTACGACTGGCACGAGTTCTCCTTGGCGGAATGTTCTCGGCCTAGTCAATCTTTCGTATGAGCGTGTCATTTTTTCTTTGTAAGCTTCTAAGTTTTGCTGCGCCATGAGCCGGGTTTCGTCAAGGGCGTCGAGCTCTTCAAGCCGAAGATGAGCATTCTCTTCGTCCGTTAGCTCATAATGAACTGCCACTCGTAAGGAGGGTAGCTCTATCTCCAAGAGGAGCATTGCTTTAGTGCTGAATACCAATGCATACGGCGTTGTGTTTATGGCCGTTTTGAACGTGGTTCGATACGCCCAGAGAGCTTCATGCAGTCTCTCGTGCCAGTCCTTTTTATTTTTGGACACCGTCTTCTTTACGATCTTCGTCAAGATCTTGTTGAAAGCCTCATCCAAACCATTAGCTCGGGGATTGTAGACCGAAGAGTATCTCCAGTCTATATTATGTTGTTTGATTGAAAGATTTATTTTGCATCAAAGAATTGTTAACCGCAATCAAGAACGGCGTCGCTTGGTAGCTAGCCGGTGAGTACGGGTCGGTCCACAGGGATTTTGTGTATTTTTTAATTGTTCTAACGAGTTAATTCCGATTGTTGTCGGATTGATTAAATCTAAAAACTAAGTTTGATCTACACTAGGATTAGAATCTTGCTAGGGTTAGGTTTAGGTTAAGTTTGGAAAGTCAATATTCCTCACCGCTTTATATGCCCTAATTAAGATCTATGAGGTGTTATGGTAATAATTAATAAAGTGGATTAGTACCATCGGGAAGAAACGATGTTTCTTCCTCTAGGTTCTTGTCCTTCATTTCTTAATTCTTACCCTAACCTCCATGAAAAACATTCGCAACCGGTCCTTTATACTACGGTATCACCGCTACCTCGTGGGATAGGGTGCCGTAGGGAGCGGTGTGTGCATGTATGCATAGAGTCCTATAAAAACGTGTGATGGGCAGGAAAGGGGTGAGAGATCTTCATCTCTCAAGCCTTCCCCAAATCTAACCCTAACAAGTGAGGAGACTACTCACTCATTAGGGAATTGAAAAACATTTTCTAACTATCTTACTAGGGCATATAATGAAAGTTATACTAGGGCAGATAAGAAATTACCTGGGGCATGGAAATAAAAAAAAACTACTTACTTTATTTGATTCTCTCTTCATACATTGCAGAAATTTACAGATCTAAATTTTGATAAAATGAAATGAGGCACAAGAAGAGGCATGACCTAAAACAGGTTTTAGGGTTTCTATTTATAGAACATAGAAACCCTAGGGTTACAATCGCGTCATATCTGCAATTACAAGTTTACCCCCTAAGAAAGACTAGTCAACACGCCGCCAGCGACCACAGAGTTTTTCCATCGACACGGCCTTAGCGCGGCCGTGGATCCGCGCCCAAGAGCAAGGTTTGGCCGCGGTTCCGCGACCAAGTAGGGAGCTTGCTGCTTCATTTTTTCAGGTCTTCTTCTGTTGCTTTGTTTCTCCTATTTTCTTCACTTGGTTTCTCAGATTGTCTTCTATTTTCTTCCAGATTTTTACAGTGAACAATATCGTGGACTTTACCGTTTGCTTCGTGTCGAAGTCTTGAATCTTGCGCTGCCTTTGTACTTTGTGAACTTGTTTATTGATCTTCGTTTATTCTCCAAACTGTAGGCTTGATTAAGATTCTTCCATTTGTTGGTCGTAGTCTCACTTTTATATCGTCTTTATCTTTTTCACTGTTTTTGTTCTGAGAACCTGTAACCTGCAACTATGTAGCAGACATGAATCAAAAGCATGTGTTTATTTGTAAAATGAATAAGAATGGGAATATAATAATGCAATATTATGATATGAACAAATACCCCCAAACTTATCTTTTGCCCGTCCTCGAGCAAACCTAGTTTTATTCTCGAAAAAGACCTAGCCTCACTTTCGCAGGGAAACGCAATTGCACTGAGCTCGTGTAACAAGCCGTTAAACCTCTAGGTGTCCCTAGTAGGAGGAGTGTTGTCTCCTGAGGGTTTTCAGTGGATACTACCCACAAAATCCTATCAATTCGGCCTATTGCCTTTTATTTTCCAATTAGGTTTTCTAACAAGAAACTCTATTATCTTCAACTCAGAAATTATCAACCCGTATTTTTCACGCTTCCTTATCATTTAACTTAAGATTATATATATTCTTGTGAATTTACTTAGCTTTCGGCATCTTTTAAGTTTTCCTTCTAGGGTTCTATCTCAACTTAGGAATTTTTATCATCTCTATTAAAGATATAAGTCATATATTTCATTCCTATCTCTCCTCTAAACCCCAATCACATACCCCTACGTGTGTGTGTATATCACCCCTACACTTGGAAATTCAAATCAAGCTATTATACTCTTGTCCATTGTCCAAAATACTTTTCAATAGGTGAATTTTTAGATGAAATTGCTCACACATTCTTCATGCGACCGTTAATACTTCTTGAGGTACCAACGACCGATTACAAAATGTGCTTGCACATTAATGCGTAATTCCTAGTCTTGTAATACCTAAGGCTTATAGCAGTGACTCCCAAACCAGTTGGTCTAAGGCACTAGGTGATGAAGCACCCTCGCTAAATGCAGCCTTAAGTAATCATAACAACCAGTGTTCATTTTTTTATTATCTCTTTATTCACACTTGTATTTTTATTTTATTTTTCTTTATACTAAGGACTTTAGACAAGAGCATTTCAAGGTCTCTTCTACTATTCCAAGTTTCAAGGTTCGTGTTTGTGCAATTTGTAGGGTATATATTTTCAGAATTTAGACTTAAGCTTAGGAATTATTTTTCAAACTTATACTTTAATAAAGATATCAATACTTTTCCCTTGTTTTAACTTAGCCCAAGAAGTCAACTTGAAATTTGCCTATTTCTAAATAAACTACGAAGACATATATTTTCTACCGTTAAATTTTAAGAAAGGTTATTTTTAGGGGTTTTAATTTACTAAATCTAAGATCTAGTTGTTCCTACCTAGTTAACCTTTTTGTCAAATTCAAGTCAATTATGGCAAAAATTGAATGTTTTAATTTTTATAATTTTTCAAAAAAATTCAGTTTTTATGGGTTTTTAAAATAAGTATGCAAATGCAAAAATATACACATGAATGCAAAGGAAGAAGGCTTACCGAGCATACCCACAAACTTAAACTTGACAGTGTCCTCACTGTCAGGCTACACCAAGAGGGTCAAAATGTCGGCACTCACCTGTTTATTTATTTATAATAAAAAAATTTATTTTTTTATTGTTAAAAGAAAAACAAAAATATATATACAAAAAGTTTCCCCCCAAACTTAAGTGAAACAGTGTTTCCACTGTTTTAAGCGTTAAAGTTTAGAGTTAGGGAGGAAGAAAAATCAAACTATACAAGGCCTTACACAGACCAAAGGTTAGCACCAACCATTCAAAAATTCTATCGTGATAATGGTAGGGTTGGTGAAAGAATGGAGTGTGAGAAAGGGGTTGAGAAACACATGAGACCGTATGGGAAGAAGGGTGGAATATGGTCTCGGTGGAGAAGAAGAATGGCGGAAAAGAGAAAGAAGTGTAGTACGAACTTGAGGGCGTAAATCGAGTGAATAAATTAGCGCAAATTGTGATGACCGATGTGTTAAAAGTGATTGTGCTAATCTATTAACCCGTCAAGAAATAGGGTCAAATCCCTCAAGATTCGCAAGAAAACATGGGTACGTTGAACTTGGTAAACCATCCGTTGAAAATGGAAGCGCGGCGAATTCTTTCTCGGTCGAAACGATATAAAGGACGAAAGGGAGTGATTTAGGGATAGTCTTATTCTCACTTAAGCAAACTGTCTCGAACTCGAAGGATTCCATCAATGGTTCGAAATGACTGTAAGCAACCGAGTCTGATGGTTCAACTAACTCATCTGAAAATTCAAAGGACTCAAACTCGGGCGGTGAGTCTTCAAAATCGTCCGAAAAAGTGAAACACTCGTAATCGTTATCAGCTGTGAGAACTGTGTCAGATTCAAAGAGGTATGCACTGGTGGCGTCCAAACTGCTGTAATCGAATAGAAATTTTTCAAGCTCACAGTCTTCCTGCGTGATCTTTTGCGTGGTCGGAACGATGGAAAGGAGGGGGTGATTTAGGAAGTATAACAGTTAAAGATTCAGGAGGATGAATTGGAAAATCCGACACATCAAACAAAACTGGTTCATCCTCAATACTATCCTCAATACTCTCCTCAATACTATCCTCATAATTCTCCTCAAAAGTTATCTCATCCATGCAATTATCATCAAAATCAAGACGCATATGAAGTTCGAGTGAAACATTTAATGGCTCGGGATGATGAATTGGAGATAAAATTTCAGTCAAATCTACGGGTTCATCATCCAAAATATTCCCGGCGTCAATATCCTCAATCAAGTGAAAATCAATTTTTTCATACACCTCATCAAAAGCATGGATATTTATCAATTCAGGTTCTAGATTGGAGGTGTAAAGTTCAAAAGAATTAGGTGTGGGTTCACTCGAAAGAGATTCTTCACAATCTGGAAAATCAAGCACTACAAAGTCGCACAACTCATTAAATGTTTTATTTTCAACTAGTGAATCATTTGGGACACTTGATAGACATTCAAAACCGGAGTTGTGAGATTCAATTGGTGATGGGTAGGTTTGATTTGGAAGGGTGCACAGCTCACTCTCTTCACTCAAATTCTCAATCTGTCCAACCGCCTCATCATACATTGGAATTTTTTGGAGCTAGTTGGAAACTAGCTACCGAGTCACTAGGTTGCATAAGGGCGGCAATGGACGCATCCAAATTCCTCATCTGTTTGTTTGTCACTACAATATAAGCCTCCAACGACTGTTCTAGACTAGACATGGGTTGTGAAGGGGTTTTAGTAAAAGATTCAAACTTGTTTGGATACGTGAAACTCCCAAATGGTTGTGTTGAAGCAATGTCCAGTGAAGGTGCGGAAGTCGGGTAGGACTGGTAGGAATTGAATGGTTGGACAGGAGTAGGATCAACATTTGGATAAAAAGGAGAATGGACTTGTTGATCCCAAGAACTAGAATTGTTGAAAGTAGTGAAAGATCGGTTACGAGATTGTTCAATATGTTCAGCAATAGACATGGGTTTCGGAGTTACAACAGGACTCGAAAAAGGGGTATCAACGAAAGAAGGTGGTGAATGTTGAAATGGTTGATACAAAGTGGATTGTAGAGTTGAATTGTTTCTCCTAGACGCTTCTATTCGATCTTTCAAATAAATTTTGGGCATGGAGGGGTCATCCGTAATTCGACCAAAACAATTCGCGTATGAAGCAATGTTTGGATGAGGGTACCAAAGTTCGGCAAGAGTTTTATGAGGCGGGGTACCCATGATGTAGGAAAGGGGAAGAAAAAGAATATGGAGTGCACGGATTTCTTAGCGACAAGTTGCAAGTTTTTGTAAAAAAAAATTTCTTTTGTGTTTTTGTATGGAGCTTTTTGCAAAAAGATTTTCAATAAAAGGCTTAGACACACGTTCAATCAATCACAAATGCACAATTAAGCCTAGATCTAGGGTCACCTAGGTCAGCTAGACAGCTCCTAACTATTCCAAAAGGCAAGAAGTAGGACCTCAAACCGCCTCTTCACAGCCAATTGTGGCCAGGTAAGCACAAGTAGAGAAAGGAGGGATCCGCTCACGAATCACCGTGAGACGGGCCTTTTAAATTTACCTTTCACTATCTGTCTAGCCTAGGCACCACAAAGTCAGGTTAGGATCAACGGTCGATATCTACAACTATTCCTTTGTCCTATTGAGCGCGAAGTCCTTAGGGCTGAGTCTAATCTTTTTAATTAACTTGATGGTCAATGCAATATGCCTTATGTGATTTCTGGGTCCTGAGAAGGGTGATGAAATCCCCACCCAATTTGATTGGTGTAAAAGCCCCTTAAAGTTAATTAAATTATACAAAGCAGTAACACAATCACTTACAAACAATTTTTTTTAGCGCGGCACAAAGAATCCTGCACAATATCAATTATTGGAAGAGGGAGAGATTTTTTAGCGCAAAGAATCCTGCAGGAAATTTTTACAGAGGAGATATTGGGGTTGCAGAGAAAGAATAGAGGAGACTTACAGTGGGATTTCGCTTGCTGACGTCACAAGACTGCAGCGGATCCGCGGTCAAAGACCGGTCAACACGGCGGTTCCGCGGTCATTGGGTCTGTTCAGATCTCCAAATCTTTTCTGCTGCTCTGTTATGGTACTCCTCGGTTGTTCAGATCTGCTATTTTCTGTTTCGCTCTCTGGATTTTCCCAGATCTGAATTCGTTCGTCAGTCCTGCAAAATTCAAACGAAATACCCTTCACAAAATATCAAAATGATAAAAAAAATTATATTTTTTTATTTTTCAGTTTTTATGATTTTTTTCAATTTTATATTAACCCGAAATTACAAAAAGAGAATAACAACGCCATCCCCGGCAACGGCGCCATTTGATTGAAAGATTTATTTTGCATCAAAGAATTGTTAACCGCAATCAAGAACGGCGTCGCTTGGTAGCTAGCCGGTGAGTACGGGTTGGTCCACAGGAATTTTGTGTATTTCCTAATTGTTCTAACGAGTTAATTCCGATTGCTGTCGGATTGATTAAATCTAAAAACTAAGTTTAATCTACACTAGGATTAGAATCTCTAGGGTTAGGTTTAGGTTAAGTTTGGAAAGTCAATATTCCTCACCGTTTTCTATGCCCTAATTAAGATCTATGAGGTGTTATGGTAATAATTAATAAAGTGGATTAGTACCATCGGGAAGAAACGATATTTCTTTCTCTAGGTTCTTGTCCTTCCTTTCTTAATTCTTACCCTAACCTCCATGAAAAACATTCGCAACCGGTCCTTTATACTACGGTATCACCGCTACCTCGTGGGATAGGGTGCCGTAGGGAGCGGTGTGTGCATGTATGCATAGAGTCCTATAAAAACGTGTGATGGGCAGGAAAGGAGTGAGAGATCTTCATCTCTCAAGCCTTCCCCAAATTTAACCCTAACAAGTGAGGAGACTACTCACTCATTAGGGAATTGAAAAACATTTTCTAACTATCTTACTAGGACAGAGAATGAAAGTTATACTAGGGCAGATAAGAAATTACCTGGGGCATGGAAATAAAAAAAAACTACTTACTTTATTTGATGCTCTCTTCATACATTGCAGAAATTTACAGATCTAAATTTTGATAAAATGAAATGAGGCACAAGAAGAGGCATGACCTAAAACAGGTTTTAGGGTTTCTATTTATAGAACATAGAAACCCTAGGGTTACAATCGCGTCATATCTGCAATTACAAGTTTACCCCCTAAGAAAGACTAGTCAACGCGCCGCCAGTGACCACAGAGTTTTCCCATCGACACGGGCTTAGCGCGGCCGCGGATCCACGGCCAAGGGCAAGGTTTGGCCGCGGTTCCGCGGCCAAGTAGGGAGCTTGCTGCTTCATTTTTTCAGGTCTTCTTCTGTTGCTTTGTTTCTCCTATTTTCTTCACTTGGTTTCTCAGATTGTCTTCTATTTTTCTTCCAGATTTCTACAGTGAACAATATCGTGGACTTTACCGTTTGCTTCGTATCGAAGTCTTGAATCTTGCGCTGCCTTTGTACTTTGTGAACTTGTTCATTGATCTTCGTTTATTCTCCAAACTGTAGGCTTGATTAAGATTCTTCCATTTGTTGGTCGTAATCTCACTTTTGTATCATCTTTTTATCTTTTTCACTGTTTTTGTTCTGAGAACCTGTAACCTGCAACTATGTAGCAGACATGAATCAAAAGCACCTGTTTATTTGTAAAATGAATAAGAATGGGGAATATAATAATGCAATATTATGATATGAACATTGTTCTGCGAAGCGGCTGATTCCGTCGCGGAGTGCCGAACCGATAGATGACGTGTGTCTTGAAGAAATGGAGGATATTCTCCGTCTTCACTTCTCTTAGTGGTACTACTTCTGCCCACTTAGAGAAGTAATCAGTTGTCTCCAGTATGAACCGATGTCCTCTGGACGATGCTGGTTCAATGGGCCCGATTAGGAAGGGATTCGAGTCAGCAGTTGTTGCACTCTCTCACCGTACTTTACCAACTCTGGTTTGCACGTTTGATAGTCGACATTTACTTGACTAACGACCAGCTGGGAGTCTCCGTATATGAGGAGGTTTTCGATTCCCATGTCGACAGCGATCTTAAGACCTACTATCAAAGCCATATTCGGCTTCATTGTTTTTCCTCGGCCCTGTCAAGGAAAAGGCAAAGCGCATTATCCCTCCTTGTGGAGTCACGAAGATGAGGCCTACCCCAAACTTGATTATAGGGAAGCTGTGCTTTCGCTTCTTCATTGAAGATGCCCCGTCGAAGTAAAATTCCCACCGGGTGTTACTCTCTCCTTTCTCCCCATCGATTGTGTCAAACGCGTGCTCGTCTGGCAATTCGCAATTTAGGGGTGAATCGGCAGATATAGGATGCTCAGCGAGAAAGTCGGCGATAGCCTAACCTTTTACTGCCTTGAGGGGTCGATATGTTATCGAGAACTCCATCAAGAGTAGGGCCCATTTAGCGAGCCGTCCTGTTAGTATGGCTCTTGACATCAAATATTTAAGAGGATCCACTTTTGATATAAGGTGGACCTCATGCGCCAAAGCATAATACCGAAGCTTCGTTATAGCAAAGATTAAAGCCAGGCAGTGTTTTTCAATGGGAGAGTAATTGATTTCTGCCCCCAGAAGAACTCGACTCAAATAGTAGAGGACTCTCTCCTTCCCTTGGTCATTTTCTTGTGCCCATAATGCGTCTAGAGAACCCTCAAGGGTGGTTGTATACAGAATGAGAGGCTTTCCCTTGACCGGAGCGGTTAGCACCGGAGGATTCTGTAGGTATCGCTTGATTTCGTCCAGTGCACTTTGGCATTTGCGATCCCAAACAAACGGGGTTCCCTTCTTCATCAAGTGACTGTAGAGACGGCATTTGCCGGAAAGATTGGCTATGAACCGCCGAATATATGTGAGCTTTCCTTGGAGAGACCGCAGTTGCTTGAGAGTTCTTGGCGGGGGAATTTCCTTGATCACCTTGATCTTCGAAGGGTCTATTTCGATGCCCCGGTGTCGTACGATGAATCCTAGGAATTTGCCCGAGGAAACTCCGAACGCGCATTTCAGAGGGTTCATCTTCAAGTTGTATTTCTGAAGACGTTGGAACACTATTTTTAGATGCTCCCAATGCTCCTCGTGCGACTTGCTCTTTATCACGAGGTCGTCAATATAGAATTCGACGACTTCATGTATGAGGTCATCGAAAATCTTCGTCATGGCCCTCTGATAGGTTGCGCCGGCGTTCTTCAAGTCGAAAGGCATCACTTTATAGCAGAATATGTCCAGAGGAGTCAGGAAAGCGGTATGCTTCTGGTCTTCGTGATGCATCTTTATTCGATTGTATCCTGATGAGCCGTCCATGAAGGAGAAGACTTCGTGAGTGGACGTGTTGTCTATCATCAGCTCGGTAACCGGTACAGGAAAATCATCCTTCGGACATGCTTTGTTGAGGTCCCGAAAGTCTACGCAGATGCACACCGTCCCATTTTTCTTCATCACTGGGACAATGTTGGCGATCCATTCAGGGTACTGAACCTCTTGGATGAAGCCGAAGTCGATTAGCTTCTTGACCTCGGCGTTGATGCTCATTTCAAGTTCGAGCCGCATTCTTCTTGGTGCTTGTTTGACTGGCTTGACGTCCAGAGATATCGCCAATTTATGCACGGCTATTTCTGGATCTAATCCCGGCATCTCGGAATAGTTCTATGCGAAGCAATCTTTATACTGCATGAGCACATCCTTGAGCGTAGCCACCTTTTCTTCAGACAACAACTCACTGACGAACGTCGGCCGTGGGTCGTTTGCCGTTCCCAAGTCAATTTTCCTTAAGTGATGGATTAGCGTTTGCTGCCGCCTGAGCGAGCATCTCCTGTAGCTTTTCACGTTGCAGTTGAACTTTTGTCACGGACCGAGTTTGAGGTCGATGACTAGTATAAACTCGAACTTCGTCTTTGGAATTCAACACATAGACTATGTGAACTACCATGCCCCCAGGCTTGGGGTGTTTGGAGTCTTGGCCTTTGGAATTCGCTTCGGGCACTTGAGCTTTATTGGGCCTCTTGTTGTAAAAAGCCACTTTGGTTTTGGGAGGAACCACTGTATCAGGATCCGTCTTGCGGTGAGTCCCCTTCACCTGCTTCCACACCTTATATATAGATGAGGAAAGTTGTCTCAGGGAGAGAACTGGTTTCTGCTCTCGTGGGATTTCCATGGGCTGCGGAGACTTCTTCAATATTGCGGTAGGAGAACTTTGTCTGACCCTTCACAACAATTTGAAGTCGTTCCCAGTTGGAACAACAACATTCACCACTGGGGTTGAAACAGGACCATATGAAGAACTGCCCCCAGCTCATTTTGTATTACGCTGATATCGACGTCGACCATTTCTTACGGCCGGGATTTGATTAGCTTCAGGATTTTGCCGAACCTGCCCCCTATTTCCTTTGAGAACTTGAATATTCTGCCCCCTGCGTCGACCTTGGTCCTTGGCATGTGCCAGTTGTTTGAGGGCTGATTCCGTTGGCAAAGCTGCTGCTTGGGGAGCCCGCCTATGGATGACAGACTTCCTCTGGGCTTCCTCCATCGGTGTTGAGGCACCGAGGGTGGGAGGTGGGAGCATCGACCCAAAGAGAAGCCCGTTGATTTCTTGAAGAGCCGAATTGTAGATATTTGAGCCTGCAAGTGGTCCGTACTTGACTCCACCAGATATGACAGAGCCTGTGTTGCTAAGGTGGGAACAAACGCCATTCTTCATAGAGACGAAGCGCCGACTTCAGTATCCACTCCCCTAAGGGCAACCATAAACATACACACCGCGATTATCTGATCACGGGAAAAACACGACACACGAAGTGTGGAGAGGAAAGAGGAAAAGGTCCCACCGGGCGTGCCAGAATCTGCTCTCCTCCGAATACAAAGACACGACCGTGTAGGTTCGTCTTACCTGATTTGGGGGCAGATGCTATTTTGGTTTTATCCGTCCACCTCTCTGAAGATGCCAAGTTGATTTATGGCACAGTGTATCGGAGGTTTAGACGGATGCGGCCGTTGTAGCAAACTTCGTCAGATTCCTCCTCATTTGAGGGGTTTTTGATTGTGGGGACGATCTTCCCTGCAGGAGCAAGCCCCTGCAGTTAATTACGCTACCGCATCGCGGTAACAACTTTTTCCTTCTCCAGATGGTCACTTCGTGTCGTGTATGTTTGTTTTATTTTCGGTTGCCCATGGATTGTATACGGAGACTAATTTATGTTGTCGCCCGTAGGGCGTGGATTAGTCCAAATCCGTATTTTCTTAGATTTGGGTTTTGGGTTGGGTTTAAGAATACATTAGTCTTATTTGAGACTAAGATCAACTTAAACGTTTGTTAAGGATACGTTAGTCTAATTTTTAGACTAAGATCAACTTAACAGGATCATTTAGATCCAACAAAAGAGCATTTGGGCTCTATTTATTTAGTTTAGGGACTTTGCGGTCCAGTTTAAAAACGTCATAGTCTGTAAAGTTTAAGGACATCATAGTCCATGAGTTTAAGGACCCCACAGTCCGTAAAGTTTAAGGACATCATAGTCCATGAGTTTAAGGACCCCATAGTCCATGGAATGTCTGGTTGTCGGGACCCGTCACCTCTCTGAAGACGTTGAAGGATTACAACGACAAATATCAGAGGAGTGAAGAGATGTACCCTTGAAACCAATATTGGTTGGGAGATATGTAGTCCAATTTGGGACTAAGATCAAAAATTTATGAGCATATGGGCTCAATTAATCTGAAGTAGGGTTCTGTGGCCATTTTGGGCTCGGCCCATTTAGTAAAAATGTTAAACATTTAACAATGCTGAGTATTGGTTCTGACAACTTTTGTCTTTTATTGGATGCTGAGCACTCATTATGGCTCTGGGCTTTGTCATTTAAAGAACAGTTTATGTTCTCTTAGCGCACACGTGAGGAGCACGTGGCGCGCTTGGCGCTGAGCGCCAGTCAATGAGCGCGGAGCGCTTCTGTCAAGTAGCGCTCACGTGAGGAGCACGTGGCGCGCTTGGCGCTATGCGCCAGATAATGAGCGCAGAGCGCTTTTTGTGAAATAGCGCACACGTGGGGAGCACATGGAACGCTTGGCGATGTGCGCCAGACAATGAGCGCAAAGAGCTTCTTTAAATTTGGAGCGCTAAGGCTCTGCAGCGCTTTGCGCTAGATTTGGAGGGCTGAGCGCTTCTTTTAATTGGAGCGCTAAGGCTCTGCAGCGCTTTGCGCTAAATTTGGAGCGCTGAGGCGCTTCTTTTAATTGGAGCGCTAAGACTCTGCAGCGTTGTGCGCTAAATTTGGAGCGCTGAGGCGTTTCTTTTAATTGGAGTGCTAAGGCTCTTTTAAGAAGCTCTGCCTTCTGAGAATTAAATTCTTTCTTATAGGAGACTTTATCTCATGGATCTAAGAACAAAGTTCTTATTTTATAGGAGATGTTTTCAATCTCTTATGTTTTGATGAAAGGCTTTGCCTTTATGGATCTGTGATCCTAAGAGAATTGAATTATTCTCTCCCTTTTTTAATGAGATATTATCATCTCTTTTGTGCAAGACAGTTTGTCTTATAGATCTATGATCTGATATAAGAACTAAGTTCTTTTTATGATGATATCTTTTATCTCTCTGTTTTTAACATGAAGAAAAGTTCTTCTTCTGCTGAGAGCTTTTTTCTTCTCAAAGTTTGTGGGGGGGGTTCCTCTATATAAGACTTGAAGTCTTGGGGCCTTTATATAAGGCAAGCTGATTTGTTGAATCAGTTGAAAAGATCTTTTCTCTAATTGATTTGGGGATTTCCCCACCGTTGGATCTTTGATCCTAGGGCTTCTGTTTTACATAAGGTAATCTTCTTGTTCTTAACAAGATTAGGAAATCTTTTCTCATGCGGAATTTATTCTGTACCATTGTGATTTTTAATCACCATTCGATCATTGATCCAACGGTGCTTTAATTTACATAGCAAAATCTTTTTCTTTAGAAAGATTCTGAAGAATGTTTTCTTAACAGAATTTTATTCTGGTAACTTGATGATTTATCATCTTCGTTGGATCTTTGATCCAACGGTGGGGAACATTTAGTTCCAGCGCTAGTGCACTCGCGCTTTGTACGTGAGCGCTGCTTCAGAGTGCCGGCGCTCTTAGCGCCGGCGCACTCGTGCTCTGCACATGAGCGCCGCTTTAGAGCACTGGCGCTCTTAACGCTAGCGCACCCGTGCTTTGCACGTGAGCGCTGCTTGTTGGCGCTTTTATGAAGCGCTGCTTCATTTCAAATTTTGAAAATTTGAACAGAGCTTTGCACTGATTGGAGAAAACAATTCAATTGATTTAGGAAAGCTTTAACCCACCGGGCATAGGGAGACTGATAATGAAAGAGAGACGCGTACACCACCTGATAAAGCCCGACCTTCTGCAGTCGCGCACGATGGGCAGACAAGATATAACGAGCCCAGAGAAGATAGCCCGTTGGATAGCGAAGGGTAAGCCCTATCTTATAGACTTGTCCCCAGGGCTGGGCTTCACCTTGGCAAATACGACACCCCAAGATGTCTATGGCTAGCAAAGGGTGGTTTGGTATCCCAGTTGTCGATGGCTCAAGCCAACCCGTAGGAGTCCAATCCAACACCTCCACGGCAAAGGCAGTCTGCGGACGCTCCATCGGCAAGAATGGGTGGAGAGGCTCCGTTGGCACCTCGTAAAGAAAGTTGCGGCGGCCCCGAATGATATGCCCGTACCAAGTTCCCCACAAAAGCAGGTTGGTACAATCCGGGTCATGAGCCCTAATCATTGCCATCGCTACTTCGTTAGACGGTGATTGAGGAAAAGCGGCCTCTGAGCGGGTAAAAGGGAAGTATGGAAGAAAAGCCATTGTTCCTGAAATAAAGGAAGGGAAAACTGTTAATGAAACCCACACACACACACACACACGCACACATATATAAATATATATATATAAAAGACAGTGGAAGAAAACGACAAGCGGCTTATTTCATGGGACCATTGGTTGCAAAACACATGGGCCCCACAAAATCAATATGGCGGCTCACTAATGATAAGGCATGGTAATCATTATGAGAACAAAACGAAGATTCTCAATAAATGAATAAGTGGATTTCAAACATCTCTGCACATTTCCCCAAGGAAAAGCCCATCATGAACTCTGTGCAAATCAAGCAAAATCTCTCCTAAAATTTTGTTGTCAAGAACAACTGAGGATAAAAATCCCAAGAAGTCTTCTTGTTAGAACTAAGTTCTCTGAGGGAATTAAATTCCTTTTGAACAGAGGAATTAAATTCCAAGAAAATTTTCAGAGCTAAGCTCTTTAGAATGGAATTAAATTCCAGAAGAAAACAAGTACCATCATCAATCCCTTGAGATCAGAAAAACGCCTAACATTAGGGGTTTACTACCTAAAGATCGTGCATTCTTAGAGCTTGGAAAGATGAGATCTTATTGAAGGAAAAAACCCTTGATGTGGATTTAAAATCCAAAGGGAATTTTATAAAAAGAGAAGAAAAGTTCCTCGGTCGTTCAAGATCCTTACCTGAAAAAGGATTCTTTTGTTGACAGAGTTAAACTCTAGATTTTGTTTCGTTAAACAGAGAACTGAGCTCTGAGAAAAAGAATTAAATTCTCAAGGCAAGAAATTGAAAAAGGAAGAAGATGAAGGAATGGAAGCGTTGCGGGTGAGACCGCTGCATTTATAGGACGTGATAGGAAACGGTTCATATTCCCTGTTCCCTAGACAAATCCAACGGCCGCAAAGGTGACAGCGTTGCACTCACGTGCAAACACGTGAGAACAACGCTGTGGGGGCATTTGTTCCCTCATGGGAACTGAATAAAATACAAATAAATCAGTGAGGAAAACCCCCAAACGGGGCATCACGTGCTCACGCGTGACCAGGCATCACGTGCAAACACGTGACCTTTTATGAGCAGATTCTATCCACACTTGAATGCCTAATTGATAAAGTCACGTGCCCACACGTGATGGGCTCTTGAACCCACTGAATTAATAGAATTAAATTCTAATCAAAAGGAATTAAAAGCATTTATTCCCTCATAGGAACTGAATAAAATATATAAATAAAGCAGCAAGAGGAAACCCCCCCAAAGGGGGAGCACGTGCCCACACGTAACCAGGTCTCACGTGCAGACACGTGGCCTTTTACAGGCAAAGCCTATATGCGTTGAATAAAATAAACAATTGGAAATGCTTAATCAGTGGGGTTACGTGCCAACACGTGATGGGCTCTTAAACCCTCTGAACTAATAGAATTAAAATTCTAATTAAATGCTTTATCAATGGGATCACGTGCCAACACGTGATGGGTTCCTGATCCCTCTGAAGTCTGAACTTATTGATAAGGTCACGTGCTGACACGTGATAGACTCTTAAACCCTCTGAACTAATAGAATTAAATTCTAATTAAAAGAAAATCAAAAGCCCTAACTGGAAAATTATTTACCTAGATCTTTCCAAAACAGAAAAGATTGCACTCTGTAAAGTGGAGCACCGTTGGATTAAAAATCCAATGATGATTAAAAATCACCAATTTATAGAAAGATTCTATACAAAGAAATATTTTCCTAAAATTTGCTAGGAAAAACAAATAAAATATCTTTTGGATTAAAAATCCAATGGTGAATAAAATTCACCGAGTGATCTAAAAGATCATGTTGGTTATAAAATCAATCAAAAAATTTTCAATGAAAGATTGACTAAACAAACTGATTCTTTTCTTTCTCCTATAAATAGGAGCCAAGAAGAGAAGAGAAAAGGGAGAGACAACAACAGAGAGAGGATACAGAAAAAAAAGAGAATTTAATTCTCCAGAGAGAAAAGAAGATCTCTTCAGAGGAAAAAAACTCTAGGTAAGAGAAGGAAGGAGATCATTCTATAAGCTCCCATAAAAAAAGAGAATTTAACTCTCAAACCAAGAGTTTAACTCTTCTAAAAAAGAACTTAGTTCTTCCTTTGATTGAAGATCTGCAGAAGTAGATCTCCCCACAAGTTGAGAATTTAATTCTCATCGGGGAGAATCTGCCATGCAGATCCAAAACTTAGTGGGAGAATTGGGTTTAAAGAATTTAATTCTTTCAAACATATAGGAATTTAATTCCTCTAAATAAAATTAAGATTTAACCCTATCAAAAGAATTTAATTCTTAAACAAGGGATTTAACTCTCCATGCACGTAACAGAGATCAGTACCCAACATGATCGCGTGGTAACACGTGACCCCCTTTCTTTGAACCAGAAAAAGAGATTTTCCAAAATGTTTAACACTTATTTAAAAAAGAAAAGGGAAAACAATAAAGACAGTTCCTTTTTTAAGGTGTATCACGTGCTCCCACGTGACCCTTAAAAAATCTCCCTAAAATAAAAAGGGAGTGAAGCCAAGGCAGCTTCACTTTTTAGGCGTCTCACGTGTTCCCACGTGACCCCTAACAATTATCAAACAAAAGAGGATTCTACCCAAAGGCAATGCCCGCCTAAAGGATGCCTCATGTGTCCTCACGTGACCCCTGACAAACACCATTTTAAAGAGAGAATGGGGTAAAACTGAAGGATTAATATCCAACGCATGGATACCCATCACGTGCTCACACGTGATGGTCATAAAGGTCAAGTGTTTAACACTTATATGCATACTCTGAAAGTAAAATAAAAGAAGCAAGGCCCAATCTGCAAGCGCCTCACGTGACCCCATGTGAGCGCTTCAGTTTTAGTGTTTAACACTACTTTAAGCGCCTCACGTGGGAGCACGTGAGCGCCTAGTGTTTAACACTATATTCGAACCAATCTTAGCCCAAATTAGCTAAGTCTTCCAGAGGCAAAATCTCTTGAAACTAAACCCCAGTTATACTCTTGTCTTCCAAAACTGATCATTTCATATGGCATTCAAAGTGATTCTCAGAGCCTTCCAACCAACAATGGTTTAAAGGTACATCTCTTCATACCTCTGATATATGTCGTTGTAATCCTTCAACGTCTTCAGAGAGATGATGGGTCCCAACAACCAGACATTCCATGGACTGTGAAGTCCTTAAACTCATAGACTATGATGTCTTTAAACGGGACTAAGATGTTCTTAAACTTTACGGACTGTGGGGTCCTTAAACTCATGGATTGTGAAGTCCTTAAACTCATAGACTATGATATCTTTAAACTGGACTAAGATGTTCTTAAACTTTATGGACTGTGGGGTCCTTAAACTTATGGACTATGATGTCCTTAAACTTTACAGACTATGATGTCTTTAAACCCCATGGACTATGATGTCCTTAAATTTCTGGACCGCAAAGTCCCTAAACTAAGACAATAGAGCCCAAATGCTCTTTTGTCGGATCTAAATGATCCTGTTAAGTTGATCTTAGTCTAAAATTAGACTAACGTATCCTTAACAAATGGTTAAATTGATCTTAGTCTAAAATTAGACTAACGTATCCTTAACAAACGTTTAAGTTGATCTTAGTCTCAAATGAGATTAACGATCCTTAAACCCAACCCAAAACCCAAATCTAAGAAAATACGGATTTGGACTAATCCACGCCCTACGGGCGACAACATAAATTAGTCTCCGTATACAATCCACGGGCAACAAAAAATAAAACAAACATACACGACACGAAGTGACCATCTGGAGAAGGAGAAAGTTGTTACCGCGATGCGGTAGCGTAATTAACTGCAGGGGCTTGCGCCTGCAGGGAAGAGCGTCCCCGCAATAAAAAAAATCTCAAACGAGGGGGAATCTGACGATGTCTGCTACAACGGCCGCATCCGTCTAAACCTCCGATATACGGTGTCATAAATCAACTTGGCATTTTCGGAGAGGTGGACGGATAAAACTAAATAGTATCTGCTCCCAAATTCAGGCAAGACGTCAGTCTTCCCGGCCTTTCGGCGGAGAACGGTCCTTGCAGAAGTTCATCATAAAACGGGGAAGATGATGATAATGAGGGGGCGGCTATGATGGCGATGGTGAAAGGCCGGAGGGGTGATGGTGAGGGACAGCGGCAGTGGGTGGAGGGAGGAGATCGACGGCAAGAATAGCATCACCGGAGATGATGAGGTGGAGAATGAAGGAGAAAGAGGATGATGATGATGACGACGGGGGAGGATGATGATGATGAGGGGGCAGCGGTGATGGCGAGGGTGCAGGGCCGGAGGATGATGGCGAGAAGAAGCGGCGGCCGGTAAAAGGGCGAGGTAGGGACCACTGGAGAAGAGAGAAGGGTGGGGAGGGATCATCATCAATTTCATGGGCCTAAAGGGAGATGAGGAGGAGGAGGAGGAGGAGGAGGAGGTGGTGATGATGAGGGTGAAGGGCCATGAGGGGACGGAGGGTGATGGAAATGGTGATGGGCAGCGGTAGCGGGTGGAGGGGCGAGGTGGGGGCCGTCGAACCCGGAGGTCGAGGTAGGGATGGCACCGGTGATGACGGCTGATGAGAAGAAAGAAGAAGTTTTTTTGGTTTTTATTTTGGGTATTTCAGTCTTTTTATCCTTTTAACAGAAGTTTTAGACGGTAAAAAATCTTGACCAACTTAAAGGCAACCCGAGTGGGGTTTTTAGTCGGGTTAAACTTTTCGAGTAGGTTATTTACAAATAGTCATCTGTGTGTGGGGTTTTTCAAAATAGTTGATTTCGGGGGGGAAATATCAAAAGAAAACTAATTATAATCACATGGCCTTTGGTGTTAAGTATAAAGGTAAATTGTCAAAAAGACCCCGGTCCACTTAGGAGTTGTCTAAAAATACCTTGTGATTTTTGAAATTATTGGTAAGACCCTACTCTTCGAAATCTTTGTGATAAAACCCCTGGGTTATATTTCATTTAACGCTTGTATTCACTCAACTGCTTGGATATTACATGCAACCGTTTAGATATTACAGCTAACTGCAGCTGCTTAGATATTACAAGCAATTCTTTAGATATTACAGACAATTGCTTAGATACCACAGACAGCTGGTATACATAGGTTTTTGATTGGGCCCAAAGGATTTTTAACAATAAGCCCATGGTTTTTTACCGGGGCCTTTTTGACAATTTACCCTTAGTATACTTCCCATGATACGTATTTATATAGCTAGATAGAGAGTTCAATTGAATAAACATGAGTCACAGACCACTAAACTCTAATCATTTGTGAAAAATTTTTGTTGCTGTTCTGTTAACTTAAGCATGGTATTTCTCTTTGGTATGAAGATAAGAATATAAATTAAAGTCGAGACTTATAAGATTGTTCTGTGTTATTGAACCAGTTTTAACCAAAACCTATATTAATTTTAACCTTATAATCAAACACACCGTATTGTCTAATGTTGTTTAGTTAATTTAACTCAGAGATTAAGTCCATTTTCTTTCTACAAATATTGATACTACAAAATCAAAGCAATCTGCATGATTCAGAGCAACGCATAACAATTTACATCTGTAGCGACGACAAATAGACAAATCCGCTATAAAAGTACCGTAAAAACTTCAAAAAGTACAAAATATGTCGATTTAAAAAGTCGATCGACGGACATTTCACAGGAAAAGATGACATTTCATGATTTCATCAAAAAGATTTTAATAAGTACAAAAGTGCTCACACAAATACAATAACCACACAAGTAATTAAAAATATATAAACATTCTTGGGTTACCATGGAAATTTGGAAAACTTAGAAGCCTGATTGCTAATGAAACTATAATCGGTAAAGACAGGCCGGAACGGTGTTTCTCTATCGAATCTTATAAGAAACATAAAATAACATAATGATCACAATGTGTAATGATCTATCTTGAGAGTTAACTATTTAATGAGATCTCCATTGATCTCATAATTACCATCCAAGGTCCAATTTGAATACTCAAAAGGAGGCAAAGAGAGAGATTTCACAATCTTTGTTAGGCTGCGTTGCCTTGAGACTGAAGTCTTTAGAGGCAAGCTGCTTCCTTTTTGCAGATTTTTGGGATCAATCATGCCCATTTCTATTTGCTCTACCACTTTTTCAGGGATTCCTTTTCCTTGTAAGTCTACTTCCTTCGGAAGTGGGGTTTTCTTCCTGTATATCGCGTATAGGATCAGTTGAAACGTGCCCAAAACGAATCCTATGACATTTGGAACCTGCAAAATTTATTCAATCAATTAAGTAGATACGAACAGTGATAGACCACCAAGGGTATTTTAGTGAAATCTACCGTTTACTTTTATTTTTCTCTTCTCGCGGGCTTTATGTTTTATTACATTTCATATTTGTATTAACGGAACGTTGGTGGAGATATCCAACCGTTTTTAGATAAAACAGAAGATCATGACACTTACTCCGATGTAAAAGTCCCTCATCAGGAAAGCATAGACACTCCAAACAGCGCCATTGAGGAAGAGGAAAAATGAGAGGGAAAAAGGTACGAATTCCACGCTCCTCGTTTGCACCACGAGCCTCTGACATCCCAAAAGTAAAACCAATTAATCTCGATATGAATATCAATTTTATCATCAGCCAATTTATGAAAATGATTATGGTGTTCAAGGCGAATACTACCGGCGGTTAAAAAGAAACGACGCAGGATTCACTTTGACCACCGAAGAAGAGAATTCTCTTACCGTGTAATTTTTATTTCCGAATACCTCTCATGGTCTTACAAAAGCTAGTAGACATTGAACTCGAGTTTAAATCCATAAGCTTCATAATTGGAGTCAATTTACTTTGATAATTTATTTATATTTCTTATTCATCTCAATCAAAAAAGAAATTAAAATTTACCATTGCTGCTAGCGGAGCTGCATACATGCCAACGGTGAGAGCAGCACAAACACAGCCAACAATAAGAAGCCTCAAATGCCCATGAAAAGCCAATAAAACCACCAAGATCACCACCCCCAACACCCCTATGTTCAATATCCCCACCAACTTTGCAATTTTAATCTGCAATTTACCAAACATTATACATATATATGGTGATCAATTTTGACAATAAATTCATTCAAGTGCTACAAGTTATTGAGTATATATAAAGATTCCACATGCTAGTAAATTCATTGGAATGTATAGATTATTAGCATAGAATTGTAGATTGAAAACAATGGAGGACAAAGATCCTATAATGAAACCGTTCTTACGGCGTAAAATTAATCAACCCTCTACCATTTTTTACTGAAACCGCGAAACGCCAAATTTTCATATGATTTGATTTACTATTTTCCCATTGAAAAAAGTGCTCTACCATATAAATGGGAAAAAAACATTAGTTTTGCATACATTAGATCAATCAATAGGTTTTGAAATATTGAAATTATATAAATTCTATCATTTAAGAAAACGGTGGAGGGCTGATTTTCTATTCTTTTACCATCAGAAATGATATTTGACCTTCATGACATTCCTCTCACTTATATGTAGGCATGGATGTTGTGGCATTTATGTAAATAGTGAAACGTCTCATGTGTACGGAATTGATGCAAAGAGATATCAATTGAATATAACTTTTGTGATGTAAATGAAAATTTGGGATCTTAAGATGTTCCAATAGTGTTGTTAAGGTATATTCTTGAAGATTTTTCTTGTCATGCAAGGAACGCGATGGAAGTCCGTGTTGGGAGAAAATCGATTTACGGAACAATGCTCGTGACAAACTAAATCATGCAATAACAGCAATCACGCAATTAATCAACGAAAGATAAATAAATAAGTGCGAGAATAAAAAATAGAAAACACAAGCCAGAGAGGCGCAAGAATTTGTTGACGGGGTTCACCTACCGTATGGCTAGTATCCGGTAGAGCGAAATCTGCAAACGCCTACTAAATCCTTGAATCAAGTTTACAAACAACGTTAGAAGATTTCTTTCAAATCTCTCTATTAGCCATCACCCCCTCAATACAATAATCTCTCAAATTAATCCATCTTGACCTTCTGAAATTAATTTAACATAGCAGCCGCCGCCCTTTAATAAGCCTTTGTTAAATTAACGTGGCTTCTTCTTTTCTTTTTGGTGGATGCATGCATAATTGATTTACCAATCAATTATATATATAGGTAAATGGCTTCCTTGTAGATAATGTGAAATTTAAACTTAGATTAATTTAAATCTTCACAAAATCCAATTAATCTATAATATATATCCATATATATATCCATAGGCTTTTAGAGATAACCTAGAATTTAGATAGAGATTAATATAAATCCCTACATCCAATTCCAACTAACTTGATTCAAATTCATCATAATATTTAGGAAAATTCTCCACAGCATAATATTCTCCCACTTGGAGATTTCTTCCGCCTTGATTCTCACGCTATTAGACTTCACACGATTCCGCTGCTGCTCTCTTCTTATCAGATTTTCATGGAGAGATTCACCAACATACAATAGAGATTCAACTTATCTCTGTTTACGATCTTGGTGAACATATCCGTCAGATTCTTTTCTCCAACGATCTTATGCAATGTCAGCTCCTCTTCAATAGCTATACGAATGAAATGGTACCGCACTTTGATGTGCTTCGTTCGAGAGTGATTTGCCAGATTCTTTGCCAAATGTATCGCACTTTGGTTGTCACTCTATAAGGTGTTGAAATCTTGCTTCTTGCCCAATTATTCAAGTAACCATTGCAACCATATCATCTCCTTACTGGCTTCCGTGATCGCTACGTACTCTGCCTTTGTAGTTGACAATACCATCACCTTTTGCAGTTGAGAGATCCAACTCACCGTTGTTCCCCCAACCGTGAATGCGTACCCCGTTGTGTTCTTTCCACTATCTCGATCTTCCGAATAGTCCGCATCAATGTACCCTTTCACTTTTAGAGAGTCACCCCCGAAACATAAGCAGTGACTAGACGTTTCCTTAAGATACATCAATATCCACTTTACCGCATTCCAATGTTCCTTCTCAGGGTTTTGCATATACCTGGTAACAACTCCCATTGCATGTGCAATGCCTGGTCCCGTACTCGCCATTGCATACATCAAACTCCCCACCGTAGAAGCATATGGCACTCTCGCCATCTCATCCTTCTGCTCTTGAGTTGTCGGGCACAACTTCTTCATGAGTTTGAAATGCTTCGCTAAGGACGTACTCACCGGTTTTGACTATCCATGTTGAACCGCTTCAAAACCTTTTCAATATAATCCCTTTGAGTAACCACAACTTCCGCTGCTTCCTATCTCAAACAATCTTCATGCCCAAGATTTGCTTCGCCGTTCCCAAATCCTTCATTGCGAATTTCTCGGCCATTATCTTTTTCAAACTTTGAATTTTCTCAAAATTCGGACCCACTAACAACATATTATCCACATACAACGACAAAATAATATAGTCTCCGTCCTTGAAAATTTGAACGTAGATGCAGTGATCTGATTCACTCCGCACAAATGCTGTCTCTAGCATAAACCGTTCGAACTTGAGATACCACTGCCTAGAAATTTGCTCGAGACCGTACAAGCTCTTTCGCACTTTACACACCATATCTTCTTTTCCCTTCTCCCCGTATCCCAGTGGTTGCATCATATAGATCTACTCCTCCAAATCGCCATGAAGGAATGCAGTCTTCACGTCAAGCTGCTATAAATGCAAATCCTCCACCGCCAAAAAACTAAGAATTACCCAAATGGATGCCATCTTCATCACAGGGGAAAAAATCTCTGGATAGTCAATACCTTATTTTTATGCGTATCTTTTGACTACCAAACGAGTCTTGTACCGTTTCACATCATCGGTCTCATCTTTAATCCTGTATACCCACCATTAAGCAACGCTTTCCGACCCTTGGGTAGCTTCACTATATCCCATGTACGGTTCTTCTTCGAAGAATCCATCTCCTCGTCCATAGATCGCTCCCACTGTTTGCTAGCACCATCGCTTGTTACTTCTTCAAGGGATTCGGGCTCTCCCATCTGTGTACAAGATGAAATCGGTCACAAGTCTTTCAGGTATCCTTCTTTCTCTCGTAAATCTCCTCGGAACTGGTATATCTGGTTGCTGAACATAGTCACCATCCTGTTCTTGAACCTGATCGTGCACTGCGACTTCCTTCAAGTTCTGATCACCACCTGTAAGTACCTGAATGCTCTCTTGAGTTTCGTCTAGCTCGACAAACTCACGTACTACACCTTCCTTTACTTTCTTTTCTTCTTTGTACAAGTGTTGCTCATCAAAGATAACATTTTGGCTTTGTATTACCTTCTTACTTATGTAATCCCACAGCCGATATCCGAACTCATCTCCGCCATATCCGATGAAAGCGCACTTCCAAGACTTAGAGTCAAATTTATTCCTTTTCGTTTTATCAACCAAAGAATACGCAACACATCCGAATACTTTTAGGTGCGAATAATCAACCGGTTTGCCTGACCAATTTTCTTCCGGAATGCCTCCATCAAGCGCACTTGCCGAGCTTCTGTTGATCAGGTACACAGCAGCATCAACTATCGCTGCCCATAAGAACTTAAGCACATCCGCATCCAAGGTCATGCTCTACACTCGTTTTAGGATTATTTTGTTCATCCTTTCTACGATGTCATTCTACTGTGGCGTCCCCGGTACCGTCTTCAGCCAACGAATACCCTTCTACGAGCAAAACGTCTCGAACTTCTGTGTGCAATATTCCCCTCCATTATCGGACTTAAGGCATTTTACCTTAGCCCATGGTTGGTTTTCAACCTGCGTAATCCGGTGTTTGAAGATACTAAACACATCGGACTTTTTCTTCATCGTATACATGTTTTCCGGCTTGAATCGTCGATGAACGTCACGAAGTACCGATTCCCACCATAAGACTCCATCGAGGCTGGACCCCATACGTCCGTATGTACCATCTCCAGCTTCTTAGTCTTCATTGCTACGCCTCCAATCTGAAATTTGAGCGTGTTTTGCTTCCCGCAAACACAACTCTTACATAGCCCCAACTCCACCTTTTTCAGCCCCGAAAAAAAAACCCTTTCCTGAGAATTTTCATGTTCTTCTCGTTAAAGTGCTCCAATCGCCTATACCACAACGAAGTCTCGGAATTTAATTCCGAATCCGTTTCCAATGCAACAGAACCTCCGCTATTCCTACTGAAGGAATACAATGAATGGCTCAACTTGCCCCTAGCAACCACCAACGACCATTTGGTAATCTTTCACTGCGAATTTCCAAACGTCGTAATAAAACCTTCGTTGTCAATCTGACTAGTAGAAATCATGCTCTTCTTCAAATCTGGAATATGACGAGCATTCTTCAATTTTAATTGACCACCTCCTGACGGTTGCAAAATGATCGTCCCCTTTCCAATGATATTACACGGCTGACCGTTCTCCACCGTCACATGTCCAAGGTTTCCCTGAACATACTTGCTGAAGCGATCCCGGTCTGAAGTGCAATGAAAGGATGCACCCGAATCTAGGAACCAAGTATCAGCCATCGTGCTCACGCTCGCTGAAAAACAAAGACTTTGTTCCCCATGTTCTTGTGTGGACACCACATTATCTTCCTTTCCATCTGTCTTCCCATTCAAGTCTTTTTTTAGAGCTTTACAGTCACTTTTCCTGTGACCTTTCTTTCCACAGTTCTAACAGTCGCCTTGAATCTTTGCCTTTGGTTTTTCTCGACTCTTAGACTTGCTCTTTTAGCCCTTTTCCTTTTTCATCGTTCTACCGCGATTCTCCACCGAAGGTGTAGAAGTTCCCGAACTCCCACTCACGGCCTTTCTCCGCATCTCATCATTTAATATGCAACTTACTGTGTCATTAAACATGAGAGTCCCCGAGATCGAGTTGCTAACTGCCATCACTAGGTTCTCCTAACTCTCCGACAGCGAACAGAGGGATAGAAGTGCTCGAATCTTTTCTTCAAAGACGATTTCAACCGATTCGAGTTGGCTCGTCACGCTGTTGAACTCATTCAGGTGCTCCGTCACCGAGCCGTTTTCAGCCATCTTCATATTGAAAAGCTTATTCATCAGGAAGATTTTTGTTTGTTGTAGAAAGCTTCTCATACAATTTCGCTAACGTCGTCATTAGCGTCTTGGTTGTTTTCTCCTTCGAGATATTAAAATCCACCCCTGGAGTCAACGACAACCGGATTGTTGCCATAGATTTCCTATCCAAAAAGGTCCACGCCTTATCGGTCATCTTTTCGGGTTTCTCTCCAAGCAACGAAAGATACAAGTTCTTTCGGTACAAGTAGTCCTCCATCTGCATACGCCACCAATAAAAATTATGACCGTTGAATTTTTCAATTCTTATTTTATTCTCCGTCATCTCTCGCTTAACGTCGCAGCAAACACTACTTCTCCCTTAGATCTGAACCAATGCTTTCAAAACGATGATCTAAGGAAGGGGGAAAGAGAACGTAGTTGTCATTACCCACCGTTGAGCAAGATCGTAAATTTAAAGAACTCTAGGTTCCTTAACGAAACTCTGGTACCAGTTATTGAGAGAAAATCAATTCACGGAACAATACTCGCGACAAACCAAATCACGCAATAACAACAATCACGCAATTAATCAACAAAAGATAAATAAATAAGTGCGGGAATAAAATAGAAAACGCAAATCAAAGAGACACAAGGATTTGTTGACCGAGTTATCTACCGTATGGCTAGTTTCCGGCAAAGTGAAATCTGCAAACGCCTACTATATCTTTGAGTCAGGCTTACAAACAACATTAGGAGATTTCTCCCAAATATTTCTATTAGCCATCATCCTCTCAATACAATGATCTCTCAAATTAATTCACCTTGGCTTTGTGAAATTAATTTAACATAGCAGCCGCCGTCCTTGAATAAGGCTCTGTTAAATTAACGCGGCTTCTCCTTTTCTTTTTGGTGGACGCATGCATAATTGATTTACTAATCAATTATATATATATATATGAATGGTTTTCTTGTAGATAATGTGAAATTTAATCTTAGATTAATTTAAATCTTCACAAAATTATATATATATATATAGGCTTTTAGAGATAACTTGGAATTTAGGTAAAGATTAACATAAATCCTTACATTCAATTCCAACTAACTTGATTCGAATGCATATTTAGAAAGATTCTCCACAACAGTGCCTGCATATGCAATGATGTGAGAGAGAGAGAGAGAGAGAGCACTTACTTTTGTCTTTGGTGGAGCATAGATGAGAAAGAGGATGACATAGATTGATTGCATAACAGTGCCTGCTGCATTAACTGTGACCACCAAAAGCCCATTGGGCTTGAGGAGCCCATAGCAAGTCCAGAGTGAGGTGCTCAATAGGGTTGTCACATAAGGGAGCCCTTCATAGTTTTGTGTTGATTTCTTCTTCACAATTCTCCAAAATGTTGTGCTATGAAATTTAAAGAACATTTAAAATTACCATCTTAAACACAAAAAAATAATGCTAGGATTTGAAGAAATTAAGGTAGGTATTTTGTCCCCCCCAAAAATTACAAATTAAAAAAGGGTAAATGGGTTGTGAACTCACATTGGTGAGGCAAACACTAGTATGGAGATCACATTCCCTGTCAAAGCACCAAAGATATTTTATTAGAAACAAAACAAGATAGTTGCAGCGCCATAAAAGGCTAAGCGCACTAAAAGTAAATTGCAAAAACAGCCCTTATAAGCTTTAGACTTACCCACAAGTCCCACAATGAAGCTAGGAGAAGCCATGGCATGAAGCTAAGCTACCTTATGAGCTCAAAAACTTGAACCTTATTAGGTTACTATTTATGGTGAAGAGAGAGAAGGATACGTGACCAATTTTTCATCAATAGATTCAATTGGGCTCTGTGGGCCTCTGTATCTTTTTTCGCGTCGTTTCCAGCCTTTGCAGGTGTGTGTGTCGGTTAGCTGAGTAGGGTTGGACGCTAGTTGGTGAGCTTACCGCATTGCAAAAGAGATAATTAGGCAGATATAAGTGTTACCGTGTCTGTATCCATCCAGTGGTCATAAGAGTATTCGAATACAGATACAGATAGCTATCGGAAATAAAAAATATTATGAGTATTTGGTAAAAATCGGATACGAATATGAATGAATATTGGAGCAAATGTGTCATGCCATTAAAGTGATAAATTAATTATTTTTGTTATCGGATATGAATATGGAATGAATATATGTCGCATCCTCATCCAGTGGCTATTGGAGGATGCGGATACGGATTCGGATAGTCATCAGGAATGAAAATTACAAGTCGATTTTTTAAAAATCTGATATGGATATGGAGCAGTTTGGACCATTCTTATCCATTTGCATCACTCATCATTTTGATTGCAATGATTTGATTGGTTACCAAAACTCACCAAGTTGTGAGGAGAAACTTACTAGTCAAACAAATAGAGTGACCATACCAGGGTGACCCACCACCATCTGGACTATTTCATCAACAAGGATCTTTCACATTTTTTATGTTACTAGATCTTTCTGCGCATGCTATATAGAAGGAAAAAAGAAAAAAGGAGAGAGCATCATCCACAAAATTTGATTTTAGGTTAGTGGGCCCCACATGAGCTGCATTATAAAAGTAGAGATGCGAAAGAGAAAAGATCGAATAAATTACACGACTCTTAATCGAGATTTTTCACTAAACTGCCTTAAAGCTTTCGTATCACATTAAGCATTATGTTGGTGAAATTATTAAAGCATGGAGATGGGAATGAGGTGGGCATCTTTCATTGTCACTGTATTAATCGAGTAGAAAGGAGCCGACCGTCCCAAAAAGAAGAAGAGATAGGGGCAGGTTGCTAACTGCTAAAGACTGAGGGGGTTGCGTGTAAATTGGAGAATGGCGTAATTATTAATTAAAACTTTAAATGGGATTAGAGACTAATGAGAGACTTGTTTGGTTGAATGAGTGTGTAATGTTTTTGGGATTTGGTTTTGACTTTGAGGGATGTTTTTACTATGGAGAAAGAAGTTTTTTTTTCTCAAAAGAAATTTGATGGCGACTTTCAGGTCAGTCTGAATCCTTATTTTGGTCTGTAGTATAGAAATTGTCCCATGACTGCAATTTAAAACTTGTTTATCTCCGCTACAACGACATCCAAAATTAAATTAGTATTGACCAAGATGACAATATGGAGAAAATGGTCAAAATAATTAATTTAGTAACAGGACAAGTTACTTATCATTTCTGTCTTATCTCTTCAACCGACTCTAATATCATTAATAAACCAACAGTTGGGCACATGACACTTCTTTTTTTCCCTTTCTATGGTCAAAGTGGTTGTAATTAGATACCATAACAGTGATTAAGATTAGCAAGATAATTATAAATTCAAAATTATATACATTTTCTTTTTAATATGGATAATATACGAATCCGATAATACTGTAAATAAACTCTACACCTGGCATTGCAATGTTGATGCTTGATGATATCTGAAATTGAATTGGTTTGTTTGATAGTTCCCTGAAGAAAATTCTAATACCGACTTTATGGCAGATGCCGAACATTAGATGGTATGATCGTTGGACATTACCAAAAGTTTTATTGCAGTTGATCCGGAATGACCCCCATGCTTGCTTCTTCCTAAGATCTTAATAAACCTTTTGCACCAAAAAGCAGAAGGAATAAAAGACTACATCAAATCATCAGATTACATTGTATAGCATGCATGAGAATCATGAGATGGTTCTGAATGGCAACCTAAATATCATTTGCAATAACATAATGATTAAATTCGCCATATAAATAGATCAGATTACTATCCCTGCCTTAGATGATAAAAGTCCGATAAGAATACAAATATAAAATGAATATTAGAAAAATTATACCTAATGAAGCATGAAAATTATTCTTTCTGATATAAGATTGGAAGATAGGACAAGCTATTGACAGATGCGGAAACGAATAGTAAACGGAAATGAAAATTACTCCCCGCATTTGATAAAATTCGAGTACTGATACAGAATCGACAATAGAAACGGAGTCCGCTCAGATTATCCGTATCTACTTTCATTGCATAAGCGTGCAAATTTGTTTTCAATCTGTTCCGTTTGCAACTCGATAACTTGTTTATGTCTATATTATGCTTTAATCAATACGTCTAAGTTGGTTAATCTTCAAATAATTAAGCATCAGGGGTAAACAACAGGATATGATTTTATTATAATTAATTAGATGTTCACATATTTTCACAGAAGCTTTCAAAAGAGCATGAATAAGATGGAAACTGAAAGACAAATACTTAGAGAGAAAGAAATAACAGAATGTTTTCCCTTATGATTGTCAAGGACAGCAGTTTTTGTAAGTACATGCAGAAATCCATATAGGATCAAAATGTGAGCATTGTTTGCATCCTTCATTTCAAAAGGTAAATGGCTTCAGGCATTCCAAAGCTGTAAGCTGTCCATTTCTTGCTTTATTTGCTTTCCGAATCACTCAGATTGCTGTAAGGATAAAAAAGAAACTATAGCCGAGATTGAGACTTTGCGTTGTTTACCGGAGCACTCTGCATCAATTTCAAATAGTATCATCAGATGCACGAATTCAAAATGAAGCAAATAATGCCGCTCTACTTTGTATGAGATATTTATTTCCCATGTTAATTTAGCTCAATTGTAAACAGAGTTGAAAATTGTAGTTATAGAAAATGCAGCAAAGTAGGTGCAGCAAAAAAATTGATGTCCGCTTGAGCTTTTAAGTATTTATATTCTCTATATAGCCATAAATCACTCTAACAACCATAGATGCTACGTCAGTTTGCAAATTAACTGTATTCAAACTGATTTCCGTGCAAAAGGTGTTGCATTTTCATTGTAAGAAACCAGTCCGTAATCAAGAGAATGAGCTTAGTCAAAAATGCAAGAAACCAGTCCGTAATCAAAGGAATGAACTTTAGTCCAAGCCGATTGCACTAATGGTGGGAAAAAGATGCATTTGACCAGTGTATTCCAGTGAGTGATTGCCCACGAGGCAAGCACGAGCGATAAAACTATTGGACATCTTCATTAGTGTTTACTTAGAGATCGATAAGCATGGAGTTTGGTTTAGAGTGAGTGCGAATGGGGTAGGCTTTTTTTTGTTTTTGAAATGTTGAGGTGGAATGAAATATGATATATGATAGAACATACACTTGTTTTCAAAACCTAAGATATTATTACTCGCTATTTTAAATACCTAAACAACTACTTCCATTATTACGCAAAAAGAATATGCCCACGCTTAGGGCTGCTAATTGAACGAGCCAGCTCGGGTTCGATTAGGGTTCGGCTCGGTATCAGCTCGTTCAAGTTCGGTTCGATTATTAATGAGTTGAACATGAGCCAGAAAGTTTGGCTCGTTTATTAAACGAGCAGAACTCGAGCTCAGCCAGGCTCGTTCGATATTAGCTCGATTTCGGCTCGGTTACATAGTTTGAAAATAAAATAATATGTAGTATATGGCAGATTCTATACAACTCCTAAGACACTTGTTCAATTAAAGAGATGTATATCAAGTTAAACAGAGGTAAATAAATCCATTCCATACTTTAGCTGTCAACTTTTTTTATCTTCCCATATCCCAAAGCCATGGGTCTTTAGGCTCTAGCATGTGATTACTATTCACAGACTAGCTTCTCTTTCAAGCCAAGAAGTTCAGTAGTCATAAAATGCCTTCAAGTTATCTTCTCAAGTCCTTTATAATGACCATGGGCCCATCCTCAGCCTCTACCAAACACCTCTTTATCATTTTCCTTTCAGAGATCGTCTAAAAGAAGATGCAACCAAGCTCAATTTGAGCTCGTTTAAGGCTCGAGCTGAACATGAGCCAGACCCGCTCAGCTCGAGACGAACTCAAGCCGAGCTCGAGCTGGCCTAAAGTAAGTCGAGCCGAGTTTGGACAGTGGTCGGCTCGTTTACACCCCTACCCACGCTAAAGTTGCATGTGAAATAGCTATCAAAGAAATCAAAGAGGCATCCATATAATTAATATGCATCGGGAATATGTCAAAGTTGTAATTGTTATTCGAAATGCTAAATTTTTAGTTTTGAAAGTAAACAGTTTGACGCTCAAATGGAAAACATTCTAAGTCGAATTTTTTGACCAAGCGAAGCTTATGTAGCTATGCTAGACACCTTTAGGAGCATTGGGGATGTGCACATGGCTGGATAGAAACAATATGTAAATCCAAAGCATATCTCAGTCGCCATATCATTTCGATCTGTGTTACGAACAGTTCTCATGATGAGTGGTAGGATGAGGATTGGAGCTCTTGGATTCCTTCTATATTGCGTATGTTATTTATGAGATGAGATCAACGTTGAATTTACTGCTGAGAACTTACTATTTTTTGGGTGCGTTTCATTACACATTATTTGTAGTTCAGCTCTGTTTTTTATAAAAATTACTAATTCTTACCAGGGGAGCTCCTTTGGCAGCTCTCTCTGCAAGATAGGCAGAAGGCTTAAAGAAATTTCCGTAAGTCTTTGACCACGAATCCAGTCTTGAATAAATATAATTCGATCCGAGAGTGTCAGCCCAGAACATAACACCACCCCTGGCAGCAGAAATTAATTCCCCATTTTAGAGAACAAGAAGATTTAGAAAAATCTAAAGTAAAATAATGTAAGAATGTTTTGACCTGAAGGAGGGGAAACCCATCCCCATTATGGAGGCAATATCAAGGTCCGATGCCTTGACAGCGATTCCCTCGTCTAGAACTCGGCAGGCCTCATTCACCACAGGAAAGAATATCATCTCTATTATGTCCTTATCAGCTAACTTCATAATCTGCACAAGGCATTCACATATATGAGCATCAAGATCTGATTCAACAAGTTACTCTAAAGAGAGTTGTTCCCATTGAGGGAAAACAAATTTTGCCAGCCAACGTCTTGTTTTTATTTTATTTTATTTTATTCTCTTTTTTGTTTAAAAAATGGTGGACTAAGACGCAATGTGTGTTATCAAAAAGGCTTTTATATAAAGAGTGTATTGTAAAACAATTTAGCACATGGACCAAGTACGCTTTAATATATGAGGAAACAAAATATAGAATGGAAAAACTCTCGTACTTATAAAGTTAACTCTTCGATATTATTTTAATGATCGAGACTGCAAATACTGACACTGCACACTTGATTCCCATGGCCTACAGCATAGATATACTAATTTTTATGTGTTTTAATACACTTTACTCATTGGTCAAAGGGTGTAAATGTTTAATTGTCCAAAAACCTTAATTTTGCAACCATCTAATGCAAGAAAAAAGTGTAGGGAATGTTATTCATTTAAAGACATGAAGATCCAGATGCAAAAATGTTGCTCATCCAACCAAAAGAAGAAGAAAATTGTAGAGCTTTGCGTTTTTCTTCCACCACCATTTGTAAAACAGTGCTTTTTTATTATGTTTTTCTTAATATTTATCCCTCGATAGAAAAGAACTAAATATGCCAACCTTGGCATCAGTGGGAACACCAGCTATGTTCCTAGACTTCTCAATATACTTCTTTATCTCAGGGTCTGGGCTAGCCTTCCGCTTATCATCATATACATAAAAACCCTTGCGAGTAGCTTCACCTGTGAATAATTAACAGATATGGAATAGGGATTTATGGACTGATAAATACAAGTGGAATAGATCAGAGAATATTCCACAATTTAATATAAATATGGATTCAATTCATTATTACCTGCCCTCTTGTCCTCCACCATGATTGGAATTAACAGAGACTTATAACACCTTTCAGGAAAACTTTGAAGGTACTGGGCCCCAGTAGCCACGGCGACCCCAAACCCAACCAAATCAGCTAATCTGTATAGTGAGATAAACGTTAAAAAAATTCAAACATTTGACAATGGAAAAATAATAAGATCATGTTCTTTCACTCAAATTTCATTAAACCTGAAAGGGCCCATGGGCATTCCAAATTTGGTAATTGCCTTGTCAATCTGATACACGTCCAAGCCACAATCGACGAGCAGAAGTGCTGACTGAGTGTAAGGAAAGAACATTCTATTTACAGCAAACCCGGTACAGTTTCCGACAACTACGGGTGTTTTCCGTATTTTCTTCCCAACATCTAACAAGTCCACGACAACTTGAGGAGATGTCTTTTGAGTACGAACTATTTCCAGAAGTGGCATTATATGGGCCGGACTGAGAATAAAGTAAGCATCAGAACAGTGAAAATAATGGAGGAGAGGGAACACCAAAGTATCCTTAACTAACACTGTTTTTCATTAACTGCATTAAAGTATTTTTTTCCTTCAATTACAGTCAGTTCCCTCAAAATGATACATTACGGTATTTCGGCAGGAAAAAACCTCTAAAATCATGGTTTAAGGAAGTTTAATGTGAGAAAAAGTTTAAGGTGGTATAACGGAGAAAACAAGGATAGTTAAGGGTGTAGTGTAATCAGTCAAAAATATCACTGTTTTTGTGTAATACCTGAAGAAATGTGCACCAACAATTCGGTCTTGCGACTTTGTCTTTTCCCCAATTAAATTTAAATCTATCGTGGAAGTGTTACTTGAAAGAATGCAATGGGGAGGGCAATATTTTTCTAGATCAGAAAATATTTGCTGCTTTAGTGATATGTTCTCAATTACAGCCTGCCATGACATGTAGCAATAAAGTCAGAATGAAAAATAAGCTAAGATTGGTAAAATATGACAGAAAGCAATACTCGCCTCTATGACCAAATCTGCATCTTTGAAGGATTCAAAGTCAAGGACGCCTGTAAGACGAGTAAGGGTCCTCTCACAATTCTCTTGAGACATCATCCCTTTCTTGACCCGACTTTGTAAATTGGCTGAAAAGAGAAGCTTGCAAATGAATTTTGCATAAGCCAAAAGAGAGAATAATAACAATTTTGTTGAAATTATTCTAACCTTTGACTCTACCAACTCCTGCTTGCAGCAATTTCTCATTGACTTCTTTAAGGATCACCCGGTAATTGCTCAGAATCAATGCAGTTGCAATTCCAGAGCCCATTAGGCCTCCTCCAAGAATTGCAACAGAATTTATTTTTCTCGGTGTTAAGCCCAAATCAGTAATTCCAGGAACCTATTACAAGTTTCAAGTTGAAGCGTGAACAAGGGACATGCATAAAGCTGCTAAGTATGAATATATTACTGCAAAAGACAACTGATGACCTTCGGCTGTGTTTAAAATCTCGCTTCAAAACAATGAACACTTCAATTGACAGGACAATAGAGAATGTTCGGGAAAATTATATTTTGAACTAAAAGATATACTTTGAGCCAAGATGGAGTAATTGCTAATAGCGCTACAAGTACAGGAACAACAGCAGCAGCAACATTAACAATCTTAAATATTATATGATCAAAAGATATACTATATGATCAAATGAACAGGAAAAAATGCATATTTTGGTGCAGACAGAGCTTCTTAAACTGCAATGAACATAGCCAGGCATTTTTTAGTAAAGACAAGAGAGAAATAATTTTCAGAAGAATGTATTATATTCTTAATTTGGTAGTATGCGAACTGAAGTTCAAAGTATGAAACGTACAAGGGCAGCATATAAGCTTGCATTATATCGTATCAAATGATAAAAGTTAGCTATGTACAAACTCCAATGACACTAACACATTAGGGCCGATTTGAATGAGGTTGACGACTACACGAGACAGCTGCATATATTCATGACCCATGCACAAAAGACGCAAGGAAAATCATAAACGCTATTCCAAACTGTACAAACTCCAATGACACTAACACGTTAGGGCCGATTTGAATAAGGTTGACAATAATACGAGACAACTGCATATGTTCATGTGTGCACAAAGATGCAAGGAAAACAATCATAAACAGCATTCCAGACTGTTCTACCTTTGAAGTTGCACGCTGCGAAAAAAAGACATGTATTAAGCCTTTGCTTGTGTCAGTGAACTGGAGTTCGTAAGATGCCTTTGCTTCCTGCAAAAACCAGTGTTTTCACAATTCTAAAGGCTTGTTAACATTTTACGTGTGTTATTTACAGTATTCAGAAGGAAACAGTGCCTAAAGTGTCACTGTAGGGTAAACCAACAGTGATGTAGACGTGACAATTTCTATTAGATGACATCCACTATTTAAAGTGAAAACCTAATATTGAACATGAGAAATGTCATATCATTTTAACTATGGTTATTAACCAATAGATAGTTAGCTGTAATTTTAGGGTGCACCTTACAGTAACACTTCAGGCCATGTTTCCTCTATTACTTAAAGATATAGAAGTTACCTTCCAAAGCCCCGCACGAGGTCCTGCGACTATACCTTCTTCAATGACATCAATACAGACCAATGGGTGTTGGAGATGAGGAGCTTGCTTTCGTGCTTGAGCTCTCGCAAACTTGAGAATATCCTTAGCCTCTCCAAGGGGCTCTATCTTATCGGTTTTGTAAAGGCTCTTGATCCATGGCCTTTTGCATTCCGCAATATCCAAAGCCCATTGGTGAGCAGTCTTGATCAATTCACCAGGTGAAACTACAGCGTCAACGAGACCCAGCTTATGAGCTTCGTCTCCTTTTATCGGCTTAGATGTCTGTTCATCAAAGTCAAAACACATTAAAGAAAGATTTCAAATTAGTTACTCTTACTTGTAATCAAAATATAGCAACATAAATGGAATTGACACCTTACCAGCATCATTTCAAGACCTTTAGAAAGACCAACAAGCCGTGGAAGTCGTTGTGTTCCTGAAATCAGGAAAAAGTAATAAATAATTTAATGGATTGAAGCTAGATAAATATAAACAAACCAAAAATCTCCTTTAATCAAGAAAGCTATACGATAGAATTTTCTGTAGAGCAGCATCAAGAGTATCACCTAATCCTATTCCAATCAAAACGAGAAACTCTTAAGAAGAGCCAAATTTTATGATCGGTGGCGAACCTATGATTAACCCCCTGCCTTAAGTTGTTTTCCCGGCAAACGCTACATAGTTGAATAGCAGTACTTGCCTTACAATTTTGAAGATCTGTTTGTGGTAGGAAAACTTAACTAACACAAATCTAGGCTTGTAGCAAGTGGACCTTGCATCTAAAGTTCTCTCAGATATACGACTCTAGAATGTGAAGAGAGATGATGAGGTTCACTTCAAAAAAAAATCCACGAGAAAAGATAAGGCTCGCTGCAGAAATTGTTCCATTCGTTTAAAAGATGCACAAGCCAATTTCCCAAAAAATTTATTTTTTAAAGAGTGGGTTTCTTTCTCATGGGAGAAATCCCGGTAGTGAATGAATTATATGCTTAGATCTAAATATTATCTTAGACAATGCAAACTCCTCCGAGGACTTTGTGCATGCTCTCAGGTATGTTGATTTGACAACATCTGCACCTAAAGTGGCCTAATAGGAGGCTATGAATTTTCCACACCGTTAATACTTTATTCAGCCAAGATGGCAGATTTTGCAAAAGCTGTATTTTGCATGTCATCCCTATACATGCATCAAATTGACAATAATTGTGATATTACAATCAGATATACCTTTGAAATGTTAGACTCACTTTGGTCAGAGTTAAAATGTAGAGATTTAAACATAAAGTCAGACATTGTTGATTATAAAAATTTTGACCTATGGTATTTTTGATCTCAAATGCTTTAATTGATGATGTTACTTTATTGAAAATTGCACCTCAGACTATATGTGCATCCTACCAAATTGAGAATATGAGTGACAATTGTTCATATATACTCAATAAGATTGCACGAACTTGTATGATGATCAACTGCATGATATCATTAACCTCTCTGTAAGTGTTATCATATTTACTTTCATACAGCCCTTAAAATATAAGATTTGCATATGCAACAATGAAAATTTTTAAAACTCTTGAGACGGTTGCACATGCATTGTACATGCCTTCAGTTTAGAACCATGTCAATGTCATGATTAAAAGAAAAAAATTGTCCATTTCAAAATCATGATCAAAGAATTACCTCTAATAATCAATAGAGACCTGAGCTCTCCTACGAAGACAATCTGCTACTGGCATCCAAATCCGAATCTGTAGAATCAATTGGAGAATCCCCAGGGCTATTTACAACTAGACCCGAATTGGCTTTGCAGCATTTAGTTCTACCCAAGAGATTGAAGACTCGCAGGTAATGACAATTGTGACATGAAGATCATAAGCTCAAGCACTTAACCTAACACAAGTGGAGAGGTGGGGCGTCCCAGATGAGATCTACTTCTTTTACTTCAACAATTTCAAACGATTTCATCACGCTCTAAATCAAGATGGGGTGGATGTGGGGTTCTAGGGCATTGAAAGTCATGCTGCTGAAAACACCTCACAGATCTACATTGAACTTATTTCTAAGAGCAACATGAAAAGAGTATTTTTGTCTCCAGGGACAACCTTTACATGATAATGAGCAACAGGAATGTAATGGCAAGAAAATTCCCCAGTATATATTAATGTTTAAACATATAATCATGTACAATTAATAGCTTCATGGTCCCATGAAGAAAGGAAGTGCTACAGAAAATCAATTAAGGGCCATAAAAGGGGCAAGACAGGCTGGATAGGGTTTTCTTAGTTATATAAAGATGTATACTTCCTCCAAAACAGTCAATTGACTTCACCAACAAGATTGCTTGATATTAGCCAATTATGATAACTAGCGCTTCAATTTCCACCCTACAATATCATCAAGATGTATGCATTTCTTTATTGCAAATTTTGACAGCATTAGCTTTGACATGAAGCTTGTATGTTCCCATAAGCACCAATCTGGTATCGCCTTAGTTTGATTTTGTATTCTACTTTTATTTCAACTAAAGTTTTATGTAAACACTTCAACTTTTGTTGTTGAATTTCCAAATCCAAACCATTTTTGCCATTGATTGGAGTTGGACAAAAATCACTTGGAATTTGGAAATGCAACATCCGTTATAAATTTGTTTTTGTGGCCTTTGACAAGTTGATGTGGCATCCATTCAAATCGTCATGAACAAATTTTCCAAAGATGCAACATTGGTCGCACCAATGTTGCAGATTGTTGCATTTTGCAGCTACAAATTTTATATCAAATAAAAGTTGAAGTTGTTGCTAATAAATCATTGAAAAAGGAAATTTCTGCAACACATTTGCATGCGACTACATTTACAAGCAACCAAACCCATAAGTTCTAATATAGTATTTGCAAGAATCAGATAATCTTACACTCTTTACACACAAACATTATGTTATTTATTCTTTACATTTTTATTCACCGGCAATGTCATATCTTTAAATTTTCAACCCAGATCATCTGAATTCTCTATTGATCATCTGGATTTCAAACCCTGACGTCAATTAAGACATTCACTTCTAACTACTTCTTAATATCCAAATATAGGAATAGTCTCGTAATCTATCAATCTCTTAACATCAACATCCACCAATTTCTTTGGAAGATTGCATGCCTTGCGTAATTTGCAAGTCCTTTGTTTCTCCTTAAGCAAGTTGTTCCAAAATTTCCATGAAGCCCAAGTAATCCTTACCCAAACCGAAAAATCTCTACTCCTCTACTTATAAGTATCCCTAAACATCATTTGATTTCTAATCCTAGTGGTTCCTATCCTAATCGTTTTAGACAAGTCATATCGATTTACTCCAATTTCTCAACAAGCAAAGGCATCATAAATATTTTGTTTAAACATAATTGTTGGATAAGTGTTGAAATTGGCTAGTAATATACAATATTAGATTTAATCGGTGAAGCAATGTGTATATTTAAATAGCTGAAAAACAAATCATGCAGTATTTACCTCTCGCATCCAGGTGAAGTATCTAGTATGGCTCATTTTGTATGAAACAATAGGAATTCTTGCATGTTGAGGAAAGTTGTTTTATAAGCAAGAGGCCTGAGGTCCAAATGAATCCTGCTTGAATAAAACTTATAGCTATTTTTGTGAAACACGGTTTATGCATGATAAATTTCACTGCTGCCAATGGCCCCTTTCAAAATTGTTATCATATATTTCTACTAGATCGCTTCATTGAAATGTGCTACGAGCCATGAGATTTCAAATGTGTCTTCCAAGCACCGAAACATATGGTTAGCCTGAACTTTCTTTACAAGAAATCTATACCCATGTTGTAATATTGGTTGGGATTATACAGCAAACCAGATTCTAACCATGTGAGTAGAAAAAACAGAGAAAATTGTGATTAGGCCCCTAGGAATAAAAAAACAATTGGGGTCAGGCACGAGGTCTAAATTACTTGCCAAGAGTTCCTAAACGCTCAAGGCCTGGTCTGCAGGCCGAGTATCATGTACTTGTATTTAGCAAATAACTATTTCACTAACAACCAACTAATCATCTCCTCATCCATTTCCATAATAACCCAGCACCTTATATCTCTCCCCCACTTCTTCTCTAGATCTACCCTTTATGGCCTCTCCTCCAAAACTCCAAACTTCATGGATTTTTTTGAGGGGAGGGGGAGACAAAGAAGCGAGGTTAAAACCAGTTTTGGGTTTGAAGGGGTTTTTTTGGGTTGTGGGGGTTGGGGGGGGGGGGGGAGGAGTGTGTTGGGTTTGATAGGGTTTTCAAGAATAAGGTGAGGGGAAGAATGGTCTTGGGTTTGATGGGGATTTGAAGGAGAGGCTTTGGACTAGAGGGAAAATTAATTTTTGGTTTAATGGACTTATTAAGTGTAGAGGATTTGGGGAGGAGGGAAATGGGTTCTGGGTCAAATGGGGTTTTGAAGAAGGAGGTGAGGGAGGAGGCGAGGTGACAAAATTCATAGCCATGTTGCAAAATACTCTTATAATGGGTGTGAATATATCTTGATGGCATCACCTGCACTCCCATTGTTCCACTCATGTGTCAGAATAGACATAATCATGCTCATGGTACTTTATATCTACAGTCTGAATTGAAAACCATAGCATTATTTACCCATCCTCAAGATTAGACTCCTTTATTCAGCCACTACTTATTATAGATCATACAATTTTCTCTTTTGGTAAAATATAGATGATTAAAAAAATTGAATGCTTTCTCCCACAGCAACAGTATAAATATTTTGGCGCATGATTGACCCACCTTTACTGCAGCAAACTTTGGTGGATTGTTAACAATGTCCTGAAAGTGCTTTAAAACTAATTGAGGAAAACAACTTCTGTGGCTTTGAGAAATCCTAAAGGCTCCTTTACCTTTGAAAGCATGGTTCTTATAGAACACATGGGCATAGAATAATATTAAGATCAAGACGAATTTAAAAAACCATAAAAGTCACCCGAATTAATCTTTTCACTTGGGTTGAAACTGTTAGTTAATACCTACCAAAACACCTTCGACTATCAAACAAATTGAACTATACTGCAGAAACTAATTTTATAAAATAAGGAACAAAATATGCAGCTTGTTAAAGTTTGTTCAAACTTCAAGTGCTAACTGATTGTCATTCAATAATCATGATGCTGCCGATTCATCTAGTGGTCTACAGGAGTCTTAATTGCAGTTTATGGTTTCAGATATGACCAAGATTTCATGAACATGTGCCAAGTGTGAGAATATGAGGAAGGAATATCAGATGCGCACAGTACAAATATTAGTGTTAAAAAGATAACCCACCCTGGTTTAACTACAGGGAGGAAACTTATAAGGTAAAGTTAATAAATGCTAGTAGTAGTACATTAAGATAAAATATAACGCATCATTGATCATACTTTTAATAGTTGCAGTGACATCTTAGACAATCCATGTCAAAATTATTATCACAGCATCTTCATGACACAGCAATGTGAAATTCGCTACTGAGAAAAGTATGCTAGGACATGATCATGGTAGTCAACTCATGATCGAGGTATAATAATAAAAGTCTATGGATATTACTGTGACCTTAGCTCAAATTATATAGATGCTTTAAGTAGGGGGAAGCCTTGATTACATCTTAATCTCAATAGAAAAAAATTGACCAATAGGTAGAATGTAAGCTATCCATATCATTGTTCACATACAACCCAAGAAAAGCCCGTCTTTTATCAATCAAAATTTCAAAACAACGGAATTTTTAGAAGAATACCTCCTAATCCCGGAATGATTCCAAGTTGAAGTTCAGGAAGTCCAAGCTGGGTATTAGGAGTGGAAATGCGGCTATTGCAAGCCTGAGCAGCAAAAGTAACAACCATGTCAAACTAAAAACATATAAAACGTTTTTTTTTTTTGCAAAATGGCTCGTATCACATACCATTGCAATCTCCAGTCCTCCACCAAGAGCCAAACCATCAACAGCTGCCACTGAAGGCTTTTTTGCACCTAAGAGAGAAAAACAAAGGAAATAAACAGCAGAATATTCTAAATGATAGGAAAAATCTGATCTATGAATTCTGCTGATTACCTTCTAAAATGTCAGCAACGAAATATACTGATGTGGAACCAATTGGATCTTCCTCTGTTGGGATATGAAGTGTAATGTGAAAAGACGAAAATAATCACCTAATTAAAAAAGGAAAAAATATCCTAACAAAATATATAGGTAATGGTGCACGGGAAATTTGTTAGTCATACTCTTTCCACCCCCAAATGATGTTATATCAGCTCCTCCTGAAAACTTCCCCCTTGCACCTGCTCAATCAGCACAGGTCATTAGCATCTTTCATGATGAAAATATCCAGGGTTCTATTGCAAGAGGAAAAGTAATGCAAATTAAGGTTGCATTACCAGTAATAACAACCGCTTTCACATCATCTCGCTTCATGGCTTGTTCATGGTTCTCTCGTAGACTGAGTATAACTGCAACGAGAAAGTAATGGTACTATTATTGAGTTCTACAAACTTAAGTGGAGTCATCAGTGGAAAAGTATTCAGTACATACATTAAGTGGCAGTGCAGATTAAACAATTAAAGTGTTCCATAACCTTATTTACTAAATTCCTAAATTCTTTCATAAATCATTATTGTTAAGTTTCAATCAGACCGTGGTAAACTAGTAAACAAAATGGCCCAGAAGCACAACTGCATAAGCAAATAGGTCTAAATTCTACTTAATATTTATGCCCTTCACTTCCACTTATTAAAGTTCCCAATCTTGGCCTACTTTAATGACACAATATTTAAAACCTTGACTCTGATACCATTGGTAGGAAGCAATCGGACACATCAAGGAGTCGATAAGTTGATTGGTGAAGGAGTTATATTATGTGAAACTTAATTCAACGGAAAAGCAAGCTTAAACTCAGAGGTCAGTAACTAACTTATTAACTATCGCCTTCGTTTTTCTCTTAACTTTCCGACGCGGGACTCTTCCAATCACAAAATATCAAACACCATAAAAATAAATTTAGGACACTGCACTACACGGTCTCAGCCAAAATCGACTCGATGTATATATATATCCATTATGTTACCAGTGCTATCAAGGACATACTCTAATCAATTGTGTGCCTTACATTCCTTCACAAATAAGTCTCTAATATGCTGCTCATAAGGAGTGACAGAACTCTCATGGGGTCAGCTCCCAGTTAAATCTCCTCTAAGTATCCCTTATAATTAACATCAAGGCCCTGTTTGGGAATGGAGACATGTAGAGGTGGCGATGAAATGTGGTGATATGGAGGTGGTGATATGTACTGAGGATAAAATGTTTGTGGTGGGTAAGTGGGTTGAACATTGCATCAAACAGTTGGGGAGAAAAATACACACGCTTGTCATCACCACACCACGTTGAACTCCAAATACTCGGTGTCCTTACAACTACTGACAAATATTAAGAACTAGATATACTAAAACTATTCCTAAAATCCCAATACTCGGTGTCCTTTAAAACTACTGACAAGAATTAAGAACTAAATATACTAAAACTACTTCTAAAATAACCCTAACTAATTGCAAGATGTGTTAAAAGTTGTTGCTTATTATGGTGAGATGAAGAAGCACGCTATGCCAACGGCAAATGCCACCATTTCAGCCCCCATCACATTCACGAGATTCAACTCCATCGGGTTTTTTGACGGCCACAAATTGGCATACAACCCAATAAAAGAAATGACGGTCACCGTCCGAATGACGATTGCAGCCGCGTCCCAATCCAAGAACATGATGCAGCCCAGGCAAAAGAATACATACCGCAATCCCGCCACTGCAACCATAACTAGCAACTTTTTGTCCAAGACAACAGCGAAGGAGATTGGAACGTCGGGCTTCTCCGCTTTGACGAACATACAGAGAACAATCATAAAGGTTCCAAAGTTGAGCACACCGGCGAGGGTTCCGAGGAGCACAACCTTGATCCTGTTACAACGAAGGGCTTCATCAGCAACTTGATCTTCTCCGCATCGCCAAGAGCTTTATCGCCCTTGTTCTTCGCATCGCCAAGGGCTTTATCGACAATTTTAAAGGTTCCACAAGATTAAGGTTGCCGATAACGCCCTTGGCGATGCGAAGAACAAGGACGATAAAACTCTTGGCGGTGTGGAGAACAAGGGCGATCAAGTTGCTGATGAAGCCTTTCGCCGCCGCAGGATCAAGGTTGCGCCGCCGCAGGATCAAGGTTGCGCTCCTTAGAACCCTCGCCAGTGTGCTCATCTTTGGAACCTTTATGATTGTTCTATGTATGTTCATCAGCCTCCCCAAAGTGGAGAAGCCCATCGACCCAATCTATTTCGCTGCGGTCTTCGAGAAGAAGTTGTTAGTTATGGTTGTGGTGGCGGGATTGCCATGGTATGTATTCTTTTGCCTGAGATGCATCATGTTCTTGGAGTGGGCCGCGGCTGCAATCGTCATTCAAATGGTCACCTCCACTTCTTTTCATTGGGTTGTATGCCAATTTGTGGCCGTCGAAAGACCCGACGGAGTTGAATCTTGTGAATGTGATGTGGGCTCTAATGGTGGTGCCCGACGTTGGCATAGCGTGCTTCTTTGCCCAACCATAATAAGGTAACAACTTTTAACATATTTTGCAATTAGTTAGGGTTATTTTAGGAGTGGTTTTAGTATATCTAGTTTTTAATTTTTGTCAATAGGACGCCGAGTATTGGGATTTTAGGAGTGGTTTAGTATATCTAGTTCTTAATTCTTGCAAGTAGTTGTAAGGGACACCGAGGATTTGGATGTCAACGTTCTATGGCGATGACAAGTGTGTGTGTTCCTTACCAACTGTTCGATGCAATGTTCAAACACCTTATCTCCAGTACACAACACCACCTCCATATCACCGCATTTCAGTGCATACTCCATATCAACACATTTCAGCTTCTATTATCTCCTTGATGATTAACATTAAGGCCATGTTTCGGCATGGAGACAGGTTGACGTCGCAGCGATGCAAACTTTGGCAAACCCCAAACTCCTTTTATAAATAAACTCTGGATATGCTATAAGAGACGTGTTTGGGAAAGTGAGGTTTAGAAAACTTCGACAAAAATACTAGAGTTTAGATAACTATACTTATCTCAACTTACAACAAACGCCTAACAGGATAAAGTTAGTATTTTAAAAGCTAAGTCCAGAAAATTAACTCCATTCCCAAAAATTAAAATATAACCGGTCAAAAACTTCACTTGCTTAAACCCATCCCGAAAGGTCAGCTTTGAATCTGTATCTGATCCAAAACGTGGCTACAAAAGTTATTCGAACCAAATAAAACACAATAATCATACAATAAATTATTCTAAATTGGCCGGCGCCTACAATGTAATTACAGCATTCATATGACTTCAGAAATTTACTAAAATTAGGCTAGAAGGGAGGAAATTTTCTGCGAAATCAAACGCCAAATCGTAAACAAATCAAAAATCAGCGAAAAACAAACGAGATCAAAGATTGGGAACGATACCTTCAGTGGACAAAGCGTTAACGGGGGGATTATCGATCGTGATTACAGCGACTCCATCATATCCAACCTCCAGAAAAGTTACCCCTTTTCCCATTGCTGACTGCCTTCTTCCTCGATCTGCGATCTATCGATCGACCTTCAAGCGAAATCGAGATCGGAGCATCAAAAATTTGAGCAAAGATTGGAGTTTTATATGGGCAACTTGAGGTTGCGTTGGGTGTCGAGCGAGGGACTGTAGACAAGTTGGCGGAGATTGAGACGACAAAATGAGCGGTGGCGGATCTCGAGGGTGGGTCCCACTTTTTAACCACGTGGAGATAATTTATTGGTTTGAATCGGTGTTTGGTGTTTTCCATTTGGAGTAAAAGATACCGATAAGGATGTATGCATCCAGTATTGCACTAAACGGGTTATAAAAAGATGGACACGGAGACGTATATAAAATGAATGTTCAAAATATAAATCTGATAAAGCAAAGCATTACTATTTTTATATCGTATACAGATAAAGAACGGAGATAGGTGTTTCTCTATATCCAAGTACAATGGTATGGACTCGGAAATGGATCGCGATCGGATAATGAAATTTACTATCTTTGTGGGCCCTGGAGGTTGTGTATGTGGAGGGTTTTGGTTGGATTGAGATCGGTGTTTGGTGTTTGTTGGAGGAAGTGACGTTGATAAGATGAGATTAGGGTGTTTGTTTTGGGAAAACGGGCCCCTTTGGAGGCCATTCGCTGACGCTGGCGGATGAGATTGCGACGTGGGAGAACCAAGGGTGGCTGCATTGGAGATGACGACAATTTAAAGTGCAGTTCCGTGAAGCTGAGCATCGCTTTGACAACATAGTTTTAAAATCGAAGGTTTCGTTTCCAAAATAGGGCCTGAAAAAAAAAGGAACGGCTTGAAACTTTGAGCAGTTTCGGTCCTTGGGAAGATCAGGAGGTGCTTGGTGTACTAATCAAATAGTTTATCATTTTATTTTAGGAAAACTTGTTTCTAGGCTAGGTTTTAAAGATCGACTTATTTTAAAACCCATAAAATTTCGAAATTGTGGAAAATTCCAAAATTATGCTTTGGATTAATTTAAAAACCAAACTCCGATGTATACGTATTTGTGTATGCATTGCAAATTATATCTATTTGAAAATTCCCTTTAAAAATTTCTAATTTGTGTAAAGATGCTGCTTAGTTTTTCCCGCAATTCAGTATTTTTATTTACTTTCAGATCCCATCGATTCTATATAATTCCTGACTTTTTTATTAACTCATATTCTTTATAAATCGTTTTGGAAGAATAGCTGTAGCCCTCACATCATTGATCTTCTTTAAATCGTTTGGAGAAAAAAGTTGTCTATCATATCAGTAACGAGTTTCATAATTAATTCAATAAAAAAATCGAGAGATGCGGAATTTCGAATTGGGTCTTCAGATGTAGAAATTCAAGAATGATAAAAGGAATTAGGAGAAAGACAATAAATTGAAAGATGAGATAGAAAATCGAAAGAGACCGTAAATTTGGAGGAGAAGATGGTAAATTAAAAATGAATATGAGAAAGTAGGAACTGAAATTAGGGGAGAAGAGGGCAATGGGCGAAGATTAAAAAATTCAAGGGAGGGGGAGGAGATGCCATATTCACGGAGCAACGAGAGAGAGAAGGTGGAAAATTTTGGAAACAACCATGAGAAAAGAGAGGAGGGTCAATAGAGATTTTTTTTTTTTGTATATTTGGTAAGCTAGGCATTGGAAAAAGATAATAAAAGTATTCTACTCATTATTTATTTGGTCCTCAAAAATTAGCATTTTAAAAGTGTTGGGTTTTTCCACAATTTTGAAAAGACGTGGGTTTTAAAATAAATCAATCGTTAAAACTGTGGTTATAAACAATTATCCCTTTGTTTTAAGAGGGAAAAAAAGTAGCGATGTAGGCCCCGCTACAAAATAGTTCTAAAACCTCTCGTTACCAAACGAAAGGTTTAGGCTTTACACTCTGCTTGCATTAGATAACGGTCTATCATTATGTGTGATATAGTTATAATACAAAATCGATATAATCTTTATTTCTCCCCACTTAGGAACTTTATGGGTTTTCATGGAAGCTATATGAAGTTTTAAAATAGTTTGTTAGAATTAGGATTAGATTTGTAGCATGCTTTCCTGCATGGTCTTATTTGAAGGGAATACGTAACAAGCCACAGTCAAAAATTCGTCCTTCGGGTATAATTCGGCGAAATCGAAAATTCGGAAAACTATTAGGAAAAAATCGACAGGTATTCGGGAAAAATTCGGTAAGTGTTCAGGAAATGTTCGGAAAGGATTTCGAGCAAGAAATTAATATATGAGACGCTAGGTTTTGATTTTGTGAATTATTTACTATTTTTTGAATTATTCGTTGTTTTTTCACATAATTCGAGAATAATTCACGAATTATTTCGCGAATAAATCGCGAATTATTCGGTCCGCCGATTAATTCAGCTGATAAAAAATTCGCAAATTATTCGTGAGTTACGGCGAATAATTCGTGAATTATGCGAGCATGATTCAAGCCCCGCCCAGCATATTTCGCAAGTGCAGACAAAACCTTATGGTATCTTCTTTGCAATGGTGGATGGAATGGACTAAGAAAAAATTATTCCAGTGTTTCATTGTTTGTACAAAGATGAAAATAAGAGGCACTGTTTTTCAAGCTGCATGTAAAAAGGAAGCATACACGGTTAATTAAGTTTCCTTTAAAAAGAATGCTAAAAAGCATATGGCTAAGATATTTTCTTAGAAAATATTCCATTGTTTATTCCAACTAAATATTATTATGAGATTTCAATTGTTAGTATATAAAACATCAGCTATGACAGTACATTGGTTAATAGTACTTATTGATAAGCCGATACAGTTACTTATATTTAGTCACTTAACAATTTTCTCTGTCATAAATCACAATCCACAAAACATAACAGAGTTTCGAATAATTAATTTCTTGAACAACTCTGGGCTTATATGCATGGCTCTTACCAGTTAAAAGAAAAAAGATAGGGCTTCATTATGTTAGCTCCCAATTTTTGTCATACTTTGGGGGGGGGGGGGGGTGTGGGGGAGGGGAATAATACAAATCATAAACAAAGATTTATATTTGGCTAGAGGGCTTTAATTTGCTATTTCCGGTCAGGAATTGGACCTATATAGATAAAGGTTATTGTATTTATCCAACTACGAAATTTGTGCATGTTTCAATGTATTTTTGCTAGCTCGATAAACACTCTCTTGTATTTTTTATTTTTTGTAATGAAAACTAAGATTATCCTGATCCGCCCCTCGTCAGCTGCCCACCTGCTTATCAAAAACATGATCTACATCCGAAACCCATCCGAATTTGTTGGATGTGGATATGAGTTTTTATACCTATAAAAGCGGATGAGAATATAATGTATGTAGTCATCATGTATGACAGGATCAGATCAAGAGTTCTTCAAAACCCGCACCATGTAATGAGAAATATCGGCGGTGGAGCAAATCGGCAACTCTTATTAATACCCCGGGCCTTATATGATGTCTTACCGGGCCAGATGAGTGGGGGGCCAGCAGTAATCGTCGGGTGGGCATCAACCATGTGACTTGAATCTACGAGGTTAAAATCCCACCACACTTTATCCAAGAGGAAAAAAAGCATGAGCCCAATTGTTTGGCATTACTATCTAGAAGTTGTGGGCCCACCATTTTGCATCTTGGATAGCCGCGGTAGTATTTCAAGCTCGGTAGGTAAAGCATTATGTATCCATTGGATCTAAACGATCAAGTAGCTGTCAAATAAATGCGAACAAAAAACGTCCAATCTCAGTGCGGTCCACACGTCACGTGACACTCTATCCCCATCACCAATTCATAGACATCTCCTCGGTCGGTGACTGATCGTTTGCTCCAACAACCGCTGCGGTATCCTCACCCCCATCCTCTCTTTCGATGATGGCGGAGGAGAGAAGCGGCGGCGGAGGCCGAGGGGCGGCGCATCTGAGGAGCTCCGTCGCCGGAGCCGCCGTCGGCAAGAAGGCGATCCTGAAGAGCGCCGACATGAAGGAGGAGATGCAGAAGGAGGCCATCGATTGCGCCTTAGCCGTACGATTTAATCCCTTTTTCTTCTATTTTTCGGGGATTATTTTGGAATTTTTTTGATCTGAGCTAGGGTTTGGTTCTTGTTTATGCAGGCGTTTGAGAAGCACGGAGTGGAGAAGGAGATAGCGGAGTACATCAAGAAGGAGTTCGACAAGAACCATGGGCCCACCTGGCACTGCATCGTTGGGCGAAATTTCGGTACATGATTTCGAAACCCTAGCTTTTTGATTGAGATTGCATCAGATCTATAAATTAGTTGTGTTAGATTTTGGAATAGTTTCAATTAGATGAGATATGTGGTTAGGGTCTCAGATAATCATAGGCGATCGATGTTCGAATAGGCTTTGTATATTCCACATATGCAAATTTGGTTATAACAAGAGTTACAACTTGGGAATGGTGAGCATAGTAATTACTACGTGGTGCCGCATAAGCTTTGTATATACCACATATGCAAATTTGCAACAAACGTTGCATTTCCATTACTTTTTTGTTCAACTAAGCACAAACAATGGTTTGGATTTGGAAATCCAACTACAAAACTTGAAGATAACCAAACAATGGATTTGGGCAATTTTTTGCAACAAACGCCGCATGCAACATATGTTGCAATTCTTTTTTGTTGCTGACCAAACATGCCCTAAATGAAGTCCTTGATGATCTTACCAATCTTGCCTTTTATCAAATTTTTTGAATCAAATTAAGATGTGATAATGTGATCCATTTTAATGTTGGCGGCTACTAATAGAGATGACTAGAGTTGGGTGCTTAGAGAAATAGGAGTCAGGGTAAATGAGAAATGGGGATAGGGCAGGGTTTAAGTACCAATGGCAATTAGGGAGTGGAGAAGCATGAGAATGAAGAGGAAGGCACAAGTGGAAGTGTCAAGGTTTGTTCGTTTTACTAGTAGTTATTCACCGATTGCCATCAGAAAAGGAACCCTTGTTAGGGAAAGATGGAGATGGATCAGGGTTTTAAACAACTCTTTTATTTTCATTTAGTTGATACGTCACGAGGCTGCAGCTATTTCATAAAATTTCACCAAAAAAATCAACATATCAACATTAATGGAGATAGCCATTTCTGATGATGCAGCACACTTTAAGAATTAAAAAAGCTTTAAGATGAGGTTGTCTTGGAAACAATCATTTTAATGGTTATAAGTAACTTCAGGAATGTAAAAATTTTGACGAACTAAGTTACACCACAAATCTTTATCTACAATGGTCCAGAATATGCTTGTCAAAAAGAAAAAAGAAAAAAAATGCTAGATTAGGCAGCGAATGCAAAGGGGAAACACTAAGCATCTAGCAAAGGAGCATTCCTAAGAATAACGGCTTAAGCCCTGGGGTACCTTGTAAAATGTCGTTACTCATGCCTATGGCTTGTTTGGACCCTTAACCCTAACAATACCCTTTATTGGCAAGTAAGAACCAACAGGGTATACTTGTTGAATAGACAGTAACCTAAGGTATCAAGTGAACCTCATCCGCTTATCCCTCGTACTCTTTACTCATCCGCTCTTGATTGCTTGAGAGCAGTGCTGCCATAGGTGCGAAAGGCGTTGTATCTCAGGCACAAGGCGCAACCGGGCGCTGAAATGCGACTCTCGAAGTTTCGAGGCGTTGTGCAGCGGCGAAGCACATACTTAGGCGCTCGAGGGGCAAGGAGCGCGCATTTCGTGTGCCTTGCGCCTCACATGAGGCGAGCATCTCGTTCTAAACTTATGTGTCTCACACGCTTGGGTATGCGCCTTAGATGAGCGCCTTGTGCCTCGGGCGCATTAGACTCTTTGCGCATCGCGCATTGACAGCACCGCGTGAGAGAATTACCACGTCTTCTGCAGACGCACCTCAACCGTTTACAGATATTTGTTATGTTTGCTACTTATTTTAAACAGCTAAACTTTTCCTTAAGTTCTTCTAGGTGCAATATTCTCTTTGTTGATATGACTAGCGGTCATGTTATATGTATAACTTGTTATGCTTGCTATGCCTGCCTTTCTGATCATCATAACTTTCGAGCTAATCATTCATCAAAACACAACATCAACAAAGGCATTATCCCAAAATTTTAGGGTGGGTTACTCGGTTTACATGCATCCTTTATCTCCATTTATCTCAATTAATATTCATCTCTACCAAACTTTTGTCACTATCTCGCTTTCTAGGGTATTTTTCCTTTATTTTTCTAGCCCCTTGGTCTTAGCATCCATCTACTTTAATATAATATTTACTCTTATCATGCACCCTTTGATTTTTGTTCATGTCAATAAGACTCAACATCTCACGCACTCTTTTATCTTATTCCTAAAAGATGACTGCCAACTTTTTATTGTTCTCTCGTTTCTTCCCCATAGTTGCTCATCCAACTCAACATTTTCATTTTAGCTATATTCATCCTTGCTGTTTATTAACACAACAAATCCAGGCTCACAAAAGCATTATTGTGATAGTCATTTCATCAAAAAATTCCCATTGCTTATTCTTCAGCCACATATTATTGTTTAAAGAATACTATAAGTATGAACTACTAATATGAAAGTACATCGAGGTACATTTATTTCTCCACAAAATACTTATAGAAGCAATTAAAGAATGGAAAAATCTTCGGTGCATTTGATATTGAGACGTTTTCTTTCTTGTAAAAGAAGTCGGTTCCGTCAATTTATGAGTGCCATGTGTTAGTTCAATCTTTTTTTCGTTCGCAGAAAGAATAGTGCCAGGATACAAATTATACACGTATCTACATAAGCTAATAATAAAGAAGATTGCATTCCCGAGACCAAAAAGAAAAAGAAAAAACCAGTGTCTTTTCTTCTTGTATCTCCTCAGCTGTTGACCTCATTTCTTTTGAAGATTCCATTATTGAAATGAGCAAATCCTATCAAATATTAGAATTTTCTTGCAAATTCATCTACGCCACTCGACTCTAACAAAAAATAACATAAAAATACCCTGGATATAAACTTAAACAACAAAACAATATTTTTTTGTTCTTCTCCATCTCTTATTATCTTCTTCATTAGTTCCTCATCAGCCGCCTTACCATCCCATGGCAGAAAAAATACAATTAAATTGAGCAAGTTGGACCAGAAATAAGATTTTTTTCGACCAATCTATTCTTAAACAAGATTACTGTAATTATTCCAATCAATGCAAAAATTCTCATTCAAATTTCACATTGTAGCAGCATCACTATAGATCTCATGTAAAGCACAAAAAAGATACAAAAGAAACAAAAAAGAACTTCCTAAAAGTTAAAAGCAAGGGGAGTCTGGTGGCAAAAAAATCTCAATTCCGTAAAATCCATCCTCTGCTGCTTCATCCTCACATCCATCTTCACCTACTCACCCCCTGAGTTTGCTTATCATGATCATCTTTTGACTTGCTGAGTTTGCTCATCTTCACATCTACTCGTCGACTTAGCTGACAGCGACTGCATGTATTTCTGACTTTGAATTGGAGATGTGTTAGTGGAGGAGATGACGTCAAAGTTTGATCGACCGTCAGAGAGTTAGAGGAGATGTCGTTGGAGTTTGAATCGATGGCCGATGGGTTGAGATGAATGCCGCTTTGATGCTTCAAAGGAGGTGAACCGCCAGCGAGAGAGATGACATAAATAGTTTAGGATGATGGGTCCAAAGTGATGATCGGGGTCCAGAGCGACGATCAACGTGAGGAATATTTGATTTTGTTTTTTAAGTTGGAAATTGGGAAATAGTGAACACTTTGCTTTGGATGAAGTTGATTAATTTGGGAGAAAATAAAAAGCCAAAGGAACAAGGATGAAAAATATGATAAAAGGTATGAGAGGAGAGAGACCGACAATGACTTATTCACATGGGGTCAAAAAGGTGATCCCGGCTCAACCGGAAGAATCGGTTTGCATTCAATCCAACGGTGAAAAAAAATCCTTATTGTCGAAATTATGAAAAATGCACTGAAGATGAACTCTCAAACAATTCTTAATGTTAGCCTATCTGGAGTTAGCTTGCTTCTTAAAAACAGTGGGAACCCTTTTAAATTTAGATATTGCTTCCACTGCTTGTCTAGGAAAGCTTAGCTTTTCAATCTGCATTTGCCCACATTTTATTATGTTGGTACCCTGGATTCATGTATTACTTCTGTATATTGTTCAACCTCAATTGTTATGTTAACATTTAGTATCTATTTGTTTGACCTCATTTTTTAATCACACCATCTAGTCTCTATTCTAGAATTACTTATGCTTGTTGTTTGACCTCATCTCTCTATATAATGCAAATACCCTTGGTTAGAGGTGCACCCTTCTTTTTTCTCTCTAAAAAAATAGAAAAAATGAGAAAAATCCCCACCTCTCAAGCCCTCCACATCATCTCTCTCATCTTTCAAGCCTTCCACGTCATCTCTCTCTTCTCCCTAAAAAAATAATTAATTATTTATCTAGAATCTTCCATATTATGTCTCCCAATATATATTATAATGCAAATAGAGGTCGGTTAGAAGACCCCCATCCTAATTTTTTTTAAAAAGGCAAGAAAAATCCCAGATTCCTAGTTCCTCCACCACATCCCTCCTTTTTTAAAAAAAATAAATAAATAAGACTCTAGAATCCTCCTCTCTCTTTCCCCTCCTCTCCTCTCTTTTTCCCCCTTCTCAAATTTTTTTAAATTAATACATGCAACGCACACGCAAAAATTCTAGTCTTTTTAATGCTACTAGCCTTCTCTCCCCCTCTCCGTGTGTGTGCATTGTGCACGCACACTGTTTGCTTGTGTTTTAACCTTATTTCTGAAATGTTTTCATGACATTTATTTAAAGGTTTTTTTTACTAAATGGTCCCTCAAAACTTGGGTAGTTACTAAACCGCTCCAATACTTAATTAATATTTACTCTCTCCAAATCTTTAAGTTACTTTTTACTTCCTCTCCAAGATTTCCATCCAAAGATAACGTCACCGTTAGGAATTTTTAATACCTCTTTAATTACCCTCGATTTCATTCGAAAATTGATCTTTTTTCTATTTCAAAGCTCTCCCCCCAATTAACCTCGATTTAGGTTTTTTATTTATCCTTAATTTACGAATCTTACCATATTTGTATTTCACTAGTGCATGAGGAGGTCGAGGAAGATCATGTTTCCATGGCGAATTGAGTTTTGATATAGCAAATCCTTAACTCTAATTTTGATTTGGGGCCGAACTTGGAGATTTTAGAAGTAGGAGAAGGGTTTGTGGTTTAAAACCCTAGCCCCGACATCCTTCTGTTAGATGCTTAACGGAATAAAAAAAGAATCTTTTTAACAAGTCGGGGGACCTTTTAAAAATCATTTAGAGTTTTAGGGAGTAAACAGTAATTATAAGTATCGAGGGTTTTTTTGTAATTAGCCAAGTTTTTGGACCATTTAGTAAAAAACCCTTAAATGGTAATTATAATAAGTTTGCAATATGCTTGCAGCTAAGGCTTTTTTACCCTTGGACTTGGTGAAACATATCACAAATGATGGTCATATATCAGCAAGTAATAAATGATTGGGCTTTTTTTGATTTCCGCCATAATATTCTTTGATATTTTCAAAAGACACCAAATACTTGTCATTTCTAGAAACAACACCAAATTCTTTACCGTTGTCTAAAAAGGGCACATTCGTTCGACTGCGGTTAATATGATAAGTTAGTAGGATGAGTTAATGTAACCGGGGTTGAGATATATTAAATTTGGACAACATCTATCCTTTATCTTTTCTCAATACTCAAACCCCAAATTCCATTGAAATAGCTTGAAAATTTTGACACTATCATTCTTTTTGATTGCAAGAAAGACCGATATCGCATCGTGTAGCTTCCCACATTTCACATACGTGTCTATAATAGAGTTTTGATCGAATAATGAATGAAATGTAAGGATTGGAATGAGCTCTTTTGGTAATTGATCGAACGGTTGGTGAAGGATTTTGCTCTAGGAGATGATTGAATGGCAGAGTGAGATGATGGGCAAACAGGGTTTTATGAAATGGATAAATGTTGAAGAGAGGTTTTTTCTCAAGTTGAAGGAGCTGAAGATGGAAGCAGGGGATATTGAAGAGAAGTGAAGAAGCTCCTAGTGTGTCCTTATAAACTACACAAAATTGTTAAGTTAATGGAGGAGAAAGAAGAAGAAACCTTGTGTGCCCTTTTAAACTAAACCTATCTAATATTTCTATCTTTTTAAGCTCCAACTACTATAGTTGACATCAACTTAACAAAATTTGGATGAAAAGTTAATGAAACTTAACTATGATCTTTTTAAATAACTTTAAAGAATTAGGTGTTGATTTTAGAAATAGCAAGTTTTTGGTTTATTTTTTGAAAATATCAAAGAATTTAGTGGCCAAAATAAAAAAACCCTAAAAGATTTGGTATTTCTTTCTTTGAGCTTCTTGTCTTGTAAGTCACGCACTATAGCGGCGCTTTGTGATTATGAAAAGGCTTTCGTTTTTTAAAATAAGTTTTTTTTATCTAGGCTACTAAACACCGATACTTGTACTATCTTTATAATAATAGATAGAAAGATGTATGAGAAGTGGAAATTTAGGGATTTTCCTAAAATGCCCATAATAATAGAATATTCCCTTACATTTCTTTGCAAAAAATATGGTATTTTTGTTAATTCCAATATTTTGGACGAGGCATTTGAGGCAATTCAAGGCAAAATTCTGCCACTTCTCATAATAACAAATTTGTCATGAACTCACCTTCCCACTATTTACAAATATGCCATCTATTCAAAATTCCAATAGATTTTTTCCTTAAAATAGACTTTCACTTTTCTCAAATAATTACCATGAACTTTGTCCATTACAAAAAAATACCATAAACTTCCAACGTTTTTCAGATAAATATCATGGACTTTATCCGTTACAAATAATAACATTAACTTTTTTCGGATAAATTCCACGGACTTTCCCCTTTACAAATTTACTAACGTTAACCTTTACCGTTTTTTCAGATTAATACTATGGACCTACAAATAGATAACATGAACTTTTCAATGTTTTATAGGTAAACGAGACTGACCCATGCGTAACGCATGGGATCAAAATCGAATATTAGTTTTTGTTACATTTGAGAAAAATATTCAGATATTATTTTTTTATGGATATGTTTTCATTTGTGTTTGAAAATTTATATATGATAGTTATTTTTTGTTATTTAGAAGCAAATATTATTTTTCTATAAATGAATCTACACAGTTGCTACGACTTAACACGTAAGCAATGCAGGATAAAAGAAAAAGCATATTACTATCTTTTTTATAAGAAATATTATATGACAACTTAGATCTTAATAGTATTTTACGATTGCAAAAAAGCTTTTGGTATTTTTTAACATAAGTACCATATACTTTGTGATTTATTGTAAATACCAAGAACAATTATGACAACTTTATAAATACCATGTTTTGGTGTTATTGCGATTTAAAGTTCACAAATACAAAGTCGGCCCCATGAATATTTTTCAAAGATTAGAATAAAAATAAGAAAAAATTTACTTGATTAGTTTTAATTATGGGAAATTCTTGAGAAATAACCTTTTAGCCTAATGAAATAAAATAAAATAAAAACCAAACAATTAAAAAAAAAGAGATAGGTCACAAATATTTTTTTTTTGTACTTGGGCTTCATGAGCCTTTTGGAAATGAAAAGGGGAAAAGGATATAGAAATAAATATGAATAAAGAGAAGGACAAAAAGGAAGGTTCTAAATACAGTGATTGGACTTGTAAAAGATTTCTTGACCAACCCAACTTTGTGTTAGATTTATAGATAGATAAACAGATAGCATTAGATTTTCATTAAAATACGATGAACTTTCCTTTTTTCAATAAATACCATGAAGTTTGTCCGTTATAAAAAATTACCCTAAACTTTCAATGTTTTCGAGATAAATACCATGAATTTTGCTTGTTACAAAAAAAGTACCATGAACTTTCAACGTTTTTTCAGATAAATACCATAGATTTTGTCCGTTACAAATAAATAATTTTAAATTTCAACGATTTTAGATAAAGGCCATTGGTGTTTTATTAAAATACAATGAACTTTTCCTTTTTCCAAATAAATACCATGAACTTTGTCTGATCAAAAAATACCATAACCTTTCAATGTTTATGAAATAAATACTATGGACTTTGTCATTTACAAAAAACTATCATAAATTTTCAATGTTTTTCAGATAAATACCATGGATTTTATTTTTTTACAAAAAATTAACTTAAATTTCAACGTTTTCAAATAAATACCATGGACTTTCTCCGTTACAAATATTAAATTTCAATATTTTTAGATAAATAAAATGGATTTTTTCTGTTAAAAATAAATAACATTACATTTCAGCACTTTTCAGAAAAGTACCATGGGCTTTCTTTTCACGTTTTGTAGATAAATACCATGGACTTTCTTCTTTATAAATAGATACCATGAACTTTCGAGTTTTGAGATAAATACTATGAACTTTGTCGGTAACAAATAGATACACTTTCACGTTTTGAAGTAAATATCAAGGACTTAACTGTTAGAACAAAACAGCGTGAAGTTTCTTGGTTTTCAGATAAATACCATGGACTTTGTCTGTTAGAAAAAACACCATGAACTTTCTTGGTTTTTCAGATAAATACCATGAACTTTTTCTGTTAGTAATGAACACCGTGAATTTTCATAATTATTCAGATAATTACTTTGGACATTGTTTGTACAAACAAACACCTTAAATGTTTACCCTTTTTTAGATAAATACCATTGACTATGTTTATTAAAAAACACCAAACTTTATCTTTTTCCAGATAAATAATATGGACTTTGTTTGTATAAAAAAACACCGAACTATCACCGATTTTTAGATAAATACCATAGGCTTTGTGTACACAAATTAACATCATGAACTTCCGCCGGTTTCAGATAAATACTATCGGCTTTATTTGTTACAAATGAAACCATGAACTCTCACCATTTTTCAGATAAATACCATGGAATTTGTTTGTAATAGATAAATGTCATGAAATTTCACTTACATTGTCACCAATTTTCTCAAGTTTTTTGACTTTATGAAATTTAACACATGACCATGCTAAAACCCTACGTATCGCGTGGGCTTTACCTCTAGTGATTCTATGAAGTCATATCGAGTCCAACATGCATATTGGACATCACACTTCTTCTGTTTCATTGTTGTTTCATGTGCACTAGTTTAATATTTTGTATGTCTTATAAGTTTTGTGCCCATGTTGGCATGTTCATGTTCATGTGTTTTGGGCTTCGATTGTGAAGTCCCCTTTCCCTCTTTTACAGTTCTACCATTTGTAATTTCTAAGCTATCCATATTTGGTTTTCCATCGTTTCGGGCATCTAAACATACAATATACTGAGGTTGAAATTAGATGTGTGTTTCAGCTCTTGACGAGTATACTTAGTTTTGTCAGCAAGTTATTTGTCTCATCGACTTGTTATGATCTAATTGTGCACCCTGTTACTTAACTACAGAGAAAAAATATCATTATCTTTTTGCTGTTAATGTTAATCGATTTGTTTGATCTTTCCTGGTTATGTATATCAAGTTCGTTCTTCCTCTTATGTTTATCAACTGCCATAAACATTCCGGTAACCATTTTTCCCCCATTTGTGTTGCTAGGTTCGTACGTGACTCACGAGACAAACCACTTCATATATTTCTATCTGGACTCGAAAGCAATATTGTTATTCAAATCCGGGTGATGGAAAATGGGTGCTTGTTTTAAGCGACTTGTAACGCTCATGGAGACCTTCAGCTTGGAGGTCTTCTGTCCTCAACTGCTTACCTGTAACTTGTATATCTGTCAGTGTTTTAGCCTGAATCTATTCTTCAACTGTAGGGGGCATGTTGTTTAATAATAGTTGTTTTAATGCTTGTAGTTGTTTGATAATTTAATTTAATGAATAAATGTGTGCAAAAGCTAATGCTTGTAATACTGATATATCATCCAACGCCATCTTGTTTTTATTCATATATTTGGTTCAGAATTTAATCAATTGAAGTGATGTTAGTTCTATTATTGGTTGTATTATTCAAGTGGCACGACTTGTGTAAAGTAATCGATTGTCGTACTCTTAGATAGATTTTATGGCATAGAACGTGGGCAAGCTTATTTATTAATATATCGTTCTTGAAAAAAACATCATGTTTATACTATGGTTTACATTATTCATATGAATCTATGAAAAATAACTAGATGCCGTTATCCTTGCATATTCTCCTGCACCAAAATATCCTTAACTATCGCGGTTTCTCTGAACTACCTTGTAGTTTTTTTTACTTATGACTGCTTTTAAGGGATTTTAGTGAAATAATCCCATGAAGTTTAAGGTATTTTACTATAATAAATAAACTTTAAGATAATCAAGCACAAAATCAATTAGTTAGGTGTATTGTGGTGAAAATATTTTGTAATGATCGCCAACTTTCTTTTTGATCAACATATTTCTAGAGGCAATTTTTGATCAACATATTTCTAGGCATTATGATATATACTTCTTTGGCTTGTATTGGAGCATAACAAATTAACCATGTAACGCTAATTAATCATTTTTTTAACCAAATTAACGTTTATCGAAATTTCATAGAAATTGGAGCCATAAAGATGAACAATGATGAATACAGGTAAATTGAGTTTTTGACTGGTACAAAAGAGAAATCCCCCCAATGCTTTGACCTCCACATTTATGTTACACTTGTAATTTATGGAGTTGGAGGGCACCACTATTTAGTTTGCATGATGTCTTGGCCACACATCCGTAGGCCCTCTTGGTTCACGAGAACACCCATCCCATCGATGAATATAATAACACCAATGTTGTTATTATTTCGTAACGAGAAAACAAAGTTTAAAATAGTGTTATAGAAATTTCCTACGTTGACGGCTCTATAAATTAATCATCTGTCAACTTTTTGAACAATCAGCATCGTTCATCTTGATTATTATATCTTTAAACATGTGTATACCAATTTTCATATGAATTTAGTACACATTCGAAACAAATGATTGCAAAATTAAGGAGCTTTCCGAAAATTGAAAATTTTCGTATGGTAAATGGCTGAGTGCTCAATTCTAATTTTTGCATGTTTTATTTAGAAGTGGAGCCCACCCCTGAGAATGGGGTTTAAACACATGTCTAAAGCTACGTGCCACGTCAGACATTACGAAGTTTGGCACGGTTTATCCTCTTCTCTCTACTCAAAGCTTCTGTTCTCATCTCCATCTCTCTCTAAATCGTTTTCTCATTCATCATCTCCTCACAAATAAACAATCCCATTCATAAAAACACAAGACAAATTCTCTCTCTCTCTCTAATGGCCTTTAGGAGCATCGGACGCTTCTCTCGCATCGCGATCGCCGCCACGTGTCCGTCGCCGGAGCTAGTTCCTCCGCCCTCAGCTTTCCGCCGACTCTCACCTCTCAAAACCCAAAAGATCCCAACTTCCTTCACTCCCAATGTACGTCAAAAGTTTAATAATTTACCATTTAGCGTGTTACTGAATTGGGTCTTGATTTGATTTGATTTTTGTGAAAACTGCAGCTTTTTAGGGTTAATTATTCGAGATTGCGATGGCTATCGAGCCAAGCTTGGGTTGATGTGCCGAGAGGGGGAGTGGTTGAGGTGCCGTTGGCTCAGACTGGTGAAGGCATCGCAGAATGTGAGCTCCTCAAATGGTTTGTTCAAGAGGTGAGGATTTGAGATCTCTTTGTTTTTTCCCTTTATCTTGATCTTTGATTTCAATTGTGAAGACCCTTTTAGTTGGACAATGTGAGGTTTTGAATGAGTATTGGATTTAAGCATAACTCAAAACCTCTAGGTTTTCGAGTTGACTATTTAGGCCCAGTTAAGTTAGGATAACCGGAGTTTCGTAAAGTTATCTAAACTTAACTCCAAAATACTAAGTAGGCCATGTTTGACATGGATTTTATGCCTTGTTTGGATATGGAGTTAGGATAAGTGTTGTTTATTCTTAAGTGGAGGTAAAGAGGATGTAAATTGTGGATTTCAAAGCCCCAAACTCCAAAAATGGAGTTCACAAAACTTTGGTCAGATTGAAGTTGAGATAACTGCAGTTATCTCACGTTTTGGACTGGGATAACTGCAATTATCTTAACACCTAAATGGTTGTCAAACAAGGCAAAATTAGCATTTTGGAGTTATGTTTTGCTAACTTTATGGAACCCCAGTTTAGAATACTTTATGGAACCCCAGTTTAGAATACTTAACTCGATTCCCGAACAGGGCCAGAGTTTAGAAAACTCCGGTTATCTAAACTTTAAAATTGAGATGATCGGAGTTTAAGAAACTCCAATCCTATCTATTTTTTCTACAAAGCTCTAAAAAGCGTGAAGAATGTTGTACCCCGATCTCCTCTAATCCGGCGCGATGAACCATGAAGGGGTCACTCAAGCCGATAGCGCAAACAAGTGGTACGATACAGCGGAAATAAACAGAATCGCGTGTAAATAAAGATGATGAAAATGATATATCCGACGTTTATCGCAACGCACCACAAATAAATAGAAAAACACACAAAAACTAAGAACACAACGATATATCCAAGTTCGGTGCAAACTTGCACATAATCCTGTTTTCGCGACGAGAACTTCCACTAGAGTAAGGATTACACGAGATACACCCAACGCATGCTCAATACAAATCTCTCTCTAAAAAAACCCAATCTCTTTACCTCTTTCTCTCAATCAGTCCTATTTTTATTTGGCCGCAGAGAAAGAAACAAAGCTCTTTGTTATTTTTGTGGATCCAAAATAGCTAAAGGTTTAATTAATATATATTGAAGAGTGAGAAGAAGTGGAATAGTACAACAAAATGTGAATAAGATGTTGGGACTATTGGAACTAAATAAACTTCTTTGGCTATGAATATCGCAAAATTCGAATTTTTGCAAACTTTTTGTCTTCTGAACTTCATCATCTTACTTTTCTACTTATTTCTTATTTGTTTTTGGGTTTCTCTGCAAAGTGTAGGCTAATGGTGATGTATGCCTACATCTTGGATCTCTTCATGGATTCAGATCCATTAGAGTATCAATACAATACATCGGAAGCAAATATGTAACTAGTGGTCTCCACGAATACTAGGATCTTGCAAACCTTAGCGGGCTTGAAGATCTCCCTTATCGATTGGTGGATCTCTAATCTTTATTCTTTGTCCCGTTCTCTCCTCTTAGCGATGGTCGACGAAAGACAATCATAACGTTGGTCGGAAAGCCGTCTTGTTCACCATGGCTTATGTGGAAGAAGATGTCGAACCTAGAAAACCCTAGTTTTCTTTCTTATTTCTCTCTCTCATATGAAACCTTTGATTAATCAAACCCTAGCCTTTGCATGCATATATATAGCAAAAGGGTAAGACAACAGACGACCTAGATTACATCTAGAGAGCCAAGAACTAATAGGACTTGCTCTTCATTAATAGACGGACCCACCCTTAAACCGACTCCCTATAGGAACCGGCCCCAATATGATCGAACTTTACATGAGCCAGAGCTTAACTTGGGCTTGGCTTAAGTCAAGTCAGGTCGGCCTGTCCACTCGATTGGGCGGGCCCAATGCTAATATACTTCACTCGTACAATCGAGTGGGCGCCGTCGTGTCTGCTCGGTTTTCACTAGTTTCTTTTCATCAATTCTTCTCTATACTACATGTAGCGCTACCGTGCGACTATCGATATCTGCAAGCAGGTAGCCTTGCAGCCAGATCTATTAGGACCGACACTAGGATCTCTCTAATGAACAAATGAAGTTATTCGATAACTTGGATATCATGCACCTCAGATCCAATCAGTAAATTCATGTCTTGTTTGAATATCTTCAATCCCTCAAGAATCATATTCAACCACCATGGAAAACCTTTGATTCACCCCACTCTAATGACATCTTCTTAGGCTCATACAAGAGTCGTGCAGGTAGTGCAATCAAGGAGACATGTCTGATTGACCATCCTCTCAACTCGTCAAGTTGGGTTCATAACTTACTCGCTTTTCTGACACTACCCATTCTGTACGGTATGGTAATCATCGTACTATTGTGATAGCAGCCAAAGCAACAGACGCTCATGGATTTTCTTTCTTGACAGTCAAAATCACTAAGGGTACGGTTGATCAGGTCATTCATCACGGAATGCCGACCAATGAAGGATCACACAGTCAGGGAGATATGATCAATCCCCGAGCCTCCTCTAGTCGCTAGTACGCGTCATATGGAAAACGCGCTATGGTCTACTTCTCTCACGAGAGCATACGTCAAAATAGCACCATACATATTCCAAGTCCCGTCGCCTCGTGACGTACTTAGTAGACACATTCCAAATGTGCCTGGATCCATATTAACAAAATCGAGTCCCAACCCGACTTTGTGAGATCTGTAATCTGGCTTCACAACATGTATCTATATAATGGAATGTGGGTAATTCCTTAGAGTCTTTGGCTCATCTTTATCACCGGATAAAGGTCATTCGAATACCCCCACTGTTGCGCACATCCTAGCGTAGAATCAGTGTGCAGTCGCTAACTTAGCCAGTATCGGAAAGAGCAAACGTCCGTACCTCGTATACCTCTAAGTATCGAAGGGATCACTCATGCAAGAGAGCCGATCCTATCCGTCGACGTATCTTTCTTTTAATAAAATGCAAATAAATATGTCAAAACACATATACTATTATTATTCCATGCTCAAGAATCAAACTATCAAATACAACACTCGTCCCAAAAATAAAATAATCGACCATCAATAAATCAATATCAATAACTAATTGTGCAATGTAAGTAAACCGCAATTCATAAACTAGTGTTTAAAAGATAAGTATAAAGTTCAAGCTAATATAGTGTACCATCACTATATACGCAGCTTTTATGCTCTCACATTTCGAACGGAACAATATTCAACCACTCCCTAAGTCAACGGATCCTGGATCACTTGACTCTTAGAGAGACACTCTAGCTTGATCTTCTGTCCCATTGTTTCTCGTTGAAATAGTAATAGATCTTCTTGTGCGGCAACCTTCCCATAATATATGGGGTAGTCTGAATATGCTATCGCCGACCAACTGTCGCAATAGAGAACTTTTCTCTCCCGTGCAGTATCACGCATACATTCCCATTGGATCTCCTTAGCTATAACGGCCGCCTTAACCGTTTCCGAGGAAGCCACATATTTCAACCTCTAATCCTATCTTTCATTGCTTAATATAATAGCCATGCCATGGAGCAAGAAAACATGTCTTAGACAACACTCACCTTTCTTGATCGCCAAGCCATCTGGCATTCAAGAACTATCACGAGCGGACATTTGATCCTTCTTAGTACAAGGTCTTGTGGGTCATCCCACATACCGTAACTCCCTTCACTTCATCCTAACGAGACAAGTATACAGTGGATATTAAGTCCAATGACAAAGGATGCGTCATGTTAAGTATATACTAAATACACAAAACAACCGACCATGAAAAATGAAACCGACAATATTTGTCTTTATGGAGCGATAATTATTTGAGAAAAGATCAAGACTATAAATATGACAATTTGACTATTGAGATAAGGAACAATGAGTGATCGTGCGGGTCAAACTGCTCTAAGACACATACATGTAAGTCTACGAAGACAAATATAGAATGTTCTTGATCTGTTTGCTAGAAAACTAGATTTCCAAGCATGATCCAACATCTCTCATGTCCTCACACGACAGTGGAGGACGACCACATCCCATAGTGGTATTATGTCTCTAAGTCACTTTTAGTCATTGCAATATCGTTCATATAATAAGACTTCAGAACTTATAGTTGTCGTTCAATATCGTTAATCCATAACTATATATACGGATAGACATCGAAATTCAACCATTTGGATAACGGTTTCAAGTCATAAGTTGGTTCCAAAAAACCACATGCCAATCTTATAGATCTCCTTATTCAAGCTTTCTAGAGAAATACAGTCTAAGCCCATTTTGACCGGTTCAAGATCCTTAATATAACGATTCATTAGGATAGGAAGTTAGACATAGTCATCGCCTCAAGCGAGAATGTCTACTCCTAATCTGTCCATTCATGGACAGATCCTTCCACCATAAAACATACACTTACATCTTTGACAACATCTTTCTTTCGTGTGATTTCGGAAAAACTACTTTTCAACAAAGTCTTGCGTCTGACAGGAAAGTTGATCAAGTTCTAGACTTGATTCTATACATTAACTCTTTCATTTATCCTTCGTTATTATTCACTCGCTTAGCAATAGGCCTATAAGTAACGTCGTCACTTGATTTGGATTCCGCAACACATGCGACGCCATTTTGAATGCTTCCTCTTCGATATTAAAATATATCTGAGATGCTATTCTAAGGTATTTACGAGGTTTGAGTTTCTGTGATTGGTTCAAAACTATCACTAAGAATCTCGCCACTATTGTCCTTAGCTGTAGAAGAAAAACCGATTTTGCTTGCGCTAACCGACAAAAGCTCCCACTGTCCCTAGCTGCCGGAGCAAACTAATTTTTTCGACGCTATGAAACAAGGAGGGTCTTACAAGTCTTCAATCGCTAAATAAAACCATTTCTCCCGCGTTAGTTGACTAATATGGCTCCCACTGATTTCAGCCGTTGGAAGAAAATATAATCATCCCACGCCAGTGGACTAGGATGTCCGCATACCTTGTAAGAACCTAAATCTTGACCTATTGTTGCCTTTTGCGATTTTTTCCTTATGAGGAACCGAATTCGCACAACCCATTATAGCCAATCCAAACATACTAGTCTACAAATATGTGTCCTTTCGAGTTATCTCAAGGGTCCAACATGTCATACGAATGCAAAGTGGTAACTGTATTAAGGCATATGTAATTTGGATGCAAGCGACCCTCTTGATCTCTCGCTCGTCCGTATCTAATAGGTGCTGATAATACTAAATTGTGAAGATACATGGTTAAGTAACATGAGCGGCTCTCTAGAGCGTATTTTCCTAAAAACGATAGGAAAACCGGTTTGCACTGTCATGTTGTTTACCATACTTAAAGTATTTTATTTCATCTTCCCGCAACACCGTTTTATCGCAATGCATGGGATTGTCAGCTTTTCAACAATTTCATCTTCTCGCATGGTTTCCAAAACTGCTCGAATTGACATATGGTTGGGTTCAGTTTCCAAACTGATCAATCAATATGCACATCCTAAAGTGCATAAACCCATCACTCCACCGATGTAGTCGATTCAAATCGATGCTTCAGTTCCATGCGAGTATACCGGCCATGTGTCTAGTATTTATTTGCGAAGTTTGAAATAAGCAAAACTACTAACTTGTGCCTTCACATTTATTTTGGTTTGTGTTTGCTGGAGTAAATTAATCACAATGAACATATTGAAAATTTTACTTTCTGTGGCAATACCACATAAGCAACGCTTACAGGTAGATAAGTCGACGTTCGGCCTAAATGCTAATCAAGTCGACCTACACTGTCAAGTCAACCCAAACGGTGATTTCGACCAACTATTTGTTGACCCAATTTATAATGTCATAAAGACATCTTTAGAAATGTCAACCCGTATAACCATAAATCGGATAAGAGAAAACCGTTTCATTAATTTAACCCTCCTAAGTCCATAACAAAACCATTTTAACTGATAGGGAATAAATGGGCATCCATCCGCATCTAAATGCAGAACTAAACTCATATGTATCCGACACACGAATCGCTTCCATGAACATAATTGCTCATGGCGACTAACTGCTTCGACTCAATCCAATGACGAGCGAAACTGTTAATACTCCCATAGTCAAAACAATTTGTGACTTTCTCTTTTCATTATTGCCACCTTACTCCCCCATATAAGATCACTTAATCTTTTGGCACGTTATTTTTTGTTTTTCTTAACTCAAATGAAATGTACGTGCGTTTAGGATGCAAATCCTTGAGTACTGAATACTTCACCAATATATTAGCAGCGCTCTTGGTTTATCGCCTACAGTGGCGTAACCATAAACTTCAGTTATCCAAACGTATATGCAAATATCATTACACTCGTTTTTCGGATAACGAAGTGATTTGATAGAAAAACATACATAATTACCTATTATTGTTACTCGATAGATAGACTGGAGTAGCATGTCTGCTCAACAGGGAAACTAGAACACATGCTTCACTCAACAGACAAACTGAAGTAGCATTGTTTGCTCAACAGAAAACTGGAGCTTAAATTAAAGGTGGTCTATTTGAATGGAAAAACAAATAACTGATACGCCGTTACCACACGATACATCTCGCAACAACAAAATATCTAGCGCACAACATATTGTTCCACACAGCACACAGTCGTTTGGTGCGTAGATAACCGTATACCTATCGCACTTGCATACCACGTTGGTTTAGCAATCAAGAAAAGAAATCCAATGACTACTAATGACTTCGTTTTGTAAAACGACTTTGATACGTCAAGTCTCCAACGGCTGTTGCATCTGAGCGGTGCTGCGTCATGAAACATTGCCGCCTCATCAATGGCATATTGTCCTTCAACTTGTCTATGAAATACTATCGACAAAATTATCTACTTAGATATTTTATAGATTTGTTAAAATTCTAACTAAGCATTTTAATTTGGAGTAATATGCAACAGTTTTAAAATTCTAATATTTAACAAAAGGTAAGAGCAAAAAAAATATTTCTATAATTAAGGAAAGAAAAGCTAGATGATTCTAGAACTACATTTCATAGAATATAAAAATAAACATGTTCTATAAGGTATTTGTTAAAAACTATGGAATCTCGATCTCAAAGGTAAAGGTATGTCTTGTTACATCTATCTTATTCGAAATCTTCCACTTGAAATATTTAGTATTAGAAAATCTAATTCTAATTATTTCATCTAGATGATTAACCACCCAAAATCAAATTTAAGGTGTTAAAAAGTTTTCTTGGATTGACTTGCGCACCTATGTATGCTCCCACTTAAATTAACTATTCTATGCACCCCTAGGATGCAATAGGATTTAAAAGAAGACTTGTTTTGGCATTATTAATATATATTTATCATGGCTCCGACCCTAGGAAAAATGTTCCAATAGACCCTAAATAATTTCTAAAATCGAAAAATAATTTTCTGGATTTTTCTGCCATTTTTCTGAATTTATTTTCGAAATAAATCAAAATTCAAAAAAGAAATTAAAATCAGCAGGCCTAGGCTTACTGGATCTTCAAGTCAGGCTGAGGCTCAGTCTCGAACCGCCTGAGCCGAGCTCAGCCGACCGTCGATTCCGAGCCGACTCAGGCCGAGCCACCAGCTTGGTTCCGGCCCCAGTCGGTTTGAGCCCGGCTCGGCTCCCTTTTTCAATTTTTTAAATAAAAAATATATAATCTGTTTTAAAAAAAAGAATTTTAAAAAAATATTTTCTTATCACAAAAAAAATTTCTCAACCAAAAAAAATCCTTACAAAGAAAATATTTTCGGCCATATCTCTTGAGAAAAGCTTTCGAAAAAGGATCAAAGTAATGCATAAAAATCCCGATTGATTTTTTAGCATATCAACTACATAAATTTTCAAAAATTAGGATTAAGATTTTTTTAAGCATGATGGCCGCCATCGATGCAAATATCGCGGCGCCAGTCTCTAACTTGAAAAGAACAATTTTTAATCTCGATAAAATTAGTAACGATACCAAAATTAATTTTATGATAAATTTTAAAATAAAACTATCAACTTTTTACAAGTTAAATTAATCTGGGACGATCACAAGAAAGTCTCTAAATATATCATGCGTCCTTTACATAAAATTAAAAAAAATTTAATTTTTTTAGCGTGGATCAACAAAAGGCTTAAAGAGTCTTCCTTTAGATCTAATTAAAAATAGAAACTTTAATCATCGATGATACCTAAACATGATAGTCTATAGAGAAAATATCAGAAAACCTAAGGGAGCTTAGATACCAATGTAGGCTAATAGTATGACTACATCTTGGATCTCTCCATGGATTTAGATCCATTAGAGCATTAATATAAATACAGCGGAAGCAAATATGTAACTAGTGGCCTAAACGAACCGTTAGGGTTTTCGCTATGTATGCAACGAAGACGGGCAAAAATAAGAATATGCAATACCAATATTTAACGTGGTTCGACCAACAGGCTACATCTACGGGACACATGAGAATCTCTTTATTAATGATCAAGAATACCGGTACATTTTATATTCTTTCTCATGTCGCTCATATCTCAACGCTCATACAAACACAAAGACTACTCTTGGTAAATCATTTCTTTATCTATGGATGACTACCCTTCGTCTTCGTCTTTTCATACAAATACAAAAACTACTTTTCTGGTGAGTCTCTCACCCTTCGTCTTTGCTTTCGTCTCCTTTCTTTTTCTCATTCTCATTTTTGGCCACGTTTCTCTGATGAAACCCATCTCTATTTATAATACAAAATAATAGAACTCCTACTCCAATCAGGATCTCATCAAATCTCCAAAACAATCTCTAACAAATCTTTAAATAATTCTCCAAACAAACTTTTCTAATTAAGCTTCTGAAAGATCTTTTATAAATTTTCTAACAACTCTTCAAATAAATCTCCAATAAATTCTCCTAATTAATCTTCGTTTAATCTTCAGAATGAATCTTTCTAAAACAACCCAGAATTTGGCTCGAGACGATTTGAGCCGGCTCAAGATTGTCCTGAGCCGTCTCTTGCATCCAGAGAACAAATTCTAATTCCAAATGACTTGTGAGCCGGCTCAACCCATTTTGAACCGTCTCACACACACATGGTCGAGAATACAAGGCAAACTCAACAAATCTCTATCTTGATTTGTATTCAACAAGCCATCTTCAATCTCTTCTTTTCAACAAAGCTTCACCTTGATCCAAACTTTCTTTATATCATTTTCTGTTTACCGCCGCAGCAAACTTAACCTTCTCTTTTGAATCTTTGAATCAACACCTTCGAAATTACAATCTAAGAAGATGTGGAGCGGACACAAGTGTCGTCATCCACTGTAAACTTAGACCGTAGAATCGAAAACCTTTGGTTTGCTACGCTCTGATACCAGTTTATTAGGGTTTTTGCTAGGCATGCAAGGAAGACGAGCAAAAATAAGAATACGCAATACCAATATTTAACGTGGTTCGACCAACGGCCTACATCCACGGGACAAACATGATAATCTCTTTATTAATGATCAAGAATACCGGTACATTTTATATTCTCTCATCTCGTTGATATCTTAACGTTCATACAAACACAAAAACTATTCTTGGTAAATCACTCCACCTTCATCTATGGGTGACTGCTTTTCGCCTTTGCCTTTGTCTATTCATACAAACACAAAGATTACTCTTGGTAAACCCCTCCACCTTCATCTATAAATGACTACCTTTCGTCTTTGCCTTCGTCTTTTCATACAAAACACAAAGACTACTCTTCTGGTGAATCCCTCACCCTTCGCCTTCGTTTCCTCTTTCTCTTTCTCATGTTTGGTCACTTTTCTCTGATGAGACCCTTCTTTATTTATAGCACAAAATAATAGAATTCCTACTCCAATTAGGATCTCATCAAATCTTCAAACAAATTTTCAAATAGTTCTCCAAACAAACTTTCGTAATTAAGCTCCTGAAAGATCTCTTATAAATCTTTCAACTCCTCTTCAAATAAATCTCCAACAAATTCTTCTAATTAATTTTCAAAACAAATCTTTCCAAAACAGCCCAGAATTCGACCCGAGACGATTTGAGTCGGTTCGAGATTGTCCTGAGCCGTCTCTTACATTCAGAGAACAAATGCTAATTCCAAACGACTTGTAAACCGGTCCAACCCATTTTGAGCCGTCTTACACACATGAGGGTTGAGAATACAAGACAAACTCAACACGAATACTAGGATCTTGCAAATCTTAGCGGGGTTGAACATTTTCGTTATTTAGGAGGGTCTTTGTTTTGCTTGCAGGAAAACTTGCACGACTAGCTAGAAGGTCTTTGAGTCAGAATTCGAATTGGTGGATCTCTGATCTTTATTTCTTGTCCCGTTCTCTTCTTTTCGCGATGGTTGACGAGAGAGAATCACAATGTTGGTCGGAAAGCCGTCTTGTTCACCGCGGCTGCTACTATGTGGAAGAAGACGTGGAACCTAGAAAACTCTAGTTTTCCTTCTTATTTCTCTATTTTATATGAAACCCTTGGTTGATTGATTAATTAAACACTAGCCTTTCCATGCATATATAGTAAAAGGCAAGACAACGGACGGCCTAGATTACATTTATGGAACCAAGTCCTAATAGGACTTAAAGTCCTAATAGGACTTGCTCTTCATTTATAGGCAGACCCCACCTCTAAACCGACTCCCTATAGAAGCCGACCCCAATATGGCCGACCCCTACATGAGCCCGAGCCCGGCTCTATTCGGGTCGGCCCGCCCACTCAATTGGGCGGGCCCAATGCCAACGCAAAGCACACATTATTTTCTGGGAAAATTAAGAGAGGTCTCCCTAATTTTCTAGGTATTCAGCTAGTACATGTAGAACATTATTGCATGTCCGAAAACTTTAATCCGAATTTCCCTACAAGAAGCAATGAAGCACGAGTATCTGAAGAGGCCATCAAATGGATTTCTTTGATATCTTGTATGCATATACTCACATGTTCTAGGATCAATTAGAATCACGTATTCTAGGATCAGTTAGACCATTACTTTTCAATGTTTTTATCTCGGCAAATGTAGCTGTTAACGTTATCGACCGATGCTGTATGTTTAAGATATGTATGAGCTTAAAGTACTGCAGGGTTAGTGTATCTATTCATGTTCTTTGTTCTTTTGATAATTTTATGTCTTTGCTATGATCAAACTAATGATCAATTACAATCCAGATGTCCATTGTTCTTTCTGCTTATTTTACTGAAGATATTTCATGGCAGGGGGATCAAGTTGAAGAATTTCAACGCCTTTGTGAAGTACAAAGTGACAAGGCAACTATTGAGATTACTAGCCGTTTTAAGGGGGAAATCCTACAGATTCTCTTTGTACCTGGTGATATTGTAAAGGTAGAGTTATTGTTGATAACTTACAACGCCACTAACTTGTTTTGTATATGTTGATGCTATCTTTTGACCTGTTGAATTAAATAGTTATGCAATCTGATGAGCTGATGACTATAAATCAATGGACACTTTACATTTATTGGAGATAGATACTTGGTTTGCTGTTTTATACTTTAAATGCACTTAAAGCATAAGTCGAGAAATTTAGGTCTCACTTTCTTCCATTTGAAATAGACTGGGGTTTAACAAACAAAGTCATAACATATATGTTGTAAACTATTGATTTGTTGGCAGTGGAGTTTCTCTCCTAGATTATTATTTTGTGATTTCAATCACAACCTAGGTCGAGTGATCACTAGTATGTGTGTTAGTGGTGGAGCTGTCAATCGTTGTAAGGATAAAACCACACATTATGGCCACAATATTTTTTTGGACAGTGCACCAAAGGCCTGAAACACTCAATTTTAATTAGGGTTCTCCCTTGTTATTGTGTATACTCAGTTTCAAAGATTTCAACCCCCAAAGAGCTTATTGCTTTTAAAATTGCTAGTGATGTTTGAGTTGTAAGGCACTTTTAATATGTGTTATTTTCTCCTACCAATGTATATGAAGATGCACAAGGTGACCACCATCGGTTGGAGCATATATCCCTGCTTCAAATATGTGATGTATAATCTATTTCTGATTATTAAAAATAAAAAACCGTAATTTCACTATTTAAATTGCAGGTTGGTGAAACATTATTGAAGATACTTGTAGATGAAACTCAAACTTCTTCCACATGTGTGGGTGATGACAATAAAGCTTCACAAACACCTGAGCTATCGGAATCTGAATCTCAAAGTGATTCTGAAAACTTTCAAAATAATGAAGTAGATCGAAGTGGGGTTCTATCTACACCTTCTGTTAGACACCTTGCAAAGGAATATGGTGTAAATATAAACGGTATTTGTGGAACGGGTGAAAATGGTAGAGTATTGAAAGGAGATGTCCTGAGGTATGCTGCTAGCAAGGGAATATCCGTAGAATTCCCTTCAATTGCTCACGCTAGTGCTAATGAGGAACATTTGCTGATGAAAGAAGAGAATATGGGCACAGTCGATTTACAAGTCTACGAAGATAGGACAATCCCTCTGAGGTAAATTTGGATTTTTTAAATAAAAGAATTGCAGATGAATCCACGGGCATAAGGATATGGGTAATTAACATGTTGAACTTTTCTGTTTTTTAAAGAGCACCATTGAGTTTTAAAATATACAAATACCACCATTGGCTTGGTGTTTAATGCAACTTTCAAATGAGGTGTCATGTAATATTTTTTATCCACTTTTTAAGGGCCTAATTCCTAAAAATTACGAAATTCTTTGTCTCAATTACGAGAAACTACCAAATACTTTCAAAATTACGAGAAACTACCATGCTTTAAAATTTTTTGCTAGTTTTTTGAAATTATAGCCGATGTGGCACCTTATTTATGGTAGTTTTTGAAAGTTTTGTTGTAGTTTCATGTAGTTTTTGAAAGTTTTGTGATAGTTTCTTGTATATTTAACAATAATTTGATAGTTTCTTGTAATTAGGCCAAAGTATTTGGTAGTTTTTTTTTTGGAATTAAGCCCTTTTTAAGGGTTGGAGGATGTATATACATATTTTGAAGTTTAACAGTGTTATGTGAAACACAAAAATGTTCATTGGTCCTAAGTATAGATAGAAAAAATAATTTTAGGAAATGCAGAATTTGAGAGTTTTTATACACTTTTTAAGGGCTGGAGGATGTTTATACAAATTTTAAGGTTTAATGGTGTTATGTAAAACACAAAAAGGTTCACTGGTCTTAAGTATAGATAGAAAATAATTTTAGGAAATGTAGAATTTGAGTGCTTTTATACACTTTTTAAGGGTTGGAGGATGTTTATACAAATTTTAAAGTTACACAAAAAGGTTCACTGGTCCTAAGTTTAGATAGAAAATAATTTTAGGAAATGTAGATTTTGAGTGTGTTGATGAGATAATAGCCTTGGAAACTGGGACTAATTGATTGTGCTTTTTGAGCATCATTGATATTATATTGCAGAAATAGCTGAAAGAACACACCTACGAAGCATAAATACTTAATGCAGTAGGCACACCTATATGTTGGAGGCATATTGGATACGTGCATAATCCGATATTTTGGGGATGCTTCGAATACAGCTTTTGATGTATCCTAATATCATACTAATATCGTTAAATTTATTTTGTGTATGGCGTGTTCTTTGTGGAATACTATTTCAGGATTGTGGCATCACCATGTTCATATCAGACATGTGTGGTATCTCCATATTTGTATCAACTCAACATGAGGTCACGCATACATACACATATGCAGTGATTTTCTGTGTCTGACACTATATTCTGTTGGCCTGAAAAAATATGAGCAATTTAAAATTTTAATCGTTTCTCTGTCCATTGTTCCCCCGTCCCCAGTTATATAGAGGTCAATTTGATCGTCTTGGGGCACACATTTAATTCTGGGGTCTTATCAAATGGTGTATTCCTTTAAATTCGTTAACTGCTCAGAATTACGAAAGATGATATCTGTTTTATAGTGTAGCAGTTGTTACGATTGAAACATCTATTGCTTTGTATGTGGCCTATCTTTGTAGATCATTCACTTTGTATTTCATCCCATGTTACACACTGTCAAAGTTATTTTTTAAAATAGAGTAGAGTTTAAAGTTAGAGAAGAGTTGGAGGAGTGATGGGCTATTACACATGGGCTTTTAATGATAAGAGGGTTTCAATAGTAAGACTCAAGTCTTGTTGAGGTTTGGCTCATCTTATATTTTATACCCATGTGTTTCTTTTGTTGTTTCCAATGTGAGACTATCTTTAAAGTCCCATCATTTGGTTTTTTTACTTTCAACACTCCATCTCACGTGCAATCATCATTTTTTCTTGGTGTGATTGTTATGTGGAAAGTACGAGTAGAGTTACGTGCAACTATCGCTTTTTCTTGGTGTGGTTGTCACGTGGAGAATCGAGCCATTGGCTCTGATACCATGTATGTCAAAGTTATTTTTTAAAGTAGCGTAGAGTTTAAAGTTGGAGGAGTGATGGGCTTTTACACATGGGCTTTTAATGATAGGTGGGTTCCAACAATAAAACTCAAGTCAAAAGTCCCATCATTTGGTTTTTTTTTTACTTTCAACTGACCATTAATTTTTTTTCATCAAGTGACAGACTCAGGATCATGCTTTGCATTTCAGGGGATTTCAGAGAGCTATGGTTAAATCAATGACCAAGGCTGCAAAAGTTCCACATTTTCATTATCTGGAAGAGATAAATTGTGATGCACTTGTGGAGCTTAAAACAGCATTTCAAAATGAGAACACCGATCAGGATGTCAAACATACATTTCTTCCATTTTTAATAAAATCTCTTTCAATGGCGTTGAACAAATTCCCGCTTCTAAATAGCTCCTTTAACGAAGAAACCAATGAAGTTATCCTGAAAGGTACATGTGCAATCGCTTTATCAAGTTTAATCCGTTGCCAATGAGTTCCTTATCGAGTATCCTGTTGCTCGCAGTTAATTAAGAATAAAACACATGCTATTTAATGTCTATGATGTATATGGGGTAACACAAAAGTTACAGATTGTTAATACTCTCCTCACAATGAATTCTATTATGCATAACTTGACATGTTTTAATTTTATCCATCATGACTACCATCTTCACCCAACAACATGATGGCTGCCTAATTTTCTAAATGGTTGACATGGATGCTTTCAATGATTGTATATTTGTAGTACTTCATATATTTCAATGCAACTATTTTTTGAGCAGTGGGTTCAAGGTACACAAGCATCAGACCTTTTAGCTGCGCGGTGTTTATCTGGAATGCTTTTAAGTTACAGCTGCTTCTGTGCACATGTTCATGTGGAGGGTAAACTCATGTGGTATATGCATTCACACAATTTCTACCACTATATTCATATTCATTCCATCACCATCTTTTAGTTGCACATATAGTCTTTAATCCAACCATATGGCTTGTATTATGGTTCACTGCAATGATTACACATTTATACTCATCACTATGACAACATCACTCTGCATTTAGTGCCCCGTTCCACAGAAGAACTTAACATTAATTATTTTTTGCTGCGCAGATTCCATAGTATGAAGAAGTTCTATTTTTAGCGAATTAACTCAATTGTTGTCATATAGTTTCCTTTACCTGTATTCCCTCGACACATTTTATCAACTTGTTATTAGAGATCCATTAAGTAGATTTCCAAACAGAAGAGCCGCATTATCTCTGCAAGAAATTTAAATTTCTTTTAAATTTGAAGTAATTTACATGGAAAAAGTACTACTAGATTGTTAAAACCCAGTTTCTGTGCTATTGAAACATATTGAGCTCTATGGCAATTCGTTAACCCTTTGTGTGTTGTATTTCTTACAACTTTTTGCTTCAGTTGGTCCTTCATCGGATTGAGGGATATAAACAATTTTATAGAGGTCATCCTATTTACATTCCATAGGTCTTTGTATAACTCTTTTGCTTATATTTTGGCTGATCTATGGCTTCACTGGTGTTATGCAGGATGTCATAATATCGGTATTGCCATGGCTACTTCATATGGTCTGGTGGTTCCAAACGTAAAGAAGGTTCAATCACTCTCCATATTGGAGGTTCGCTCTCATTCCATTATATATCTTTCAATACACTTACATTCATTTATTAATTAGGCACCGGTAAAAATCTTCTATGTCGACGAAAATTGAATATAATAGCTGCACCCCTCCTCTAATTGAATAGAGTTGCGTCACATAAACCAGTATTGATTAATTGATCATGAAAGAACATTTTCCCCATTTTTGTCCCTCTATCACTTGATTTCTGAGATCCACACTAAGACATGTTTTGTGTTATTAGATTACGAAGGAACTCTCAAGATTACATAAATTGGCATCAAACAACAAGCTAAGTACCGAAGACATAGCCGGGGGAACAATAACTTTGAGCAACATTGGAGCTATTGGCGGCAAGTTTGGCTCTCCTATAGTAAATTTACCTGAAGTGGCCATAATTGCAATTGGACGAATGCAAAAACTTCCACGCTTTGCCGATGATGGATCTGTATATCCTGCTTGTATTACTAATGTAAGTTGTCAACATAGTACAACTACTATTTACAACTATGATGTAGAATGGCAATTTCGGCATTCATTCATGCATCTAATTGGCTAAATTACACAAAAATCTCATATCCTTCCTTCATTTTTCAGATCAATACATATCCTGTATTTATTACAGATAAATACCATGTGATTATTTTGGACCCAAAAGAAGCAAACAACATCGACGGAAGTTATGTTATGACGACCGATATGCTTATAATTTATCACTTAATCTTCTCATACTTATTTTTCCAACCCAACTTCTGTTGCTCCCTCAATCCCTCACTAAATCAGGGCAAAACAAAGGGAATATGAACTAAATAAGGGCAAAATGAGGTGGTCATTTTATTATTTGTGTTATCAAAACAATGAAAAACCTGATACATGTGTTCTAATGGGCATATCAAAGGGCAATTTAGACCAATGAGCAATAGCTCAGTTGGTATGGGCACTTCCCTGCTTGGGGGATAGTGCGGGGTTCGAACCTCTAGAGGGAAAGTGGTCATAAATTAATGCTTTCGGGGAAAATTCGCGGGTCTCCTGTATGCGCGTGTTGTGTGTGATGTGTGCATGTGTGTGTTGTGTGCATGCATGTGTGCATAGGTTAAGGCTTACGAGCCAGCGCCAAAAAAAGAAGGGCAATTTAGGAATATATTGGACACTTGCAGTCATATGATCGATTGATGGACACATATTAGCTAGATATTTGCACAAGTATATGATGTCATGTAAAAATGGCTAAAATCCAAAAAAAACTACCAAAAAATTTATCCCGTGGCACCAGAGTACTAAATACTTTTTAAATATACGATAAACTACACAAAACTTATTAAATGTATGAGAAACTACCACAAAACTTTAAAAAACTGCGAAAAACTACCATTGTTAAGGTGCCATGTCAGCAATAATTACAATAAACTACCACAAAACTTTCAAACGACGGCAATCTCTTGTAATTTTGAGAGTTTTTGGTAGTTTGTTGCCGCATGGGTGAAGTTTTTGGTAGTTTTTTGGATTTGAGCCAATAAAAATTATGAAAGATCATGGTATATTAAATTATTAATGTAGTTTAGCCTAAAAAAATTTGGGTATCTCAGCCTAAACTAGTGCTCCAAGTTTATAAATAACTATGACTTCACTCATGTTCATCATTAGTTTTCTCCATCTTCAGGTTACTATCGGAGCTGATCATAGAATCGTCGATGGAGCCACCGTGGCGAAATTCTGTAACGAGTGGAAGCTTCTAATAGAGAAGCCACAGCTGCTCCTGCTAAACATGAAATGACTTCAAAATAACCCCCAAAAAAGTTTGATGCTGCTCTGAAATATCATGCTCAGATTGAAACATCGATTTATACAAAAGGGGTAACTTATATTTGTAGATAATTTTATTTAAATAAATAAGTAATAATGTGCCTAAAATATATAGTTATTGTCTCTAGGGTGAAGTTTGTGTGAAGTTATTTGTGCTCGGTTTGGCTTTGTTGGTTAAATGTTGGAATAACCACAATCAGCTTAATTCCTGCCAACAATAGATCAATGGCACTTTGAGCTTAGTTAGGATTTTGTCAACCTAAAGGGTGGTTTGGTTACTTGAAAATGAAGTTTGAAGTTGCATACGACAGCTGTAGAATTGTTGTAGAAACACTCAATTTTTTCATGCTTGGTTGGCAACGACTCAAGTTGAATTTGAAAATGGGGATGCAAAAATGAATCAAGTTTTTACGATGGTGTGCAACTTTGGGAGTCGAAATGGATCCAACTATGTTGCAACTTTGGAGAATGCCTCCATCACAATTATTAAAAATGCAGCATTAACAATTTTGCCACATGTGTTGCATTTCTTCTTGTTTGTTAGTCAACTAAATACAAAAGAAAAATCTTTGGAGGTTTGTAATCTTACAATATTAAATCCTCCAAACAATGGTTTTGAGTGCTTTTATTTACAAATAATGTCGCATGAAATGATCGTTGCCCTTTTGTATTGTTGCAAACCAAACACCTCTAATATCTCAACTCCAATGTCAATGTTTTATTATCTCACCAGTTAAGCATAGTTCATACGGTATGACTTTTCTCTCGAAAATGAAAGATTGTCGGTTCGATTTCTGATCATATTTGGGAAAAAAAGAAAATGATTAGAAATGTTTTATTATCTTATAGAATAGTCTTAAAATAAAGGGCTCTTTCATGAAAACCATTGAATATAAATAGTTTTACAAAATAGGTTTAGATATGTAAATAATGTAATTCTTAGTAGGATGTTTTCGCGTACGTCACCCCAATAACCAAGCTATTTCCATTTAACATCTTTTAATCTTTATATTTTCATGTATCCCACAAAAATTCTTTATTATTCCTAAAATCCCCTCTTACTATGTAAAGCATTTTTTCTTACCGTTGGTTGTGTCCATTAGAAGTTGGATGTGATAATGGTCTCTCCAAAAGGCTTGTAGATCTGAGCAATTGAATTTGGCAATAAAGTCAAATTTAATTGATAACCTGTGTTTGGTATCCAGGGATATGTATTTGAACTTGAGCTTACTGGAGCTGCGGGCGTCTGCAACCACTTTCCCGCGGACGTCAAAAGCGCAGAATAATAGGGATCCGTTGGGTTTTAAGTAGGATGAGACCCACCAACTTCTTTCTTTCTTGCATGGGCAACCGCATTAGAGTCGTTGAACTATGGTAAAGTTCCGGAGGTGTTAAATGCAAATCTTAGCTTTTAGTGGGTCCTATATGAAACTAGCCAAGTTCTAAGGGAGATACAGGGCTAGGTGACATAATTGATTGAAAACCTCCCTGCGGTGTAAAGAGGTTTCGAACCAGAGTGCTCCCATCAGGTGGGAGAGTGTCATCGCCATTCAAGCAAATGCTCTTTAGTCCGAAGTCCGACCCCCATTCCTCCTAAGGTAAAAAATAAAATAAGAAAATGAGTGTAACTAAAACATATTGTGATAATAAAAGTTACGATGTCAGTGAATTGGAACGGAATTTTTTATGTTGGTTATAGATGGAACTAGAACTAAGAGTAATGGGTCAAAAGATTTAATTTTTGTTCAACCATATAAAAACTCTCCATCTCTCAAAATTATCCCAACCATTTTTGTTGAAATTGATACTCAAACCAGAATTCTCTCTTCCCTCTCTCTACACACATCATCATCATCATCATCATCATCATTATTATTTGCATGTTGGCCCTTATTAGCGGTTTCGCCCAATCAAATAGTGCCACATCGATTTTCCTCTTTTTTCCAAAAGATCTGGTCAATTTTTCAACTTTTTAGAAGTACAAGCCAAGTTAACCAGCTGAAACGTTCCCTATTTTGATACAATGCTGCATAATCAACGATACATTCGATTAAAATAATCAAGAAAGGAATAGCTGTTGGTAACTTGGTATGGCCACAGAACTTTTCCACAGAGTGAATTCGTGAGTCCTTGTGTGTGTCGTGTGTTGGTGTGTTTGTGAATGCCGGGCCCAAAAAACGTAGTAAATTTTGTATTGGGCCTTGTACCCACTGGGCTATAACAACCTCACCAGTATAAGATAAAGAAACCATAGGAAGGAGGGAAGGTTGCTGACTGAACCCTAGCCGCCTCAACAACGAAGCAGCAGCAGCAGCACTCATGGTAACATTCTCCTCTACCCTAACCCTATCATCTCCATCGATCTCTAACAAGCTTTCAAAACCCCACCATTTTGATCCATTTTAGGGTATCGATCTCATCGCCGGCGGCCGCAGCAAGAAGACGAAGCGCACCGCGCCCAAATCGGACGATGTCTACCTCAAGCTCCTCGTCAAGGTTCGATCCGATCAAAATCTGAATCAATTACATCTGTTTTTTTCTCAAAATTTGATCCATTTCATGCGATTTTTGATCAGCTCTACAAGTTTTTGGTGCGAAGAACTGGAAGCAAGTTCAACGCAGTGATTCTGAAGAGGCTGTTCATGAGCAAGACTAATAAGCCCCCGATTTCGCTCAAGAGACTCATCACTTTCATGAAAGGAAAGGTGTGATCTTTTATTTTTATTTTTCATTTTTTGTGATTTGCTAATTTGGATTGTATTTTTTTGTTGATTTGGATATAATTAGGGTATTTTTTTGTTGGGTATAGCCTGAGGATAATATTGCGGTGATTGTGGGGACTGTGACTGATGATAAGAGGGTTTATGAGGTTCCGGCGATGAAGGTGACGGCTTTGAGGTTCACTGAGACGGCGAGAGCGAGGATTCTGAAGGCTGGGGGAGAGTGCTTGACCTTTGATCAGCTTGCGCTTCGTGCACCATTGGGGCAGAACACGGTAAATAAATCAAGATATCTTCTTCATTGATTGTGCTGTTGGCAAATGTTTATAGTAGCACTGATGTTTGCTTAGATTTGACTAATGTTTGTAGATTTACGACACAGCCCACCTAATGTTAATAATAGGCGACAAGTCAAAAGATTCTCTCATGCTCTATTATGAACTTGGGATTTGCTCAATTTAGACAAGTTATATACATGAAACTATTAAAATAGATGCTTGATATAATTCTGAAATAAATTGAGATTGTCTTCCATGTTGATAAATGACTAGAATGCAAGAACAGCGAGGATGTTTTTCCTTTGTTTTTTGCAGCTCTTCATTTAACTATAATTTTTAGCATGATTGGAAATGATGCTTTAGAATAGTAGGAAATATGGGAAACTTTGGGGTTCACTACTACTTATTTATGAACTTGTTTACCTTCTTCTCTTTGACTAGGAAAAATTATTTCAACAATTTTCTTGTAACCACGACCGTTCAATTGCTTGTCTATGGTTTGCTGTCAACCTCATGTATATAATGTGGAAAACCTCTTATAAGACATTATCTATGTTATTTCTGTATACATGGTACAGCCACTGGTTCGAGTTCATTGGCCTTCACTTCCTCTAGGTATATTAGCGAGATAGTGATTGCGATTTCTCAAGTAAATTCCTTAGACTACAATTTATCGAATAACCACTATGGTTGAATTTTTATGTAGATCTTTGCAACAAATAAGGATATTATCGTATCACATTGCGTATAGTGTCTTCCCATGTGTATCGTCCTATGTAGCACGGGGTCGGATTCAGAAACGGGATACGATACGATATGGATTCACGGATTCGCAATTTCCTAAAAACCTGGGATACGGGATACGTTTTCATATCGAATTTTAATTAAATAAACATAAATGTATATTAAGATATACATATAAATATATGATAAAATAAATAAATAATGACATTATGCTAGATATTCAACGCACTTTCAAATTTTTGAGAGCCTTGAATATCAATAGTAAGAGGAGAGACATTGATTTGAGAGAGGTTTGTGAGATATTTACAAGTTCGAACGAATCCGAGAGGTTCTGAGAGTTTCGGACTCCGATACGCGATCGGGGACGATTCGTGAGGCATTTACAAATATCTGTGCGTCATAGGTATCGTTAACTTATTCGTGGATAGAACATTTGTTCACTTTTAACCTTCTATGGTTTCAAGTTCCCCCTTGTAGCTTATCTATGGGAAAGACCATGAATATTTATTTGGATGGGACCAAAATATTTTTTTAGCCAATACTTCATTAAGATTATCCTTAAAAATGAGAGTAAGATATAATTATTCAACCTTATTTTATATTACATATATTCAAAAATAATTTTATATTTAATATAGAAAAAATGCTTTTATACCGATTTATCTAATATAATTTTAAAAACCGTGCATGATTATAGTATTAGATTGGCCATTCATCAATTTATTTCTTTTTCTGTATCTTAGAATATATTGACATTTGCAAATTAATTTGGAATGGTTAATTTATAATGTGTTATATTATATTATTTCAAATTATAGTTTTAGTATATGTTATGAGCAGAAATAAGTGAATGTTGATCAAACAAGGTTATATCAACAATATAGATTCTAGAGATAGGATCAAAATAACATAGTGAAAAAGTGTTGGCAATCGGATAATTAAGAAGATGGCCTTTAATATAAGCTTAGTGGATTCATGTAGCCAGCCCCAAAGGTAACATTTGTTGTTGAGAAATCCTTTTGAAGGTTGGTTGTGGGTTGTTGTAGGATGGGAAGTTAGGCATTGTGACATGAGAGGCTGAATGGAATACGGGGATGATTTAAACTAGATCTCTAAAATATTATTTATCACATATTTTATAATTTGGAGGAAACTTTAAACTCAAAAGTATGATATTAAGGGTGATTTAAACTAGATCTCTAAATTTATCACATATTTCCTAATTTGGAGGCAACCGTTAACTCTAGAATATGATGAAAACCCTAGATAAAAAATGTAGTCGATTACTAAAGGACTAGCTCAAGCCCATCATTTGAGAATCTCCGAAACTTGTGCAAAAGGCTAATCCCCAAACCATTCATCTAGAAATGTAGCCATAACCTCACATCTCAATCCCATCTTTCAAATTGTAGCCCCCACCTTCTCGACCACTCACAACCACCCTTCCCCACGAAGATGTTTGACAGTACAAGGTGTAAAGCCAATGAGTAGCAATTTATGGGGATCGCCCTTTGGCCATAGGATTTTTAAGGGCCCTTCCCCAATCTCACTTTACAGATCCAACACCTTTCAGGTCCTAAATGTTTTTTGTTTTATTTTGAAATACCTATCAAATTCTCAAATTATGCTATATCAACATTATTGCCTGTCATGGAACATGAAGTAATTATAAACCAACTTGAGGACATTTTTCTATTCTGTCATTCAAAACCCCTTTTATGCTTTCATGTACCATATTTTTCTTGATTAAATGATGTCATTTTTCCCTATATAAATGCCGGTTTAACGGAGCCCAAGGTGATACTAGTTAAACATCTTCTATCAAAAGTTTATTATGATTCTCATTTTCGTTGATGCTTTCAATTAAAAGAACCCATTGTTTACTATGTTTGAGGTAATGTTTTAAAAAGAGACGCCTTATGTGTTCCAGAGGGCTTGAGTGCTTTTCTTTTTGGTGATTAATCGGCCTGCCTACTATTATAACTCCAATGTTCGTGTAAATATATCCTTTTTGAGTACCTAAAGAGCTTATTTTGGGTACTCAAGTAAGCCATTCAAGCTATGATTTACCTCCCAAGATATCTTCGTCATTGGAATTTCTTAGCATTTGTTCTTCATGATTGTGTTTGAAGTCTTAGAACCATGCTAATACTTAAATCAGTTGAAGATTAACATATGTTATTCTAAGGGAACCTTTCTAATCTTTTCAGCTTTATCTGTTTGTTTTTTGCTTTTTGCTTTTGACTGAGGCCAGTTTGTTTTACAATAATTTACATAATTTTAACCGAAAGCATACTTAGTGCTAGAAGCTGTGGTTAGTCACACACTGTATCTTCTTGTATATTATTCATTTTTTAATGCGAAGATGGGCGTTCTTGGTCTTCTGTAGGTTACTTTGACTAGTTTTGGATGTAGGAATTTTAGATTGAACATTGGGCGGAACTTTAGTGATATACGTTACGTATTGAAAAATGTATCAACTGTTGCTTTTTTTTGTCGCCGTTTTTTTTTGTGTTTTTTTTTGGGGGGGGGGGGGGGGGGAGAGGTAGCATGTCATTGCTTCTTTTTTATCTGCATACCTTTCAGTTGTCTGACAAATATTGATGGATATTTAATGACTTGATGAGAGTTCTCTGTTGTTGACTTATTTGCTCAAGGGTAAGCTATTATTAACTAGATGACGTTCCAGATGCATGCTCATGTCGACACGGTATTTAAGTTTTTAACAAATTCATTCAAATAAGCAGATGGTATGCTGTAGCTTGACATGATTTCCTTGTTTCCTGTTTCGTAATCATTGTACCTTTTTTTTGTTTACTACAGTTCTTGTAAATTTTTGCCGAGTTGTTTGTGCAACAGTGACGGTGACCCCATCTCATTTTGAGTCTTTTATAAAGAAAAGGAGGATTATAATTTTGAATTTGACCTGAGCTAGAATCTTCATGTCTTCCCTTTTTATCTTCATTTCCCCCTTATATTTCTATCTCAATTTTTTTATGATGCTATAGAACTAGCCAATTTTACGGCTGATAATTTGTTCTTTGGTGTTATATAACTCTGCTTATGGCATCGCCGCCTTTTCTGCTTCATAACAGAAAAATGAATAACTACTTACTGAAAGCATCTGTTTCCTGCTCTTTCTTCCCCGCTCATACAATTTCTCTTAAATTTTGTATAGCTTTTTGTTGATCTGGTCTTGCAATTATGCATTTCTATAATTGAAGGATGAGCAGTAGTAATCTGTTTTTACAATTACGTCTTCTCTCTTACTTTCATTTCCCAATATTTCCGTCAAAGACTATCTTTGTGATGCTCTAAACCAAGCTTCACACAATCTTGAGTTTAGTTCTTTGTGGCTTATGCTTTGGTTACCTCTACAATTCCACTCATGGCACTGCCATATGAAAATAAACACCTTAGTTTTAGGCAACCAGTACATTATAGAATAACGTTTTCAGCTGGTGAAGTATTTTAAACCTTTCAAGTTGATTTAACCCAAAGCTCAATTCAAATGCAGTTATTCTAAACCAAAGTGTTGAATGCAGGTTCTGCTCAGGGGTCCAAAGAACGCTAGGGAAGCAGTGAGGCACTTTGGGCCAGCACCTGGTGTCCCCCACAGCCACACCAAGCCGTATGTGCGAGCCAAGGGAAGGAAGTTCGAAAAGGCAAGAGGCAGGAGGAACAGCAGGGGTTTCAGAAACTAAGAAGCAAATATGTTAATCATTTTTGTTTAGCCAAAATGTGGAATCAGACTTGTTTGGTGTTCGTAAGTATGGATGTTTGAATTTCATGCTTTGTAGTTGCTTTTGTTTTGATGCTGTTGGGGATGTAGTGACTGTTAATTTTATTTTCCCATTCTTATTTGATATTTTGGTATTGAAGACACGATTATTGAACCAAGATTTTTTGGATTTTTATTTTATCTTCCTTTTTTTTCTTGGACAATTTATCATATTAAGAAGAGTGCCATTCAGGTGATAATGGATTTATGTGATGGGAAGGCATAGCTTTAATAGTGCTTTTGCAATGTAATTTTATGACTGATGAATGTGAGATTTGAGTTTTCCGGGGTTTGTATGCAAAATTCTCTGTGTATGCGGAGATCTGATAGATGTTGGGGAGTTGGGGCCAAGGGTTTTGGGGAGGTAAAAGAACAATTTCTTTTAAGGCAAAGCGCTCAAAGCATCCCTGTAGTTTTATTTTGGTGGCATTTGTATCCACCTCAGCTGGTTTATTTGCTTGAACATCCGTTTTGGTCATCGATCAAAACCTTAAATATGTTCAAAATGGTCAAATTCTATCCTAAATATGTCAAATGAGTGTATAACTTTGCTGTCGTACTTGGTTTTGTTCTTTAGAGTTGAATTTGAGCATGTACTTGTTTTTGTTCTTCAGAGTTGCAATTTTTTTTGGGTTCAGGTCGTTGAGCAAAAGATGTGTTTGTTCCGATAATAATTTGTTCCGATAATAACTATGGGGTGTTTTGTGCAATTAATCTTGTCTTTTATTTAGATATTGATTGAAGGTTCTTTCTTTCATTTCTTTATAGATTCTTAGCCGCAGAAACATTTTTTTTTTGGCCCTGGCCGTAAGTTACATTCGCGCACACCATACGAGCACACAACACATACGCATCCAGGGGACCCACAAATTTATCTTATAAGCGTTAAATTTGTAGCCATTTCCCCCTCGAGGCTGGGATTCGAATCCGGCATTCTCCGCAAGATGCCATACCAACAGAATGCACATCGGTGTCACATAAAGTATTGAATTATGATTTGTATCATTTTCTCATAAATAAAATATATGGTATACAAAATATAGATTAACAAAATGATGAGTGAAATGAAAAATATCTAATATTGTTTGGTGAAATATAGCCGGTTACGAATGTTGAAGGATTCTCTTTCTTCTTCGTTTTCCCTTCTTGTTTAAATGTTTCATTATGACTTGTTTAATGTTTGGCTGCTATCATGCTGCAAATAGTTAATTGCATCGATACACATCTGCTGCAAAATAGCAATTTCGTTTTGACAAAAATATATTTCATAAACAATTGATTGTTTCAATAAGACTTATTAACAGATTTGTAAGATAGGGATGACCATACATACAAGGAATTAATATATACAAAAGCCTTTAAAAGTTACAAAAAAGGCAGTTGCATTCTAAGCATAAAAGATTTAAGGTTTTCAACAATGTTGAAAACAACGATATCAGATATCAGAAACGTAACTTCAACGCTGCATCCTTAAAGAGCAAGAAGCTCAGAGAGCGCGTTGCGTAAAACTTCAGCTACATGGATTATTAATTTATCAATTTATTAAATATATTTGTTAGATCAATTCATATTTTAAAGACTAAATTGCATCCAAGATTTCACCGATTTCACAGATAAATACCTAAGTTTAGTTTATATAAGGTGCACATAAATATCTATTTTTTACTCAGACATTTAAAAAAACTGAACAGTAATAGCAAAATAATTGTTAAACTACCTTCTATATCACTATATCACAAGTAGGTAGTTAAGTGCAAGCGGAGTAAAAAGTTGGGTATTTATCTACCACTCATAGTAACCTAAGTATTTATCTCCCAAAACGTGCAATTTAGCCTATTTTTAATGAAAATGATGAGTCTTACCAATAAGTACGAAATTCTTAAGTTTTATTTTTCAATCTTGAGCCTGCATCCAACTTTGCAGTAGCCTGTCCAAAAGCAATCAACAAGCAAATACTTGAAAAATCAAAAATAACAAATGACTAAAATCAATAACCAATGACAAGCAAAAAGTGCAATTTAGCCTATTCGAGAATCTGGAAGCCTCAGATCTTGAAGACTGTAGCAAGAGAATACAGCAGTTAACCCTAGTTAAATTCTAACAGAAGATGTGATAAAATGGACTTTTTGATTAATGGAGAAGTTAAATTTAGAAATATGGATTTTTAAGGATGAAATTTAGAGATATTAAAGTTTTGGGTGTGAGATATTAATTGGAAAAATATTATTTAATATTAAAGGATAACAATGATGCCAATCAATTTTTCCCTCCGAAAATGGTAAAAGAATACATTCCGGTCTAACATTGCCGTGCACTATCATCGGCTCGGTTCTTGTTCACCGTTTCGCTAACTCCGATGAAAATTTGGCAACCAAACAATGTCTATTGATTAGGTCTTGAAGAGGACTCCGATTTCCTCCGGAACAATGATACCCCACAAAATTAAAACCTATGCAAAAGAGGCCCCATAAATTATCCCTGCAAAACAGAGTCTGAGCAGATGGGTCTCAGTCATGTCAGCGTGATCCGCTCCCTTGTTATGCAACTGTATTGTTGGGAAATGCGCAGGGTGGCTTCGTATGTCTCTAAAATCTTAAACTAATTCCAGGTCAAGCTGATCCATGCGGACCAATCAGGCTTTAATTTGAATTTGAATCATGATGCTCACAAGTGGTGTCTTCTCGGATTACGATACGTGGCAGATGGCGTGTTCCGAAAGCTACGGAGGTGGAATAAATGACTTGCATTCTGAGGATTTCTCGGGACTTCGTCTCGAAGAACGTGTCCGACCTTCTAAGAGACCTCCCTGAATACATTCCACCTTCACTTAGGAAACTACCAACAGCTCGCTTCCGAGCTATGTCAGTCTCCTTGCTCGTCTCCAAGCATCCGACGTACCGAGCTTTCTCGGCCTCCAGGCTCGTCTCCGAGCCTCCGACGTGCCGAGCTTCCTCGGCCTCCCCCGATCTACCGGAAGCGCAGATCCGATACGCCCCGCAACGGCTCCGCGTATATCGCCAGGACGAGATATCCGCCGCGTCCCACGCTAGCGCATCCCTCTATTAATGGGCGCATCCCGCCATTAATGAGAGCATCCCGCCATTCAAGACGAGAATAACGCTGAGGCTTAACTGACGGTGGTGATCTCGCGCCCGCTCGCGCCACGCGACCCCTATATAAACCCCTCTTTCAGACGACTCAGGTAACTCTAATTATCTCAATATGCCGCTACTCTGCTCCTATTTCTCGGCCCTAACTTGATCGTTGGAGGGTCCTACGGTGGTCACCCACCCCGGGACTTCTTTGCAGTTAGGTCAGCGTCCAATACCAACCCATTGAGATCCACACCTAACAACACCAAAACCAAATCTCAGCCGTCCAAGGCCGCCATCGCATGATCGACGGAGGACATCATCTGAAGGAGATCCCGAAGTTCCATCAGTTGGCGTCGTCTGTGGGAACCAAAGACTTATTTTGTTCCACTAAAAAAAGTTGATCTTCCGCCCTTGATCCAATAGCGAGCGACGACCGCAACGATCCAAACACGAGCCACCAAAACGGAGGCGGGAGCGGCTCGCCTCCCCTTCCTAATGCCATCCACATCTTGTCCGTCCGGATAGACCGGCTTACGACGCTGGTAGATGCCCTCGTCCGTGTTCAAGCGGCGGGCCCTAACCACCAGAGCATGGCTCCGCCTCCCCGGGATAACGACGTCCGCCGAAGGACGGACGGGCACACTCAAGCCCCCGATCTACCTCACCCTTATCACAGTGCCACTGAGCGCCGGCAGGTCGACTCCGGCCACCTCAACCCACACGCGGTGACTGATTCCATGACCCGCTGGGCGCCGTACAGCTCCACGCCACGGTCATAGGGAAGACTGGGCCGTTGCCCCAATGCCCGTCGTGCGTTCTCTCTTCTAAAGGAGGTGTCGGTCAGCTCGCCTGCTTCCAGGCATGACCAACGCCCCCACTCTCGCCGGGATCGTGTGAACGACGAGCACATGGACCACTCGAGAAGGGCCTCGCCCGAGGATCTGAGACACCTGATATAGCGGGATCGAAGCCGCACCCTGGCACAGACCCAAAGCGGAGATAGCCACCACTCCGACTGTGCAGAATCCTTATGTTACCACCACCGACTTGAGGCCCTCGAGAAGAAAATTGAGGGCATACGCCGGTGTTCCCTTATAAAAAATAAATAAATAATGAACCAAAAGCGATTGACAAAGGCCCCCCGGGGGGGGGGGAGATGTAAGAAAAATTACCAATTTGACCCTTAGTCCAAGTGTTATATTTGGTTATTTACTAAAATCTCCTTTTGGGGGAGAAGGATGGATTGTTAGTGTGGACGATTTAGAAGATATAATTGGAGGACATGTATGGTTAGGTTCTATTTGTATACTTGGCGGAATTTGGCATATCTTAACCAAACCCTTTGCATGGGCTCGCCGTGCATTTGTATGGTCTGGAGAGGCTTACTTGTCTTATAGTTTAGCTGCTTTATCTGTCTTTGGTTTCATCGCTTGTTGTTTCGTCTGGTTCAATAATACCGCTTATCCTAGTAGGGCAAAAATTATAGGCAACACGCTTAACAAATAAGGCTGAAATTGAGCCTCACGTGTAGGCACGTGAGCATCTATATACAAAATGTATAGGCGTCTTCCTAAAACAAATAACAAGCCAGAAGGCGCATCACGTGCCAACACGTGATGCTCTTCTCTGGGACTGCTGCATATAAGCAAACCGACCTAGTGCCATTGGGTCACGTGCTACACGTGAGGATTTCTAATACCTTCTGAGCCGATAGAATTAAATTCTAAATAAGAGGGATCAGAACCTTATTTTGGGAAAAGTATTTTCCCAATCTTTCTAAACAAGAAAGATTGTGCTCTGTAAGTCAGAGCATCGTCGGATTAAAAATCTAATGGTGGTTAAAAATCAACAAGCTACAGAATAAGCTCTGTATGGGAAAATATTTTCATAATCTTTCTAAACAAGAAAGATTGTGCTCTGTAAATCAGAGCACCGTTTGGATTAAAAATCCAATGGTGATGAAAAATCACCAAGCTACAGAATAAGCTCTGTATGGGAAAATATTTCCCCAATCTTTCTAAACAAGAAAGATTGTGCTATATAAAAAAGAACACCGTTGGATTAAAAATCCAATGGTGATTAAAAATCGCCAAGATATAGAATAAGCTCTGTATGAGAAAATATTTCCCAATCTTGTTAAAAACAAGACGAATTTCTTCTGTAAAACAGAAGTCCCTGGATCAAAAATCCAACGGTGGATAAAATCCCCGAATCAATCAAAAAATCTCTTAATGAGAGATTTCCTTAACTAAATCAACAAACTTGCATCTACTATATAAATGACTCGAGACTGAAAAGAGAAAGAGAGAGGCCCCCCATAAGATTTGGAGAAAATAAAGAAGAAGAAGAGTTCTCTTTGAAGAAAAAGAAACCCTATGTGAGAGAAAAGAGCTAGAGATCATTTCATCTCCTTTTACAAGAGTTTAACTCTTCCAAAAAAGAACTTAGTTCTTCCTCTGACTGAGGTCTGCAGAAACAGATCTCCCCACAAGTTGAGAATTTAATTCTTATCGAGGAGATTCTGTTATGCAGTCCCAAAACTTAGAGGAAAGAACTAGGTTTGAAGAATTTAATTCTTCCAAAGACATAGGAATTTAATTCCTCTGATAGAACTAGGGTTTAACCCTGCATAAGAATTTGATTCTCATAAGACAAAGAACTTGAAATTCTCAAGACTTAGATCAAGAGCTCCATGCATATTAGCGTTTAACGCTATAACAATAGATCATGTGTTCCCACATGAGCACCTCTGAGGAACAAAAAGGTACAAATGAGAGTGGGTCACGTGATCCCACATGACCTCCAATAGTGCTAGCACTTAGAAAAGAATAGGAAGATAAATATAAAGGAGGCGGTGTCCAACTTGTGGGCGCCTCACGTGCCACACGTGATGATTAGAAGATTTAAGTATTTAACACTTATATATATAGAACAAGGGAATATGCCCAAAGAAACAATGCTCAATATTCAGGTGCCTCACGTGCCACACGTGAGGGCTCCAAATTTCAGTGTTTAACACTGCTCGAGAGTATCACGTGGGAGCACGTGAGCACCAAACAATCAAGCAGTGTTTAACACTGTGAGAGGCCAACCTTAGCCCAAATTAGCCAAGTCTCCCGAGGCCAAAAAAACCTTTTGACCATCAATCAACCGAGCCTTCCTATACTCAGGTCCCCTCCAACTCGACCTTGATTCCAGAGATGGCCAATGATATCCTGACACGTGACATTCAAAATAATGTTCGTTTCACCATAATCTCTCTCTTCAATCTGAAGTTCGGTTCAAGGGTACATCTCTCCATACCTCTGATATATGTCGTTGTAATTCTTCAACGATATAAAAGAGGTGAAGGGTCCCGACAACCAACAGTTCTTGGATGCACTCTCAAACCCATGAGCATACCCCAATGGACCGTAATGTCCTTAAACTAACAATGGACCGTAATGTCCTTACACCAGCTGTGGACCGCAACGTCCTTAAACTAAAACAATGGAGCTCAAATACTCTTTCATTGGATCAAAAGTGATCCCGAACCCCGTTAAGTAGATCTTAGTCCAATATCGGATTAACGTATTCTTGACAAATATTTAAGTCGATCTTAATCTCAAACAAGGTTGACGATCCTTAAATCACACCAAATCCAAATCTAAGAAAATACGGACTTGGACTAATCCACGTCCTACGGACGACAACACAAATTAGTCTCCGTATATAATCCACGGGCAACCAAAAATAAAACAAACACATACGACACAAAGTGACCTTCTGGAGCAGGAGAAAGTGGTTACCGACGTGTTTTGGATCGGTCGAGCAACTCTTATTAGAAAACTGCTAAAAATAAAAAGTTGTTAAAACGAGAAACTAATTATTTGATTGCGTCCCAAATTAATTCCCGATACTTCCTGTCAAATCTTAACTGATTCAGGTGCTGATTTCACTCCTAATTTGAAAGTCAAAGTTCAGAGCAAATCTTTGACCGCGATTTCGGGGCTTTAAATGATGGATTTTCGCGATTCTGAGAGACCCAGACGGTTTTGCGTGATCTTCAATTTGGCTGGTGGAATGCGCGAATCGGACAAGATTTGACAATTTGGGATTCTCGGGTTGAACTAGACCCGACGTGTTTTGGATCGGTCGAGCAACTCCAAGTAGGCTAAGGCTGCGTCAATAAGGCATAATACCAGCGCATAGACTGAGTGGGGACAAAGGTCTACGTGCAAGTGCATGCAATCGCAAAATAGTGACGTTAATATTAGTCATAATTTGACAGAAAAATGTATTAGTCATGACGGCCAGAAAAAGGACATTAGGCATGATTTGACAGAGAAGGACATTAGTCATGATAGACTGTAGAAAAATAGTGACGTTAACATTGGCCATCGTTTGACAGAAAAAGGATATTAATCATGACGGACTGTAGAAAAATAATGACGTTAGCATTCGTCACTGTTTCCCCCAATCAGAGCAAGGCTCTACTTGAATTTTGAAAATTCAAATTTCGGAGCAACGCTTCGGTTCCCGTGCGCAGCGCGCAATTTGCCACATGGCGGAAGTTGATTCGGCAGCGTAACGCCCAAGACAGTACGTCCAATCAGAGCAAGGCTCTTCAGAAAACATAATTAAGACTTAACTGCGCAAACGCATGGCAGCGCGACACGTGTCTGCGCAGTTGCGCAATCGCAACTGCGCAAGCGCACGGATGCGCGACACGTGTCTGCGCAGTTGCGCAATCGCAACTGCGCAAGCGCACGGATGCGCGACACGTGTCACGCGCTGGTGAGTTACGCAGCAACAGAATGAAAATTTAAGTAAATCTTTTCTGTTCTTCTGTAAAACAGGGACCCTTGGATCAAAGATCCAATGTGGGAAAATTCCCAAAATTATTCAGGAAAGATCTTGGTAACAAATTCAACAAACTTGTGAGCACTATAAATAAGAGCCCAGACCTCATTCAAATGAGGATCATCATCAAGAGAAGAATTAACTTCTGGTAAAAAAAAATGAGAGAAAGAACTCTTGAAGATTAATCAAGAACAAAAAAAAGAGGTAAAAACTTCTTTTGGAAGAAGAGAAAGAGAAAAATCTCTGAAGAACAGAGGATAATAAAAAAAAATGAATAATTAAATAAAAAAGAAATAAATAGTGCCTTGCACTTGATATGAACCCTTGGTTCTGTGAAATCCGGGAAAACAAGAAGAAAAACTTGTTTTCCTTTGATCCAAATTCAGATCAAAAGTGCTATGCACTTTTGTTCTTAACTCTTGAAAATTTCTTGGGGTTTTGCATAAATGCAACCCATTATTTAAAAGGGCCTGGCCCAAATCAAATTGCAATAATGAAAGGGCAAAGCCCTGTTTAAAAATTCTTGAGTTTCTGCAACTCATTATTTAAAAGGGCCTAGCCCAAATCAAATTGCAATAATAGAAGGGCAAAGCCCTGTTTGGAAAATTCTTGAGTTTCTGCAACTCATTATTTAAAAGGGCCTGGCCCAAGTCAAATTGCAAGATAATAAAAGGGCAGAGCCCTGTTTGGATTGATTCTTTCAGTCAGGCAAAGCCTAAAATTAAAAAAAAAAAATTGGACTTAACCCAATCCTGGCTGTAAGTCCTTGAATTAAATTGATTGAGCAAAATGGCTCTCCTAAACCAATTCACGACCGGTTCGAGGGTACATCTCCGAACTCCTTTGACATCCGTCGTTGTAATTCCTCAACGACGTCAAAGAGGTGACGGGTCCCAACGACCATACATCGATATGGACTGCGGGGTCCTTAAACTCGTGGACCGAAACGTCCTTAAACTAATATCGGACCGAAACGTTCCTAAACTAATATCGGACCGAAACGTCCCTAAACTAATATTGGACCACTACGTCCTTAAACTGGCGACGGACCGAAACGTCCCTAAACTAATAATGGACCACTACGTCCTTAAACTGGCGACGGACCGAAACGTCCCTAAACTAATAATGGACCACCACGTCCTTAAAACTGGCGATGGACCGCCACGTCCTTAAACTAGCGCAATCGAGCCTGAACGCTCTTTTGCCGGATCTAAACGGTCCCGTCTAAGTTGACCTTAGCCCCAAATATGGTTAATGCGTCCTTAGATCTTTATATAAACAATAAAACTCCGAATCAACTTTGGGGCAAGGGTACATCTTTGAACTCCTCTGACGCCTGTCGTTGTAATCCCTCAACGACGTCAGAGAGATGACGAGTCCCGACGGCCAGATAATTAAATCAATCACCACGTCAGGTCGATCTTAGTCTAAAACAGGACTAACGTATCCTTGACGTACGTTTAAGTTGATCTTAGCCGCAACGCGACTAATGTATCCTTAAACCAAAAACACCAAACCCAAATCTAAGTAAATACGGATTTGGACTAATCCACGTCCTACGGGTGACGACATCACTCAGTCTCCGTATACAATCCACGGGCAACCACGAACAAACAAACACACACGACATGAAGTGAAATTCTGGAGAAGGAGAAAGTTGTTACCGCGATGCGGTAGCGTAATTAACTGCAGGGGCTTGCGCCTGCAGGGAAGAGTGTCCCCACAATCAAAAACCCCTCACCCTGAGAGGGAATCTGACGAAGTCTGCTACATCGGCCGCATCCGTCTAAACCTCCGATACACGGTGCCGTAAATCAACTTGGCATCTTCGGAGAGGTGGACGGATAAAACCAAATAGCATCTGCCCCGAACCTCAGGCCACGGACGCGAAGTCCGGGCCACCGTTCGGAGGGGAACAGATTCTGGCACGCCCGGTGGGACCTCTTCCTCTTTCCACTCCACACTTCGTGTGTCGTCTTCGCGAACCAATCGCGGTTTGTTAAATGATTGCCTTCGGATTTCAAGTTGCTAAGATTTGGTCTTTTGTCTGGTACAGAACTCAAGCATTCAATGGCCACCAACTGCACCAACTGCTCGAAATGCCACTGCAATGGACGCTCCACCTCACCGAGAGGTGTAACATATGGGCCCCAAGCGGCTTCCTTCTTGACTCTGCCGGTAGACCAGGTGACCCAAGCCACCACCGGCTTGTTCTTCGGGACCATGGTCCCACCTACAAGCTTCGCTATGCCGACACCTGTACCGAAAGTGAATAAAAAGTCGGTGTTCGACCGGCTCACTGCTACCACGACCCCTATCAACGGGTCGCCTGCTACTGAACCAACAGCCTCCGTTTTCACCAGGCTAGGTCAGAACTATAAGGTGGCTGTCCCAAAGAGGGCAACGGCCGCTGGTTTGGAAGTCGTTAAAGCGGCTTCTCCCATCAGAGAGTCGGTCTTCACAAGATTGATGGTTCCTACTCCTCCCCCAGCTGGTCAGAAGGCATCAGTCTTCGATAGGCTGACATCAGCAGTTACCCCACGCTCAAACAAGGGGCAGCAAGAAACCATCTCGATTTCCAAGCCAGTCCCAACGGCTCGTCGTGCGCGACGTCGCCATTGGCAGCGAGTAAGGAAGGCAGGGGGCAACTCCCCCTCAGGGCTAACCCCACCTGCTCCAGTGGTGGAGGTCGATGCTGCTGTTCCAATTGGGAACAGCTTTGAATTGCTGAAGAAGGTGAGAAAGAACTCCCCGGTTGCTACATTGAAAAATTCTCCTCCACCCATGGAAAAAGCTCCGGAGACGAAACAGGAACAGCCCCCTAAACGGCTGTCGTCAAAAATTTATAAAATTTGGCGGAGGGTTCAAGACTCCGTGATTGACTCAGACCACTTCCGTCGCCAGAAAAGGGCGAAAGTGGAAAAGGACAAAAACCGCCCCATTAAACAGCAGGGGGCAACAAATGCTAGGATGCCCACTTCAACGGCTCCTTCAACCCCAAAGGTCCACAAAAGGAAAAGGCCAGAGAAAGCTCCCACGACAATGACAAAGTTTAAAAACGGTGAACCTAAACGCCCCAAGTCAGGGGGCATAACGGTTCATACGGTCTATATGGCTTCGGGAAAGGAAGAAAGTCGTACTTCTACGGGTCACCGACCGCTTACCCGGTCAGTGACCAAGTCTCAGGAGCAACAACAAAAGCTTCAGGAGATGATGACTACAATGGCTGCACTCACGGGGCCAAAAGAGAATCCCGAGACATCCTTAGATGAACGTCAAGAAGAAGAGACCGACGCCGAGTTCCTTCGAAGAGTACTGGAAAAGAGAGACAAAGAGGCTGCTGAACAAGCAGCCAATATACAACGTATGGGCCTTCTCTTCCAGGACATGATAGGGATGATGATACAACCAGATCCCCCAACTGAAGAACCCCCAATTGTCCTTGGGGATGATAAGGGAGAAACATCAAACCCTCAGCCCGCTCTATCAACGGCTAGGGAGGACACCATCTCTAAAACGGATCTGGACGAATATATAGCCCAGCAGATAAAGGTCCATCACGCGGCTGAAGCAGCCGGCCACGTTGTAAAAACGGGGCGGCCATATCCGGGCTGGTATGACCAAATCAAGTACCCGCCAGGTTACACAATTCCCAAGTTTCATGTCTACAAAGGGACCGGCAATCCCCATCAACATGTTGCCCAATTCAGGGTGCTTTGCGGTAACACCGGCGGCGACGACAACCTTCTGCTTCGCCAGTTCGTTGGAAGCCTATCAGATACGGCGTTCGAATGGTATTCCGAGCTCCCTAACGACTCTATTAAAACCTTTGCAGAGATGGAGCTGCTCTTCACCCAACGCTTTGCAAGTGCCAGTGAGCGTACTCCGATGACGGCGCTGATTAACGCCAGGGTAAAGCCCGGCGAGACGTGGGTCCAGTACGCTATACGGTGGCGTAATCTATGGTCTAAGTGTAAACAGCGTATAGAAGAAGCCCCTGCGGTGGGAATGTTTGTTGGAACCCTTGATCCACAAGCAACCATTTCGCAGTTTATGATGTTCTTCAAGCCGACTTCTTTCCAGGCTTTGATCGACAAATTGGCGCAGATGGACCAGATGGGCCATAAACCCCCTCTCCCGAAGCCGGACTCTCGAAATGATAAAGGAAAGGGAAAAGCGATCATCGTCGCTAATGCCCAACAACAACCGAACGACTCGAAGCCGGTTGCTCGTCCAAATAATACACGCCCATACGTACCCCTTGAGGACAGGATGGGACGTGCTTACTCCTTCCCCCGTGATAAAACGAGGAGGTTATTTGAGTTGGCATTGCGCAATAGGCTCATAAATCTGCCAGATCCAAAACGTCCGTCGCAACCAAGTGACGTCAATGAGCCTAATTACTGCCCTTATCATCGAGTGCTAGGACATCCGATCGAAGACTGTTACGTTTTCAAAAATTGGCTTGAAAACCAGTACCGCCAGGGCAAATTCGCGCTATCCGACAAATGGAAGGTAAATCCCCCGCAGCCCCACACCTCTAAGGGGACAAATACGCTGGGGGCAACATGCTCCGTCATTGAAGAAACTCCCTGGGAAGTCGTATTATCGGCCAAAACGAGGAGAATGCTAAATGATCTTCAGACCTGTCCAGCGGTCAAGTGGAAGAACCCCTTGGAGCCGCAGGTTATAGAGGCGATGTTGAAACCACGTCCGACTCCAAAGACCGATGGTGGTAGTTCAAGCGTTCATAACCAGCCGTCAAAATCTTCGAAAAAGAAGAAGAAGAAATCTAAGAAGCCCGTGAAGCCTGGCGACAAGCGCACCGACTTACAAAAGCAAATCGACGCGCTGGATGAATATAACCAGAAGGCGCGGACTCCCGTTACGCTCCAAGATTTCCTTGATCACGTCTTTCAAAAAGAAGATGAGGAGGAAAGTTCATCAGATGAATCCAAGGAATACGTGGCGAGCTGTCATATGATCTCTCACTCGACCTCGAACGATGAAGGGACTTCTGGCACCAAAACGCCGGGGGCAAATACTGAGTCAAGGGTTCCGGAATTATCAATAGAAATGATTGACGCGTTTCTTAGTGAAGCTCGATTGAAAAGTAAAGCTGATCAAGAACGCGAGACGGCTATATTTGAAACGTCCAAGCGCCAGCGACTTGAGGGAGGAGCTGAGATGATCCCACTGGAGCAAAATGCCTCCACCGCTGACAAAAGCCAATTCAAGATAAAAAAAAAGTTCGCTAAGGCCATATCGATGGGCATGAAGCTACCACCCTCAGAAGAAAAAGTTACTAGCGTGGTAGAAATGCACCCCTCTTATTGCTTATATCATCAGAAGGTCTCACATTCTACCCAAGAGTGCAAAGCGTTCGATAGATGGTGGCAAGGATACGTCGCTCATCAACAACGCTTTAAACGGGAAAAGCGTAAGATTCGTCGGGAGCAAAGAAACACGACCAAAGTGCTTGAAAGAACTGCCGGCAACTGTCACATGGTTAACACTACCAGGTCACAAGTGCCTACATTTGGGAGCGACTCTGATGAGGAGCTAGAGCTTGCCCCTCTCTTTAAAGAGTCAACTTCGGGAAAAGAAGAGGAGCCAGTAGTTTGCGAAAATATCCGGCTGCGGAATCGGACACTGCCTGAAAAGAACCTCGGACCCTCGAATAGAAAAGATAAAGGGAAAGAAAAGGTCTCTGAAGACATCGTTTTAGATGACCAAGTTCTGGAAGAGCTAAACGCCAAGAACCCGCCGAAGAGAAGTAAGGTGGATTACAACGTTCTGGCACATCTGAGGAAACTGCCCTCTCAGCTCAGTATCCTTGATGCCTTGTTACTATCAAAGGAAGCCAGAGACTCTTTGATTAAGGCGCTACAAGATCCAGACCAGTTTCAAGCCTTCTTAGCCGAAGAAAAGATGAAAGACGAATTAGAAGAAGTGCACACAGCCGACGTTGCTTTTGGTGATGAAGACCTTCTCCTCGGGACGTGTGAACACAATCGCCCCCTTTATGTCTCAGGATATTGCCATGACATAAAGATAGGTAAAATCTTGGTCGATAACGGATCGTCCGTCAATTTACTCAATGTACGGGTGTTAAAAGAAATTTGCATGAGCATACAACACCTCGCCCGAGACAAGATCACTATCTCCGGTTTCGACTCTCAATCCTCAAAGACTCTTGGATCTGTGATATTGACGCTACGCTTCGGGTTACTCGTCACAGACATCAAATTCCATGTTATAGACGCCAAGACGTGCTACAATGCTCTGCTCGGCCGACCATGGCTACATGAGTACAATATCATCCCTTCTACACAGCATCAGTGCATGAAGTATTCCAGGGATGGCCTCGAGTACACTGTGGCCGGAGAGTTGAATCCGTTTTCCGTGAACGAAGTTCGCAAGTATGAAGATGCCAAATACTTCTTGCCGAGCTTCGAAGACACGGAAAGGTGTCACAAACCGGAGAACAAAACTAATGCCACCATCCCTGTCTTCGGCAGTGACACCGAGGAGGAGGATATAATTTATTCAGGTCCATCCCAATCTGCCAGGCCAGGACCATCCGTTCCTTCGTTGATCTTCGGTAGTGATTCAGAGGATGAAGTTCATGCTGTATTCCCTGCTCGGCCTTCGATACGGATTTCCGCTGATGAAGAGCGAAGTCTGCAGATAACCATGGTGCTACTTGAACATTACAAAGAACTGGATGCACTCGACACCAACAGCGTAGAAGAATTGCAGACATTCTATATCCCTCCCGGACGAAAAGGCGAGAAGGCAATCCTATTCTACCGTTCTGAAGAAAACAAAATAGAAAAAGAAATTTGGCATGGCGCGGATCCCACGCTCGATAGGCTTCAGCCTATCCGTCTTCCCCGATATTATACCGAAGGTTTGAAGAAACTGCTGAAACGCCAGGGGATGTCCTTCACACAGACCGTTAGAAAAGCCAAATTCTATGACAAGGTCTGGAACATTCCCGGGACCCAATGCAAACTGCCTAACGGGAGAGTAGAAACCAAAGGGCTTGGGTACATCCGGCCAAAGAAGCGGGAGCTAGTAAACAGCTGTTATGCCATGTATGACTTCGATGAAGAGGTGGACGCTCAATGGGAGGATGCTAATCCTGAACCAGCAAAAGTTCCTGATACAAAACCGCCCAGTCCATCGTCCGAAGACCAGATGAGCAAACTTATAAGGGATGCGAGTCAAAAAGCCCGAGATGATCACGATGGTGAAATGGCAATCTATGAGAAAGCTAAGACACAGCGTCTCCTTCAACAGGCAGTAAAGAACGAAGATGCCGCTCCTTGTCAACCCGCTACAAAAAATGTTCGACGCGAAAACAAAAACAAGTCGAAAGGCAAGAGAGGCGCTCGACAACCACAAAGCAGAGCTAAGAAGCCACGCATCCGAGAATCGAGCGTTATTGACTTAGCCCTCAGGAAGAAAATGGATCGAGCATACTCATTTCCTCGGAACAAAACAAGGAAAATATTCGATCTCGCTCTAAAACATCAAATGCTTACGTTGCCAGAGTTTAAACACCCTGAACAAGCAGGCGAAGTCTCCAACCCAAAGTATTGCTTTTACCATCGAGTAGTAGGGCATCCGCTTGAAGATTGCTTCACCTTTAAGAATTGGGTTGAGGACCAATATCAGCTTGGCAAATTCGCGTTGTCTGACAGTTGGAGGGTAGCGCCGCCGCAAAAGCATGAACCTGAAAACACAAGAATAAAACCAACTCCGCATTGGGATTGGCAGAAAATTCGCACCTGCCATGTGATAACGATATTAAAAGAAGGGTCCGAGGACATGAACAACCTCCCTTGGTGCTTTGAAAGCGGCAGCGATGAGGTAATCTCAGAATTTCCCCCAGCTCCGAAAGAACTGGAAGATGGAATCCATACCACTGCAGATAATCTCAAGAAAATTGAGTTGGGGACGGAAAATGACCCGCGACCGACATTCATCAGCGAGCTGTTATCGGAAGAAAGGATGGCTGCGTTAAAGGATGTGCTTCTACAGCACAAAGATTGCTTCGCGTGGAACTATTCCGAAATGCCAGGACTAGATCCAGAAATTGCTGTACACAAGTTGGCGATATCCCCGGACATCAAGCCAGTCAAACAAGCGCCGAGAAGAATGCGACTCGAGCTTGAGATGAGCATCAACGCCGAAGTCAAAAAGCTGATAGACTCTGGCTTCATCCAGGAAGTCCAATACCCTGAATGGATCGCCAATATCGTCCCAGTGATGAAGAAAAATGGGACAGTGCGCATATGCGTAGACTTCCGGGATCTTAATAAAGCTTGCCCGAAGGATGATTTCCCAGTGCCAGTCACTGAACTGATGATAGACAATACATCCACTCATGAGGTTTTCTCCTTCATGGACGGCTCGTCAGGGTATAATCAAATAAAAATGCATCCAGAAGACCAGAAGCATACAGCCTTCAGGACTCCTCTTGGTATATTTTGTTATAAAGTGATGCCCTTCGGTTTGAAGAACGCCGGTGCCACCTATCAAAGGGCCATGACAAAGATCTTCGACGACCTTATACACGAAATCGTTGAATGCTATATCGACGATCTCGTGGTTAAAAGCAAATCATACGAGGAACATCTCGAGTATCTGAAGACTGTATTTCAACGCCTTCGGCAATACAACTTGAAGATGAATCCTCTTAAATGTGCGTTCGGGGTTTCCTCGGGCAAATTCCTGGGATTCGTTGTTCGACACCGAGGTATTGAAATAGATCCGTCAAAGATTAAAGCGATCATGGAAATGCCTCCGCCGAGGACTCTCAAACAGCTTCGGTCTCTCCAAGGGAAACTCGCATACATACGGCGATTTATAGCCAACCTTTCAGGAAAGTGCCGTCCTTATAGCCACCTGATGAAGAAGGGAACCCCATTCGTTTGGGATAAAAAATGCCAAGGCGCACTGGATGAGATCAAGCAATACCTGCAGAACCCGCCAGTGTTGGCTGCTCCGGTTAAGGGGAAGCCTTTCATTCTTTATACAACCGCCCTCGAAGGTTCCTTAGGCGCATTATGGGCACAAGAGAACGATCAAGGGAAAGAAAGAGCACTCTACTACTTAAGTCGAGTCCTGCTGGGGGCAGAAAGTAACTACTCTCCCATTGAAAAACACTGCCTGGCATTGATCTTCGCAATAACAAAGCTTAGGCACTATGCGTTGGCGCACGAGGTCCGTCTGATTTCAAAAGTGGACCCTCTTAAATATCTAATGTCAAAAGCCATATTGACAGGACGACTCGCTAAATGGGCCCTGCTCTTGATGGAATTTTCGATAACGTATCAACCTCTCAAGGCAGTAAAAGGCCAGGCCATCGCCGACTTCCTTGCTGAGCATCCCATACCTGCCGACTCTCCTTTAAATTGCGATTTGCCGGACAGACATGCATTTGACGCAATCGACTGTGGTGATACCCGTTGGGAGCTTTACTTCGATTGGGCGTCTTCTATGAAAAAGCATAAACAAAGTATGCCAACGATCAAATCGGGGGTGGGACTCATCTTTGTGACTCCCCAAGGAGGAATAATGCGCTTCGCCTTCTCCTTAACAGAGCCGAGAACGAATAATGAAGCTGAATATGAAGCTCTGATAGCAGGCCTTGAGATCGCCATCGATATGGGAATTGAGAGCCTCCTCATATACGGGGACTCCCAACTGGTCGTCAGTCAAGTGAACGGCGATTACCAAACATGCAAACCGGAATTGGTAAAATACGGTGAAAAAGTGCAGCAACTGCTAACCCAAATTCCCTCCTACACGTTGGAAAGCATACCGCGCGCGGAAAACAGCAAAGCAGACGCACTAGCCAAACTTGCTAAAGAACTGGCTGACGAGAACCTCGACGACGTTAGAATCATGGTACAGAGTCGTCGAGTGCTCACCCCAACAGAAATATCTCCGAAATCGTCTGAAGAAAAAGGAACGAAAGAGGAGACAACCCTGCAAACAAAAGACTGGGAAAATACCGGGGACTGGAGAGAAGTCTTCATAGATTACTTCAAGTTCCACCGAATACCTGAAGAGGCGTCCACAAGACATCAGCTTATGAAACGAGCTCTGTCTTTCGCCTTCGTCAATGATACTCTGTACAAGAGGTCATTCGATTCTCTGTGGTTGAGATGCTTAGGACCTGACGAAGCGAGAAGGGTCATCCAAGAAGTTCACGACGGACTCTGCGGTTCCCACCAAGCGGGCCCTAAGATGAAGTTGAAGATAAAATGGATGGGCTACTACTGGCCCACGATGATGCATGATTGCCTGGAGTACGCGAGGCAGTGTCATTCATGCCAAATTCATGGGGACTTCATCCATCAGCATCCCAATCCACTACATCCAACAGCGGCTAGCTGGCCATTCGAAATGTGGGGAACTGACATAGTCGGTCCCATCGAACCAGCATCGTCAAAAGGACATCGTTTCATCTTGGCGACGACTGATTACTTCTCCAAATGGGCAGAGGCGGTACCATTGAGAGAAGTCTTCATAGATTACTTCAAGTTCCACCGAATACCTGAAGAGGCGTCCACAAGACATCAGCTCATGAAACGAGCTCTGTCTTTCGCCTTCGTCAATGATACTCTGTACAAGAGGTCATTCGATTCTCTGTGGTTGAGATGCTTAGGATCTGACGAAGCGAGAAGGGTCGTCCAAGAAGTTCACGACGGACTCTGCGGTTCCCACCAAGCGGGCCCTAAGATGAAGTTGAAGATAAAATAGATGGGCTACTACTGGCCCACGATGATGCATGATTGCCTGGAGTACGCGAGGCAGTGTCATTCATGCCAAATTCATGGGGACTTCATCCATCAGCATCCCAATCCACTACATCCAACAGTGGCTAGCTGGCCATTCGAAATGTGGGGAACTGACATAGTCGGTCCCATCGAACCAGCATCGACAAAAGGACATCGTTTCATCTTGGCGACGACTGATTACTTCTCCAAATGGGCAGAGGCGGTACCATTGAGGGAAGTGAAGACGGAGAACATCCTTCATTTCTTCAAAACGCATGTCATATACCGGTTTGGAACTCCGCGACGGATCATCTCTGATAATGGGCCAGCCTACCGAAATCATAAAATTAGCCGTTTCGCACAGCAGCACAATATAGACTGGAGATATTCCTCAGTTTATAACCCGCGAGCTAACGGTCTAGCTGAGGCCTTCAACAAGACCTTGACGAAGATCATGAAGAAAACAGTGTCACGAAATAAGAGAGATTGGCACGAAAGATTGCAAGAGGCTCTTTGGGCGTATCGAACTACATTTAAAACGTCCACAAACACAACGCCATACGCGTTGGTATTTGGGACGGAAGCAGTACTCCCTCTCGAGATAGAATTACCCTCTCTACGAGTGGCAGTCCACTACGAGCTGACAGACGAAGAAAATGCTCACCTTCGGTTTGAAGAGCTTGACGCCCTTGATGAAATCCGGCTTCTAGCACAACAAAATCTGGAAGCCTATAAAGCAAAGATGACGCGCTCATATGAAAGATTGAGCCGCCCGAGGACATTCCACCAAGGCGAACTCGTGCTAGTGGTCAAAAGGCCCATGATCCTCAATCGCGCCAAGCGGGGAAAGTTTGAGCCAAACTATGAAGGACCGTATATCGTTGATAAAGTCTACCAAGGTGGGGCCTATCTACTCATGGACATGCACGGTGAAAGGCCTTTCAGGCCAATAAACGGTCGCTTCCTAAAGAAATACTACGCTTAATGAGCCACAGCCTAGGTCAATGGTAGATGACGACGACTATGTCCGCTCGCTATCTTTCTAAGCTCAAGCTTTATAAGTAGTAGCCAGCCTTCTCAACGGCGGACCGAAATGTCCTTAAACTAATAGCAGACCGAAACGTCTTTAAACTAATACTGCAGCATCCTTGGGCTGACGAGATAAAAAAATAAAATAAAATAAAATAAAAATAAAAATAAAAAAAAATAAAAAATAAAAATAAAATAAAGAAAAACGGTAAGTCCATAAGCAAAATGGGCGCGGATGAAAACCCGAAAGGGCTCCGTGAGTAAAAACAGCAGGACTACCGGCGAGTGTTTGTGAAAACCTGAAAGGGCGCAACCTCGTTAAGAACACTTATAGGGTCCTCTCGACCTTGTAAGGAGAAACCACCTGCGCGAGATCCTTACGACTCACAAAGGAGCAACACACTTAGGGATCCCCACGATTCCTAAGGATAAAATACACTTGCGAGATCCTCACGACTCGTAAGGAGAACTCTCTTATGGGACCCTCACGGCTCATAGGATTTGAAAGTCTTAAGTCACAGAGACCTAAACCTGTGCTTAAGCAAACCCCCACAAACTTCCAATATTGCCCTACAAGTGGTTCAATATTGACCCTTGTATACAATCCACGGGCGCGAATAAACATTTCCCTAACTAAGTCCCATCTGAAGCTAGGGATATGTGTGCATGGTAAACGACCCTTGTAAATCCTCTCGACTTACAAGGAGAAAGCCCTCCTGTAGGATCCTTACGACTTACAGAGAAACAAACACTTAGGGATCCTCACGACTCCTAAGGAGAAAATACACCTACAAGATCCCCACGACTTGTAGGGAGAAATACCTTTACGAGACCCTTACGGCTCATGAAGTCAAAAGCCTTAGCCGACAGGATCCTAACCCTGGTCGCTAAGCCTCCTCTGTTCGACAACGACAGAGGCAAATGATGATTCGCTCCTGGTAGTATCCCAGTTGCAGCGGTGCTGATGCCGAAATCGGTGTCCAATTTCAGGTTTACGGCGAAAGCCAGTAGGCCGCTCATGCATACGAAATAGCCGAAATGATAGGGCAACTTGCAATAAAAAGCAGCAAGTAAAATGTATGCATGCAAAATAGCCGAAATGATTGGGCAACTCGTAATAAAAAGCAACGAGTAAAAAAAAAAAAAAAAACAAATAGCCGAAATGATTGGGCACCGCGAAAAATAGCCGAAAAGATTGGGCAATCGCGATTTTCGCGATATAAAAGCTGAAATGATAGAGCATCGCGGAAATAAAATAAAATAAAAAGAAGAAATGATAAAACTTTGGCCCTACAGTTAAGATCACATCGATCCCTGTATACAATCCAAAGGCGTAAACAGAGAATGAACCATACTTTCCCGGCGGATTCTGTCAGAAGACGAATCCCAAATCTCACCGGTTCATTTCAACCGAAGAAGCCAGTGACTTCAGCAAAATTCCTCGACTTACGGATACAAACACTCCTTGACGAGAGCCTTCTGATCTGCGTCGACCCGCAGAGCCACCAGTGCCTCCGTAGGAATCCTCGACTCATTTCAAACCCCAAGGAAACAAATAATCCTTGGCGCTTGGGAAACAAATAATTCCAGCAAACTCCTCGACTCACGGATACAAACACTCCTTGACGAGAGCTTCCTGATCCGCGTCGACCCGCAGAGCTACCAGAGCCCCCGTGGGAACCCTCGACTCGTTTCAAACCCCAAGGACACAAATAATCCTTGGCGCTTGGGAAACAAACAATCCCTCACAAAACTCCTCGACTCACGGATACAAACACTCCTTGACGAGAGCTTCCTGATCCGCGTCGACCCACAGAGCTACCAGAGCCCCCGTGGGAACCCTCGACTCGTTTCAAACCCCAAGGACACAAATAATCCTTGGCGCTTGGGAAACAAACAATCCCTCGCAAAACTCCTCGACTCACGGATACAAACACTCCTTGACGAGAGCTTCCTGATCCGCGTCGACCCGCAGAGCTACCAGAGCCCCCGTGGGAACCCTCGACTCGTTTCAAACCCCAAGGACACAAATAATCCTTGGCGCTTGGGAAACAAACAATCCCTCGCAAAACTCCTCGACTCACGGATACAAACACTCCTTGACGAGAGCTTCCTGATCCGCGTCGACCCGCAGAGCTACCAGAGCCCCCGTGGGAACCCTCGACTCGTTTCAAACCCCAAGGACACAAATAATCCTTGGCGCTTGGGAAACAAATAATTCCAGCAAACTCCTCGACTCACGGATACAAACACTCCTTGACGAGAGCTTCCTGATCCGCGTCGACCCGCAGAGCTACCAGAGCCCCCGTGGGAACCCTCGACTCGTTTCAAACCCCAAGGACACAAATAATCCTTGGCGCTTGGGAAACAAACAATCCCTCGCAAAACTCCTCGACTCATGGATACAAACACTCCTTGACGAGAGCTTCCTGATCCGCGTCGACCCGCAGAGCTACCAGAGCCCCCGTGGGAACCCTCGACTCGTTTCAAACCCCAAGGACACAAATAATCCTTGGCGCTTGGGAAACAAATAATCCCTCGCAAAACTTCTCAACTCACGGATACAAACACTCCTTGACGAGAGCCTTCTGATCCGCGTCGACTCGCAGAGCCACCAGTGCCTCCGTGGGAACCATCGACTCGTTTCAAACCCCAAGGACACAAATAATCCTTGGTGCTTGGGAAACAAATAATCCCTCGCAAAACTTCTCAACTCACGGATACAAACACTCCGTGACGAAAGCTTCTTTGACTCACATCTTGGGCAGTAAGGATTCAAAAACTTGCTTCCTGAACAAATGGGATCCAGCAAGTCAATCCTAAATGGTCTCTTGCATACTATTCACGGGTCTCACTCTCTGAAGTCGTTTCTCGACAAAGAGGGAAACAACCGCTTACGAGCCCTCTCGACTCATAGGAGGGAGAAATTCTCTCATAGGATCCTTTCGACTTATGAGAGAAAACCCCACTTGGGAATCCTCACGATTCCTAAGGAGAAAATCCACCTACGAGATCCCCTCGATCCGTAGGGAGAAAAGTCTCTATGAGACCCTCACGGCTCATAGAGTTGAAAAGTCTTAGGCAGCAGATCCGAACCTGCGGCCTAAGCCATCGCTATCTCTTGAAGAAACCAAGATGCTTACTCTATTACCTGTCAATCATATTTATAAAGACAGCATACTGATAATAAGAGAAGGGAGAAAAGCAAAGAAATGATACGAGACATTAAAAAAAAATGTGTATCTTTATTTATTAATTCAATCAAGTACATGGCGAATCATACAAAAGAATAAAGAATGTATACATCTTATCCAAAAAAGAAAATTACAAGTGTATTGATACAAGGGCAGCTATTGGGAAGGGAGCGTCTTGCACAGATGTAGCAATCGCTCGCATATGTCCTTCCACACCTTCTCTTGCTCGGCTACCACCGTCAACTCTGCCTCCACTTGGGCTCGTTGCCGCAAGACCGATGCAAGTTGCTCCCTCACGACTTGATAAGCAGCCTCCCGACTTGGGATATTGCGCTCAGCCACGTCAAGCTTCCGCTTTAAGTTTAGCCCATGGGAGATGCGCTCCAAGAGACCCTCAAAGATAGCCTTCACTTGGGCAGCATTTGCCTCAACCTCAGCGCGCAGATGGGCCGTTTCGTTCGAGGTCTTTTGGCATTCCCTTAGTCTTTGAGCTGCTTCTTGCTCCAAGTGGCGGGAGTGCGAAGTGCTTTGCTCGAGCCAAGTTGTGCGTTGGGTGCTCAGAGCTAAAACTTCGGGAGAAGGGCGCGTCAACTCCAGCCGGTATAGACAGGCCTCGATCTCCCTGCAGTGATTAACCCAAGATTCAACGACGCCTTCGTTGTGAAAAGTTACGAGCGCCGCTAACATTGGGTTAACATCCACAGCGAAATCTACAGCAGAAGGGAGAGCATCCATGCTGAGCTCTTCGATATACCCGCTCAGCATGCCTAGACTCATCACAGCACCCTTTGAAGACGGGCGCCTCAAGAAAGGGCATGTCGGTATAAGGACGCGCGACTCAAAGGGGACCGGAGCCGGAACAATAGCTGCAAAACAAGACGTAATTAAACGGTGGTTCAAGAGATATTTAAGGATTACAAAAAAGAAAAAAAAAAGAGGAGGGGTGTTTGCTATACCGGCAGCAACGGACGGCAGAGCCGGGAGGGCCGGTAGCGCGGCAGGTCTGGCATCCCCTCCTTCGATTTGTGACACTGCAATAAAGAAAGGGAAAGGTCAAGAATCATTCAATTACTAGAAAAAGGGGATGAACGAAGATACTATATTGAACGTACACTCACCAGCGCCACTAGAGGGAGAAGTAAGCTCGGAGGGGAAGGAGAAGTGTGGGAGCAACACCTGATATAGATGATCAAAGAGCCCTCCTGAAAAGACACGATGGTATGGCATTAGTCCATGAACTATACGTTTAAGAGATTAACTTGTGAGTCACAGGTCCATACCTTCCAACATCCGCGACGACACGAGGGAAAACGGGGAAGTGACCACCGCCAAAGCAGTAGTTGACAGTGCTCCCTCAAGCAATGGAGCGTCGGCACTGGCCGCACCTGCAAAGACAAGCTTGTTAGAGGAGATTACAAGATATATATATAAAAGGGGGGGGAAACAATAGTAACCCGAAACTTACCCGATGAACTGCCAGCCGAGACGGAGGCAATTCCTTCCTCTACTGACATCAGGCCACCACCCGTAGCCTCATCACCTGACTCGATGGGAGCCGTTGTTGTGCTCGCAAGCTCGGGAGACGGCAAGGAACCATACGCAGGGAGGGCTATGATTGGGGTATTGCCAGATTCCAGAGAAGGAGCGGCTGGCTCCTCCTCAGGAATCGTGGCCACCTCACCCACTACTCCTTCGGGTCCTACGGTCACAGTTGCCTCATCCATTGGCACCGCGACATCTCCAGCCTCAGGCGCCTCGATTTCTACTGCCTCCGGCCCGACAATCATCTCACCTGCCGCCATTTCAGATGCGGCATCGATGACCTTCTCGGCAGCGAATTCTTCAACTTCTGTTTCGGGCGCCGTGGCCCCGATGACGTTGCTCACTGTCAGCTCAGGCTCGGCAGGCGCCGCTTCCTCCGCTCCCTGGGGTTCGACGGTGTAATACCCCAGGTATTATCTGGTATACCCATTTATACCAGATAAGCATGGGGACCCACTGTAGAACATGGGGAATCTTCGGAATACATTCCGAAAGAGGTCAGATCTGTACTATAAATGGAATGATACCTCTCTTCAAAACAGAGGCGCCTTTTAAGTGAACTGGCACTATAGGAGTTTGAGAACTCCGTAGTTAAGCGTGCTCGGGCCAGGGAAGTCCTGGGATGGGTGACCTCCTGGGAAGTGGCCCCTGGTCGGGTCCGGTTCGCTCCAAAGGACAAAACCGTGCGGCTTCGGCCAAAACGGACAATACTCTCTGTATTGGGGGTGGGTCGTGACAGAATGGTATCAGAGCTGGTTCCTCAATAGTAGGTCTGTGGTTCGAGGACGAACCATTGTTCTAAGTGGGGGAGAATGTAATACCCCAGGTATTATCTGGTATACCCATTTATACCAGATAAGCATGGGGACCCACTGTAGAACATGGGGAATCTTCGGAATACATTCCGAAAGAGGTCAGATCTGTACTATAAATGGAATGATACCTCTCTTCAAAACAGAGGCGCCTTTTAAGTGAACTGGCACTATAGGAGTTTGAGAACTCCGTAGTTAAGCGTGCTCGGGCCAGGGAAGTCCTGGGATGGGTGACCTCCTGGGAAGTGGCCCCTGGTCGGGTCCGGTTCGCTCCAAAGGACAAAACCGTGCGGCTTCGGCCAAAGCGGACAATACTCTCTGTATTGGGGGTGGGTCGTGACAGACGGTCTCCGCCTCCCCCTCAGTCGGACTTGGCCCTGCAAATAGGAGTGCGTATGAGTCAACGATTTGATAATTCTTACAACAAAGTTCTGAAAGAAAGGTTACCTGAAGAGGATTTATCGTTTGCATCCCGGACCGTGCGCGCCGCCTGCCTATGAGCAGTAGATAGGGCGGCAGGGGCCTCTTCAGAAGAAGTGTTGGCATGAGGAATAGTGCTAGGGCCCGCTCCTGCGGCCAGAACAGCTCTGCGCGCCTTTGCTTCGCGTCTTAACCGCTTCCGCTCCTCTCGAGCCGCTGAGACAGATGCCACCAGAGCCTCCTTAAGGGAGGCTTCTTCGCCCGTATACAGGGATGCCTCTAGATTCTTCAAGGCGTCCCTCGTCGCTCTATCAAGCTGAGGCTCTTGTGGCAACTGCAGCGAAGCCGGAACTTCGATGATGGGCTTGGGAAGGATCCTCGCGTCGACTAATACAACCCCTGCAAAGAAACAAAAGAAGGTCAAGTTGACTATCATAAAAAGACAACAAACTTTCCTTATAAAAGAGAAAGGGATAAAACATACCGACGCTTGCTAGGGTTTGCTTCTTCTCCTCCTCTTGGAAGGTTTTCAGGGAGGCAGCGATAGCCTCTTCAGTAGAAGCGCCTGTTAAAAATGGAGCAAACATTGGTTAAATATAATGATACAAAGTGCAATGAAATAATAAATAACGCGTCTGATGATTATCGGACTCAGCGAGTTTGTTCAACATCGCTTCAAGCCTTGCCGATCGCTCCGAAGCTGCGATGGCGGCAGCTAGATTGGTGTCCTCAGGGTCCACCACAAAACCCTCATTGCTGCCGTACTCGCATATGGCTTCGGCAGGAGAAGCCGCAGGTTTTGAGCCGAGGATCACATCGAGGGATAGGGTGGACTTCTTCTTCTTCTGTCCGCCAGCCTTGGATTCGCTCGGAACAGCTTTGCGCTTGCCAGCTTTGGCAGTCACTTTCGGGCGGCGAGTCCCGATGTCCGCTCCTGCGCCCGATTCCGGCGATACCGCTCTAACCGTCTTTGTCGGAGCACGGGGCGCCATTGGTGCATCCACCGTAGTAGACAGTGGCAATCCACGCGGAGGGGGCAACACGCGTGGTCGATCAACTCCGGCATCTTTCATCGGAGGGATAACCTCAACCCTGAACTGCAAGGGAGCCTTGCGATCGCCGCCGGGAGGCGCAGCCCTACGATCGACCAGCAGGCGTTTCTCCATCAAGATGATTGGGCCCATCGCGTGCGCATACCAGGCCACATATGAGTTGAGTATCTTAGGGGTACAACTGGGCTCACTGATAAAAAAAATAGGAGCCTGTATTGAGCCGGATGAAGTGATGCATCGCATTCCGTACCCCCTCCGGGCCGACTGCAGGTGTTCCCAAGAAGGCTTCCAACGGGACCCCTTGGTTGTAACTCGATTGCCGGGCAAATCGATGCGGGTTATACCTCATAAAGAGGGCCGTTTCATTCTGCCTAAATACCAAGTAGCCCGGCCGAATGGAGTAAAGGTGGAGGATTTCCCGAGCCTTCAACACAGAAACACCGCCCTTAAAGTCATCACGCAGCGGCACCACCGACTTAGTGGTCTCAGAACCCATGGTGATGACCTTATCCACAAAAGAGGTCTTCGCTCCGACTAGATGCGAACGCAGAAGCAATCCCCTAGACTCCCGCGGAGGTGCAAACACAATGGAAGCCCCGACCAATCGCATGATTCTTGGAAGCTTGAATCTCTCAAAGAACGGGGGGGTTTTATGGGCACCAAACACTCCTCGAACATGTAGCTCCATCCAAGAAGTGAAGTAGTGCATCGGGAAGTTAGCAGGCTGTACCTCAGGCTCATTAGCGTCCGCCGCTACGCTAAGTCCATTGTAGAGATAATCCAACCCGGCGATCCCTACTGATAACTGCAAACCGGCCACCATTCGATGCGCCGGGTAAAAGACAGAGGACCGCATAAGGCGTGGATGCATGGGAAGCGCGAAGCTGCATAGCTACAGACCCAAGAACCCTATGAAAAAGGTCTCCTCATCCATGCCAGGAACGGCGATCTCTGAGAAAGGGACGCTAGCAGTGCCGGGGAGGTAAAAACCACGCTGATCAATTTCCGATGAAGGTCGGCGGTCCAGGCCAAAACCAAAGGGGTCAGTAAGCTGGGCGAACTTCTCACCCTGCTCTGATAAAAACTCCGGGCGAATAAAACGAGCAATGAAGTCCGCGAAACTAACGCCTCGGTCGCCCAATTCCAAATGGAGCTCCTCGTAAATCTCCAATACCTTCACCAGACCCGGATGCTGATGCTGAATGGCATTTTCCGGAGTTAAGTCGAATACCACCTGCTTGGTGGCAAAGACGTACTCATCAGGAGGAAGCAGCTCTTCGTAGTGCTCCCCCTTCGCCGGTAAACCTGAAAGCTCAACGAATTCCTCTAGAGAAATGGAGACTTCCCTATCCGCTGTCAGGAAAGTATGTGTGGGGATATTCCATTGTTCAATGAAGGCCTTTGTCCACCACGTTGGAGGAGTAGGATACTCGAAAAGCGAGACGTAGATGGCGGAGTATAAACCAATCTTCGTCAGGTGAGCTCTTTTCGCCGCTAAAATGTACCGGGCCCATGGCAGGTATCCAGCAAGCGGTCGCGGATTCAATCCAATGTTGTAAGCCTGTCCCCAAGGGCGTGCTTCACCCTGACAGATTCGCCTTCCCAAGATATCTATGGCTGGCGGCGGCTGCACCGGAATAGCGCCGATTGCAGGCTGGAAGAGGTCGTCGGAATTCCAATTTTTAACCTCCACGGCATACTCCACCGGGGGTTTGTCCGCATAGGGGATCGTAACTATAGGTTCGGAGGGCGAGGCGGAACTAAAACTGCGACGACCCTGGATGATTTGGCTATACCACCTTCCCCACAGATGAAGCTTTTTGCATTCAGGATCGTGATCTTTAATAAGAGCAAATACCACCCGATCCACTGGCGCATGGGGGAACCCTCCTTCCGAGCGAACGAAGGGAAAAGACAAGTCGTCAGACACCTTTTCTGTATAAAAAAATATATATATATATATCATTAGTGGCCTGACGCTTAACATCTAAAAAAAAAAAAATAATAAAAAAAAATATAATAATAAATAAAAATCTTGCTCCACACTGTGATCCAGTGGGTAGGGAACCAAAGGGGGACCCACAAAATCAAGATGACGGCGCATCATTTGATAAGACAATCCCACCATTGGATGAGACTGTTAGTCAATTAAAAGACCCCCAAGAGAATATCCTCATTGGGGGGATCCCTAGAGACAAGGAGAAAATCTCCTCTTTTCAGAGCAAAGCTCTGCCACAGAGTGACATTTGTCAAACTCCTGTTTTAAAGGAATAAAACTTCTTAAAAAAAGAGCCCAGCTCTGTAGTAGCAATAAAAATTTTTATAACTCCTAAGAATTAAAATTTTGGGATCTTAAAGATCCATGGAAACTTTTAAAAAGTTTTCTTGTTGATCTATGAGCAGGGCTCTGTTCATGGGTTAAAACCCAGGAACAGAGTCTCTGTAAATTTTTTAGAGCAAGGCTCTGTGGATGAAACCCCAATGGGGTTTCCTTTAGATCAAAGATCTATAAGAGCAAGGCTCTGTTGAAAAGACTCCAAAGGGGTTTCCTTTAGATCTAAGATTTGTAAGAGCAAGGCTCTGTTAATTAAATTTAATTTAAATTAATTTAATTTTACCTAGAATGGTTCTAAGATTAGAACTTGGAAGTTCTTAGGGAAATCACAAGAGCAAGGCTCTGGAAGTTCTCAAGCAAGAGCAAGGCTCTGAAATTCAAATTCTTGAAAATGGTAAAGAATTACCAAGGACCAAGGGTCCTATTTATAGGCGCCTGCACCTGTTCACTTGACCCTTCGATCCGACGGTCAGGATCTTGCCACCGCTGCACTCACGTGCGCGCCACGTGAGCGCAACGGTGGGGGGGCATCTGTTTCCCCCAATCAGAGCAAGGCTCTACTTGAATTTTGAAAATTCAAATTTCGGAGCAACGCTTCGGTTCCCGTGCGCAGCGCGCAATTTGCCACATGGCGGAAGTTGATTCGGCAGCGTAACGCCCAAGACAGTGCGTCCAATCAGAGCAAGGCTCTTCAGAAAACATAATTAAGACTTAACTGCGCAAACGCATGGCAGCGCGACACGTGTCTGCGCAGTTGCGCAATCGCAACTGCGCAAGCGCACGGATGCGCGACACGTGTCTGCGCAGTTGCGCAATCGCAACTGCGCAAGCGCACGGATGCGCGACACGCGCTGGTGAGTTGCGCAGCAATAGAATGAAAATTTAAGTAAATCTTTTCTGTTCTTCTGTAAAACAGGGACCCTTGGATCAAAGATCCAATGGTGGGAAATTCCCAAAATTATTCAGGAAAGATCTTGGTAACAAATTCAACAAACTTGTGAGCACTATAAATAAGAGCCCAGACCTCATTCAAATGAGGATCATCATCAAGAGAAGAATTAACTTCTGGTAAAAAAAAAGGAGAGAAAGAACTCTTGAAGATTAATCAAGAACAAAAAAAAGAGGTAAAAACTTCTTTTGGAAGAAGAGAAAGAGAAAAATCTCTGAAGAACAGAGGATAATAAAAAAAAATGAATAATTAAATAAAAAAGAAATAAATAGTGCCTTGCACTTGATATGAACCCTTGGTTCTGTGAAATCAGGGAAAACAAGAAGAAAAACTTGTTTTCCTTTGATCCAAATTCAGATCAAAAGTGCTATGCACTTTTGTTCTTAACTCTTGAAAATTTCTTGGGGTTTTGCATAAATGCAACCCATTATTTAAAAGGGCCTGGCTCAAATCAAATTGCAATAATGAAAGGGCAAAGCCCTGTTTGGAAAATTCTTGAGTTTCTGCAACTCATTATTTAAAAGGGCCTAGCCCAAATCAAATTGCAATAATAAAAGGGCAAAGCCCTGTTTGGAAAATTCTTGAGTTTCTGCAACTCATTATTTAAAAGGGCCTAGCCCAAATCAAATTGGAATAATAAAAGGGCAAAGCCCTGTTTGGAAAATTCTTGAGTTTCTGCAACTCATTATTTAAAAGGGCCTAGCCCAAATCAAATTGCAATAATAGAAGGGCAAAGCCCTGTTTGGAAAATTCTTGAGTTTCTGCAACTCATTATTTAAAAGGGCCTGGCCCAAGTCAAATTGCAAGATAATAAAAGGGCAGAGCCCTGTTTGGATTGATTCTTTCAGTCAGGCAAAGCCTAAAATAAAAAAAAAAATTGGACTTAACCCAATCCTGGCTGTAAGTCCTTGAATTAAATTGATTGAGCAAAATGGCTCTCCTAAACCAATTCACGACCGGTTCGAGGGTACATCTCCGAACTCCTTTGACATCCGTCGTTGTAATTCCTCAACGACGTCAAAGAGGTGACGGGTCCCAACGACCATACATCGATATGGACTGCGGGGTCCTTAAACTCGTGGACCGAAACGTCCCTAAACTAATATCGGACCGAAACGTCCCTAAACTAATATTGGACCACTACGTCCTTAAACTGGCGACGGACCGAAACGCCCCTAAACTAATAATGGACCACTACGTCCTTAAACTGGCGACGGACCGAAACATCCCTAAACTAATAATGGACCACCACGTCCTTAAAACTGGCGATGGACCGCCACGTCCTTAAACTAGCGCAATCGAGCCTGAACGCTCTTTTGCCGGATCTAAACGGTCCCGTCTAAGTTGACCTTAGCCCCAAATATGGTTAATGCGTCCTTAAATCTTTATATAAACAATAAAACTCCGAATCAACTTTGGTGCAAGGGTACATCTTTGAACTCCTCTGACGCCTGTCGTTGTAATCCCTCAACGACGTCAGAGAGATGACGAGTCCCGACGGCCAGATAATTAAATCAATCACCACGTCAGGTCGATCTTAGTCTAAAACAGGACTAACGTATCCTTGACGTACGTTTAAGTTGATCTTAGCCCCAACGCGACTAATGTATCCTTAAACCAAAAACACCAAACCCAAATCTAAGTAAATACGGATTTGGACTAATCCACGTCCTACGGGTGACGACATCACTCAGTCTCCGTATACAATCCACGGGCAACCACGAACAAAACAAACACACACGACACGAAGTGAAATTCTGGAGAAGGAGAAAGTTGTTACCGCGATGCGGTAGCGTAATTAACTGCAGGGGCTTGCGCCTGCAGGGAAGAGTGTCCCCACAATCAAAAACCCCTCACCCTGAGGGGGAATCTGACGAAGTCTGCTACATCGGCCGCATCCGTCTAAACCTCCGATACACGGTGCCGTAAATCAACTTGGCATCTTCGGAGAGGTGGACGGATAAAACCAAATAGCATCTGCCCCGAACCTCAGGCCACGGACGCGAAGTCCGGGCCGCCGTTCGGAGGGGAACAGTCACGATTTGACAGAAAAAGGACATTAGTTATGTCCACCTCCTATTGCCACATGTCCCATCTCTTATTGGCACATATGCCCACCTCTACTCTATTTAAACCAAGGCACTTCATTTTCAATCCCTACAAAAGAGAAATGGTAAAAAAAAGGCAAGCCAGAAATATTTTGCATCTCTTAATGGCACAAAATCTTGATGCAGGACAGCCATTGCCTCTCTCAATGGTCAAAGAGTATAACAAACCACCGTTGTTTCTCTTCCTCCATGCAAAACTGACGCCCACGTCGTCGGATGCCGACGGTGTCGATCCTTTCGTTTGCACCCACGGGTATATTGAAAACTCCGCCCAAGTGATCATTCCCTCTCTCGTTGGCCCTCGTGATGGTACAAAGTGTATTTTGGACGAAATGTCATCTTTTAAGCATCGCAAATATGTAGCCTCTAAATTACGTTCGCCCGAGAACTGTCGTAGCTTCGCTGGCTGGGTGGTGCGTCGTAAATGCCCCATCCAAGATCAGCATCGCATTAAGAAAATACTTGGTATGGAGATAAGGCTCGATCGCAAAGGAAGAAAGCTATACCTCAACAGCGATACGTTGAGAAATTTTTGGAGCGTTTCAGCATGGCAGACGCCAAATATGTAAGTACTCCATTGGCAGCTCATTTTAGATGTGTGTTGAATGTTCCGTATGCGAGTGCGGTGGATAATATTATGTATGCCATGGTATGTACCTGACCTGAGATTTCACATGCGGTTAATGTTTTTAGTCGCTATATGGTATCTCCTAGTAAAGGACATTGGCAGGCAGTGAAATGGATTTTACGATACCTGCAAGGTACGTTTGATTTGGGGTTGGTGTTTGGGAGTAGTTGGATTCAGCGACTCCGATTATACGGGCGATCTTGATAGACGCAGATCGATCACCAGTTATGTATTCTTTTTGGGAGAATGTGTCTTTGGTTGACGTGTTTTGTTACAGCCTAATGTAGCCATTGTATATGACGGAGGTGGAGTATATAGCCGTTGTTGCGGCCGTTAAGGAAGCGATCTGCTTGAAGGGACTATTTTCAGAACTTGGTATTCCAAAAGATACCATGATAACTGTGATAGCCAAAATGCTATTCACTTGAAGAAAGATCAGATGCATCATGAGAGGATAAAACACATATGTACGGTATTGGTTTATGCAGGAAGTCGTTGAGAAAGAAGAAATTATTTTGAAGAAAGCTGGCACAGCGGATAAACCAGATGATATGTTGACGAAGTCTTTTTCAGTTTTTTAGTTTGAGCACTGCTTAAACTTAATTAGAGTGCGTCGCGCTCATTGAGACCATTAAAAGTTTTGTGGTGAAAGTGGAGCTGTTATTAATTTGATGGAGGAGTTTGCGGAATGTGAGGCAAGGTGAAATTTGTTATGTGTGTCTCACATTCGATTCCTAAAGATTTCCTACGATCCGACGTTATCACGAAACTACTTGAAGATTTGATATTATCTTCAAATAGACGTCTGGAATTGAGAGATTCAGACGTCTGTCGAATGGTACACATCCGACTTGTATAAGTCCACACATCTGCGAGCACTCTGGAAATTTTGGATGTGAAGGCCAAACGTCTGCTCAATCCTTATTTATACATCTGGTGGCACTCTGGAGTTTCATGACACTTTGCGCAGACGTCTGCCGACTCCTTGTGCAGACGTCTGTCGTTCTGGGCATGGCGAAATTCGCTTAGTTAGGAAATTTGTTATTTTGGTAAATCCTTTGTATGCTATATATATGATAGCTTGTTTTAACCCTAATTAAGATAGCTTCTGAATATTTGAGAGAACCCATTTTTTTGAGAGAGCTGGGGTTTATTTGAGAAAGATTTGTATTACTTCATCGATTTGTACTTCTCCAAATTTGATATTAATAAAGTTTCTCTTTCGTCAATTAGTAAGTTCTCTTATTTTTATCTTACCTGTGGTTTTGATTGCTTCTCGTTACCGTTTGGTTTGTGATTTGTGATTGTCTTATCCGCAACATAAACCATGGTTGGATCTTTTGAAAAAAACCAAATCAAGCTGACTGTTTATTATCGTATGTAAACATATGAACATAAAATAAAATCATTATATAAACAATTTCACTAAAATTTAAAGTATCCATTATGCATAATTTTTTCCATAATGGCTTTATTAATTTAACATGAATTATATGATCTAACAAAATCACTCTTATAATGCAAACTTCGTAGGGATAGATCATGTCATCAATTAATAAGAATCTAAAAATGAGGAAAAAAAATTCAATCTAGGCATTAAGGGGTGCAACATCCTGCAACCCCGCTGCAGTGGCCTTAGGGGCAATTTTGTAATAAAGCCCATATAGGCCAAATGTTTTAAAAGTCAAATATCGGTGTTGTGTCGGTCCGAAAATTTAGATATCGAATGTAGGATATTAGAGAAATTTCAGTGATACTTCCTAAATATCGGATTCTACAGTTTTGTATATAAATGCCATTAATAAAAAGTGTATTTTTTACAGAAATGTTATCGTTATAACTTAATATAAATTGTTGGTTTTATTAAATGATTTTTTCCTCAATAATTAAGTGGTAGAGCGGTTGGGTAAGTTTTATGACATGAAACAAAAAAAATATAATAATTTTTTTTGGCAAATACAGAGAAATTTCGGCTGATATATATAAATTTCGCCGATATACTGAAATATCGACCGATATGCCGAAATTTCGGCCGATATATTCTAAATTTCGAAAAAGAAATAATTTGGTAATTTCGTGTCGATTACTCTCCAAAACCGAAATTTCAGCGATATATATCGGATGTCGACCAACATTTAAAATACTGCCTGCCCGACCTGAATGAGTGAGGCCACTATAGCTGGGCGCCTGCAGGACGTTGCATGCCTCACAAGCCCTTAGTTTCGATCTATTCATTGTTTAAAGTTTTTCACACATTCCATTTGAATATTTTAATTGATTCTTAAATTCAATTTTCAAACATCTTATCCCCAAAGCAAAGACAAATTATTTATCTCGACTAAGCCATACTATTTGAAGAGACATTTTCAGAAATTCATTCTATAATCATATTATTGACTTAATACATCTAAAACCATAATAGCTAAATGCCCAATTCACTTATTACCAAACTACGAACAAAGGGATTTAATGAAGCAATCCAGGATTACCTTACCCTTCTTTTCCTTAAAATTAACTATTCCCGATTCCTAATTTTTCCTCTAAGAAAAATTGTTCCTTTCGTAAATTCCAATACCAATTCCACATATAAAAGTTTCAATTGTGTATTCAACCATTCGGATCGGTAGTAAATGTTTTCTCATTTTTTTTGTATTATTTTCTAAATGATCCTAAAATCACTACTATAAATAAGGGTTGCCCCTACGGAGATATACGTAGGGGCGAAAAAAAACCCCGTAGGTGCAAAGGCCGCAAGTGCAAGTTGAAGCCCTGAACTTGCCCCTACGGGCAAAATCTTGCCTCTACGGAGTTCTGTGTAGGTCCTGTTTCACCTACGGAGTAGGCCGTAGGGTAAAAAAAGTTATATTATTTACGATTTTTTTAAATATATTAACTGTACCTACGGAGATAGCCGTAGGGCCACGTACTATCCCCTACGGATACCTACGTAGGTATTTATCCGTAGGGCAAAATATCAGGATTTCTGATATTTGCCCCTACGGATAACTCCGTAGGGGCGAAGCAATGGACCCTACGGACATATCCGTAGGGGCACTCCCAACCCTCCTGGTACTGAGATCAGGGAGGAATATCAGTTATTGCTGATATTTTGCCCCTACGGATATAGCCGTAGGGGCAACATGTGTACCTATGGATTAATCCGTAGGTACACATTATCTGTATTTTTTTTAAAAAAAGGGCTGTCTGATTTTTTCCCGCCCTGTGCACAATAATATATATAACAATAAAATATAAAATTAATCATCACACAACATATATCGCGGTATTCATAATCACATCTCACGCATATAATATACAAAAGAAACCCAAAAACTGAATATGATATAAATATAAACCAATATCAATATCAATATCATTTCAAAATGTAGTACAATATGTATGATATAAATAAATACATGTTTCAAAAAATATGAATCAAAAAGCTACCCTAGCTCGGTCCAGCTCCACCCCTGATAAACGATAGAATCCGGAGGTGCGGTGGTGGCAGGAGTGGCCCCTGCGTCAGATGTGGACGCACCATCTATAATTAGACAATTAAAAATAGATTATATAAGTAATTGCAAAAAGAATGTGTAGATCAATAATATAACATTCTAAATCAATATGTATGCACTATAGGATATATAAACATACCCGCAGGTGCGATGGTGTCACCACCTACAGCTAGACAATAATAAAAATTACTATCTAAGTAAGAGCAAAAGGAATGTGTGTATGTTTATGATATAGTATTCTAAATCAATATACATGCACTATATGATATATAAACATACCTGGAGGAGTGGAAGCGGCCTCTGTCCCTGATATGGACGCATCACCAACAACTAGACAATCAAACATCGACAATATAAGTAATTTTGACATAAACATGCATGAATATCTATAATATTACATTCAAAATGGATATGCGTGCAATATACCTGGAGGTGTGGCAAAGTCCACGGAAGGAGGCATCCGAAGGGGTCTCCGATCTGGGTGCAAGACCGGCCCTCTGAAGCTCCCTACGCAATCTCCGGGCGGCAGAACCGCTCTGCCTCTGCCTCTGCCGGTGCCGCGGCTGGAGCTCCTGCCACCCCTCGCTGCTCCCGTCATTGTCATCAAATCTAGTCCTGCATATTCTTCTATAAGAAACCCTTGAAACTCCTATAAGAAACCTTGGAACTCCTATAAGAAATCGTCTAATATTCTCATAAATTCTTGAAAGGAATAGGACTTTGAATATACAAAAAAATAAAGTGAAAATTCTGATCAAGCATCATACTCAGATTTCAGATGACCCCCATCAAAAGACTTCTATAAAGCCAAAGAAGGCAACATAAAACCATTTTAGTCAATTAGAGAGCGCACCTGCAGTGAGAAGTGGTAAAAGTATCACCCAACAAGGGTGTAATTTACAGAATCAGTTGAAACTCTTGAAAGTCATAGAAGAACCTGACCTGCACAAATCTGATGTATACTTTCCATTGGACACTAAGAAGTCTCTGAAAGAAAAAGCCAATGTGAAAGCCATCATTAGTTCATATCAGAAGATTGATGCTGATACAGAGAACAAGGAATGCCATTTTCTTCTTCTTCTGCCACATTACTGTCTCCTTCTTCTTCTTCTGCCACATTACTGTCTTCTCCTTCTTATTATGTGCGCGTGCAAATTCAATGAAAGCAGAAACTCCAGTGACAAACTTAGGTTGCATACGTTGTTGCTAATTCACATACATCCGGTCCTTAACCCTGACGTACTCATGGGCCATGTTAGACTGTATCATATAAATTGTAGGTTATGATGACTATATTGAGAAATCTAAGAACGGGATGGTTACTGACAAAGGAGAAAATCCGTGTATATGCTTTGTGTGTGCGTTTGTCGTTGAAAAGAATAAATTATTGATAATCAAAGTTAGATTTGAGGATACCCATGTATGAGTTGTATTCTATATATGTGTGTTTCAATTTATGATTTCGCTTAAGTGTAGGGTTGTTTTTACTTAAATGCATACATACGCACATATCACATAAACACATGCATACATATCACATGCCACATATGTTCTTCGCCGAAAGACGCGACCGCGACCGGAACATCTTGAATCACTCTCTAATGATACGTTTGTTGTGTATTCTTGTGTGTGTGTTTCGGCTGACATGTGTAACCCTTATTTGTAGTAGTGACACACACACATAAATAATGCAAAATGTTTAAGCAACCCTCTATTTTAGTAGTGACACACACACATAAATCTTATGTCTAATGACCATAAGATTGTCGGAGATAGTTTTGATGTTTTGTGGGTTTGGTTTATACTTGGGACAATCCAATGTTGACACACACACATAAATAACAAATTAAAGTAAACTAACTAAGAGGCATGTTTGAGTTTTATATTTGGGATCACAAATAGCATGATGGCTGCAAACAGGTTGCTTGAATACTTGCAGACAATCCAATGTTGCCTCGCCATTTCTATAAATTTTAAACTCCCTGACAAATTATCATCACTCAGGATTACTTTAGGGCCAATTTGGCTGCTTCTTGCTTGTGATTCAACATTCAGCTTTTTGTTGATTTGGAACTCAGAGAGTGTTGCAAAACAAATCCAAAACTAAACAAACCTCAAACTAGCTACAGAGAAGGCAAACAGCAAACCCCCATGAAGTTTGGTTTTCAAGGGTTTTCCCACTAAAATACACTTAGATGCAGCACTTTAAGGAAGCTTGCAGCAATATAAAAACTTTTAGGTAGTTTAGTGAAAAACTGCAGTGCTTCAAGATTGTTTAAGTTTTATGTGAGCTTAAGCTGTCATACAGAAATTATCATTGCAAAAATGTTCGCAACCCTAGCTTTTCATGCAACGATACTGGAATACGAGCCTCAGATATGCCAGCTTAGGAATCAAAATAAGAAAGAGATTTGGGGTTATCCTAAGTCCAAAGTCAAACGGGCTCTAGAAATATATAAACCCAAAAAAATGACTGCATAAAGATCTCATAGAGATGAAAAAGATGCTATGCAAGCTCTGAACAAATCTTGAACGGAACTTTCACAGGAATTTACAATACCTGACCAGAATCCAATCCTGAGTTTGATGAAGCTTCAGGCCTTCAGCTTCCCCACAGAAAATAGTTAGGGCAAACCCTTTGCAAAAACATAGCTTTCATGCAGTGATGACGCTCATAACATGCCAGCTTCCAAACACATTGAATGATACATAATCTCTCATACTCTCTCTCTCTCTCAATCAGACAATTTATATTTGGATTTGAATTTAGGAAAAGAAATAAGATGGCTACAAACCAGCTTGCCTCACCAATCTCATAACTATAAAGCTCATAAAAGTGGAAGATTGAGGGCAAGCCATCATCGCCTCCATTCAATTGAAGCCAAATCATCCACAAAAAATAGAAATAAATATAATAATTGATCGATAGGCAAAATTGCAAGAAACCTATTCAGATTTCTGCATGAAAAAATAAGAGATGTAAAATAAGTAAAAGATTACCAATGAAATTATCCCATCACTTAAACCCCCTCTCAAGACATTTTAGCAAAAATTCCCCCAATAATTTTCCTCGGTTTAACCGTTTTATATCATAGAAGAAAGATAAATTTCAACTGTATATACATACATACATACACACACACACATCATATACACAGTTTTTGAATGTTGCCAGAATTTCAACAGTAATTCTAGATTTTTCCAAACTCTGAAGGTTTCACAAAAATTTTAAATACAGATAATAATATGATTGAAGAGATCAATCACCAATTTTTTAAATGAGGATCAACTGAAACCCCAAACAGAGCAAGCAAATTACAAAGATCCCAAAAATTTGATGAGAGCATAAAGAATTTAACATCATGATAACAATATAACCAAAATGGCTGAAAGATCTACGATGTCATACTCGAGTTCTGATACGAAACGGGGCAACCCTAACCCCAATTCTAACCCCAGCCCCAACCCCAGCCCCAACCCCAGCCTAACCCCAACCCTACCCTAACCCCAACCGCAACCCCCTGCCGAACCCCAACCCCAGCCCCAGCCCGCAACCCCAACCCTAACCCTAACGCTAACCCCAACGGATGCCTCATCGGTACCCAAACCATGAACCCTAGCCCTAAAATAATCAAAAATTTGTTTAATTTAAGATTTCCTAACCTGTGCAGTGGAGGCGTCGACGATCGATCGGAGGCGACGACGAAAGGAGGCGACGAAGAAAACGGAGATGAGAAAGAACCTGCAGGCGGTGGCGACGACGAATCGGCCTGCGCTGGCGACGACGAGAATGGCGACGAAACACAGGCGATCAGCGGGAACGAGAGTTTGGGGATTTTGGGTTCGCACGCGATAGGAAAATAATTTTTAGCTAATGAGCGTAGGGATCGATCCGTGCCTTTTTAATTAAATCTCTATTTAGATGCCCCTACGAATAAGTCCGTAGGTTCTTGGTTTGCGGCTCCGTAAGGGCAAACAACAATTTACGATTTAATATTTTTTAAATTAATATGTAAGAACCGTAGGGGCAACCTGTTGGCCCTACGGACTAATCCGTAGGGCCAAACTAAATCTGTCCCTACGGATTTCGTTATCCGTAGGGGCAACCCCCTATTTTAGTAGTGAATCAAACTCCTCCTTGAGTCTATTCTTGTCGAGAGGAAAAAGATCTTACAAGAAATATTCTAAATTAAAAGATTAAAAGTACTAATTCAAATTCTTCTGATCATGAACAAGGGCATGAAAAATAAATAAAAGATTGAATGTAATAGTTTGGGTATTCACCAAAATTTATTTTTTGCCCTATAGTATAAAAAAGAAAACAAGAAATCAATACTTATATTCAAGATAAATGAACGAATAAATATATAAATACCTCTTTCAAGTTCTCTTCTTTATTTCTTCTCCTTTGTGTTTTTAGCCTTAACCCTAACTTTCTTAGTTCTCCAAATGAGCAAATAATTTTTTTTGTTGTTAATAAATAGGTTGTGTGGTTGAATCCTATAAAGATTTTTGGGTTTTGTTTCTTTATATAGCCCCTCTAAGGGGCCGTCTGGTTGCAAGATTATGAAATTTGGATTCCAAAGTAGTATGGTTGAAAATTTCTGGATTTGGCAATTTGTTATTTGGTTGGTATTAGATTCCTAGTATTGGATTTGTAGATCCTTGTAATTTTTGTTTGGTTGGTGAAAAGAAAGTGAGATTTGGTTTTGAGAATTTTAGAGTGAGATAAATAGAGAGATGATTATTAAATAAATAAAGTACCCAGGTCTTATCTAAAAGTACAATGAATAGTGTCAAATCCTTGCAAATTCTCCAAATTTTTTAGGATTTGTGGGTGGCCCTCATAAATAATAAAGGAATCCTACAAATCCAAATCGCACAACCAAACATAAAATTATGGAATCCTCTCAAATTTTTAGATTCCACAATCCAATTCTTTTATAATCCTACAACCAAACAGGCCCTAAAGATTCTTATTTCCAAATGCCCTATCAAAAACTCGAACTTATATATGACCCTTATAATTTCGTCCACGGATTAGGTCAAAACTGGTTATCCAGCATCCTTTGTGTAATACAAGAACGACTGAGATTGAAATAAAATAAAAACCCTATTTTTGAGGATATATTTATTTTCTTACCAAATATTAACCGTCCGTGCATTGCATCAAGGACGGTGGATAGCCAACTTTGACAAAAAAATTTCAAAGCCAGCTTTGACAAAATAAGTTTCAAAGCCAGTTTTGACCATATCCGCACCATATAAGTTTGCAAAGGTTTTTTTTTTTTTTGACACCAACCCCTTCTGGGATCCAACTTGCCACCTCCGGCTCTCACCTTGGAGAGGAACTTATATATGGCCCTTGTAATTTCCTAAGCTATTAATTACACTCTTGGGTAATTTAATGATCGAATTTTCATATAAAAGATTTACCGTGGGTATATTAATTTTCTATATTTTTATTATTTTTTGAACTTTTAATATATAATATTTATATGAAAATATTGACGGCCAACCAAACAAACTCCGAATCCGTTCTTTACAACATTGGGTGCATCTAGTTGTTCGCATATTTCTATGCATGCAGTGCTAGATCTTGGATTTAGTCTTTGCAAGTTAGGATAACCTTTTTAGTTGGCTTATTCAACAAGTCCTATTTATTCCTCCTACACTGTGTATCTACAGTGCTAATCCTATATATGCTGCTAACATGGCAGTAACCCCAAATGCATAAGTGGCATTCTTCAATAGTAATATTCTACAAAAAATGCTGTAACCTAACTCAGATTGTATGTAATCTTTACATAAACATATATAGGCATGCAATTAAAGGAAGAAGAATAAAGTTAATGAGGAAAGAACCTTGCAAAGTTGACTGGGTCAGCTTATGAGCCTCTATAAGAAGCGACGGCACACTCAAAGGCCTCAACAATCCAAATTAACCAAAGAGATTAAAATGGCCCCTCAAGGGAGATTAGCGAAGATAGAGAGAGAAGCCTTTGATATGTTAGAGGAGTGCAAGGGCAGAAAAAAGAAGGAAAGGCCCTCATCGTGGGCTCAATCCTACACCTACACAGCCCCAACTCATCATCAATCCTACACCTACACAGCCCCAACTCATCATCAGATAACCTACCATCAACAACCGGATAATAAGACTGAAGCAGTAACCGTTATTGATAGCAACCAAGCTGCCATCACTTATGGTGGAACTCTCATGTGGAGCACTCGACGTAAAACACAGAATTACGCCAACAACTACAAGCGAAATTAATTGCCTCATCGACTATATCCGTCGCCTTGAGTAAAATATTTCCGTATGTTATGTGTATGGTTAGTTCTTGGAGCTTCCTGCGTGGTGTGTTATAAATATAAACTATCACGTTATGAGATGTAATAGAGCTTAATGCTTGATGTACTTAGCTACAAGCATATCTATATAATAAATGTGTGGTCTGCTTCAGTTAAAATTTCAGCTTCATTATAACAATAGTACTATAGAAACACATAATGAGCATGCACAAACACCATTTTACCTCCCTTCCTTTTTTATCCTTTTCTTTTCTTTTACTTTTATTTTTTAGGATCAAGCCAGAAAAGTTGTTTTTTTTGGTTTGCAAAATGTCTTTAACAGATTTTCGTCAAGATCAAGCAATGGCTACCTGGTATCTAGGTGGGGCTGGGAAAGTTCTAATGGCGTTGGCTGACGACTCTTGTAACCGATACAGTTCCAATGTCGTGCAAACACTGAAAATGGATCACAAACAAAGTGGTCATGACACAGCTCTAATCATGATCGCCTCCATGGTGAAGAAGGATTAGAAGGCGATTGACGAGCAGCCCAAACACTTAGGATGTCTGCCTAAGCCAGAACTAAAAATTAAACAAGAAGTTTAGATTTCTGGTATATATGACTACATTAGTATATGAAAATTGTAGCGAACCGGATTGTTATTATGTACGTATGTAGGTCTCACCACTAGATGTTCACGCGACACAAGATGCACTACCAACCGCCTTTAAGGCTAGTCAGTATACCTTGTGATCTTATTTGTACTGTCATATTTGCTACATACCGACTTCAAAAATTCAGATAACCTTGTTGGTTGGCTTGTTCAACAAGTCCTGTTTATGTGTTCGTAAGCTTTGGGATTGTGAAATTAGATCTCTGATTCTTTTGAACCAAGCTTTATATGCTCAAAAGGAAACTATATATTTATCAACTGTGCTTATCCTAACCTGCTAACATGGCAGCATCCCCTAGCTAGTGTATAAGGGGCACTAACTCTGTAAAATTAACAGTACAATCTTCAAGAAAAAGGTTGTAAAAGAAGCTATGCTGTCGCATAACTTTATAAGAAGCCATAGTCTCTCTCATAGTCCTCAAGCATATATGATGTCGAGGGCTTCTTCAGTTTAAATTTCAGTCTCCTATAAACATCAGTATAAAAACAAATGAATTTGTATGCAATAACTCCATTTTATAACACTTATAACTTATTCTTTTGTGAAAATCTACGTCTCTAAATTATGCTTTTGATGTGTTGAATCTCATCTACACTACCACAAATTCCTGGCTCCGCTACTATACACCAAAGGCTTCTCCCTACCTTGTCTAATGTCCCTCGAGGTGCCATTTTTGATCACTATGCTTATGTTTAATTTGGGTTACCTTGGCCTTTGGGCAAGGTTTGAGGTTTCGACCGAAACCACCGATACGTGGTGGTTTCGTATCGATTTAGGTGGAGACCGATACGAAACCAATCTACAATATCGTTTCGGCCAAAATCGTTAAACCTTTTTTATACCATTTTTACTGTCATTGTGATCTTTATAGGCCTTCGTTGTTGGAAAATCGGAAAAAAGTGAACTCAAACCCTATAGTAATACTTATCTAAGTACACTTTTCAATATATTTTACATCATACCTGGATTTTAAATACTAGGTTTATTGTCTTATAATATAGAAGTATAAATTTAAATATTTAATACTTCTACAGTTATATATGTTATATTACCGTCGAAACTGAAACCCGAACCAAGATTAGCAAACTAGCCGAAACCCAGCGATACTGATAAAATTATGAGAGACCGAAACCGAAACCGAGTTCTTTAACCTTGCCTTTGAGGGAGGCCATGGCTTCTTACAGAGTCTCATAAGTTGACCCAGTCAACTGTCCAAGATCAATTATTCTTAATTCTATTCTTTGTACTACAATAATTGTCCATATACAACAATTATGCTCCTCTACCAAATTCTAACAAATCTCTTAGTTAGGTTACAGCATCAGACTTTAGATTTGTTATAATTGAAGGATGTACCTTTTTTTTTTCATTATTGCATAGTCATAATTGCCACTTAAATAAATGGGGATGCTGCCATGATGGCAGGTTAGGATAAGCCTATAGTAGATATTAAGTTTCCCTAGAGCATAAATCATAAAGTTCAAGAATCAGCAACCTAATATCACAATCCCAAATCTTACAAGTAATAATTAAGTAAGGTTTGTTGAACAAGCCAACTATAACAAGGATAAATATAGCAGCATATTCTGATCCTGAACTTTCGTAATTTGCGATGCTCGATGTAGCAAATATATATGGTTGGCCGCCTGCCTCGAACTATGGTTAGATGGAGCCAAGTCTTAGTTTGATAGGAAGCATTTGTAGCTTGTGTCCGGTTGCAACCTATTCAAGCCTACAGTCTTCCACATTAGTTACAAATGAAATCCTTAACAACTCAATTATGATTTTTCAAGAATCATTTGAACATATATCCACAAATCATCTCTATGAGCAAAAATAGACACTGTAGGAATCTTCTTCTGTTACCACTTTATATTTTGTATTTTAATTACTTTTGAGTAACTTAAGATATTCATCTCGTTCGAATTATATCTGGATTCATGTACATTTAGACTTTAGATAGTTAGACCTAATCCTTTGCTTCAATGAGAGTTCCACCATAAGCCAAGGCAGCTTGGTTGCTATCAATAACATTTACTGTTTTATTCTTGTTATTTGGTTGTTAATTGTAAGTTGTCTGATGATGAATTGGCGCTGTGTAACTGTAGGCGTAGAATTGAGCTGATGGTGAAGGGTTTTCCTTCTTTTTGCCGCCCATGTACTCCTCTAATAGATCGAATGCTTCTCTTCCTACTTTTACTAATCTTCCTTGCGGCGCCATTTATATAATATTGATCGCCATGGTTTATTTAGATTGCTGAGGACTTTGAGCGTGCCCATTGCTTCTTACAGAGGCTCATAAGATGACCAAGTCAATGAAGTCAACCGTTCAAGATTCTTTCCTCATTGATGGAGCTCCTTTTCGGGCCTCCGTCAGATGTTGTTTTCCGTTGATCTCGAGATGAACTGGGTTGATTGTCCTTCGTTGCGTGTGGGTCTCAATGGGTTTTGAGAGGAGAGGGTGGGATGAGAAGGCTGCCGCCGTATACCTGCAAAGAAGTCCCGGGGTGGTTTGGTACCACCAAGGACCCTCCGACGCTCAAGTTAGCGACAAGATCCGAGCAGAGTAACGGCGTAAGTATAAAAATTGGTTTACTTGACCCCTCTGTGATGGGGGTTTATATAGCGGTGGCGGCACGCAGCAGCAGGCGCGAGAATCTCGCCGGCGGTTACGCTCCCGATGTCACGTCCGCGTAGAGAGCGGATCGCCCATTAATAGGGATGGCGTGGAACGTGGGATGTTGCTAGCGGGGAATCCGCGCATGGCGGGATTCACGGAGCGCCGGTTACGCCTGTGAGCGGTGGAGTTAGTCGGAGGGCCGAAGAAGTCGGTCTCGGCAGGGAGCTCGGGATGAGCGGGGAGGCCGAAGAGTCCCGGTCCTACGGTGGATAGGGCGAGCTGAATGGCCGAGGAGGCTGATTCGCAGGAGGCCTCACGGAGGGCCAGCCTGCGCTTGCAAGTCGGGTGCGGGGCAGCCCGGTCGTCCTCTGCGGACCCTTTCTTCTCAGTCTTGGGACACGTCATCTGCCACGTGTCCTGATCTTGGAGGTCCTCGATATTGAGTGTCATCATCAGGCTCCCACTCTTGCCCCGACCGTCTAGCGGGTCGGGTCAGGAGTGGACTGCCGGCCCCCCTTCCGAGGTGATATCCTTCTCAGGATTGTGCCGGGATGAGTTCTCGAGCCGTCGGTTGTCTTTTCCACTAGCGAATCGAGGCGGGATCTTTGCATTTAAGGAGGGTGCGCCGGTTCGTGCACTCTGCAGTCGAAGCGACGGTCCACGTGTCAAGCGCCAACCGGCTGATGTGACGCGCGCAGGCCTGCGGCGTCTGATGGGACGCAGCCAATCGCTGGGTTGCCAGGAGGAACGATCTGAGCCGCTGGGCGCAAGGAGCCGTTTCGGCGAGAGACGACGGGCGTCGTTGGATGAGGTCGCGTGTGGTAACAAATACGGGTGGGGCCCGCCCTAGGGCCCTTACTCTCTTATATTTCCTCATTCTCAAGCCCCAACTACTCGGCGCTCGTCTCCCCTCTCTTGTTCCCAACTTTTGAAGAATTTCTTTCCCAGGTTAGATGTCTTCCCTTATAGAATCAGTATACGTTGTAGGAATAGATGTTAGGGTTCCCTTAGACGTGTCCGAGTCCCCTCGGGGAGCAGGGGCTGGGCCCTCTCCCTGGGGCCGTGAGGCGGGGGCCGCCTCCAGGGAAGAGGCGGTAGATGTAGCCCCCAGCACCTCGTGCTGGGTGAGGCATGAGAACGAGCTTGCCAACGCTCGAGCTCGCTTCCACATTCCCCCGGGCTACACGCTCCATCTGGCCGAGAAGGGAGAGAGGGCAGACCAGGTACGAGGCAGGGAGGTTGCTCTGTATTTGGAAGTTTTTTGGGACGGAATGCGCCTGCCTTTCTCTCCTGAGGTCATCGCCGCTCTGAATTTCTTCGGTTTGGCCCCTGGCCAGCTAGTGCCGAACGCGTGGAGGCTCCTCCTTAGGTTCCTGATCCGCCTAAGGCTACAGGCGGTTCCTTTCAGTCTTTCCCTCCTCGATTCTTCCCTTGTTTTCAAGAGTCACCCCGGCGGCCGAGCGGATGACCCAAGGTGGGTTTACTTTACTTTTAGGAAGCGGTCCGGGGTCGCTGCCGGGACCGGGGTCGTGGCCTTGCCCTCCTCTATCCATGATTGTAAAAAGAAATTTTTCTTCGTTTCCCCTCCCGAGACGAAGACTGGCCGGTGCCCACCAAATGATCGAGGGAGAAGTGTTTGCCGGGGAACCTGTCCAGCGACCCCGCCGCGGTGAGAGTGGCGTCATGGGAGCCCATCCCCAGACATGACGTGCTGCTGTCCGAGAGGGTTTTGAGCTGGGCCGGGCTTAGCCCCGTCGAGTTCGTCGGTAAGTTAGGCATGCTTTCTGGGTTTATGCTTAACTCGTGTTGCTGATAAGTTGGGCGTTTGTCTTGTGCAGGATCCATGGACTTCGGCACTCTCCGAGATGCTATGCGCCAACCGAGGCAGCCTGCTAGGGCCGGGGGTGCCAGCTCTTCCCAGGTGCAGCCTTCCCCTGCTCCCACTGCCCTGGTGACGGTTCCCCGGGGACGTTTGGCGGTGGATCCCGCCTCGGGCCTCAGCAAAGCATCGGGCCAGAAGCGGGCCCTGATTGTAAAGGACACGGCTTCGGAAGAGGAGATCGGCTCCCCCTTGGAGCAGCTCAAGAGGAGTTCCCGGAGACCTTCTCGGGGCTGGTCCTCGCCGACCGTGGTGGAGGAAGGGGGCACCGGTTCGCGGTGCCGTCTGGGCTGTCAGTCGCGGATAGCCTCCTCTACGGGATAGAAAACTCGGTCGGGGGTCGGGTTCCTGGAGGGACCCTTAAAGCTCAGCTGGTGTCGATCGCCCAGGAAGCCGTGCAGGTAAGCCCCCATTGCACGATGAGACTTAGTGTTTTCCTTCATGTTTCTGATCCTTCTTCTTTTTGCGCCTTCCCAGACTCTCTAGCACGTGGCCCTCGCCCTCCGCATAGAGACCGAGATGGTAGCCCCGGCGGTGGAGGCCGCAGGCCAGCTTGCCGCGTTACAAGAAAACTCCAGGCGGGAGCAGGAGGCGATGTCGGCGAGGATCGCTGCCCTGGAGGGCGAGGTGGCAGCCGGGAAAAGGGAGGCCGCCTGGCATCGTGAGGCTGCCGCGATCGCCGAGGGAAAGCTCGGGGACTCCCAGGTACTCGCTGGCAACCTGAAGAAGACGGTGAAGGCCCTCCGAAAGAAGCCGGGGGAATCTGTCGAGGCCTTCAAGTTGGCTGGATCGAAGGCCGTGGCGAGCTATAAGAGGTCGATGGATTTTTACGACGACCTGGCCGTGGCCACGACCCGCATTTGGCACGACGCCCTTGATTCCGTGAAGTCCAAGATGCCGGAATTCGACGACACGGATCTTCGGGCCGAGTTCCCCCTCATGGGCGCCGACAAGCAAGGAGGAGAGGCTCCCGGCGAGGTGAGAGCCGAGGGCCCGGCGCCCCCGGTGGTGGAGGTTGAGGACCTCGAGGTCGTGCTCGGGCCTGAGGTGTAGAGCCCCCGCTCCCCTATCTTCATTTTGTTTTTCTTTTGAATTTTTGTAAGGCTGAGGAGACAGAAAATACCTTCTGTAAAAAATTATTTTTGGCAGTAGTAAAAAAGTTTTTCTTCTTCAGCTGTGATAAATTTTTTCTTTCTGGCATCTGTTTGTGAGGAATACTCGCTTGGGATATTTTACTTGCGCCGTTGTGCTTTCATGTCAGGTTGGCCCTCTGTTCAACGATCATCCGTCGAGCTGACTGTCGTTGTTTTCCGATGAGCGTCTCCGAGGAGGTATCTCCTTGGGCCCCGAGGTCGAGGGGAGATCGTTTAGGTTTGGACAGACCTGACCTCCGTGTGTTATAGAGTATCGGTCGTCATGTGTGGGTGACCGGGCAGGGTAGCTGCGTCATCATCTCCTGCTTAGGCTTCATGTACTATTGCGGCGTTAGGGGGGTTATCCGCCGGGGGTGGCCGAGCAGGGTAGCTGCTTGGTCGTCTCTTTCGGAGGCTTAGTTCGTTTGAGTTGTGTGTAGGCGACTGTCAGCTTTAGGGGGTTGAGCGGGGTAGCCGCTCCGATGCTCCTTGTGAGGGCTCTTGATCCCTGGCGTAGAAGGTAGGAGCCGGTTTTTAACCGAGCAGGGTAGCTGCTCGGGTGTCTCTGTATGAGGGCTTTTTGATCTCCGGCGTTGTGTCAGGGAAGCTGTCCGCGAGGGATAGCCGAGCGAGGGAACATCAGGCCTCGACTGTCTCTGGGAGGGTTTTTTGATCTTTCAGGACGGGGACCGAGCAGGGTTACTGCCTAGTGCCTCTTGGCAAGGACTTTGATCCCTGTCGGTTGTGGTAGGAAGCTACCAGCCAGGGATAGCCGGGCAAGGACCCGACTGCCTCTGGGAGGACTTTGGTCCTTAGCACGAGGAAAGCTATAAGGTTGTAGGAAGCCAACCAAGGACCTTTGGCCGGGCAGGGTTACTTTCCGGTGCCTCTTAGCGAGGGCTTTTATCCTGAAAGATAGCCGAGGGAGGGAACCTCTGGCCTCGACTGTCTCTAAGAGGGCTTTTTCCGATCCCGGCGTTGTGGCAGGGAAGCTACCTGCGGGGGACAGCCGAGCGAGGGAACCTCTGGCCTCGATTGCCTCTAGGAGGGCTTTTCTGATCACCGGCATTGTGGCAGGGTAGCTGCCTGCGGGGGATAGCCGAGCGAGGGAATCTCGGGCCTCGACTGCCTCTGGGAGGGCTTTTTTAATCCCCGGCGTTGTGGCAGAGAAGCTGCCCGCGGGGGATAACCGAGCGAGGGAACCTCTGACCTCGGCTGCCTCTGCGAGGGCTTTTTGGATCCCCGGCGTTGTGGCAGGGGAGCTGCCAGCCAGGGATGTTTGACATGGGCGGCTACTGAGTTGAATCTTTGACGAGGCGCAGCCTGGTCGTTCGGCTGTAGATGCGGGGAATGGGAACAGTCGGGGCAACAGCACGTGCATCTGGTGCATTGAATGCCGGGGGAGGCAAAGCGATAGGGACGCGTCATTTCGTTTCCACCGCGTAACGTTCGATGGACGCCACGTGGCGCGTCGCTTCGTTTCGACCGGGCGACGTTCGATGGACGCCACGTGGCGGCCGTTAGGCTGCACAGCGGGCTATATAAGGGGCACTGGTTCTTCCCCCTTCGCAAATAGGCCATCAAAAATGGAAGATTTCCCATTCACTATCCCCGAAATCATCAGTTCTGCAGATGTGTATCTCTATGACCGCGACCGCACCGAGGACACGGTGCAGTTGGTGGTTGCTCACATTGAGGAGCACTTCGGTCGGCTGCTCCCTAGGCGCTCCTCTTTGCTGCAGCTACTGATGTACTCCATCTGGAGGGCATCGCCGGGGCTTTACAACCCCCTGTCGGAGCAGCTCTTCGATGAGGCCGTGGACAAGCTGGGGTCCTTGAGGCGCTTCGGCTTGATCTCCGCAAACCGGCTGGTGCGCTCGGAGGCGCTCGTCCGGGAATGCTACGAGCTAAGGCTCGGGGTTGACGCCCGCGGGGGGAACTGGGAACAGAGGCTGGAACACGCGCGGCCCCGATTGGCGGAGATCTTCGCCGATTACCACGAGCAGTGCTCGGTGCACCCCTTACCCCCGCTATTGTAACCTTTTTTTTGCATGAATGGCTGGGGAGCCCATAATACCCTTTGAATGAACAAAGATTTCTTTTCTTCTTCGCAATGTCCCATTGATCTTTATTTAGTCAACAGTAGATCCTAGGAAGAATTTACATTGCTTTTAGAAAAAAAATAAAGAAAAAAGATAGGTACTGGTTAAAGGATGACTTGGTCGGCTTGGGCTGAGCTCCCCGAAGGGCTGTCGGCCCCCGTGGTTAGCATAGGGCATGGGGCTCCCTGAGCCCCGGATCGGCTGTCTGCTGAAACAAGCATGATCTGGCCGATGGTCAGGTTGGTGGGAGGGCGAGGCTGCTCTTGCTCACGGTCAGCCTGCCGTTTGTCCCTTAGGTAGGTGGCGGGTGCCCAGACCAGATGAGCTCCTCGACATAGTCCCTCAATTGTTTGCAGTCCTCCGTGGCGTGGCCCAGTACCCGGTGGAAAGCGCAGTAAGGGCCCCGGGTTCTCTTAGCGGCCTGATGTGGGACCGGGGGGAACTTGAAGAACCCCTCATTCTGGGCCTCCTCCAGCAACACTGCGAGGGAGACGTTGAGGGGGGTATACTCTTGGAACTTCGGGTGGTAGGGTTATTGGCGCTCCGTCCCGTCCTTCTGAGTCCTTTTCTTCTGGTCGGGCCGATCCGCCCGGGGAAGGTTGGCGTTCACTTCGGATTCTAGCTAAACCTCGCACTCGGTCCACACCTTGACTTCGGCAATGGTCTTGGGTTAAGCCAGCGCGAAGGAACGCAACCATTCTTTTTGCCTCAAACCAGATCTGAGCGCCGTTATGACGGTCTCGTCCCGGTGCTCGGGCACTTCGAGGAGGGCGTTGTAGAAGCGGGTAATGTAGGCCTTGAACATTTCCTTGTCCCCGCTTTTAACCGTGAAGAGGTAGTCGACCGTGCGCTTCTGTCGACGGTTCCCAACGAAATGGCCGAGGAACTGGATGGCCAGCTCGTCGAAGGTCGAAATTGAGCGGGGCTCGAGCCCCCGGAACCAGTCCCGACCCGAGCGAATGAGGGTGGCCGGGAAGGCCCTGCACTGGGCGGCGTCGGAGTGATCTTGGAAGCCCATTCCCGCGGTGAAAGCGTCCAAGTGGTCCTTCGGGTCGGTTTCCCGTCGAACAGAGAGACCTTCGGGGCTTATTACACGAGGAGACGCGCACGGCGAACAGTTCCTCGGTGAATGGCTTCATGAGCGAGTCGTTGGCGTACTTAACCCCGTCGCTCGAGAGGTGAGCTTCTCGGCGCATTCCGTCGATCTTCTTCTCGAGGGCATCGAGCTGACCGTGGTACCTTGAGGGATCGACGTCTCGGGATTCCCGGGCCCCGCTGCGGGTGGACTGCGTCTGGGAGTGGCCCCGGTTTCTCTCGATAAGGTGCCTCAGGTCTCGGGATGGGGTAGCTCTTGAGTCGCCGAGGTGGACCCCTTCTGTGTGTTCCCGCCGACCATGGTGGGGTCGGCCACGCTCGTGCATAGGAGAGATGACCGACATTTCCTCAGGAGGGTAAGGGTCGTGAGGAGGCTCGGGGCGAGGCTACCCGGCGGCGGATCTCGGCATGGAGCCCTGGGGCGCCCAGCGGGCCTCAGGGAGCACCGGTTCGAGAGATCGGCGGCGAGGGGTTGCAGCCTGCTGGTGGTTGGCCGTCCAGACAGGGACAGAGTCCTCAGGAGGCGGCGGAGCAGCGATCTGGGGCCCGGGCACGGTCGTTTGGACACGGACGAGGGCCTCCACGAGGGATTGCAGACGATCTATCCGGCCTGCGAGGGCGTTGATGACGGTTATGGGGGGAGGTTCATCCTCGCCTTCGGTGAGCGGAAGGCGGCGGCTGGTACTGGGATCCCCATGATGGTCGTCTGCCACGAGAGAAGAGATAGGAAGGCCAACTTTGTATTTTGTGGAATTTAACGTTCCCACGGACGCCACCAACTGATGGAGCTCCTTTTCAGGCCTCCGTCAGATGTTGTCTTCCGTTGATCTCGATGTGAACTGGGTTGATTGTCTTTCATTGCGTGTGGGTTTCAATGGGTTTTGAAAGGAGAGGGTGGGATGAGAAGGCTGCCGCCGTATACCTGCAAAGAAGTCCCGGGATGGTTTGGTACCACCGAGGACCCTCCGACGCTCAAGTTAGTGACAAGATCCGAGCAGACTAACGGCGGAAGTGTAAAAAATAGCTTACTTGACCCCTCTGTGATGGGGGTTTATATAGCTGTGGCGGCACGCAGCAGCAGGCGCGAGAATCTCGCCGGCGGTTACGCTCCCGACGTCACGCCCGCGTAGAGAGCGGATCGCCCATTAATGAGGATCGTGATGGCGTGGAACGTAGGATGTTGCTGGCGGGGAATCCGCGCATGGCGGGATTCGCGGAGCGGCGGTTACGCCTGTGAGCGGTGGGGTTGGTCGGAGGGCCGAAGAAGACGGCCTCGGTAGGAAGCTCGGGATGAGCGGGGAGGCCGAGGAGTCCTGGTCCTATGGTGGCTCGGGACGAGCTGAATGGCCGAGGAGGCTGATTCGCAGGAGGTCTCACGGAGGGCCAGCCTGCGCTTGCAGGTCGGGTGCGGGGCAGCCTGGTCGGCCTCTGCGGACCCTTTCTTCTCAGTCTTGGGACACGTCATCTGCCATGTGTCCTGATCTTGGAGGTCCTCGATATTGAGTGTCATCACTTATTAACTTTATTCTTTGTATACTACAATAATTGCCTGTATATATATACAAGATTTGATATAATCTTGGTTATAGGTTATGGCATCTGCTTTAGAATTTTATTAAAGAAAAATGTACTTTTTTGTGGAGTTACTGCCACTATTACACTTCGGGATGCTGCAATGTTGGCAGGTTATGATAAGTATAGAAGATATATAGTCCCTTTCAGCATAAAGCAGAATCCCTATTTCACTGTCCCAGAACTTAGAGGGCATGAATAGGACTTGTTGAACAATTCATTTAATTATGATAAAAAAAAAAACAGTTTATCTTTATTTAGAACTTATGGAATTGGCAACAACATAGCAAATATGATATCCCAGCTTGAATTACAGTTAAACGGACCCAAGTCATAGTTTCAGAAGGACTGATGGCAAATTGTATCCAGTTTGAAATTTGCAATTTAAATTATAATTTGGAACCAAATTTCAACTAACTCAATTACCATCTTTGAGTAGAGACATTGAAGACCAAGTTATCAACTATATGGATCTGTACCAATTACACGTACCAGAAATTTAAATCATGTCTGCTTTCTTAGTATTATTCGTGACTTATGCATCGATCATGAGAGTTTTGGTAGGCATTCATCTTCATGGTTGCACTCGTGGTTGGACCTGCCTCATTGTCTAGCTTCACGTGTGACCCCGTACGTTTCGTGCAGCATCATATGCTACTCGAATGCTTTTTTGCATTCAGTTGATCCAATTTTTCATTATACCTCCATTCATATCGGTTTAGACAGTTCTACTGATCAGACATGTCCAAACTATACCAGCAATTCTTCCCCCTCTCATTGTAGGCAACCGACTCTTTTAATAACAGCAGCCGACATTAATTGAGGAACAGCGCACAAATTACAATACAGTACAATGTTAAAACTTCGCCTATTTCATCACACAGTTTCTTTAGTACAAAGACAATTTGTATATATATGGTAGCACTTCCTTAATTCTGAAGCAAAAGGCTCCCATCAAAATCAATCAAATCCGGAACATATTCAGTGATTAGTATTGATTGTATCTCTTCTTTTGAATCATATGCTCTCCATCTACACTTGTCTCCTTCCAAGCAACCGAAAGGTAAACTACCTGTAAAGATGATACATGTGTCTCAACTGGGATCCTCTTCTATACTCACAAGTATTGCAGGTTGTAATTAATTTTTCCTTTACCTAGGTTGGTTGCTTTGAACTTGGAACCATTTTATCTTGTTGAATAATTTCTAGATGCATGATCTATCTTAGGATATACATTTGTGATTTGTTGGTATATATTTGAATTAAGGGAAGCATGCTTGCTTACGGAAATAGTTTCTCGATTCACTCTTTTTCTTAATTCTTAACCACCAAATATCATTGCCATGGAATATACTGCTCTATTTCCTACATTTACTACTATTTTTTTTAGACAACATGTATTTTGTACTATCAAGGGCTAAATACATCAACAACGGAGGTAGCAAGGGCTATTTCCTGCATTTACTTCAACTTGTTTAATAAGCTTTGAACAGCATAGAGATCATATCCAATCGGTAATGATCTCTTGGTAAGCTCGTTCTTCCCAGTGCACTGAAAATCAACAAATTTGTATGTTTTTATGTCGACTACAACTTTTCGAATATTTTCTTCTATATGCATAATTCTAAGCAGTTGCGACATATTCTGTCTTCTTAAAATTTAGTTGCTACAGTTGTATGCTATAACTTTTGCTAAATTTGTATGTCTTTGAATTCTGAAACATGCAACTTTCTTCTATTTGTGTATGCCTTACAGGTTTTTTTATATATATATAATTGTATTGTTTGTTATACTTTATTATTATGCGTTTAAAATTGAACGTGATGGATCGATTATGAAGGAAGCTTTGTATCACATGCAAATCTGCTGCAGCATCTCTTCTTCAGCACCCCACCAGTAGGATCGACACCACCAACAGCTTCTGCTGCACCATCATCACCAGTTTCTTCGCCCCACCAGTAGCAGCTTCAGCTTCTTCTACATTGTCAGGTAACGTCAGAGTTGTATGCATTTATAACAGTTTCTAATCAAGATTACTGATAATTAATTTACAGTTGTTTGACATGTGAGACACCCCCACTTTATGCTGTCTCCTACGGCAGCTGCAGGGATACAGACAAAGATATGGGATAGCATTCTGAGAACAAAGAAATTGAAGGATGGACACTTCTTCGTGCGTTCATTGAGGAGTTAGCAGTTAGCTCACTTCCTCCACAGGCTTTAGTAGAAGAATGTACGAGACGGAGAGGCACATATAGGCAGATCGGCTATTTAAGAGCGAGCTGCTTAAGTTATGGCAGAGGTACTATGTGGTTCAGGTTGAGATGACGAGGCAGATTAATGTGCATGAGATTGATCATGTGGGAGAAGACCAAGTGAAATGAATACAAGGTTCCTGCCAAGAATTTAGGGTAGTGATCGAGTGGAACAAAAATTTGTTCTATCTCTCGTAATTGGTGATGACAACCTTATTCCTCGCTCATACAGTGTTAGAGAAAGAGATTTCAGTTAGCTGTAATTTTTTTTAATGTAATGTAAATTTTAGGTCTTGTACAAATTTCAGAGAAACTTGATTTGAGGCATACTTCACAAGAATTTTAATATTTTGGGCTAGTGCCCGATGTCTGGGATTCCGTCTTTTGTTCGCTGACTGTGATGCTTCGAGATCATAAATTAAGGCTGTAGGAGGACTTGTTTCTTACAATCGAGGAGGATTGGAAACACTATGGACGTCTTTAGTCGAATGGCTGACGAGTTCCGGTTCGCATCTCAGATTTTCTATGTGGATCGGTGAAGGGACATGTAATTAATGATTAAGTGACTGCATTGCATGCATATAATTCCACTGATATTTTGAAGGAAATAACAGGTATTAAGCAGCAATCGAAAGAACATGGGCCAATCAGAGCAAGTGCAATTGTATATTTTACTTGAGACTATCATTGTCGGCATGCTTGAGAAATCTTAACATGCTATTCTTGTTTATGGACACTATCATTTTATAACTATTGTACTTGACATGCCATGGCTACTAATTGTTCCAGACTACTCATATTAAAATGAGTTCTCTAATTTGAATGCTAAATTACATGACACGACACAATCTATACCGTTTACAAGTTTTTTTTTATACAATTAACATGATATTATAAGTTCCAGTCTTTTCAGCATTCTTAATTATTGATCCAAACATTACCATAGTAGCTATAAATACGCGGGTGTTGGGGTAGTTTGAGTGTGCGTTCGTACAGCAAGATCTCAGGAGTCCCATTCCGGCAGCTCATACCGGGCTATATCGGTCTCATGTTTACAGCTCGTACCGGGCTATATCGGTCGCTTGTTCATTCCACAGTTGGGTCCGTATTTCCTAGCCCCTGGGGCACCACTCTTGGGTTAGGAATACTCCTGCAGAGGTTGACGCACACACTCGAGCTTACGATAAGATAGTTTACCTTTTAGTGACCACTTAGGTTATGACTTGACCTCTTACATATTTGTTTCATAGTATCCATGCATTTATATATATATATCTGTTTTGCTTGTGCACACAAGCTTCACTACATTCATATATTCATGTTATCATACCACACATACACTTTATACGTTGAGTACTTGCTGGAATATTCTGACATCCCTGAGATTTGCCATCTCAGATTTAGAGACAGGTTTTCAGGCCGAGCAGGATCAGAGCGGCTACCGGGACTTTGCTGAAGACCAGTAACCGTAGGTTTATTTTCACTATTTTTAATTAGCTTTTAGCATGTGCACCCTTCTGGGACATTATGACTTATGTATCTTTCCGATTTTGTTTTCTTTTCGAACCTATTGTATCGGATCTTTTTGCATCAATTATCTAGTGGACCCATTTTTAGAATTTCTTTTGGTTTCATTGCAGCATGATTATCAGTATTATTCCTTTCGATATTGGATTTTATTTTTGACAGGTTAATCTAGACAGGCTTATGTGACTATGGAAGGATCTTTCCCTACTGTAGGTAGCACGGCTGGCCTTCGTCGCTCTCCGCATTCCGGATTTTGGAAAGCGGGGTGTGACAGCCACAAGTTAAGAATAAGTTATATTTTGTTAACTGTCATCATATGGTTGCTATCCCATATCTTATTTTGCTTTTATGTTTTACGTTTAAATCTCAAGATATTTAATATCAAATATTTACTAAATCTAGATATATTTTTAGAATCCTTTTAAATCTTAAATTTGTGTTATGAGTTATTTAAGATATATTCTGGTATTATGGTTGAGAAGTTTACATATGTGAATTATTTTCCAAATATATTTTTGATGAGAATTTGGTGGAGATTGGTTGTAATTTGATATTATCTATATACATTAAAATTAATATATATTTATAACCTAATTTAAACTATACTATATATATTTATATTAAACACAAAACCTCTCTCTTTCGACATAGCATATCTCTCCCTCATCAATTTATATATTCTCCTTCTTCGTTCTTTAGGCCCACACCCATTCTCGCTGACGCAACTCCAGCCGCATCCTAGAAGCTTAACCGAGCCATCAAAACTTGGTGTTGATTTGTATAGCGTCATGTTACTTCCGTTCATCGCATTTGTTTCGAGGCAAGTTTACAACTTGCTACATACTATACTTTATGTAATTTACTTATATATTGTCGTACTATTATTATTATTATCATCATACAACTATATCTATATGATTTATACATCGTAGTTATTTAACGTTAATCAGTTTTATAATATACAATATATGTAAGTTTACAATTTGCGACATTCTATAATTATATCTATAAATATATATATCGTCGTAATATTTCTTATTATTATCATTAATTATTTTATAACGTTATACAAAATATAGTTTGAAAACATTATAGTTTACACATGAAACGTCACCGCAAAGCGGATACGACAAATCTGAAATTTACTGTACACCTTACCTTAAAAAATTCTTTATAAATCATAAAAAAATCATTAATATACGTTCTTTAGTTCGTTACGAAACTAACTCAGAATACTATAATTTTGTGAAATATTTAATTGCAAAATAAATTATTTAAATAACATAAACTGTAAATGAAAGTACCTCTAAACTGTTGTCCAGAAAAATTCCAGCAGCAAACTTTCAATTTCGAATGTTCATAATTTTTTGTAGGAACAATCCGAGATACTCTAACTTATAAAAATGAAAATATTATTGAATTATCTTTATTTTGGTATATGACACATCCCTTTTCAAGGACGTTTGTTATTTTAAAGCTATTTTACAAATCAGGGTGACGCTGAATTTCTGAACGGAACTTTCTTGTTCATGGTTAATCAATACCACCTTTATAGTTATTAATCGGATTGAATATGTTATCCATGTTAATGTTATCATATCAATATCTATTTAATAAATAATAGTGCATGTGTTTTAATATTCAACAAATATTACTGATTTACAGTTTTATAGTATCCGTCTGTATCCGTACTGATAATCACATATCTAGTTGCATGCCGGAATATCATGATATCATTATACTAGTATATTAGTACAACATGCTTTATAGTTTGCATCATACTTGGTAATGGATATATAAACGTTATTACATATAGATACATATGCATCCGTGCATTAACCGTATTTCGATATCGACTACAGCTTCACATTGGATATCTATTTGATGCATATATATCATATGACATGTTCACGACATACTACTTGACTTGTTACTTGGATCATATTACTAATGCCAACGATATTGACGTGTTGTCTTGACGGACGTGACCTGTTGTCTGCATAGACAAAAACTGTACATACTTGATCCTGTGTTGACATTAGATCTATATTGGCAATACCTGACTTGAACACAAACCTGGGGGAAAGGGGAAATCAAGAATGTAACCGAAACGTAACTCGAGGGGATATTATTACATGTTTGCCGTTTTTCCGGGTGTTACGGAATAATTATATGTTTGCCATTTTTCCGGGCGTTATGGAATAATTATTTGTTTGCCGTTTTTTCGGGCGTTGCGGAATAAATCCTGTTACCGTGATCCCGTGGGGAATGAACGGGATATATTCTGTTGGGTTATGATGAGTATTATATTAATTGATTTCAAAGAATTCTAGAATAGATAACCTAGAGGCACAGACTTTAGGATACACATCATATACCTATATCTCACTGTTTTACACCTGTGTTATTTATTTACACTCATGTTTAATCATAGCATTCTATCCTGCTTATTACTATTATTTTGATATTTATGACACACCGACGTCTGGGTTTTGCATGGCCCAGATACTTGACATAGCATGTGAGTATTCGACAGGATCACCGATCAGTGAGGACCGCCTCATCGATATAACTCTTATGCGGGTTAGTTATTCCTTAGATTTGTATTGCTTCCGTTATGTTTTCCAGTTATTGTTCTTGTGGTTATTGGACATGTGATAGATAGATTTAGTAGTTTATTGTTTTTGATATCTAATTGACAGACGTAATGCGACTATGGAAGGATCTTTCCTCGCCATAGGTAGCATGGTTGGTTCTATCACGTGCCGTGTTTACGTATTTTGGAAAGCGGGGCGTGACAATGACGAAGAAAGCTTGGGAGGAGATGGATGAGAAGGCCCTCATGGCTATCCGCTTATGTTTGACAAACGAAGTTCTACAAGAAATTTTGGTGGAGAAGACAGCGGTTGATTTGTAGAAGAAATTGGAGGAGTTATATTTAAGAAAATCTGTTACGAATCGACTCCTTTTTAAACAGTGTTACTACACACTTCTTATGTCAGAAAGCTCTTCAATCAAATCGTATATCGGTGAGTTTAATGCAATTATTACGGGTCTGGATAAGATCGATATTAAGATAGATGATGAAGATCGGGCTCTGCTCATGTTGTGTTCGTTTCCACTCTTTTATAAGTACTTCCGTGACACCTAGTTTATGGACGAGACACAATCTCAATCAAGGATGTTGAAGAGAATTTGATGAACAAAGAGAAAATTGATAAGGAGTTGACTTCCACCAAAGCGTATGGTTCTTCATCTGGCTTATTTGTTCGAGGGCGTGCGGAGAAGCGAGATCCGGAAGCAAATAGAAAGAAGTTGAAACCAAGGATAAGAATATGACCTGCAATTATTTTAAGAAGAAGGGGCACTTCAAGGTCGATTTCTTGAAGTTGCAGGACAAGCTGAAGCAGGAAGACAAATCGAAGGAGTTTTTAGCTGAAGAGAGTATAGCGTAAGGAAAAAGAGATCTTCCTGTGGGTCTTGACAGCACACATCGATCCAAGTACGAGTGGATTATGAATTTGGGTTGTTCCTACCACATGTGTCCCAATAGAAATTTGTTCACCACGTACGAGTCTATTAATGGTGGAGTGGTTTTGATGGGCAATAATAGTTCGTATCGAGCTATTGGAAAGAAGATAATCCAAACCAAGATATTTGACGGTGTTGTGAGGATATTGACGGAAGTCAGGCACGCACCTGACTTGAAGAAGAATCTCATCTCTTTTTGAGTGCACTCGATGACAAGGGTTACAAGTTTTCCACTGAAGGTGGAGTTTTGAAGCTAACCAAGACGCTCTCATTGTGTTGAAAGGATTGAAGAAAGGGTTTTTGTATTCATTGCAGGGTTCGACGACTTTTGGATTGACGGCTATTTCATAATCCAAATTTATGACAAATTTAGAAACCACCACATTATGGCACATGAGCCTCGGGCATATGAGTGAGAGAGGTATAGCCGAGTTTTCGAAATAGGGTCTACTTGGTAGGAAGAGTACGACGAAACTGGAGTTTTGTGAACATTACGTCTTTGGGAAGCAAAAACGCGTTAGCTTTAGTTCGGCGGTGCACAACATGAAAGGTACTCTAGATTATATCCATTCGGATTTTTAAAGACCATTTCCGGTTGCTTTTGAAGGAAGCAGTGCCAAGTATCTGCTTACTTTCATTAATTATTTTTCAAGAAAGGTTTTGATTTATTTCTTGAAACATAAAAGTGATGTGTTTACTCTATTCAAGTTATGGAAGACGTTGCTTGAGAAGCAGACACGGAAGCCGATAAAAAAACTGAGGAAGGACAACGGATTAGAGTTTTGTGGTGGAGATTTCAATGAATTTTGCAAAAATCAAAGGATTGTTCGGTATCATACCGTTGTCCACACACCACAGCAGAATGGAGTCACGGAGTGAATCAGACTCTTTTGGAGAAAGAGCGGTGCATGTTGTCTAATGCACAGCTCGGTAAGGAGTTTTGGGTAAAAGCGGTAAACACGGCGTGTTATATTGTGAATCAGTTAGCTCATACGACGCTCGGTAGTAAGACATCGGAGCAAGTATAGTCTGGAAAACACGCCGATTATTCAACACTTAAGGTGTATGGTTGCTCAGCTTATGCACATTGCCGTGAAGGCAAGTTGGATCCTCAAGCGAAAAAGTGTATATTTCTCGGTTATGTTATCATCGTAAAAGGTTATAGATTGTGGTGTTCGGATCCTAAGTCATCTAAATTTATGATTGGTAGAGATGTGACGTTTGATGAATCTGCTATATTGAAGCCGAACAATAAGGAATCTCTAGTTGAAGACGATTCGAAAAAGGCCGAGAGTTGATATTGAGGTCGGTGAGAGCTCGGGTTCGCAGGAGATCTCACTTTCACCATTGTCTGAAGAAGCTCAAGATGAGCAGTCCCATGATGAGTATTTGCTTGCTCGTGACCGACAAAGAAGGGACATTAGTCCGCCGCAAAGATATGGCTGCGATAATCCAATGGCATATACGCTGTTCATTGCAGAGACAGTTGATAGTAGCGAGCCGACAAACTATAAAAAAGTCATCTCATCTAATGAAGCGGCTTGTTGCCTAGTCGCTATAAATGAAAAGATTGCGTCTCTTCACAAGAACCAAACTTGGAAATTCATGAAGCCTGAAGGAGGAAAGAAGATAGTTGGTTGTAAGTGAATTTTCAAGAAGAAAAAGGATGACCAAGGGGCGGTTGATACGAGATACTTGGCGCGGCTGTTAGCTAAAGGCTATTCGCAGCTGTAGGAAGTTGACTTCACTAAGGTGTTTTCTCCGGTTGTTAAACACGCCTCTATACGTGTCTTGCTCGGTTTGGTAGCTATGCAATATTTGGAGCTCAAGCAGCTCGATATGAAGAAAACATTCTTGCATGGTGATTTGCTAGAGAAGATCTACATATAACAGCCCGAGGGTTTTGAAGTTGAAGGCAAAGAAGACCATATTTGTTTGTTAGAGAAGTCTATCCACGGTTTGAAACAGTCATCTAGACAGTGGTATAAGAAGTTTGACTCCTTTATGAAAGAAGTTGGATTTACGAGAAATATGGATGACAGTTGTGTGTATTCAAAGAAACTTGCCGATGGTTCTTACATATATTTGTTGGTTTATGTTGATGATACGTTGATAGCATCAAGATATATGGTTGATATTCAGAGTTTGAAGGAACGGTTGAAAAGAAAGTTCGAGACCAATGATTTGGGAGCGGCTAAGAAAATACTTCGTATGGAGATAAGACGCGATCGCAAAGGAAGAAAGCTATACCTCAACAGCGATACATTGAGAAATTTTTGGAGCGTTTCAGCATGGCAGGCGCCAAATATGTAAGTACTCCATTGGCAGCTCATTTTAGATGTATGTTGAATGTTCCGTATGCGAGTGGGGTGGATAACATTATGTATGCCATGGTATGTACCTGACCTGATATTTCACATGCGGTTAGTGTTTTTAGTCGCTATATGGTATCTCCTGGTAAAGGACATTGGCAAGCAGCGAAATGGATTTTACAATACTTGCAAGGTACGTCTGATTTGGGGTTGGTGTTTGGGAGGAACAACGATAATTTAGTTGGATTCAGCGACTCTGATTATGCGGGTGATCTTAACAGACGCAGATCGATCACCAGTTATGTGTTATTCTTAGGAGAATGTGCCATTAGTTGGCGTGTTTTGTTACAGCTTAATGTAGCATTGTATATGACGGAGGTGGAGTATATAGACGGAGGTGCGGCCGTTAAGGAAGCGATCTGCTTGAAAGGACTATTTTCAGAACTTGGTATTCCAAAAGATACCATGACAGTATACTGTGATAGCCTATTGTGATAGCCAAAGTGCTATTCACTTGATGAAAGATCAGATGCATCATGAGATGATAAAACACATTGATGTACGGTATTGGTTTGTGCAGGAAGTCGTTGAGAAAGAAGAAATTATTTTGAAGAAAGCCGGCACAGCGGATAATCCGGATGATATGTTGACGAAATCTTTTTCAGTTTTTAAGATTGAGCACTGCTTAAACTTAATTGGAGTGCGTCGCGCTCATTGAGACCTTTAAGGGTTTTGTGGTGAAGATGGAGCTGTTATTAATTTGATGAAGGAGTTTGCGGAATGAAAGGCAAGGTGGAAATTTGTTATGTGTGTCTCACATTCGATTCCTGAAGATTTCCTACGATCCGGCGTCATCACGAAACTATTTGAAGATTTGATATTATCTTCAAACAGACGTATGGAATTTAGAGCTTCAGACGTCTATCGAAGGGCACACATTCGACTTGTATAAGTCCAGACATCTGCGAGTACTCTGGAAATTTTGGATGTGAAGGCCAGACGTCTGCTCAATCCTTATTTATACATCTAGTGGCACTCTGGAGTTTCATGACACTTTGCGCAGACGTCTGCCGACTCCTTGTGCAAACGTTTGCCGTTCTGGGCCGGGCGAAACTCGCTTAGTTAGGAAATTTGTTATTTTGGTAAATCCTTTGTATGCTATATATATGATAGCTTGTTTTAACCCTAATTAAGATAGCTTCTGAATATTTGAGAGAACCCATTTTTTTGAGAGAGCTAGGGTTTATTTGAGAAAGATTTGTATTACTCCATCGATTTGTACTTCTCCAAATTTGATATTAATAAAGTTTCGCTTTGGCCAATTAGTAAATTCTCTTATTTTTATCTTATATGTGGTTTTGATTGCTTCTCGTTACCGTTTGGTTTGTGATTTGTGATTGTCTTATCCGCAACATAAACCATGGTTGGATCTTTTGTAAAAAACCAAATCAAGCTGACTGTTTATTATCCTATGTAAACATATGAACATAAAATAAAATCATTATATAAACAATTTCACTAAAATTTAAAGTATCATTATGCATACTTTTTTTCCATAATGGCTTTATTAATTTAACATGAATTATATGATCTAACAAAATCACTCTTATAATTCAAACTTTAGAGGGATAGATCATGTCAATTGAGGTTTCCCAATAAGAATCTAAAAATGATAAAAAAATTTCAATCTAGGCATTAAGGAGTGCAATGTCCCTGCAAGCCCCTGTTGCATGGCCTTGGGGGTAATTTTGTAATAAAGCCCATAGGCCAAATGCTTTAAAAGTCAAATATCGGTGTTGTGTCGGCCCGAAAATTTAGATATCGAATATTAGAGAAATTTCAGTGATACTTCCTAAATATCGGATTCTACAGTTATGTATATAAATGCCATTGATAAAAATTGTATTTTTTTACAGAAATGTTATCAGTATAACTTAATATATATTGTTGGTTTTATTAAATGATTTTTTCCTCAATAATTAAGTGGTAGAGCGGTTGGGTAAGTTTTATGACCTAAAAAAAATATAATAATATTTTTTGGCAAGTGCAGAGAAATTTCGGCTGATATATATAAATTTCGCCGATATACTGAAATATCGGCCGATATGCCGAAATTTCGGCCGATATATTCTAAATTTCGAAAAAAGAAATAATTTGGTAATTTCGGATCGATTACTCACCAAAACCGAAATTTCGGCAATATATATCGGATATCAACCGACATTTAAAATACTGCATGTCCGTCCTGAATGAGTGAGGCCACTATAGACGGGGGCCTGCAGGGACGCTGCACGACGCTGCAGGCCCTTAGTTTCAATCTATTCCTTGTTTAAAGTCATTCACACATTCCATTTGAATATATTAATTGATTTTTAAATTCAATTTTCAAACATCTTATCGCCAAAACAAAGACAAATTATTCATCTCGACTAAGCCATACTATTTGAAGAGACATTTTCATAAATTCATTCTATAATCATATCATTAACTTAATACATCTAAAATCATATTAGCCAATGCCCAAATCACTTAATACACCAACTACGAACAAAGGGATTTAATGAAGCTATCCAGGATTTCTTTACCCTTCTTTTCCTTAAAATTAACTATTCCCAATTCCTAATTTTTCCTCTAAGAAAAATTGTTCCTTTTGTAAATTCCAATACCAATTCCACATATAAAAGTTTCAATTATGTATTCAACCATTAGGATTGGTCGTAAATGTTTTCTCATTTTTTTGTATTATTTTCTAAATGATCCTAAAATCAAATTCCTCCTTGAGTCCATTCTCGTCGAGAGGAAAAAGATCTTACAAGAAATATTCTAAATTAAAAGATTAAAAGTACTAATTCAAATTCTTCTTATCAGAACAAGGGCATGAAAAATAAATAAAAGATTGAATGTAATAAGTTGGGTATTCACCAAAATTTATTTTTTGCCCCATAGTATAAAAAAGAAAACAAGAAATCAATACTTGTATTCAAGATAAATGAACGAATAAATATATAAATACCTCTTTCAAGCTCTCTTCTCCTTTTCTTCTCCTTTGTGATTTTAGCCTTAATCCTAACTTTCTTAGTTCTCCAAATAAGCAAATATTTTTTTGTTGTTAATAAATAGGTTGTGTGGTTGAATCCTATAAAGAATTTTGGGTTTTGTTTTGTTTATATAGCCCCTCCAAGGGGCTGTTTGCCCGGTTGCAAGATTATGCAATTTGGATTCCAAAATAGTATTATTTCTGGATTTGGTAATTTGTTGTTTGATTGGTATTAGATTCCTAGTATTGGATTTGTAGATCTTTGTAAATTTTGTTTGGTTGGTGAAAAGAAAGCGGGACTTGGATTTGAGGATTTTAGAGAGAGATAGATAGAGAGATTATTAAATAAATAAAGTATCCATGTCTCATCTAAAAGTACAATGAATAGTGCCAAATCCTTGCAAATTCTCCAAATTTTTTAAGATTCAAGAATCCTTGTTTTGTGGTGGCCCCCATAAAAAACAAAGGAATCCTACAAATCCAAATCCCACAACCAAACATAAAATTATGGAATCCTCTCAAATTTTTAGATTCCACAATCCAATTCTTTTATAATCCTACAACCAAACAGACCCTAAAGATTCTTATTTCCAAATGCCCTATCAAAAACTCGAACTTATATATGACCCTTATAATTTCGTCCACGGATTAGGTCAAAACTGGTTATCCAGCATCCTTTGTGTAATACAAGAACGACTAAGATTGAAATAAAATAAAAACCCTATTTTTGAGGTTATATTTTTTTTCTTACCAAATATTAACTGTCCGTGCATTGCATCAAGGACGGTGGATAGCCAACTTTGACAAAAAAATTTCAAAGCCAGCTTTGACAAAATAAGTTTCAAAGCCAGTTTTGACCATATCCGCACCATATAAGTTTGCAAAGGTTTTTTTTTTTTGACACCAACCCCTTCTGGGATCCAACTTGCCACCTCCGGCTCTCACCTTGGAGAGGAACTTATATATGGCCCTTGTAATTTCCTAAGCTATTAATTACACTCTTGGGTAATTTAATGATCGAATTTTCATATAAAAGATTTACCATGGGTATATCAATTTTCTATATTTTTATTATTTTTTGAACTTTTAATATATAATATTTATATGAAAATATTAACGGCCAACCAAACAAACTCCGAATCCGTTCTTTACAACATTGGGTGCATCTAGTTGTTCGCATATTTCTATGGATGCAGTGCTAGATCTTGGATTTAGTCTTTGCAAGTTAGGATAACCTTTTTAGTTGGCTTATTCAACAAGTCCTATTTATTCCTCCTACACTGTGTATCTACAGTGCTAATCCTATATATGCTGCTAACATGGCAGTAACCCCAAATGCATAAGTGGCATTCTTCAATAGTATTATTCTACAAAAAATGCTGTAACCTAACTCAGATTGTATGTAATCTAACATAAACATATATAGGCATGCAATTATTGTAGTATACAAGGAAGAAGAATAAAATTAATGAGGAAAGAACCTTAGTTGACTGGGTCAACTTATGAGCCTCTATAAGAAGCGATGGCACACTCAAAGGCCTCAACAATCCAAATTAACCAAAGAGATTAAAATGGCCCCTCAAGGGAGATTAGCGAAGATAGAGAGAGAAGCCTTTGATATGTTAGAGGAGTGCAAGGGCAGAAAAAAGAAGGAAAGGCCCTCATCGTGGGCTCAATCCTACACCTACACAGCCCCAACTCATCATCAATCCTACACCTACACAGCCCCAACTCATCATCAGATAACCTACCATCAACAACCGGATAATAAGACTGAAGCAGTAACCGTTATTGATAGCAACCAAGCTGCCATCGCTTATGGTGGAACTCTCATGTGGAGCACTCGACGTAAAACACAGAATTACGCCAACAACTACAAGCGAAATTAATTGCCTCATCGACTATATCCGTCGCCTTGAGTAAAATATTTCCGTATGTTATGTGTATGGTTAGTTCTTGGAGCTTCCTGCGTGGTGTGTTATAAATATAAACTATCACGTTATGAGATGTAATAGAGCTTAATGCTTGATGTACTTAGCTACAAGCATATCTATATAATAAATGTGTGGTCTGCTTCAGTTAAAATTTCAGCTTCATTATAACAATAGTACTATAGAAACACATAATGAGCATGCACAAACACCATTTTACCTCCCTTCCTTTTTTATCCTTTTCTTTTCTTTTACTTTTATTTTTTAGGATCAAGCCAGAAAAGTTGTTTTTTTTGGTTTGCAAAATGTCTTTAACAGATTTTCGTCAAGATCAAGCGATGGCTACCTGGTATCTAGGTGGGGCTGGGAAAGTTCTAATGGCGTTGGCTGACGACTCTTGTAACCGATACAGTTCCAATGTCGTGCAAACACTGAAAATGGATCACAAACAAAGTGGTCATGACACAGCTCTAATCATGATCGCCTCCATGGTGAAGAAGGATTAGAAGGCGATTGACGAGCAGCCCAAACACTTAGGATGTCTGCCTAAGCCAGAACTAAAAATTAAACAAGAAGTTTAGATTTCTGGTATATATGACTACATTAGTATATGAAAATTGTAGCGAACCGGATTGTTATTATGTACGTATGTAGGTCTCACCACTAGATGTTCACGCGACACAAGATGCACTACCAACCGCCTTTAAGGCTAGTCAGTATACCTTGTGATCTTATTTGGACTGTCATATTTGCTACATACCGACTTCAAAAATTCAGATAACCTTGTTGGTTGGCTTGTTCAACAAGTCCTGTTTATGTGTTCGTAAGCTTTGGGATTGTGAAATTAGATCTCTGATTCTTTTGAACCAAGCTTTATATGCTCAAAAGGAAACTATATATTTATCAACTGTGCTTATCCTAACCTGCTAACATGGCAGCATCCCCTAGCTAGTGTATAAGGGGCACTAACTCTGTAAAATTACAGTACAATCTTCAAGAAAAAGGTTGTAAAAGAAGCTATGCTGTCGCATAACTTTATAAGAAGCCATAGTCTCTCTCATAGTCCTCAAGCATATATGATGTCGAGGGCTTCTTCAGTTTAAATTTCAGTCTCCTATAAACATCAGTATAAAAACAAATGAATTTGTATGCAATAACTCCATTTTATAACACTTATAACTTATTCTTTTGTGAAAATCTACGTCTCTAAATTATGCTTTTGATGTGTTGAATCTCATCTACACTACCACAAATTCCTGGCTCCGCTACTATATACCAAAGGCTTCTACCTACCTTGTCTAATGTCCCTTGAGGTGCCATTTTTGATCACTATGCTTATGTTTAATTTGGGTTACCTTGGCCTTTGGGGAAGGTTTGAGGTTTCGACCGAAACCACCGATACGTGGTGGTTTCGTATCGATTTAGGTGGAGACCGATACGAAATCAACCGAGACCGATACGAAACCAACCTACAATATCGTTTCGGCCAAAATCGTTAAACCTTTTTTTATACCATTTTTACTGTCGTTGTGATCTTTATAGGCCTTCGTTGTTGGAAAATCGGAAAAAAGTGAACTCAGCGAAACTGAAACGTGGTGGTTTCGTACCATTTTTTTATACCATTTTTACCGATACGTGGTGGTTTCTTTTACCTTTTTTTAATACTTATCTAAGTGCACTTTTCAATATATTTTACATCATACCTGGATTTTAAATACTAGGTTTATTGTCTTATAATATAGAAGTATAAATTTAAATATTTAATACTTCTACAGTTATATATGTTATATTACCGTCGAAACTGAAACCCGAACCCAGATTAGCAAACTAGCCGAAACCCAGCGAAACTGATAAAATTATGAGAGACCGAAACCGAAACCGAAACCGAGTTCTTTAACCTTGCCTTTGAGGGAGGCCATGGCTTCTTACAGAGTCTCATAAGTTGACCCAGTCAACTGTCCAAGATCAATTATTCTTAATTCTATTCTTTGTACTACAATAATTGTCCATATACAACAATTATGCTCCTCTACCAAATTCTAACAAATCTCTTAGTTAGGTTACAGCATCAGACTTTCGATTTGTTATAATTAAAGGATGTACTTTTTTTTCCATTATTGCATAGTTATAATTGCCACTTAAATAAATGGGGATGCTGCCATGATGGCAGGTTAGGATAAGCCTTTAGTAGATATTATGTTTCCCTAGAGCATAAAGCATAAAGTTCAAGAATCGATCAGGAACCTAAGATCACAATCCCAAATCTTACAAGTAATAATTAAGTAAGGTTTGTTGAACAAGCCAACTATAACAAGGATATATATAGCAGCGTAACTTTCGTAATTTGCGATGCTCGATGTAGCAAATATGGTTGGCCGCCTGCCTCGAACTATGGTTAGATGGAGCCAAGTCTTAGTTTGATAGGAAGCATTTGTAGCTTGTGTCCGGTTGCAACCTATTCAAGCCTACAGTCTTCCACATTAGTTGCAAATGAAATCTTTAATAACTCAATTATGATTTTTCAAGAATCATTTGAACATATATCCACAAATCATCTCTATGAGCAAAAATAGACACTGTAGGAATCTTCTTCTGTTACCACTTTATATTTTGTATTTTAATTACTTTTGAGTAACTTAAGATATTCATCTCGTTCGAATTATATCTCGATTCATGTACATTTAGACTTTAGATAGTTAGACCTAATCCTTTGCTTCAATGAGAGTTCCACCATAAGCCAAGGCAGCTTGGTTGCTATCAATAACATTTACTGTTTTATTCTTGTTATTTGGTTGTTGATGGTAAGTTGTCTGATGATGAGTTGGCGCTGTGTAACTGTAGGCGTAGGATTGAACTGATGGTGAAGGGTTTTCCATCTTTTTGCCGCCCATGTACTCCTCTAATAGATCAAATGCTTCTCTTCCTACCTTCACTAATCTTCCTTGCGGCTCCATTTATATATTGATCACTATGGTTAGTTTGGATTGCTGAGGACTTTTGAGTGTGCCCATTCCTTCTTATAGAGGCTCATAAGATGACCAAGTCAATGAAGTCAACCGGCCAAGATTCTTTCCTCATTAACTTTATTCTTTGTATGCTACAATAATTGCCTGTATATATACAAGATTTGATATAATCTTGGTTAGGTTATGGCATCTGCTTTAGAATTTTATTAATGAAAAATGTACTTTTTTGTGGAGTTACTGCCACTATTGAACTTCGGGATGCTGCAATGTTGCCAGGTAATGATAAGCATAGAAGATATACAGTCCCTTTCAGCATAAAGCATACGGTTCAAAACAATGAGAATCCCTATTTCACTGTCTTAGAACTTAGAGGGCATGAATAGGACTTGTTGAACAATACATTTAATTAAGATATAAAAAAAACAGTTTATCTTTATTTAGAACTTATGGAATTGGCAACGACGTAGCAAATATGATATCCCAACTTGAATTACAGTTAAATGGACCCAAGTCTTAGTTTCAGAAGGACTGATCCCAAATTGTATCCAGTTTGAAATTTACAATTTAAATCATAATTTGGAACCAAATTTCAACTAACTCAATTACTATCTTCACTACTACAATATGGGGTTGCCCTTACGGATGATTAAATCCGCAGGGGTAGATTTTTCTTGCCCCTACGGACTAAGCCGTAGAGCCAAATGGTTGTCCCTACGGTGCCCGACATTTTAATTTAAAAATATTAAATCGTAATTTGTTGTTTGGCCCTACGGAGCCGCAAACCAATAACCTACGGTTATGTCCGTAGGGGCATTTAAATGGGAATTTAATAAAAAAAAAGGCACAGAAATGCCCTACACCTCGATCTCTTTCCCTCTCGTTCCCAAAATTTTCTCTCGTTCCCGTATCTCCAATTTTCTCTTCGTCGCCACCGCGCGCCCTCCGTTCTCAGATCGCCACCGCCCTCCGTTCTCAGATCGCCACCGCCCTCGTTCTTCCTCGTCGCCGATTGCGTGCGTCGTCGACCGCCAAGCATCTCCGTCGTCTCCTCCACCGTCTACAGGTAAGTAAATCTCCAATTAAACATAATTGTGATGATGTTAGGGCTAGGGTTCAGGGTTCGGGTAGGGATGAGGGTTAGGGTTAGGCATCGGGTTCAGTTTAGGTTAGGGTTAGGGTTAGGGTTAGGGTTGGGGATCAGCTGGGGCTGGGGCTGGGGTTGGGGTTTAGCTGGGGCTGGGGCTGGGATTAGGGTTAGGTTGGGGCTGGGGCTGGGGTTAAGGTTAGGTTGGGGTTGGGAGGGGCTGGGCTGGGCTGGGACTGAGGTTAGGATTAGGTTGGGGTTGGGGTTTGCTGAATTTGGCAAACCTGAGAGGAATTTCTAGCAATTTTAGCCTAGTTTGATTACTAAAATTATTGTTGATCGAGAAAATCTTGGGTTCTTCTAATCAAACATTGTTTGTTACTGTATGTCAACGAGTACTGATAAAAGAAAAAACCGAATTCAAGTGGAAATTAGGTATGTACAATGTTCTAATATAAAAATTAAGAAATTCCTTTTATTTAAATATAAAGCATATGTTTCATGTTAACAATAGGAGTTTGGAAAATCAAGCATGGTTAATTATATACGGATCTATGTTTATAATTATGAAAAAGAGTATCAACTTAGAACTATCATACTATCATGTTGATCTGCATGGTGATCTGATGAATGTGTCTAAATTTTATGTCCTCTCCTAGAAATACCTTGATGCCTTGTATCGATAAATTTTAGGTTAATTAGTTAATTAGGCATATGGATTGTTATATTATAGGTGAGCCGAATATCAAGAAATTGTTGGATTATTGGATTTATGAGTTTTGATAAACATTGATTTGATAAAAAAAATGGTAATTTGTAATATCTTAGTTTTTCCCAAGTTAGGGTTTCTATTTAATTAATGATGGGTGCATTATTTAGGACATTCATTTACTATCTAAAATATTAGTTTACTTAAAGACATACTCATGGGTGAGGCATATATTTAGTTACATGCGGAACATTTCCATATTATTGCATTTTTCTCTAATATGAATTGTACATGTCTATTGATCTAAAGAGTACTGATTTATATTTGTCATAACAAGAACATTAACATTACTTGTTAAAATTCTTCCATATCTACGAGCCAAGTTGATAATTCTCTTAATTAACTTCATGTGCATGTTTCAATGACGGAGCTAGGATTTGGGGTCAGGTGAGGCTAGAATCTAAATCATTGGAAACTAATTTTGCATGTGTTTCGCACGTTTGCATATATAGTTTCTGTTTTATGTGTATATGTACGTATATAAGCGAGTTGGTTGTGTTGGGGTTGGATTTTTTTTCTGTTGTAGGGACGGGGGCGGTTAGGTTGTGAGAGAGAGAGAGAGAGATTACTTATAGCGGGTTTGTGTTTCTCAAGTTCTCGATCTTTTTTTGCGGTATCTTATGGATGATCACAAGTTGATCTACACATCTTACATAAGATATGTACAGAAAAACACGTTGTTTGAAAGTACTTTACATGTTCAAAACGGTCTTTTAATTCTATAAATATTACACTTCTGAAATTAGTCCATGTATTTATGTACATATTAGAGAATTAATAATACATAACCTGTGAATTCTTATTTCAAGACTATTTGTTTATTATGAACCTAATAAACTGCCTAATTAGTATGGTTCTATTATTAATTTGCAGGATTGCTATATCTGTGCAATTATGAACACGTTTTCAAATGTGCCGCCAGGATTCCGCTTCTACCCTACCGGAGAAGAACTCGTTGGTTACTACTTAAAAAAGAAAGTAGCTTCCAAAAGAATTGATCTAAATGTCATAAGAGATGTAGATTTGTACAAGATTGAGCCATGGGATCTTCAAGGTGACGTATATGATTGATTTCCTATTATTTCTTGTCCCATTACATGGGTTACTCATTGACTAGTTTACTCAAGCAGAATATTGTAGGATAGCGGCAGAAAAACAAAGTGAATGTCACTTTTTTAGCCATAAAGATAAGAAATATCCAACGGGAACTCGCTCGAATAGAGCAACAAAAACTGGTTTTTGGAAAGCAACAGGAAAGGATAAACCAATATACTCGAAACACAATTTGATTGGAATGAGGAAGACCTTAGTCTATTATATCGGTAGAGCACCAAATGGGCAAAAGACGGATTGGATTATGCATGAGTATCGACTTGAATCAAATGAAAATGGTGCCCCTCAGGAAAGCATTAACTTTTATTTTGTTGATTTTTCTATCTTATATATTGATCATACCAATTATCTTTCTTGTTAATTTACACAAATAAAATGGAATAGAAAAGTAATTCAAAGTCAACATTTTGTGTTGTCTTGGGGTATCTCCTATATTGAAGAATGATGATTCATGGTGAATTTGATTTGTCCTATCGCTTTTAATTAATCTTAGAAAATCAGTACAATCTCTCTCGGGCCAAAAGGTTGCCCCTACGGTCCTTACATATTAATTTAAAAAATATTAAATCGTAAATTGTTGTTGTCACGCCCCGCTTCCCAGAGTACGCTAAGATGGGCACGTGACATAACCAACCATGCTACCTGTGGGTAGGAAACATCCATCCACAGTCGCATTACGGCTGTAGAGATATCAAGAACAAAATAAAACTATCTAAAACATGTCCATAATCCAAGATAACATGAGTCAATAATAAATAAATGCGGAAGCAAAAAATCCAATACAAAATAACTGGAATGTATGTCCCATAATGCGGGCTCACATCAGGAAATAAATGCAGGAAATAAAACTAACTACTGTTGACACTCACAGCTCAGCCTGCTGTCTGAAGCACTCCTGCTCGGACTGCAACAGCGGTACAGAATCTGGGCCATGCAAAACCCAGACGTCAGCGCGTCATGTCAACAAGTAATATAATATGAACAATGTGGCAGGCAATGCAATATAAACATGAATAAAACAAGGGTAACAATAATATAAGTCAGAGCAGTGCAGGGTAGTGTGCTGTGTGTAAACTAAACTGTTCTATCAGGTTTTCTGTTCTAAGTCTTTGAAACCAAATTGATGAATCATCGATTTAACTCAATAGTATTCCGTGCATGCCCGGGACCACGGTCTAAGACTCTCGGGCTGAAACCGAGACGTGCCGCTAGGTAGTAAAGGATAGTAGGTATAGGCGAGTGATGTCAGCATCATCATTCCGGGGCTGGCCTAGCCCGTAAGACTGATCAGAACAGGTATCGAACTGTTGAGTTACAAGTCAGGTTTCACCTTTGATTTCCCCATACCCCCAAGTTATGTATGTCAAGTCAGGTATTCAGTAATCAAGAACTAATGCCAACACAGGATCAGGTAAAAGCAGGTTTGTCTGGATAGACAACAGGAACGATCCATGAGGACTACATGTCAGGTTTGTTGGCATTAGACACAAGATCAGGTGACGGGTCAGGTCATGATACATCGAGTCAAGTCAAGCAGTGTACGGTACCATGTCGGGTCAATCAATATGCGTGTAGCAAGTCAAGTCAAGATGTAATAATGTCATAGGTGCTTACAATCAGTTATATAATCAAGCATGGTTATCAACAACATGATATGAGTAATGAATTAAGCAATAGGCAGATTCATTCGATTTGCAATACAGTTATCAATTGTGTCACAGAGATGATTACAAGAGTGTAGTAAGACAATTATAGCAGTTTAGTCATGTTAACAAGTTTAAGAACCTTTAGAGGTGCAATGATTTATATAACGGTTCAATGTAGCTATTACAGGTTAAATACATACGAGTGTTCGAATGGAAAAAAACTACAAGGATAAATGCCACAAGCTATGTTAACATTAAAAATATGATTAAATGGGTAAATATGGTTATTAGGTTCAATTTGCAACTGTAGGTTCCAAATTTAACGGTAAAATGATATAATGCAATATTGTATACGAAAATGAGAAATGATCGTATCAAGTTAAATTTACAAGTTTAGGGTGTCATAATATATATGTAAATATTGTATAACATGTAGCAAGGGGTACTTGCCTCGACGGGTAGCGAACCGGGAAAAACGGAACGATAAATGTCGGCGGGGAAACTCGCGACGGGCGCACGGTTCACGGATTGAACCCAAATAACGAACAATGGAACCACACGGGTCGGGGTACCTTGCTGGAACGTCGGGTCACGTCGTCAGCATCGCCGGATTCCGGCCGAAAAGTGAACAGTGAACGGTCAAGACTTGCAATCAAGAAAAGAAAAGAAACGAGGAAGGAGCGAAGGCTTACAAAGGTTCTGTTCTTGTGGTTTATCCAGAGGGGAGATGCAAGGACGACGACGAGGTCGACGGAGCTCCGGCGGTGGCTTACGACGACCGCGGAGGAGATCTGCCGATCAAGAAATACATTAGCAGAGAAGGAGAGAAAAAAGGAAGAGAGGAGGGAAGTGATCTCACCGAGGGGTGCTTGCGAGGCCGGGGACAAGAGGACGGGGTCGTCGGCGGCGACAGACGGCGGTCCGACGGTATGCAGGGGAGTTTGCAGGTGGCCGCGGTAAAGGTGCGGGGTGCACGGGAGTCGATGAAGGAGGATGTGGATGGGACGAGGCTGAGGAGGCGAGGATCCCGGCGGTGCTGGCGCCGGCGTTGGGGCTGCGGTGGCGAAGTTGCGGTGGCTAGGGTTCGACGAAGTTGGGTAAGTTTTGAAAAAGAAAGGAGGGAGGTAGGAACGTAAATATATAAGAGAGAGAGAAAGAGATGAGAGAGAGACGGGAGGGGAGAGAGAGAGAGATTCAGGGGAGAGAGAAAGAGATTTAGGGGGGAGAGAGAAGAGATTTAGAGGAGAGAGAGGAGAGAGATAGAGAGAGGTAAGGAAATAGTGGGGCCCACGGGAAAGCTAAGCGGAAATGATTGGCTGGGAAGGAATCATTTGTTAGGAGAAATATTTATAGAAGAGATTCAAAAGACTAAAAAAATATTATATGGTTTAAAAAATATAAGATATGCGATGGTTTAAATTTATATTAAAATTTGGATTTTGGCGCAAAGTAAAACATTTCCAAATCGCGCTCGGGTCGGGTCCAAAAATTTGAAATTGAAATAATAGGATTTTAAGCAGGATCCAAAGTGAAAATGAAGTATTTTATGATCAAAAAGCATACCTCCAAAACGGACACACGCACGTGCGCGTAGCCGTCTAAACTCGCCCGTTTCACTGAACGGGACGAGAACACGACGCACGGACGCTACCACAGGGTTAGGGGTGTCAAGCAGGCCAAGATGAATATTTTTAATTTTATTTTAGATGCCAAAAAATTGTTATATGCAGAAATGAATTTGCCGGGTAAAATTTTACTGTAAGTAACAAACAAGCAAGATAATGAAATAAAGGTCACACTCCATTCATAAAGTAACAGAAATTAGTAGTATTGAGCTCGGGTGTTACATTATACCCAACTACAAAAAGAATTTCGTCCTCGAAATTCCAAGGATACAAAGATAGATAACTACAAGAAAAGGTGATGAAACTTCTGCCGGATTTCATCTTCTCGTTCCCAAGTGGACTCTTCATGCGAGCGATTTCCCCAAGAAACCAGTACAAGTGGGATAACCTTGTTCTTAAAAACCTTTTCCCTTCGATCCACAATTTCAATCGGTCGCTCCTCAAAAGTCAAGTCTTCTCGTACTGTTAGCTCCGAATGATCCAATACGTGCGTTTCATCTCGAACATACTTACGGAGTTGAGATACGTGAAACACATCGTGCACACTAGCCAAGGACTGCGGTAACGCCAAATGATATGCTATCTCACCAACACGCTCCAAGATCTCAAAGGGTCCAACGAATCGAGGACTAAGCTTTCCTCGATTCCCAAAACGAATCACCCCCTCTAGTCGGTGATATCTTCAAAAATACCAAATCACCCACGGCGAACTCTAGAGGTCTTCTTGACGTGTCAGCCCAACTCTTCTGTCTGTCTTGTGCTGCCTTCATATGATTTCTGATAGTGTTAACCTTCTCAACTGTCTGCACAACCAAATCTGGTCCCAATAATCTTCGTTCACCGACATCGTCCCAACAAATAGGTAAACGGAACTTACGACCATACAAAGCTTCAAATGGAGCCATCTGGATAGTTGCCTGAAAACTGTTGTTGTAAGAAAAATCCACCAAGTGTAGATGATCCTCCCAAGAACCCTTGAAGTCCAACATGCATGCTCTCAACATATCTTCAAGAGTTTGGATCGTTCTCTCCGACTGACCATCAGTTTGAGGATGATAAGCTGTGCTAAACTTCAATCGAGTCCCCAAACTTTCCTGTAAACTCCTCCGGAAGTGTGATAAGAACCGAGTGTCCCGATCGGACACAATGCTCACCGGTACTCCATGCAACCTTACAATCTCTTGCATGTATCGCTCAGCCAAAGTCTCTGTTGATTGACCAACCCGAAAAGGAATAAAGTGAGCCGCCTTGGTCAACCGATCAACAATCACACATACTGCATTGTTGCTTTTTGGACTCCGCGGTAAAGCCGTCACGAAATCCATGGTTATATGTTCCCACTTCCACTGAGGAATCGGAAGTGGTTGCAATAAACCAGCAACCCTTTAATGTTCAGCCTTAACTTTCTGACACACCAAGCACTTTGCCACAAAGCGAGCAATCTCCCGCTTCATGCCTTCCCACCAGAAATGCTGTCGAATATCTCGGTACATCTTTGTGCCTCCTGGATGTACAGAATAAGCTGAACTGTGTGCTTCCTTCATAATCTCTTCACGAACATCTCCTTTTGGCACACACAAACGGCTACCATACCTCAACGAACCATCTTCGTGGATCAATAAATCTGTTCGTAGTCCGGTTTCAACCTGTCCTCGAAACTTTTGCAGTCTAGGGTCCTGCGATTGTGCTGCTTTAATATTCTCGATCAATGACGAATGTACTTGCAGCTGCATCAACTGTCCCGTAGAACGCGGTAGCACAACCTCCAAGTCAAATCTTCGAAAATCTGCAACGATCTCCTTCCGTGTAGTTAACACCTGAATTGCTGGTAACCGACTAAGCGCATCCGGCACAACATTAACCCTCCCCGGATGGTACTTAAGATCAAGATCCTAGTTAGCCATCAGCTCCAACCATCTACGCCGCCTCATGTTAAGCTCCTTCTGTGTGAACACATACTTCAAGCTCTTATGATCAGTAAAAACTTCGACCCTTTCGCCCCAAAGGTAGTGTCTCCAAATCTTCAAAGCGAAAATCACAGCCGCAAGCTCCAAGTCATGAGTTGGGTAATTCTTCTAATGGGTCTTCAACTGTCTCGATGCGTACGCTACAACCTTACCGTGCTGCATCAAAACACATCCCAATCCTTTCCCAGAGTCGCTGTGAATTACCAATCCTCCGGAATTGTCTGGCGCGGTCAGAATAGGAGCGGTTATCAACTTCTGCTTCAACGTCTCAAAAGCTAATGCACATTTATCCGTCCATACAAAAGGTACCTCCTTACGCGTAAGCTTGGTTAACGGCTCTGCCAGACGAACAAAGTTTTCCACAAATCTCCTGTAGTATCCGGCCAATCCAAGGAAACTTCTTATCTCCGCAACATTCTTTGGAATCGGCCAATCTCGAACTGCTGTAATCTTGTCTGGATCGACGGCAATTCCATCGCCAGACACAGCATGCCCCAAAAACTTTACTTCCTCCAGCCAAAACTCGCACTTACTTATCTTCGCATACGACTTCTCTTGTATCAACGTTTGCAGTGCGATTTTCAAATGCTCAGCATGCTCCTCAAAACTCTTCGAGTAAACCAGAATATCGTCAATGAATACCACAATGAACTGATCCAAGAACGGTGAAAAGATTCGGTTCATCAAGTCCATGAATACTGCCGGCGCATTCGTTACTCCGAAGGGCATTACTAAGTACTCGTAATGTCATACCGAGTTTGGAACGCCGTCTTGCAAATATCTTCTGTTTTCACTCGGACCTGATGATATCCGGATCGCAAATCCAGCTTCGAGAATACCCTCGCGCCACTAAGCTACTCAAAAAGTTCTCCAATGCGAGGGATATGATACTTGTTCTTAATAGTCACCCGGTTTAATTCTCGATAGTCGACGCACATCCTTCTTGTGCCATCCTTCTTCTTTACTAGAAGAACTAGAGCTCCCCAAAGCGAGTTACTGCTTCGAATCCAACCCTTCTCAAGCAAGTCAGCAACCTACTTCTTGACTTCTTCCAACTCTATTGGTGCCATTGGATAATACGCTTTGGATACTGGCGCTGCACCAGGAATAAAGTCAATTTCGAGCTCCACGTCTCGCTTCAGCGGTAAACCCGATATGTCTTCAAACACGTCCCTAAAATCACGAACAACAGCCGGCTCTTCACTCTCATCAACTTCCATTGCTGCAAGAATATTGTTTGTCAGCCTAGCCCTAAACTCGACTGGCCCGACAAAACTGCTTCCTCCAGTGAAGGTAAACTCGGGATGTCCGGGAATCTGGAAAATCACTTTCTTTGCCCTATAATCAATGTGAGCGTGGAAAGTGCCAAGAAAATCCATTCCCAAGACGACTTCGTAGCTGCCCGTATCAATCACCAAGAAATCTGCCAAAAATCTCCCGTCCGCAAACAACAACTGTACAATCTTTACACTCCCTACTAGATATGATTTTCCCATTCCCAGTGTGTATGTCCCAGAAACTAGACAGGGTCGTGCAAGTAATCGAGTGTGTAGTCATAAACTTGGATGACATAAAACAATGGGATGCACCAGAATCAAATAATGCTAATGCGGGAAAACCATGAACGAGTAGAATACCTGAAACGACTTCTCCTGACGCCTTAACTTCCTCAGCTGTCAAGGTAAAAGCTCGAGCCTGAATAGGTCCTTGAGTCAGCTGTTTCTGTCCCTGGAACGGTCTCTGCGGAAGCTTCTGAATATCATCCCTTGTACGAAGTTTCGACGGAAAAACACTAACGGCGTGATCTGCCACTCCACAACCAAAACAGAGTCCCAGCCTCCTACGACAATCCTTTCGCACATGTCCGGGTACATGGCAGTAGTTACAAATCACGCTCCTTTTCCGATCACCCACAATTGTTTTCTTCATTGGTGCTACGCTGCGTCCGTTCACCGGAACACTTCCACGTACAGACGTTTGGTTCAGTGCAGACGCCGGTTTCAGCTCGGTCTGTCTCTTTAGATTCTCCAGCAATCCCCTTATCACTCTACGCATGGCGGCTTTGTCCGCACGTCTTTGGTTCATCTTCAAATTCTTACCCGCCATATTCCTGGAATCAAAACACCCAATATTAGCATGATGATAGATTCTGAATATAGATCAAGGCTAGAACTCCAAGATACTTAAATAGAGTACCGTATTGTAACTATGCCGCGGTATCATAACCACAATTACATAACTCCACCCAAGTCGCCTAAGTCCTAGAGATAACAAGGAATCAGGTTTTCGAGTCGATATGCAAAGGAAGTTTGCATATCGTAAAAGATATAATCAAGAAGAATGTGATTCAAGAATGTTAAAACGGCAAGGTGGCAGGACATGTTTCCTAAACACGGGTATTCTGATTCGTGTATTGGGTACAATACCCAACTATAAAAGAATCAACCCAACTAACCTATGATTCTGATACCAAAAGAACCATTTCACACCCCGCTTCCCAGAGTACGCTAAGATGTGCACGTGACATAGCCAACTATGCTACCTGTAGGTAGGAAGCATCCATCCACAGTCACATTACGACTGTAGAGATATCAAGAACAAAATAAAACTATCTAAAACATGTCCATAATCCAAGATAACATGAGTCAATAATAAATAAATGCGGAAGCAAAAGATCCAATACAAAATAACTGGAATGTATGTCCCATAATTCGGGCTCAGATCAGGAAATAAATGCAGGAAATAAAGCTAACTACTGCTGACACTCACACCTCAGCCTGCTGGCTGAAATACTCCTGCTCGGACTGCAACAGCGGTACAGAATCTGGGCCATGCAAAACCCAGACGTCAGCGCGTCATGTCAACAAGTAATATAATATGAACAATGTGGCAGGCAATGCAATATAAACATGAATAAAATAAGGGTAACAATAATATAAGTCAGAGCAGTGCAGAGTAGTGTGCTGTGGGTAAACTAAACTGTTCTATCAGATTTTCTGTTCTAAGTCTTTAAAACCAAATTGATGAATCATCGATATAACTCAATAGTATCCCGTGCATGCCCGGGACCACGGTCTAAGACTCTCGGGCTGAAACCGAGACGTGCCGCTAGGCAGTAAAGGGTAGCATGTATAGGCGAGTGATGTCAGCATCATCACTCCGGGGCTGGCCTAGCCCGTAAGACTGATCAGAACATGTATCAAACTGTTGAGTTACAAGTCAGATTTCACCTTTGATTTACCCATACCCCCAAGTTATGTATGTCAAGTCAGGTATTCAGTAATCAAGAACTAATGCCAACACAGGATCAGGTAAAAACAGGTTTGTCTGAATAGACAACAGGAACGGTCCATGAGAACTACATGTCAGGTTTGTTGGCATTAGACACAAGATCAGGTAACGGGTCAGGTCATGGTACATCGAGTCAAGTCAAGCAGTGTACGGTACCATATTGGGTCAATCAATATGCGTGTAGCAAGTCAAGTCAAGATGTAAACAATGTCATAGGTGCTTACAATCAGTTATATAATCAAGCATGGTTATCAACAACATGATATGAGTAATGAATTAAGCAATAGGCAGATTCATTCGATTTGCAATACAGTTATCAATTGTGTCACAGAGATGATTACAAGAGTGCAGTAAGACAATTATAGCAGTTTAGTCATGTTAACAAGTTTAAGAACCCTTAGAGGTGCAATGATTTATATAACGGTTCAGTGTAGCTATTACAGGTTAAATACATACGAGTGTCCGAATGGAACAAAACTACAGGGATAAATGCCACAAGCTATGTTAACATTAAAAATGTGATTAAACAGGTAAATATGGTTATTAGGTTCAATTTGCAACTGTAGGTTCCAAGTTTAACGGTAAAATGATATAATGCAATATTGTATACGAAAATGAGAAATGATCGTACCAAGTTAAATTTACAAGTTTAGGGTGTCATAATATATATGTAAATATCGTATAGCATGTAGCAAGGGGTACTTGCCACGACGGGCCGCGAACCGGGAAACACGGAACGATAAATGTCGGCGGGGAAACTCGCGACGGGCGCACGGTTCACGGATTGAACCTAAATAACGAACAATGGAACCACACGGGTCGGGGTACCTCGCTGGAACGTCGGGTCACGTCGTCGGCATCGCCAGATTCCGGCCGAAAAGTGAACAGTGAACGGTCAAGACTTGCAATCAAGAAAATAAAAGAAACGAGGAAGGAGCGAAGGCTTACAAAGGTTCTGTTCTTGTGGTTTATCCAGAGAGGAGATGTGGGGACGACGACGAGGTCGACGGAGCTCCGGCGGTGGCCTACGACGACCGCGGAGGAGATCTGCCGATCAAGAAATACATTAGCAGAGAAGGAGAGAAAAAAGGAAGAGAGGAGGGAAGTGATCTCACCGAAGGGTGCTTGCGAGGCCGGGGACAAGAGGACGGGGTCGTCGGCGGCGACAGACGGCGGCCCGACGGTGTGCAGGGGGGTTTGCAGGTGGCCGCGGTGAAGGTGCAGGGTGCACGGGGGTCGACGAAGGAGGATGTGGATGGGACGAGGCTGAGGAGGCGAGGATCCCGGCGGTGCTGGCGCCGGCGTTGGGGCTGCGGCGACGAAGTTGCGGCGGCTAGGGTTCGACGAAGTTGGGTTAGTTTTGAAAAAGAAAGGAGGGAGGTAGGAACGTAAATATATAAGAGAGAGAGAGAGAGAGATGCGAGAGAGACGGGAGGAGAGAGAGAGAGATAGAGATTCAGGGGAGAGAGAGAGAGAGATTTAGAGAGAGGTAAAGAAATAGTGGGGCCCACGGGAAAGCTAAGCGGAAATGATTGGCTGGGAAGGAATCATTTGTTAGGAGAAATATTTATAGAAGAGATTCAAAAGACTAAAAAAATATTATATGGTTTAAAAAATATAAGATATGCGATGGTTTAAATTTATATTAAAATTTGGATTTTGGCGCAAAGTAAAACATTTCCAAATCGCGTCCGGGTCGGGTCCAAAAATTTGAAATTGAAATAATAGGATTTTAAGCGGGATCCAAAGTGAAAATGAAGTGTTTTATGATCAAAAAGCATACCCCCAAAACGGACACACGCACGTACGCGTAGCCGTCCAAACTCGCCCGTTTCACTGAACGGGACGAGAATACGACGCACGGACGCTACCACAGGGTTATGGGTGTCAAGCAGGCCAAGATGAATATTTTTAATTTTATTTTAGATGCCAAAAAATTGTTATATACAGAAATGAATTTGCCGGGTAAAATTTTACAGTAAGTAACAAACAAGCAAGATAATGAAATAAGGGTCACACTCCATTCATAAAGTAACAGAAATTAGTAGCATTGGGCTCGGGTGTTACAGTTGTTTACCCCTACGGAGCCGCAAACCAAGAACCTATGGACTTATCCGTAGGGGCATCTAAATAGAGATTTAATTAAAAAGGCACGGATCGATCCCTACGCTCATTACCTAAAAATTATTTTCCCATCACGCGGGGGTTGCGGTTGGGGTTGGGGTTAGGGTTGGGGTTAGGCTGGGGTTGGGGCTGGGGCTGTGGTTAGGGTTAGGGTTAGAATTTGGGTTAGGGTTAGGGGAGAAGTGAGAATTGTTTTAATGACGCAAGTCAGAAGCTGTTTATTATTGATTTAAGCGAGGAAATGGTCATTAACAGAATAGAACGAAAGAAACAGAGTCATATAAACGGCTCTAAAAATTTGGAATAAAACGAGGAAATGGTCATGTGATATGTATGCATGTGTTTATGTGATATGTGCGTATGTATGCATTTAAGTAAAAACAACTCTACACTTAAGCGAAATCATAAATTGAAACACACATATATAGAATACAACTCATACATGGGTATCCTCAAATCTAACTTTGATTATCGATAATTTATTCTTTTCAACGACAAACACACACACAAAGCATATACACGGATTTTCTCCTTTGTCAGTAACCATCCCGTTTTTAGATTTCTCGATATAATCATCATAACCTACAATTTATATGATACAGTCTAACATGGCCTATGAGTACGTCAGGGTTAAGGACCGGATGTATGTGAATTGGCAACAACGTATGCAACCTAAGTTTGTCACTGGAGTTTCTGCTTTCATTGAATTTGCACGCGCACATAATAAGAAGGAGAAGACAGTAATGTGACAGAAGAAGAAGGAGAAGACGGTAATGTGGCAGAAGAAGAAGAAAATGAGATTCCGTGTTCTCTGTTTCAGTATCAATCTTCTGATATGAACTAATGATGGCTTTCACATTGGCTTTTCCTTTTAGAGACTTCTTAGTGTCCAATGGAAAGTATACATCAGATTTGTACAGGTCAGGTTCTTCTATGACTTTCAAGAGTTTCAACCGATTCTGTAAATTACACCCTAATTGGGTGATACTTTTACCACTTCTCACTGCAGGTGCGCTCTCTAATATCCATTTTGAATGTAATATTATAGATATTCATGTCTGTTTATATCAAAATTACTTATATTGTCAATATTTGATTGTCTAATTGTTGGTGATGCGTCCATATCAGGGACAGAGGCCACTCCCGCTCCTCCAGGTATGTTTATATATCATATAGTGCATGTATATTGATTTAGAATGCTATATCATAAATATACACACATTCCTTTTGCTCTTACTTAGACAGTATTTTTTATTATTGTCTAGCTGTAGGTGGTGACCGTAGTTGACAATAAAATTTTTCATCCTAGAAACTATGATTTTTATATGTGCTCGCATGCGGGAATGATTGTAAGTTGTGGACCTGTACAATAAATTCTTATTTGGTATTTGTTTGAAATCAACTTGAATACTATATAATTGATAAGTTTGTTATATCTGTATTTAGTTTGGAATTAACAAAATATTTATTCACGCAGCATGCACTTATGAGAAATAGGGCACCACGCGTCCAACTCATTATCATGTGCTGCTTGATGAGATTAGATTTGCGCTTGATGATCTACAAGAGCTTGTTCACTCCCTGTCTTATGTGTAAGCAGCGCTATATTCGAGTTTATCTTGTTAATATGTATCTACTGAAATTAATTAATATTATTCAAATTTTGATACATGCAGATACCAGAGGAGCACATCTGCTATCTCTGTAGGTAAGGCTTTGAATTTGTTGATTTTGGTATTTCTTGTCAATTTTATAGACCGGTATGTACTAAATATAATGTTCTGACAGTTGCTAGGGGGAAGGCTGCCTTCCCCCTCTTTTTTACCCTTGATTATCGCTATACCGGTCCTCATGCCAAGAGGTTCGGGCGGTATATGGGGGATGAGAGCCGGCTCGTGAAGAACTATCCACTTCACGTTGAGTGGGGAGAGCAGAATAAATTCTCATTCGCCCTCTTCTTTGATCAGGCTCGGGTATTAATATATATTTTCATTTGTGATATAATACAATATTAAGAGTTATTTTCTAATATACCTCATATTAAGAGTTATTTTCTAATATTGCAGACAGCTCAGACCTTGACGCAAGGTGGTACACCGAGCGTGCTGTCCGCATATCTTGCCGTCCACGGCACCTCGACAGATCCCGCCACGAGCGAGCTTCGATATCCCGACGTCGCTACACAGGAGTATTGCGTAAGTGTTAATATTTTTTCTACCCAAATTTGAAATTTTAGTTTTGGAAGGTTCAAGTTTCAATTTTATACTTATACTTTACTGCTTGAGCAGGCCGAGGTCTCGGGGATCGATTTTACCGGACAGAGCGATCCAAGGTTGCTGACCCCAGTTCTGGACGTCGCATACGGAGGGCACCACGGAGGTTTGGAGAGAGGCCGGGGACTGGGCCCTAGCAGGGCCCATATGAGGTTGGACTACATCCCGGCGGTTACTTCCTCCGTCTCCAGTGACCGACGTGTCCATCAGGAACTGGAGAGCTTGAGGGCCACCGTTCAGGAGTTGAAGGAGATGCTGGTATGTATACTACTTTATAGTAAAATATTATGTCATATTATATAGATATCAACATATCCATAATTAGTACGTAGCTTGAGCTTATTTGGTTTTAAACTTAAGTTTGATTAATCATACATACATATGTAATTAAATTAAACAACGGTTTTCCAAACTAGATATCCAAACGGGGTTTCGAAATAACTTAATAATGATACGAATTCGAATAATACACAGTTCTTACACTCTTCTTACACATGTTAGGTCCAGACGCGACAGGGTACATCGACCGAGCCTCCACATGCATCTCCTTCGGCTGCGGCTCCGCAAGCCACTACATCGGCTGCGGTTCCACAGACAGCTCCTATAGCTCCACCGCCCGCTCAGACTCCCGCAGCCGTGGCTCCGCAAGCGACTACCTCGACGGCGGCTGCGCAGACCACATCGCTAGCTCTACAGGCCGCTCAGACTCCCGCTCGCGCCGAATTGCAGAGTTTATTGACCGAGGAGCAGGCGCGCGTTAATCTATCGTTATTCAGAGGTGGAGCTGGACCGAGCTAGGGTAGCTTTTTGGTTCTTATTTTTTGAAACATGTATTTATTTATATCATACATATTGTACTACATTTTGAAACGATATTGATTTATATTTATATCATATTCAGTTTTTGGGTTTCTTTTGTATATTATATGCGTGAGATGTGATTATGAATACTGCGATATATGTTGCGTGATGATTAATTTTATATTTGATTGATATATATATTATTGTGCACAGGACGGAAAAAAATCAGGCAGCCCATTTTTAAAAAAAAATACAGATAATGTGTACCTACGGATTAATCCGTAGGTACACATGTTGCCCCTATGGATTAAACCGTAGGGGCACAATATCAGCAGTAACTGATATCTCCCCCCAATCTCAGTACCAAGAGGTTGGACGTGCCCCTACAGACATGTCCGTAGGGGCTAACAATGGCCCCTACGGCATTATTCGTAGGAGCAACATATCAGGATTTCTGATATTTTGCCCCTACGGATAGGTACCTACGCAGATATCCGTAGGTACAGTTAATATATTTAAAAAAACCGTAAATAAAATAACTTTTTTTACCCTACGACCTACTCCGTAGGGGAACATGGCCCTACATAGAACTCCGTAGGGGCACGATTTTGCCCGTAGGGGCAAGTTCATTGCTTCAACTTGCACCTGCGGCCTTTGCACCTACGGGGTGTTTTTCCGCCCCTACGCATATATCCGTAGGGGCAACCCTTATTTGTAGTAGTGCTTTGAGTATAGACATTGAACACCAAGTTATCAGCTATATGTATCGGTACCAATTACACATACCAGAAATCTAAATCATGTCTGCTTTCTTAGTATTATTCGTGACTTATGCATCATGAGAGTTTTGGTAGGCATTCATCTTCATGGATGCGCTCGTGGTTGGACCTGCCTCATTGTCTAGCTTCACGTGTGACCCCGTACGTTTCGTGCAGCATCATATGCTACTCAAATGCTTTTTTGCATTCAGTTGATCCAATTTTTCATTATACCTCCATTCATATCGGTTTAGACAGTTCTACTGATCAGACATGTCCAAACTATACCAGCAATTCTTCCCCCTCTCATTGTAGGCAACCGATTCTTTTAATAACAGCAGCCAACATTAATTGAGGAACAGTGCACAAATTACAATACAGTGCAATGTTAAAACTTGGCCTATTTCATCACACAGTTTCTTTAGTACAAAGACAATTTGTATATATATGGTAGCACTTCCTTAATTCTGAAGCAAAAGGCTCCCATCAAAATCAATCAAATCCGGAACATATTCAGTGATTAGTATTGATTGTATCTCTTCTTTTGAATCATATGCCCTCCATCTACACTTGTCTCCTTCCAAGCAACCGAAAGGTAAACTACCTGTAAAGATGATACATGTGTCTCAACTGGGATCCTCTTCTATACTCACAAGTATTGCAGGTTGTAATTAATTTTTCCTTTACCTAGGTTGGTTGCTTTGAACTTGGAACCATTTTATCTTGTTGAATAATTTCTAGATGCATGATCTATCTTAGGATATACATTTGTGATTTGTTGGTATATATTTGAATTAAGGGAAGCATGCTTGCATACGGAAATAGTTTCTCGATTCACTCTTTTTCTTAATTCTTAACCACCAAATATCATTGCCATGGAATATACTGCTCTATTTCCTACATTTACTACTATTTTTTTTAGACAACATGTATTTTGTACTATCAAGGGCTAAATACATCAACAACGGAGGTAGCAAGGGCTATTTCCTGCATTTACTTCAACTTGTTTAATAAGCTTTGAACAGCATAGAGATCATATCCAATCGGTAATGATCTCTTGGTAAGCTCGTTCTTCCCAGTGCACTGAAAATCAACAAATTTGTATGTTTTTATGTCGACTACAACTTTTCGAATATTTTCTTCTATATGCATAATTCTAAGCAGTTGCGACATATTCTGTCTTCTTAAAATTTAGTTGCTACAGTTGTATGCTACAGTAAAACCTCTATACAGTAATATCCTTGGGACCGGGGAAAAATATTACTATAGGGGGGTTATTCTTAAGTAGAGTTTTATATATAAAAATTAGATTTTTTTTTGAAAAAATAGTAGTCAAAATTCTTAGACCTTCAAAATTCATATAGACCTTCAAACTTATTAACAAGTCAAAATTCTTAGACCTTCAAAATTCAGCCATATGCATCTTGGAAAATTAAGTCATTGTCCCAAACAACTTTGAATAAGTACTTTATGTCATCTTAAGTTCAATTGTGTAGTTAAGTAATTTATGTCATCTTAAGTTCAATTGTAATAGCCAAGTAATTTTATGTATTTTTTATATATATAAAAAATTATTTAAAATTTAATGCCAATTTATTACTATATAGAGGTAAATTAGTACAGGCGGGACTTGGAAAAAGTATGGAATATCACACTGTGGAGGTTATTCTTATTTATAACTGGTCCCGAGTCGGGACCGGGACTTTTTATCACTATAGGGAGGTTATTCCTATATAGAGTATTCCTATACGGAGGTTTTACTGTATAACTTTTGCTAAATTTGTATGTCTTTGAATTCTGAAACATGCAACTTTCTTCTATTTGTGTATGCCTTACAGGTTTTTATATATATATATAATTGTATTGTTTGTTATACTTTATTATTATGCGTTTAAAATTGAACGTGATGGATCGATTATGAAGGAAGCTTTGTATCACATGCAAATCTGCTGCAGCATCTCTTCTTCAGCACCCCACCAGTAGGATCGACACCACCAACAGCTTCTGCTGCACCATCATCACCAGTTTCTTCGCCCCACCAGTAGCAGCTTCAGCTTCTTCTACATTGACAGGTAACGTCAGAGTTGTATGCATTTATAACAGTTTCTAATCAAGATTACTGATAATTAATTTACAGTTGTTTGACATGTGAGACACCCCCACTTTATGTTGTCTCCTACGGCAGCTGCAGGGATACAGACAAAGATATGGGATAGCATTCTGAGAACAAAGAAATTGAAGGATGGACACTTCTTCGTGCGTTCATTGAGGAGTTAGCAGTTAGCTCACTTCCTCCACAGGCTTTAGTAGAAGAATGTACGAGACGGAGAGGCACATATAGGCAGATCGGCTATTTAAGAGCGAGCTGCTTAAGTTATGGCAGAGGTACTATGTGGTTCAGGTTGAGATGACGAGGCAGATTAATGTGCATGAGATTGATCATGTGGGAGAAGACCAAGTGAAATGAATACAAAGGTTCCTGCCAAGAATTTAGGGTAGTGATCGAGTGGAACAAAAATTTGTTTTATCTCTCGTAATTGGTGATGACAACCTTATTCCTCGCTCATACAGTGTTAGAGAAAGAGACTTCAGTTAACTGTAATTTTTTTTAATGTAATCTAAATTTTAGGTCTTGTACAAATTTCATAGAAACTTGATTTGAGGCATAAGAATTTTAATATTTTGGGCTAGTGCCCGATGTCTGGGATTCCGTCTTTTGTTCGCTGACTGTGATGCTTCGAGATCATAAATTAAGGCTGTAGGAGGACTTGTTTCTTACAGTCGAGGAGGATTGGAAACACTATGGACGTCTTTAGTCGAATGGCTGACGAGTTCCGGTTCGCATCTCAGATTTTCTATATGGATCGGTGAAGGGACATGTAATTAATGATTAAGTGACTGCATTGCATGCATATAATTCCACTGATATTTTGAAGGAAATAACAGGTATTAAGCAGCAATCGAAAGAACATGGGCCAATCAGAGCAAGTGCAATTGTATATTTTACTTGAGACTGTCATTGTCGGCATGTTTGAGAAATCTTAACATGCTATTCTTGTTTATGGACACTATCATTTTATAACTATTGTACTTGACATGCCATGGCTACTAATTGTTCCAGACTACTCATATTAAAATGAGTTCTCTAATTTGAATGCTAAATTACATGACACGACACAATCTATACTGTTTACAAGTTTTTTTTATACAATTAACATGATATTATAAGTTCCAGTCTTTTCAGCATTCTTAATTATTGATCCAGACATTACCATAGTAGCTATAAATACACGGGTGTTGGGGTAGTTTGAGTGTGCGTTCGTACAGCAAGATCTCAGGAGTCCCATTCCGGTAGCTCGTACCGGGCTATATCGGTCTCATGTTTACAGCTCGTACCGGGCTATATCGGTCGCTTGTTCATTCCACAGTTGGGTCCGTGTTTCCTAGCCCCTGGGGCACCACTCTTGGGTTAGGAATACTCCTGCAGAGGTTGACGCACACACTCGAGCTTACGATAAGATAGTTTACCTTTTAGTGACCACTTAGGTTATGACTTGACCTCTTACATATTTGTTTCATAGTATCCATGCATTTATATATATATATATATCTGTTTTGCTTGCGCACACAAGCTTCACTACATTCATATATTCATGTTATCATACCACACATACACTTTATACGTTGAGTACTTGCTGGGATATTCTGACATCCCTGAGATTTGCCATCTCAGATTTAGAGACATGTTTTCAGGCCAAGCACGATCAGAGCGGCTACCGGGACTTTGCTGAAGACCAGTAACCGTAGGTTTATTTTCACTATTTTTAATTAGCTTTTAGTATGTGCACCCTTCTGGGACATTATGACTTATGTATCTTTCCGATTTTGTTTTCTTTTCGAACCTATTGTATCGGATCTTTTTGCATCAATTATCTAGTGGACCCATTTTTAGAATTTCTTTTGGTTTCATTGCAGCATGATTATCAGTATTATTCCTTTCGATATTGGATTTTATTTTTGACAGGTTAATCTAGACAGGCTTATATGACTATGGAAGGATCTTTCCCTACTGTAGGTAGCATGGCTGGCCTTCGTCGCTCTCCGCATTCCGGATTTTGGAAAGCGGGGTGTGACAGCCACAAGTTAAGAATAAGTTATATTTTGTTAACTGTCATCATATGGTTGTTATCCCATATCTTATTTTGCTTTTATGTTTTACGTTTAAATCTCAAGATATTTAATATCAAATATTTACTAAATCTAGATATATTTTTAGAATCCTTTTAAATCTTAAATTTGTGTTATGAGTTATTTAAGATATATTCTGGTATTATGGTTGAGAAGTTTACATATGTGAATTATTTTCCAAATATATTTTTGATGAGATTTTGGTGGAGATTGGTTGTAATTTAATATTATCTATATACATTAAAACTAATATATATTTATAACCTAATTTAAACTATACTATATATATTTATATTAAACACAAAACCTCTCTCTTTCGACATAGCATATCTCTCCCTCATCAATTTATATATTCTCCTTCTTCGTTCTTTAGGCCTACATCCATTCTCGCCGACGCAACTCCAGCCGCATCCTAGAACCTTAACTGAGCCATCAAAACTTGGTGTTGATTTGTATAGCGTCATGTTACTTCCGTTCATCGCATTTGTTTCGAGGCAAGTTTACAACTTGCTACATACTATACTTTATGTAATTTACTTATATATTGTCGTACTATTATTATTATTATCATCATCATACAACTATATCTATATGATTTATACATCGTAGTTATTTAACGTTAATCAGTTTTATAATATACAATATATGTAAGTTTACAATTTGCGACATTCTATAATTATATCTATAAATATATATATCGTCGTAATATTTCTTATTATTATCATTAATTATTTTATAATCTGCATTTTATAACGTTATACAAAATATAGTTTGAAAACATTATAGTTTACACATGAAACGTCACCGCAAAGCGGATACGACAAATCTGAAATTTACTGTACACCTTACCTTAAAAAATTCATTATAAATCATAGAAAAATCATTAATATACGTTCTTTAGTTCGTTATGAAACTAACTCAGAATACTATAATCTTGTGAAATATTTAATTGCAAAATAAATTATTTAAATTACATAAACTGTAAATGAAAGTACCTCTAAACTGTTGTCCAGAAAAATTCCAGCAGCAAACTTTCAATTTCGAATGTTCATAATTTTTTGTAGGAACAATCCGAGATACTCTAACTTATAAAAATGAAAATATTATTGAATTAGCTTTATTTTGGTATATGACACATCCCTTTTCAAGGACGTTTGTTATTTTTAAGCCATTTTACAAATCAGGGTGACGCTGAATTTCTGAACGGAACTTTCTTGTTCATGGTTAATCAATACCACCTTTATAGTTATTAATCGGATTGAATATGTTATCCATGTTAATGTTATCATATCAATATCTATTTAATAAATAATAGTGCATGTGTTTTAATATTCAACAAATATTACTGATTTACAATTTTATAGTATCCGTCTGTATCCGTACTGATAATCACATATCTAGTTGCATGCCGGAATATCATGATATCATTATACTAGTATATTAGTACAACATGTTTTATAGTTTGCATCATACTTGGTAATGGATATATAAACGTTATTACATATAGATACATATGCATCCGTGCATTAACCGTATTTCGATATCGACTACAGCTTCACATTGGATATCTATTTGATGCATATATATCATATGACATGTTCACGACATACTACTTGACTTGTTACTTGGATCATATTACTAATGCCAATGATATTGACGTGTTGTCTTGACGGATGTGACCTGTTGTCTGCATAGACAAAAACTGTACATACTTGATCCTGTGTTGACATTAGATCTATATTGGCAATACCTGACTTGAACACAAACCTGGGGGAAAGGGGAAATCAAGAATGTAACCGAAACGTAACTCGAGGGGATATTATTACATGTTTGCCGTTTTTCCGGATGTTACGGAATAAGTATATGTTTGCCATTTTTCCGGGCGTTATGGAATAATTATTTGTTTGCCGTTTTTCCGGGCGTTGCGGAATAAATCCTGTTACCGTGATCCCGTGGGGAATGAACGGGATATATTCTGTTAGGTTATGATGAGTATTACATTAATTGATTTCAAAGAATTCTAGAATAGATAACCTAGAGGCACAGACTTTAGGATACACATCACATACCTATATCTTACTGTTTTACACCTGTGTTATTTATTTACACTCATGTTTAATCATAGCATTCTATCCTGCTTATTACTATTATTTTGATATTTATGACACACCGACGTCTGGGTTTTGCATGGCCCAGATACTTGACATAGCATGTAAGTATTCGACAGGATCACCGATCAGTGAGGACCGCCTCATCGATATAACTCTTATGCGGGTTAGTTATTCCTTAGATTTGTATTGCTTCCGTTATGTTTTCCAGTTATTGTTCTTGTGGTTATTGGACATGTGATAGATAGATTTAGTAGTTTACTGTTTTTGATATCTAATTGACAGACGTAATGCGACTATGGAAGGATCTTTCCTCGCCATAGGTAGCATGGTTGGTTCTATCACGTGCCGTGTTTACGTATTTTGGAAAGCGGGGCATGACAATGACGAAGAAAGCATGGGAGGAGATGGATGAGAAGGCCCTCATGGCTATCCGCTTATGTTTGACAAACGAAGTTCTACAAGAAATTTTGGTGGAGAAGACAGCGGTTGATTTGTAGAAGAAATTGGAGGAGTTATATTTGAGAAAATCTATCACGAATCGACTCCTTTTTAAACAGTGTTACTACACACTTCTTATGTCAGAAAGCTCTCCAATCAAATCGTATATCGGTGAGTTTAATGCAATTATTACGGGTCTGGATAAGATCGATATTAAGATAGATGGTGAAGATCGGGCTCTGCTCATGTTGTGTTCGTTTCCACTCTTTTATAAGTACTTCCGTGACACCTAGTTTATGGACGAGACACAATCTCAACCACGGATGTTGAAGAGAATTTGATGAACAAAGAGAAAATTGATAAGGAGTTGACTTCCACCAAAACGTATGGTTCTTCATCTGGCTTATTTGTTCGAGGGCGTGCGGGGAAGCGAGATCCGGAAGCAAATAGAAAGAAGTTGAAACCAAGGATAAGAACATGACCTGCAATTATTTTAAGAAGAAGGGGCACTTCAAGGTCGATTTCTTGAAGTTACAGAACAAGCTGAAGCAGGAAGACAAATCGAAGGAGTTTTTAGCTGAAGAGAGTATAGCGTAAGGAAAAAGAGATCTTCCTGTGGGTCTTGACAGCACACATCGATCCAAGTACGAGTGAATTATGAATTTGGGTTGTTCCTACCACATGTGTCCCAATAGAGATTTGTTCACCACGTACGAGTCTATTAATGGTGGAGTGGTTTTGATGGGCAACAATAGTTCATATCGAGCTATTGGAAAGAAGATAATCCAAATCAAGATGTTTGACGGTGTTGTGAGGATATTGACGGAAGTCAGGCACGCACCTGACTTGAAGAAGAATCTCATCTCTTTTTGAGTGCACTCGATGACAAGGGTTACAAGTTTTCCACTGAAGGTGGAGTTTTGAAGCTAACCAAGGCGCTCTCATTGTGTTGAAAGGATTGAAGAAAGGGTTTTTGTATTCATTGCAGGGTTCGACGACTTTTGGATTGGCGGCTATTTCATAATCCAAATTTATGATGAATTTAGAAACTACCACATTATGGCACATGAGCCTCGGGCATATGAGTGAGAGAGGTATAGCCGAGTTTTCGAAATAGGGTCTACTTGGTAGGAAGAGTACGACGAAACTGGAGTTTTGTGAACATTACGTCTTTGGGAAGCAAAAACGCGTTAGCTTTAGTTCGGCGGTGCACAACATGAAAGGTACTCTAGATTATATCCATTCGGATTTTTAGAGACCATTTCCGATTGCTTTTGAAGGAAGCAATGCCAAGTATCTGCTTACTTTCATTGATTATTTTTCAAGAAAGATTTTGATTTATTTCTTGAAACATAAAAGTGATGTGTTTACTCTATTCAAGTTATGGAAGACGTTGCTTGAGAAGCAGACACGGAAGCCGATCAAAAAACTGAGGAAGGACAACGGATTAGAATTTTGTGGTGGAGACTTCAATGAATTTTGCAAAAATGAAAGGATTGTTCGGTATCATACCGTTGTCCACACACCACAGCAGAATGGAGTCACGGAGTGAATCAGACTCTTTTGGAGAAAGAGCGGTGCATGTTGTCTAATGCACAGCTCGGTAAGGAGTTTTGGGTAAAAGCGGTAAACACGGCGTGTTATATTGTGAATCAGTTAGCTCATACGACGCTCGGTAGTAAGACATCGGAGCAAGTATAGTCAGGAAAACACGCCGATTATTCAACACTTAAGGTGTATGGTTGCTCAGCTTATGCACATTGCCGTGAAGGCAAATTGGATCCTCAAGCGAAAAAGTGTATATTTCTCGGTTATGTTATCGTCGTAAAAGGTTATAGATTGTGGTGTTCGGATCCTAAGTCATCTAAATTTATGATTGGTAGAGATGTGACGTTTGATGAATCTGCTATATTGAAGCCGAACAATAAGGAATCTCTAGTTGAAGACGATTCGAAAAAGGCCGAGAGTTGATATTGAGGTCGGTGAGAGCTCGGGTTCGCAGGAGATCTCACTTTCACCATTGTCTGAAGAAGCTCAAGATGAGCAGTCCCATGATGAGTATTTGCTTGCTCGTGACCGACAAAGAAGGGACATTAGTCCGCCGCAAAGATATGGCTGCGATAATCCAATGGCATATACGCTGTTCATTGCAGAGACAGTTGTAGTAGCGAGCCGACAAACTATAAAAAAGCCATCTCATCTAATGAAGCGGCTTGTTGCCTAGTCGCTATAAATGAAGAGATTGCGTCTCTTCACAAGAACCAAACTTGGAAATTCATGAAGCCTGAAGGAGGAAAGAAGATAGTTGGTTGTAAGTGAATTTTCAAGAAGAAAAAGGATGACCAAAGGGCGGTTGATACGAGATACTTGGCGCGGCTATTAGCTAAAGGCTATTCGCAGCTGTAGGAAGTTGACTTCACTAAGGTGTTTTCTCCGGTTGTTAAACACGCCTCTATACGTGTCTTGCTCGGTTTGGTAGCTATGCAATATTTGGAGCTCAAGCAGCTCGATATGAAGAAAACATTCTTGCATGGTGATTTGCTAGAGAAGTTCTACATATAACAGCCCGAGGGTTTTGAAGTTGAAGGCAAAGAAGACCATATTTGTTTGTTAGAGAAGTCTCTCCACGGTTTGAAACAGTCATCTAGACAGTGGTATAAGAAGTTTGACTCCTTTATGAAAGAAGTTGGATTTACGAGAAGTATGGATGACAGTTGTGTGTATTCAAAGAAACTTGCCGATGGTTCTTACATATATTTGTTGGTTTATGTTGATGATACGTTGATAGCATCAAGATATATGGTTGATATTCAGAGTTTGAAGGAACAGTTGAAAAGAAAGTTCGAGACCAATGATTTGGGAGCGGCTAAGAAAATACTTCGTATGGAGATAAGGCGCGATCGCAAAGGAAGAAAGCTATACCTCAACAGCGATACATTGAGAAATTTTTGGAGCGTTTCAGCATGGTAGGCGCCAAATATGTAAGTACTCCATTGGCAGCTAATTTTAGATGTATGTTGAATGTTCCGTATGCGAGTGCGGTGGATAACATTATGTATGCCATGGTATGTACCTGACCTGATATTTCACATGTGGTTAGTGTTTTTAGTCGCTATATGGTATCTCCTGGTAAAGGACATTGGCAAGCAGCGAAATGGATTTTACAATACTTGCAAGGTACGTCTGATTTGGGGTTGGTGTTTGGGAGGAACAACGATAATTTAGTTGGATTCAGCGACTCTGATTATGCGGGGTGATCTTAACAGACGCAGATCGATCACCAGTTATGTGTTATTCTTAGGAGAATGTGCCATTAGTTGGCGTGTTTTGTTACAGCTTAATGTAGCATTGTATATGACGGAGGTGGAGTATATAGACGGAGGTGCGGCCGTTAAGGAAGCGATCTGCTTGAAAGGACTATTTTCAGAACTTGGTATTCTAAAAGATACCATGACAGTATACTGTGATAGCCTATTGTGATAGCCAAAGTGCTATTCACTTGATGAAAGATCAGATGCATCATGAGATGATAAAACACATTGATGTACGGTATTGATTTGTGCAGGAAGTCGTTGAGAAAGAAGAAATTATTTTGAAGAAAGCTGGCACAGTGGATAATCCAGATGATATGTTGACGAAATCTTTTTCAGTTTTTAAGATTGAGCACTACTTAAACTTAATTGGAGTGCGTCGCGCTCATTGAGACCTTTAAGGGTTTTGTGGTGAAGATGGCGCTGTTATTAATTTGATGAAGGAGTTTGCGGAATGAAAGACAAGGTGGAAATTTGTTGTGTATGTCTCACATTCGATTCCTGAAGATTTCCTACGATCCGGCGTTATCACGAAACTATTTGAAGATTTGATATTATCTTCAAACAGACGTAGGGAATTTAGAGCTTCAGACGTCTATCGAAGGACACACATTCGACTTGTATAAGTCCAGACATCTGCGAGTACTCTGGAAATTTTGGATGTGAAGGCCAGACGTCTGCTCAATCCTTATTTATACATCTAGTGGCACTCTGGAGTTTCATGACACTTTGCGCAGACGTCTGCCGACTCCTTGTGCAAACGTTTGTCGTTCTGGGCCGGGCGAAACTCGCTTAGTTAGGAAATTTGTTATTTTGGTAAATCCTTTGTATGCTATATATATGATAGCTTGTTTTAACCCTAATTAAGATAGCTTCTGAATATTTGAGAGAACCCATTTTTTTGAGAGAGCTAGGGTTTATTTGAGAAAGATTTGTATTACTCCATCGATTTGTACTTCTCCAAATTTGATATTAATAAAGTTTCGCTTTCGCCAATTAGTAAATTCTCTTATTTTTATCTTATGTGTGGTTTTGATTGCTTCTCGTTACCGTTTGGTTTGTGATTTGTGATTGTCTTATCCGCAACATAAACCATGGTTGGATCTTTTGTAAAAAACCAAATCAAGCTGACTGTTTATTATCGTATGTAAACATATTAACATAAAATAAAATCATTATATAAACAATTTCACTAAAATTTAAAGTATCCATTATGCATACTTTTTTTCCATAATGGCTTTATTAATTTAACATGAATTATATGATCTAACAAAATCACTCTTATAATTCAAACTTTAGAGGGATAGATCATGTCAATTGAGGTTTCCCAATAAGAATCTAAAAATGATAAAAAAATTTCAATCTAGGCATTAAGGAGTGCAATGTCCCTGCAAGCCCCTGTTGCATGGCCTTGGGGGTAATTTTGTAATAAAGCCCATAGGCCAAATGCTTTAAAAGTCAAATATCGGTGTTGTGTCAGCCCGAAAATTTAGATATCGAATATCGGATATTAGAGAAATTTCAGTGATACTTCCTAAATATCGGATTCTACAGTTTTGTATATAAATGCCATTGATAAAAATTGTATTTTTTTACAAAAATTTTATCAGTATAACTTAATATATATTGTTGGTTTTATTAAATGATTTTTTCCTCAATAATTAAGTGGTAGAGCGGTTGGGTAAGTTTTATGACCTAAAAAAAATATAATAATTTTTTTGGCAAGTACAGAGAAATTTCGGCTGATATATATAAATTTCGCCGATATACTGAAATATCGGCCGATATGCCGAAATTTCGGCCGATATATTCTAAATTTCGAAAAAAGAAATAATTTGGTAATTTCGGGTCGATTACTCACCAAAACCGAAATTTCGGCGATATATATCGGATATCAACCGACATTTAAAATACTGCATGTCCGTCCTGAATGAGTGAGGCCACTATAGGCGGGGGCCTACAGGGACGCTGCACGACTCGGCAGGCCCTTAGTTTCAATCTATTCCTTGTTTAAAGTCATTCACACATTCCATTTGAATATATTAATTGATTTTTAAATTCAATTTTCAAACATCTTATCGCCAAAACAAAGACAAATTATTCATCTCGACTAAGCCATACTATTTGAAGAGACATTTTCAAAAATTCATTCTGTAATCATATCATTAACTTAATACATCTAAAATCATATTAGCCAATGCCCAAATCACTTAATACACCAACTACGAACAAAGGGATTTAATGAAGCTATCCAGGATTTCTTTACCCTTCTTTTCCTTAAAATTAACTATTCCCAATTCCTAATTTTTCCTCTAAGAAAAATTGTTCCTTTTGTAAATTCCAATACCAATTCCACATATAAAAGTTTCAATTATGTATTCAACCATTAGGATTGGTCGTAAATGTTTTCTCATTTTTTTGTATTATTTTCTAAATGATCCTAAAATCAAATTCCTCCTTGAGTCCATTCTCGTCGAGAGGAAAAAGATCTTACAAGAAATATTCTAAATTAAAAGATTAAAAGTACTAATTCAAATTCTTCTTATCATGAACAAGGGCATGAAAAATAAATAAAAGATTGAATGTAATAAGTTGGGTATTCACCAAAATTTATTTTTTGGCCCATAGTATAAAAAAGAAAACAAGAAATCAATACTTGTATTCAAGATAAATGAACGAATAAATATATAAATACCTCTTTCAAGCTCTCTTCTCCTTTTCTTCTCCTTTGTGATTTTAGCCTTAATCCTAACTTTCTTAGTTCTCCAAATGAGCAAATATTTTTTTGTTGTTAATAAATAGGTTGTGTGGTTGAATCCTATAAAGAATTTTGGGTTTTGTTTTGTTTATATAGCCCCTCCAAGGGGTTGTTTGCCCGGTTGCAAGATTATGCAATTTGGATTCCAAAACAGTACCGTTATTTCTGGATTTGGTAATTTGTTGTTTGATTGGTATTAGATTCCTAGTATTGGATTTGTAGATCTTTGTAATCTTTGTTTGGTTGGTGAAAAGAAAGCGGGACTTGGATTTGAGGATTTTAGAGAGAGATAGATAGAGAGATTATTAAATAAATAAAGTATCCATGTCTCATCTAAAAGTACAATGAATAGTGCCAAATCCTTGTAAATTCTCCAAATTTTTTAGGATTCAAGAATCCTTGTTTTGTGGTGGCCCCCCCATAAAAAACAAAGGAATCCTACAAATCCAAATCTCACAACCAAACATAAAATTATGGAATCCCCCCAAAGATTCCACAATCCAATTCTTTTATAATACTACAACCAAACATGCCCTAAAGATTCTTATTTCCAAATGCCCTCTCAAAAACTTGAACTTATATATGACCCGTATAATTTCGTCCACTGATTAGGTCAAAACTGGCTTAAATTTTTTTTGTCAAAATTGGTTATCCAGCGTCCTTTGTGTAATACAAGAACGACTGATATTGAAATAAAATAAAAACCCTATTTTCGAGGATATATTTATTTTCTTACCAACTATTAACCGTTCATGTATTGCATCAAGGACGGTGGATAGCCAACTTTGACAAAAAAGCTTCAAAGCCAGCTTTGACCATATCCGCACCATATAAGTTTTTAAAGGTTTTTTTTGACATCAACCCCTTCTGGGATCCAACTTGCGACCTCCGGCTCTCACTTTGGAGAGGAACTTATATATGGCCCTTGTAATTTCCTAAGCTGTTAATGACACTCTTGAGTAATTTAATGATCGAATTTTCATATAAAAGATTTAGCATTAGGTCACGGGTATATCAATTTTCTATATCTTTAAATTTTTTTGAACTTTTAATATATAATATTTATATGAAAATATTGACGGCCAACCAAACAAACTCCGAATCCGTTCTTTACAACATTAGGTGGATCTAGTTGTTCGCATATTTCTATGGATGCAGTGCTAGATCTTGGATTTAGTCTTTACAAGTTAGGATAACCTTTTTAGTTGGCTTATTCAACAAGTCCTATTTATTCCTCCTACACTGTGTATCTACAGTGCTAATCCTATATATGCTGCTAACATGGCAGTAACCCCAAATGCGTAAGTGACATTCTTCAATAGTAATATTCTACAAAAAATGCTGTAACCTAACTCAGATTGTATGTAATCTTTACATAAACATATATAGGCATGCAATTAAAGGAAGAAGAATAAAGTTAATGAGGAAAGAACCTTGCACAGTTGACTGGGTCAGCTTATGAGCTTTTATAAGAAGCGATGGCACACTCAAAGGCCTCAACAATCCAAATTAACCAAAGAGATTAAAATGGCACCTCAAGGGAGATTAGCGAAGGTAGAGAGAGAAGCCTTAGAGATGTTAGAGGAGTGCAAGGGCAGAAAAAAGAAGGAAAGGCCCTCATCGTGGGCTCAATCCTACACCTACACAGCCCCAACTCATCATCAATCCTACACCTACACAGCCCCAACTCATCATCAGATAACCTACCATCAACAACCGGATAATAAGACTGAAGCAGTAACCGTTATTGATAGCAACCAAGCTGCCATGGCTTATGGTGGAACTCTCATGTGGAGCACTCGACGTAAAACACAGAATTACGCCAACAACTACAAGCGAAATTAATTGCCTCATCGACTATATATCCGTCGCCTTGAGTAAAATATTTCCGTATGTTATGTGTATGGTTAGTTCTTGGAGCTTCCTACGTGGTGTGTTATAAATATAAACTATCACGTCATGAGATGTAATAGAGCTTAATGCTTGATGTACTTAGCTACAAAGCATATATATATATATATAATAAATGTGTGGTCTGCTTCAGTTAAAATTTCAGCTTCATTGTAACAATAGTACTATAGAAACACATAATGAGCATGCACAAACACCATTTTACCTCCCTTCCCTTTTTATCCTTTTCTTTTCTTTTACTTTTATTTTTTAGGATCAAGCCAGAAAAGTTGTTTTTTTGGTTTGCAAAATGTCTTTAACAGATTTTCGTCAAGATCAAGCGATGGCTACCTGGTATCTAGGTGGGGCTGGGAAAGTTCTAATGGCGTTGGCTGAGGACTCTTGTAACCGATACAGTTCCAATGTCATGCAAACACCGAAAATGGATCACAAACAAAGTGGTCATGACACGGCTCTAATCATGATCGCCTCCATGGTGAAGAAGGATTAGCAGGCGATTGACGAGCAGCCCAAACACTTAGGATGTCTGCCTAAGCCAGAACTAAAAATTAAACAAGAAGTATATGAAAATTGTAGCGAATCGGATTGTTATTATGTACGTACGTAGGTCTCACCACTAGATGTTCACGCGACACAAGATGCACTACCAACCGCCTTTAAGGCTAGTCAGTATACCTTGTGATCTTATTTGGACTGTCATATTTGCTACATACCGACTTCAAAAATTCAGATAACCTTGTTGGTTGGCTTGTTCAACAAGTCCTGTTTATGTGTTCGTAAGCTTTGGGATTGTGAAATTAGATCTCTGATTCTTTTGAACCAAGCTTTATATGCTCAAAAGGAAACTATATATTTATCAACTGTGCTTATCCTAACCTGCTAACATGGCAGCATCCCCTAGCTAGTATACAAGGGACACTAACTTAGTAAAATTAACAGTACAATCTTCAAGAAAAAGGTTGTAAAAGAAGCTATGCTGTCGCATAACTTTATAAGAAGCCATAGTCTCTCTCATAGTCCTCAAGCATATATGATGTCGAGGGCTTCTTCAGTTTAAATTTCAGTCTCCTATAAACATCAGTATAAAAACAAATGAATTTGTATGCAATAACTCCATTTTATAACACTTATAACTTATTCTTTTGTGAAAATCTACGTCTCTAAATTATGCTTTTGATGTGTTGAATCTCATCTACACTACCACAAATTCCTGGCTCCGCTACTATACACCAAAGGCTTCTCCCTACCTTGTCTAATGTCCCTTGAGGTGCCATTTTTGATCACTATGCTTATGTTTAATTTGGGTTACCTTGGCCTTTGGGCAAGGTTTGAGGTTTCGACCGAAACCACCGATACGTGGTGGTTTCGTATCGATTTAGGTGGAGACCGATACGAAATCAACCGAGACCGATACGAAACCAACCTACAATATCGTTTCGGCCAAAATCGTTAAACCTTTTTTTATACCATTTTTACTGTCGTTGTGATCTTTATAGGCCTTCGTTGTTGGAAAATCGGAAAAAAGTGAACTCAAACCCTATATTAATACTTATCTAAGTACACTTTTCAATATATTTTACATCATACCTGGATTTTAAATACTAGGTTTATTGTCTTATAATATAGAAGTATAAATTTAAATATTTAATACTTCTACAGTTATATATGTTATATTACCGTCGAAACTGAAACCCGAACCAAGATTAGCAAACTAGCCGAAACCCAGCGAAACTGATAAAATTATGAGAGACCGAAACCGAAACCGAAACCGAGTTCTTTAACCTTGCCTTTGAGGGAGGCCATGGCTTCTTACAGAGTCTCATAAGTTGACCCAGTCAACTGTCCAAGATCAATTATTCTTAATTCTATTCTTTGTACTACAATAATTGTCCATATACAACAATTATGCTCCTCTACCAAATTCTAACAAATCTCTTAGTTAGGTTACAGCATCAGACTTTAGATTTGTTATAATTGAAGGATGTGCCTTTTTTTTTCATTATTGCATAGTCATAATTGCCACTTAAATAAATGGGGATGCTGCCACGATGGCAGGTTAGGATAAGCCTATAGTAGATATTAAGTTTCCCTAGAGCATAAATCATAAAGTTCAAGAATCAGCAACCTAATATCACAATCCCAAATCTTACAAGTAATAATTAAGTAAGGTTTGTTGAACAAGCCAACTATAACAAGGATAAATATAGCAGCATATTCTGATCCTGAACTTTTGTAATTTGCGATGCTCGATGTAGCAAATATATATGGTTGGCCGCCTGCCTCGAACTATGGTTAGATGGAGCCAAGTCTTAGTTTGATAGGAAGCATTTGTAGCTTGTGTCCGGTTGCAACATATTCAAGCCTACAGTCTTCCACATTAGTTGCAAATGAAATCTTTAACAACTCAATTATGATTTTTCAAGAATCATTTGAACATATATCCACAAATCATCTCTATGAGCAAAAATAGACACTGTAGGAATCTTCTTTGTTACCACTTTATATTTTGTATTTTAATTACTTTTGAGTAACTTAAGATATTCATCTCGTTCGAATTATATCTCGATTCATGTACATTTAGACTTTAGATAGTTAGACCTAATCCTTTGCTTCAATGAGAGTTCCACCATAAGCCAAGGCAGCTTGGTTGCTATCAATAACATTTACTGTTTTATTCTTGTTATTTGGTTGTTGATGGTAAGTTGTCTGATGATGAATTGGCGCTGTGTAACTGTAGGCGTAGAATTGAGCTGATGGTGAAGGGTTTTCCTTCTTTTTGCCGCCCATGTACTCCTCTAATAGATCGAATGCTTCTCTTCCTACTTTCACTAATCTTCCTTGCGGCGCCATTTATATAATATTGATCGCTATAGTTTATTTAGATTGCTGAGGACTTTGAGCGTGCCCATTGCTTCTTACAGAGGCTCATAAGATGACCAAGTCAATGAAGTCAACCGTTCAAGATTCTTTCCTCATTGATGGAGCTCCTTTTCGGGCCTCCGTCAGATGTTGTCTTCCGTTGATCTCGAGATGAACTGGGTTGATTGTCCTTCGTTGCGTATGGGTCTCAATAGGTTTTGAGAGGAGAGGGTGGGATGAGAAGGCCGCCGCCGTATACCTGCAAAGAAGTCCCGGAATGGTTTGGTACCACCAAGGACCCTCCGACGCTCAAGTTAGCGACAAGATCCTAGCAGAGTAACGGCGTAAGTGTAAAAATTGGCTTACTTGACCCCTCTCATGTGATGGGGGTTTATATAGCGGTGGCGGCACGCAGCAGCATGCGCGAGAATCTCGCCGGCGGTTACGCTCCCGACGTCACGTCCGCGTAGAGAGCGGATCGCCCATTAATGGGGATGGCGTGGAACGTGGGATGTTGCTGACGGGGAATCCGCGCATGGCGGGATTCACGGAGCGACGGTTACGCCTGTGAGCGGTGGAGTTAGTCGGAGGGCCGAAGAAGTCGGTCTCGGCAGGGAGCTCGGGATGAGCGGGGAGGCCGAGGAGTCCCGGTCCTACGGTGGCTAGGGCGAGCTGAATGGCCGAGGAGGCTGATTCGCAGGAGGCCTCACGGAAGGCCAGCGTGCGCTTGCAAGTTGGGTTCGGGGAAGCCCGGTCGGCCTCTGCGGACCCTTTCTTCTCAGTCTTGGGACACGTCATCTGCCACGTGTCCTGATCTTGGAGGTCTTCGATATTGAGTGTCATCATCAGCCTCCCACTCTTGCCCCGACCGTCTAGCGGGTCGGGTCAGGAGTGGACTGCCGGCCCCCCTTCCGAGGTGATATCCTTCTCAGGATTGTGCCGGGATGAGTCCTCGAGCCGTCAGTTGTCTTTTCCACTAGCGAATCGAGGCGGGATCTTTGCATTTAAGGAGGGTGCGCCGGTTCGTGCACTCTGCAGTCGAAACGACGGTCCACGTGTCGAGCGCCAACCGGCTGATGTGACGCGCGCAGTCCTGCGGCGTCTGATGGGACGCAGCCAATCGCTGGGCTGCCAGGAGGAACGATCTAAGCCGCTGGGCGCAAGGAGCCGTTTCGGCGAGAGACGACGGGCGTCGTTGGATGAGGCCACGTGTGGTAACAAATACGGGTGGGGCCCGCTCTAGGGCCCTTACTCTCTTATATTTCCTCATTCTCAAGCCCCAACTGCTCGGCGCTCGTCTCCCTTCTCTTGTTCCCAACTTTTGAAGAATTTCTTTCCCAGGTTAGATGTCTTCCCTTATAGAATCAGTATACGTTGTAGGAATAGATGTTAGGGTTCCCTTAGACGTGTCCGAGTCCCCTCGGGGAGCAGGGGCTGGGCCCTCTCCCTGGGGCCGTGAGGCGAGGGCCGCCTCCAGGGAAGAGGCGGTCGATGTAGCCCCCAGCACCTCGTGCTGGGTGAGGCATGAGAACGAGCTTGCCAACGCTCGAGCTCGCTTCCACATTCCCCCGGGCTACACGCTCCATCTGGCCGAGAAGGGAGTGAGGGCAGACCAGGTACGGGGCAGGGAGATTGCTCTGTATTTGGAAGCTTTTTGGAACGGAATGCGCCTGCCCTTCTCTCCTGAGGTCATCGCCGCTCTGAATTTCTTCGGTTTGGCCCCTGGCCAGCTAGTGCCGAACGCGTGGAGGCTCCTCCTTGGGTTCCTGATCCGCCTAAGGCTACAGGCGGTTCCTTTCAGTCTTTCCCTCCTCGATTCTTCCCTTGTTTTCAAGAGTCACCCCGGCGGCCGAGCGGATGACCCAAGGTGGGTTTACTTTACTTTTAGGAAGCGGTCCGGGGTCGCTGCCGGGACCGGGGTCGTGGCCTTGCCCTCCTCTATCCATGATTGGAAAAAGAAATTTTTCTTCATTTCCCTTCCCGAGGCGAGGACTGGCCGGTGCCCACCAAATGGTCGAGGGAGAAGTGTTTGCCGGGGAACCTGTCCAGCGACCCCGCCGCGGTGAGAGTGGCGTCATGGGAGCCCATCTCCAGACATGACGTGCTGCTGTCCGAGAGGGTTTTGAGCTGGGCCGGGCTTAGCCCCGTCGAGTTCATCGGTAAGTTAGGCATGCTTTCTGGGTTTATCCTTAACTCGTGTTGCTGATAAGTTGGGCGTTTGTCTTGTGCAGGATCCATGGACTTCGGCACTCTCCGAGATGCTATGCGCCAACCGAGACAGCCTGCTAGGGCCGGGGGTGCCAGCTCTTCCCAGGTGCAGCCTTCCCCTGCTCCCACTGCCCTGGTGACGGTTCCCCGGGGACGTTTGGCGGTGGATCCCGCCTCGGGCCTCAGCAAAGCATCGGGCCAGAAGCGGGCCCTGATTGTGGAGGACACGGCTTCGGAAGAGGAGATCGGCTCCCCCTTGGAGCCGCTCAAGAGGAGTTCCCGGAGACTTTCTCGGGGCTGGTCCTCGCCGACCGTGGTGGAGGAAGGGGGCACCGGTTCGCGGTGCCGTCTGGGCTGTCAGTCGCGGATAGCCTCCTCTACGAGATAGAAAACTCGGCCGGGGGTCGGGTTCCTGGAGGGACCCTCAAAGCTCAGCTGGTGTCGATCGCCCAGGAAGCCGTGCAGGTAAGCCCCCATTGCACGGTGAGACTTAGTGTTTTCCTTCATGTTTCTGATCCTTCTTCTTTTTGCGCCTTCCCAGACTCTCTAGCACGTGGCCCTCGCCCTCCGCATGGAGACCGAGGTGGTAGCCCCGACGGTGGAGGCCGCAGGCCAGCTTGCCGCGTTATAAGAAAACTCCAGGCGGGAGCAGGAGGTGATGTCGGCGAGGATCGCCGCCCTGGAGGGCGAGGTGGCAGCCGGGAAAAGGGAGGCCGCCCGGCATCGTGAGGCTGCCGCGATCGCCGAGGGAAAGCTCGGGGACTCCCAGGTGCTCGCTGGCAACCTGAAGAAGACAGTGAAGGCCCTCCGAAAGAAGCCGGGGGCATCAGTCGAGGCCTTCAAGTTGGCTGGATCGAAGGCCGTGGCGAGCTATAAGAGGTCAAGGGATTTTTACGACGACCTGGCCGTGGCCACGACCCGCATTTGGCACGACGCCCTTGACTCCGTGAAGTCCAAGATGTCGGAATTCGACGACACGGATCTTCGGGCCGAGTTCCCCCTCATGGGCGCCGACAAGCAAGGGGGAGAGGCTCCCGGCGAGGTGAGGGCCGAGGGCCCGGCGCCCCCGGTGGTGGAGGTCGAGGACCTCGAGGTCGTGCTCGGGCCTGAGGTGTAGAGCCCCCGCTCCCCTATCTTCATTTTGTTTTTCTTTTGAATTTTTGTAAGGCTGAGGAGCCAGAAAATACCTTCTGTAAAAACTTATTTTTGGCAGCAGTAAAAAAGTTTTTCTTTTTCAGCTGTGATAAATTTTTTCTTTCTGGTATCTGTTTGTGAAGAATACTCGCTTAGGATATTTTTACTTGCGCCGTTGTGCTTTCATGTCAGGTTGGCCCTCTGTTCAACGATCATCCATCGAGCTGACTGTCGTTGTTTTCCGACGAGCGTCTCCGAGGAGGTATCTCCTTGGGCCCCGAGGTCGAGGGGAGATCGTTTAGGTTTGGACAGACCTGACCTCCGTGTGTTATAGAGTATCGGTCGTCATGTGTGGGTGACCGGGCAGGGTAGCTGCGTTGTCATCTCCTGCTTAGGCTTCATGTACTATTGCGGCGTTAGGGGGGTTATCCGCCGGGGGTGGCCGAGCAGGGTAGCTGCTTGGTCGTCTCTTTCGGAGGCTTAGTTCGTTTGAGTTGTGTGTAGGCGACTGTCAGCTTTAGGGGGTTGAGCGGGGTAGCCGCTCCGATGCTCCTTGTGAGGGCTCTTGATCCCTGGCGTAGAAGGTAGGAGCCGGTTTTTAACCGAGCAGGGTAGCTGCTCGGGTGCCTCTGTATGAGGGCTTTTTGATCTCCGGCGTTGTGGCAGGGAAGCTGTCCGCGGGGGATAGCCGAGCGAGGGAACATCGGGCCTCGACTGTCTCTGGGAGGGCTTTTTGATCTTTCAGGACGGGGACCGAGCAGGGTTACTGCCTAGTGCTTCTTGGCAAGGACTTTGATCCCTGTCGGTTGTGGTAGGAAGCTACCAGCCAGGGATAGCCGGGCAAGGACCCGACTGTCTCTGGGAGGACTTTGGTCCTTAGCACGAGGAAAGCTATAAGGTTGTAGGAAGCCAACCAAGGACCTTTGGCCGGGCAGGGTTACTTCCCGGTGACTCTTGGCGAGGGCTTTTATCCTGAAAGATAGCTGAGGGAGGGAACCTCTGGCCTCGACTGTCTCTAGGAAGGCTTTTTCTGATCCCGGCGTTGTGGCAGGGAAGCTACCTGCGGGGGATAGCCGAGCGAGGGAACCTCTGGCCTCGATTTCCTCTGGGAGGGCTTTTCTGATCACCGGCATTGTGGCAGGGTAGCTGCCTGCGGAGGATAGCCGAGCGAGGGAATCTCGGGCCTCGACTGCCTCTGGGAGGGCTTTTTTAATCCCGGCGTTGTGGCAGAGAAGCTGCCCGTGGGGGATAACCGAGCGAGGGAACCTCTGACCTCGGCTGCCTCTGCGAGGGCTTTTTAGATCCCCGGCGTTGTGGCAGGGGAGCTGCCAGCCGGGGATGTTTGAGATGGGCGGCTGCTGAGTTGAATCTTTGACGAGGCGCAGCCTGGTCTTTCGGCTGTAGATGCGGGGAATGGGAACAGTTGGGGCAACAGCACGTGCATCTAGTGCATTGAATACCGGGGGAGGCAAAGCGACAGGGACGTGTCATTTCGTTTCCACCGCGTAACGTTCGATGGACGCCACGTGGCGCGTCGCTTCGTTTCGACCGGGCGACGTTCGATGGACGCCACGTGGCGGCCGTTGGGCTGCACAGCGGGCTATATAAAGGGCACTGGTTCTTCCCCCTTCGCAAATAGGCCATCGAAAATGGAAGATTTCCCATTCACTATCCCCGAAATCATCAGTTCTGCATATGTGTACCTCTATGACCGCGACCGCACCGAGGACACGGTGCAGTTGGTGGTTGCTCGCATTGAGGAGCACTTCGGTCGGCTGCTCCCTAGGCGCTCCTCTTTGCTGCAGCTACTGATGTACTCCATCTGGAGGGCATCGCCGGAGCTTTACAACCCCCTGTCGGAGCAGCTCTTCGACGAGGCCGTGGGCAAGCTAGGGTCCTTGAGGCGCTTCGGCTTGATCTCCGCAAACCGGCCGGCGTGCTCGGAGGCGCTCGTCCGGGAATGCTACGAGCTAAGGCTCGGGGTTGACGCCCGCGGGGGGAACTGGGAACAGAGGCTGGAACACGAGCGGCCCCGATTGGCGGAGATCTTCGCCGATTACCACGAGCAGTGCTCGGTGCACCCCTTACCCCCGCTATTGTAACCCTTTTTTTGCATGAATGGCTGGGGAGCCCATAATACCCTTTGAATGAACAAAGATTTCTTTTCTTCTTCGCAATGTCCCATTGATCTTTATTTAGTCAACAGTAGATCCTAGGAAGAATTTACATTGCTTTTAGAAAAAAAAGAAAGAAAAAAGATAGGTACAGGTTAAAGGATGACTTGGTCGGCTTGGGCTGAGCTCCCCGAAGGGCTGTCGGCCCCCATGGTTAGCATAGGGCATGGGGCTCCCTGAGCCCCGGGTCGGCTGTCTGCTGAAACAAGCATGATCTGGCCGATGGTCAGGTTGGTGGGAGGGCGAGGCTGCTCTTGCTCATGGTCAGCCCGCCGTTTGTCCCTTAGGTAGGTAGCGAGGTGTCCAGACCGGATGAGCTCCTCGACATAGTCCCTCAATTGTTTGCAGTCCTCCGTGGCGTGGCCCAGTACCCGGTGGAAAGCGCAGTAAGGGCCCCGGGTTCTCTTAGCGGCCTGATGTGGGACCGGGGGGAACTTGAAGAACCCCTCATTCTGGGCCTCCTCCAGCAACACTGCGAGGGAGACGTTGAAGGGGATATACTCTTGGAACTTCGGGTGGTAGGGCGATTGGCGCTCCGTCCCGTCCTTCTGAGTCCTTTTCTTCTGGTCGGGCCGATCCGCCCGGGGAAGGTTGGCGTTCACTTCGGATTCCAGCTAGACCTCGCACTCGGTCCACGCCTTGACTTCGGCAATGGTCTTGGGTTGAGCCAGCGCGAAGGAATGCAACCATTCTTTTTGCCTCAAACCAGATCTGAGCGCCGTTATGACGGTCTCGTCCCGGTGCTCGGGCACTTCGAGGAGGGCGTTGTAGAAGCGGGTAATGTAGGCCTTGAACATTTCCTTGTCCCCGCTTTTAACCGTGAAGAGGTAGTCGACCGTGCGCTTCTGTCGACGGTTCCCAACGAAATGGCCGAGGAACTGGATGGCCAGCTCGTCGAAGGTTGAAATTGAGCGGGGCTCGAGCCCCCGGAACCAGTCCCGACCCGCGCGAATGAGGGTGGCCGGGAAGGCCCTGCACTGGGCGGCGTCGGAGTGATCTTGGAAGCCGATTCCCGCGGTGAAAGCGTCCAAGTGGTCCTTCGGGTCGGTTTTCCCGTCGAACAGAGAGACCTTCGGAGGCTTATTACACGAGGAGACGCGCACGGCGAGCAGTTCCTCGGTGAATGGCTTCATGAGCGAGTCGGAGGCGTACTTAACCCCGTCGCTCGAGAGGTGAGCTTCTCGACGCATTCTGTCGATCTTCTTCTCGAGGACATCGAGCCGACCGTGGTACCTTGAGGGATCGACGCCTCAGGATTCCCGGGCCCCGCTGCGGGTGGACTGCGTCTGGGAGCGGCCCCGGTTTCTCTCGATAAGGTGCCTCAGGTCCCGGGATGGGGTAGCTCTTGAGTCGCCGAGGTAGACCCCTTCTGTGTGTTCCCGCCGACCATGGTAGGGTCGGCCACGCTCGTGCATAGGAGAGATGACCGACATTTCCTCAAGAGGGTAAGGGTCGCGAGGAGGCTCGGGACATGGCTCCCCGGCGGCGGATCTCGGCATGGAGCCCTGGGGCGCCCAGCGGGCCTCAGGGAGCACCGGTTCGAGAGACCGGCAGCGAGGGGTTGCAGCCTGCTGGTGGTTGGCCGTCCAGACAGGGACAGAGTCCTCTGGAGGTGGCGGAGCAGCGATCTGGGGCCCGGGCGCGGTCGTTTGGACACGGACGAGGGCCTCCACGAGAGATTGCAGACGATCTATCCGGCCTGCGAGGGCGTTGATGACGGTTATGGGGGAGGTTCATCCTCGCCTTCGGTGAGTGGAAGGCGGCGGCTGGTACTGGGATCCCCATGATGGTCGTCTGCCATGAGAGAAGAGATATGAAGGCCAACTTTGTATTTTGTGGAATTTAACGTTCCCACGGACGCCACCAACTGATGGAGCTCCTTTTCAGGCCTCCGTCAGATGTTGTCTTCCGTTGATCTCGATGTGAACTGGGTTGATTGTCTTTCATTGCGTGTGGGTCTCAATGGGTTTTGAAAGGAGAGGGTGGGATGAGAAGGCTGCCGCCGTATACCTGCAAAGAAGTCCCGGGATGGTTTGGTACCACCGAGGACCCTCCGACGCTCAAGTTAGTGACAAGATCCGAGCAGACTAACGGCGTAAGTGTAAAAAATAGCTTACTTGACCCCTCTGTGATGGGGGTTTATATAGCGGTGGCGGCACGCAGCAGCAGGCGCGAGAATCTCGCCGGCAGTTACGCTCCCGACGTCACGCCCGCGTAGAGAGCGGATCGTCCATTAATGGGGATCGTGATGGCGTGGAACGTGGGATGTTGCTGGCGGGGAATCCGCGTATGGCGGGATTCGCGGAGCGGCGGTTACGCCTGTGAGAGGTGGAGTTGGTAGGAGGGCCGAAGAAGACAGCCTCGGTAGGGAGCTCAGGATGAGCGGGGAGGCCGAGGAGTCCTGGTCCTATGGTGGCTCGGGACGAGCTGAATGGCCGAGGAGGCTGATTCGCAGGAGGTCTCACGGAGGGCCAGCCTGCGCTTGCAGGTCGGGTGCGGGGCAGCCTGGTCGGCCTCTGTGGACCCTTTCTTCTCAGTCTTGGGACACGTCATCTGCCACGTGTCCTGATCTTGGAGGTCCTCGATATTGAGTGTCATCACTTATTAACTTTATTCTTTGTATACTACAATAATTGCCTGTATATATATACAAGATTTGATATAATCTTGGTTATAGGTTATGGCATCTGCTTTAGAATTTTATTAAAGAAAAATGTACTTTTTTGTGGAGTTACTGCCACTATTACACTTCGGGATGCTGCAATGTTGGCAGGTTATGATAAGTATAGAAGATATATAGTCCCTTTCAGCATAAAGCAGAATCCCTATTTCACTGTCCCAGAACTTAGAGGGCATGAATAGGACTTGTTGAACAATTCATTTAATTATCATAAAAAAAACAGTTTATCTTTATTTAGAACTTATGGAATTGGCAACGACATAGCAAATATGATATCCCAGCTTGAATTACAGTTAAACGGACCCAAGTCATAGTTTCAGAAGGACTGATGGCAAATTGTATCCAGTTTGAAATTTGCAATTTAAATTATAATTTGGAACCAAATTTCAACTAACTCAATTACTATCTTTGAGTAGAGACATTGAAGGCCAAGTTATCAACTATATGGATCTGTACCAATTACACGTACCAGAAATTTAAATCATGTCTGCTTTCTTAGTATTATTCGTGACTTATGCATCGATCATGAGAGTTTTGGTAGGCATTCATCTTCATGGTTGCACTCGTGGTTGGACCTGCCTCATTGTCTAGCTTCACGTGTGACCCCGTACGTTTCGTGCAGCATCATATGCTACTCGAATGCTTTTTTGCATTCAGTTGATCCAATTTTTCATTATACCTCCATTCATATCGGTTTAGACAGTTCTACTGATCAGACATGTCCAAACTATACCAGCAATTCTTCCCCCTCTCATTGTAGGCAACCGATTCTTTTAATAACAGCAGCCGACATTAATTGAGGAACAGTGCACAAATTACAATACAGTACAATGTTAAAACTTGGCCTATTTCATCACACAGTTTCTTTAGTACAAAGACAATTTGTATATATATGGTAGCACTTCCTTAATTCTGAAGCAAAAGGCTCCCATCAAAATCAATCAAATCCGGAACATATTCAGTGATTAGTATTGATTGTATCTCTTCCTTTGAATCATATGCTCTCCATTTACACTTGTCTTCTTCCAAGCAACCGAAAGGTAAACTACCGGTAAGATGATACATGTGTCTCAACTGGGATCCTCTTCTATACTCACAAGTATTGCAGGTTGTAATTAATTTTTCCTTTGCCTTGGTTGCTTGCTTTGAACTCGGAACCATTTTATCTTGTTGAATAATTTCTAGATGCATGATCTATCTTAGGATATACATTTGTGATTTGTTGGTATATATTTGAATTAAAGGAAGCATGCTTGCTTACGGAAATAGTTTCTGGATTCACTCTTTTTCTTAATTCTTAACCACCAAATATCATTGCCATGGAATATACTGCTCTATTTCCTACATTTACTACTATTTTTTTTTAGACAACATGTATTTTGTACTATCAAGGGCTAAATACATCAACAACGGAGGTAGCAAGGGCTAAATAGATCAACAATGGAGGAAGATACTATACTGCAAATTTAAATGTACAATTTAAAAGAATAATCATTAGCACCTAAGAATAAAAAGAATTGAAGTTTCTTTTCCCTTTATGGATGTATGTCAATCTATAAAGTTAAATTTACACATAATCAACATCTCTCGAGTCTTTTGCATATATGTCAATCTATAAAATTAGTTACTAGTATTTTACGCGTGCAACCACTTATATAGTTATATATATGACCCACATCATAAAATAAAAACTTGAAGAGTAGAAATTTTAAAAAATGTTTTATTGCGACTTCAACTTATTTAATAAGCTTTGAACAGCTTAGAGATCATATCCAATCGGTAATGATCTCTTGGTAAGCTCGTCCTTCCCAGTGCATTGAAAATCAACAAATCTGTATGTTTTTATGTTGACTACAACTTTTCGAATATTTTCTTCTATATGTATAATTCTAAGCAGTTGTGACATGTTCTGTCTTCTTAAAATTTAGCTGCTACAGTTGTATGTTATAACTTTTGCTAAATTTGTATGTCTTTGAATTCTGAAACATGCAACTTTCTTCTATTTGTGTATGCCTTACAGGTTTTTATATATATATATAATTGTATTGTTTGTTATACTTTATTATTATGCGTTTAAAATTGAACATGATGGGTCGATTATGAAGGAAGCTTTGTATCGCATGCAAATCTGCTGCAGCATCTCTTCTTCAGCACCCACCAGCAGGATCGACACCACCATCAGCTTCTGCTGCACCATCATCATCAGTTTCTTCGCATCACCAGTAGCAGCTTCTGCTTCTGTTACATTGTCAGGTAATGTCAGAGTTGTATGCATTTATAACAGTTTCTAATCAAGATTACTGATAATTAATTTACAATTGTTTGACATGTGAGGCACCCCCACTTTATGCTGTCTCCTACGGCAACTGCAGGGATACATACAAAGATATGGGATAGCATTCTGAGAACAAAGAAATTGAAGGATGGACACTTCTTCGTGCATTCGTTGAGGAGTTAGCAGTTAGCTCGCTTCCCGCTTCCTCCACAGGCTTTAGTAGAAGAATGTATCAGACGGAGAGGCACATATAGGCAGATCGGCTATTTAAGAGCGAGCTGCTTAAGTTACGGCAGAGGTACTATGTGGTTCAGGTTGAGATGACGAGGCAGATTAATGTGCATGAGATTGATCATGTGGGAGAAACCAAGTGAAATGAATACAAAGGTTCCTGCCAAGAATTCAGGGTAGCGATCGAGTGGAACAAAAATTTGTTCCATCTCTCATAATTGGAGATGACAACCTTATTCCTCACTCAAACAGTGTTAGAGAAAGAGATTTCAGTAAGCTGTAATATTTTTTATGCAATGTAAATTTTAGGTCTTGTACAAATTTCATAGAAACTTGATTTGAGGCATACTTCACAAGAATTTTAATATTTTGGGCTAGTGCCCGATGTCTGGGATTCCGTCTTTTGTTCGCTGACTGTGATGCTTCGAGATCATAAATTAAGGCTGTAGGAGGACTTGTTTCTTACAGTCGAGGAGGATTGGAAACACTATGGACGTCTTTAGTCGAATGGCTGACGAGTTCCGGTTCGCATCTCAGATTTTCTATGTGGGTCGGTGGAGGGACATGTAATTAATGATTAAGTCTCTCCATGTTTAGATTAAGTAATTGCATTTTGAAGGAAATAACAGGTTTTACATCTAGTTCGTAATTACATCTCTATCCATGTACTTTTACATGGACCTACTGCAGAATCCTATGTGCTTCAATAGATATATACTCTCATTTTATAGCAAACAAGCCAACCCTCTTATGTTAAAACTTCACCCTATTTTTGCATACAATTTCTTTGCATAAAGACTGGTAATTTGTAAAGGTTTTCGGCATCAACTTCCCTTCCTTAATGTTGAAGTAAAGATACAAACACCATAATCAATCAAATATGGCCTACTTTCGATCGGTATAATACAGCTCTTTACTCATATTCTCCCCATCTCCACTTGTCTCTTTCCAGGGGATAAGGAGATAGATAGAGAGCTAGCTACTGAATGTTAGCTACCTGGCCTACGGAATCCATTTAGAAAAAGAAGTGAACCAGTCACACTACAAGAAAAGAGGTATGTATTTTTCTGATAGATCATCACATCAAGAATACTTACAATCCGTTAGCAAAATGTATTTCCGATGCACGCAGTATAACGACCATGATTCTCTTATGTACACTGTTGAGATGTGTTTGAGAGTAGTCCCACATTGGAAAAACTATAAGAGGTGCATGCGTATAAAATGTAAGATGAGATAAATCTCAATAAGGCTTGAGTCTTGTTGATGGAACCCACTCGTGTATAATTAAATTTAATATACATAAGAACAATGGAAATTGCTGAAAAAATATAGAGGCATATCATTAATCTTTGGGAAATTTCACCAAAATGCAGAAGCCCTCTAACGCTTACATCCATTAAATTCGATCCCTTGGCCGTTAGATTTGCATTTTTAAATAAATTTTTCCTCTTCAACGTCATGTTCTCCGGCGAACCCCACTCTTGATAATATGCCAGGCTTGCATCGACATCTTTGAGCTCAAATATTACCACTTTGATACAAAATGGAGCTCAATTGAAGAGGAGGTATCGAAGAGTTTGAGCCATTTTGAGGAGATTAGTAGAGGCCTTTCTTCTTTATGGGAAGATGGGAGGACTAAGAGCTGCATGAGGTGTGTTTTTTTGTAAACTTAGAATTCTTTTTTTGTAATGCAATCGAGAGTTTGATATTAGTAATATACGAAAACTTTGCAGGTATCAGAAAAAAGAAGTAAGGATTCAAGCTTGGTTGAATCTTTAGAAAGCAAAAGCTGAATAGTTTTTATTCTAATAAAATTATATTAATGAATGAGTCTTGTAATGTATTTATATAAATGCTTGAATGATGATGATGATGGTGTTTGTTGTAACAAATTTATGTTAATGAATGGTGTTTGTAATGTGTTTGTATAAATACTTGAATGATGATGTTTAGATTGTGTTTGTTTCAATGTACTTTAGATGTTGTTTGGAATATAAAACATGATTTGTGTGAATTGATGGTCACGACACCGAGGTCCACATATGCGGCGGCGACGACAATCAGATGCAAAAGACGTGGAGGAGCAAAAATCCATTATTAGAGCTGACGATCCCTTGAGCTCCGACAATGGCGATGCAGTGCTTGACGTTTATGACGACTAGCGGCCTTACTTCAAGCACAACATCTTGATCAAGATCCCATCATTAGAGCCGATGAGGCAACCGTCAAGATCCATTACGCTGGCGATAAGACAACAATCAATCTCTCCCTTTGCTTTCAAATTTGGATGCTTTTTTGATGTTACTTCAAATAGATATTTTGACATGATTTTTTCCATTGATTTAGGAGTTGGGCGTTTTTTGATATTGTTATTTCAAATTGATATCTACAACAAATCAAATAATTTATTTCACTCTCTTAAGTATTTATACAAACACATTCCAAACAAAATTACCTCTAAAATTTATACAAACACAACCCTTATATATAAACAAAAACTCTCTCAAACATTTATACAAACACATTCCAAACACCATTAGCTCCAAAATCCATACAAACATATTCCAAACACTAAACAACGCAACAAATCAAGGTCTCACGCCTATAAATCATCGCGTTGTAAGTCTCCGTGTTATGACAAAACCCGTGTCAGAGCTTGACCCAATCGAAAAACGTAAGAGCCAAATGCCCAATTTTGAAGCAATGAGATAGCACACATCTCCTCCAACTCTCGTCCACAGACATTCGTGAATTCTCCGCACGTAAAATCCTGGTGATCTTATGAACATTGGGCTAGCATCTTCTTTTGGAGTAGTTGAGCTCTCTTGGGTATTTTGATAAACAGTTGGTGTGCAGACTTAGGTACTTGGATTGCTAGATTTTGAGTCATCTTTGATGAGAGAGAATACAGGGTCTTCGGTGCCAACAAGGTATGTGATGGGAATCGAATTTAAGATTGAGCTTTCTCGATGAACAAATCATTCGAACTTGACGAAGATGAAAACTTGAACAAGAATAGCCAAAAATATGCAAGAATTAGGCACATGTGGTTTCAGCCTTGATTTTTTGAGCTAATTTAACAACTATATCAAAAAATTCAGCCACTTTAGCAAAGTCCTCTTCCACAAATCCCCTTAATGTAAGTGCTGGAGTTCCTGTAGAAAAAAAAGGAACCCACAAAAGTAATGATTTTAGAAACAAGCACAAGCGGAAGCGAATCAGATCCGAGAATGCGCATTCTCAAAGAACAAACCACTCGAACTCGATGAAGATGGAAACAAGCACCAGCAGCGAAGCCCAGAAAACTGTTGCGAAGCGAGAGAGAAGCCAAGGCCATCGCCACTGCCACCATTGCTGAGCTCCTCCTCTTTTTCTGCTTCTTTTTCTTCTTTATTTTAACCTACACTACTAAAATAGGGGGTTGCCCTTACGGATAATGAAATCCGTAGGGGCAGATTTATTTTGGCCCTACGGATTAGTCCGTAGGGCTAGACGGTTGCCCCTACAGTTCCAGACGTATTAATTTAAAAATATTAAATCGTAATTTGTTGTTTGCCTCTACGGAGCCGCAAACCAATGACCTACGGACTAATCCGTAAGGGCATCTAAATGGAGATTTAATTAAAAAGGCACAGAAATGCCCTACGCTGATTATCTCTTTCTCGCGCGCGAAACTCCTAAAATCCTCAAATCTCTCATTTCCGCCGATCGCCGTTCTCGTCGTCGCCACCAGCCTCCGTTTCGTCGTCGCTACCGCCCTCGTTCTTCCTCGTCGCCAATTGCGTGCGTTGTCGACCATCGATCGATCGTCTCCTCCACCGCACAGGTTAGTAAATCTTCAATTAAACAAATTTTTGATTATTTTAGAGTTAAGGTTCATGGTTTGGGTACCAATGAGGGTTAGGGTTAGGCATCGGTTGGGGTTAGCGTTAAGGTTAGGATTGGGGTTGCGGTTGGGGATGGGGCTGGGGTTGCGGTTGGGGTTGGGTTCGGCGGGGGTTGCGGTTGGGGTTAGGGTTAGGGTTGGGGTTCGGCTGGGGCTGGCACTGGGGTTAGGATTAGGGTTAGGGTTGGGGTTGGGGTTAGGGTTCGGCTGGGGCTAGGGTTAGGGTTGGGTTGTGATTTTTAGGAAAATTTAACTCGATAAAGCCAAAAAATACCATTTTTGGTATCAGATACGGAACGGAATATGTGTTATTATTTTCGTATACGGATATGGATGGTCGTCAAAAATGAAAATATAGGGTCATCGTCGGAGGATGATATGTCGACATCCGGGTCGGAAAATGAGGAAGACGAGAATGAAGATTATTTTTAGATTTATGTTTTGATTGATGACTTTTATGCGTATGGTTATTGTTATAGTTAATGGCGTAGTTAGGATATGAACTTGGTTTGTTTATCGGTCACTTTTTAGTATGTTAGAATCGTAGGTTTTTTATGATGATAAATTGTCTTATGGTTTGATTTAGTTTTTGACATTATGTTTATATCTTTATGTCTTAACTTTAAATGCATCTAGGCATGTATTATTTAGTTAACTTATTTTCTTTTACCAATATTTGTTGTGAATCGTGATACTTCATATTTATATTTTTCCAATTCTGTTTGATCTTCGTTAGTTTATTTGATATATATTCTTTCAACTTGAATTTATATTATATTCATCTTGTTTATTGATTCTTTTCTATGTTGAAGGTATGTATCTCAATCTCAAGTTTAATGCATCTTAGTTCTTTAATGCTCAATTCTTCATATATCTTATTCTCAAGTTGCAACTTGCAAGTAACTAAGCAAGTATTATTTCATAAGTTTAAAATCATGTTATATCAGTTACTTTATATTTTATTTAAATACTTCGTATAGTCTATGTGACGAGAAGATTCAATCGTATGATAACCGATAGAAGCCTTACCCCCGACAGCCGAAACACATACATACAACAAGAATACACAACAAACGCATCATTAGAGAGTGATTCAAGATGTTCAAGTTAAAACCAATATATGATACTCGATGATAATATGAAACTTTCATATTCTCATCGATACTCATATATGAAACTCAAAGCGCCACTTAGTCTCCGTCTATCGGTTAACATACGTTCGATATTCGTCGTGACATAGAACTATATGAAAGTTGTTAAATATCGGACGGTATAGATCGATACTAACAACCGTCGTATAGTCTAAGTGACGAGAAGATTCAATCGTATGTTAACCGATAGATTTGTCCCGTGTGGACAAGTTAGGAATGTATAAAGCAAACACCTTCATTCACTTGTGTTTTCATCCGTTTCGAGATATTTCGTCAGTATCTTTCCGCTGGTTCTCCGTGTACAAAGATAGATTAGATGTTCATTTTAACGTTGTTTCACAGCTTTGAAATGATTATCTATTCTATTACAGTGTACTCGGAGAACAGCGGGGAGGTATGTTATACAGTCTAACATGGCCTACAATTTATATGTTATACATCTCATTCTTAGATTTCTCAATATAGTCACCATAACCTACAATTTATATGTTATACAGTCTAACATGGCCCATGAGTACGTCAGAGTTAAGGACTGGATGTATGTGGATAAGCAACAACGTATGCAACCTAAGTTTGTCGCAGGAGTTGCGCTTTTATTGAATTTGCACGCGCACATAATAAGATCATGATAGAGAAAATTCTCTGCCCGTGCGATAGATGTGGGAATAAGTACTGGAAGAAGGTAGAATTGGCAGAACTTCATATTGTAAAATATGGTTTTACTAGACTTTATACAACTTGGAAATATCACGGGGAAGGAGAAGAATGCAGTAATGCGGCAGAAGAAAAAGGAGAACACGATAATGCGGCAGGAGAAGAAGGAGAAGACGGTAATGCGGCATAAGGAGAAGACGGTAATTTATTTCCATCAGAAGAAATGAAGGATATGGTAGAGGCTGCCCTAGGTGAATCTATTCGTACTGAAAATGACATTCCTTCCGGTCAAGGACCGCGTGCGGATAAATATGAAAATTTCATGAATGATGCTAGAAAACCAATTTATGAGAATGCAAAGTATTCCACCCTCTCATGGTTCGTCCAATTTTTCCAGATTAAGTGCCTAAATGGATGGAGCAACAAGTCATTCACAATGCTTCTTTCGTTCTTGAAAGATTCTATGCCCCCGGGAAATAACGTGCCCGACAGCTGGTACGGAGCCCAGAAGATGTCTGATTTGGGTCTGAAGTGTGAGAAGATTCGATCATGTCCTAAAAATTGCGTGTTGTACCGGAAAGAGAATTCAGATTTGAAAGAATGTCCAATATGCGGAGAGGCCAGGTATAAGCCGAAAAATTCTGATAAGAAGCCTGATATACCTGTCAAAATAGCACGATATTTTTCCATAACACAGAGGCTCCAAAGACTATTCAGGTGCAAGAAAACAGCCGAGGCAATGATTCGGCATCACCGTGCTCCTCCAAGTGAAGATGGAAAAATGAGCCATCCAAGAGATTCACCGGCATGGAAGGATTTCGATAGGAGGCACGCAATATTCAGTAGCGATCCTCGCAATGTCCGGCTCGGACTGGCTAGTGATGGCTTCTGCCCATTCAACTATATGGCTGGAAGTCATAGCACATGGCCCGTTGTAATGATAATTTTTAATCTGTCGTCTTGGTTGGCTATGGACCAATCATACTTTATGATGCCTCTTCTTTTCGACGGACCAAATTCACCGGGAAACAATATCGACGTCTATCTCCGAACTCTGATCGAGAAGTTAAAATCTTTGTTCATTGATGGTGTAGAGACTTACGATGCAAACACAAATACAACCTTCATACTGCGTGCGGCTTTAATGTGGACAATTAATGACTTTCCTGCGTATGAAATGCTATCAGGTTGGTTTGTACATGGTCACAAAGCATGTCCTCATTGCCATCAACACACAACATCGAAATTCTTGAATTTTAGCAGGAAGGTTTGTTATTGCGGCCATCGACGTTTCCTGTCTCTAGACCACCCCTACAGGTTAGACACTGTTTACTTTGATGGTCATCAGGAGCTTCTTGGACCTCCAGCCCCATTGTCCGGAGAGGACGTGACTGCTCAGTGGGATGGTTATAATAATGTGACCTTCGGGATGGATCCGACAAAATAGGGCAAACCACCATTTTAGAACAAGTTAAGCATTTTCTTCGAGCTTCCGTACTGGTCAACAAATTTAGTGCGTCATTGTCTGGACGTCATGCATATAGAGAAGGGAGTATCAGAGCACATACTCAACTTGCTTCTTTGTAAAGACGGGAAATCGAAAGACAACATGAATGCTCGGATGGATCTACAGGAGTGGGGAATAAGAAGTGCATTGCACCCTAGACCGGTAGCGGGTAAACCAGGCAAGTTTATACTTCCCAATGCCGCTTATCATATATCACAACCGGAGAATAAAAGATTCCTATAGGTGTTGCATGATTTGAAAGTCCCCACAGGTTTCTCAGGATCGTTTAGTAAGAAGATAAAAATTATGAAAGGCAAGATCGATGGGCTGAAAAGTCATGATCACCATGTTATCGTGGAGCACCTTCTTCCATTAGCCCTCAGGACTTCTCTCCCCGAATCGGTTGGTCTAGTAATCAACGACCTATATTGTTTTTTCAGAGAGTTGTGTGCTAAAACACTGGAGGTTGTGACACTGGATAAACTAGAAAATTCTATTGCGTTAATACTTTGCAAGTTTGAGCGTATTTTCCCACCGTCATTCTTCGATATCATAATACACCTGACGGTTCATCTTGCAACTGAGGCTAAGTTAACCGGATCGGTACAATATCGATGGATGTATCCCGTCGAGAGATGCGTGGAATTTTTTGTTTCGCATAATTTTTAAAATTATTGTTGTCCTGTATACCCGTATTTATTTATTCAACATATTTTCTTTAGGTACCTCTACACTCTTAAAAAGTATATACGCAATAGAAATCGATCAGAGGGTTCTATCATGCAAGGTTATCTTCTTGATGAAGCAACCATATTTTGTTCCCGCTATCTGGACGAGAACATTGAGACGAGACTTAACCGGCCTCGAAGAATTCAAGACGGGCCATATGGTAAAGCCGATTATAAGAGGGTAGACACTATGTTTATCAACAAGATATACCGGTTTATCTTACTTAATTGCGCATGTCTTGAACAAATTAGAGAGTAAGTTTTTTTAGATTAATTGTTATATTTGTGTTTGTGTGTGTATGAAATAATATAATATTAATGTCATAATTTATTGTCGAAAACAGAATTCATTTTAACGAGGTACGTGAGAGGCATCCTGATTGGAACGATGAACGACTAGAAAAATATCATCAGGATAATTTTTGCAATTGGGTCACAGATCACATAAGTTATTCGAATAACATGTTATTGCTATCAGTTTTAATCTAAACTTATATCGTTATGTATTTGTCGTAAAATTTGTTTTGTTAGATCCACGATCCGAACTTGTCTGCATCATTTGAGAGTGATTCAAGATATTTAGCTCAATTTCCTAGTATGGAGGTTGCATATTATAAAGGATTCGGTGTCCTTGGATACAAATTCGAAGTTTAGGACATAGAAACATCTAGAACCACTCAGAATAGTGGGATTGCGACGGTAGGATCGGACGGTGTGATTTATTATGAATACTTAAATTGTATACTCGGCATCCACTATCCCGGACGATCAGAACCTTTTTATATATTCCAGTGTACTTGGTACGATACGCGAACCGATACGGATAAGTGGAGAAGCAATCTTGGGACTTGGAAAGATGAATATGGATTGACCAGTGTGAACACACTTCGATTTTACGGTCAGGAAGATCCGTTTATCTTTCCGAACCAAGCATTCCAAGTATACTACTCACAGTGTTTGAAGCATTCAGGATGGAGTATCGTATGCCGTTGGAAACCCAGGGATGTCTACGATGTCCCAGAATTCGAGGACAACGATGAGGATGAAAAAGAGAGAAGACTTAGAGTGCTCCGACCGTCTATTTCGAAAGACGGGTTGTCTTCGGCTGATCATTAAGTTACGTGGGTTAGAAATGATATCGATGATAAAATCCAAGTAGATATGTCTAATGCACCCACGAAACGAAAAAGGTTATCAGTAATGTTATATTATTACTTCACATTTTACGATCTATACATATATAGTCAATACTTGTAATGATTGTCTAATGCGTCCACGAACCGTTTATCTAGATTTGATGACGATGACGGGAGCAGCGAGGGGTGGCAGGAGCTCCAGCCGCGGCACCGGCAGAGGCAGAGCGGTTCTGCCGCCCGGAGAGCTGCGTAGGGAGCTTCAGAGGGCCGGTCTTGCACCCCGACCGGAGACCCCTTCGGATGCCTCCTTCTGTGTGGACTTTGCCACACCTCCAGGAATATTGCACGCATATCCATTTTGAATGTAATATTATAGATATGCATGCCTGTTCATGTCAAAATTACTTATATTGTCAATATTTGATTGTCTAGCTGTTGGTGATGCGTCCACATCAGGGACAGAGGCCACTCCCGCACCTCTAGGTATGTTTATATATCATATAGTGCATTTATATTGATTTAGAATGCTATATCATAAATATACACACATTCCTTTTGCTCTTACTTAGATAATCATTTTTTTTATTGTCTAGCTGTAGGTGGTGCCTCCGCATCTCGGGCAGAGGCCACCACCGCACCTGCGGATATGTTAATATATCCTTAGTGCATGCATATTGATTTAGAATGTTATATTATTGATTTACACATTCTTTTTGCAATTACTTATATAATCTATTTTTAATTGTCTAATTATAGGTGGTGCGTCCATATCTGACGCAGGGGCCACTCCCGCCACTTCCTTACCCTCCGCTCAATCTGTAGGTTAGTATGAATAAATATAAAATATTTATTCATTTTACATATTCTCTAAAGAATAAATATGAACTTCATGGAAATTTAGCGTCAATGTTTATTTTCTAGTTTAAGGGGATGCGTCCGCATCCGGGTCATCGGCTGTTCCTCACCAGAGAAACTATTGTCCCGCTCGTGCTGCTACACGGGCCCAGGCACGTGCTTTAGTCACCGGAGGTATATATCACACTTCAATTTTCGTTAAACCTTGATTTCTTAATACAACTTTGTCTTATTATTGATTGTCTTGATATTTCTTACAGACGCAGGGCCTCCCCATCCCCAGAGAGGGACTCGAGGCCCGAATCAGTCCCACAGGCTGAGGCCCGACAGAGCTGGGGGGAAGGCATCATTCCCCCTCTTTTTTACCCCTGATTATCGCTATACCGGCGATCATGCCGAGAGCTTCAGCCGGTATATGGGGGATGAGAGTCGGCTCGTGAAGAACTATCCACTTCACGTTGAGTGGGGAGACCAGCACCGACACTCATTCGCCCTTTTCTGGGATCAGGCTCGGGTATTAATATATATTTTCATTTGATTTATCCAATATATTTATTATTAACACTTGCAATAAATATTTACCATCTGGAAAGAGGAAAAAACGGAGTCTTTGTCTAAAGAAATACGTTGAGAAAAGACAGATGTATGGAACCTTTCAATCTTATAACAATATTTTTTTTGTATTTTCAGTTGGATTACGATTTTCAGCCTGTACCCGACCCTGATCACCCTGGAAGGATGCTCGATCTTCACGCTCTGTACAATGGCCTGATGAAGAACATGCAGACGAAGGTCCGATACAACAGGAATGAGCTGAAGACCGACTGCTATTCCCTGTGGATGGCGACCCCCGAGACAGAGAGAGCGGCCCTCCTATCTACTCCGGCCTTTGCGAGAGTCGACGTAGAGACATGTCCTCTATTGTGCAAATATTTCGACTCTCATCGCAAACAGGTATGTATTTTAAATGTAATTCATTGTTTAGTATATAATTTATTTTTTTGTGTTGCTTAATTAGAAAACTAAATGTGAATGTGTTGTGCAAAAATAGGCCGATCAAAATAAAGAGAATAAGAAGTCGGCGAAGAGGGGTCGCCCCACTTATACAGGTGGCTCGAGGAATATTACTCGTACCATGGAGTTATCGGTAAATTACAATAGACCGGCCTTTGTGATATAATGCAATATTAAGAGTTATTTTCCAATATATCTAATATTAAGAGTTATTTTCTAATATTGCAGAGAGCTCAGACCCCGGCGCAAGGTGGTACACCGAGCGTGCTGTCCGCATATCTTGCCGTCCACGGCACTGTTCCCCTTCGAACGGCGGTCGGGACGCGTGGGCGTCTAGGCCTGGGGTTCGGGGCAGATGCTAATTGGTACTATCCGTCCACCTCTCCGAAGATGCCAAGTTGATTTATGGCACCGTGCATCGGAGGTTTGAACGGATGCGGCCGATGTAGCAGACTTCGTCAGATTCCCCCTCGCTTGAAGGGTTTTTGATTGTGGGGACGCTCTTCCCTGCAGGCGCAAGCCCCTGCAGTTAATCACGCTACCGCATCGCGGTAACAACTTTCTCCTTCTCCAGATGGTCACTTCGTGTCGTGTGTGTTTATTTTATGTTTTGTTGCCCGTGGATTGTTTACGGAGACCGAGTTATGTCGTCGCCCGTAAGGCGTGGACTAGTCCAAATCCGTGTTATCTTAGATTTGGGTTTGGGGGTTTGGTTTGAGGATACGTTAGCCATACTTGAGGCTAAGATCAACTCAAACGTTTGTTAAGGATACGTTAGTCTAATTTGAGACTAAGATCAACTTAACGGGATCGTTTAGATCCGACAAAGGAGCGTTTGGGCTCTATTGTTCCAGTTTAGGGACATAGTGGTCCATCGTATGTATGGCCGTCGGGACCCGTCACCTCTCTGACGACGTTGAAGGATTACAACGACGGATGTCAGAGGAGTTCAGAGATGTACCCTCGAGCCAGAGTTAATTGGGGAGATTCATAGTCCAGTCTGTTTGAAGGTTTAAGGATACGTTAGCCATCTTTGGGCTAAGATCAACTTAAACGGGACCGTTTAGATCCGACAAAAGAGCATGCGGGGCTCTATTGTTCTAGTTTAAGGACATTGCGGTCCGTGGGTAGTTTAAGGACATTGCGGTCCCTGGGTAGTTTAAGGACATTGCGGTCCGTGGGTAGTTTAAGGACATTGCGGTCCATGGGTAGTTTAAGGATATTGCGGTCCATGGGTAGTTTAAGGACATTGCGGTCCATCGTTAGTTTTAAGACATCTCGGTCAAGGTTAAGGACGTCGTAGTCCGTGGGTTTAAGGACCCCACAGTCCATTGTTAGTTTTAAGACATCTCGGTCGAGGTTAAGGACGTCGTAGTCCATGGGTTTAAGGACCCCACAGTCCATTGTTAGTTTTAAGATATCTCGGTCGAGGTTAAGGACGTCGTAGTCCATGGGTTTAAGGACCCCACAGTTCATTGTTAGTTTTAAGACATCTCGGTCGAGGTTAAGGACGTCGTAGTCCATGGGTTTAAGGACCCCACAGTCCATTGTTAGTTTTAAGACATCTCGGTCGAGGTTAAGGACGTCGTAGTCCATGGGTTTAAGGACCCCACAGTCCATATCGATGTATGGTCATCGGGACCCGTCACCTCTTTGAAGACATTGAGGGATTACAATGCCAAGTATCAAAGGAGTGAAGAGATGTACCTTGGAACCGGAGTGGATTAAATAGTCCTTGGCCCAATTTGGGATCAAGACCAATTAATTATGTTATGAGCCCATTGGCCCAGTTAATCACGAATTGAGGACTTATGGCCATCTTGGGCTAAGTCTAATCAGGAGAGGCTTTGCCTCTATCCATTTAGCCAATTGGACCAATGTCTAGTGTTAAACACTAAAGACCAACCAGTGTTGAACATTGGGAATGAGATTAAAAGGTTAATGTTTAACACTAAAAGATAATTGGTGTTAAACACTAGCAACAAGGCTTTCAAATTAGTGTTGAACACTAAAACAAATCAGTGTTAAACACTGGCAACAGAGATCTCAAATTAGTGTTAAACACTAAGGTAGTCAGTGTTGAACACTGCAAATGATTAGTGTTGAACACTAAGGCCCAACAGTGTTTTAACACTGGATTCGGGAGTTCCAATTTACTGTTAAACACTACGGCAAGAGGGGTCACGTGACAACACGTGAGAGCGCCCTCCCTTCATTTATTCTGCTGAGATTATCGCATCTTTCAGAGCATCACGTGCCATCACGTGATGGGCATTCAAATGCTTGTGTGTTGAAGCTTCTGTCAAGAGTCACGTGGGTCACGTGGGGCACTGCCTCAAAGGGGCTTTCTGTAGATCTATTGGGGGGGTCACGTGGTGACACGTGACCCTGCCTCTATATATGTTGTTTAGAGGATCTGTTAATCTTTTTTCAGGAATTAAATTCCTCGAGCTTTAAATTTCAGAGGAATTAAATTCCTACTTCCTTTTGAAGACTTATATTCTGGAATAGAGTTGAACTCTGAATTTTCTGTAGGAATTAAATTCCTCATATATGTGAAGAACTGAATAGGGTTAAACCCTAATAAAAGCTTTTAAGGAATTGAATTCCCATTCTCTGTTAAAGAATTATGATTAAGGGAATTAAATTCCCGTTGTTTCAACAGAACTAAGTTCTTAATTAGGGTTAAACCCTGTTTCTTTTTGTTCTGAAGGAATTAAATTCCCATAACACAGGGTCAAGCCCTAATTTTATTTTAAAGGAATTCAATTCCTATAGTTCTGTGAGAATTAAATTCTCGTGCTTCCATTCCCTCTCTATGTTTTGGATCTGCATGGCAGGATCTCAACCCATTGAGAATTAAATTCTCAACTTCAAGGGGAGATGTGCACTTTGCAGATCCTCTATCAAAGAGAGAAGAAATATGTTCTTCTGTTTTATATATCAGAGTTAAACTCTGTTGAGAATTAAATTCTCTTTTCTTTCAAGGAGCTTTTCCCTTTCTTACCTAGGGTTTTCTTTTGCAGAAGATCCAAATTTCTCAAAGTATCAAAGCTCTCTCCCTTTTCTTTTTCTCTACGTATATATCTCTTTCTCTCTCTATCCCTGTGTCTCTTGGCTCCTATTTATAGGAGAAGCAGCCGAATCAATTAGTTTTTGACGAATCTTCATTGAGAGATTTGATTTGCATCCATCATTCGTTTTTGACCTTTGGATTATTAGGTGAATTTTATTCACCATTAGATTTCAAATCCAGGGATTCTTCTTTGCTATTTCAGTTAGATTTAGAGGGGAAATCTTTCCAACCCCGAGATTTTCCCATAGATAGATGATATTTAATCACCTCTGACTCTTCAATTCGATTGGTTCCAGATAATCGCCTTCCTTTGGAATCTTTTTCAGAATTTAATTCTGTTAACAAAATGGGCTTTGAAAGCCGGTCGCGTGTGACTACGTGACCCATGGTCACGTGTGGGCACGTGACCCCCTTGGAACGAGCCTTCCTTTTTCTTTTTGCGCTGTCTTCTGGCTGCTGCTTAACCGTCACGTGCCACCACGTGACCCCTGGTCACATGTGAGCACGTGACCCTTGTCTGGACTCTTTTTCTTGATTTAACTGGAGAACAATTCTGATGCTTTTGATTATCACGTGCCAACACGTGACCCTGGTCACGTGGGAGCACGTGACCTCTTCTGAAGCCTTTTCCTTGATCTGATCAGGGATCCGGTGTGCCTTTGCCGCTTGCATTTAAATGTCACGTGCCGACACGTGACCCTGGTCACATGGGAGCACGTGACTCTTTCTGAAGCCCTTTTCTTCGATGTAGTTGGGAAACGGAACTTGCCTCGCCGATTCTTTTAGGTGTCACGTGCCAACACGTGACTGCTGGTCACGTGTAAGCATATGACCCTCTTCTGATGCTTTTTCCATAAGTTTTTTTTTTCTGATTTTAAATCAGGAAACAAATGCCCCCACAGCGTTGTTCTCACGTGTCTGCACGTGAGTGCAACGCTGTCATCTCTTGTGACCGTTGGATTCCTTTAGGGATCTGGGGAGATGAAACGTTTCCATTGCCTTCTATAAATACCTCTGTCTCTTCATAGGAGCCTTCATTTTGCTCATCTTCTTCTTCTGAGAACTTTTTCCTTGAGAATTTAATTCTCGCTTCCAGAGTTTAGTTCTCTGTCTTGAAACAATCTTCAGAGTTTAACTCTGTTCGAAAAGAATCTTTTTCTTCAGGTAATGTTCTTGGACAACGATGGACCTTCACATTCCTCTGGATTTTAAATCCAAAACAAGGGTTTTTACCCTTTTTTCTTCATGTTTTTCCATAAGAATATGAAACCGCTTAACTTTCAAGCTGTAGATCTCTTAGGGTTTAGATGATCTTTGGGGAGATGATGATGGCGTTTCAACTCCATGGAATTTAATTCCATCCAAAAATGTTTCTGGGAATTTAATTTCCTTTTCTTAATAAGGAATTTAATTCCAATGAAGGACTTGATTTCTTCACGCGGAGGCTTCCTGGGGTCTCTTGGCCCGAGGTTGTTCTTCTGCAATTAATGCAATGGGGGTTTTGTAATGATGTCTTCTGTGGGAATTTAATTCCTTTGATCTTGTTGGATTCATTGTAGAGCCCGAGACAGATCCTGTTGGGGGGAATGTGCATGGTCATCATTCTTTATTAAATGAGAATATTCCCTTTGTTTTATTGTAACTATTTGGCCTCATTATTAATGAGCTGTCATCCGGATTCTGTGGGGCCCATATGTTTTGTGGCCAATGGTCCCAGAAAACTCTGCTGTTGCTTTCTTTAACTAGTCTTCATGTTCATGCATGAATATATATCGCTGACTTTTCTTTTAACGGTCTTCCTTTATTGGATTTCAGGTGCGATGGCTTCTGTTCCACGCTTTCCCTTTTTCTCGCTCGGAGGCTGTTTTTCCTCAGTCACCATCTGATGAGGAAGCGATGGCGATGATTCGGGCCCATGACCCGAACTGCACCAACCTTCTTCAATGGGGATCTTGGTACAGTCAGATTATTCAGGGTCGCCGGAGTTTTCTTTGCGCGGTGCCGATGGAGCCCACTTTCCCATTTTTACCGATGGATCCTCCGAGGACAGTTTTTGCTGTGGAAATGCCCAACTGGACCCCAACGGGGAGGCTCGAGCCTTCGACGACCGGTATTCCGAACCATCCGATCCCGGCCATAGACATCTTGGGGCGGCGTATCTGCCAGGGTGAGGCCCACCCGTAGAGGCAAATTTATAAGATAGGGCTCACTCCCCGGCATCCTACGGGCTACCTTCTCTGGGCTCGCTACATCCTTTCTGCCCATCGTGAGCGGTTGCAGAAAGTCGGGCTTTATCAGGCCATATACGCGTCACTATTCCATTATAAGTCCCCGCATGTCTGGTGGGTTAAGGCATTTTTAAACCAATGGAATCTTCCTACCAACACTTTCATCCTAGGAGATCGCGAGGTCTCGATCTCCCTAACAGAATTCTATGATATTTCGGGGTTGCCAATCAGGGGTAGTTTGTATGAGGAGTTGTTGCCTCCTGACGAGTACGTTTTTGAACCCGAGCCCGCCCCGGTTGACGGCCTGTCTGCTGAGAATGCTGTTCGCCACAAGCGCCCCAGTTTAATCAAGGCACTAGGCATCTTCGACCAATTATTCACTGAGTCCGAAGAGCAGGGTGTTACTTTCAAGAGCTTCATTGCTCGTTTCCTTCGTGAGGACGCCTTATCGAAGACAGCCCCGAAGTTTGCCAATATTGGGGACCCCTTTGGGTTCGGTCCGAAGAGGTTGCCGACCAACGAATTAGATTTACCTCAGTACTACATCCCTATTATATCGCCGATATCTTTTGAATCCATTGCTGTCCCGGGCATGGACGAGGAGACGTTCTTTGTGGGGTTTGTTAGCGTCTGGCTTAGTTGGTTCGTTATCCCCATGCATCGCCGCTTCATGAGAGCCTCGGTCATCTACCCGGCTCATCGTATTGCTGAGGGGACGCGGTTGGCCATCGGCATCCCGGCCTTGGCGCACCACTATAATGGATTGGGCACCGCAGCTAATACCTCTACGCCTGGCGTGGATGTAGTGAACTTTTCGCTTCATTATTTCACGTCCTGGGTCGAAATGCATGTGCTGGGGTCTTTCGCTATGCATCAGAGGCCCGCCTTTTACGACGCCTATCCCTTCCCGCGACTTATGCGACTAGTGGGTGCTTCTGCTGCCGACCCGACTCAATTTGGGGCTATTCGGGTGCTGATTTCTCCTCATGCCACCGCTGGCGGGTTGGTTTTTAATGATCGGGTTTTGTCTACTCCTTCGGGTCCCGTTCAACAACTCTGGGACCAGTCGAAAGACAGCGCGCCTTCTCTGAAGCCCCGGGAGGCCACGCATTTGTATATAATTAGACCGGGCTACTTGGTGTTTCGCCAGGACAGTGCAGCTCTTTTTATGCGGTACAATCCGCATCGATTTGCCCGGCAGCTTGGATACGACCAGGGTGTTCCTTTTGAGGCTTTTATAGTCGCCGCGATCCCTTCGCTCGATGTTGTTCGCGATGCCGCTCATCATTTCATGAGGCTGAACACCGGCTCTCATTTCATGGTCCCTGAAGCCGAGTACATGCCCCGATGCGTAGGTGCATTTACGGGTTGGTATCTTCATCGGATCAGCCCAATTATTGCTGAAGAAAGAAGGGTTCTTCTTGGTCACGACGCCCCTCCTCAGGTTTCGGGAGCTAAGCTACGACCGAGGGTTCCAGTCCGCTTCCCTTTGAGGGAGATTGGCACCGGCCTCATTCCAGGGGAGTCAGGGGTAGACCTTACTCCAACAGCTGGTATGCCCTTGGGTTCCCGATCGCGGGATAAACGGGCCCCAGTAGTAGCACCCCTGCCGGTGGCGGCACCGCCCCCCGTGGCGTTGACAATGGCGATGTCGTCCTCGGTTGTGGCACCGAGCGAGAGTAACAAGGATGAGGGCGCTGAGGGCGATGTGGGCCAGCGCCGCCCTAAGGCTTCGCGAGGGAGGAAGCGGTCATCCTCAGCGACTGGCTCTGGGTCTAAACGGCAGAGGAAAGCGGCTACCACCCCACTTGATTCTGTGGTGGAGTCTGAGCCTATCCTTGAGGACGAACCATTGGCCTTGCAAGAGTCAAACGCTGGACTTCTCTTCCCGAGTTCGGCTGATGAGGAGGCTGCACAGTTGGCTGAGGCCATACGGCGTTCAAAAGACGCGTCCCATAACGCCAAGGTTCCAAAGAAGTCTTATCCCGCTATAATTTTTTACGAAGACCCTTCGTGGATTCGGCGGCGATTTATCGGCCCTTTGGAGGAATGGGGGGAAAGGGCTTTGAAGCAGGCCGCTTCAGAAGACGCAGCTGATGCACTTTCTTTATGGACCGGCGGTCATGAGTCTACCCTTGAACCTCGGCGAGCTTACCTCCTTGAGAAAGAGAAGCGGCTTGAAGAAGCCATATTGAGAGCTTCTTTGCGTATAGGTACGTTGTGCTTCTCTTGTAGTCTTTTCGATTATTTATGCCCGTGCATATGTATCATTATTCTTATTTGAATCGTGCAGAACCTTCGACGCTGGGGGGGCTCCCTACTGGTCCATTAAAGCTAAAGCCCGCCGAAATTCTCAATGAAGCCTTGCTGGATGTGGAGGGGGCTGATGAGGATGCTCCCCTCATGGTAGAACTTCCAGCGACGGTTCTTGATCAGGGAGTGCTTGCCTCTTTGGGGGAGGCTCCTTTGGAGGCCGCCACCCCAATGACTCTTACTGAGGGCGGCCCAAAGGCTGGAAGCGAGGTAGTCGGGACTACTCTCCCTTTGTTGGAGCCTGAGGTCACGGCGGAGACCGTTGAAGCTGCCATCCCTCCGGCTCAGAATGGGAGGAGTGTTGAAGGTATCCCTCTGCGTTTTAATTTAGCAACCCCTTCATAGTCTGAACTCTTTTATCTTTCCCAGAATTGCGCGGTTTGGCGGCCACGATCGCGGATCTGTCGCCTCGACGGTCATTTCAGCGTTTATTGGAGATGGCAGCTCCGCAGGCGATCTCCCCTCAGCGTATTGTCCTTTCCTCTGGGCAAGGTTAGTGTCATTCGCCCTTTTTTACCATAGCATTGTTACTATTTTGCGAAATGACGTTGATGCCTCTTATAGTTTTGGAAGCCGACGATGAGGTCGAGGTCGTTGAAGGGCCAGGGGAACCCTCAGCTCTTACTTGCATGACTGTCGGTGAGTGACATTTTATTATAGTCCCGTTCGTTCTACGTTTAAGAGTTTTACTAACATTTATCAAATTTGAACAGCCCTGCCAGTATCCATGGCTTTGGAATCACGCATTGTGATGCCGCCCGGCCCCTACGCTTTGCGGGCTTCAGAACGCTTGGCCCAATTGAGCCTTGTCTCCCTATCTTCTTTCGTCGAGGAGCTCCGTGCTGGTAGTGCGACCACAGCCGAAGCGTTTGCCGCTGAAGCTAACGGCTCCCTTCCTTTTCTCGCCACCTATCACAGCGAGGAGGTGGTGCGGGTTTGGGTGGAGTTCTGTAGGAAGGTGGACGCTTGTTTGTACGCTCTCGAGTGTTCTCGCTTTTCCTCGGAGGCCGTGGCTGCAAAGGCGGAGTTACGGGGGCTGATAGCACGGTGCGCAGCAAACATGACGTCATGTGAGAAGAGGCTTAGTCGCAAGTTCTCGAAGAGGGAGCTAGCCTCCAAGGCGCTGGGCGAGCTTCAAGCCAATCTCACAGCCAAGGCCAACAAAGCGTATGAGCTCTGGCGGGTGCTTCAGGAGTCCATCAAAGAGGTGGTGGCTCTCGACAAAGCTGCCACGTTCACTCGTGAGAGGGTCGAGGCTCATAAGGCCACCGAGAAAGAGCTCGAAGCTCGGCTCGCTTCGTATCAGGCTCAGCAAGCTCAGGCGGAGGCTCGTCTTCTGGAGATCTTGCGTCATGAAGCCGTGGCTCAGCAACAGAATGATGAGCTGGTAAAATTATTGCACCGCCCGCCGGCTTGAGGACTTGTATCTTTTTTCCCTTTTTTGTACATACTCATGGATGAGAGTATCCTTTCTTTTTTGTTTCTTTCATGAATTGTACTTTGTATCCATTTTGGTTTATGAATAAAAGATACATTTTTCTTCTCAATGGTGTGTCCCCCTTTTTATTGAATGTATTCTGCGGATATTCTACCTCGATCTCCCTGCAGGACAGTGATGGCTTAGGATTCAGGGTTAAGATCTGCTTCCTAAGACTTTTGCATTTTACGAGCCACGAGGGTCTCATAAAGAGTTTTTCTCCCTACAGGTCGAGAGGATCCCATAGGTGTAAGTTCTTCTTAAGAATCGTGAGGATTCTTAAGCGGGTTTTCCCTTAAGAGTCGTAAGGATCTCACAAGAGAGTTTTTTCTTCCTTACAGGTCGTGAGGACTCGTAAGTGCTGGATGTGGTCACCCTTGTCCGCGTTTTACGGAGTCAGGGGTTTCTCCAGGTATTGTAGTTTAAAGACGCCGCGGTCAAGGTTAAGGACCTCATAGTCCGTGGATTTAAGGACTCCATCGTCCGCTGTTAGTTTTAAGACATCACGGTCAAGGTTAAGGACCTCATAGTCCGTGGATTTAGGGACTCCACAGTCCGATGTTAGTTTTAAGACATCACGGTCAAGGTTAAGGACCTCATAGTCCGTGGATTTAAGGACTCCACAGTCCGATGTGTGGTTACAGGGACCCGTCACCTCTTTGAAGACGTTGAAGAATTACAACGCCAGGCATCAAAGGAGTAAAGAGATGTACCCTTAAACCAAGGCAAAATCTGTAAGGAATCGGGGTGGTTGATCGTTAGTTTTAAGACATCACGGTCGAGGTTAAGGACGTCATAGTCCGTGGATTTTAAGGACTCCACAGTCCGGTATTTGCTCTGGATGCTTCACATGGGTTCACTGCCGTGCTTGGCGAGGACCAGGCTCCGCTCTGGGCGTTTTCCGCGGGGTCAAAGAGTGACGTTATCTGCGTTCTACGTGACCAGGAATTTTGCACTAGATGCTTCACACGGGTTCACTGCCGCGTTAAGCGAGGACTAGGCTCCGCTCTGGATGCTTCACACGGGTTCACTGCCGTATTCTACGAGGACCAGGATCCGCTCTGGACGTTTTCCACGGGGTCAAAGAGTGACGTTATCCGCGTTCCACGTAACCAGGAATTTTGCACTAGATGCTTCACACGGGTTCACTGCCGCGTTAGGCGAGGACTAGGCTCCGCTCTGGATACTTCACACGGGTTCACTGCCGTGCTCTGCGAGGACCAGGATCCGCTCTGGACGCTTTCCACGGGGTTAAAGAGTGACGTTATCCGCGTTCCACGTAACCAGGAATTTTGCACTAGATGCTTCACACGGGTTCACTGCCGCGTTAGGCGAGGACTAGGCTCCGCTCTAGATACTTCACACGGGTTCACTGCCGTGCTCTGCGAGGACCAGGATCCGCTCTGGACGCTTTCCACGGGGTCAAAGAGTGACGTTATCCGCGTTCCACGTAACCAGGAATTTTGCACTAGATGCTTCACACGGGTTCACTGCCGCGTTAGGCGAGGACTAGGCTCCGCTCTGGATGCTTCACACGGGTTCACTGCCGTGCTCTGCGAGGACCAGGATCCGCTCTGGACGCTTTCCACGGGGTCAAAGAGTGACGTTATCCGCGTTCCACGTAACCAGGAATTTTGCACTAGATGCTTCACACGGGTTCACTGCCGTGCTCGGCGAGGACTAGGCTCCGCTCTGGATGCTTCACACGAGTTCACTGCCGTGCTCTGCGAAGACCAGGATCCGCTCTGGACGCTTTCCACGGGGTCAAAGAGTGACGTTATCCGCGTTCCACGTAACCAGGAATTTTTCACTAGATGCTTCACACGGGTTCACTGCCGTGTTCTGCGAAGACCAGGATCCGCTCTGGACGCTTTCCACGGGGTCAAAGAGTGACGTTATCCGCGTTCCACGTAACCAGGAATTTTGCACTAGATGCTTCATACGGGTTCACTGCCGCGTTAGGCGAGGACTAGGCTCCGCTCTGGATGCTTCACACGGGTTCACTGCCGTGTTCTGCGAGGACCAGGATCCGCTCTGGACGTTTTCCATGGGGTCAAAGAATGACGTTATCCGCGTTCCACATAACCGGGAATTTTGCACTAGATGCTTCACACGGGTTCACTGCCGCGTTAGGCGAGGACTAGGCTTCGCTCAGGATGCTTCACACGGGTTCACTGCCGTGCTCTGCGAGGACCAGGATCCGCTCTGGACGCTTTCCACGGGGTCAAAGAGTGACGTTATCCGCGTTCCACGTAACCAGGAATTTTGCACTAGATGCTTCACACGGGTTCACTGCCGTGCTCGGCGAGGACTAGGCTCCGCTCTGGATGCTTCACACGGGTTCATTGCCATGCTCTGCGAGGACCAGGATCCGCTCTGGACGCTTTCCACGGGGTCAAAGAGTGACGTTATCCGCGTTCCACGTAATCAGGAATTTTGCTGAATATATCCGCATTTCACGGAATGGAGGTTTGACTCTTGGTGATATGTATATCGCCGAGCCATGGAACTGGGGGTTGCCGCTGTTCCGTTTCGCTTGATGTTGTGTCTGCTGCCACGAGACGAACGTCGAGATGATCTCTAGGCTATCTGTGAACCGTCGAGATTTGGCTTCTTGTTATGATGAAACCTGGGGGAGGAGTATGATGCCTTCTTTGATTGCGCCCCTGGATTGTATACAGGGATAGATGTAACATCACCTGTAGGGCGAGGATTTCACTTTTATTTTATTTCTTTTTCCGCGATGCTCTATCATTTCAGCTTTTATATCGCGAAGGTCGCGATTGCCCCATCATTTCGGCTATTTTTCGCGGTGCCCAATCATTTCGACTATTTATTTATTCTCTACTCGCTGCTTTTTATTGCGAGTTGCCCCATCATTTCGGCTATTTTTCATGCATACATTTTTACTTGCTGCTTTTTATTGCAAGTTGCCCCATCATTTCGGCTATTTTGTAGGCATGTGTGGCTTGCTAGCTTTTCGCCGCAAGCTTGGATTTCAGACACCGATTTCGACATCAGCACCGCTACAACTGGAATGTTGCCAGGAGCGAATCATCATTTGCCTTTGTCGATGATGAACAAAGGTGGCTCAGCAAACAGGGTTAAGGGTCCTGTCGACCAAGGCTTTTGACTTCATGAGCCGTAAGGCTCACAAAGTTATTTCTCCCTACAAGTCGTGAGGATCTTGCAGGTGTATTTTCTCCTTAGGGATCGTGAGGATTCCCAAATGTGTGCTCCTCTGTAAGTCGTAAGGATCCTACAAGAGGCTTTCTCCTTATGGGTCGAGAGGACCTACAAGGGTTGGACTTTGCTGGGGAAATGTTTATTCACGCCCGTGGATTGTATACAAGGGTCAGTATTGAGTCCCTTGTAGGGCAATATCGAAGGTTGTGGAGGATTTGCTTAAGAACAGGTTTAGGTTTCTGTAACTTAAGACTTTCAAGTCTCATGAGCCGCGAGGGTCCCATAAGAGAGTTCTCCTTACGAGTCGTGAGGATCTCGTAAGTGCATTTTCTCCTTAGGAATCGTGAGGGTCCCTAAGTGTGTTGCTCCTTTGTGAGTCGTAAAGATCTCACGCAGGTGGTTTCTCCTTACAAGGTCGAGAGGACCCTACAAGTGTCTTTCAACGAGGTTGCGCCCTTTCGGGTTTTCACAAACACTCGCCGGTAGTCCTGCTATTTTTACTCACGGAGCCCTTTCGGGTTTTCATCCGTGCCCATTTTGCTTGTAGACATACCGTTTTTTTTTATTCTTTTTCATATTTTTTTTTCTTTCTCTCTTTTTTTCATCTCGTCAGCCTAACGATGCTGCGGTAGTAGTTTTAGGGACGTTTCGGTCCGCCGTTAGTTTAAGGACGTTTCGGTCCGTCGATAGTTTTAAGGACGTTTCGGTCCGTTGTTAGTTTAAGGACGTTTCGGTCCAGCGTTAGTTTAAGGACGTTTCGGTCCATTGTTATGGGAAGGCCGGATGCTGCTTGTAAAGTCTGAGCCTAGGAAGATAGCGAGCGGACATAGTCGTCGTCATCTATCATTGACCCAGGCTGTGGCTCATTAAGCATAGTATTTCTTTAAGAAGCGGTCGTTTATTGGCCTGAAAGGCCTTTCGCCGTGCATGTCCATGAGTAGATAGGCTCCACCCTGGTAGACCTTGTCTATGATGTACGGGCCTTCATAGTTTGGCTCAAATTTTCCCCGTTTGACACGATTGGGGATTATAGGTCTTTTGACCACTAGTACGAGTTCGCCTTGGCGGAATGTCCTCGGCCTGGTCAATCTTTCGTACGAGCGCGTCATCTTTGCTTTGTAGGCTTCTAGATGTTGTTGCGCTATGAGCCGGGTTTCGTCGAGGGCATCAAGCTCCTCAAGCCGAAGGTGAGCATTTTCTTCGTCCGTCAGCTCGTGGTGGACTGCTACTCGTAGAGAGGGTAACTCTATCTCGAGGGGGAGCACTGCTTCCGTCCTAAATACCAACGCGTACGGCGTTGTGTTCGTGGCCGTCTTGAATGTAGTTCGATAAGCCCAAAGGGCTTCTTACAGCCTTTCGTGCCAGTCTCTCTTATTCCGGGAAACGGTCTTTTTTATGATCTTCGTCAAGGTCTTATTGAAGGCCTCGGCCAGACCGTTAGCTCGTGGGTTGTAAACTGAAGAATATCTCCAGTCTATATTGTGCTGCTGCGTGAAGCGGCTAATCTTATGGCTTCTGTAGGCTGGCCCATTATCGGAGATAATCCGCCGTGGGGTTCCAAACCGATAGATGACGTGAGTCTTGAAGAAATGGAGGATATTCTCCGTCTTCACTTCCCTCAGTGGTACTGCTTCTGCCCATTTGGAGAAGTAATCAGTTGTCGCCAGGATAAAACGATGTCCCCGGGATGATGCTGGCTCAATGGGGCTGACTATGTCAGTCCCCCACATTTCGAATGGTCAGCTAGCCACCGTTGGGTGTAGTGGATTCGGATGTTGGTGGATAAAGTCTCCGTGAATCTGGCATGAGTGGCATTGCTTCGCATACTCGAGGCAGTCCTGGATCATCGTGGGCCAGTAGTAACCCATCCGTTTAATTTTTAACTTCATCTTTGGGCCTGCTTGGTGAGAACCGCAAAGTCCGTCGTGAACTTCCTGAATGACTCTTTCTGCTTCGTCGGGTCCTAAGCATCTCAGCCATAGAGAATCAAACGATCTCTTGTATAGAGTATCGTTGACGAAGGCGAAAGATAGAGCTCGTTTCATGAGCTGATGCCTTGAGGACGTTTCTTTGGGCATTCGGTGGGACTTAAAGTAGTCTATGAAGACTTCCCTCCAGTCCTCGGCCTTCTCATGGCCTTTTATTTGTAGGGTCGTCTGCTCAGTCGCTCCCTTTTCTTTATATAATTCCGAAGGTATTTCTGCCGGGGCGAGCACTCGACGGCTTTGTACCACGATTCTTACATCATCGAGGTTTTTGTCCGCCAGTTCTTTAGCAAGTTTGGCTAACGCGTCTGCTTTGCTGTTTTCCGCGCGTGGTATGTTCTCCAAAGTATAGGAGGGAATTTGGGTCAATAGTTGTTGCACCTTTTCGCCGTACTTCACCAACTCCGGTTTGCACGTTTGGTAGTCACCATTTACTTGACTAACGACCAGTTGAGAATCCCCGTATATAAGGAGGTCTTCAATTCCCAGGTCGATGGCGATTTCGAGGCCTGCTATCAGAGCTTCGTATTCAGCTTCATTGTTTGTCCTCGGCTCTGTTAAGGAGAAGGCGAAACGCATTATCCCTCCTTGTGGAGTTGCAAAGACGAGGCCTATCCCCGATTTGATCATTGGGATACCTTGTTTCTGTTTCTTTAAGGAGGACGCTCCATCGAAATAGAGTTCCCATCGGGTGTTACCGCCTCTAATCGCATCAAATGCATGCTCGTCCGGCAAATCACAGTTCAGAGGAGAATCGGCCGGTATCGGGTGCTCAGCGAGGAAATCGGCAATGGCCTGGCCTTTCACTGCCTTGAGAGGTTGATACGTTATCGAGAACTCCATCAAGAGCAGGGCCCATTTAGCGAGTCGACCCGTCAATATAGCCTTTGACATCAAATATTTAAGAGGGTCCACCTTCGAGATGAGACGGACTTCGTGCACCAACGCGTAGTGCTTGAGCTTTGTTATTGCGAAGATTAACGCCAAGCAATGTTTTTCAATGGGAGAGTAGTTGCTTTCTGCCCCCAGTAGAACTCGACTTAAGTAGTAGAGTGCTCTCTCTTTCCCTTGATCATTCTCTTGTGCCCATAATGCGCCTAAGGAACCTTCGAGGGCGGTTGTATAAAGAATGAGGGGTTTTCCCTTGACCGGCGCAGCCAACACCGGAGAGTTCTGCAGGTACTGCTTGATCTCGTCTAGTGCACCTTGGCATTTGTGATCCCAAACGAATGGAGTTCCCTTCTTCATCAGGTGGCTGTAAGGACGGCATTTGCCTGAAAGATTGGCGATAAACCGCCGGATGTATGCGAGCTTCCCTTGGAGAGACCGCAACTGTTTGAGGGTTCTTGGCGGAGGCATTTCCATGATCGCTTTAATCTTTGACGGGTCTATTTCAATACCTCGGTGTCGAACGATGAATCCCAGGAATTTGCCCGAGGAGACTCCAAACGCTCATTTGAGGGGATTCATTTTCAAATTATATTGCCGAAGGCGTTGAAATACAGTCTCTAGATGCTTTAAATGATCTTCGTATGACATGCTCTTTACTACGAGGTCATCGATATAGCACTCGACGATGTCATGTATGAGGTCGTCGAAGATTTTTGTCATGGCCCTTTGATAGGTAGCGCCAGCGTTCTTCAGACCAAAGGGCATAACCCTGTAGCAGAATATACCCAAAGGGGTCCGGAAAGCAGTGTGCTTCTGGTCTTCGGGATGCATCTTTATCTGATTGTATCCTGACGAACCGTCCATGAAGGAGAAAACCTCGTGAGTGGACGTGTTATCTATCATTAGCTCGGTTACCGGCACCAGGAAATCGTCCTTTGGACAGGCTTTATTGAGATCCCTGAAATCCACGCATATGCGTACCGTCCCATTCTTCTTCATTACCGGGACGATATTGGCGATCCAGTCGGGATATTGGACTTCTTTGATAAATCCAGAATCGATCAGCTTCTTGACTTCGGCGTTGATGCTCATCTCAAGCTCAAGTCGCATCCTCCTTGGCGCCTGCTTGACCGGCTTGATATCTGGGGATATTGCTAATTTATGCACAGCAATCTCCGGATCTAATCCTGGCATCTCGGAGTAGTTCCACGCGAAGCAGTCTTTATGCCGTAGAAGCACGTTCTTTAACGCAGCCACCCTTTCTTCAGAGAGCAGCTCGCTGACAAATGTCGGTCGCGGGTCATCTGCCGATCCCAACTCGATCTTCTTGAGGTTATCTGCAGTAGTATGTATACCATCTTCCAGTTCTTTCGGAGCGGGCGGAAATTCTGAGATCACCTCATCATTGCTGTTCTCAAAGCACCGGGGAAGGTCATCTATGTTCTCGGGCTCTTCTTTTAATATCGTAATCGTATAACAGGTGAGAATCCGCTCCCAGGACTGAGGTGGATCCGGTTCTGCTCTTGTGGCTTTGGGTTCGTGCTTTTGTGGCGGCGTTACCCTCCATCCGTTGGATAAAGCGAACCTGCCCTGTTGGTACTGGTCCTCGACCCAGTTCTTGAAGGTGAAGCAGTCTTCGGTAGGATGTCCTATGGCTCGGTGATAAGAGCAATAGCTCAGATGAGAAGCCTTGTTAGCTTGCTCAGGATGTCTAGACCTTGGAAGCGCGATCATTTGATGTTTTAAAGCTAGCTTGAGTAACCTCTCCGTCTTGTCTCGGGAGAAGGAGTACGCCCGGCTCATTTTCTTCATGAGGGACAAATCTGAGCCGTGCAATACCCGATCACGTAACCCTCTAATCCTGCGTCGTTGTTGTCGGCTCCTCTTTCCACTTCTTGATTTATTTCCGTCTCCGCATCGGGCCTTTCGTACAACGGGTTGACAATGACGAACATCTTTGTCTTTCGCAGCCTGTTGAAATAAACGTTGCGTCCTGGCCTTCTCGTAGATGGCCATTTCGCGGTTGTGGTCTTCCCGAGCTTTCTGACCCACTTTCCTGATAGGCTTGCCCATTCGTTCTTCAAACGACGGACTCGGCGCTTCAATCGCGGGGTCTAGTTTTGATGAGGAGTTGGCATCTCCTGACAGGGCGTCCTCTTCTTCATCAAAGGTATATATAGCGTAGCTGCTGTGAGCCCGTTCCCGTTTTCCGGTTCTCGCGTATCCAAGCCCGAGTGTTTCCATTTTCCCGTTGGGCAATATGCGTTGAGTCCCAGGGACATCCCAAATCCTGTTGTAGAACCGAGCCTGCCGAACAGTCTGTTTTAAGGGTACTCCTTGGCGCTTCAATAGCTTCTTTAATCCATTTGTATAGTATCTAGGCAGGCGGATAGGTTGGAGCCTATCAAGCGTAGCATCCACGCCATGCCAGATCTCTTTCTCTATTTTCGACTCTGAGGATCGGTAGAATAGGATCACCTTCTCACCCCTTCGCCTGGGAGGGACGTAAAACGTTTGCAGGTCCTGCACATTGTGAGCTTGAAGCGTGTCGAGATCCTTGTAGTGTTCTCACGGTACCATGGTGATTCGCAAACTATGGTCATCACCAGGGGGTGCTTGTATTGGCAGCCGATTGGAGAACACGGCATTAACTTCATCTTCTGAATCACTTCCGAAGACTAACATGGGAGCAGACGTCCCTGGGTTGTTGCGTTGAGATGGCCCGGCATAAACTATCTCTTCTTCTTCTTCGGTATCGCTCCCGAAAACAGGGATGGTGGCAGCGGCTTTGTTCTCCGGGTTGCGACACCTTTCTGTATCCTCGAAATCTGGCAAAAAGTACTTCGCATCTTCATATTTGCGAACTTCGTTCACGGAAAATGGGTTTAACTCTCTTGTTACGGTATACTCGAAACCATCCTTAAAGTACTTCATACACTGATGTTGTGTAGAAGGGATGATGTTATACTCGTGTAGCCAAGGACGACCGAGCAAAGCGTTGTAGCAGGTCTTGGCGTCAATGACATGGAATTTGATGTCTGTGACGAGAAGTCCAAAGCGTAATGTTAGTATCACAGATCCGAGAGTCCTTGACGATTGTGAATCGAAACCGGAGATAGTAATTTTGTCACGAGCGAGGTGTTGCACACTCATGCAGATTTCCTTCAACACCCGAACATTAAGGAGATTGACGGAGGATCCATTATCCACCAGGATCTTGCCTATCTTGATATCATGGCAGTATCCGGAGATATATAGGGGGCGGTTGTGGTCGCACGTCCCGAGAAGGAGGTCTTCGTCACCGAAAGTGATGTCGGCCGTATGCACTTCCTCCAGTTCGTCCTTCATCCTTTCAGTGGCGAGGAAGGCTTGGAATTGCTCAGGTTCTTGTAACGCCTTAATTAGTGAGTCTCGCGCTTCTTTTGATAATAGGAGGGCATCGAGAATGCTAAGCTGAGAAGGTAGCTTCCTTAGGTGCGCGAGGATGTTATAGTCCACCTTATCCTTCCTAGGAGGGTCTTTGGCAGCCAGCTCTCTCATGACTTGGTCATCTAAAGTGATATCTTCAGTGACCTTTTCCTTTCCCTTATCTTTTCTACTTACGGGCCCGAGATTCTTTTCTGGGAGTGTGCGATTGCGCAGCTGAATGTTCTCGCAGGCCTCCGATTTCTCCTCTTTCCCTAAAACGGATTCTTTAAAGAGAGGGCCCAGAGCCATTTCTTCATCAGAGTCGCTCCCAAAGGTGAGAACTTGTGACCCCCCGGCGTGAGCCATATGACAGTTGCCAGTAGTTCTGTTGTGCCCATCGACAGTACTTCTTCGCTCCCGACGGCTCTTGCGTTTCATGCGCTTAAAATGTTGCCGACGAGTAACATATCCTTGCCACCATATCTTAAAGGCGTCGCACTCCTCCGTGGGGTGTGAAATTTTCCGATGATATGCGCAATAATCAGGGTGCCTCTCCACCCCATCGTGTGTGTTTCCTTCCGAGGGTGGTAGCTTCATTCCCATTGACATGGCTTTGGCAAACATTTTCCTCGTCTTGAATATCTTCTTGTCTATTTCGGATGCCTTTTGATCTGGCGGGGGTAGTTCAACTCTTTCATTCAGTCGCCTGCATTTGGTTCCTTCTGACGCTGCCATCTCACGCTCCTGATCCGCTTTACTTTTTAGGCGAATCTCGTCTAGAAAGGCATTTATCATTTCATTTGTCAGCCACGTACGCTCTGGTTCAGGCTCTGCCTCCAGCTTCTTAGTGCCAGGAGTTTTCTCATCATCGGTAAACGAGTGGGAGATTACGTTACAACTCGCCACATATCCTTCGGATTCATCCGACGAGCTCTCTCCATCATCTCTCTCTTGAAAGATGTGGCTGAGAAACTCTTGCAGTGTGACAGGAGTTTGCGCCTTTTGATTGTATTCTTCCAGCGCGTCGATTTGCTTCTGCAAGTTCGTGTGCTCGTCTCCAAGCTTCGCGGGCTTCTTGGATTTCTTCTTCTTTTTCTTCGATGATTTTGACGGTTGGACGTGAGTATTTGGGCCCTTATCACGAGTCTTCGTAGTTGTGCGGGGCTTCAACATCCCTTCGATAATTTGAGGTTCAAGAGGGTCCTTCCATTCGATCGCAGGGCACGCATGAAGGTCTCTCAGCATTCTTTTGGTTTTAGTTGATAGCACGACCTCCCATGGAGCTTCTTCAATAAAGGAGCAGGTTGCCCCCGGTGTATCTGCTTTCTTAGGAGTATGCGGTTGTGGTGGGTTCACCTTCCACTTTTCAGACAGTACAAACTTCCCCTGGAGGTATTGATCTTCGATCTATCCTTTGAAGACGAAGCAATCTTCAATCGGATGACTTACCGTTTGATGGTAAGGGCAATAGTTAGGGTTATTCACCTCGGTGGGTTGCGGCGGTCGCCTTGGACTTGGTAGGTTTATAAGTCTGTTGCGTATTGCCAGCTCGAATAACCGTTTCGTCTTGTCTCGTGGGAACGAGTAGGGACGTTTCATCTTCTCATTATAATACCGGCGTCTTTCTTCCAGTTGATCTGCCGGTTTCGGGGCGTTAGGTTGCTGTTGGGCATTCGCGACAAAGGTTGCCCTTCCTTTACCCTTGCCATTCCGAGGTTCCGACTTCGGGGGAGGTGGTCTATGACCCATCTGGTCCATCTGAGCCAACTTATCGACTAAAGCCTGGAATGTGGTTGGCTTAAAGAACATCATAAACTGGGAGATAGTTGCGTGGGGGTCTAGGGTTCCCACGAACATGCCCACTGCGAGTGCTTCCTCAATGCGTTGCTCGCATCTCGACCACAAATTCCGCCAGCGTATAGCATACTGGACCCAGGTTTCGCCTGGTTTTACCCTGGCGTTAATCAATGCAGTTATTGGAGTGCGTTCGCTGGCACTTGTGAATCGCTGAGTGATAACAACTCCATTTCAGCGAACGTTTTGATAGAATCGTTCGGGAGTTCTGAATACCATTCGAACGCTGTTTCTGATAAGCTGCCCACGAACTGGCGGAGCAACAGTTTATCATCACCGCCGGTGTTACCGCAGAGGGCCCGGAACTGGGCGACATGTTGATGGGGATTGCCGGTCCCCTTATACACGTGGAATTTTGGTATCGTATAGCCTTGCGGGTATTTGATTTGGTCGTACCAGCTTGGATACGGCCGTCCCGTTTTCACGACTTGACCAGCTGCCTCAGTCGCATGATGAACCCGGATTTGCTGGGCTATGTAGTCAACCAAGTCAGCCTTAGAGATGGCCTCCTCCTTGGCCGTTGAGAGGGCTGGTGGTGGATTTGACGTTTCTCCTCGGTCTTCTTCAAGAACGATTGGGGGATCCTCGGCGGGTAAGTCCTGTTGGATCATCATCCCTATCATATCTTGGAAGAGAAGGCCCATACGTTGTATGTTGGCCGCTTGTTCAGCAGCCTCTTTGTCCTTTTTCTCCAGTATCCGGCGAAGGAATTCCGCGTCGGTTTCTTCCTCCTGGCGTGCGTCTGAGGACGTTTCTGGGCTTTCTTTTGGCCCGGTAAGTGCGGCCATAGCATTCATCATTTCCTGAAGCTTTTGTTGCTGCTCCTGGGCTTTCGTCACGGATCGGGTTAGCAGTCGGTGGCCCGTAGAAGTGCGGCTTTCCTCTTTTCCAGAGGCCATGTAAACAGTGTGCACCACCATGCCCCCAGACTTAGGGCGTCTGGGCTCAGTGCTTTTAGCCGTCGTTGCATGCTGGGGGGTCCTCTCTGGCCTCCTCCTTTTATGAGCCATGGAGGTTGAGGGGGTCGTTGAGGTGGGCGTCCAGACAGCCTTTCGGGGTTTAGCCTGGTGACCAGTCTCCGGTTGGATTTTCAGCTTCTTGTGCTGGCGGGAGAAGTTTGGATCGATGATCGAGTCTCGGGCCTGCCGCCAAACCTTATAGATTTTGGAAGACAGCCGTTGAGAAGATCGGGGCTGTTATGGTTTTATTTCTACAACCTTTTTTAATGGAGGAGGAGACCTCTTCAGCACTACAGTAGGAGAATTCCTTCGCACCTTATTTAGCATTTCGAAGCTGTTCCCAGTTGGAACAGCAGCATTAACTTCTGCCACCGGGGCTGATGGAGTCAACCCAGAGGGGGGGTTGCCCCCAGCCTTCCTTACTCGGCGCCAATGACGACGTCGAGCGTGTCGAGCGGACGGCGTAGGGTCAGCGGTAATAATGGTTTCGTCTTGCCCCCTGTGTGGGTGGGGGGTCGCTGTTGGTGCTAGCCTGTCAAAGACCAATGTCCTTTGGGCAGCAGGAGCGAGAGCTAAAGCCGTTAATCTTGTAAAGACCGACTTCGTGGCCGGAGAAGCCGCCTTGGCGATTTCGAGAGCAGGAGCGGCCATTTTCTTAGAAGCAGCCTTTTCTAAGATTGTAGGCCCCATAATGAGTTCGCCGGATTTTTGGCCCAATCTAGAGAAGACCGAGGCGTTGACGTTGGGCGACTCGTTGAGAGGAGCCGCGGCAGGGGTAAGACGATCAAAGACCGACTTCTTGAGAGCTTCCTTTGTCAGCACTGGCGCCGCGAAGCTTGTCGGTGGGAGTATAGTCCCAAAGAACAATCCGGTAGTGGCCTGAGTCACCTGGTCCACCGGCATTGTGAATAACGAAGCAGCTTGGGGTCCGTAGGCTATACCTCCTGGCGAGGCAGAGCGTTGGTCGCAATTGCAGTCTGAGCGGTTGGAGGATTTCGCAGAAGTAGAAGCCATCGATCCTTTGCTTTCTGCAATAAGCAAGACGCCAATTCTTAGTATCTTGAAACCCAAGGGCAACCACTAGCGAACCGCGATTGGTTCGCGAATCACGACACACGAAGTGTGGAGTGGAAAGAGGAAAAGGTCCCACCGGGCGTGCCAGAATCTGTTCCCCTCCGAACGGCGGCCGGGACGCGTGGGCGTCTAGGCCTGGGGTTCGGGGCAGATGCTAATTGGTACTATCCGTCCACCTCTCCGAAGATGCCAAGTTGATTTATGGCACCGTGCATCGGAGGTTTGAACGGATGCGGCCGATCTAGCAGACTTCGTCAGATTCCCCCTCGCTTGAGGGGTTTTTGATTGTGGGGACGCTCTTCCCTGCAGGCGCAAGCCCCTGCAGTTAATTACGCTACCGCATCGCGGTAACAACTTTCTCCTTCTCCAGATGGTCACTTCGTGTCGTGTGTGTTTATTTTATGTTTTGTTGCCCGTGGATTGTTTACGGAAACCGAGTTATGTCGTCGCTCGTAGGGCGTGGACTAGTCCAAATCCGTGTTATCTTAGATTTGGGTTTGGGGGTTTGGTTTGAGGATACGTTAGCCATACTTGAGGCTAAGATCAACTCAAACGTTTGTTAAGGATACGTTAGTCTAATTTGAGACTAAGATCAACTTAACGGGATCGTTTAGATCCGACAAATGAGCGTTTGGGCTCCAATGTTCCAGTTTAGGGACATAGTGGTCCATCGTATGTATGGCCGTCGGGACCCATCACCTCTCTGATGACGTTGAAGGATTACAACGACGGATGTCAGAGGAGTTCAGAGATGTACCCTCGAGCCAGAGTTAATTGGGGGGATTCATAGTCCAGTCTGTTTGAAGGTTTAAGGATACGTTAGCCATCTTTAAGGCTAAGATCAACTTAAACGGGACCGTTTAGATCCGACAAAAGAGCATGCGGGGCTCTATTGTTCTAGTTTAAGGACATTGCGGTCCATGGGTAGTTTAAGGACATTGCGGTCCGTGGGTAGTTTAAGGACATTGCGGTCCATGGGTAGTTTAAGGACATTGCGGTCCATCGTTAGTTTTAAGACATCTCGGTCGAGGTTAAGGACGTCGTAGTCCGTGGGTTTAAGGACCCCACAGTCCATTGTTAGTTTTAAGACATCTCGGTCGAGGTTAAGGACGTCGTAGTCCATGGGTTTAAGGACCCCACAGTCCATTGTTAGTTTTAAGACATCTCGGTCGAGATTAAGGACGTCATAGTCCATGGGTTTAAGGACCCCACAGTTCATTGTTAGTTTTAAGACATCTCGGTCGAGGTTAAGGACGTCGTAGTCCATGGGTTTAAGGACCCCACAGTCCATTGTTAGTTTTAAGACATCTCGGTCGAGGTTAAGGACGTCGTAGTCCATGGGTTTAAGGACCCCACAGTCCATATCGATGTGTGGTCATCGGGACCCGTCACCTCTTTGAAGACATTGAGGGATTACAATGCCAAGTATCAAAGGAGTGAAGAGATGTACCCTGGAACCGGAGTGGATTAAATAGTCCTTGGCCCAATTTGGGATCAAGACCAATTAATTATGTTATGAGCCCATTGGCCCAGTTAATCACGAATTGAGGACTTATGGCCATCCTGGGCTAAGTCCAATCAGGAGAGGCTTTGCCTCTATCCATTTAGCCAATTGGACCAATGTCTAGTGTTAAACACTAAAGACCAACCAGTGTTGAACACTGGGAATGAGATTAAAAGGTTAATGTTTAACACTAAAAGATAATTGGTGTTAAACACCAGCAACAAGGCTTTCAAATTAGTGTTGAACACTAAAACAGATCAGTGTTAAACACTGGCAACAGAGATCTCAAATTAGTGTTAAACACTAAGGTAGTCAGTGTTGAACACTGCAAATGATTAGTGTTGAACACTAAGGCCCAACAGTGTTTTAACACTGGATTCGGGAGTTCCAATTTAGTGTTAAACACTAAGGCAAGAGGGGTCACGTGGCAACACGTGAGAGTGCCCTCCCTTCATTTATTCTGCTGAGATTATCGCATCTTTCAGAGCATCACATGCCATCACGTGACGGGCATTCAAATGCTTGTGTGTTGAAGCTTCTGTCAAGAGTCACGTGGGTCACGTGGGGCACTGCCTCAAAGGGGCTTTCTGTAGATCTTTTGGGAGGGTCACGTGGTGACACGTGACCCTGCCTCTATATATGATGTTTAGAGGATCTGTTAATCTTTTTTCAGAAATTAAATTTCTCGAGCTTTAAATTTCAGAGGAATTAAATTCCTACTTCCTTTTGAAGACTTATATTCTGGAATAGAGTTGAACTCTGAATTTTCTGTAGGAATTAAATTCCTCGTATATGTGAAGAACTGAATAGGGTTAAACCCTAATAAAAGCTTTTAAGGAATTGAATTCCCATTCTCTGTTAAAGAATTATGATTAAGGGAATTAAATTCCCGTTGTTTCAACAGAACTAAGTTCTTAATTAGGGTTAAACTCTGTTTCTTTTTGTTCTGAAGGAATTAAATTCCCATAACACAGGGTCAAGCCCTAATTTTATTTTAAAGGAATTCAATTCCTATAGTTCTGTGAGAATTAAATTCTCGTGCTTCCATTCCCTCTCTATGTTTTGGATCTGCATGGCAGGATCTCAACCCATTGAGAATTAAATTCTCAACTTCAAGGGGAGATGTGCACTTTGCAGATCCTCTATCAAAGAGAAAAGAAATATGTTCTTCTGTTTTATATATCAGAGTTAAACTCTGTTGAGAATTAAATTCTCTTTTCTTTCAAGGAGCTTTTCCCTTTCTTACCAAGGGTTTTCTTTTGCAGAAGATCCAAATTTCTCAAAGTATCAAAGCTCTCTCCCTTTTCTTTTTCTCTGCGTATATATCTCTTTCTCTCTCTATCCCTGTGTCTCTTGGCTCCTATTTATAGGAGAAGCAGCCGAATCAATTAGTTTTTGACGAATCTTCATTGAGAGATTTGATTTGCATCCATCATTCGTTTTTGACCTTTGGATTATTAGGTGAATTTTATTCACCATTAGATTTCAAATCCAGGAATTCTCCTTTGCTATTTCAGTTAGATTTAGAGGGGAAATCTTTCCAAACCCGAGATTTTCCCATAGATAGATGATATTTAATCACCTCTGACTCTTCAATTCGATTGGTTCCAGATAATCGCCTTCCTTTGGAAAGATTTGAATCTTTTTCAGAATTTAATTCTGTTAACAAAATGGGCTTTGAAAGCCGGTCACGTGGGACTACGTGACCCATGGTCACGTGTGGGCACGTGACCCGCTTGGAACGAGCCTTCCTTTTTCTTTTTGCACTGTCTTCTGGCTGCTGCTTAACCGTCACGTGCCACCACGTGACCCCTGGTCACGTGTGAGCACGTGACCCTTGTCTGTACTCTTTTTCTTGATTTAACTGGAGAACAATTCTGATGCTTTTGATTATCACGTGCCAACACGTGACCCTGGTCACGTGGGAGCACGTGACCTCTTCTGAAGCATTTTCCTTGATCTGATCAAGGATCCGGTGTGCCTTTGCCGCTTGCATTTAAATGTCACGTGCCGACACGTGACCCTGGTCACGTGGGAGCACGTGACTCTTTCTGAAGCCCTTTTCTTCGATGTAGTTGGGAAACAGAACTTGCCTCGCCGATTCTTTTAGGTGTCACGTGCCAACACGTGACTGCTGGTCACGTGTAAGCATGTGATCCTCTTCTGAAGCTTTTTCCATAAGTTTTTTTTTTCTGATTTTAAATCAGGAAACAGGCACCTCGATGGATCCCGCCACGGGCGAGCTTCGATACCCCGACGTCGCTACCCAGAAGTATTGCGTAAGTGTTAATATTTATTCAACCCCTATTTGAAATTTTAGTTTTGAAAGGTTCAAATTTAAATGATATACTTATTTTTTACTGGTTAATGTGGGTGTAGGAGCGGGTGGTTGAGCAGGTCGAAACATCGGGAATTGATTTTACTGGACAGAACGATCCGATGCTGCTGACCCCAGTTCTGGACGCCGCACACAGAGGGCACCATGGAGGTTAGGAGAGAGGCCGAGGACTGGGCCCTAACAGGGCCCATATGAGGTTGGACTCCACTCCGGCTGTTACTTCCTCCGTCTTCAGTGAGCGACGTTTCCAGCAAGAACTTGAAAGCTTGAAGGCCACCGTTCAGGAGTTGAAGGAGATGTTGGTATGTATACTACTTAATAGTAAAATATTATGTCATATTATAGATAGCAATATATCCAATATTAGTACGTAGCCTGAGCTTATTTGGTTGTACACTTAGCTTTGATTAATCATACATACATATCTAATTAAAATAAACTACGGTTTTCCAAACTAGATATCCAAACGAGACCTAAGTCCCTAAGTATACTTAGATTGGGGTTTCGAAATAACTTGATAATGATACGGACTCGACTAATACACAGTTCTTACTCGTTTATTACACACGTAGGTCCAGACGCGACAGGGTACATCGGCCGAGCCTCCACATGCATCTCCTTCGGTTGCGGCTCCGCAAGCCACTACATCAGCTGCGGTTCCGCAGACAGCTCCTATAGCTCCACTGCCTGCTCAGACTCCCGCAGTCGCGGCTCCGCAAGCCACTACCTCGACGGCGGTTGCGCGGACCACTCCTACAGCTCCACAGGCCGCTCGGACTCCCGCACACTCCGCATTGCATGATTTATTGACTCAGAATATATCTGAGGAGCAGGCGTGCCAGATTATGGCATTTATCAGAGGTGGAGCTGGACCGAGCTTGGGTAGCTTTTTAATTCTTATATTTTAAACATGCATTTATTTATATGATACATATTGTACTATATTTTGGACGATATTGATATTGGTGGTGTTTGCGTGTTTATATTGATACCATATTCTGCTTGTTGATTTCTTTTGTATATTATGCGTGAGATATGATTATGAATACTACGATATATGTTCTGCGTGCTGATTAATTATATATATAATATATATATTATTGTGCACAAGGCGAGAAAAAAATAGGCAGCCTTTTTAAAAAAAAACTGATAATATGTACCTACGGATTAATCCGTAGGGCCCAACATTGCCCCTACGGATTAATCCGTAGGGCCCAACATTACCCCTACTGATTTATCCGTAGGGGCAAAATATCAGGATACCTGATATTTTGTCCCTACAGATTTATACCTACGCACTTATCCGTAGGGGCAACTATTTGGCCCTACGAATAAGTCCGTAGGGACACCTAATTTATTTTATAAACAGATAAATTAAATAAATTTTTTGTCCCTACAGCCTAATCCGTAAGGACAACTGGACCTACACATTACTCCGTAGGGGCAAGTTTTTGACCGTAGGGGTATGTTCAAGGCTAAGATTTGCCCCTACGACATTTGCACCTACATGGTATTTTCTTGCCCCTACGGATATATCCGTAGGGACAGCGGTTTGCTCCTACAGATAAATCTGTAGGGGCAACCCTTATTTGTAGTAGTGCTATAAATTAGAGTAAAAAGGGAGAGAGGGTATTTTGGCCATTAGTTAAAGATTTAACGGCCAGAAGGGTCGGGGGGTTCGAATTTAATGGATGTAAACGTTAGAGGGTTTCTGCGATGGTTTTTTTTTCTTTTGGGCGGCATTGAGAACATATGCTAAATCTCCGTATAGTTTTGGTGAAATTTCCCTTAATTTTTCTGGCTTTAATCTACCCATTTTGTTGGTTACATGTCTAAACTTGGGACCTTGCTCATGACTCATGCCACATCAACTCTCCACAGCTTTTGTTCAGGACTTCTAGATGCATAATTTACCTTGGGATTTACATTGTCAATATGCTATACAGTAAAAAGGAGCATACTTGTCTAGAGAAAACGTTTCTCAATTCACTCTTTTTCTTATTTGATACTTTTAGGTGCATGGTTTATTTTGAGTAATTTTCAGTCAACAATAACACAATATCCATCTGGAATGATTATTCCTGATGGATTGGATGTGTTCTGCTGCCAAAAAGCCGTTGGGACAAAGTTCTGTCGACTTCCCTATGGATTTCCGTCTCTAAAAGTTCAATTTATCTGTTCTTAGAATATAGGTTTAAGGAGTTCCGACAGACTTTCAGTCAGCAATGTTTCTGAGAAATTTAAAAAAACACTGCCGCCTGAAATATTTCTCAGCAATCTCTTTTACTATAAAAAAACATGCGGCTGAATCGGTGCACATTTTCCTTCAGCATTAATTCTGTGTGTATTGTTTCAAGCGCATGGACTATCGAGGACATAAATTTCCGATGCAAAATCTGTAGGCTATGGATAATACAATTTGTTTCTTCAACAGATCTTTTTTTTATGACACCCATTTAATTTTATATATATTCACCAATCCAAACTACAAAACATATAACTGAAGGATATTTACTATACTAAAATTTAAAGTGAAAAATAGAGCACATACAGATTATGCTTGAATCTGAATATATCAAGCATTAAATACTACTACATCTCATAACGTGATGGTTATATTAGCAGGCACAGGTAGACATAGGCTGCGCTGAGAACTAAACTCTCTCTCTATATATTACCAAATCCTCTGTGCTTAATAGATTCAAGTCTGTTGCCCCTGCTGCTTGGATATGTCCTAACTATCCAATCGACATTTTCTCATTTTATAGTAAACAAGCCAACTCTTTTCTTGGCACAGAGACTAGTAATTTGTATAGAGTATTCTCAGCATGCAAAAATGCAGAATGCAGTATAATGTTAATACTTCACCCTATTTCTTCATACAATTTCTTGGCACAGAGACTAGTAATTTGTATAGAGTATTCTCAGCATCAACTTCCATTCCTTGAGATTGAAGCAAAAAAATACATACTGTTCTTTTGCTGATATGCTCCTCATCTCCACTTGTCTCTTTCCAGGGGATAACTTCCTGGCCTACGGAATCAATATTGTAAAGTGAACCAGACGCTATAGGAAAAGAGGCACGCATTCCTTCGATAGATCAATAATTCAAGAATACTTAGAATATGTTTCGATAGATCAATAATTCAAGAATACTCGGAATATGTGGTCAAAGCATATTTTTCAATGCCTGTAAGATGACACCTGTATCACAACTGTGATCCTCTGTCTACTCAAAAGTAATGGAAATTGCTGAAAAAATGGGTAGGTAATGTAGGCTATATCAGTAACTTCTAGGTCTCATGCCATGTCAACTCTCATCAGTAACTTCTAGGTGCATGATTTACCTTGGGATATACATTTGACAAAGTTCTTTGCAAATGTCTGACTTTCCTATGGATCCGTTACTAAAACTTCAATTTATTCGTTTTTAAACTATAGTTAGCATGCTCATTCACGTGTTTCTATAGTACAGCTGTCATAGGAAACCGAATTTTAAACTGAAACAGACCACACACATATTTATATATGCCTGTAGCTAAATACATCAAGCATGAAGCACAATTACATCTCATAACGTGAAAGTTTATATATACCGTAGCTCACCACGTAGGAAGTGCCGAGAACTAAACCATACATACAACACATAAATATTTCACTTAAGGCGACATATGCGGTTGGTGAGGCCATTAGAAACGCTTGTAGGCGTAGTACTGTGTTTTACGATGAGAACTCCACACGAGAGTTCCGCCATAAGCCTTGGCAGCTTGGTTGCTATCAATAACATTTACTGCTTTATTCCTGTTATTTGGTTGTTGATGGTAAGTTGTCTGATGATGAGTTGGCGCTGTGTAACTGTAGGCGTAGGATTGAACTGATGGTGAAGGGTTTTCCTTCTTTTTGCCGCCCATGTACTCCTCTAATAGATCAAATGCTTCTCTTCCTACCTTCACTAACCTTCCTTGATGCGCCATTTATTTGTTGATCACTATGGTTAATTTGGATTGCAGAGGACTTTGCGTGTGCCCATTGCTTCTTATAGAGGCTCATAAGATGACCAAGTCAATGAAGTCAACCTTCCAAGATTGTTTCCTCGTTAACTTTATTCTTTGTATGCTAATGTATATATACAAGATTTGATATAATCTTGGTTAGGTTATGGCATCTGCTTTAGAATTTTATTAATGAAAAATGTACTTTTTTGTGGAGTTGCTGCCACTATTGAACTTCGGGATGCTGCAATGTTGCCTGGTAATGATATGCATAGAAGATATACAGTCCCTTTCAGCATAAAGCATACGGTTCAAAACAATGAGAATCCCTATTTCACTGTCCCAGAACTTAGAGGGCATGAATAGGACTTGTTGAACAATTCATTTAATCAGGATTAAAAAAACAGTTTATCTTTATTTAGAACTTATGGAATTGGCAACAATGTAGCAAATATGATATCCCAGCCTGAATTACAGTTAAACGGACCCAAGTCTTAGTTTCAGAGGGACTGATGGCAAATTGTATTTGGTTTCAAATTTACAATTTAAATTATAATTTGGAACCAAATTTCAACTAACTCAATTACTATCTTTGGATATAGATTTTGAACACCCAGTTCTCAACTATATGAATCGGTAAGACATGATTACCAATTACACATACCAGAAATCTACATCATGTCTGCTTTCTTAGTATTATTCGTGACTTATGCATCACGACGGTTTTGGTGGGCATTCATCTTCATGGATGCGCTCGTGGTTGGACCTGCCTCATGGTCTAGCTTCACGTGTGATCCCGTACGTTTCGTGCAGCAACATGTGCTACTCGAATGCTTTTTTGCATTTCAGTTGATCCAATTTTTCATGATACCTGCATTCATATAGGTTTGGACAGTTCTGCTGATCAGACATGTCCAAACTATACCAGCAATTCTTCTCCCTCTCATTGCAGGCAACCAACTCTTTTAATAATATATAGTAGCCAACCCCAAATTAAAATACTTGATTTAAGCCTCCTTAATCTTGAAAGTCTGATAAATAACTTTGTTGTTATGCTGAAAAAGTATAAGCAACATTAATTGAGGAACAGTGCACAAATTACAATACAGTACAATGTTAAAACTTCGCCTTTTTCATCACACAGTTTCTTTAGTACAAAGACAATTTGTATATATATGGTAGCACTTCCTTAATTCTGAAGCAAAAGGCTCCCATCAAAATCAATCAAATCCGGAACATATTCAGTGATTAGTATTGATTGTATCTCTTCCTTTGAATCATATGCTCTCCATTTACACTTGTCTCCCTCCAAGCAACCGAAAGGTAAACTACCTGTAAGATGATACATGTGTCTCAACTGGGATCCTCTTCTATACTCACAAGTATTGCAGGTTGTAATTAATTTTTCCTTTGCCTTGGTTGCTTGCTTTGAACTCGGAACCATTTTATCTTGTTGAATAATTTCTAGATGCATGATCTATCTTAGGATATACATTCGTGATTTGTTGGTATATATTTGAATTAAGGGAAGCATGTTTGCTTACGGAAATAGTTTTTCCTCTGCTATATTTCCTACATTTACTACAATTTTTTTAGACAACATGTATTTTGTACCATCAAAGGCTAAATACATCAACAAGGGAGGTAGCAAAGGCTAAATATATCAATAATGGAGATGACAACCTTATTCCTCCCTCGTACAGTGTTAGAGAAAGAGATTTCAGTTGGATGTAATTTTTTTTTATGTAATGTAAATTTTAGGTCTCATACAAATTTCATAGAAACTTGATTTGTCACATACTTCACAAAAATTTTAATATTTTGGGCTAGTGCCCGATGTCTGGGATTTCGAGATCATATTCCTCAAGCATATATGATGTTGAGGGCTTCTTCAGTTTAAATTTCAGTCTCCTATAAACATCAGTATAAAAACAAATGAATTTGTATGCAATAACTCCATTTTATATCACTTATAACTTATTATTTTGTGAAAATCTTTGTCTCTAAATTATGCTTTTGACGTGTTGAATCTCTACTGCAAATTCCTGGCTCCGCTGCTGTTTGCTGGCCATGTACTCTAATAGACCAAAGGCTTCTCCCTACCTTGTCTAATGTCCCTTGAGGTGCCATTTTTGATCACTATGCTTATGTTTAATTTGGGTTACTGTGGCCTTTGAGCAAGGTTTGAGTTTTCGACTGAAACCACCGATACGTGGTGGTTTCGTATCGGTTTAGGTAGAGACCGATACGAAACTAACCGAGACCGATACAAAACCAACCATACAATATCGTTTCGGCCAAAATCTTTAAAAACCTTTTTTATACCATTTTTACTGTCGCTGTGATATTTGTAGGTCTTCGTTTTTAGAAAACCGCAAAAAATTGAATCCAAACCCTATATTAATACTTATCTAAGTACACTTTACAATATATTTTGCATCATGGTTAGATTTTTAAATACTAGAATTATTGTCTTATAATATAAAAGCATAAATTTAAATATTTAATATTTCTACACTTATGTATGTTGTATTACCGTCGAAACTGAAACCCGAACCGAGATTAACAATCTAGCCGAAACTCAGCAAAACTAATAAAATTATGAAAGACCGAAACCGAAACTGAAACAGAGTTCTCTAACCTTGCCTTTGAGGGAGGCCATGGCTTCTTGTAGAATCTCATAAGTTGACCCAGTCAACTGTCCAAGATCAATTATTCTTAATTCTATTCTTTGTACTACAATAATTGTCCATATACAACAATTATGCTCCTCTACCAAATTCTAACAAATCTCTTAGTTAGGTTACAGCATCAGACTTTAGATTTGTTATAATTGAAGGATGCACTTTTTCATTATTGCATAGTTATAACTGCCACTTAAATAAATGGGGATGCTGCCATGATGGCAGGTTAGGTTAAGCCTATAGTAGATATTAAGTTTCCCTAGGGCATAAAGCATAAAGTTCAAGAATCAGGAACCTAATATCACAATCCCAAATCTTTCAAGTAATAAGTATGGTTTGTTGAACAAGCCGACTATAACAAGGAAATATATAGCAGCATATTCTGATCCTGAACTTTCGTAATTTGCGATGCTCGATGTAGCAAATATGGTTGGCCACCAGCCTCGAACTATGGTTAGATAGAGCAAAGTCTTAGTTTGATAGGAGGCATTGGTAGCTTGTGTCCGGTTGCGTCCTATTCAAACCTACAGTCTTCCGCATTAGTTGCAAATGAAATCCTTAACAACTCAATTATGATTTTTCAAGAATCGTGTGAACATATATCCACAAATCATCTCTATGAGCAAAAATAGACACTGTATGAATCTTCTTCTGTTACCACTTTATATTTTTTATTTTAATTACTTTTGAGTAACATAAGATATTCATCTCGTTCGAATTATATCTCTATTCATGTACTTTTAGACTTTAGATATTTAGACCTAATCATCTGCTTCAATAGAAGTTTGCCTATCCAATCCATACTATCACGTACTAGTCAACACCAAAATAAATACTTGGTTGAAGCCTAAGGTTGTACTCTTGTGGGCTGATAATAAACCCTGGCTTTTGAAATAAACGATGTTGATGAGCAATATACTATAATACAGTATAATATTAAAACTTCACCCTGTATCTTCATACAATCTCTTTGGTACAAAGACTACTTTTTATAACACCGGTACAAAGATGGCTTGCCCCTACGGATAATAAAATCCGTAGAGGCAATTAACGAATGCCCCCACATATTAAGCCGTAGGGGCAACTAATGTCCCTACAGATAACATCGTAGGGGCATTTATAAATAAAATTTGTTAAAATTTAACTTATGCAGTTGCCCTTACGATGCCGTAAGATAAAGACCTACGGATATATCTATAGGGGCAACTTTAAAGATTAAAAAAGAACCAAATCGTTATCGTCCTCGTCACCATACCCTAATTCCCGATTCCCCCCAAAATTCCCCGCGCGCGCCTCGTCGATCGTCGCCTCCTCCCTCGTCGATCGTCGCCTCCGACCTCCTCATCGCCTCCTTCGTCCTCGTCGCCTCCTCCGGCATCCCATAGCCTCCTCTAAGCTCTCGTCGCCTTCCCCTTCTGCGTCGCCTCCTCCCTCGTCATCTTCTTCGTCCTCCTACGACCTCCAGCGCCGCCTCCATCACCTCCAGCGTCGTTCTCTTCATCAACGTCGAGCTCTTCCTCGGTTTTCTCGTCACCATCGAAATCGTCAACAGGTTAGTTAATTTATTGATAAATTTTTATTTTTATTTCCGTAAATTGAATTTGGTGGATAGAACTTCAATTTGGGGGTTTTGAATTGTGGTGGTGGCTGTGGTGGTGGGTGTGTAATACCTTAAAATGCGATTAGTGTTAATTAAGCGATAATGCGGGTTTTTAGTAAAAAGTTTACCAAAATAGTTTTCTCGTATTTTATTAAGATTAATCAATATTTTATTATTATTTGTTTTTGCTTACACATTCACACTTGTGCATATTAATTGTCACGCCCCGCTTCCCAGAGTACGCAAGATTGGGCACGTGACATAGCCAACCATGCTACCTGTGGGTAGGAAGTATCCATCCACAGTCACATTACGGCTGTAGAGATATCAAGAACAAGATAATAAACTATCTATCACATGTCCAAATCCATAATAACAAGAGTCAATGAACAATAAGTGCGGAAGCAAGTGATACAATGCAATAATAGAAAGGTACGTCCCGTAATGCGGGATCGCACCGGGAAATAAAGTGCAATAAGTAAACTAACCACTACAGAACTCACAAATCAGCCTGCTGGCTGCAGTACTCCTGCTCGGTCGGCGACAGTAGTAAAGAATCTGGGCCATGCAAAACCCAGACGTCAGCGCGTCATGTCAACCAATAATATAATACGAACATGGTAATTAGCAATGCAGGAAAAGTAAACATGAATAAAGCAATAGTATGAAGTAACCGTGCAGGGTAGTGTGCAGTGGGTAGCTATACTGTTCTATCGGGTTTTTATTCTAAAATCTTTGAAATCAATTGATGAATCGTCGATGTAACTCAATAGTATCCCGTGCGTGCCCGGGACCACGGTCAAGATTCTCGGGGCTGAATCCGAGACGTGCCGCTAGGCAGTAATAAGTAGCAGGATGGATGAGTGATGTCAGCATCATCACTCCGGGGCAGGCCAAGCCCGTAAGACTGATCAGAACAGGTATCGAACTGTTGAGTTACAAGTCGGTTTCACCTTTGATTTCCCCATACCCCCAAGTTATGTATGTCAGGTCAGGTATTCAGTAATCAAGGACTAATGCCAACACAGGATCAGGTAAAAGCAGGTCTGTCTAGGTAGACAACAGGAATGGTCCATGAGGACCCCAATCAGGTTTGTTGGCATTAGGCATGAGATCAGGTAACAGGTCAGGTCATGGTACATCAGGTTAAATCGATAGTACAGGGTACCATGTCCGGTGCATCGGTATATATATATATATATCATGTGTAGCAAGGTCAGGTCAATATGTAACACAATCGAGGGTGTGCTCACAACAGGTATAAAATCGAACAAGGAATAACAGCAGGAAATAAGCAATGAATTAAACAACAATAAGCAATTTATTTAATCACATTAGTGCATTGGTATAGTACAGACGTTTCATCATATTAGCAAGTTTCGAGCACCCCTTGCGGTGCAATACCGTTATAGCAATATCAGAATGTAATAGAACTACCAGTGTATAGGCTATCATCCTTTAAACAGTAAAAATATGGTTAACGGGTAGCTTCGTTATTAGGGTTAAAGTGGCAAGCTGAAATTTTAGGTTAACTGTAAAATGATATATGTCATGTTGCAGCCAAAATGAGAAATTAGCTATATCGAGTTACGTTTGCAGGTTTAACGAGTCAAATATATATATAACTGTTTAGTATAGCATGTAGCAAGTGATACTTGCCTAGACGGATCGTGATACGGGTATACGGAACGTATCCAAACAACGCACAAGGGGATCACACGGGTCAGAGATGCTCGCTGGGTCGTCGAGGTCGTCGTCTGCACGACCGGATTCCGGCAAACAACATCCTTTCATAGAGCAAAATCGCCACTTGAAACTTGAAAACAACCATTACGAATAGTTCCAGCAACCATCGCATTCCAAGCAACAACATTTCGAACCGGCATCTCATCGAAATCTCGCAAGCCATCTGAAGATCCCAACACTTGCGTACCCACAAACCAATGTTGTCCAACTCACCACTTCACGCTCAACCATTTCATCAACAGCCTATGAGCCTCCTCCATATTCCCAAACTTCGCATACATGTTTACCAATGCATTCCCAAAGTAACCGAATTAGGCATCACTGAAAACATATCAACCATCTCCTTAAGCAAAGATATCACAGTTTCCCACAAACCCAACTCCGTGTAACCCCTGATTACGCAGTCCCAAGTGACGACATTCCTTTCGGTCATTCTATCAAACACGTTTTTATAGAGAGCTATCGATACATCGGGAGAGTTGCTGTGGATCAAAGTGTTCCAGTGGGTGGAGCTGCGCTGAGGGAGAGAGGAGAAGAGATGAAGGTGATGAGGGTTGGTGGCGATGGTAGGTTCTCGGCAAAGGGCTCCGGCGGTGAACAGTGAACGCGGCAGAAGGCTGGAGTTGCTGGCTCGGGTGGTGCTGTGCGATGAGGGGGGGTAAAGGCCGGGTTCTGGTCGCAGGGAAGAGGAGGTGGTCGGCGGTGGCGCGGGTGACGACGACGAGGGTCGACGGTGGCGTTTTCCGGCGAACCAGAGGAGGTGGTAGTGCTGCGGCTTGGGTTCTGTTGCAGCGCCGGCGAGGGAATGAGGAGGAAGGTGGACAGGTCGGGACGAGGGCGAAGGGAGGAAGATTCTGGTGTCGGCGGCGATGAGAGGCGGCGGCGACGGCGAGCACTGTGTGCTGGTGTGGCGTCGGGGGTTGGGTTTGCAGGCTCGGGAAGGAGGGAGGAAGAGGGCCTGGTGGGGGTGAGGCAGTCGCGAGGCCGGCGAGGATGCTGCGACGGCGACGGCAAGCGGGGACGGCGAGGGTTCTGCGAAGCTAGGGTTCTTCGATGGTTTCTCGCGTTGGTTTTCTTTCTGCCATCACGAGGAAGAAGGGAACAGTATATATATTATAGGGATAGAGAGAGAAAGATTTTAGGATGAGAGAGAGAGAGATAGAGAGAAACGGAGAGAGAGAGAGGATAGGGGGCCCACGAGGGATTTAAATCCCTCGTGATTGGCTGGAAAGGTACGGGTAGGTAAAAATATAATTTTAAAGATTTAAAAAAAGGATTTTAACGTTATATATTATAACAGAATATATATATTTATAGGTTTAAATATATTAAATTAAAATGGGTATTTCGGCGCTAAATGAAACATTTCCAAATCGCGCCCGGGTTGCGCCCAAATGTTTCAAATTCAAATTATAGGATTTTAAGCGAGTTCCAAATTTGGAAAAGAGGTGTTTAATGATTAAAATGCATGCCCCCAAGTCGGACACTTGTACGCGTGCGTAGTCGTCCAAACTTGCCCATTTCGCCCAACGGGATAAAATCTCGACGCGCGGACGCTACCACGCGACTAGTGGCGACGAGTAGGCCAACATGGATATTTTTAATTTCATTTTAGGTGTTAAAATTTGTTATGTGCCAAAATGACTTAACCGGTTAAAATTTAGCAATAAACACCAAACAATTAGGATAATTGAAATGAGCAATGTATAACACTCAACTAGTAATAGAAATAGTACTATTGGGCTCGAGTGTTACATCATACCCAACTACAAAAGAATTTCGTCCACGAAATTCCAAGAATACAAGATAGAAAACTACAGAAAAAGGTGAGGAAACTTCTGTTGGATCTCGTCTTCTCGCTCCCACGTGGACTCTCCATGCGATCGATTATCCCAAGAAACTAGCACAAGAGGGATAACCTTGTTCTTGAGAACCTTTTCTCTTCGATCCTTGATTCCAACTGGTCGCTCCTCAAAAGTTAGGTCCTCCCGTACAGTCAACTCCGAATGATCCAAGACGTGAGTCTCATCACGAACATACCTCCGTAGTTGAGACACATGAAACACATCGTGCACTCCTGCCAATGACTGTGGTAACGCCAAACGGTACGCTACCTCCCCAACACGCTCCAATATCTCGAAGGGTCCAACGAATCGAGGACTAAGCTTTCCCCGACTTCCAAAGCGAATCACCCCTCTAGTCGGTGATATCCTCAGAAATACCAAATCACCCACGGCGAACTCTAGAGGTCTTCTTGACGTGTCGGCCCGACTTTTCTGTCTGTCTTGAGCTGCCTTCATATGCTTCCTGATTGTATTCACCTTCTCAACTGTCTGTACCACCAAATCTGGTCCTAGTAACCTTCGTCCACCAACATCATCCCAACAAACAGGTGAACGGCACTTACGACCATAAAGAGCTTCAAACGGAGCCATCTGAATAGTCGCTTCGAAGCTAGTGTTGTACGAAAACTCCACCAGGTGTAAATGATCCTCCCAAGAACCTTTGAAGTCCAACATGCAAGCCCTCAACATATCTTCAAGGGTCTGGATCGTCCTCTCCGATTGCCCATCAGTCTGAGGATGATAAGCTGTGCTAAACTTCAATCGAGTCCCCAAACTTTCTTGTAAACTCCTTCAAAAATGCGACAAGAACCGAGTGTCCCGATCGGACACGATGCTTACCGGTACTCCATGCAATCTTACAATCTCCTGCAGATACCTCTCTGCCAAGGTCTCCGTCGATTGACCAACCCGAAAAGGAATAGAGTGAGCTGCCTTGGTCAACCGATCGACAATCACCCATACTGCATTGTTGCCCTTTGGACTCCGCGGTAAAGCCGTCATGAAATCCATGGTTATATGTTCCCACTTCCACTGAGGAATCGAAAGTGGTTGCAACAAACCAGCAACCCTTTGGTGTTCAGCCTTGACTTGCTGACACACCAAGCACTTAGCCACGAAGCGAGCAATCTCCCGTTTCATACCTTCCCACCAGAAGTGCTGTCGAATATCTCGGTACATTTTTGTCCCTCCTGGATGTACAGAGTAAGCTGAACTGTGTGCCTCCTTCATAAGCTCTTCACGCCCATCCCCTTTCGGCACACACACACGGCTACCATATCTCAACGAACCGTCTTCGTGGACCAGTAAATCTGTTCGTAGTCCGGCTTCAACCTGCTCTCGAAACTTTTGTAGTCTAGGATCCTGCGACTGTGCCGCTTTAATCTTCTCAACTAAGGACGACTGTACTTGCAACTGCATCAACTGTCCCGTAGCATGTGGTAGCACAACTTCCAAGTCAAATCTCCGAAAATCCGCAATGATCTCCCTATGTGCAGTCAATACCTGAATTGCTGGTAACCGACTAAACGCATCCGGCACGACGTTAACTTTTCCCGGATGGTACTTAAGATCAAAGTCGTAGTCGGCCATCAGCTCCAACCATCTGCGTTGCCTCATGTTCAACTCCTTCTGAGGGAACACATACTTCAAACTCTTGTGATCTGTAAAAACTTCGACTCTCTCGCCCAAAAGGTAGTGTCTCCAAATTTTCAAGGCGAAGATCACGGCCGCAAGCTCCAAGTCATGAGTCGGATAATTCTTCTCATGGGTCTTCAGTTATCTTGATGCGTAAGCTACGACCTTCCCATTCTGCATCAAAACACATCCCAATCCTTTTTCAGATGCGTCGCTGTGAATTACCAGTCCTCCGGAATTATTTGGTACGGTCAGGATAGGGGCGGTTATCAACTTCTGCTTCAACGTCTCGAAGGCCAATGCACATCCATCCGTCCAAATAAAAGGTACTTCCTTGCGTGTAAGCTTGGTCAACGGTTCTGCCAAACGAGCGAAGTTTTCCACAAATCTCCTGTAGTATCCGGCCAAACCAAGGAAACTTCTTATCTCAGCCACGTTTCTTGGAATAGGCCAATCTCGAACCGCTGCAATCTTCACGGGATCGACGGCGATTCCATCGCCCGACACAACCTGCCCCAGAAACTTCACTTCTTCCAGCCAGAACTCACACTTACTCATTTTCGCATAAAGCTTCTCCTGTCTCAACATCTGCAGGACCTGATGATATCCGGATCGCAAATCCAGTTTCGAGAATACTCTCGCGCCACTAAGCTGCTCAAAAGTTCTCCAATGCGAGGGATCGGGTACTTGCTTTTAATAGTCACCCGGTTCAATCCTCGATAATCAATGCACATCCTTCTCGTGCCATCCTTCTTCTTTACTAGAAGAACCGGAGCTCCCCAAGGCGAGTTGCTGCTTCGAATCCAACCCTTCTCAAGTAATTCACCAACTTGTTTCTTAACTTCTTCCAATTCCACTGGTGCCATCGGATAATAAGCTTTAGATACTGGCGCTGCACCAGGACTAAGGTCAATCGCGAACTCCACGTCTCGCCTCGGTGGTAGACCCGATATATCTTTACTACGTCCATAAAATCGCGAACAACCGCCGGCTCTTCACCACTATCAACTTCCATAGATGCAATAATGTTGTTTGTCGGCTTAGCCCTAAACTCGACTGGCCCGACAGAACTGCTTCCTTACCGCAACTGTTGTCTGCATCGTTGGCCGCGAAAGGTCCAGCGAGACTACCGAGTCTCGTCCACTCTGCTGCAGTTACGTCCACGGTTGCTCCATTCTGCCTTAGCCCGATGAACTTCTCTTCCATTTCCTCCCGTGCAGTCCGCGGGAAGAATTTCTCCAGGAAACTTTAGAGAAATCCGCCCAACTGATTGGCTTGGGCAAGCGGGTCTCCTCCACAAGCCATCACTCTCGGGCGTAATCCCTTAGCTGAATGCGCACCACATCAACTCCTTTGTCCTCTGGAATCTGTGTCGCAATCAGCAAATTCTCCGTGTCACTAGCCACTGCTCAGCTGGCAACGGCTCCTACAGACCAGTGAAAGTAGACGGACCCAAAAGTCTGAAATCTGCTACAGTCCCTACTCGTTCGACTGGTCTAGTTCCAACCTCGTTCACAGACTGCTGAACGATCTGCAAACCTCCCTGAAACGAGTCCGCTTGCTGCTAGATCAGCTCGGTCTGTTTCTTTGATTGCCAGCATTCCTCTTATCACTCCAACCATGGCGGCTTCGTTCACACGCCCCTGGTACTTCTTCAACTTCTTACCTGTCAAAATCCTGAACTCAAAACACCCAATATTAGCATGATGATAGATTCTGAATATGGATCAAGGCTAGAACTCCAAGATACTTAAATAGAGTACCGCATTGTAGCTATGCCGCGGTATCATAGCCGCAATTACTTAACTCCACCCAAGTCGCCCAAGTCCTAGGGATAACAAGAAATCAGGTTTTCGAGTCGACATGCAAAGTAAGTTTGCACGTCGAAAAAGATATAATCCGGAAGAATGTGATTCAAGAATGGTAAAACGGTCAAGGTGGCAGGACATGTTTCCTAAACACGGGTGTTCTGATTCGTGTATTGGGTACAATACCCAACTATAAAGAATCAACCCAACTAACCTATGGCTCTGATACCAAAAGAACCATGTCACGCCCCGCTTCCCAGAGTACGCAAGATTGGGCACGTGACATAGCCAACCATGCTACCTGTGGGTAGGAAGTATCCATCCACAGTCACATTACGGCTGTAGAGATATCAAGAACAAGATAATAAACTATCTATCGCATGTCCAAATCCATAATAACAAGAGTCAATGAACAATAAGTGCGGAAGCAAGTGATCCAATGCAATAATAGAAAGGTACGTCCCGTAATGCGGGATCGCACCGGGAAATAAAGTGCAATAAGTAAACTAACCACTACAGAACTCACAAATCAACCTGCTGGCTGCAGTACTCCTGCTCGGTCGGCGACAGTAAAGAATCTGGGCCATGCAAAACCCAGACGTCAGCGTGTCATGTCAACCAATAATATAATACGAACATGGTAATAAGCAATGCAGGAAAAGTAAACATGAATAAAGCAATAGTATGAAGTAACCGTGCAGGGTAGTGTGCAGTGGGTAGCTATACTGTTCTATCGGGTTTCTATTCTAAAATCTTTGAAATCAATTGATGAATCGTCGATGTAACTCAATAGTATCCCGTGCGTGCCCGGGACCACGGTCAAGATTCTCGGGGCTGAATCCGAGACGTGCCGCTAGGCAGTAATAAGTAGCAGGATGGATGAGTGATGTCAGCATCATCACTCCGGGGCAGGCCAAGCCCGTAAGACTGATCAGAACAGGTATCGAACTGTTGAGTTACAAGTCGGTTTCACCTTTGATTTCCCCATACCCCCAAGTTATGTATGTCAGGTTAGGTATTCAGTAATCAAGGACTAATGCCAACACAGGATCAAGTAAAAGCAGGTATGTCTGGGTAGACAACAGGAATGGTCCATGAGGACCCCAAGTCAGGTTTGTTGGCATTAGGCATGAGATCAGGTAACAGGTCAGGTCATGGTACATCAGGTTAAATCGATAGTACAGGGTACCATGTCCGGTGCATTATATATGTCATGTGTAGCAAGGTCAGGTCAATATGTAACACAATCGAGGGTGTGCTCACAACAGGTATAAAATCGAACAAGGAATAACAACAGGAAATAAGCAATGAATTAAACAACAATAAGCAATTTATTTAATCACATTAGTGCATTGGTTTAGTACAGACGTTTCATCATATTAGCAAGTTTCGAGCACCCCTTGCGGTGCAATACCGTTATAGCAATATCAGAATGTAATAGAACTACCAGTGTATAGGCTATCATCCTTTAAACAGTAAAAATATGGTTAACGGGTAGCTTCGTTATTAGGGTTAAAGTGGCAAGCTGAAATTTTAGGTTAACTGTAAAATGATATATGTCATGTTGCAGCCAAAATGAGAAATTAGCTATATCGAGTTACGTTTGCAGGTTTAACGAGTCAAATATATATATAACTGTTTAGTATAGCATGTAGCAAGTGATACTTGCCTAGACGGATCGTGATACGGGTATACGGAACGTATCCAAACAACGCACAAGGGGATCACACGGGTCAGAGATGCTCGCTGGGTCGTCGAGGTCGTCGTCTGCACGACCGGATTCCGGCAAACAACATCCTTTCATAGAGCAAAATCGCCACTTGAAACTTGAAAACAACCATTACGAATAGTTCCAGCAACCATCGCATTCCAAGCAACAACATTTCGAACCGGCATCTCATCGAAATCTCGCAAGCCATCTGAAGATCCCAACACTTGCGTACCCACAAACCAATGTTGTCCAACTCACCACTTCACGCTCAACCATTTCATCAACAGCCTATGAGCCTCCTCCATATTCCCAAACTTCGCATACATGTTTACCAATGCATTCCCAAAGTAACCGAATTGGGCATCACTGAAAACATATCAACCATCTCCTTAAGCAAAGATATCACAGTTTCCCACAAACCCAACTCCGTGTAACCCCTGATTACGCAGTCCCAAGTGACGACATTCCTTTCGGTCATTCTATCAAACACGTTTTTATAGAGAGCTATCGATACATCGGGAGAGTTGCTGTGGATCAAAGTGTTCCAGTGGGTGGAGCTGCGCTGAGGGAGAGAGGAGAAGAGATGAAGGTGATGAGGGTTGGTGGCGATGGTAGGTTCTCGGCAAAGGGCTCCGGCGGTGAACAGTGAACGCGGCAGAAGGCTGGAGTTGCTGGCTCGGGTGGTGCTGTGCGATGAGGGGGGGTAAAGGCCGGGTTCTGGTCGCAGGGAAGAGGAGGTGGTCGGCGGTGGCGCGGGTGACGACGACGAGGGTCGACGGTGGCGTTTTCCGGCGAACCAGAGGAGGTGGTAGTGCTGCGGCTTGGGTTCTGTTGCAGCGCCGGCGAGGGAATGAGGAGGAAGGTGGACAGGTCGGGACGAGGGCGAAGGGAGGAAGATTCTGGTGTCGGCGGCGATGAGAGGCGGCGGCGACGGCGAGCACTGCGTGCTGGTGTGGCGTCGGGGGTTGGGTTTGCAGGCTCGGGAAGGAGGGAGGAAGAGGGCCTGGTGGGGGTGAGGCGGTCGCGAGGCCGGCGAGGATGCTGCGGCGGCGACGGCAAGCGGGGACGGCGAGGGTTCTGCGAAGCTAGGGTTCTTCGATGGTTTCTCGCGTTGGTTTTCTTTCTGCCATCACGAGGAAGAAGGGAACAGTATATATATTATAGGGATAGAGAGAGAAAGATTTTAGGATGAGAGAGAGAGAGAGAGATAGAGAGAAACGGAGAGAGAGAGGATAGGGGGGCCCACGAGGGATTTAAATCCCTCGTGATTGGCTGGAAAGGTACGGGTAGGTAAAAATATAATTTTAAAGATTTAAAAAAAGGATTTTAACGTTATATATTATAACAGAATATATATATTTATAGGTTTAAATATATTAAATTAAAATGGGTATTTCGGCGCTAAATGAAACATTTCCAAATCGCGCCCGGGTTGCGCCCAAATGTTTCAAATTCAAATTATAGGATTTTAAGCGAGTTCCAAATTTGGAAAAGAGGTGTTTAATGATTAAAATGCATGCCCCCAAGTCGGACACTTGTACGCGCGCGTAGTCGTCCAAACTTGCCCGTTTCGCCCAACGGGATAAAATCTCGACGCGCGGACGCTACCACGCGACTAGTGGCGACGAGTAGGCCAACATGGATATTTTTAATTTCATTTTAGGTGTTAAAATTTGCTATGTGCCAAAATGACTTAACCGGTTAAAATTTAGCAATAAACACCAAACAATCAGGATAATTGAAATGAGCAATGTATAACACTCAACTAGTAATAGAAATAGTACTATTGGGCTCAAGTGTTACATTAATATAGGGGTTGTTTAGTGTTAATCTTGTTTAGTGGCCATGACACCTTAAACTAATCCATGCCGTGATTAACCTTGCACTTAGATTTTTGTGTGTGGGTTATCCTTTTATTTTGGAATGGGAGGTGGCAAGATGACTCATGGATAAGCATGCTTGCATTAATGATGGAGAGGGAGAGAGTAAGTGTAAGGGTACATTCACCCTCTCATCCTTATCTTACCTCACACTCTCATTCTCTCTCATTCTTATCTCATTCTCGATTCTACTTCTTCTTCTCTTTCCTCAACTGAAACCTTCACTACTTCTTCACAAAATCAAGCAAAACCTTCATTTAACCTCACTAAAACCCTTCTTAAGTTATGTTTTAACCACTATGATCCCTTGAAGCATGGAAAGTTAGGATCTTTTGAGCAAGTGTGGATAGGTATAACTTATAAACTGTTAAATAAATGTTTTATTGTTGTGTTGTCTTATAGTTGTTATTTAGAACACTAAAAGTATAGTTTTGTGCACATGTCGTATTTTTAGTGTCACTATAGGATGTTTATGATCTGCTGTGACCCCGAGTGCATACTGGAAAATCTAACAATGTTGTATTGATGTACTAGAGACCCTAAGCATTCACCTGAAGCACGAACCCCATCTGATCGGTTTTGGCCAGCGACTTTTGGGGAAATTCCGACGAGCTCGGTTGTTTGGTGGAGTTGGGGCTTGGGTTTTGTAGGGTAGCTGTCTGCTATTGTTTTAGAGTGTTTGGTACTGCTTGATTTTTATGTTTTGACAGTATACAAAATCTGGAATCACTTTGCTTGTTTCTAGTGTTTCGACTACGCGTGTTACGTTATCCAACACGGTTCGTGTATTTTGTGTAGCTGCTGCACTTGGGTTGGTTTCGGGGTGTCGCTACGCACGTTCTCCACTAGACGAACACTTGAGAGTTTGTTTGGAGTTGGTGCGTCGGTCAAACGTAGTTTGTACGCGTTATTGATCGATTTCTAATGTGAACTTGTTATGATTGTTGTATGATTTTAGGATCGTTGACGGGGACTTCGGACGCTGTGAAGAAGGGAAAGCAAATGGTTGGGTTTACTTAGCTCAAGATCATCTGTGAGTAGACTTAACATCTATGGGGGAATCGCCCGTATGGCGTTATGCGTCTGGGCCAGATTCAATGACATGATTATTAGTTATAAGTATATGGACATTGATTGTACATGTGTACTATTGTTGCATACCTCATTTTCCTATTGCATATGGACATGGTATTAATGAGACACAACACCATTACTGACGGTTCATTTTGCACGAGCACAAATTGTATGCTACACACACCGTCGGTAATTGCCATGACACGCACAACACATATACATATATGATATTGTATTGGTTAGTGACATTGAGACATTGATTCTTATTCCATTGTGCATATGAAATACAGCATACACATATACCTTGCTATACCTACATGTTCACCTTTATATATGATTTTGCATTTGACTTTGGAGAAATTTGGAACCGCGTGATATATTTAATAACTTGATGCATTTAAATAGTGGTTTTTCCTTGATATGCTCATATTATTGTTTTATGTTGCATATATTATATTTCATGGATTTACGCATTGAGATATGGAATTCATGTGATTTTATGGATTTGCGGACCGTGGTATTTCAAGAAATTATGTATTGTTTGAAAAACCCGGTTTCTCTTGATATGATATTTCTATGCGTCCACCATGAGTTTTCTCAGTTCTGCGACTTGTGTTAGAAACCCGATGCGATGAGTTGGATGAGACCGTGTGCGGGTATATGGTGGACCCGATAAGGTACCCCAGGGGCAAGAAGATCGTAGATGATGGCGTTGAGCCCGGTGTTGGGGTAAAAATTTACACCCCGGTTGACCGAGTCAAAGTCAAGGTCAACCCCCAAGCTAGGTGGGCCCAAGCCCAGGTCAAGCGGACCTATGCCCAAGTCAAGCCCACGGCCAGCCTCCTCATGGCAACGACAAAATCATGTAATAAATAATTATTATGTAATTTTTTATACATGAATGTATGTAAAATGGGTATAGAGCCAATATTTTGTAAGCCCATGGCTTATGTGCAAAAATGAAATGGCACATGAGCCATGGGATAGGCAAAATGCCATTTTGTAAAGCCCAATGGGCTATATGCAAATATGTAAGCCTATAAAAGGCAACATGATGATGAATAAAGCAAAACTTTTCATTCTCACAAAAAACCTAGGGTTTGCATCTCTTTCCCTTTTCTGAAGGTCTCAAACCTTCTTCTTTCTTTTGAATTAAATCAAGAGTTTTACTCTTCCTTTTCAAAAACCAAATAGTTTTTCACCACCAAACCCACAAAGGGGAACTTGGATCTGTCATCAGATCTCAAAAAGGAGAGATTTTGAGATCTCACATCTCTTGATCTTCAAGATCCAGCTAACAGAGGAGGAAGAAGAAGAACCCCTTCCATTAACCCTAAAAACACACTCAGGAGTCCAACTCCTCTCTGATTTCTCTTTCGAGAAATCTTTTTTAGGCTAAAAGCCTCTTTTTCTCGCCGGTGCTCAAGCGCAGAGCGCCTGCGTGCCGACACGTGGCGCGCTTACGCTCAAGCGCTCAGCGCTCGAGCGCAAAGCGCCCACGTGCCGACACGTGGCGCGCTTGCGCTCAAGCGCAAGCACTCCAGCGCAAGTCGCCGCCGTGCCGACACGTGGCGCGCTTGCGCTCCAGCGCGAGCGCCCACATGCCGACACGTGGCACTCTAGCGTCTGAGCGCACAGCACCTAGGCGCACAGCGCCCAAGGTGCTGCCCCACGCATCCTTTGGATGTCTTTTCCCCCTCTTTCTTTTATATATATATATACATGTATACATACATATATATATGTACATATGTATACATATTTACACACACACATTGACCCCCAGCCCGCTATCCGGGTAGCGGGACCCCCGTAAAAACTCTGCGTGGCTCCCGATATATCCAAAAATCCCTTTCAAAACACAACACACGTACACTGCACATTGAGTTCGCATGACCATTTTAACCTGTTAATCGAAGGTTCTCTCGCCCCAAAGGCGAGGGGTAATTAACGGCAGCTTAGTCCGCGGCTGCCGGAGATTTGGATCCCCATAATCAATAAAACCCGGCCTACCCTAGGCAGGAGGAATCTGTAGTATACGCCTGACAAGCGCGTGCGTATTCCCATCTCAATGGGGTGACGAAAAACACCCTACAGATTCTGGCACGCCCGGTGGAACCAATCTCTCCTCCCATATCTTGGGTTAAACGTTCATGCGAACTCAATCAATTTACATGTCTATATTTATACTAAAATAATGCTTTTTCGTGCAGATTTTCAAGCAATCACCTTCCGACGATGTCTTCGATGACGAACTCAGCTCCCGTCTCCTACACGATGAGGATAGACTCTAGGACGGTCCTTCCGGCCAGTCTCGGGAGACAATAGGAGGAGCCGCTGCTACCTTTCGGCTCTATTATGTTCATGCCTCTTGGCGCCATCCCAGCTCCTCAAGCCCCGGTGGCAAACAAACCGGTCTCGAAAGGCAAAAGGCCAAATGTCGCGAGGGCACCTCAGCCCAAGCGCAAGTCCGTTCCCGAACGACTCTCCATGGCCCCAGCTGGGGGCAAGGCCATCGACACCAACAAAGCTGCAATGCGTTTCGAGCAAGCTCCAACGGCGCCTCCGACAACTGTTCGATTAGGTGTCTTCTCAAGCTTCCTCATCACTCAGCCTATGGCGGCTCCCCGAAGAGCAGAAGCCTGCCAAGCGCTTAAGGCAGAGAAGCTGAGGCAGAAGCGGCTCAGATATAGAGCGAACAAAAGGCTAGGGCTCTGGCCATGTCAAAATTTATGAATTTCCAAAGCTCGGACCGCTCCGCGAAACCAGCTGCCAGCGGTAAAAGAATGGCTGAATGTGTTATCCACACTGTCTACATGGCCGGACATGAAGAAACGAACCCTCCTCTTCTTCACAGCCATGGTGATGATATGGTTGACGCTACCCAGCATTGGCTCGATCTAAATGATGAAGAGCCCGCTCAGGCCGATAAGCCAGAGGAGCCCATGGTTCCTACGGAATTGAGCTCAGGCAATAAAGATTACCCGGTTGTCGTAGCCGGAACTACAGAACAAGCATTATTCCAATGGATTCAAAGGCAATTTCAGGACAGGGATGAGAAGATGGCCGAGGTCTATTCCAAAGTCGACAAGCTGGCAAACGTCGTGGCAGATCTCGCAACCCAAGTCGCCCGATTGCAATTACAGCAGAATCAAATTTTGGCTCATGAGCCAGGGATTGATACCCGGGGGCAGCCAACTGATATCCCTTTCAACCTAAAAGCGGAGCGCCTTCGCGAAAAACGGCCGCAATCAGCCTCCAGTCCCTCCGATACATACGCCGGGAGGGAATCGCCTCTGAAAGAGAAGCTGGAAAAGGTCTATTCCTTCAAGAGGGAAAATGTCCACAAGATATTCAGGGACGCCCTAAGAAATGGTCTACAACTGCCAGAATCAAACAGACCGCAAGAAGAGAATATGACCGACGACCCAAAATATTGCCGATAGGTCATGCCATTGAGGGCTGCTTCGTCTTTAAAGATTGGGTCGAAAGGCAATACAGGACGGGAGAGATAGAACTGTCTAAAGGCGCGTTAGCAAACAGTCAAGCTACGACCGCCGATTTCATGCAAATGGAGACCGAAGCCTTTCGGGAACCTAATCCTCCCAGACATGTGCCATTATCTGAAAAGGGCCAAAGACCGATCGGCCTCGAGGACCAGCATCAGTAAAGGCCCCTACTCCAATGGAGAGAAAGAAGAAGGTATACTCCTTCAGGAGGGATGAAGTCCGCAAAATATTCATGGACGCCTTGAACAACGGTCTGTAACTGCCTGTTCCAAAGAGGCCACAGGAAATGAACATGATCGGCAATCCCATATACTGCCCATATCATAGAGTGGTGGATCATACCATCGAAGATTGCTATATTTTCAAAGATTGGGCAGAGGACCAATATAAGCTGGGAAAAACCTCACAATCCTCGGATGTGTCGGCAAGCCACAGAGCTAGGTCATCAACACAGCTCCGCCAAGATCAAAGTTCAAGGAGCTGAGATAAGCAAAGAGGACCACCACGTCGTTAAACTGGGAACACCTGATGACCACCACGTCGTTAAACTGGGAACCGTCGACCTCTAAGTCGTTAAACTGGGAATGTAAAATATATATATATATATATGTATGTAAATAAACAAAAAATGTGTAAATAAAAGAAAAATAAGGAAAAGCCGAAATGATGGGGCAACTCGCAATAAAAATCAGCGAGTAAAGATAAACATGAAAATAAAGCCGAAATGATGGGGCAACCGCGAATAAATAGCCGAAATGATAGGGCAATCGCGACCTTCGCGATAAGAAAAGCTGAAATGATAGAGCAATCGCGGTAAAACAAAAAAAAACACACAAAAAAAAACAACGGCGAATGATGAGTCGCTCCCGGTACCATATTCCAGTGTAGCGATGCAGACGCCAACCAAAATCCAATTTTTCAAAATTCTTTTGGCCCTACGGCTAGTCCCCAAATTGACTACCGTATACAATCCACGGGCTCAAATAATTCTCATCATACTCATGCCCCACTGTAATCACCAGTTACGCGGCTGGTCTCCGCCTTGGAATTATGCTCCATTGAGAAGACCCACTCATGTATCCTCACGATACATGGGGAGAAAAAACCTTTGTGGGATCCTTACGACTCAAAAAGGAAAAACACACTTAGGAGTCCTCACGACTCCTAAGGAGAAAATACACCTGCGGGATCCTTACGACTCGTAGGGAGAAAATGCTTTTATGGGACCCTCACGGCCCATAAAATTGAAAAGCCTTAGGTGACAGGGACCTAAACATGTCTCCTAAGCCATCGCTCCCCAATCCCCAAGTGGCGAATGATGAGTCGCTCTTGGTACCATATTCCAATACAGCGATGCAGACGCCAACAAAGTCCCGAAATTTTTATGGCCCTACAGTCTGGATCATACATCCTGCAAAACCGTATACAATCCACGGGCGTAAAACGATCCCAATCTCTCCCAAGTCCTACCGGCGAGACCACATTCAAAGTCCCACCGGCAGGGAAGATTCAAAAAAAAAGGGAAGAAGAAAAAAAAAGAAGGTATGTCCACAAGCAAAATGGGCACGGATGAAAACCCGAAAGGGCTCCGTGAGTAAAAACAGCAGGACTGCCGGCGAGTTTGTGAAAACCCGAAAGGACGCACACTTGTAAAAAAAAGAGATGAAATGCACTCGCAAAGTCCTCTCGACTTTGTGAGGAGAAAATTCCCGCGTGAGATCCTTACGACTCACAAATGAGCAACACCCTTAGGAGTCCCCACGACTCCTAAGGAGAAAATACACCTATGAGATCCTTTCGACTCGTAGGGAGAAAATGCTTTTATGGGACCCTCACGGCCCATAAAATTGAAAAGTCTTAGGTGACAGGGATCTAAATCTGTCTCCTAAGCCATCGCTCCCCAACCCCAAAGTGGCGAATGATGAGTCGCTCCTGGTACCATATTCCAGTATAGCGATACAGACGCCAACCAAATTCCAAATCCCATACCCCAACGGCGAATGATGAGTCGCTCCTGGTACCACATTCCAGTGCAGCGATGCAGACGCCAAACAAAGTCTTGAAATTTTTCCGGCCCTACGGTCTGGATCATACATCCTGCAAAACCGTATACAATCCATGGGCGTAAAACAATCCCGATCTATCCAAAAAAAATAGAGAAAAAAAGAACAGTATGTCCACAAGCAAAATGGGCACGGACGAAAACCCGAAAGGACTCCGTGAGTAAAAACAGCAGGACTGCCGGCGAGTTTGTGAAAACCCGAAAGAGCACAAACTCGTAAAAAAAAAAAGAAAAATGCACTCGCAAAGTCCTCTCGACTTTGTGAGGGGAAAATTCCCGCGTGAGATCCCTGCGACTCACAAAGGAGCAACACACTTAGGAGTCCCCACGACTCCTAAGGAGAAAATACACCTACGGGATCTTTATGACCCGTAGGGAGAAAATGATTTGTGAGACCCTTACGGCTCACAAAATGGAAAAGCCTTAGGTGACAGGGATCTAAACCTGTCTCCTAAGCCACCAATTCCTAAATCCTCTCGGGGCACATGATGAGTTGCTCCTGGCATTATTCCAGTGCAGCAATGCAGATGCCAAACAAACCAAATCAAATCCTCTCGGGGCACATGATGAGTTGCTCCTGGCATTATTCCAGTGCAGCAATACAGATGTCAAACGAAAAAAAACCAAATCCAAATCCTCCCGGGGCACATGATGAATTGCTCCTGGCATTATTCCAGTGCAGCAATGCAGATGCCGACAGAAAACCAATTCCTAAATCCTCTCAAAGATAGATGATGATTCGCTCCTGGTACCATATTACAGTATAGCGATGCTGATGTCAAATCAAATCAAACAAATCAAACCAATCAATTCCAACAACGACACTCCGCGCCGGGGAAAAGTCGATCAGCGACACTCCGTGCCGAGGAAAAGTCAACCCGCGACACTCCGCTCCGGGGAAAAGTCGATCAGCGACATTCCGTGCCGGGGAAAAGTCAACCCGACACTCCGCGCCGGGGAAAAGTCGATCAGCGACACTCCGCGCCGGGGAAAAGTCGATCAGCGACACTCCGTGCCGGGAAAAAGTCGACCAGCGACACTCCGCGCCGGGGAAAAGTCGATCAGCGACACTCCGCGCCGGGGAAAAGTCGATCAGCGACACTCCGTGCCGGGGAAAAGTCAACCCGACACTCCGCGCCGGGGAAAAGTCCACCAGCGATACTCCGCGCCGAGGAAAAGTCAACCCGACACTCCACGCCGGGGAAAAGTCGATCAGCGACACTCCGTGTCGGGGAAAAGTCAACCCGACACTCCGCGCCGGGGAAAAGTCGATCAGCGACACTCCGTGCCGGGGAAAAGTCGATCAGCGACACTCCGTGCCGGGGAAAAGTCGATCAGCGACACTCCGCGCCGGGGAAAAGTCGACCAGCGACACTCCGTGCCGGGGAAAAGTCGACCCGACACTCCGCGCCGGGGAAAAGTCGATCAGCGACACTCCGTGCCGGGGAAAAGTCAACCCGACACTCCACGCCGGGGAAAAGTCGATCAGCGACACTCCGTGCCGGGGAAAAGTCAAACAATGACACTCCGTGCCGGGGAAACGTCAAGCAGACACTCCGTACCGGGGACACGTCAACCAGCGACACTCTGCATCGGGGAAACGTCCAACACAGACACTCCGCATCAGGGAAACGTCCGACAGCGACACTCCGTGCCGGGGAAACGTCAAGCAGACACTCCGTACCGGGGACACGTCAACCAACGACACTCTGCATCGGGGAAACGTCCAACACAGACACTCCGCATCAGGGAAACGTCCGACAACGACACTCCGTGCCGGGGAAACGTCAAGCAGACACTCCGTACCGGGGACACGTCAACCAGCGACACTCCGCGCCGGGGAAAAGTCGATCAGCGACACTCCGTGCCGGGGAAACGTCAAGCAGACACTCCGTCCCGGGGAAACGTCAAACAGACACTCCGTCTCGGGGACACGTCAACCAGCTGATACTCCGCCTCGGGGAAACGTCGACCAGCGACACTCCGTACCAGGGGCACGTCAACGAAGTCACTCCAGGCTAAGGAAACGTCTACCACGGACACTCTATCTCGGAGACGCGTCAAGCGTCGACCGTCCATGTCGTAAAAAGGGCAGTGCATCCCAAAAAGTAGGAACCAAAGCAAGTCGCCTCTACGCAAAAGAAGATCCATCAATTTCATGCACACGACCCACATATGCTGTGTGCATTTATTGATGGGGGGCAATTTGTTGGGGTAAAAATTTACACCCCGGTTGACCGAGTCAAAGTCAAGGTCAACCCCCAAGCTAGGTGGGCCCAAGCCCAGGTCAAGCGGACCCATGCCCAAGTCAAGCCCACGGCCAGCCTCCCCATGGCAACGACAAAATCATGTAATAAATAATTATTATGTAATTTTTTATACATGAATGTATGTAAAATGGGCATAAAGCCAATATTTTGTAAGCCCATGGCTTATGTGCAAAAATGAAATGGCACATGAGCCATGGGATAGGAAAAATGCCATTTTGTAAAGCCCAAGAAGCTATATGCAAATATGTAAGCCTATAAAAGGCAACATGATGATGAATAAAGCAACACTTTTCATTCTCACAAAAAACCTAGGGTTTGTATCTCTATCCCTTTTCTGAAGGTCTCAAACCTTCTTCTTTCTTTTGAATTAAATCAAGAGTTTTACTCTTCCTTTTCAAAAACAAAATAATTTTTCACCACCAAACCCACAAAGGGGAACTTGGATCTGTCATCAGATCTCAAAAAGGAGAGATTTTGAGATCTCACATCTCTTGATCTTCAAGATCCAGCTAACATAGGAGGAAGAAGAAGAACCCCTTCCATTAACCCAAAAAACACACTCAGGAGTCCAACTCCTCTCTGATTTCTCTTTCGAGAAATCTTTTTTAGGCTAAAAGCTTCTTTTTCTCGCCGGCGCTCAAGCGCAGAGCGCCCGCGTGCCGACACATGGCGCGCTTGAGCTCAAGCGCTCAGCGCTCGAGCGCAAAGCGCCCACGTGCCGACACGTGGCGCGCTTGCGCTCGAGCGCAAATCGCCCTCATGCCGATACGTGGCGCACTTACGCTCAAGCGCAGAGCGCCCACATGCCGACACGTGGCACTCTAGCGCACAGCGCCCAAGGTGTTGCCCCACGCATCCTTTGGATGTCTTTTCCCCCTCTTTCTTTTATATATATATATATATATATACATGTATACATACATATATATATATGTACATATGTATACATATTTACACACACACATACTCCGCGACACTATCCCTGTTAGAAAAAAAATTCTAACGGGGCGCTGCCCCGCAACCCGCAAGGGGGCTGCTAGCCCCCTTGACCCCCAGCCCGCTATCCGGGTAGCGGGACCCCCGTAAAAACTCTGCGTGGCTCCCGATATATCCAAACCCTCCTTTCAAAACACAACACACGTACACTGCACATTGAGTTCGCATGACCATTTTAACCCGTTAATCGGAGGTTCCCTCGCCCCAAAGGCGAGGGGTAATTAACGGCAGCTTAGTCCGCGGCTGCCGGAGATTTGGATCCCCATAATCAATAAACCCCGACTACCCTAGACAGGAGGAATCTGTAGTATACGCCTGACAAGCGCGCGCGTATTCCCATCTCAATGGGGTGACGAAAAACACCCTACACCCGGCAGAGGGGAGCACTGCCTACCGGTGATAGTATTTGGACTCGGCGGATATCTGGAGGATACCGACCGGAGTTATGAGATGGACATGGACCGACCGTTCTGCCGGAGCCCGCGGGCCGATCCCGTAGACGGAGCCCATGATATGAGTATTTACGTGTTGTTGATGGACACTGGTTTTCATGATGTTTTCGAGTGTCGATGTTGGACACTCAGGTTCCATGAGACTTACAGGATATGAGGACCGATCAGAGTGACGATACCTGAGATATTGGGATTTGGAGTGTCGTTGATGGACACTGGGTTTTTTTTCCACGATGAGGATTCCGTGATGATGATATGTTTTATCCCATACCCGGCTTTCATTTGATATACATCGCTTCATGTATTAGTAGTACCTGATAGAGTACCTTTCATGACTGTTACATATACATATTGCCATATTATACTATCAGTTTGCATGTGATAGATTATCGCAGTACGTGCATACCTGCGATTACCTGCATGATGTTATTTACTATTCACAAGTTGGCAACTCACCCCCGTTGTGCCACAGTGTTTTGCAGGTTGTCCCTCAGAACAGTCGCGACAGGGCTTCTTCTTATCGTATATTTTTGCAGCGGATACCGCTACGGCTGACTGTGAGCAGTTTTGCTATATGTGGGTTTTGCGGTTATCTGATGATGTTCTTTGTATATCTTATTGTATCTAGTACTCTCCATCTACTACTTCATGTATTAAGTTAGAGACGAGATCTGAGGATGATATTGTATATTATTTTGTGATGGGTGTCGTGCTCGTGTGAGCCGGCCCTTTTCTTATGTTGATTATCTCTTTTATATTGTCTATTTCTTCGTTACGGCGTTGTATATTTTCTTGTGGTGGTTGTTTCCGCCTTTGGGCGAGATTTGCTCCCGTTTGGGGATGCTTTATTTATATCACATGTTGTTTTACTTATATCTTATGTTTGTACCCGTTTCGAGGTTAGTTTTTACAAAAGAGGTGCTGCCAAAATTTTTAAGAAAATAAACCTGAGCTTTAAAGATTTTTACTCGAGATTCCCAAAAGTTTTTAACAATGTATTATCACTTACTATTTTTGATGGTTTAGATTTCTGAGTTTTCGGCTTACTTAAATTGCGTTACGCCTATAGACGTTACGTGGTTTAAGTGTCATCACGTGCCAAATTTCGGGTTGTGACAGGATGGTGGGTGGCAGCGGCTGTGGTGATGGTCGGTGGTGGCTTTAGTGGTGGGTGGTGGTGGCTGTGGCGGCAGCTGTGGTTTGGGGATGTGGGTGGCGACGGTGGTGGCTGTGGTGGTGGTGATGGCTATTGGTGGTGGTGGCCGCGCTGTAATGCGATATAGGGTTAGGATTAATTGAGTCCAGGGTTAGGGTTAATTAGGTCTAGGGTTAGGGTAATGTTAATTAGGATTAGAATTAAGGGTGAGGGTTATGATTATGGTATTTTAGTATTAGTGTATGTATATGTGTGTGTGAGAGAGATAATGTTGTTGATGATATGCGTGTGTTTGTGATAATGATGATATTGATCTCTCATATTAAACAAGGCCAAACCTTAATTTTAAATTTAACACTAGAACTAAATCCAAAATCTTAAACTTCACACCAGAACCAAATCCAAAATCTTAAACGTGATTAAGAAAACTCTTAACTTTAAAAAACTTTACCTAAACTAAAAACTTAAAACCCTTGATATTGAAACGTAAACGTAAAACCAATTCAAGTTAAATCTTATAATAAGTGTATATATGATAATCGATGATAATATGAAATTTTCATATGCCCATCGATCGTCATATGTGAAAATCAAAGCGCGATTTAGTTCTCGTCTATCGGTTAACATACGTTCGATATTCGTCGTGACATAGAACTATACGAAAGTTGTTAAATATCGAATGGTGCTAACAACCGTCGTGTAGTCTATATAACGAGAAAATTCAATCGTATGATAACCGATAGATTTGTCCAGTTTGGACAAATTAGGAATGCATAAAATAAACACCTGCATTCATTTATGTTTTCATTCGTTTCGAGCTATTTCGTCGGCACTTTTTCGCTGGTTCTCCGTGTAAAAAGATAGATTAGATATTCATTTTAATGTTGTTTCACGATATTGAAATGGTTATCTATTCTATTGCAATGTACTCGGAGAACAGCGGGAAGGTGCTGCCGAAATTTACTCGAAACGGATGAAAGCACAAGCGAATGGACGTCTGATCTATACATTCTTAATGGAATAAAAGCCTTACCCCCCGACAGCTGAAACACACACATACAACACGAATATACAACAAACGCACACACAAAGCACATACACACTAACAGCCCTACACCTTAGCGAAATCATAAATTAAAACACACATACACAGAATACAGCTCATACTTGGGTATTTTCAAACCTAATTTTGTTAATCGATAATTTATTATTTTCAACGACAAACTTGCCCCTGCGGATTTTCTTCTTTGTTAATAACCATCTTATTCTTAGATTTCTCAATATAGTCAGCATAACTTATAATTTATATGTTATACAGTTTAACATGACCCATAAGTACATCAGAGTTAAGAACTGGATGTACGTGGATTGGCAACAACGCATGCAATCTAAGTTTGTCGCATGAGTTGCTGCTTTCATTGAATTTATACGCGCACATAATAAGATCGTGTTAGAGAAGATTCTCTGTCCATGCGATAAATGTGGAAATAAGTTATGGCGGAAGGTAGAAATCGTAGAGTTTCATATCGTTAAACATGGTTTTACTAGATTTTATACAACTTGGCTATATCACGGGAAAAGACAAGAAGAAGGCGGTAATGCGGCGGAAGAAAAAGGAGAAGCCGGTAATGCGGCAGAAGAAAAAGAAGAAGCCGGTAATGCGGCGGAAGAAGAAGATAATTTCTTTTCAGGAGAATAAATGGAGGATATGGTAGAGACTGCCCTTAGTGATAGTAATCCTACCGAAGAAGACATTCCTTCTGGTCAATGACCGCGTGCGGATAAGTATGAAAAGTTCATGAATGATGCTACAAGACCAATTTTGAGAATGCAAAGTATTCCACTATATCATGGTTCGTCCAACTTTTCCAGATTAAGTGCCTAAATGGATGGAGTAACAACTCATTCACGATACTTCTGAAGTTTCTGAAAGATTCTATACCCTGAGAAATAACATGTCTGAGAGCAGATACGAAACCCAGAAGATAATGTCTGCACTGTGAGAAAATTCATGCATGTCCCAAAAATTGCGTGTTATACCGGAAAGAGAATTCAGATTTGAGAGTGTCCAACATGCGGAAAGATCAGGTATAAGCCGAAAGAATCTGATAAAAAGTCTGATATACCTGTCAAGATAGTATGATATTTTCCCATAATACAGAGCTGCAGAGGCTATTCGGGTGCAAGAAAACAACTGAGACAATAATTTGGCATCACCGTGTTGCTCCAAACGAAAATGGAAAAATGAGTCATCCAAGAGATTCACCAGCATGGAAGGATTTCGATAGGAGGCACCAAACATTCAGTTGTGATCCTCGCAATGACAGGCTCGGACTGGCCAGTAATGGCTTCTGCTCATTCAACTATACGGCTGGAAGCTACAGCACATGGCCCGTTATAATGATGGTTTATAATCTGTCGTCTTGTTGGCTATGAATCAATCATACTTTATGATATCTCTTCTTATTGATGGACAGAACTCACTAGGAAACAATATCGATGTCTAATTCCGACCTTTGATCGATGAGTTAAAATCTTAATTCATTGATGGTGTAGAGACTTACGATGCAAATACAGATACAACCTTTACGATGTGTGGGGCTTTAATGTGGACAATTAATGACTTTTCTACGTATGGAATGCTATCAGGTTGGTCCGTACATGGTCACAAAGCATGCCCTTACTGCCATCAAGATACAACATCGAAATGGTTGAATTTTATCCGGAAGGTTTTTTATTGCAGTTATCGGCGTTTCCTGCCACTAAACCATCCTTACAGGTTAGACAACGTTCACTTTAATAGTCATCAAGAGCATCTTGGGCCTTCACCACATTGTTCGGAAAGAACGCGATTGCTCAGTGGGATGGTTACAATAACGTGACTTTCAGGTTAGATCCGGCAAAACAGGACAATCCACCATATTGGAACAAGTTCAGGATTTTCTACAAGCTTCCTTACTGGTCAACAAATTTAGTGCATCATTGTCTGGACGTCATGCACATAGCTAACTCAACTTACTTTTTTGTAAAGACGGAAAATCGAAAGACAGCCTCCGTGCACAGATAGATCTTCAAGACTGGAAAATTAGATGTGAATTGCATCCTAAACCGATAGAGGGTAAACCAGGTAAGTTTGTACATCTCAATACCGCATATCATATGTCACAACCGGAGAAAAAAAGGTTCATGCAGGTGTTGCATGATTTGAAATCGCCGGAGGTATATATCGCACTTCAATTTTCGTTAATTCTTAATTTCTAAATACCGTTTTACCTTGATATTGCTTGTTTTAATATTTCTTGTAGATGCAGGGCAGCCCCACCCCGAGAGGGGGACTCAACGGCCGAATCAGTCCCACAGGCTAAAGCCCGATAGAGCTAGAGGGCATCATTCTTCCTCTTTTTTACCTCCGATTATCGCTATACCGGCGATTATGCCAAGTGGTTCGGCCGGTATATGGGGGATGAGAGCCGCATCCAAAAGAAATATCATCTTCACGTTGAGTGGGGTGATCAGCACCAGCGCTCATTTGCCCTCTTTTGGGATCAGGCTCGGGTATTAATATATATTTTCATTTGACTTATCAAATAATTTTTTTAATTATTTAACACTTATAATTTAAATATATTATTTTCTTGTATTTGCAGTTGGATTGAGACTTTCAGCCTGTACCCGACCCTGATCACCCTGACAGAGTGCTCGATCTTCACGCTGTTTACTTGGACCTCATGAAGAACATGCAATCTAAAGTCCGATATAATAGAAACGACCTAAAAATCGATTGCTACATGTTATGGCTGGCGACTCCCGAGGCGGAGAGAGTAGCTCTCCTACATTCTTCAGCCTTTGCCAGAGTCGACGTAGATGCATGACATCTCTTATACTAGTCTTATGAGTCTGAGCGCAAACAGCTTTGTAATTTAAATGTAATTCATTATTTAATATATAATATATTTTTTTATGTTGCTTAATTAAAATTAAATATGATTGTGCAGTGCAGAAATAGACCGATCAAAACAAGGAAAATAGGAAGTCGGCGAAAAAGGGTCACCCCACTTACACAGGTGGCTCGAGAAACATTACTCATGTCATTGAGGGTTTCGATAAATTACAATAGATCTATTTTGATATAATGCAATATTAAGAGTCTTTTTATAATATATGTAAATTTTTGGCTAATTACAGAGAGCTCAGACCCAGGCGCAGGATGGTACACCGAGTGTGTTGACCGCGTATCTTGCTATCCACGACACCTCGACTGATCCCGCCACAGGCGAGAGATCCTGCCATGGGCGAACTTCGATTTCCGACACTGCTACTTAGGAGTATTGTATAAGTGTTAATATTTATTCTAATTGGAATGAAAATTTTATTTTGATAAGTTCAAATTTAAATGATATATACTTATGTTTTAATTCTTAACGTGGATGTAGGAGCGGGTGGTGGAGTAAGCGAAGATATCGGCGATCGATTTTAGTGGACCGACCGATCTGATCATACTGACCCCGGTCCTAGACGCTGCACACGGAGGGCACCAAGGAGGTTGGGAGAGAGGCCAGGGACTTGGTCCTAGCAAGGCCTATATGAAGTCGGCCTCCACTCCGGCGGTTACTTTCTCTATCCCGTGAGCAACGTTTGGAGCATAATGTTGCCGTTTTGAAGACCACCATCGAGGAGTTAAAGGAGATGTTGGTACCTATATTACTTATTAATATCACATTATAGATAGTAGCATATGGAATATTAATAAGCCGGGCTTATTTAGTTTTAGACTTAATTTTGATTAATCAGATTTAGATAAAACTATCTAATTAAACCGAACTTTATAATCATAACCATGTCTCATCTTTCTTCATTTTGAAGTTTAAAAAGTTATGATTATCCAAACTTTAAACTTGAGAAGAAAACATTGCTTTATAAATTAGATAACTCCAAAACCAATAATCCAACCAAAGCTAAAAACAATTAAGGAGAGATACATGCTTACAAGTTAGAGCGAGCATCATTTTTACCTCCACTTAAAATAAACTACGGTTTTCCAAAATAGATACCCAAACTAGGTCTAAGTCCCTAAGTACTCTTAGATTGGAGGGAAAAAGTATAACCCTGAATGTGTGCAATTTCAACATATATAAATTCTCACACATAACATATGAATTTCAAAAGAACGTATGGAATCTCAACAAAGCATATATAAATTCACGGTTCCGCAATAATCCGATAATTATACGAATTCAACTAAAATCTAATACACCGTTCTTACTCGTTTATGCGCAAACACAAAATTTTACATATTCGGCAGATTACTTCGGCCGCGGCTCCACATGCTTCTCATTCGGTTATGGCTCCACAAACCTCTATCTCGGCTGTGGCTGTGCATGCCACTTTTATAGCTCCACGGCCCATCCAGACTCCTGCACAGACCGCTCCTTCATTAGTCGAGTTTTTGACGACCCAGGGCTGCATGGAGGAGCAGATGCGCCAAATTATGACGATTATTAAACGTGGAGGAGCTGGAGCGGGCTAGGATAAGTTTATTTATATTTTTTAGGATGGATGTACTTATTTGATACATATTGTATGTTTTGGACGGTATTGGTGGTTGTTTGGATATTTACGATGATGTTAGATTGATTTTGTATTCTGTTTGTTTATTTCTTTTATATATTATGCGTGAGATGTTGTTTATGAATATTTCTGTATTCCGATATATATATATATATATATATATATATATATATATATATATATATTATTGTGCACAGGGCGAGGGAAAAACGGATAACCCCTTTTTTAAAAAAAAACTAATATAATGTTTCTACGGAATAATTGGTAGGGGAAACATTTGACCCTACGGATTAATCCGTAGGGGCACGTGTTGCCCCTACACATTTATCCGTAGGGACAATATCAGAATATCTGATATTTTGTCTCTATGAACTCAGTAATAAAATATCAGAATATCTGAAATTTTGTCCCTATGAACTCAGTAATATAGACAACACATGCCCCTACGGATTAATCCTTAGGAGCATTTAGCAGGCCCTACTAATCCGTAGGGGCATTTAGCAGGCCCTACGGATAACTCGGGGCAATTATTTATTTTTTAAATAGATAAATTAAAAAATATTATGTCCCTACGGAATACTCCGTAACGCCAAATGCCTCTACGGATTACATCGTAGGGGCAATATTTACTCCGTAGGGGTATGTTCAAAACAAATACTTTCACCTGCGGCCGTTGGACCTATGAAGCTATTTTATGTCCCTACAGATTAATCCGTAGGGGCTATGGTTTGCCCCTACGTCTAAATCCGTAGAGGCAAGTGGATATTGTAGTAGTGTAAAGAGTCTCTGCATCACCTTTACTTTCTTAATGTAGAAGCAAAAATACACCGATCGAAATGAATCATATATGGAATATATTCAATGATCAGTATAATACTGTTCTTTTACTAATATACTCCCCATTTCCAATTGTTTCCTTACAGGGATAAGGAGATAGAGAGTGAGAAACCGAAAGTTAACTACGGGGCCTACTAAAATTCCATATAGAAAAAGAAGTTAACTAACCAGTACAGGAAAAAGGTGTGTATTTTTTCGATGGATCAATACATAAAGAATACTTAGAATACATAGGCAAAGAATATTCTGATGCATGTAAAATGAGATCTGTATCACAACTGTGATCCTCTCTTGTACAAAAAAAATTATGCAATGGAAACTGCTGAAAACATGGCTAGGTTAGATCATTAATTTTCCTAGCTTCAATCTGCCCATTCTATTGGTTTCATCCTTTAAACCGGTGACCCTTTTGTTACATGATTCAAGGTCTCATGCCATGTCAACTCTCATCAGTAACTTCTAGGTGCATGATTTACCTTGGGATATACATTTGACTATATATTTTGTAGCAAAAAAGGGGCATACCTGTCTAGAGAAAGAATTCCACTATGAGCACTCTTTTTCTTATGAGTAAATTCTAGACGTGCATGATTATCTTGAATAATTTTCCGTCAGCAATAACATAATATCCGTCTGGAATGATTATTCCCGATTATCTATTGCCAAAAAGTCGCCGGGACAAAGTTCTTTGCAAATGTCTGACTTTCCTATGGATCCGTTACTAAAACTTCAATTTATTCGTTTTTAAACTATAGTTAGCATGCTCATTCACGTGTTTCTATAGTACAGCTGTCATAGGAAACCGAATTTTAAACTGAAACAGACCACACACATATTTATATATGCTTGTAGCTAAATACATCAAGCATGAAGCACAATTACATCTCATAACTTGATAGTTTATATATGCTGCAACTCACCACGTAGGAAGCACCAAGAACTAAACCATACATATAACACATAAATATTTCACTACTTAAGGCGACAGATGTGGTTGGTGAGGCCATTAGAAATGCTTGTAGGCGTAGTACTGTGTTTTACGATGAGAACTCCACATGAGAGTTCCACCATAAGTCTTGGCAGCTTGGTTGCTATCAATAACATTTACTGCTTTATTCTTGTTATTTGGTTGCTGATGGTAAGTTGTTTGATGATGAGTTGGCGCTGTGTAACTGTAGGCGTAGGATTGAACTGATGGTGAAGGGTTTTCCTTCTTTTTGCCGCCCATGTACTCCTCTAATAGATCAAATGCTTCTCTTCCTACCTTCACTAATCTTCCTTGCGGCGCCATTTATATATTGATCACTATGGTTAACTTGGATTGCTGAGGACTTTGAGTGTGCGCATTGCTTCTTATAGAGGCTCATAAGATGACCAAGTCAATGAAGTCAACCGTCCAAGATTCTTTCCTCGATAACTTTATTCTTTGTATGCAATTAATTGCCTGTATACAAGATTTGATATAATCTTGGTTAGGTTATGGCATCTGCTTTAGAATTTTATTAATGAAAAACTTCATGGAGCCTTCTGAGCCCGGGAAGATGTACTTTTTTGTGGAGTTACTACCACTATTAAACTTCGGGATGCTGCAATGTTGCCAGGTTATGATAAGCATAGAAGATATACAGTCCCTTTCGCCATAAAGCATACGGTTCAAAACAATGAGAATCCCTATTTAGAACTTAGAGGGCATGAATAGGACTTGTTGAACAATTCATTTAATTAGGATAAAAAAAAAACAGTTTTTCTTTATTTAGAACTTATGAAATTGGCAATGACTTAGCAAATATGATATCCCAGCTTGAATTACAGTTAAACGGGTCCAAGTCTTTGTTTCGGAGGGACTAATGGCAAATTGTATCCAGTTTCAAATTTACAATTAGGAATCAAATTTCAACTAACTCGATTACTATCTTTGGACATAGACATTGACACCCGGTTATCAACTATATGGATCGGTAAGACATGATTACCGATTACACATACCAGAAATCTAAATCATGTCCGCTTTCTTAGTATTATTCGTGACTTGTGTATCATGAGAGTTTTGGTGGGCATTCATCTTCATGGATGCGCTCATGGTTGGACCTGCCTCATGGTCTAGCTTCACGTGTGATCCCGTTTAGTGCAGCAACATGTGCTACACGAATGCTTTTTTAAGCATTCAATTGATCCAATTTTTCATTATACCTCCATTCATATAGGTTTAGACAGTTCTACTGATCAGACATGTCCAAACTATACACGCAATTCTTCCCCTCTCGACTCTTTTAATAATAGTAGCCAACCCCAAAATAAAATACTTAATTTAAGCCTTGGTAATCTTGAAAGTGTGATAAATAACTATGTTGTTATCCAGAAAAAGTATAAGCAACATTAATTGAGGAACAGTGCACAAATTACAATACAGTATAATGTTTAAAACTTCGACCGTTTCACTACTACAGAGTATTCATTTGGTTACGGTTGGAACCGTTATCGTAACCGTTACCAAAACCCAATATGGTAACGGTGCCGACCGTTACGATAGACCCCGTCACTAGAAGCCTGGTAATTATTGGAACCGTTACGATAGACCCAATATGGTAACGGTTGGAACCGTTGCCACATGGGTCTCCGTTACCAATATGGATTCAGATAATTGAAACATATCATATTGGAGCCACCTACATGGTAACGGCTCCTATTGTTACCATAGAGATGGTAACTGTTGGAACCGTTACGACAGACATTATTTAGTAACGGTTTAAACCGTTATCATAGATGTTGCTGTTACATGATGTAGATGATATCTGATATCTTTCAGATATCAGCTTCCAGATAACTGTTACCAAAAGATATGGTAATGGTTCCAACCGTTACCAAAGATTTAATGGTTACCAAGTGATATGGTAATGATTCTAATCGTTGCCAACTGATATATACTCGAGCCTTGTAATGTAACTGATAAATAAATAAATATATCAGTCCATCAAGTTATGGCTAGTTGGTACCGAGTCTGATTCCGTATGTGCTATAGCTGGACCCGGCCTCACAATTCTATGTATTTATTTTAGATCCAAACTCCAAACTCGATTCATTACATTTTCGGGTTGGATTATGTACCCTCACGCCCTCATATCTGTTCCCCACAACCATCGAGTCATCAAATCAGCTATTTTATTTTATTTATAAAAAAGACATCAGACAAAACGCTAAGCATTATAGATAAGCATGAGCATTTCCTGATTTTTTTTATATTTTATTTTTGCTTAAAAAGATCTAATATGGTAATTGAAAAGTTCATAATGCCTCATTAAATAAATTAACAGATAAAAAAGAAATTTAAAGAGCTCAGAAGAAGAACAGTCTTTGACAACTCAAAGCAACACAAACATCCAAATAGGAATTGTATCTGTTGAAAGTATAAAAAAAATGATGGGCTTTAAAGATGGCCACATATTGAAAACAACAAAAGAAACACATGGGTATAAAATATAAAATGGGTCGCATCACAACAAAACTTAGTCTTATTGTTGGAACCCACTTATCATTAAAAACACATGGGTATAAAATATAAAATGGGTCGCATCTCAACAAAGCTTAGTCTTATTGTTGGAACCCACTTATCATTAAAAACCCATATGTAAAAGTCCATCACTCCTCCAACTCTTCTCTAACTTTAAACTCCGCTCTATTTTAAAAATAACTTTAACATAGTATCAGAACTAATGGCTTGATCATCCACTTGAAACAAGGCTTGAGTCTTATTGTTGGAACCCATCTATCATTAAAAGCCCATCATTTCTCTAACTCTTCTCTAACTTTAAGCTTTACTCTACTTTAAAAATAACTTTAACATTATCAAACAATTCAAACATTAAAAAAACTCAAAAAAGGAATGTTTTTTTTTCTATTCCTAAAATTTAGCATTTAAACCTCGGCTGTAGTGAAACTGTGAAATCATCATGTTAATAATGATAATATACTTCTGTCCTAATTATTTTTAAGACCTAGAGCTTACCTCTGTCGGTGAAAGGACGGTGAAAGAACGGTGAAAGAAAGTACGATTTCTTCCTGTCGAACCCAGAAAACTGGACAAATAGTTGCTGTTTGCTGGGATAGGAAGAAGGCTTTCTTTTTATTTGAGAGCCCAAATACTAGTTTTGAGGTTTTCAAAAGAAATTTTACCATCTCTACTCCTAACTGCAACTTGTTCCTTAGCTTTATCATTATGTACCTACTAGAAAGAGAGATCACAAAATTACTAACAAATCCAATAAATGCAAAGAGATATTAACAGATCCAGAAATTGATAACTTATATGACAGAACAATATGCCGAAAAAATCTGAAGCTGTTGACAAATAATGTTTGCTTGATGATGGCTCATTCAAGCTCATTAGATAAACCAGTAAGTCAATATCTAGCTTACTTTTAAGCCTGATGTTAAATAAGCTTAACCAGGACTATGGAATGCAAATCCATTGACTTTAATTATTTGTTTGTGTGCCTACAACAAATCTTCTCACCTTACCTTATCTCATATATCATAACGCGATGAAGAGAATTAGAAGATTGTTCTTTGCTTACAAAAGCTTTTCAAGAACGCACACACAAATCAGTGCTCAAGTCTAAAGATGAACTAAGTAGTATGCCCAGAGTCGAACATCCAAAACCAATGTTCACGTCTAATTTAGGCATTTGGTGAAATACAATAACTTGGGATAAATACTTTCAGGATATATCTGTTCCCCTCGACAATGATTTTGTGAATGTTCTATATTCCCCCCCAAGGATCATATTTCTCTTGATATTCCATACATCTTATGTTGGAGCCTTTGGAGCCATCCCACTCCCCTAATTTTGACATTCACTCTCTTTCATCTCATCTATATTTATATTGGAAGTTCCAAGAGGAATTAAAATCCAGGATGCAAATGTGATTTCCCAAACTATATTCGTAATTATCTTTTGTAACTGTAGGAGATTTTCAGCCTTACAAGTGTAAAAAAATGAGAAATAAGAGAACCATCAAGTTGAAGCTGCTCAAACGATCAATAATACCGTGAGAAAATTCTGACGCAAAAGTTTCTTTGTTTGAGGCCGCTATAGTGTATACTATCAAGTTGCTGAAGTTCTCATGGATGTTTACATAATCTGTAATAATTTTGGATTATATTTGGTGTCGTACCTATGTTCTCCTCCTGGGTCTTTTTCGCTTCTTCTCTTCTTCGGTATCTTTTGATGCATTTTGTTCTTTTATCTGTATTCCTTTTGATTACAAACATTATCTGATAAAAAATGCATGACATGGGATTGCTAAAGAGCCCAGCTCTTTCATTAATAATTTTTTTTTAAAAATCCAAATACTAACCCCAATTTTTCATCTCTCTTTTATAAATCAGACACAAATCTTCAGAAATCATCCCACAAATCCCACAATATTTTCATTTTTGATAATTTTAGAAAGCCAGAGAGAGGAAACTTGCTGGAGATGAAGAGAGAAGTGAAAAGAAGAGGGGAAAAAAGGTTTAAGCTTTAACCTAGGTAGCCCACATCGGAGACCAGCAATTATCACTCCAGACGGCTTAGGCCGTCGCTGCTTATATTATATGTGTATTGACGACAGTGGTAACCATCGGCACCTACTGGTAACGGTTTAACCAGTGCAGACCTGGTGTCGCCGCTGCAGTAGTTTATAGTAGTGTTCTACCGGCATTGGCTTGCTCTTATGGCCACTACAGTTCCAATATCTCAACAAAAATTTTGCCAATTTTATTTGGACGCAAATGCATCAAACTTTGCTTTAAAACGGATTGCACACAAAGCGGTCATGAAAGAACATTGGTCATGATCACATCCATGGTGAAGAAGGCCACAAGATCAGAAGACAGGTGATGTGGAGAAGCAGTCATGAGAGACGGCCAAAAAAAATTTAGGTATGCTAAGCCAGAACTAAAAAGCAAACAAGAATTTTAGATTTCTGGTATGTCTAACATTATAGTACTATACTGTATATGCCGTATCAAGTAGTATATTTGTGTAGTTCTAGATCTTGGATTTAGACTTTGCAAGTTCAAAATTAGGAAAGCAACTAAACAAAAACTGCAAACTGCCACTCTGCAACTAAGACTCGAGTCAATTTATCTGTGATTGGACCTGAACAGTCATATTTGCTACATGCCTTAAAAAATTTGGATAATCTTTTAGTTGGCTTATTCAACAACCCTTTGGGATAGTGAAATGTGGTTTTTCATTCTTTTGAAAAATATTTCTAGCTCAAATGGAATATATGTATCTACTGTTAACCTGCTTAACATAGCCGCAGCCCCAAATGTATAAGAGGCACTAAATCTGCAAATCTGAAGATAAAATGATATAACCTAACTATGATTATATCTAATATATAGGCAATTATTGTCGTATACAAAGAATAAGTTAATGAGGAAAGAACCTTGGATCGGTGACTGAGTCAACTTATCAGCGTCTATAGATAACCATGGCCACACTCAAAAGGCCTCAGCAAGCCAAATTAACCGTAGAGATAAAAAGGCACCTCAAGGAGATTAGTGAAAGTAGGGAGAGAAGCCTTTGGTCTATTAGAGGAGTACATGGGCGGCAAAAAGAAGGAAACTCATCATCAGCTCGATCAATCCTACACCTACATTTACACGGTGCCAATTCATTATCAGATAACTTATCATAAACAACATAATAAGAATCAAACAGTGAATGTTATTGATAGCAACCAAGCTGCCATGGCTTATGGTGGAACTCTCATATGGACTCTCGACGTAAAACACAATACTATGCTTACAAGCGATTCTAATGGCCTCATCAACTAAATCTGCTTCCTGTGATATATATATATATATAAGAGAATAATGAAGAAAAGAGGCCCTACGAGGCTTTTTCGTTAGGTAGCGTCAAAAATCTATATCCTCTACGATTTTTTTCGACGATCGGCACCCATAATCATCTTTATCATATAAGATGTTGAAACACCAAATTTCATGTGATTCCATCACTTTTTCACCGTTGAATTAACAATATAAAAGTTATAGTGTCGGTAAACAGTTAATTTTGCACTCACTAACTCAACAGTGAAAAAGTGATGGAATCGCATGAAATTTGGTGTATTCATATCTTAGATGATAAAGATGATGATGATGATGGATGCCGATCGTCGAAAAAAATCATGAGGTGCATTTTTTTCGATGCCATATGAAAAAATTCCCTCCTATGACACCTTTCCTCTATTTTATATATATATATATATATATATATATATATATATATATATATATATTCTCGATGTTATATGTATGTTAATCACTGCTTCCTACAAGGTGGTTACATTATAACTATCAGGTTATGAGATATTGAGATGTACTACTTAATGCTTGATAAATATTTAGCATCAAGCATAATTCGTATGTGATCTATACATTTCAGTTTAATGAAGTTTCGATCTCATGTACCAGACGTCTAAAAACACAAGAATAAGCATGCATAAACTCCATTTGCCTTAATATTTATGTGAGCTTCATAGGAATCAAGCCAGAAAAGTAACACAACGGAAGCTGAGTTTCTTTGGTAGTTTCAGAAGGAAAAAAATAATTTAAAAAGATTCTCTTCATGGTCAAGTTATGGCTGGTTGGTTCTAAGGCGGGGTAGGTATGCATTATAGCTAGACTGGACCAGGTTATTTCATGCATACATTTAAGATCTGTACTCGATCCATAAAATTTTCAGGTCGGATATTGTAGCTTCAATCCCACAAATTTGTTGATTTTGGATTAGCCTTTGAAAGGCACCTCGCCATGTTTACCTAGATTATATATCCAGTCAATAAGTTTGGATCAGGCAATCGCCTTTCTCACATTATGCACTTAAGTGCTACCTGAAGTGCCCAAGACCAGGCACCCAGACACCGTTTTAGGAAAAAATACCAATAAATACAAAATCTTTAATTTTCCTACCAGATCCTATTGATGAGAGCTTAGGTCTAAAATCCCAACTGATAGGATCGCATTTCTTCAGGTACAAGTCTAGTGTTGTCGTTCTAGGTTGGGTGTAGGTCATGAGTCTTCAACAAGAAAGAACAGTCTCAGACAACTCAAAGTAATACAAACATCCAAATAGGCATTTTATTAAACTATCTAATCACAACATACAAATCAAACAGTAAATAATTGGAACATCAGAGAAATATTTAGAAATCTTAGCTAGCATAGTAAGTATCGGATGGTGAAGTACTGGATTTTCGACGTGACTAGCAAAACAATTAGCTATATTATACAATTCAGAGACAAGAATATGAGAAGTGGGGGTATAAGTAGCAGAAGATCGTTCAATTGCTATTTTAAGAGTCATAAGAAAATCTTTAAAAGGATCTCCAACCGCCCAATGATCGGGTGTCAAGTGGTTTTCTACAGGCATTTGTTCATTCCACTTGTTACTAACAATTCCGGTGGTCTTTAATACAGTACGAAACATGTCATATGTACTATTCCACCTAGTGTCCACATCTTTTTTAAGAGATGGCCTTGCACCTGCAGATAGGCATCTAGTTTTGTATTCAAGTTTTCTTTTTTCAGAACTTTTAATAAACCTACATACATCTTTAATTGTTTGAATATTTGTATTACATGCGGTAGATGTATCCTGTACAGCAAGGTTAAGAATATGCCATGCATAACGAATATGAAAAAAACGACCACTGCAAATTGATTTGCAAATTCAGCAATAGCAGAATTATTGTTGCTAGCATTATCGAAAGAAATAGAAAAAATTTATTTACATAATGATATTCTTCTAAAATAGATCTAATTTCAAAAATTATATGAAAAGCACTGTGCGGTTATGGAAATTGTCTAAAAGCAATAATTCTTTTTTGCAAAAACCAGTCAGAATCAATCCAATGTGCAGTAATAAAGATCCAGAAAAGTTCCCTTCTATCCGTCCAAACATCAAAAATTAACGAAATACCGGTATCCAAAGAAGCAAGAATAGCAATTAATACTTATTTACCGTCGTTGTAGAGGCTAAAACGACTTTTAGACATAGTCCTCGAAACCCTTTTGAATGCTGGTTGCAACGCCGTTTGAACATACCACTCAAAAGCCGCACTTTCTCCGAATCCGAGAACATGTTCATCTGCCACAACATATCTTGCCATTTCTGAAACATTTAAATCATGATTATATTGAAAAAGACCTTGTCCGGCGAAACCAATTTGTGTTTGTTTAGTAGAGAAACCGGGCGGGGCTTCTAAGTGTTGTTTGCGTGTTTATTCAAACTACTGGTGTCGGTACTATCCTTGTGTTTATATGTATTACCACAATATTTGCAAACGGCATATCTAACACCGTCCCTAAATTCAATTTTATAGTGATTCCAAACATCACTAGTAGTCGCACGTTTTTTAGCTTCTATTGATGTATGGATGGATACTTCCGCTTATTGTTCGGGATGAGGAATTTGGGTTCGATGCGTATCGGATGAACCCCCATATCAATATTTTAACTAAATGTTAGAAAAAAGAGTGTTGGAGTAGAAAATTAGAAATAATAAATTTAAAACGAGAAATAAGAAAGAGAGAAGAATGAGTCGATCAAAAACTCGGAGCTTCGAAAACTCAGAGTCGGACTATCAGAAGATCGAATCGGAGCTTTTATTCTTTAAAGGGATGGAAATTGCCACAATAGTAATAGAGATTAAGATTAAAAAAATTAGAGATGAGAATTTTTTTTTGGAAGAGAAAAAAGCTTGGAATGAGAAGAAATGGGATTTGGGGGTATCTATAGGTTTTTGGGGGATTTTTGATTTTTTGCCCGTTTCTAGCCGTTACAAGGTGAGGTGAGACGAATCGAAATTCGCCTCACTTCGCCTAGATCCGACCATTAAGAGCCGCTGGATGGAAAGTCCAAGACGAGGCGAAGCAAACCCAAGACAAGGCGATTCGTCGAGCAGGCGTCTGTTTGTGAACGTTGGGCGGCGAGCTCAAGGCAAATTAGTGGCGAATCGATCAACGAGGCAAGGCGGATCGTAGCGATTCCCAGGACGAAGCGAGGTGGCGAGTTAGGCGAGACGAACTACGACGAAGTACGGCTGGAAAAGTTCAAAACCCGCTCGCTTTGCCAATTCGTGGCCGGCGAGGCGAATCGATTCGCTAAATTCGCCCACGTCATCATGAAGCGAATTTTATTCACTTCGTAACGAGACGAAGCGAATCGATTCGTTTCATTAGCCGGGTCTAACGCACACACGCACAATGTAGTAAAACACGTACTCGTTTTCTATTCGTTCGGCCAGTGGGTAGCGTATAATCAGATTACTCAATGATTAATCGTTTTACAAAGACTATGCGACCATTAATATTTTAATATAAATATATAAATACTATATATATTTACAAAAAATATAGAGAAATAGCAAACAGATATGCTCTTGACCTACTGTTAAATCGTCCGGACTAAACCAGAAGATTGTAGGTTTGAGTTGTGAATAGGAGTTCATAGGTTTTGGGTTAATAAGTGATAGGTTAGTTAATATAATAACATGCCAACTTTGGGTTTAATGGGTTTTGGGCATGATTTGATATGAGCAAGGGCATTGGATCATGTAATCAAGCCAATTAACGCTTAATAGACCAATTAATGTCTGTTTAGAAGGAATCATCACTATGTCCAAATAATTCACCAAGTAATTGATTCCCCACTCGTTTGGGGACCGGGTACGGGTACTCGGCCGTGTAATCGGACGGGTAATCCGTTTTTTACAACACTGCACACGCACTATGCAATCAAAATCAGCGTTTCAAGTCTAGTGATGAACAATGTAGTATACCCAAATATCAAACATTCAAAACTAAAGTTCAAGCGTAATCTACATTTGGTGAAATACTAAAGTGGTTGATAAATTAAAGCTCCATAATTGAAAAGCAACAAGTCATTGTAAGAGTATGAAGGTAAATAACACAATGCAAAAACTCATGCAGGGGGTATTTATAGGTTTTTTGGGGGGTTCTGAATTTTTTGCCTGTTTCTAGCCGTTACAAGGCGAGGCGAATCGAAATTCGCCTCGCTTCATCTAGATCCGACCGTTAAGAGCCGTTGGATGGGAATTCCATGGCGAGACGAACCTGAGGCGAGGCGAGGCGATTTGTCGAGCAGGCGGCCATTTGTGAACGTTGGGCGGCAAGTTTGAGACAAATTCGTAGCGAATCGGTTAACGAGGCGAGGCGGCGATTCGTGGCGATTCCCGAGGCGAAACAAGGCGAGGTGGCGTGTTAGACGAGACGAACTACGACGAAGCACGGTCGGAAAAGTTGGGAACCCTCTCGCTTAGCCAATTTGCGGCAGGCGAGACGAATCGATTCGCCAAATTCGCCCACGTCATCACGAAGCGGATTTTATTCGCTTCGTGACGAGGCGAAGCAAATCGATTCGCCGTAGATTCGCTTCATTAGCCGGGCCTAACGCACACACGCACTATGCAATCAAAATCAGTGTTTCAAGTCTAGTGATGAACAATGTAGTATACCCAATATCAAACATTCAAAACTAAAGTTCAAGTGTAATCTGCATTTGGTGAAATACTAAAGTGGTTGATAAATTAAAGCTCCATAATTGAAAAGCAACAAGTCATTGTAAGATAGCATGAAGGAAAATAACACAATGCAAAAACTCATGCAGTAGAGGAAATGGTAATGGTAGTGATGACAATGTGTATGGAACGTTTCGGTTAACAAAAAATACTTGCAACAAGTAGACAAAAGAGAAGCTCCAGGATTGAAGTGATCTTCTCTTCAACTTCCTCACCCTCCTCCATCATCACTTTGTTTATGACTTCATCCCATGAAAACCACATACAAATAAGTCAGAAACCAAAAACGAGTGTTTTAACTAGTTGCTTGCAAGTTGTTTTATTTTGATTTTCTCATCCTTTGTGTTCCAAGGTAGCTGCTGTTAGATGCAGGAACATGTGTATATAATATATAGGGATGAATAGGATTTGTTCATGAGGTCCCCATGCATGCTAGACGAGTGTCCGATGAAACCAAAAATAGAGAGCAATTAGCATAAACAAGCGATATTTTATGTTTAGGAAAGGGCAATCATGATGTAGTTACGTCTGGAAAGCAAGTAGGATAATCAACCCTCACCAAAAATAGAGAGCAATTTGCATTTAAAATTAACCCATGGCCAAATCAAAAGTTGATCGGCAATTAAGCATTCTCAGTGACATTTTATCAAACACCCAAATGGACATTTTATCAAACACCCAAAACATTCATATCACTCATCGAATTACCAAATTACACCAAACAATTAAGCAAAAGCATAAAATCGAAACGTACCTCTACTGCTATCCACCTCAAAATCTCAAGCATTTATGCTCTCCAACTCCTCAGTCATCAGTTAGATGAACAGCATCTCCTATCATGAACATCACCAAAACTTTGTTCATTAAAACGCAAACCCTAGCCACAAACCCCAAACACAAACCCCCATTTCTAGGGTTTTTCTAGGACTGTAACAAATCAAACACCATTCTTTGTAAATCTAATCTCAAATCTCTAACAGAACCATTTTTATTTCGGCCGCGGCCTGTTTGGTCACAGAATTATTATGGATTTGGATAGCGGAATACGAGTATTCCATAATTTTGTGTTGGGTAGGGGAATTTGGATTTCCAGGATTCGATTGTCATTTTATGGAAAAGCACCACAAAACAAGTATTGAATTCTAAAAGATTTTAAGGAATTGCAGGGATTTGGCAATATTCATTATACTTTTTGATGGGACCCCTATATTTTATTTATTTAATAATCCTCTATCTATCTATCTTTTTTTAAAATCCTTAACTCCAAATCTTACTTTTTTTTACCATCCAAATAAAGACTACAAATCCAATATTAGGAATCCAAAACCAACCAAACAACAAATTACCAACTCCATAAATTTTCAACCGTACACGCGATCCACCAAATTTACAAGATTTTGAGTGAGATGAGAAGCTAAGAATTCTCAGAAATTCTAGTTTGCTACAGGGTTTTATTGGATGATTGGGGTTTAATTTGGGATAAGAAAAACCCGGAATGTTTTTCACGGTGATGTGTGCATGTTTGGATAATATAAGATAAGATTTTTCGCTTTATAATCTTGTAATAGAGAGTAAATGAAACTATAGATTGTTTGGATGTTAGGATTAGAAAAAATGAGAGAGATAAAAGGGAGTGAGCTAATTACATGATCAAGTTTCAAGTAAACAACATGCAAAGTAGCTGACAAATTTAAGATTACAAAAATTAGCTTTGAGTTCCGATTTTTGATCCGGAGGAATCGAAGATATCTTTTCTTTCTTTCTTTCTTTTCCTTTTTTTCTTTTTTTTGGTTGGGGAGAGGGGTTTCTACAAATTTACTCTTAAAATTTTTATTTATAACTCCAGGGTAAAAATGATATCAATGCTTTTGGTCTGACAGAAAGTGTATCAATGTATATACAAACAAGAACTTAGGCATGAAACCATCTTAGGCAAGAAAATCTAATTGAATATATAGAAAAAATGGTAGGATAGATACCTACGAAGGTCTCCACATGTTTGTCTCCATGGGAGAAGATGGGTGTTAATTTTGTCTAGTAGAGGAAGACTTTTAGCATAAAACAACACCATGGATATCGACGGAAACATCCAACAAAAAGACGGATTCACATTTTTTTAGCCGGAAGATGTCTCTAACTTGAAACATTTGTCCTTGCTAGGAGGAAACGGGAAAAAAGACATAACATCAACATGATATGGTTATTCTAACGCCCGTAAAAGTCAACATCATTGAACATCAGTGGATGTAATTAGCAGATAATTGAGAAGAGTGAAATTAGACAGAACATTCTTATGAATATGCCTCCTTCATATATAAGGCAACTTATCTAAGCTGTTTAGCTTCCTCCAATATTTACAATGATTTTGCTTAAAGGTATTTTGAAAAGGAAAAAAATTAAAAGAGGTGATTACAGAATTGCTTAAAAAAAGAAACGGTAAATTTTCCTTTATATTTCTGTTTATTGAAAAACGATTGCTTCCTGATCTAGATACTTGACTCGAAAATTTTATGACTCGATAATTATATAAATATATTATCACAGTTTCTTGATTCATGTTATTAAGCATGTAAGGAAAGAGTAAATCGTTTTCTACCAGAATGGAAATTTAGCAAAAATGACGCCACGGAAATCAACAAAAGCATATAGAAATATTGATTTAAACAAAGAGAGGGATACACATTATTTTCACTTTGAAAAATGTCTCCAACCTGAGAGCGACAACATTTGCATATTGTAGAACTTTGGAAGAGGAAACGGATAAAATAACAGAAGGACAACATTCAACATGATTTTATCATTCAAACGACATAAAAGAGAACATGCAACATGAGAAGATAGGAAACACATAGAGCTTTCTTATAAATGCCTTCTTCATATCTGATCTAATTTATGTCGGTTGTTTAATTTCCTCCAATATTTTCATTGATTTGCTGAAAATTACTTTGGAAAGGGAAAAAAAATAAACGAGTAGATTATATATTGGCAGATAAAGAAATATAGTAAATTGTCCTTTTATTTATTTTAATTTTATCGAGAAAGTGATTGTTTGTTTGGCTGATCTTGAATCCTTACTAGATAATTATAAAATATAACATGTACATGATTCATGAAATTAGCCTTGAGTCATCATGAGTAGAACATGTATGATTCATGAAACTAGACTTGGGTTATCATGAGTAGAACACTTGACTAACTTCTTTTCATGCAAAAGAGATAATGTGAGGAAAAGGTAATACATTTTGTATTAGGATGTTAGGAAAAAGATAGCTTATCGATTTTGTTAAAAGGAGGCACGGCCCTCAATGGGATGTGTTCATGAGGAAATTAATTAGACTGCAAATACGGCAGCAAATATATTTCAGACCTTTATATTTTCAATTCTGCTTTGATCATTACAAGAAACTACCATGGGGAAATCCTCTTTCTATTTTCAATTCCGCTTTCCTCTGAAGAGAAAGTTTCCATACTCCCGGCATTCGAGTGAGTTGATTTTTATACGAGCGTTTTATCTAGCATCTGATGATGATGATATGCAAATACAATGCAAACATAGAATCATTTACGATTTACGATGTCATAAAGATGCAGCTGTAACGTTTAAAATGATGCATTGAAAGTATAAAAATATTTTAGTTTTCTGCTTATCAAGAATAGTATTTTTGGACGTGAGGTGCACGTTTGTGTTAATTTTGATCTACTTTCATATTCTTTTTCTTTTCTCCTTGGTGTACTCCATTATTTATTGTAAATAAATTTTAGCACCATAAATACATTTTTAATTATGGTAGAAAACCCTATATTTGAAAACTTCGGCTCCATATTCTTGGTTTGAATTTGAATTTGAATTTGAAAAGCTGATCAAAGAGGAGAATGTGTTTATTATAGTTTGTCTTGTTACGGTGACATTGTCATCCCCTCATCCCTTATAAATGTTAACATTTTTTCTTGTATTTCTAAAAAATTATAGACATGACTGAGCTACAAAATTTTGTTGGCTTCTTAAAAGAGTTGTCATTATAATAGTAGAGACAGAGATAAAGAAAGTTCATTTGATTTGAACAGGTAAACCTAAACATGGTCAAGATATAATAGCAGTTAATAATCAAGAATGCAAATTAAGATTTATTTAATGTGGTACCTAATTAAATGAAAATTTATTTAACAAATCATACAATGATTTATCATTTTATCCTACCCAGATATCTTAGATTCTTTCAGAAAAACAAGAAAACCCATAAATTAATTTCACAAACCAAACAAAATAAAAATGAAACCTAAGGCAGTGCTGCTGCCAAATAATTTTTTGAGATCTTAGAAAATGAGACAAGCCATCCTGTTATGATTCTTTCTCATTTCAAAATTCGTACATTTGGTTTTTAAATTCATATAAATCTTGAAATATGTAATAGAAAATTAGCGATTGAAAAATCGGCAATGACGTGAAAACAGCTGACTACCGCGAGAGTATGACCCCAGCCTGTGGCTATCCAAGGAGGGACACTGGCGACTAGCAATAGATGGTTATTAGCGATGATCCAAGCGACTGGCTTTCTTATGAACCAAATATCATGATTTTTGTTTTTGCAAACAAAAACAATCTTCAAATTCTCGCACACCACCATAAATATAAATGATTGATATTCCAAATCAAATTTTTAAAGCTATAAGGGATCCTAAGATCACCCCAGTGTAAGAGTGTTAGAAAACTATGAAGATTTAACCACCAGAATTACGAAGAATTGAAAATGAGATATCAAGGAACTCCTCCCTCCTATGAACAAATATCCAGCCCTCGGTTCTTCTTCTTTATCCTTCTACTAAAAGAACTACGGATGAAAGATATCGCTAACACGCTTGTATGGATATTATTATATTAAAAAGTATTACATGTATGAAGGTTTTGCAATGCATTTGTTATGGTAATAAAACCAAATGGAGAAAGATTACAAAGATATAAAAAGAAAAGAAAGAGATACTTAAAAGCCTAATTAAGTTTAGCAATATGTTTATTACTTAAATTTGAAATTGCTTGGCTTCGTGACATTAGGATTAACATATTTTATTATGCATATGATTTTCTTATTGAGAATCTGTCCATTGTCATATATCTCAGCTTCGCAACATTATCATCTTTATCACATGGTGGACTTTTGTCTCCAGAATCTCTAATTGATACAGATTGACATACAATATCACATGCTTGGTTTTTTGTTTCGCAGCCTTCGAGTAATAAAAATTGTATATTGGGCTGTGCTTTTTATATTCTACCGCGAAAGTTGCAGTTTAAAGAAGTTTTTTCATTTTCATAGTTCCGTTCAGTTTCAACTTATCATCACAAAAGATTCTAGTTAAAACTTCTCCCAAATTGAGATTTGGCAGGTGCAACTTAAGCATTTGTAGAATGAACCTTTAAATTTATGTATTAGAATCTGTCCATTGTCATATATCTCAGCCTCGTAAGATTATCATCTTTATCACATACTGGACTTTTGTCTCCAGAATCTCTAATTGATACAGATTGACATATATATGTAACACCCGGTTCCTTTTTAAATAATTTCTGTATTTTTAAAACAAAAATTACTAATTTTTATTAACCTAGATATTTCTAATTCTTAAAACCTAAACCCTAACCCCTTTTATTTTCCTAACCCTAACCCTAAGCCCGGCCCGGCCCATGAACCCCACACCCTACCCGACCCGAACTCCCATTCTTCTTCTTCTCCTTCTCCTTCTCTTTTCCCGCCTCCCTCGCGCTACCCCCACGACCCGCTCCTCCCCGCGACCCCGTCCTCGTCCCAACGTTTCCCCTAAGTCTTCCCCCTCCCTCGCGCTATCCCCGAGACCTGCTCCTCTTAACAACCCAAGACCCCATTTTCGACCCAACGACAACACCCTCATCATCGACACATACCATCGAGACTTCACCGCCGCTTCGCCAGTGGTTCCATGATTCGCTGACAAACCTCTTCTCATCACCAACACCACCAGCTTCGCACCTTCTCCACAACACAACACAACACCCCACCAACCTCCATCATCACATCTCCATCATCCCTCCTCCACGACCACACCAAGCTCCTCCTCTCACCGTCGGCATCCCTGCTCAACCGCCGACGCCTGCAACCACCCACCACCGCGAGCACCACCGCACCAACCGAACCTCCACTGAACCTAACATCTTCTTTGCACCCAACTCCACCTCATCACCAACCAGACCCCATCGCCGATGATCCCCCGCTACCACCAACCTCTCCACACCCCGGAGCTCCCCTGACCGCCGTTGGCCCCGATCTCACCGCTGTCGTCACCAAGATCTTCCTCCATTTGCATCGCCTCAGCCGCCACCCTAACCCCACCGCCTGAACCATCGCCTGAGCTTGCCACCGCCGCCACTACACAGAACCCTAGCTGAGCCTTGTGCTGCCACCGCCACTCTCTTCCACTCTAAGCATCCATCACCCACGACCTTCAACCACCTCGCCAGCAACCTGCCTCTGCCTTCGACCACTCCTCATCACTCTCCGCTGGCGAGCTTCAACAGCCTGCCACCCCCATCGACCCAAGTTTTATCTTGTTCTCCCCCTTGAAGCCGAGCTCCCCCACCTCCCTAACCCATCACCGCCATGAGCCTCCTTCCTTGTTGGCGATCACCCATTGGAGCCACCAACTACACTGTCGCCGCCTCTTCCTCCCCGTACCCTGCGTTGTGATTCACCCGAGCCGAGTCTTCAGCTCTTGCACCCTTGAATTTGTCTCGGTTGATGTCCTGGTCATCTGTTCATATCATAATTTTGCATTATTATATTCCCCATTCTTATTCATTTTACAAATAAATAGGTGCTTTTGATCCATGTCTGCTACATAGTTGCAGGTTACAGGTTTTCGGAACAAAACAGTGAAGATGATGAAAAGATGCTATAAAAGTGAGACTTCGACCAACAAATAGAGAATCTTTATCATGCCTACAGTTTGAAGAACAAACGAAGATCAATGAACAATTTCACAAAGTACAATGGCAGCGCAAAGATTCAAGACTTCAACACGAAGCAAACAGTAAAAGTCCACCACATTCTACACTGTGGAAATCTGGAAGAGACTAGAAGACATTCTGAGAAATCAAGTGAAGAAACCAGAAGCCAAATGCAACAAGAAACAGCCCAGAAGAACAGAGCCAATGACTCCACCATATGGCCGCGGATCCGCGGCCAAACAGGGCATATGACCGCGGATCCGCGGCCGTGCTAAGCACGTGTCGGTGCAAACTTTGACGGTGGTGGCGATGCGTTGACTAGGCTTCTTAGGGTAGCTTTGTAAATGTAGATAGGGATCGGATGTAAACCCTAGGGTTTCTATAATCTATAAATAGGAACCCTAAAACTCTTTTTGGAGCATGCCTCTTCTTGTGCCTCTTTTTAATTCCTAAATTCAGAATTTTAATTCTTGTAATGTTTGAAGAGTGCATCAAATAAAGTAAGTCTTTTTTTTCCATGCCTCAGTTTAAATTTTCTTTCCCTAGTTAATTTTATTTATCCGCCGTAGATTAGCAATTTTAATTCTCTGTCGTAGATTAGATAATTAGGTTATTAAAAACAATCATAAAAATAAAATCTTTTATCGATTTCCTAATGAGTGAGTAGTTCCTCACTTGTTAGGGTTAGGAATAGGGAAGGTTTGAGAGATTAAAATCTCTCACCCCTTTCTTGCACATCATACATTTTTTATAGGACTCAATGCATACATACATACACCGCTCACTACGGCACCCTATCCCACGAGGTAGCGGTGATACCGTAGTTTAAAAGACCGATTGTGTATGTTTTCCATGGAGGTCATGGTAAGAGTTAAGAAAGGACGGACAAGGACCTAGAGAAAGAAACCTGGTTTCTTCTCGATCGTGCTAGTCCCCTTTGTTAATTATTACCTTAACACCTAAATAGATCTTAATTAGGGCATAGAAAGTGGTGAGAAATATTGAATTTCCACACTTAACATAAACCTAACCCTAGCAAGGTTTTAATCCTAATCAAACTCATTTCAGTTTTTAGTGATAATCAATCCTACCACAATTGGAATTAACTCGTTAGAACAAATAGAAAATACACAAAATCCCTGTGGACCGATCCGTACTCAACCGGCTAGCTACCAAGCGACGCCGTTCTTGATTGCGGTTAACTATTCTTTAATTTATCTTTTAAAAGCGTAAGCACACGTTAAATTCCATCAAAAAATCAAATGGCGCCGTTGCCGGGGATGGTGTAGTTATTTTCTTTTTGCAATTCGGGTTAATATAAAAATCTTAAAAACTGAAAAATTAAAAAAATATAAAAAAAACTATCATCTTGTTATTTTTTGAAGGGCTTTTCTTTTGAATTGTGCAGAATCGACGAACAGATTCAGATCTGGAAAAATCCAGTGGTTAAAACAGCAAACAACAGATCTGAACCAACAGAGGAGAACCAAAGCAGAGAAACAGAAGAAATTGGAGATCTAAACCGACAAAGCCACCGCGGAACCGCCGCAATATCCCTTTTTTGACCGCGGAAGCGCGGCTTGGTGGTGACGTCAGTAAGAAAAAAAATATCTCTGTAAGCTTTCTTTTCTTCTTCTGAACCCCCTGATCTCCTCTAAAAAAATTTCCTGCAGGGTTCTTTGCATAAAAACTTCTTTCCCTTCTCCAATAACTTGATCTTGTGCAGGATTCTTTGCGCCGCAATAAAAAAAAAATTGGTAAGTGTTTGATTGTGTTTACTGCTTTGCATCTTTAAAATTGACTTTAAGGGGCTTTAACACCAATCCAGATTGGGTGGGGATTTCATTACCCTTCCTAGGATTCCAAAAATCACAAAAAGCATATTGCATTGACCATTGAGTTAATTAAAAAAGATTAGACTCGGCCTTAAGGACTGTCGCGCTCGATAGGATAAAGGAATAGTTGTAGGCATCGATCGTTTATCTAAACCAGACTTTGTGGTGCCTAGGCTAGACAAGTGGGGAAAGGCAATTTTAAAAGGCCCGTCTCACGGTGATTCATGAGCGGATCCCTCCTTTCTCTACTTGTGCTTACCTGGCCACAATTGACGGTGAAGAGGCGATTTGAGGTCCTCACAACTTTGTTCCCCCAATCAGAGCAAGGCTCTGTTTGAATTTTGAAAATTCAAATTTTGAAGCAACGCTTCGGTTCCCGTGCGCTGCGCGCAATGCGCCACGCGCAATGCGCCACGTGTCAGAAGTTGACACGGCAGCACAACGCCCAAGGCGGTACGTCCGATCAGAGCAAGGCTCTTTAAAAAACATAAGAAACACTCAACTGCGCAAGCGCACCGCAGCGCGACACGTGTCTGTGCAGTTGCGCAAGCACAACTGCGCAAGCGCACGGCTGCGCGACACGTGTCTGCGCAGTTGCGCAAGCGCACGGCTGCGCGACACGTGTCTGCGCAGTTGCGCAAGCACAACTGCGCAAGCGCACGGCTGCGCGACACGTGTCTGCGCAGTTGCGCAAGCGCTTCACTGCGCGACACGTGTCTGCGCAGTTGCGCAATCACTGTTGCGCAAGCGCTTCACTGCGCGACACGTGTCACTCACTGGGAGAGTTGCGCAAAACAGAATAAATCTTGTTAAAACAAGAAGATTTTCTTGTATAAGGCAGGAGCCTTTGGATCAAAGATCCAACGGTGGGGAAAATTCCCCAAATCACTCAGGAAAAGATTTATTGAACAAATTTAACTAATTTTTAAGCACTATAAAAAGGACCCCAGATCTCATTTCAAAGGATCATCTGGTTTTAAAAAAAAAGAAGAAAGAAGAGAACTCTTGAGAATTCCTTGAGAACACAAAAAAGAAGGTAAAAACCTTTAAAAGAAGGGAGAATTCTCTTAGGAATAGATCATTGATCTAAGAAAAAGATCAGTGATCTTCAACAAATAAATAAAAATAATAAAAATAGTGCCTTGCACTTGCTATGAACCTTTGGTTCTCTGAAACAAGGAAAAACTTGTTTTTCTTTGATCCAAATCAGGGGATAAAAAGTGCCTTGCACTTCTGTTCTTGAATCTAAAAGATTCTTGGTGCTTTGCATAAATGCAATACATTACTTGAAAGGCCAGGCCCGAATCAAAAAGACCTAGCAGGCCAAAATAAATTGCAAAGCAATAAAAAGGGCAGAGCCCAAAATAAATTGATGCTCTGCATCTTCTTTTTTTCTTGGGCAAAGCCTAAATAAAATAAAAAGAGATGCAATGCAAAAGCGAATAAATGTTAGACATTTTCAACTGGACTTAACCCAAATTTTGGCCGCAAGTCCTCAAATTAAATTGACTGGGCAAAATTGCTCTCCTAAATCAATTTATCTCCGGTTCGAGGGTACATCTCCGAACTCCTTTGACATTCATCGTTGTAATTCCTCAACGACGTCAAAGAGGTGACGGGTCCCAACGACCACATACCCATATTGGACCGAAACGTCCTTAAACTAATATTGGACCGAAACGTCCCTAAACTAATATTGGACCGAAACGTCCTTAAACTAATATTGGACCGAAACGTCCAAACGCTCTTTTGCCGGATCTAAACGGTCCCGTTTAAGTTGATCTTAGCCCCAAACACGGCTAACGTATCCTTAAACATTCAAATGGATTATAAAACTCTCAATCAACTCTGGTTCGAGGGTACATCTCCGAGCTCCTCTGATACATGTCGTTGTAATCCTTCAACGACGTCAGAGAGGTGACGAGTCCCGATGGCCATACATTAAATTAATCACTACGTTAAGTTGATCTTAGTCTAAAACAAGACTAACGTATCCTTAACGAACGTTTAAGTTGATCTTAGCCGCAACGCGACTAATGCATCCTTAAACTAAAAACACCAAACCCAAATCTAAGTAAATACGGATTTGGACTAATCCACGTCCTACGGACGACGGCATTACTCAGTCTCCGTATACAATCCACGGGCAACCACAAACAAAACAAACATACACGACACGAAATGAAATTCTGGAGAATGAGAAAGTTGTTACCGCGATGCGGTAGCGTAATAAACTGCAGGGGCTTGCGCCTGCAGGGAAGAGCGTCCCCACAATCAAAAACCCCTCACCCTGAGGGGGAATCTGACGAAGTCTGCTATATCGGCCGTATCTGTCTAAACCTCCGATACACGGTGCCATAAATCAACTTGGCATCTTCGGAGAGATAGACGGATAAAACCAAATAGCATCTGTCCCGAACCTCAGGCACAGACGCAAAGTCAGCGCCGCCGTTCGGAGGGAAACAGATTCTTGGGGGGCTGATTGGCAGAGATTCTGCGTGTTCTAGTTTAATTACCGCAATCAGGACGGTTTCGCTTTGCAGCTAGCCGGATGAGTACGGGTCGATCCACAGAAAGATGGGAGTCTTTTTCTTAATGTTTTGACGAGTTAAGTCCAAATATGTTGGGTTTGTTTGAGTTTAGCTAATTGAAAATTAATGATTGGAGAACTTGTAAGGGTAGGATTTGGTTGGTTTGGGTCGGGATGATCGCTCACTTGATTCTTTTGCCACTTCTTAATATTGATGTTACGGTAATCGGCAACAACGGGGATTAGCACGACTAAGAGAAAACTTGCGAGTATAAGCTAGGCTTTCCAACACTTCGTTTTCTCTTTTTGGTCCTTGTCCGTCCGTTCTTGGCTCTTAGCCGCGACCTCAAGTTGATTCAACCGCAACCGGTCTCACTAGAGTATCACCGCTATTATGAAGAATAGGGTGCCGTAGGGAGCGGATTGTGGATCAATTAACAGGAGTTCAAATCAAGATATTTGTCAAAGAGAAAAGTGAGGGATGTTCCCGTCTTTCAAACTTTCCGTTTCCTACCCTAACAAGTGAGAAATTTCTCACCCATTAGAAAGGTTAGATTAAATAAAACAAAGAAAGAGGGTAATAAGAATTGAGGTAGAAAATCACAACTAGCTATTCGGGACCTTACTTAGGCAAGGATCTCACTAAGCATCATGGTTGTAAGGATAACCGAAAATGGAAGAAATATCAAAACGACAATTTTAATAAATAACAACAACTACGTTTAACAATGAAAATTATAAGAAATATAAGAAACCGAATTATAAATTACACATATAGAAAAAGAACACTTCTTGCATGCTTCACACTCAACAAAACCTCTCACAAGTTTTAATGGAGGAAGATGGAGGAAAATGGACTTTTATTAGAAACTAAATAAATCTAATACAAAAATTACACATGAAACTAAGCACACCCTCTTGGTTATGCTCTGGGCTATTTATAAGCCTGATTCTGAGAGTTTGGCAGTAAAACACAACCCTACACATAATTACAGGAATAACCCCAAAAATCCACCATGTGATGCCACGTGTCAGCCGCGCATCCGCGGCCAAAGTAGGGCTTTGGCCGCGCATGCGCGGCGGTTTGGTGGCCAAACCCTGGTTGCTTTTTTCCTCTGGTCTTGTGCTCTTTTTTCCTGTCTTTTGAAAACTTTACACTGCAATAACAATTTACAGAGGATCTCCAGATTTCTTATCAAAATTTCTTCATATCTTTTCTTTTGACCTTTTCCTCCTTTGACTTCAATTTTTGATTTAGTCCCAAATGACGACTCTTTTCGTCCCCTCTGCTGAACTGGTACGGGACGGATACTGGAACCCGGCTTTTATCTGTTTGTGACAGATGTTCTGGATTTTGCCGTAAATGTGGAGATTTTGTCGGATTTGTGCTTTCTTGGACTGGAAATCTGTAATCTATAACATGCAGCAAATACGGATAAAAAGCACCTACCTGTATGCAATGTGATTAAGAATGGGCGGTACAAATATACAAAATTCTGTGATGAACAAATACCCCCAAACTTATCTTTTGCTCGTCCCGAGCAAAACCATTTTATTCACAAAAATTCCTAACCTCACTTTCGCAGGGAACGCGATTGCACTGAGCATGTGCAACAAGCCGTTAAACCTATAGGTGTCCCTAGTAGGAGGAGTGTTGTCTCCTGAGGGTTTTCAGCGGATACTACCCACAAAATCCGGTCAAGTTGGTTTTTATAAAATAACTAAGCTTCAAACCCTAAAGTTTTGTTTTAGAAAATAACAATTCTATAATCCTATGTCTAGACCATCGAACCTTTATTTTTCACACCTCGCTTCTTATTTAACTACAGATTTTACATGTCTTTACGTGCAGTGCAAATAGTGTCGTTAAGTTCCTGAAAGGTCGAATCATGTCGCACAATAAAGCCCAGATAACAATTTTAAAAGGATCACATAAGTTTTATAAAGAGTTAAGCATTTTTCAAGTTTCGTTTTCCAGTAAGGTTTCAACTTCAGAATTTCTATCTTCCTTAACAGGAAACTAAGTCGTATTTTTCACTCCACCTTTTTCTTGTTTTCATTTCATACACACCTCTGTGAACGTGCAATAGTCTTTATCAAAGAGTAAAACCTTCATATCTCCGTTAAAAATTTTTTTTTTTTAAAAGCCTGTCTTTTATCAAGATTATTCTCACACAAAGAACCGTTAGGAATTTTAACTCGGAGAGAACACTTGCTTGACTTTGTTTTAAAACTGGACTTTCTAGGATTCTTAGCGAGCTTTGGGCCAATGCACCCAAACCAGTTGGTTTTAGGGCATTAGGTGTAGAAACACCCCAGCGGACTTAATTACTCAAGTTACCTAGGTCCAAAAACAAAAAACAGTTTGGCGTGAAAATCAGATGATTTAATACGAACGGAGATATAACCGGCAGTTCAATTATTTTTTGGATAAAAGACTTGTTTAGTGGGTTTGGTGTGTAATCATTCCAATCAAGTTTCCGATGGGTTAGGTTTCAGACTTAACTCCAATTATGGCGTCAATAACATTCCTTCATATTCGCTTTACTTCATAAACTATTTTTTGACATTACTTATTTCAGAACAAACCTATTTGATCCTCAGAAAATCATTTATCTGTTTAAAAGTTTAAACATGAAAGACTCGTCATCTAATTCCCAAAATTCACGACACGTGTAGTGTGATGTAAAGACTTATATCAGCTATAGTTAACTTCAAAGGAGAGTTATCTTTCAGGTTTTCAAAATCTAAACATAAGATTTAGTCATTCCTATTTTATGGATTCAAATTTTTATGGATTTTATGGATTTAAATATGCAGATGCAAAATATACATATGAATGCGAAGGTAAGAAATGCGTACCGAGCGTACCCCCAAACTTAAACTGGACAGTGTCCTCACTGTCGTAGCAATGAGAGAGCAGTTGGAAGGTTCAAAATTGTCGGTTGGTTAGTGATACACAATTTTTATTTGTTTTTGTTTTTTTTGTTAAAGAAAAGAAAAAGAATATACACCAATATATACAAAATGGTTTGTACATACCCCCAAACTTATTTGGAACAGTGTCCACTGTTCTTGGCTGGATAACCGAAGTTTGGAGGTAGGCAGAGGAAGATCATGCAGGGTAAACCGGCTCCTGTAGGAACATGAGCTCCTCTGTTGGATCGGCGCTAAGGTACGGTTTGAGTCGATGTCCGTTCACTTTGAAAAATGAACCGTCCTTTGGATTCTCCAAATCCACAGCGCTATGCAGATACACATTCCGCACAAAATACGGCCCTTTCCAGCGAGATCTGAGCTTTCCAGGGTGGAAGTGAAGTCGGGTGTCGTAAAGCAGTACCTGCTGACCAGGTACGAAGGTTTTGCGCAAAAGGTGTTTATCGTGAAACACCTTCGTTCGATTCTTAACGACAACCGCGTTATCGTAAGCTTCATCCCTAAGCTCGCTCAGTTCGTTCAGCTGTAGCTTCCGATGGCTGCCCGCATCTTCTAGAGACAGATTCAGCTCTTTGATCGCCCAAAATGCGCGATGCTCTATTTCGACAGGAAGGTGGCAAGCTTTTCCGTATACAAGCCGATAGGGAGACATGCCAAGGTTGGTCTTATAAGCGGTTCGGAAGGTCCAAAGGGCATCAGTGAGTTTTAAAGACCAATCCTTTAGGTTCTTGGAAACCGTCTTCTCCAATATCTGCTTGATCTGCCGATTTGAAACTTCGGCTTGACCACTGGTTTCGGGGTGGTAGGGCGTAGATAGCTTATGATTAATGGAATACTTCCGCATCAAGGCTTCGAAAGTCTTATTGCAGAAGTGAGTTCCATTGTCGCTAATGATTGCTCGGGGGTGCCCAAAACGGGAGAAAATGTTTTCTTTAAGGAATCTAACAACAACCTTGTTGTCGTTAGTCCGGCTGGGCACAGCCTCGACCCATTTAGAGACGTAATCAACAGCTAGAAGGATGTACAAGTTCCCAAAAGAGCTGGGAAACGGCCCCATGAAATCTATCCCCCAAATATCGAAAATCTCCACAACCAAGATTTGTTGGAGCGGCATCTCATTCCTCCGGGATATCCGGCCCATGTGTTGGCACCGGGAGCAAGTCTTGCAATAATCATAAGCGTCTTTGAAGAGTTGTGGCCAGTAGAAACCACATTGCAAGATCTTCTCAGCTGTCTTTCTGGGGCCAAAATGCCCGCCACATGCTTGGTCGTGGCAAAACGACAGCACACTCTTGAATTCATCGTCAGGGACACACCGACAAATAATCTGATCGGGACAGTACTTGAACAGATAAGGTTCGTCCCAGTAAAAGTGTTTTACTTGGGATAAGAAGCGAAGTCTGTCCTGACTTGACCATTCGGTCGGTAGTAATCCCGTGGCCAAATAGTTCACAATATCTGCGAACCAGGGTTCGCAAGATACCATCAAGAGCTGTTCATCCGGGAAAACGTCATTGATTGGAATTGGAAGCGAAGGCGAAGAAGGAAGTCGTGAGAGATGGTCGGCAACTACGTTTTCACATCCTCTTTTGTCCTTAATGACAAGGTCAAACTCCTGAAGCAAGAGGATCCAACGTATTAACCGAGATTTAGCATCTTTCTTCGCAAAAAGATGGCGCAGAGCTGAATGGTCAGTGTAGACAATGACTGGAGAGCAGATGAGGTAGGGCCTGAACTTTTCTAAAGCGAATACAACAGCTAAGAATTCCTTCTCAGTTGTTGTATAATTGAGTTGTGCGTCGTTCAGGGTTCGGCTAGCGTAATAGATTACGTGCGGCATCTTGTTGATGTGTTGTCCAAGGACAGCACCGATGGCAAAGTCAGATGCATCGCACATAATCTCGAATGGGTGCGTCCAGTCAGGGGAAGAGAGAACGGGAGCAGAAGTGAGTGAGCTTTTCAATGACTCGAACGCAGTCATGCAGCTCGAGTTGAATTCGAATGGCGTGTCCTTGGCCAGTAGAAGAGTCAAGGGTCTAGCAATCTTGCTAAAGTCCTTGATAAACCGTTTATAGAAACCGGCATGGCCAAGGAAGGCTCGGATATCTCTGACGCAACTGGGAGGAGGAAGATTGGAAATGACCTCAATCTTTGCTTTGTCAACCTCTATGCCGTTTTGCGAAATGATATGTCCTAAGACAATACCTTCGCGTACCATGAAGTGGCATTTCTCCCAATTCAAAGTGAGGTTCTTGTCCTTACATCGGGTAAGAACAGCGTCAAGATGCAGCAAACACTCGTCAAAGGAGTCGCCGAAGATGGAGAAGTCATCCATGAAAATCTCCAGAAATTTTTCCACCATGTCAGAAAAAATTCCCATCATACACCGCTGGAAGGTAGCGGGCACATTGCATAACCCAAAGGGCATGCGTCGATATGCAAACGTGCCGAAAGGACAAGTGAAAGTGGTCTTGTCCTGGTCTTTTTCGGCGATGGGAATTTGGTTATAGCCAGAGTAGCCATCAAGAAAGCAGTAGTACTCATGTCCAGCCAATCGTTCAAGCATTTGGTCAATGAAAGGTAGCGGAAAGTGGTCTTTCCGCGTTGCGGCGTTGAGTTTTCTGTAATCAATGCAAACTCGCCACCCAGTTTGGGTGCGAGTAGGGATTAACTCATTCGCCTCGTTGGTTATGACCGTGATGCCCGACTTCTTGGGGACAACGTGAAGGGGGCTAACCCACTGGCTATCAAAGATATGGTAAATGATACCACTATCTAGACATTTGACGATCTCCTTCTTCACAGCCTCCTTCATGACTGGATTAAGACGTCTTTGTGGGTCCGGGGCTGGTTTGGCATCATCCATCAGATGAATGTGATGCTCAACGATTAGGGGACTAATCCCCTTGATGTCCGCCATGGACCAGCCAAAAGCTTGCCTGTTGCTGTGCAAGACCGCGAGAAGGGCTTTCTCTTGCTCGAGAGTTAGAGAAGCCGAGATGATGACAGGGAGGGTCTCGTCGTCTCCCAAGTAAGCGTACTTGAGGTGAGAAGGCAAAGGCTTGAGTTCGAGTGCTGGAGGTGAAACGATTGAAGGCAGGATTGGAGAAAAGGTCTCGAACTCAAAGGACTCCAGCAAGGGTTCGAAATGAGTGTAAGCGACCGAGTTGGATGGTTCCCGTAACTCATCCAGAAATTCGAAAGATTCAAACTCGGGTTCTGCGCGGTTAAGATCGTTCGAGAACGTGAAACACTCGTAGTCATTTTCGAGCGCAGAAACAGCAGCAGGTTCGAAGAGGAACACACTAGTGGCGTCAAGATTATCATGATCAAATAGAAACTCCTCGAATTCACACTCTTCTGGTGTGATCTCCTGGATCGAACAGACGTCCAGTATATGAGCATTAGGTTCAGAGGGCTGATTCCCCAACCTAAAAATGTTGAGTTCAATCGTCATATTTCCGAAAGATAGGTTCATAGAACTATTGTGACAATTGATCACAGCATTTGAGGTTGCGAGGAATGGTCGACCGAGTATCACAGGAATTTGATTCCGGGGGTTAGCTACAGGTTGTGTGTCTAAAACAATGAAGTCAACGGGAAAGATGAAGTCCCCGACTTTGATTAACACATCCTCTAGCTCTCCCCTAGGATGGGTGATCGATCGGTCGGCCATTTGGAGAGTACAATGCGTAGGTTTCAGCTCTCCTATGCCTAATTGCTCGTATACTGAATACGGAAGCAGGTTAACACTGGCACCAAGATCTAATAGTGCGCGGTTGATGTTCTTATCCCCAATGGTAATTGAAATCGTAGGACAGCCAGGGTCCTTCCGTTTTTGTGGTAGAGATTGGGTAAGGGCATCACTCACAGCACTGGCCAAGAAAACTTTCTTTGGTACCTGAGACTTCCTCTTTTTCGTGCACAAGTCCTTTAAGATTTTCGCGTAGGAGGGGACTTGTTGGATGGCATCTAAAAGAGTAATGTTAATGTTAACCTGCTTAAATAACTCCAGAATCTTCTCCATTTGAGGATTTTGTTTATTAGACCTCAACCGGTTTGGAAATGGAACATTTTGAAAATTGGTTGAGTCTAATGCTGGAGGAGGAGATTGTGGAGTTGGAACGGATCCCAGAATAGGTGTTTTCGTGGAGTGAGAAGTGGGTCCATTCACAGCAGAAGAAGAGGAAGAAGAGCCTTGTGAAGAACGGAGAATAGGCTCAGAAGATGATGAAGTAGGAGGAGAAGAAGAAGAAGCAGCCGGGGTGTCATCGTTGATCCGTGTGCCAATGTTGTTTTGCAGCATCCTCCCCGATCTCAATGTGGTCACGGCACTCACATTATGGTTTTGTTGTTCAAGAGCAACATGTGCATTATGTGGGTGACCGGGATTTGGAAGTGGCTGGGACGGGAGCTTCCCCTTCTCTCGCTCGCTCAAGGCCGCGTTCAGCTGTGCAATCTGGGCCTCGATGGTTTTGATGCTTTGCCCGTGTGCGGCAGTGTGTTGCACTAAAGATTGAATGGAAGACTGGATGTTGGCGGTGGACTGAGTAGACTGTTTAACGAACGCCTCCAGACTTCGCTCGAGCGATGAAACCTTATCGTTGTTTGACGGAACAAAGTTGTTTGGTGGAAAAGAATTGTTGGGTGCAAAGTTGTTCGTCTGATTTTGGAAAGGCTGGGGTTGGAAAGGCTGCTGATACTGAGTTTGTTGCTGCGCTTGTTGTTGCGGCGGAGGGGGTCTCTGGAAATTGTTGCCCTCGAATTGATTCTGATTCTGATTCCAGGCGAAATTAGGATGGTTCCTCCAGCCGGGATTGTAGGTGGAAGAGTATGGATCATTCCTCGGTCTTTGCTGGAATGCATTAACCTGATCCTGTCCTTGCGATGGTGGATTGTAAGGACACTCTTCGGTCAAATGAGAGGGATCAGAACAACAAGCGCATATGGTACGAAGGGGAAGAACATGGCTAGGAGCAGGGGAAGAAAATTTGCTCTCTATAGCTTCAAGCTTTCTTGTTATTGCAGCCATTTCAGCTTTCATCGCAATAGAGACGTCAAGTTGGTGAATCCCTACCCTAGACTGACCGGTAGAAGTGGATGTAGAGGAAGATGAAGAAGTCGGTCTGGTGCTCTCCCACTGTAGCGTTTGCTCCGCAAGGTCGTCGAAAAACTGCCACGCTTCCTCGTCAGATTTCGATAGGAAGTGGCCCTGACAAATGGTTTCCAACAATTGTTTGGTTGCTGGGTTCAGGCCTTCGTATAAGGTTTGGCAAAGTTGCCATCTCTCTATACCGTGGTGAGGACACTGAACAAGAAGGTCTTTGTACCGGTCAAAGCATTTCCAGAAGGGTTCTGAAGGAAGCTGGGAGAATTGATTGATTTCATTGCGGATCCTTGCGGTTTTATGATTCAGATAAAACTTTTTGAGAAACGCCTTAACAAACTCATCCCAACTGGTTATGGAGTGGGAAGCGGTGCTATACAGCCATTTTTCCGCAAGATCGCATAGAGTGAATGGAATGACTCGTAGACGTATAGCATCGTCCGACAGTTGGGTGGTTTTCATCATGGCACACACGTTTTGAAATTTATTAATGAAGATATAGGCATCTTCAGATTCAAGCCCGTGAAATCGTGGAAGCATGTTGATGAAGTGGGGCTTAATTTCAAAATTATCCCCATTGGCCGGTGGAAGAGAAAGGCAGGTGGGGAGTGCAGAACGGGTAGGATAGAAACGATCCTGGAGCGCAATTCGCTGCGGCGCTACAACAGGCGGTGGTGGTGTGTTATTGGTCTCCATAGGAGGTGGAGCCAATCCAGGGATAGTCAAAGAGATGTTCGGATTAAATCCTGACATCGCGGAAGAAGAGGTTGGTGATGGAGTATCGACGTCTGAGTCGATCGCGCAGTCGGTGGCGACTAACGAAACGCGGACTAGGCGGGCGCTAGTGTTCCGAGTCCAAGCGGACATATACTAAACGATTTTAGTATAGTCAAAGCGAAGAAGGTGAAGGTAAGAAAACGTCAATGAGAAAGGCAATGGGTGGTGGAGTGAAAAATGGAACGTGGCGACAAAGGGCAAGTTTTTATAAAAGTTTTTGATTTTTTCCTTTTTATTTTTTTTTTAGAAAGAGTTTACAGAGATATGTACAGAATTACGGCTTTTCGCAATCACAAACAAGATATGCACACTCACACCTAGATCTAGAGTCACCTAGGTCTGCTAGACCTGCTCCAAGACTTGATTGTCGAAGAAAAACTGTGTCGAGAAACAGGCTCAAGATACACTGATCAAGAGGCCAGGTAAGTGCAGAGATAAGGGGAGGTTTTCCAACGCTTTCGCGAAGTTCCTTAATTATGTAACCCTTTCTCTTTTGGCGGTTGCGCCGTTAACACTTTCCTAGACACCCCTTAAACAATATACCATTAAGCGAGGTTCCAAACATGGTTTAACTTCTCCTAATGAGCGCGAAGTCCTTAGGGCTGAGTCTAGTATTTTTTATTAACAATGGTCAATGCATATGCTTTTGTGATTTCTGGGGTCCTGGGAAGGGTGATGAAATCCCCACCCAATCTGAATTGGTTTCAAGCTCCTTAAAGTCCGTATTAATCAATGCAAAGCAGTAACAAATCAACTGCAAACAATTTTTTTATTTTTTTATTTTTAGCGGCGCAAAGAATCCTGCACAAGAACAGTTTATTGGAAGGGGGATAGAATTTGTGCAAAGAATGTTGCAGAAAACACAGTTCAGTGGAGTTTAGAGGAGTTGAGAAGATTGTTGGGATACTCACAGAGGATTTTTGGTTTTCGCCTTGATCCGCCGCGGTGTAGCCGCGAGATATGGGTCTAACTCCCCACGACTTTGGCACTGAACTTGAAATTCTCCTTTTTCTGCACTTTTGCACAAAGAATAACAAAATGATTTTGTACAGTATATTTTTTTGTTTTGTTTTTGGTTATATTTATATTCACAAATTAACCCGAAATTACAAAAAGAAATAAACTACCGTCTCCCCGGCAACGGCGCCATTTGATTGGCAGAGATTCTGCGTGTTCTAGTTTAATTACCGCAATCAGGACGGTTTCGCTTTGCAGCTAGCCGGATGAGTACGGGTCGATCCACAGAGAGATAGGAGTCTTTTTCTTAATGTTTTGACGAGTTAAGTCCAAATATGTTGGGTTTTTTTGAGTTTAGCTAATTGAAAATTAATGATTGGAGAACTTGTAAGGGTAGGATTTGGTTGGTTTGGGTCGGGATGATCGCTCACTTGATTCTTTTGCCACTTCTTAATATTGATGTTACGGTAATCGGCAACAACGGGGATTAGCACGACTAAGAGAAAACTTGCGAGTATAAGCTAGGCTTTCCAACACTTCGTTTTCTCTTTTTGGTCCTTGTCCGTCCGTTCTTGGCTCTTAGCCGCGACCTCAAGTTGATTCAACCACAACCGGTCTCACTAGAGTATCACCGCAATTATGAAGAATAGGGTGCCGTAGGGAGCGGATTGTGGATCAATTAACAGGAGTTCAAATCAAGATATTTGTCAAAGAGAAAAGTGAGGGATGTTCCCGTCTTTCAAACTTTCCGTTTCCTACCCTAGCAAGTGAGAAATTTCTCACCCATTAGAAAGGTTAGATTAAATAAAACAAAGAAAGAGGGTAATAAGAATTGAGGTAGAAAATCACAACTAGCTATTCGGGACCTCACTTAGGCAAGGATCTCACTAAGCATCATGGTTGTAAGGATAACCGAAAATGGAAGAAATATCAAAACGACAATTTTAATAAATAACAACAACTACGTTTAACAATGAAAATTACAAGCAATATAAGAAACCGAATTACAAATTACACATATAGAAAAAGAACACTTCTTGCATGCTTCACACTCAACAAAACCTCTCACAAGTTTTAATGGAGGAAGATGGAGGGAAATGGACTTTTATTAGAAACTAAATAAATCTAATACAAAAATTACACATGAAACTAAGCACACCCTCTTGGTTCTGCTCTGGGCTATTTATAAGCCTGATTCTGAGAGTTTGGCAGTAAAACACAACCCTACACATAATTACAGGAATAACCCCAAAAATCCACCATGTGATGCCACGTGTCAGCCGCGCATCCGCGGCCAAAGTAGGGCTTTGGCCGCGCATGCGCGGCGGTTTGGTGGCCAAACCCTGGTTGCTTTTTTCCTCTGGTCTTGTGCTCTTTTTTCCTGTCTTTTGAAAACTTTACACTGCAATAACAATTTACAGAGGATCTCCAGATTTCTTATCAAAATTTCTTCATATCTTTTCTTTTGACCTTTTCCTCCTTTGACTTCAATTTTTGATTTAGTCCCAAATGACGACTCTTTTCGTCCCCTCTGCTGAACTGGTACGGGACGGATACTGGAACCCGGCTTTTATCTGTTTGTGACAGATGTTCTGGATTTTGCCGTAAATGTGGAGATTTTGTCGGATTTGTGCTTTCTTGGACTGGAAACCTATAATCTGTAACATGCAGCAAATACGGATAAAAAGCACCTACCTGTATGCAATGTGATTAAGAATGGGCGGTACAAATATACAAAATTCTGTGATGAACAGGGGCATTCCGAGAATCTGTTCCCCTCCGAACGGCGGCGCTGACTTTGCGTCTGTGCCTGAGGTTCGGGGCAGATGCTATTTGGTTTTATCCGTCTATCTCTCCGAAGATGCCAAGTTGATTTATGGCACAGTGTATCGGAGGTTTTGACGGATACGGCCGATGTAGCAGACTTCGTCAGATTCCCCCTCAGGGTGAGGGGTTTTTGATTGTGGGGACGCTCTTTCCTGCAGGCGCAAGCCCCTGCAGTTAATTACGCTACCGCATCGCGGTAACAACTTTCTCCTTCTCCAGAATTTCACTTCGTGTCGTGTATGTTTGTTTTGTTTGTGGTTGCCCGTGGATTGTATACGGAGACTGAGTAATGCCGTCGCCCGTAGGACGTGGATTAGTCCAAATCCGTATTTACTTAGATTTGGGTTTGGTGTTTTTAGTTTAAGGATGCATTAGTCGCGTTGCGGCTAAGATCAACTTAAACGTTCGTTAAGGATACGTTAGTCCTGTTTTAGACTAAGATCAACTTAACGTAGTGATTAATTTAATGTATGGCCATCGGGACTCGTCACCTCTCTGACGTCGTTGAAGGATTACAACGACATGTATCAGAGGAGCTCGGAGATGTACCCTCGAACCAGAGTTGATTGAGAGTTTTATAATCCATTTGAATGTTTAAGGATACGTTAGCCGTGTTTGGGGCTAAGATCAACTTAAACGGGACCGTTTAGATCCGGCAAAAGAGCGTTTGGACGTTTCGGTCCAATATTAGTTTAAGGACGTTTCGGTCCAATATTAGTTTAGGGATGTTTCGATCCAATATTAGTATGTGGTCGTTGGGACCCGTCACCTCTTTGACGTCGTTGAGGAATTACAACGATGGATGTCAAAGGAGTTCGGAGATGTACCCTCGAACCGGAGATAAATTGATTTAGGAGAGCAATTTTGCTCAGTCAATTTAATTTGAGGACTTACGGCCAAAATTTGGGTTAAGTCCAGTTGAAAATGTCTAACATTTATTCGCTTTTGCATTGCATCTCTTTTTATTTTATTTAGGCTTTGCCCAAGAAAAAAAGAAGATGCAGAGCATCAATTTATTTTGGGCTCTGCCCTTTATAAATGATGCAAAGCATCAATTTCATTTGGGCTCTACCCTTTTTATTGCTTTGCAATTTATTTTGGCCTGCTAGGTCTTTTTGATTCGGGCCTGGCCCTTCAAGTAATGTATTGTATTTATGCAAAGCACCAAGAATCTTTTAGATTCAAGAACAGAAGTGCAATGCACTTTTTATCCCCTGATTTGCATCAAAGAAAAACAAGTTTTTCCTTGTTTCAGAGAACCAAAGGTTCATAGCAAGTGCAAGACACTATTTTTATTATTTTTATTTATTTGTTGAAGATCACTGATCTTTTTCTTAGATCAATGATCTATTCCTAAGAGAATTCTCTCTTCTTTTAAAGGTTTTTACCTTCTTTTTTGTGTTCTCAAGGAGTTCTCAAGAGTTCTCTTCTTTCTTTCTTTTTTTTAAAAACCAGATGATCCTTTGAAATGAGGTCTGGGGTCATTTTTATAGTGCTAAAAAATTAGTTAAATTTGTTCAATAAATCTTTTCCTGAGTGATTTGGGGAATTTTCCCCACCGTTGGATCTTTGATCCAAAGGCTCCTGCCTTATACAAGAAAATCTTCTTGTTTTAACAAGATTTATTCTGTTTTGCGCAACTCTCCCAGTGAGTGACACGTGTCGCGCAGTGAAGCCCTTGCGCAACAGCGATTGCGCAACTGCGCAGACACGTGTCGCGCAGTGAAGCACTTGCGCAACAGCGCTTGCGCAACAGCGCTTGCGCAACTGCGCAGACACGTGTCGCGCAGCCGTGCGCTTGCGCAGGTGTGCTTGCGCAACTGCGCAGACACGTGTCACGCTGCGGTGCGCTTGCGCAGTTGAGTGTTGCTTATGTTTTTTAAAGAGCCTTGCTCTGATCGGACGTACCGCCTTAGGCTTTGTGCTGCCGTGTCAACTTCTGACACGTGGCGCATTGCGCGCAACGCACGGGAACCGAAGCGTTGCTTCAAAATTTGAATTTTCAAAATTCAAACAGAGCCTTGCTCTGATTGGGGGAACAAATGCCCCCCCCACCGTTGCGCTCACGTGGCGCGCACGTGAGTGCAGCGGTGGCAAGACTCCGACCGTTGGATCATGGAGGTCAGGTGAAGAGATGCAGGCGTCTATAAATGGGACCCTTGGTCCTTAAAATTTTTTACCGTTTCCAGAACTTTGATTCAGAGCCTTGCTCTTGCTTAAAAAAAAACTCTCAGAGCCTTGCTCTTGCTTCTTCCCAAGAACTTAGAATCACTCTAGGTAAACATTTAAATTAATTTAAATTAAATTTAATTAACAGAGCCTTGCTCTTATAGATCTTTGATCTAAGGAAGACCCCTTTGGGGTTTCTTCAACAGAGCCTTGCTCTCATAGATCCTTGATCTAAAGAAGACCCCTTTGGGGTTTCTTCAACAGAGCCTTGCTCTCATAGATCTTTGATCTAAAGAAAACCCCTTTGGGGTTTCTTCAACAGAGCCTTGCTCTCATAGATCTTTGTTCTAAAGAAAACCCCTTTGGGGTTTCATCAACAGAGCCTTACTCTCAAAATTCTACAGAGATCTTGTTTCTGGGTTTTAACCCATGAACAGAGCCCTGCTCATAGATCAAATGTAGATCTCCCCTCACTTTTTTTATATAAAAATGGAGAACTCCCAAAAGTTTTCATGAATTTTTTTTTAAGATCCCAAATTTTTTTTTTAATCCTTAGGAGTTATAGTTTTCATTACTATTACAGAGCTAGGCTCTTTTTTTAGGAAGTTTTATTCCCCTGAGACCAGAGTTTGACAAATGTCACTCTGTGATAGAGCTTTGCTCTAAAAGAGGAGATTTTCTCCTTGTCTTTAGGGATTTCCCCCCAATAAGGATATTCTTTTTGGGGGTCTTTTTCATTGACTGACAGTCTCATCCAATGATGGGACTGTCTTATCAAATGATGCGTCGTCATCTTGATTTTGTGGGTCCCCCTTTGGCCCCCTACCCACTGCATTGTAGTGTGATGTAGGCCTTTGAAATGTGAAGCATTGGAACACTAACGGTTATGTTTTTTTTTCTTTGTCTACAGGAAACATGTCTGAAGATTTGTCTTTCCCTTTTGTTCGCTCGGAAGGAGGGTTCCCCCATTCGCCAGTGGACCGGGTGGTATTTGCTCTGATTAAAGACCATGATCCCGAGTGCAAGAAACTTCACCTATGGGGAAGGTTGTACAGCCAAATCATCCCAGGCCGCCGCAGCTTCAGTTCCGCCTCACCCTCTGAGCCCATAGTTACGATCCCTTATGCGGACAAGCCTCCAGTGGAGTATGCCGTGGAGGTTAAAAATTGGAACTCCGACGATCTCCTTCAGCCTGCAATCGGTGCCATCCCGGTGCAGCCGCCGCCGGCGATAGACATTTTGGGGAGGCGAATCTGTCAGGGTGAAGCACGCCCTTGGGGACAGGCTTATAATATTGGACTGACCCCGCGATCGCTTGCCGGATATTTGCAATGGGCCCGTTACATTTTGGCGGCGAAGAGGGCTCACCTGACGACGATTGGTTTATACTCGGCCGTCTACGTTTCGCTTTTCGAGTATCCCTCTCCTCCGACGTGGTGGATAAAGGCCTTTATTGAACAATGGAATATCCCCACCCATACCTTCCTGATAGCGGATAGGGAAGTCTCCATCTCTTTGGAGGAATTTGCTGAGATTTCAGGTCTGCCAATGAGGGGGGAACACTACGAGGAGCTGCTTCCTCCTGACGAGTATGTCTTTGCCACCAAGCAGCTGGTATTTGACTTAACTTCGGAGAATGCCATCCAGCATCAGCATCCGGGCTTGGTGAAGGTGTTGGAGATTTATGAGGAACTCCATTTGGAATCGGGCGACCGGGGCGTCAGTTTCGCGGATTTCATTGCTCGCTTTATTCGCCCGGAGTTCCTATCAGAGCAGAGCGAGAAGTTTGCTCAGCTTGTTGACCCTTTTGGTTTCGGCTTGGACCGCCAACCTGCATCGGAAAATGACCAGCGGGATTTTTATCTCCCCGGCACTGCCAGCGTCCCTTTCTCAGAGATCGCCATTCCTGGCATGGACGAGGAGACTTTTTTTATAGGGTTCTTGGGTTTATGGCTATGTAGCTTCGCGCTTCCCATGCACCCACGCCTCATGCGGTCTTCTGTCTTTTACCCGGCGCATCGAATGGCGGCTGGTTTACAGTTATCAGTAGGGATCGCCGGGCTGGCTTACCTCTATAATGGACTTAGCGTAGCGGCAGACGCTAATGAGCCTGGGGTACAGCCTGCCAACTTCCCGATGCATTATTTCACTTCTTGGATGGAGATGCATGTACAAGGGGTGTTTGGTGCCCACAAGACTCCTTCATTCTTTGAGAGATGCAGACTTCCGAGGGTCATGCGGTTAATCGGGGCTTCAATCGTGGTTGCATCCCCGCGGGATTCTAGGGGACTGCTCCTGCGTTCACATATAGTCGGAGCGAAGATTTCTTTTGTGGATAAGGTCATCACCATCGGCTCAGAGACCACTAAGTCAGTGGTGCCACTGCGTGATGACTTTAAGGGCGGGGCTTCTGTACTGAAGGCTCGGGAAATCCTCCACCTTTACTCCATTCGGCCGGGCTACCTAGTATTTAGGCAGAATGAGACGGCTCTCTTTATGAGGTATAACCCACATCGATTTTCCCGACAATCGAGTTACAATCAAGGGATCCCGATGGAAGCCTTTCTGGAAACACCCGCGGCCAACCAAGAGGGGATAAGGAATGCGATGCATCATTTCGTCCGGCTTAATACAGGTTCCTATTTTTTTATTAGTGAGCCTAGCTGTGCCCCTAAAATAATCCATCCATATGTAGCCTGGTATGCGCATGCTATGGGTCCAATCATCTTAATGGAGAAACGCCTGCTGGTTGACCGTAGGGGTGCGCCTCCCGGCGGTGATCGCAAGGCTCCCTTGCAGCCAAGGATCCAGGTCACCCTCCCGATAAAAGATGCCGGAGCTGACCGACCATGCGTGTTGGCCCCCCCGCGTGGATTGCCACTGCCTACTACGGTGGATGCACCACCGGCGCCTCGTGCTCCCACAAAGACGGTTAAAGTGGTATCGCCGGGGTCTGGCGCAGGAGCGGATATCGGGACTCGCCGCCCTAAAGTGACTGCTAAGCGCAAAGCTGCTCCGGGTGGATCTAAAGCTGGCGGACAGAAGAAGAAGAAGTCCACCCTATCCCTCGACGCGATCCTTAGCTTAAAGCCTGCGGCTCCTCCCGCCGAGGCCATATGTGAATATGGCAGCAATGAGGGCTTCATGGTAGACCCTGAGGACACCAATCTGACTGCCGCCATTGCAGCTTCAGAGCGATCGGCGAGGCTTGAAGCGATGTTAAGCAAACTCGCTGAGTCCGGTAATCATCAGACGCTTTATTTGTCATTTCATTGCACTTTGTATTATTATCTTTAACTAACATTTGCTCCATTTTCAACAGGTGTCTCTACTGAAGAGGCTATTGCTGCCTCCCTGAAAACCTTCCAGGAGGAGGAGGAGAAGCGTACCCTAGCAGGCGTTGGTATGTTTCACCCCTTTCTCTTTTATAAGGAAAGTTTGTTGTCTTTTTCCGATAGTCAACCTAACCTTCTTTTGTTTCTTTGCAGGGTTGTATCAATTGACGCAGGGATCCTTCCCGAGTCCGTCATCGAAGTCCCGGTTTCATCGAAGTTGCCACAAGAGCCTCGGCTTGACAAGACGACGAGGGATGCCTTGAAGAATCTAGAGGCATCCCTATACACGGACGAAGAAGCCTCACTCAAGGAAGCCCTAGTGGCATCCGTCTCAACGGCTCGAGAGGAGCGGAAGCGGTTGAGACGCGAAGCAAAGGCGCGCAGAGCTGCTTTGGCCACGGGAGCGGGCCCTAGCACTATTCCTCGTGCCGACACTCCTTCCGAAGCAAAGGCGGGCAGAGCTGCTTTGGCCACGGGAGCGGGACCTAGCATTATTCCTCGTGCTGACACTCCTTCTGAAGAGGCCCCTGCCGCCCTGTCTACTGCTCATAGGCAAGTGGCGCGCATGGCTCGGAGTGCAAACGATAAGTCCTCTTCAGGTAACATTCCTTTCAGAACCTTGTTGTAAGAATTATCAAGCCATCGGCTCAAACGCATTCCATCTTGCAGGGCCAAGTCCGACTGAGGGGGAGGCGGAGACCGTCGAACCCAGGGGAATGGAGGAAACGGTACTTGCCGAACCCGAGCCGACAGTGAGCACCGTCGTCGGGGCCACGGCGCCTGAAACAGAAGTTGAAGGATCCGCCACCGAGAAGGTCATTGATGCCGCATCTGAAGTGGCGGCAGATGAGATGATTGTCGAGCCGAAGGCAGTAGAAGTCGAGGTGCTTGAGTCTGGAGACGTCACGGTGCCGATGGACGAGACAACCGCGACCGCAGAAACCGAGGGAGTATCGGGTGAGGCGGCCACGATTCCTGAGGAGGAGCGAACCGCTCTTTCCCAGGAATCTGGTAATACTCCGATCATAGCCCTCCCCGCGTATGGTTCCTTGCCGTCTCCCGGGCTCGCGAGCACAACAACGGTTCCCATCGAGTCGGGTGATGAGGCTACGGGCGGTGGTCTCATGTCAATGGATGAGGGGATTGCTTCAGTTTCTGCTGGCAGCTCGTCGGGTAAGTTTTGAGTCACCAGCGTTCCCCTTTTTTTTGTATATCTTGCGATCTCTTCTAACAAGCTTGTCTTTGCAGGTGCGGCCAGTGCCGACGCTCTATTGCTCGAGGGGGCACCGTCGACTACTGCTTTGGCGGTGGTCACCTCCCCGCCTTCCCTTGTACCATCGCGGATGTTGGAAGGTATGGATTCACGACTCACGCATTAATCTTTCAAAAATTTAGCTTTTGTACTAACGTTATACCATTGTGCCCTCACAGGAGTGCTCTTTGATCATTTATATCAAGTGTTGCTCCCACACTTCTCTTTCCCATCCGAACTCGCTTCTCCCTCTAGTGGCGCCGGTGAGTATACTTTCACTATAATATCTTTGTTTACCCCCTTTTTCTAGCAATGGGATAGTTTCTGACTTTTCCTTTTCTTTATTGTAGTGCCACAAATCGAAGGAGGGGAAGCAAGACCTGCCACGCTACCGGCCCTTCCGGCTTTGCCGTCCGTTGCAGCTGGTATAGTAAATTTCCTTTTTGGTAACCCTTCAACATCTTTTGAACCATCGTTTAACCATGTTTTATTTTCCAGCTATTGTTCCGGCTCCGGTCCCTTTTGAGGCTCGCGTCCTTTCACCGGCAGGCCCTTTCTTGAGACGTCCATCTTCAAAGGGTGCTGTGATGAGTTTGGGCATGCTGAGCGGGTACATCGAGGAGCTCAACATGGACGCTCTCCCTTCTGCCGTAGATTTCGCTGTGGAGGTTAACCCGATGTTGGCGGCGCTCGTGAATTTTCATAACGAAGCCGTCGTCGAATCTTGGGTTAATCATTGCAGGGGGATCGAGGCCTGTCTATGTCGGCTGGAGTCGACGCGCCCTTCTCCCGAAGTTTTAGCCCTGAGCACCCAACGCACAACTTGGCTCGAGCAAAGCACTTCGCACTTCCGCCACTTGGAGCAAGAAGCAGCTTTAAGATTAAGGGAATGCCAAAAGACCTCTAACGAAACGGCCCATCTGCGCGCTGAGGTCGAGGCAAATGCTGCCCAAGTGAAGACTATTTTTGAGGGTCTCTTGGAGCGCATCTCCCATGGGCTAAACTTGAAGCGGAAGCTTGACATAGCTGAGTGCAATATCCCAAGTCAGGAAGCTGCCTATCAGGTCGTCAGGGAGCAGCTTGCGTCGGTCTTGCAGCAACGAGCCCAAGCGGAGGCAGAGCTGGCGGTGGTAGCCGATCAAGAGAAGACGTGGAAGGAAGTATGCGAGCAATTGCTAAATCTATGCAAGACGCTTCCTTCCCAGTAATTTCCCCTTGTATCATTTGTACTTGTAAAATATATGTATATTTTTTTATTCCTTAGTACAATGTATCCTGTACCCGATCAATATTTATGAATAAAAGATACACATTTTTGTAATTTCCTGTGTCACTTCTTCGCTTTTTCTTTCTTTTCAGCATGACATCTTTAATGCACCTTATTGGCAGATAAATTCATTTCTCCCAGAGATAACGATGGCCTAAACTGCAGGTTCAGATCTGCCGCCTAGGACTTTTCAACTCTATGAGCCGTGAGGGTCTCATAGAGGCTTTTCTCCCTACGGATCGAGAGGATCTCGTAGGCGGGTTTTCTCCTTAGGAATCGTGAGGATTCCTAAGTGTGGTTTTCTCTTATAAGTCATAAGGATCTTATAAGAGAATTTTCCCTCTTACGAGTCGAGAGGATTCGTAAGTGGTTGTTTCCCTCCTCGTCGAAATTCGACTTCGGAGAGTGAGACCCGTGAATAATATGCAAGAGACCAGTTTGGATTGACTTGCAGGGCCCCATTGCTCAAAAAGCAAGCTTTTCAATCCTTGCTGTCTGAGACTTCTTCTTACAAATTGAGACGAATCGGGGATCTGTTTGCAGTTGTAGCGGAACAGTTGACATAAGTTAGGAAGCTCTCGTCACGGAGTGTTTGTATCCGTGAGTCGAGGAGTTTGCTAGGGATTATTTGTTTCCCAAGCGCCAAGGATTATTTGTTTCCTTGGGGTTTGAAACGAGTCGAGAGTTCGCACGGGGGCACTGGTGGCTCTGCAGGTCGACGCGGATCAGGAGGCTCTCGTCAAGAAGTGTTTGTATCCGTGAGTCGAGGAGTTTGCTAGGGATTATTTGTTTCCCTAGCGCCAAGGATTATTTGTTTCCTTGGGGTTTGAAACGAGTCGAGGGTTCCCACGGGGGCTCTGGTAGCTCTGCGGGTCGACGCGGATCAGGAGGCTCTCGTCAAGGAGTGTTTGTATCCGTGAGTCGAGGAATTTGCTGGGATTATTTGTTTCCCAAGCGCCAAGGATTATTTGTTTCCTTGGGGTTTGAAACGAGTTGAGGGTTCCCACGGGGGCACTGGTGGCTCTGCGGGTCGACGCGGATCAGGAGGCTCTCGTCAAGGAGTGTTTGTATCCGTGAGTCGAGGAGTTTGCTAGGGATTATTTGTTTCCCTAGCGCCAAGGATTATTTGTTTTCTTGGAGTTTGAAACGAGTCGAGGGTTCCCACGGGGGCTCTGGTGGCTCTACGGGTCGACGCGGATCAGGAGGCTCTCGTCAAGGAGTGTTTGTATCCGTGAGTCGAGGAATTTGCTGGGATTATTTGTTTCCCAAGCGCCAAGGATTATTTGTTTCCTTAGGGTTTGAAACGAGTCGAGGGTTCCCACGGGGGCTCTGGTGGCTCTGCGGGTCGACGCGGATCAGGAGGCTCTCGTCAAGGAGTGTTTGTATCCGTGAGTCGAGGAGTTTGCTGGAAGAGTATGGTTCCCTCTTTGTTTACGCCCTTGGATTGTATACAGGGATCGATGTGATCTTAACTGTAGGGCCAAAGTTTTATCATCATCATCATTTTTTTTGTTGTATTTCCGCGATGCTCTATCCTTTCAGCTTTCGTATCGCGAAGGTCGCGATTGCCCAATCATTTCGGCTGTTTATTTTATTTTTACTCGCTGCTTTTTATTGCGAGTTGCCCAATCATTTCGGCTATTTCTTCATGCATATATTTTTACTTGCTGCTTTTTTATTGCAAGTCGCCCCATCATTTCGGCTGTTTCGTATGCATGTGCGGCCTACTGGCTTTCACTGTAAACCTGAAATTGGACACTGATTTTGGCATCAGCACCGCTACAACTGGGATGTTGCCAGGAGCGCATCATCATTTGCCTCTGTCCTCGTCGAACAAAGGAGGCTTAGCGACCACGGTTAGGGTCCTGTCGACTAAGGCTTTTGACTTTATGAGCCGTAAGGGTCTCACAAAGTTATTTCTCCCTACAAGTCGTGAGGATCTTATAGGTGTATTTTCTTCTTAGGAATCGTGAGGATTCCTAAGTGTTTGTTTCCTCTGTAAGTCGTAAGGATCCTACAGGAGGGTTTTCTCCTTGTAAATCGAGAGGACTTACAAGGGTTATGCGAACATATCCCCAGTCACGGATGGACCTTGGTTAGGGAAATGTTTATTCGCGCCCGTGGATTGTATACAAGGGTCAGTATTGAGCTACTTGTAGGGCAATATCGGAAGTTGTGGGGGTTGCTTAAGCACAGGTTTGGGTCTTTGTAACTTAAGACTTTCAACTCTTATGAGCCGTGAGGGTCCCATAAGAGAGTTCTCCTTACGAGTCGTGAGGATCTCGCAAGTGTATTTTCTCCTTAGGAATCGTGGGGATCCCTAAGTGTGTTGGTCCCTTGTGAGTCGTAAGGATTTCATGCGGGTGGTTTCTTCTTACAAGGTCGAGAGGACCCTATAAGTGTCTTTTAACGAGGTTGCGCCCTTTCAGGTTTTCACAAACACTCGCCGGTAGTCCTGCTGTTTTTACTCACGGAGCCCTTTCGGGTTTTCATCCGTGCCCTTTTTGCTTATGGACATACCGTTTTTTTTATTATATATTTTTTTTATCTCGTCAGCCTATGGATGCTATGGTAGTAGTTTAAAGACGTTTCGGTCTGCTATAAGTTTAAGGACATTTCGGTCTGTCGTTAGTTTAAGGACGTTTCGGTCCGTCATGGAGAAGGCCGGCTACTTTTTATAAAGCTTGAGCTTAGGAAGATAGCGAGCGGACATAGTCGTCGTCATCTATCATTGACCTAGGCTGTGGCTTATTAAGCATAGTATTTCTTTAGGAAGCGACCGTTTATCGGCCTGAAAGGCCTTTCACTGTGCATGTCCATGAGTAGATAGGCCCCACCCTGGTAAACTTTATCTATGATGTACGGGCCTTCATAGTTCGGCTCGAATTTTCCCCGCTTGGCGCGATTGGGGATCATAGGCCTTTTAACCACTAACACAAGTTCGCCTTGGCGGAATGTCCTTGGCCGGATCAATCTTTCATATGAGCGCGTCATCTTTGCTTTATAAGCTTCCAGATTTTGCTGTGCTATGAGCCGGGTTTCATCAAGGGCGTCAAGCTCCTCAAGCCGAAGGTGAGCATTTTCTTCGTCCGTCAGCTCGTAGTGGACTGCCATTCGTAGAGAGGGTAACTCTATCTCAAGGGGTAGTACCGCTTCCGTGCCGAATACTAACGCATAGGGCGTTGTGTTCGTGGCCGTCTTGAACGCGGTTCGATACGCCCAAAGAGCCTCTTGCAACCTCTCATGCCAGTCCCTCTTGTTTCGGGACACCGTTTTCTTTATAATTTTCGTCAAGGTCTTCTTGAAGGCCTCGGCGAGACCGTTAGCCCGCGGATTATAGATTGAGGAATATCTCCAGTCTATATTGTGCTGCTGTGCGAAGCGGCTCATCTTATGACTTCGGTAGGCTGGCCCATTATCAGAGATGATCCGTCGCGGAGTTCCAAATCGATATATGACATGCGTCTTGAAGAAATGGAGGATATTTTCCGTCTTCACCTCTCTTAACGGTACTGCCTCTGCCCATTTGGAGAAGTAATCAGTCATCGCCAAGATGAAACGATGTCCCTTGGACGATGCTGGTTCGATGGGGCCGACTATGTCAGTTCCCCACATTTCGAATGGCCAGCTAGCCACCGTTGGATGTAGTGGATTTGGGTGCTGGTGGATGAAGTCCCCATGGATCTGACACGGGTGACATTGCTTTGCATATTCGAGGCAGTCTTGCATCATGATGGGCCAATAGTAGCCCATCCGTTTTATCTTCAACTTCATCTTAGGGCCTGCTTGGTGGGAACCGCAAAGTCCGTCGTGAACTTCTTGGACGACCCTTCTCGCTTCGTCAGGTCCTAAGCATCTCATCCACAGAGAATCGAATGACCTCTTGTATAGAGTATCGTTGACGAAGGCGAAAGACAGAGCTCGTTTCACGAGCTGATGTCTTATGGACGCTTCTTCAGGCATTCGGTGGAACTTGAAGTAATCTATGAAGGCTTCTCTCCAGTCCTCGGTATTTTCCCAATCTTTTATTTGCAGGGTTGTCTCCTCGTTCGCTCCTTTTTCTTCAGATGATTCCGGAGATACTTCTGCTGGGGCAAGCACTCGACGGCTTTGTACCACGATTTTAACGTCATCGAGGTTCTCGTCAGCCAGTTCTTTAGCAAGTTTGGCTAGTGCGTCCGCTTTGCTGTTTTCCGCGCGCGGTATGCTCTCCAAAGTATAGGAGGGAATTTGGGTTAGCAGTTGTTGCACTTTTTCACCGTATTTTACCAATTCCGGTTTGCATGTTTGGTAATCGTCGTTCACTTGACTGACGACTAGCTGGGAGTCCCCATATATGAGGAGGTCTTCAATTCCCATGTCAATGGCGATCTCGAGGCCTGCTATCAAAGCTTCATATTCAGCTTCATTATTCGTTCTCGGCTTTGTTAAGGAGAAGGCAAAGCGCATTATTCCTCCTTGTGGGGTCACAAAGATGAGTCCTACCCCCGATTTGATCATTGGCGTACTTTGTTTGTGCTTTTTCATGGAAGATGCTCCATCGAAATAAAGCTCCCAACGGGTATCACCACCGTCGATTGCGTCAAACGCATGCTTGTCTGGCAAATCGCAATTCAGGGGAGAATTGGCAGGTATCGGGTGCTCAGCAAGGAAGTCGGCGATGGCCTGGCCTTTCACTGCCCTGAGAGGTTGATATGTTATCGAAAATTCCATCAAGAGCAGGGCCCATTTAGCGAGTCTCCTTGTCAATATGGCTTTTGACATTAGATATTTGAGAGGGTCGACTTTTGAAATAAGACGGACTTCGTGCGCCAAGGCATAGTGTCTAAGCTTTGTTATTGCAAAGATCAACGCCAGGCATTGTTTTTCAATGGGAGAGTAGTTGCTTTCTGCCCCCAGCAGAACTCGACTTAAGTAGTAGAGTGCTCTTTCTTTCCCTTGATCGTTCTCTTGTGCCCATAATGCGCCTAAGGAACCTTCGAGGACGGTTGTATAAAGAATGAGAGGTTTTCCCTTGACCGGAGCGGCCAACACCGGCGGGTTCTGCAGGTATTGCTTGATCTCGTCTAGTGCGCTTTGGCATTTTTGATCCCAGACGAACGGGGTTCCCTTCTTCATCAGGTGACTGTAAGGACGGCACTTTCCTGAAAGGTTGGCTATAAATCGCCGTATGTATGCGAGCTTCCCTTGGAGAGATCGCAACTGTTTGAGAGTTCTCGGCGGAGGCATTTCCATGATCGCCTTGATTTTAGACGGATCTATCTCAATACCTCGGTGTCGGACAATGAATCCCAGGAATTTGCCCGAGGAAACCCCGAACGCACATTTAAGAGGATTCATCTTCAAGTTGTATTGCCGAAGGCGTTGAAATACAGTCTTCAGATGCTCGAGATGTTCCTCGTATGATTTGCTTTTAACCACGAGATCGTCGATATAACATTCGACGATTTCGTGTATAAGGTCGTCGAAGATCTTCTTCATGGCCCTTTGGTAAGTGGCACCGGCGTTCTTTAATGCAAAGGGCATTACTTTATAACAGAATATACCTAGAGGGGTCCTGAAGGCGGTGTGCTTCTGGTCTTCGGGATGCATCTTTATCTGATTATACCCTGATGAGCCATCCATGAAGGAGAAAACCTCATGAGTGGATGTGTTGTCTATCATCAGTTCGGTGACTGGCACTGGGAAATCATCTTTCGGGCAGGCTTTATTAAGATCCCGAAAATCCACGCATATGCGCACCGTCCTATTTTTCTTCATCACCGGGACGATGTTAGCGATCCATTCAGGGTATTGAACTTCATGGATAAAGCCGGAGTCTATCAGCTTTTTGACTTCGGCGTTGATGCTCATTTCGAGCTCGAGCCGCATTCTTCTCGGCGCTTGTTTAACTGCTTGACACCCGGAGATATCGCCAGTCTATGTACAGCAACTTCCGGTTCTAGTCCTGGCATCTCGGAATAGTTCCATGTGAAGCAATCTTTATGCTGTATGAGGACGTCCTTTAACGCCGCCACTCTCTCTTCAGACAGCAGCTCGCTGATAAATGTCGGTCGCGGATCGTTTACCGTCCCCAACTCAATTTTCTTGAGGTTATCTGCAGTTGTATGTATTCCATCCTCCAGTTCTTTCGGAGCTGGGGGAAATTCTGAGATCACCCCATCATTACTGTTTTCGAAGCACCAGGGAAGGCTGTTCATGTCCTCGGACTCTTCTTTTAATATCGTTATCACGTGACAAGTGCGAATTTTCGGCCAATCCCAATGCGGAGTTGGTTCTATTCTTGTGTTTTCGGGTTCGTGCTTTTGTGGCGGCGCTACCCTCCAGTTGTCAGACAACGCGAATTTGCCAAGATGATACTGGTCCTCAACCCAATTCTTAAAGGTGAAGCAATCTTCAAGCGGATGCCCTACTACTCGATGGTAAGAGCAATAATTTGGGTTGGAGACTTCGCCTGCCTGCTCAGGGTGTTTAGACTCTGGCAGTGTAAGCATTTGATGTCTCAGAGCAAGATCAAGTATTTTCCTTGTTTTGTTCCGAGGGAATGAGTATGCTCGACCTATTTTCTTCATGAGGGCTAGGTCAATAACGCTCGACTCTCGGATGCGTGGTTTCTTAGCTCTGCTTTGTGGTTGTTGAGAGCCTTTTTTGCCTTTCGACTTGTTTTTGCTTTCACGTCGAACCCTTTTTGTAGCAGGTTGACAAGGAGCGGCATTTTCATCCTTCACGGCCTGTTGGAGAAGGCGTTGCGTCTTGGCTTTCTCATAGATGGTCGTCTCGCGGTTGTGATCATCTCGGGCTTTTTGACCAGCTTCCCTTACAAGCCTGTCCATTTGTTCTTCAAATGATGGACCGGGCAATTTTTCATCGGAAACTTTTATTGGCTTAGGATTAGCGTCCTCCCATTGAGCATCCGTTTCTTCATCGAAGTCATACATGACGTAACAGCTGTTTACTAGCTCTCGTTTCTTTGACCGGATGTACCCAAGCCCTTTTGTTTCCATTCTCCCGTTAGGCAGTTTGCGTTGAGTCCCGGGAACATTCCAAACCTTGTCATAGAATTTGGCCTTTCTAACAGTCTGTGTGAAGGATATCCCCTGGCGTTTCAGCAGTTTCTTCAAACCTTCGGTATAATATCTGGGAAGACGGATAGGCTGAAGCCTGTCGAGCGTGGGATCCGCGCCATGCCAAACTTCTTTTTCCACCTTGTTTTCTTCAGAACGGTAGAATAGGATTGCCTTCTCGCCTTTTCGTCCGGGAGGGACATAAAATGTCTGCAATTCTTCCACACTGTTGGTGTCGAGTGCATCCAGTTCTTTGTAATGTTCAAGCGGCACCATGGTTATCTGCAGGCTTCGCTCTTCAACGGCAGAAGCCCGTATTGAAAGCCGAGCAGGGAATACAGCGTGAACTTCATCCTCCGAATCACTACCGAAGATCAATGAAGGAACGGATGGTCCCAGCTTGGCGGATTGGGATGGACCCGCATAAATTATATCCCCTTCCTCCTCAGTATCACTGCCGAAGATAGGGATGGTGGCGTTAGTCTTGTTCTCCGGCTTGTGACACCTTTCCGTGTCCTCGAAACTCGGCAAGAAGTATTTGGCATCTTCATACTTGCGAACTTCATTCACGGAAAACGGATTCAATTCTCCTGCTACAGTGTACTCGAGACCATCCTTACAATATTTCATACACTGATGTTGTGTAGAAGGGATGATATTGTACTCGTGTAACCATGGTCGACCGAGCAGAGCATTGTAGCACGTCTTGGCATCTATGACATGGAATTTAATGTCTGTGACGAGTAGCCCGAAGCGTAACGTCAATATCACAGATCCAAGAGTTTTTGATGATTGGGAGTCGAAACCGGAGATGGTGATCTTGTCCCGGGCGAGGTGTTAGACGCTCATGCAAATTTCCCTTAACACCCGCACATTGAGTAGATTAACAGATGATCCGTTATCGACCAAGATTTTACCTATCTTTATGTCATGGCAGTATCCTGAGACATAAAGGGGACGATTGTGTTCACGCGTCCCGAGGAGAAGGTCTTCATCGCCGAAAGCAACGTCGGCCGTGTGCACCTCTTCCAGTTCATCCTTCATCTTTTGTTCGGCTAGGAAGGCTTGGAACTGGTCCGGATCTTGTAGGGCCTTAATCAAAGAATCCCTCGCCTCTTTTGATAGCAACAGGGCATCAAGAATGCTAAGTTGTGAGGGTAGCTTTCTCAGATGTGCCAAGACATTATAATCCACTTTACTCCTCTTTGGCGGGTTCTTGGCGGTTAACTCTTCCGCAACTCGGTCATCCAAGGCGATGTCTTCAGAGACCTTCTCTTTCCCCTTGTCTCTCTTGTTTAAGGGTCCGAGATTCTTTTCAGGTAGCGTCCGATTGCGTAGCTGTATATTCTCGCAAACCTTCGGTTCTTCTTCCTTCCCCGATGTGGATTCTTTAAAGAGGGGGCCAAGCTCTAATTCCTCATCAGAATCGCTCCCAAATATAGGCACTTGTGATCCTCCGGCGTCAATCATGCAACATCCACCGGTAGTTTTATCAAGCGCTTTGATCGTTCTGCCCTGCTCTCGGCGAGCTTTGAGTTTTTCCCGCTTAAATTGTTGCCGGTGAGTAACATATCCTTGCCACCACTTATCGAAAGCTTTACACTCTTTAGTGGGATGCGACACCTTCTGGTGGTACAAGCAATAGGAGGGGTGCATTTCCGATTCACCGGTGATGTTTCCTTCAGAGGGTGGTAGCTTCATGCCCATTGATATGGCCTTAGCAAACTTTTTCCTCATCTTGAATTGGCTTTTGTCAACGGCGGAGGCATTTCGCTCCAGCGGGACTATCTCAGCTCTTTCATCAAATCGTCGGCGTTTGGCCCTTTCAAATATAGCCATTTCGCGTTCTCGATTAGCTTTACTTTTTAGTCGAGCTTCGTCAGGGAACACTTCAATCATTTCGACTGATAGCTCCGGAATTCTTGATTCGGTATCTGCCCCCAGCGTTTTAGTGCCAGAAGCCTCTTCATCGTTCATGATCGAATAGGAGATCATATGACAGCTCGCCACATTTTCCTCGGATTCATCTGATGAACTTTCTCCCTCATCTTCCTCTTGAAAGACGTGGTTGAGGAACTCTTGGAGCGTGATGGGAGTCCGTACTTTTTGGTTATATTCTTCCAGCGCGTCAATTTGCTTTTGTAAGTCCGTGCGCTTATCACCAGGCTTTACGGGCTTCTTGGACTTCTTCTTCTTTTTCGAAGACTTTGACGACTGGCTGCAAGTGCTTGAACCCCTTGAACCCCCATCATTGGTCTTTGAAGTTGGACGTGACTTCAACATCCCCTCAACGACCTGTGGTTCTAATGGGTTCTTCCACTTGATCGCTGGACACGTCCGAAGATCATTTAGCATTCTCCTCGTTTTGGCTGATAATACAACCTCCCAAGGAGCTTCTTCAATGACGGAGCATGTTGCCCCCGGCGTATTTGTCCCCTTAGCGGTGTGGGGCTGCGGAGGATTCACCTTCCATTGTCAGATAGCGCGAACTTGCCCTGCCGGTACTGGTTTTCAAGCCAATTTTTGAAAACGTAACAGTCTTCGATTGGATGTCCTAGCACTCGATGATAAGGGCAGTAATTAGGCTCGTTGACGTCACTTGGTTGCAACGGGCGTTTTGGATCTGGCAGATTTATGAGTCTGTTGCGCAACGCCAGCTCGAATAGCCTCCTCGTTTTATCGCGGGGGAAGGAATAAGGACGTCCCATCCTATCCTCAAGGGGTACGTACGGGCGCGTATTGTTTGGACGAGCAACCGGCTTCGAGTCGCTCGGTTGTTGTTGAGCATTAGCGACAACGATCGCTTTTCCCTTTCCTTTGTCATTTCGGGAGTCCGGCTTTGGGAGAGGGGGTTTATGGCCCATCTGGTCCATCTGCGCTAGTTTGTCAATCAAAGCCTGGAAGGAAGTCGGCTTAAAGAACATCATAAACTGTGAGATGGTTGCTTGTGGATCGAGGGTTCCAACGAACATTCCCACCGCAGGGGCTTCTTCTATGCGCTGTTCACACTTCGACCATAGATTACGCCACCGTATAGCGTACTGAACCTATGTCTCGCCGGGTTTTACCCTAGCGTTAATCAGTGCCGTCATCGGGGTACGTTCACTGGCACTTGCAAAACGTTGGGTAAACAGCAGCTCCATTTCCGCGAAGGTTTTAATAGAATCATTAGGGAGTTCTGAGTACCACTCGAACGCCGTATCTGATAGACTTCCAACGAACTGGCGGAGCAAGAGCTTGTCATCACCGCCGGTGTTACCGCAAAGCGCCCTGAACTGGGCAACATGCTGATGGGGATTGCCGGTCCCCTTGTAGACATAGAACTTGGGAATTGTGTAACCCGGCGGGTACTTGATTTGGTCATACCAGCCCGGATACGGCCGCCCCGTTTTTACGACATGGCCGGCTGCCTCGGCCGCATGATGAACCCTTATTTGCTGGGCTATGTATTCGTCCAGATCAGTTTTAGAGATTGTATCCTCTTTAGCTGTTGATAGAACGGGCTGAGGATTTGATGTCTCTCCCCTATCATCTCCAAGGACGATTGGGGGTTCTTTAGTCGGGGGATCTTGTTGTATCATCATCCCTTTCATGTCCTGGAAGAGGAGGCCCATACGCTGTATGTTGGCCGCTTGTTCAGCAGCCTCTTTGTCCTTCTTTTCCAATATTCGGCGAAGGAACTCAGCGTCAGTCTCTTCCTCTTGGCGCTCATCTAAGGACGCTTCAGGGTTTTCTTTTGGCTCTGTAAGTGCGGCCATGGCATTCATCATCTCCTGGAGCTTTTGTTGCTGCTCCTGAGCCTTGGTCACTGATCGGGTGAGCGGTCGGTGACCCGTAGAAGTGCGGCTTTCTTCCTTTCCAGAAGCCATATAAACCGTATGAACTGTTATGCCCCCTGACTTGGGGCGTTTGGGTTCGCCACTTTTAAACTTTGCCAGTGTCACGGGAGCCTTCTCTGGCCTTTTTCTTTTGTGGACCATTGAGGTTGAAGGAGCCGTTGCAATGGGCATCCTAGAAATTGTTGCCCCCTGCTGTTTAATGGGGCGGTTTTTGTCCTTTTCCACCTTTGCCTTTTTCTGGCGATGAAAGTGGTCTGGGTCAATCACGGAGTCTTGAACCCTCCGCCAAACTTTATAAATTTTTGACGACAGCCGTTGAGGGGGCTGTTCCTGCTTTGTTTCTGGAACCCTCTCCGCAGGTGGAGGAGATCTCTTCAATGTAGCGGTTGGAGAGTTCTTCCGTACCCTCCTCAGCAATTCAAAGCTGTTCCCAGTTGGAACAGCAGCGTTGACTTCCACCACTGGAGTAGGTGGAGTTAGCCTTGAGGGGGAGGTGCCCCCTGCCTTCCTCACTCGTTGCCAATGGCGACGTCGAGCACGACGAGCCGTTGAGACTGGCTCAGAGATAGAGATAGCTTCTTTTTGCCCCCTGTCTGAATGAGGCACCGCCGGTGTTAACCTTTTAAAAACTGAGGTTGTCTTCTGAGGTGTGATATCCAACCTATCGAAGACAGTTCTTCGAGCAGGGACAGGAGCAGGAATCGTCAGTCTTGAAAAGACCGACTCTTTGGCGGGAGAAGCCGCCTTAACGACTTCCGGAACAGCGGCCGTTGCCCTCTTTGGGACAGCCAATTTAGAGTTCCGATTCAGCCTGGTGAAGACAGAGGCTGTCGGTTTGGTAGCGGACGACCCGTTGACAGGGGTCGTGGTAGCAGTGAGCCGGTCGAACACCGACTTCTTGTTCGCTTCCGGTACGGGTATCGGCATAGAGAAGCTTGTAGGTGGGACCATGGTCCCGAAAAACAGGCCGGTGGTGGCCTGGGTCACCTGTTCTACCGGCAGAGCGAGGAAAGAGGCCGCTTGGGGCCCATATGTTACACCTCTCGGTGAGGTGGAGCGTCCGTTGCAGTGGTGCTTCGCGCATTTGGTGCAGTTAGAATCCATGGATGCTTGAGTTCTGCGCCAGACAAAAGACCAAATCTTAGCAACTTGAAATCCGAAGGCAACCATTTAACAAACTGCGACTGGTTCGCGAAGACGACACACGAAGCGTGGAGTGGAAAGAGGAAAAGGTCCCACGTGGCGTGCCAGAATCTGTTCCCCTCCGAACGGCGGCGCTGACTTTGCGTCTGTGCTTGAGGTTCGGGGCAGATGTTATTTGGTTTTATCCGTCTATCTCTCCGAAGATGCCAAGTTGATTTATGGCACCGTGTATCGGAGGTTTAGACGGATACGGCCGATGTAGCAGACTTCGTCAGATTCCCTCTCAGGGTGAGGGGTTTTTGATTGTGGGGACGCTCTTCCCTGCAGGCGCAAGCCCCTGCAGTTAATTACGCTACCGCATCGCGGTAACAACTTTCTCCTTCTCCAGAATTTCACTTCGTGTCGTGTATGTTTGTTTTGTTTGTGGTTGCCCGTGGATTGTATACGGAGACTGAGTAATGCCGTCGCCCGTAGGACGTGGATTAGTCCAAATCCGTATTTACTTAGATTTGGGTTTGGTGTTTTTAGTTTAAGGATGCATTAGTCGTGTTGCGGCTAAGATCAACTTAAACGTTCGTTAAGGATACGTTAGTCCTGTTTTAGACTAAGATCAACTTAACGTAGTGATTAATTTAATGTATGGCCATCGGGACTCGTCACCTCTCTGACGTCGTTGAAGGATTATAACGACATGTATCAGAGGAGCTCGGAGATGTACCTTCGAACCAGAGTTGATTGAGAGTTTTATAATCCATTTGAATGTTTAAGGATACGTTAGCCGTGTTTGGGGCTAAGATCAACTTAAACGGGACCGTTTAGATCCGGCAAAAGAGCGTTTGGACGTTTCGGTCCAATATTAGTTTAAGGACGTTTCGGTCCAATATTAGTTTAGGGACGTTTCGGTCCAATATTAGTTTAAGGACGTTTCGGTCCAATATTAGTTTAAGGACGTTTCGGTCCAATATGGGTATGTGGTCGTTGGGACCCGTCACCTCTTTGACGTCGTTGAGGAATTACAACGATGGATGTCAAAGGAGTTCGGAGATGTACCCTCGAACCGGAGATAAATTGATTTAGGAGAGCAATTTTGCTCAGTCAATTTAATTTGAGAACTTACGGCCAAAATTTGGGTTAAGTCCAGTTGAAAATGTCTAACATTTATTCGCTTTTGCATTGCATCTCTTTTTATTTTATTTAGGCTTTGCCCAAGAAAAAAAGAAGATGCAGAGCATCAATTTATTTTGGGCTCTGCCCTTTATAAATAATGCAAAGCATCAATTTCATTTGGGCTCTGCCCTTTTTATTGCTTTGCAATTTATTTTGGCCTGCTAGGACTTTTTGATTCGGGCCTGGCCCTTCAAGTAATGTATTGCATTTATGCAAAGCACCAAGAATCTTTTAGATTCAAGAACAGAAGTGCAAGGCACTTTTTATCCCCTGATTTGGATCAAAGAAAAACAAGTTTTTCCTTGTTTCAGAGAACCAAAGGTTTATAGCAAGTGCAAGGCACTATTTTTATTATTTTTATTTATTTGTTGAAGATCACTGATCTTTTTCTTAGATCAATGATCTATTCCTAAGAGAATTCTCTCTTCTTTTAAAGGTTTTTACCTTCTTTTTTTTGTTCTCAAGGAGTTCTCAAGAGTTCTCTTCTTTCTTCTTTTTTTTTAAAAACCAGATGATCCTTTGAAATGAGGTCTGGGGTCCTTTTTATAGTGCTCAAAAATTAGTTAAATTTGTTCAATAAATCTTTTCCTGAGTGATTTGGGGAATTTTCCCCACCGTTGGATCTTTGATCCAAAGGCTCCTGCCTTATACAAGAAAATCTTCTTGTTTTAACAAGATTTATTCTGTTTTGCGCAACTCTCCCAGTGAGTGACACGTGTCGCGCAGTGAAGCGCTTGCGCAGCAGCGCTTGCGCAACTGCGCAGACACGTGTCGCGCAGCCGTGCGCTTGCGCAGCAGCGCTTGCGCAGCAGCGCTTGCGCAACTGCGCAGACACGTGTCGCGCTGCCGTGCGCTTGCGCAGTTGAGTGTTGCTTATGTTTTTTAAATAGCCTTGCTCTGATCGGACGTACCGCCTTGGGCGTTGTGCTGCCGTGTCAACTTCTGACACGTGGCGCATTGCGCGCAGCGCACGGGAACCGAAGCGTTGCTTCAAAATTTGAATTTTCAAAATTCAAACAGAGCCTTGCTCTGATTGGGGGAACAAACTTGCCCTTTAGAACAGTTAGGAGCAGTCTAGTTGACCTAAGTGACCCTTGATTTAGGGTTGATTGTGCATATTGTGATTGATTGAACGTGTGTCTGAGTTTTTTATTGAAAATCTTTTTGCAAAAAGTTCCTTATAAAAAAACACAAAACGGAAAAATATTTTACAAAAACTTGCCACTTGTCGCTAAGAAATCCATTGCACCCCACTTGCACCCACTTCCTTCTATTGACGTTTTCTTACCCCCACCTTCTGTTTTCACCTTTTGACTACACTACCTCTTTAGTGTATGTCCGGTTGGACTAGGGACACTAGTGCCCGTTTAGTCTGTGTCTCGTTAGTACCTACTGACGAAGCTTTCGACCGAAGTCGAAATTCCATCCACTTCTTTACCTTCATCATCAACTTCATCATCTTCTAAGGAGATGTCGAGATTCAATCCTAACAACCTCTTACCCGCGGGACCGATTCCACCTCCACTAGGTGCGAATAACCCACCATACCCACCTGTCGAAGCGCCCCAACGAATCGCGCTCCAGGATCTTTTCTACCCTATCCGCACCGTTTTACTCACTTGTCTTTCACTTCCACCGGCTAATGGGGATAACTTTGAGATTAAACCCCACTTCATCAATATGTTGCCCAAATTTCATGGACTGGAATCCGAAGATGCCTATATCTTCATTAACAAATTCCAGAATGTTTGCGCAATGATGAAGACAACATAACTTTCTGATGATGCTATAAGACTACGTGTCATTCCATTCACCTTATGTGACCTAGCCGAAAAATGGTTATATAGCACAGCATCACACTCGATAAAAAATTGGGAAGAGTTTGTTAAGGCTTTTCTAAAAAAGTTTTACCCACACCACAAGATCGCGAGAATTCGCAACGAAATTATTCAATTTTCCTAGCTTCCTTCTGAACCTTTTTGGAAGTGTTTTGAAAGATTTAAAGACCTCCTTGTTCAGTGCCCTCACCACGGTATCGAGAATTGGTAACTTTGCCAAACTTTATACGAAGGACTAAACCCAGTAACTAAGCAGTTGTTGGAAACAATTTGTCAAGGTCACTTTCTTACAAAATCTAGCGAGGAAGCTTGGCAGTTTCTCGACGATCTTGCTGAACAAACACTTCAGTGGGAAAACACTAAGACCACCTCATCTACTTCATCAGGTCAGTCTAGAGCAGGCATACATCAACTAGACATGTCGATTGCACTGAAGGCCGAAATGACCGCACTTACGAAAAAGCTAGAAGCATTTAGAGCAAATTCTCATCGCCTTCTCCTGCCCCTGCTTTACCCCCACGCACAGTTTGCGCTTGTTGTTCGGATCCGTCCCATCTTACTGAAGAGTGTCCTTATAATCCACCTGTTCAAGGACAAGATCAAGTCAATGCTGCCTTTCAGCAAAGATAGAGAAATGATCCATACTCTTCGACTTATAATCCTGGTTGGAGGAGCCACCCAAATTTTGCTTTGAATCAAAATCAACAATTCCAAGACAACAGCAATTTTCAAAGGCCTCCTCCTCCACAACAACAAGCACCTCAACAAATTCAATACCACCAACCTTTCCAACCCCAACCTTACCCAAACCAAATGAACAATTTTGTACCCAACAACTCTTATCCTCAAAACAATTTTGTTCAGCCAAATAACGATAAGGTTTCCTCGCTAGAAAGAAGTCTAGATGCGTTTTTAAAACAATCTACACAATCCGCAGCAAGGTTGGAGACTTCTATTCAATCTTTGGTGCAAAACAGTGCTTCACATGATCAAAGCATCAAATCAATTGAGGCCCAAATTGCACAACTAAATGCGGCGTTAAGCGAGCGAGAAAAGGGAAAGCTTCCGTCTCAACCATTGCCAAATCCCGGTCACACACACAATGCACATGTTGCTTATGAACAACAAAATCATAATGTAAATGCTGTGACCATGTTGAGATCTGGAAGAGGGTTGCACAATAATGTGGGCATTAGTGATGACACCTCTGCCGGTGCTTCTTCTTCACCTTCTTCGTCAGAGCCTGTTCTTCATTCTTCACAAGGCTCTACTTCTTCTAATTCGAACGGACCCACATCTCACTTCACGAACACACCAACACTGGGATCCATTCCAACTCCGCAATCTACTCCACAAATATTGGACTCAACAAATTTTCAAAATATTCCATTTCCAAACAGGTTGAAATCCAATAAACCTACTCCACAAATGGAGAAGATTGTGGAGTTATTCAAACAGGTTAGCATTAACATACCACTCTTGGATGCAATCCAACAAGTCCCTTCTTACGCTAAAATCTTAAAGGACTTATGCACCAAAAAGAGAAAGTCACAGGTACCCAAGAAAGTATTCGTAGCTAGTGCCGTGAGCAATTCCATTACCCAACCTTTACCTTTGCCCCGAAAACGAAAGGATCCTGGCTGTCCTACAATTTCAATAACAATTGGGGATAAGAACATAAATCACACACTTTTAGATCTTGGATCCAGTGTTAACTTGCTTCCCTATTCCGTTTATGAGCAATTAGGCGTTGGAGAGTTGAAACTCACTCATTGTACTCTCCAAATGGCCGACCGATCCATCACCCATCCTAGGGGTGAGTTAGAGAATGTGTTAATTAAATTAGGGGACTTCATATTCCCCGTTGATTTCATCGTTATGGATACACAGCCTGTGGATAACCCACGGAACCAAATTCCGGTGATTCTCGGTCGACCATTTTTGGCCACTTCCAATGCTGTAATCAATTGTCGTAACGGCTCTATGACTCTATCCTTCGGGAAGATGTCAAGTGAATTCAACATTTACAAGATAGGAAATCAGCCCTCCGAGCCTAATGCTAGTATACTTGATGTTTGCTCGATCTAAGAGATCACGCAGGAGGACTGTGAGCTCGAAAAATTTCTGTTCGATCACAGAAGTTTTGACGCCACCAGTGCGTTCCTCCTTGAATCTGACACATTTTTCACAATCGATAACGATTACGAGTGTTTCAATTTTTCGGACGATTTTGAAGACTCACCACCCGAGTTTGAGTCTTTTGAATTTTCGGATGAGTTAGTTGAACCATCCGACTCGGTTGCTTACACTCTCTTCGAACTATTGTTGGAATCCTTCGAGTTCGAGACAGTTTCACCAATTTTACCTTCAATTGTTTCGCCTCCAAAACTCGAACTCAAGTTATTGTCGTCTCACCTTAAATACGCTTACTTAGGTGAGAATGAGACCCTTCCTGTTATCATATCGGCTTCTCTAGCCCTCGAGCAAGAGAAAGCCCTTTTAATGGTCTTACAAAACAATCAGCAAGCTTTTGGCTGGACTATGGCGGACATCAAGGGGATTAGTCCCCTCATAGTTGAACATCATATACATATGATGGATGATGCCAAGCCAGTAAAGGATCCACAGAGACACCTCGAGGATTTTGTGGTTAATCAACCTCCACCTATTGAATTTGAACCACAACCTTTTCTTCTAATAAAATACGAGAATGCCAATATTCCACTCATTTCTGATCATTCACATTCTCGTTTATATGTATCATCACCTCTTATCTCCTCACATTCACGCAAACCCTTTCCATACCATCACTTATCTCTTCCTCATTTCTTCTTGGCTCTATATAACATGTTCTTCCACCGACCTATATGTTACATTGATAAATTCTTCGAATGGTTGGTGTTGACTTTTGGTCTTTGCAGAGCTTGGCATTGACCGATAAATTTGACCCCCCTCTTTAAAAAGCTTAGCATTGTTTAATTTAAGTTTGGGGAGGGGGTTATAATTTGGCTCTTGAAAATAATTTTTTAACTCAAAGTGGTGAGTCAAAAATAAGTTTGGGGGGAACCTTTTTGTGTATGTATTTTGTTTTATTTTTCTGTTAATAAAAAAAACCAAAAAAAAAGGTGAGTGCCGACAATTTTGACCCTCTTGGTGTAGCCTGACAGTAAGGACACTGCCAAGTTTAAGTTTGGGGGTGTGCTCGGTAAGTTTTCTTCCTTCGCATTCATATGTATATTTTTTCATTTGCATACTTATTTTAAAATCCATAAAAATTGAAAAAAATTTAAAAAATTATAAAAATTGAAAAGTTCAATTTTGGTCATATTTGACTTAAGTTCAACATGACTGTTGAATAGTAGAGAAAAACTAGATCCTACACTTAGTAAATTAAAAACCTTTCTTAAAATTTAACGACAGAAAATGTATGTCTTTGTAGTTTACTTAAAAATAGGCAAATCTTGAGTTCACTTCTTGGGCTAAGTCGAAATAAAGGAAGAGTATTGAAATTTTTATTAAAGTGTAAGTCTGAAAAAATAATCCCCAAGCCTAAATTTAAATTCTGAAAATATATACCCTTCAACTTGCACAAACACGAACCTTGAAACTTGGAATAGTAGAGGAGACCTTGAAATTCTCTTGTCTAAAATCCTTAGTATGAGGGGAAATAAAATTATAAGTGTGAATAAAGAGATATAAAAAAAAATGAACACTGGTTTTGTAATTACTTAAGACTGCGTAAAATAAAAAAATATATAGCGAGGGTGCTTTATCAGCTAGTGCCTTAGACCAACTGGTTTGGGAGTCACTGCTAAAACCTTAGGTATTACAAGACGAGGAATTACGACTTAATGCGCGAACACATTTTGTAATCGGTCTTTAGTACCTCAAGAAGTATTAACGGTCGCATGAAGCATGTGTGAGCAATTCAATCTAAAAATTCACCAACTAAAAGTATTTTGGACGATGGACAAGAGTATAATACATTGAATTGAATTTCCAAGTGTAGGGGTGATACATACACACACGTAGGGGTATATGATTGGGGTTTGGATGAGAGATAGGAATGAAAAATAGGACTTATATCTTTAGTAGAGATGATAAAAATTCCTAAATTGAGATGGAACCTTAGAAGGAAAAACTCAAAAGATGCTAAAAGCTAAATTGTAACGACTGTGTACCTTAGATACGTAATAAAAACATTTTATAATTTTTTTCGAGGTAAAAACCATTATTTTACTACTTATATTGGTAGAAAACACTTTAAAAATATTTTTCCATGTTTAAAATGAATTAATATGATTTTTAGGAATTTTTAGGATTTTTTGAGAATTTTTAAGAATTTAAATGTTTTTTTTTATCGAAGGGAATTTTTTTATAACCGACAAGGAGATCTATTTTAGACCGAATTTGGTTGCAAAAGATATAAAATACCAAAATACATTTTATATAATTTTTCTAGATTTTTAAAATATTTTTTACTATTTTAAAATAATTTTTAGAAGCCAAAAACAATTTTTAAAACATTTTTTTAATATTAAAATTTATTTTATTTTATTTTATTTGAGCAGGTATAAATCTGGACCGTCGGATTTAAAATCTAACGGCCCAGATTCTGCCAACAGTTTTTATTATAAAAAAGGATATATATATATATATATATATATATATATATATATATATATATATATATATATATATATATATATATATATATATGTGCGCGCGCGCGTACGCGCCTTTAATCTGGACCGTCGGATCAACGATCAACGGTCAAGAATCACTTACACCAACCCCAGCCGGTTTCCATGTCAGTTCACACGTGATTTAATGTGGGCCGTCGGATCTGAACCATCAATGGTCAGATCTGGTCGTCTAATGTAGCACTTTGAAAAAAAAAGTTTTTAATCCCAGAAATCCCTATAAATAGCCCTGAATTTCTAAAATTCACCAAAAAATATCTGTTTGACAAATAAATTCCAAACAATTTTTAGAGCTTCCTCTTTGAGTTCTTTACACTCTGGATCAAGCCTCAAAGGCAGAAAAATTCTCTGATTCAAGATATACTTTTTCTCGTACAACCCGACGCTCGCCGACTTCCATTTTTATAGATCATTTCAGGTAAGATCTCTCAACACTTGACCCCTTGTTATTTTCATAATGAAAATATAAATCTTTGAAAAAAATTCCAAAACCTAATTATGATGTTTGAACTGTATTATCTATTTTACGAGTTTTGACGATTAAAAACGATATTAAACCATAATAATATAATGAACTTTTAGCAGTTATCCTTCACGATAAAATCACGGGGTAACAGACAACCCTAGATTCATACTTGGACATATGGAACTAAGTTTTAAAACAACTATCATGACCGGGACAACTTTTGCAGGAATAAAAGTAATTATTCTACAGTGATAAATAAAAGTTATCGATAATTAGTTTCTTAATATTAAAATATGGAAAAAGTATAGTAAATTTTTATATATTGGTAAAATTAATGATAAACCTGTAAAATCATATTTTTTGCTAATTTGGGTATTTCACAACAAATACCATGCTATGTAACTTTTATTGCACTTTTACGTTTAAATACCATAAACTTTACATACGATATCTTTTATCATATTTGCTTATATTACCTTTAGAAAACTCACGAGGTAATGACCTAGCTCCTCACAACATTCATATGTAACATAGCACGATAATATTTTTGGAACATAGATTTGGGAAAATAAGAGTTTACACATAACTACCTCTGACTTATAAAAACATTTTTCTACAAGATATGTATTTTTAACAAATCTTTGCAATGCGCCGCTACAACCCATTTCGGGAACCCGTTTGGGATGGTACGGATTATCGCACATCCTCGGCCTTAGTAGTGCGAGATGCAGACCTCCGCAAGGAGCATACGGTCTCGAAAGATTTTAAAATACATTTTTCTTTAGAAAATGTGATTTCTATTATAAATAAAACTTATATTTTTAATAAATAAATATATATGTAATTAATATAAAAATATCTATTTTTAATATCTATAATATTCCACATTTTCAAAATTCAAGAAAACATTCCATTTACAAGAAAATTCCATACAATTCCAATATTAAAAAAAAAATACCTTATACTATGAAAATAGGTTCTACTCACTAGAAATTTCTTATTCTATAAAATATACATTTATGAAAACCCTAAAAACGATAATTAGTTACTTGAGGTGTATTTTGAAATTATGCCAAAACTATTTTTACATAAAACCCCCTCAAGATATACTAAATTACAATAAGGACCCTGGTAAACACAGGTTTAAGCGGAACCAGCCTCTTGAGCCTCAGGGAGCCGGAGATATGGGTACTTGCCTATTTAAGGTAGACAATATAACAAACGGTGTTATTAACACGGTAATTGTCTTGGAAAAAGACACAAATCCTGCCGTCTATGTGCAGCAGTTACCGACGACATCAAAAACTAATTCAGGACTTCAAATTCTTTTCTAAGTATCTGACTCAGACTGAGTCTCAATATAATCAAACTGACTTGAATATGATTCAAGTATATATATTACAACTCAATATTCAACATGAATCCATGAATTCATATATTCAATCTATACAACTTGACTGAACCGAACCATGGATATACACCATCTACATGTTCATCCATTATATCCGTTCTATTACTGATATCATGGTTTCGGCAAGGCATCCATCTATATACAATATACAATACAAACGATACAAACAATACAATCAAGACATCACGGGGTTTATAAGGGGTAGATTGGTACGGAAGGTGTTAGAAGTGGCACGAGACTGTAACCATAACACACCTAACCTGAATTCAATTGTTGTTGTACCGTGGCTGAACGGTTCCTTGTGCTCTGTATACCTTAGTCTCCGGAAAAGTGAGACTCCTCTCGTATACACTAGCATTCTTCTGTACCAAACTACAAACAACAACGTTAACACTAAATACAACATTATAAAAATATACTCTCAATTCTGTCTATTCCATTCCTGTCTATTTACGAGACTTACCGAACGATTTGTTCGCTGACAACATTCTCTTTCTTCTTCTTTGGAATGTCGTCAGGTGATTCGGACTCACTGGAGATCGAGCCCACCAGAGAGGATTTGGACCAGCTAGCTTTCGACCCAGAGCTTTAGATTCCTTGTACACATTTACATTCTGTATTTTCCATTTCTGTTATGCTACTGTTTAGGCATGGCTTCCATCGCATGTATTTACTTTTCCATGTACTGTAAAAGAATGTTAATGAATAAAGTTGCTGATATATTTTGTCTCTTGTGCATTTTACTTATATTGCTTAGATACGCTTAGCGTGTTTACTTCATAGTAAATACGCAGCGGGCCTCGCCGCGCTCCCTTGCCCGTACACCGGGAAGTGGGGCGTGACATAAATAAATTTACAGAACATATACAATCTTAAGTTAAATGATAAGGAAGCGTGAAAAATACGGGTTGATAATTTCTGAGTTAAAGATAATAGAATTTCTTGCTAGAAAACTGAATTGAAGAATAAAAGTCAATAGGCCAAATTGATAGGATTTTGTGGGTAGTATCCGCTGAAAACCCTCAGGATACAACACTTCTCCTACTAGGGACACCTAGAGGTTTAATGGCTTGTTACACGAGCTCAGTGCAATCGTGTTTCCCTGCGAAAGTGAGGTTAAGTCTTTTTCGAGAATAAACTAGTTTTGCTCGAGGACGAGCAAAAGATAAGTTTGGGGGTATTTGTTCATATCATAATTTTGCATTATTATATTCCTCATTCTTATTCATTTTAAAAATAAATAAGTGCTTTTGATCCATGTCTGCTACATAGTTGCAGGTTACAGGTTTTCGGAACAAAACAGTGAAGATGATGAAAAGACGCTATAAAAGTGAGACCTCGACCAACAAATAGAGAATCTTTATCATGCCTACAGTTTGAAAAACAAACGAAGATCAAAGAACAATTTCACAAAGTACAAAGGCAGCGCAAAGATTCAAGACTTCAACACGAAGCAAACAGTAAAAGTCCACCACATTCTACACTGTGGAAATCTGGAAGAGACTAGAAAACATTCTGAGAAATCAAGTGAAGAAACCATAAGCCAAATGCAACAGGAAGCAGCCCAGAAGAACAGAGCCAATGACTCTACCATATGGCCGCGGATCCGCGGCCAAACGGGGCATATGGCCGCGGATCCGCGGCCGTGCTAAGCACGTGACGGTGCAGACTTTGACGGCGGCGGCGATGCGTTGACTAGGCTTCTTAGGATAGCTTTGTAAATGTAGATAGGGATCATATGTAAACCCTAGGGTTTCTATAATCTATAAATAGGAACTCTAAAACTCTTTTTGGAGCATGCCTCTTCTTATGCCTCTTTTTAATTCCTAAATTCAGAATTTTAATTCTTGTAATGTTTGAAGAGTGCATCAAATAAAGTAAGTCTTTCTTTTCCATATCTTAGTTTAAATTTTCTTTTCTGCCCTAGTTAATTTTATTTATCCGCCGTAGATTAGCAATTTTAATTCTCTGCCGTAGATTAGATAATTAGGTTATTAAAAACAATCATAAAAATGAAATCTTTTATCAATTCCCTAATGAGTGAGTAGTTCCTCACTTGTTTGGGTTAGGAATAGGGAAGGTTTGAGAGATGAAAATCTCTCACCCTTTTCTTGCCCATCATACATTTTTTACAGGACTCCATGCATACATACACACACCGCTCACTACGGCACCCTATCCCACGAGGTAGCGGTGACACCGTAGTTTAAAAAACCGGTTGTGCATATTTTTCATGGAGGTCATGGTAAGAGTTAAGAAAGGACGGACAAGGACCTAGAGAAAGAAACTTAGTTTCTTCCCGATCGTGCTAGTCCTCTTTGTTAATTATTACCTTAACACCTAAATAGATCTTAATTAGGGCATAGAAAGTGGTGAGAAATATTGAATTTCCAAACTTAACCTAAACCTAACCCTGGCAAGGTTTTAATCCTAATCAAACTCATTTCAGTTTTTAGTGATAATCAATCCTACCACAATTGGAATTAACTCGTTAGAACAAATAAAAAATACACAAAATCCCTATGGACCGACCCGTACTCAACCGGCTAGCTACCAAGCGACGCCGTTCTTGATTGCGGTTAACTATTCTTTGATTTATCTTTTAAAAGCGCACACACGCAAAATATATAACAATCATCATCGTCTTCATATTGTTGCTACTACTCTTGCTGTTGCTGTTTTCGTGAGTGTTATGCTATTGCCTTTATTGTCATCGCTGCCGTGTCGTTATCATCGCCAGGCAAGTGAACCCCACTTGTTTTACATGCTACGATACTAATCGATCTATATAATTATATACCCATATAACTACCTAAGTCGTAAAGTCGTATTTTATGACAAACCGTGTTAAGCTAGTGGTGTTGTTTTGAGTTATAATCTAGCCCAAGATATTAGTGATGACACCGTATGGAAATTATAAGATTAAATAGTATAGGTTTAAATAGAAGACACGGACATTTCGGTTGCGAACCGTATGTTTAGCTTATGTGCGCGACGCGTAATTTCAAATGAAAACCTAATAAAATATGGCGGAACTTGTTATAGATAGATCCGTTTACTGATAATGAACATCATATAGGAATTTGGGTTAAAAATAGTGAAGTTTACATTATGTAACGACGCCCTCAAAAGACGACGTTGAATCTGGAATTCACCGCACATGCCACGTTCTAAAATCCATATTAAACCGAATGAAACTTGTAACCTAATGTTCTAGAGATCGTATCGAATCCAAAAGATAAACCTACAGTATCCCATAGTTTATCTCTGAATTCTAATAAGTTATAACGACGAAAATTGAGGCGATTCATGGCTCTAGATTGTAGTCCAGAGCCAGAGTCTTTACCTGTACTCGTTTTGGAACCAATGTTTCTCCCTGTTTAAGTGTGCAAGTGTGCGGAACCATATATGTAAGTGTGGAAAATTGAATTAGATTTCCAACGGTACTGGTTTCATTGCATTCCGGTGTCGTTTGATATTTATAACACATTTTAAACCGTCGATGTGTACTGCAGTTTCATGCAGAAACAGAATGTATACCTTAACCTTAGACAGTGCATATCTCACTGCGTACAGCTGATATTATTGATCCGTATGATGAGTTGGAAATATAATAGATAAATCTAAATATTATATAACTGTAGTGTCGCCTAATTATGATCCCAACAGGAAGTAAAACGTGTTACGAAACGGACTTCCAGTTCAGAAATTGGATTTCCAGCAGTAAACACTTAAAATGGAATGACCATAACCCGCAAACCTGATATCCGATTGACTCGAAACTAACTTTTCTGTAGAGATAATTTAATACACTATTTACTCTTTTTATATTATTTCACGAAATTATGCACGTGTGATTTTATGTGATTTTTCTAATCTAACCAACACCGGTTACTCATATGTATTTAGTAGTACATTTACTGTGTCCCCGTCATGTTGCATGACTGTTATACTCTTGTAAATAATGTTCATTTACATCAATAATCTAGTGACCGTGTTACATTACCAAGTGATAAATGTTAGTGATTGGATTGTGACAAGTACGTTAGTGTAAAAGTGTGGTTGAATAATGGAAGTGACACGTACTTATATACAATCAGCGGAATCAGTTAGTTATTGTATTGTCGACGCCTATGAGACATATGTAAGTGTAACTATAACTGGTATGGGACGGGTTTGGAAGCACTTATATTAGTGTCATAGGTAAGACATCGAGCACTGTCCATTTATCTTGGATACCAGTCGAGATATGCTTGATGGAGACCTTGTCTCCAGTTCTCGCGTAGACTTGTCATGGAGCAACTAATATTTAAATTCATGGTCGGATTCATGTGCTGGACCCGGCGTGATTCTTATGTTGGTTCATGTAGCCTACCCCATATGCTTGGGATAAAAGGCTCAGTTGTTGTTGTGGAGTTTGATGTAAACTGCGGGGTGTGGGGTAGTTTGAGTGTGAGTTCGATCAACGGAATCTCAGGAGTCTCACTGTTGGCATATTTCGTGACTTCGGGAGTTGTACTGATCGTGTTTCTGATTCTTACTGATCGTGATTTGGGCCCGTGTTCCCTTGCCCTTGGAGCTGGGATACTTCTGCGGTGGTTGGCGCTCACACTTGGACTGACGATAAGTTTAGCGACTTGGACATTGAGACTTAGAGACTGATTGCTTTAGTGACATGGACATTGCATTGATTACTGATCTGATACACTTGCTCTATCGTTACATGTACCGGCTATTTCATGCCCGCGTCATTACTCTATACTTACTGCTTTATATTTATCATCGTTGCACATTATATATGTATATATTGCTATTGTGTCGCTCTGACGACCTGAGTATGCATACTCAGAGTGAGAAGTGGACTTAACTCGGATCAGGATCCGTCTTACCTCGAGGATACTGCGGACATCTAGATTAGCGACGTCAGCGCTATCTTTTTCTTTGACTCTATCTGGTTAGTTTTTACATCTGTTTTGATATACTTAGTGACTGCATCTCTCATTACTTGTGTTATGATTACTGACACCCACGTAATGCTAGAAGCCGAGGTGTGACCACAGCATAATATTTTCTTGACTGTAAGAGCATGACTAGCCTTATCACCACTCGTATTCCGTATTTTGGAAAGCGGGACGTGACAATATGTCACATGCTTGGTTTTTTGTTTCGCAGCCTTCGAGTAATAAAAATTGTATATTGGATTGTGCTTTTTATATTCTACTGCAAAAGTAGCAGTTTAAAGAATTTTTTTCATTATCATAGTTTCGTTCAGTTTCAACTAATCATCACAAAAACCATAGTAATTCTGTTTAGTTGCAGTTAAAACTTCTCTCAAATTGAGATTTGGCAGTTGCAACTCAAGCATTTGTAGAATGAACTTTTAAATTTATGTTCATGCATCATCATGGGAGTGACAACATCATCAAGACTTGAGACATGTTTATCTCTACGTAAAGGGGAAAAAAAGAAATGAATGATAAAAATAATTAACCGAAAAGAGAAATTACAATTTTTTATATGTAAAATGTCTCAAACCTAAGAGTAACAACATTTGCCAGTACGAAGAATGGAATGTCCTTCTTTAGTTTCCAGCTTCAACTTAAAAAATACTGAATTTTAAAGTTGTTAAGCCGAAACAATTTTACTGCATTAACTATGCTTCTTTGTCAAGTTATCTCTTCTTTTCGTATTATAGGCTATTGGTGATATACTTAATCTTGGTATCTGATGATACTCATAAATGTGAATTTCCCAGATCATGACACGTGGTAAATGACATGTCCCGGGCTTACGGGACAGGACCAAGCACGATATATTGAAGGCATTCCCCGGGACTCCGTCCCGAGGATTGACCCGACCTTCGACGGCCTCCCAGACCACTCCTATGCTCGCCTTACAAATAACCATCGGCTCGCCTCCGAGCCCTCCTACACGCTGAGCTTCCTCAGCCCTCCCAGCTCGTTTCCGAGCTATCACAGAACCGAGCTTCCTCGGCCTCCCGTTCATCTTGAGCCTCCCGCCGAGCTAAGATTCCCCGGTTCTACCGAGCAACCAAGAACGCGGAGTCCAAGCGCCTCCGCCACGGCTCCGCGTATCTCTCCAGAAGCGAGATATCCGCCACCCAACAATCCCACGTTCCACGCCGTCGTATCCCCATTAACGAGCGTATCTCGTCATTAATGGAGAGATCGCGTCATTCACGTAGGCGTAACGCCAGGGACGTAACTAACGGCGGAGATCTCGTGCCAGTTCGCTCCATGTGACCACTATAAAAAACCCTCTCCCAGACGACTCAGGTAAGACGATTTCAATCCAAAAAGCCGCTACTCTGCCCAAATTCCTTGGCTAACTTGATCGTCGGAGAGTCCACGGCGGTACAACCACCCCCGGACTTCTTTGCAGGTAGCTCGGTTTCATCCTAAAATCAACCCATTGAAATCCACACGTCCAAGGACACAACCTTCAACACCAGCCTCAACCCTTCATCGAAGCTCGCAACAGATCGACGGAGGAAAACATCTCAAGGAGATCCAGACCTCCATCAGTATCAAATCTGGATCCAGCATCTTGATCTCAACACGAAGCAAAAACAAATAACGACGACTTAACAACATTTGTTAGGAAACTTAAACCTATTGGATCAACGGTCTAGTTACTCTTCTTGAATTCTGGATCTCGTGGGATTTTTCATTGCTCAATTAATGATGACTCACAACCACACCGTTAGCTGGATATCCATACAGAGATCGAGAGCCACAAAGTCCTTGCTTTTGATAGAGACTGCGAATTGTAGATTGACTGATATAGTTCGTATCTCAACCCCTTGCATTAACGCTTAATACAAGGGAAGATGGAGATAGACCGCTAGAATTGGCCCCAAGGCCGAGCCCTACTCAGCTTCGGCTTCGGTTTCAGCTTCGACCGACCCATCTACTTGCACCCAAGGGTGCAGATGACTAGACCCAAGCCGAGTCTGGCTTGGGCTTGGCTCATTGGGTCGAGTCGTTGGCCCAGCTAACCCGCCCACTTAGTTTGGCGGTTTCGGATGGGTCATGACCTGAAATCCAACACTTATTATAAAAAAAAACCTTTAAATAGATTTGCCCATCATGTTTGCCACTTCAAGTCATGGCTGGCTTTTTAAGGATTTCAAGTGCTATTGCTGGGCCCGACCTGAAATTTTATGCATTTATTTTGGTCCGTACTCGACCCATTCATTGTTCGGATCGGATCATTTACCTTTAACCTCTTTTGCCCACAGATCCAATGCCCATTGGTTTTGCACATTTTTCACTAATAAATGTTTAGGAAAAATAATCAATACATATTCATGCACGTCTATGTACGTCTCTATCAGCTTAACTAGATAATAATGCAGTTTTCTTAAGAATATCAGCTTAACTAGATAATAATGTATGTCTCTTTTTTGACATTATACTCATGGTGATAAAAGCAAAATAAAAATTCTATAGATCATACAAATTTAAACCTCATTGCATTTGTAACTTCTAAAATAATTCATTATATCCTAAAATTTAAGTTCACAAAAAAGTAAAGATAAATCTAGCATAGAAACATAACCGATTACAAATACTACCGCTGCATAGTTCGGACGGATTCTGGTCGGGTGTGGGTTCTAGTTCGGACCGGTCTTTAGTTTCTTAAAATACACCCTATCAAAAAAATCATCTATTTAAAACACGTCTATTTAGAAACGGTCAGGTTTTGACCATGTTGCTGGCCTAACCTAATCCGGTGCATAGCCCCTAGATTTAAATTTAATTTTCATGTAGGAAATTTTTGTCATCATTTTTTTAAAAATATTTTTCTCTCATGTTCATGAGAAAATTTTCAAGCATGTGTTATGCACATGATGAAATTGAGAGTTCTCAATTAAACACTAAAGATGATTGTCTGAGTAAGTCAAATTTGCAATTAGACACGTCTAATCACTGACTACAGTCACAAAATGCGATGTTTTAGTCGTGATTGGAACTAACAAAAATGTGCCAATAATTGAGAATCCTGGCTCGCAAATCACGCTCACATGAAAATTAAAGCAGCTTTTCATGATTCATCGAACCGAATCATTTAATTGGTTAAACAACCAATCTAATAAAGTTTGCATGTAATTAAGCTTATTATATCAATTTAATGAACAGAAATGAGATTTTTTAATAAGTGTACGGTTCTGTTATTTACACCAAGTCATCATCATTTATAATAAACTAAAGAAATTAGGGGGAAATAATTCTTGAGCAATTCAAATTCTTTTGGGTAAATTGTCAAAAAAGCCCCCGGTCCCATTGGGGGTTGCCTAAAAATCTCTTTAAGTTTTGAAATTGTCCGGAAGGGCATACTGTTTTCAAAATCTTTGTGAAAAACCCCTTGACTGTATTTTCTTTGGGCCTTGTATTCTCTCAACCATATTTTTGCAGGCAACTGAAATTGCTTAGATATTACAGGCAACTGGTATACATCGTATTTTGATTGGGCCTGGGGGTTGATATCCTCTGCATATAAATGTCATGCATGAGATCCATAATGTTTCTCTCTTTTGAAAACATATGTTTCTTTTTTTTTTCTTTGACCGAATGGGGCCATATAAGTTATCTCCTAGGTCAGTCAAAAGCTAACTTTAGTTATCCCTTTTCTAATCGGCTCCCATAAGAAAATTTATTTGGTTTCCATACACTTTACTCTCGATGAATAAATGATTGTGAATTAAACGGTTTCGATAATATTAATATTATAATCAAATCAATAGGCAAATAATATTAACACCACATAAAAATTGATATACATATTTTTTAGACCATAATGATCAAAATAGAGGATACACCAATCATGTTTTAAAAAAATTGTGATGAGTTAACTTTTTGAACAACTTAGAAGAGATATCATCTCCCTGCCTTGGCCAGCTAACACCAACTTTTCTCTTTTTGATTGAACCTATTCATATAGATGCCCATGGATGAGTTTATGGTTTTTTTATTGGAAAATACTTTTATGGGTGGTGGAATCCATGTAATTTACATGAATTCTTATTGGTTAAAAAATGGGCATGTTATCCATTATACACCGCTTTAAAACCAATAAGCATTTTTGTAGATGATGAGGATTCCACCATCGTGATAGGAAAAATATTTTCCTTTCTTATTTCATTTCCATTTGTATAGAATCCAGTAGACTTCAGAAGAAGTATATCATTTTTAACTTTGCAGTCCTGCAACACCAATTACTACGAAATGATCTCTATTTGAAGACATTCGAATTAAAATTTTCGAACCAAAATTTTCGAACTATTTTCTTATTGTATATGAGAATATCCAAACCAAACATATATATCTTTTTGGAAAAGAGTTACAATGATACTTTACCTATTAATCCGGTACATTTTAGTTGACGCTAGTGATTAACTAAATTACGGTATAGGTTATAAGCCTTAAAGTCAACCCACTTTTTTAATCAATTGAAATCCGTATCCTATCTGCAATTTGCAATAGGTCTGGCAAATGAGACGAGTTGAGACAACACGTCTGACTCGTTTTTCGAAGCAAGCTTGACTCGTCTTGTTTGGAACACGAGGCAAGGCGAGCTAGGCAGTCTTGGCGAATGTTTGAACCAACTTGTCGAGACAAGGCGAGTTAATTCGTCTAAATTTGATTATTCAATAAAACAAAACAAAAATGCATTTAGTGGTCTCTAATTTAAAATATAACTAAATAATTATCATTAATATCAATCAGATTAAAAGTTCAATTTTATAATATAATTTGTTTTTAACATTAGAGACCGGATCCACTCCAGCAACCTATATACTCCTCCCAATTTAGGGGTCAATAAGAGGGAATCATATTTCTGTAGTTCTTTCGCTACTCTTACTCGTCACTAATCTTCACCGTCAGTTGTGGTTCCTTCGGTGATTGGCTCTCCTGATTCTAAAAGCTCATTAGGCAAATTAGCCGAGTCCGAAATGACTGCATTCTGCTTCATACACTGTGCTGCTTCCCAATCTTGCGAGCATTATGTATTCCATTGTGTTTTCTGTCAAGCCACATCTCTTCTCGCTCAATGTACTGCCGCCTGTATTGAAAGCATTTCCGGACGCTATTGTAAACACCCGAATTGTTAGTAAAATCACATGGCATGGTAGAAAGCATTTGATACAAATGTCCACTATGTTCAGATATCAAGGTTGGGTAACGTATAATCTACATTTGACTCAGTTTATAAATATATTGTTAATTTATTCAAGCCTACTGTAGGGGGTTTTTCGTCACCCCATTGAGATGGGAATACGCGAGCGCTTGTCAGGCGTACTACAGATTCCCCCTGCCTAGGGTAGACCTGGGTTTAATGATTGTGGGGATTCGAATCTCCGGCAGCCGCGGACTAAGCTGCCGTTAATTACCCCTCGCTTTTGGAGCGAGGGAACCTCCGATTGACGGGTTAAACTGGTCATGCGAACTCAATATGCAGTGTTATGTTTTGGAAGGGGCTATGGATATGTCGGGAGCCACGCAGAGTTTTCACGGGGGTCCCGCTACCCGGATAGCGGGCTGGGGCCCTCTTGCGGGGTGCGGGGCAGCGCCCCGTTAGAAATTTTTTCTAACGAGGGAGGCATATTTAGTGTGGAATGCATAAAAAAAAGGGGGGGAAAGCGTCTTAAAGACGCGTGCACAGCATGTGGGCGCATGGTGCCCAGGGTCACGTGCGCGCACGTGACCAATGGGCATTTTGGCGCCCCCAGGAGTCACGTGGGCACACGTGACCGATGGGCGTCTTGGCGCCCCGGGGTCACGTGGGCACACGTGACCCGCCCACGTGACCGATGGGCGCCTTGGCGCCCCGGGGTCACGTGGGCACACGTGACCGATGGGCGTCTTGGCACCCCAGGGGTCACGCGCGCACACGTGACCGATGGGCGCCTTGGCGCCCAATGGGTCACGTGGACACACGTGACCGCGGGAAAAACCCGCGGAAAGGGGAGCCTAGCCCCTAGGCTGGGGAGTTGAACTCCCAAGGGAATTTTCGGAGTTGAACTCCTATCAGAAACAAATTTATGGAGTTAAACTCCAACAGAAATTAATTTATGGAGTTAAACTCCAGCAGATTTAGAAAGGAGTTAAACTCATGGGGACTTATTGCTCTTCTTTTGAGCCTTGGGTCTGTCCAAAGTTAGATTTTTGGAGATGAGTCTCCTTCTTCTTCTTGTCTTTTGGCCGGATCTTGAAGATCAAGATATGTGAGATTTTAAAAATCTCTTCTTTTCGAGATCTGGTGGGAGATCTGAGTTCCCCTTTGTGGGTTTTGTGGTGAAAAACTATTTATTTTGGGAAAAAGAAGAGTTAAACTCTTGATTTAATTCAAAAGAAAGAAGAAGGTTTTTGGAACCTTGGAGAAGGAGCAGGAGGCACAAAGAACCCTAGTTTTTGGGGGAATGAAAAGTATATGCTTTATTCATCATCATGTTGCCTTTTATAGGCTTACACATTTACATATAGCCCCTTGGGCTTTTCAAAAATGGCATTTTAGCCATCTCATGGCTCATGTGCCATTTCATTTTTGCACATAAGCCATGGGCTTACAAAATATCGGCTTTGTGCCCATTTTGTTTACATTCATGCACAAAAAATTACATAAAAACTATTTGTTACATGATTTTTGTTGTTGGCATGGAGGAGGCTGGCCTCGGGCTCGACTTGGGTATGGGCCCGCTTGACCTGGGCTTGGGCCCACCTTGCTTGGGGTTGACCTTGACTTTGACTCGGTCAACGGGGGTGCAAATTTTTACCCCAACAAAGTGCCCCCCATCAATAAATGCACACCGCACATGTGGGTCGTGTGCATGAAATTGATGGATCTTCTTTCACGTGGAGGCGACTTGCTTTGGTTCCCACTTTTTGGGATGCACTGCCCTTTTACGACATGGACGGTCGACGCTTGACGCGCCTCCGAGACAGAGTGTTCGTAGTAGACGTTTCCCCGATGCAGAGTGTCGCTGGTTGACGTGTCCCCGGCACGGAGTGTCGCTGATGGACTTTCCCCGGCGCGGAGTGTCGGGTTGACTTTTCCCCGGCACGGAGTGTCGCTGATGGACTTTTCCCCGGCGTGGAGTGTCGCGGGTTGAATTTTCCCCGGCATGGAGTGTCGCTGATGGACTTTTCCCCGGCGCGGAGTGTCGCGGGTTGACTTTTCCCCGGCACGGAGTGTCGCTGATCGACTTTCCCCCGGCGCGGAGTGTCGGGTTGACTTTTCCCCGGCACGGAGTGTCGCTGATCGACTTTTCCCCGGTGCGGAGTGTCGCGGGTTGACTTTTCCCCGGCACGGAGTGTCGCTGATGGACTTTTCCCCGGCGCGGAGTGTCGCGGGTTGACTTTTCCCTGGCACGGAGTGTCGCTGATCGACTTTTCCCCGGCGCGGAGTGTCGGGTTGACTTTTCCCCGGCACGGAGTGTCGCTGATCGACTTTTCCCCGGCGCGGAGTGTCGCGGGTTGACTTTTCCCCGGCACGGAGTGTCGCTGATCGACTTTTCACCGGCGCGGAGTGTCGGGTTGACTTTTCCCCGGCACGGAGTGTCGCTGATCGACTTTTCCCCGGCGCGGAGTGTCGGGTTGACTTTTCCCCGGCACGGAGTGTCGCTGATCGACTTTTCCCCGGCGCGGAGTGTCGCGGGTTGACTTTTCCCCGGCACGGAGTGTCGCTGATCGACTTTTTCCCGGCGCGGAGTGTCGGGTTGACTTTTCCCCGGCACGGAGTGTCGCTGATCGACTTTTCCCCGGCGCGGAGTGTCGGGTTGACTTTTCCCCGGCACGGAGTGTCGCTGATGGACTTTTCCCAAGCGCGGAGTGTCGGGTTGACTTTTTCCCGGCACGGAGTGTCGCTGATCGACTTTCCCCCGGCGCGGAGTGTCGCGGGTTGACTTTTCCCCGGCACGGAGTGTCGCTGATCGACTTTTCCCCGGCGCGGAGTGTCGGGTTGACTTTTTCCCGGCACGGAGTGTCGCTGATCGATTTTTCCCCGGCGCGGAGTGTCGGGTGGACTTTTCCCCGGCACGGAGTGTCGCTGATCGACTTTTCCCCGGCGCGGAGTGTCGCGGGTTGACTTTTCCCCGGCACGGAGTGTCGCTGATCGACTTTTCCCCGGCGCGGAGTGTCGGGTTGACTTTTCCCCGGCACAGAGTGTAGCTGATCGACTTTTCCCCGGCGCGGAGTGTCGGGTTGACTTTTCCCCGGCACGGAGTGTCGCTGATGGACTTTTCCCCGGCGCGGAGTGTCGGGTTGACTTTTCCCCGGCACGGAGTGTCGCTGATCGACTTTTCCCCGGCGCGGAGTGTCGGGTTGACTTTTCCCCGGCACGGAGTGTCGCTGATCGACTTTTCCCCGGCGCGGAGTGTCGCGGGTTGACTTTTCCCCGGCACGGAGTGTCGCTGATGGACTTTTCCCCGGCGCGGAGTGTCGCGGGTTGACTTTTCCCCGGCACGGAGTGTCGCTGATGGACTTTTCCCCGGCGCGGAGTGTCGGGTTGACTTTTCCCCGGCACGGAGTGTCGCTGATGGACTTTTCCCCGGCGTGGAGTGCCGCGGGTTGACTTTTCCCCGGCGCGGAGTGTCGGGTTGACTTTTTCCCGGCACGGAGTGTCGCTGATCGACTTTTCCCCGTCGCGGAGTGTCGGGTTGACTTTTCCCCGGCACGGAGTGTCGCTGATCGACTTTTCCCCGGCGCGGAGTGTCGCGGGTTGACTTTGATTCCAAGGCGGAGTATAATTCCGGCAAGGAGGTCGTTATCCCGAGGCGAAGCATGATTTCGACACGGAGTAAATTCTGGGATGAAGCATGATTCCGCCGCAGAGGTTGTTGGTTTGATTTGATTGACTTGAGTCGACATCAGCATCGCTATACTGGAATATGATACCAGGAGCGAATCATCATTTATCATGAGAGGGTTTGGGGATTTTGGTTTTGGTTTGGCATCTGCATTGCTGCACTGGAATAATGCCAGGAGCAACTCATCATTTGCCCCGGGAGGATTTAGGAATTGGTTTTTGTTTGGCATCAGTATCGCTACACTGGAATATGGTACCAGGAGCGAATCATCATTTGCGCTGAGTGGATTTGAGGATTTCGGTTTTGCTTTGGCATCTGCATTGCTGCACTGGAATAATGCCAGGAGCAACTCATCATGTGCCCCGGGAGGATTTGGGAATTGGTGGCTTAGGAGACAGGTTTAGATCCCTGTCAGCTAAGGCTTTTCCATTTTATGGGCCGCAAGGGTCCCACAAAGCATTTTCTCCCTACGGGTCGTAAGGATCTCGCAGGTGTATTTTCTCCTTAGGAGTCGTGGGGACTCCTAAGTGTGTTGCTCCTTCGTGAGTCGTAGGGATCTCACGTGGGAATTTTCTCCTCACAAAGTCGAGAGGACTTTGCGAGTGCATTTCATTTCTTTTATATATATATATATTTTTTACGAGTTTGCGCCCTTTCGGGTTTTCACAAACTCGCCGGCAATCCTGCTGTTTTTACTCACGGAGCCCTTTTCGGGTTTTCATCCGTGCCCGTTTTGCTTGTGGACATACCGTTCTTCTTTTTTTCTTTTTTTTCTTTACTTATTTTTTTTTTTTTTTGGAAAGATCGGGATTGTTTTGCGCCCGTGGATTGTATACGGTTTTGCAGGATGTATGATCCAGACCGTAGGGCCAGAAACATTTCAGGACTTTGTTGGCGTCTGCATCGCTGCACTGGAATATGGTACCAGGAGCGACTCATCATTCGCCGTTGGGGATTAGGATTTGGAATTTGGTTGGTGTCTGCATCGTTGCACTGGAATATAGTACCAGGAGCGACTCATCATTCGCCACTTGGGGATTGGGGAGCGATGGCTTAGGAGACAGCTTTGGATCCCTATCACCTAAGACTTTTCAATTTTATGGGCCGTGAGGGTCCCATAAAGGTATTTTCTCCCTGCGAGTCGTAAGGACCCCGCAGGTGTATGTTCTCCTTAGGAGTCATGAGGACTCCTAAGTGTGCCTTTCCTTTGTGAGTCGTAAGGATTCCACAAAGGTTTGTTCTCCTCATGTATCGTGAGGACACATGAGTGGATTTCCCTCGTTCCCAGTTTAATGACTTAGAGGTCGACTGTTTCCAGTTTAACGACTTAGAGGTCGTCTGTTTCCAGTTTAAAGACTTAGAGGTCTACTGTTTCCAGTTTAAAGACGTAGAGGTCATCTGTCTCCAGTTTAACGACGTAGAGGTCATCTGTTTCCAGTTTAACGACGTAGAGGTCATCTGTTTCCAGTTTAATGACGTAGAGGTCATATGTTCCCAGTTTAACGACTTAGAGGTCATATGTTTCCAGTTTAACGACGTGGAGGTCATATGTTTCCAGTTTAAAGACTTAGAGGTCATCTGTTTCCAGTTTAAAGACTTAGAGGTCTTCCATTTCCAGTTTAAAGACTTAGAGGTCTACCGTTTCTAGTTTAACGACTTAGAGGTCATCTGTTTCCAGTTTAAAGACGTGGAGGTTATCTGTTTCCAGTTTAACGACGTAGAGGTCATCTGTTTCCAGTTTAAAGACGTAGAGGTCATATGTTCCCAGTTTAACGACTTGGAGGTCATATGTTTCCAGTTTAACGACGTGGAGGTCATATGTTTCCAGTTTAAAGACTTAGAGGTCATCTGTTTCCAGTTTAAAGACTTAGAGGTCTTCCATTTCCAGTTTAAAGACTTAGAGGTCTACTGTTTCTAGTTTAACGACTTAGAGGTCATCTGTTTCCAGTTTAAAGACGTGGAGGTCATCCATTTCCAGTTTAAAGACTTAGAGGTCTACTGTTTCTAGTTTAACGACTTAGAAGTCATCTGTTTCCAGTTTAAAGACGTGGAGGTCATCTGTTTCCAGTTTAAAGACGTAGAGGTCTACTGTTTCTAGTTTAACGACTTAGAGGTCATCTGTTTCCAGTTTAAAGACGTGGAGGTCATCTGTTTCCAGTTTAAAGACGTAGAGGTCATCTGTTTCCAGTTTAAAGACGTAGAGGTCATCTGTTTCCAGTTTAAAGACTTAGAGGTCTTCTGTTCCCAGTTTAACGACTTGGAGGTCGATCGATGGCGAGCTCGGAATTTTGGGGTAGGGGCCGGCATAAGCGTTGCTAACACTGAAGCACATGCGCAAGGACACATAAGTGGGTCTTCCCAATGGAGCATAATTCCGAGGGCGGAGACCAACCGCTGGACTGGTGATTGCAGTGGGATATGGGTATGATGAGAATTATTTGAGCCCGTGGATTGTATACGGTAGTCAAGTTGGGGACTAACCGTAGGGCCGGGAGAATTTTGGAAATTTGAATTTTTGTTGCCGTCTGCATTGCTGCACTGGAATAATGCCAGGAGCAACTCATCATCCGCCTTTTTTTTATTTATTTTTTTTTTGCTTTTGTTTTACCGCGATTGCTCTATCATTTCAGCTTTTCTTATCGCGAAGGTCGCGATTGCCCTACCATTTCGGCTTTTATTCGCGGTTGCCCCATCATTTCGGCTTTCTTTATTTTTCTTTTATTTACACGTTTTTTTTGTTTATTTACATATATATGTATACATATATTTTTACATTCCCAGTTTAACGACTTAGAGGTCGATTGTTCCCAGTTTAATGACGTGGTGGTCGATTTTTCCCAGTTTAATGACGTGGTGGTCTTTTTTGCTTATCCCAGTTCCTTGAACTTTGATCTTGGCGGAGCTGTGCTGATGACCTAGCTCTGTCGCTTGCCGATACATCCGAGGATTGTGAGGTTTTCCCATGCTTATATTGGTCCTCTGCCCAATCTTTGAAAATATAGCAGTCTTCGATGGTATGACCCACCACTCTATGATATGGGCAGTATATAGGATTGCTGGTCATGTTCATTTCCTGTGGCCTCTTTGGAACAGGCAGTTGCAGACCACTGTTCAGGGCGTCCATGAATATTTTGCGGACTTCATCCCTCCTGAAGGAGTATACCTTCTTCTTTCCCTCCATTGGAGTAGGTGCCTTTACTGATGCTGGTCCTCGAGGCACATGTCTGGGAGGATTAGGTTCCCGAAAGGTTTCGGTCTCTATCCGCATGAAATCGGCGATCGTAGCTTGACTGTTTGCTAGCAAGCCTTTAGACAGTTCTATCTCTCCCATCTTATATTTCCTTTCGACCCAATCTTTGAAGACGAAGCAGTCCTCAATGGCATGACCTATCACCCGGTGATAGGGGCAATATTCTGGGTCGTTGGTCATATTCGCTTCTTGCGGTCTCTTTGATTCCGGCAGTTGTAGACCGTTCTTCAGGGCGTCCTTGAATATCTTGTGGACCTTTTCCCTTTTGAAGGAATAGACCTTTTCCAGCTTCTCTTTCAGAGGCGATTCCCCCCGGTGTATGTATCGGAGGGACTGAAGGCTGATTGCGGCCGTTTTTCACGAAGGCGCTCCGCTTTTAGGTCGAAAGGGATATCAGTTAGCTGCCTCCGGGTATCAATCCCTGGCTCATGAGCCAAAATTTGATTCTGTTGTAATTGCAATCGGGCGACTTGGGTAGCGAGATCTGCCACGATGTTTGCCAGCTCGTCGACTTTGGAATAGACCTCGGTCATCTTCTCATCCCTGTCCTGAAATTGCCTTTGAAGCCATTGGAATAACGCTTGCTCTGTAGTTCCGGCTATGACAACCGGGTAATCTTTATTGCCTGAGCTCGATTCCGTAGGAACCACGGGCTCCTCTGGCTTATCGGCCTGAGCGGGCTCTTCATCATTTAGATCGAGCCGATGCTGGGTAGCGTCAACCACATCATCGCCATGGCTACGAAGAAGAAGAGGGTTCGTTTCTTCATGTCCAGCCATGTAGACAGTGTGGATAACACATTCAGCCGTTCTTTCACCACTGGCAGCTGGTTTCGCGGAGCGGTCCGGGCTTTGGAAATTCATAAATTTTAACATGGCCAGAGCCCTAGCCCTTTTGTTGGCTCTATATCTGAGCCGCTTCTGCCTTAGCTTCTCAATTTTGAAGGCTTGGCGGGCATCCGCTACCCAGGAAGCCATTGTGAGTTGATCAGAGGGGAGCTAAGAGAAGACACCCGATCGAGCAGTGGTCAAAGGCACCGCTGGAGCTTGCTCGGGACGTGTTGTAGCTTTGTTGGCGTTGATGGCCTTGCCCCCAGCTGGGGCCATGGAGAGTCGTTCGGAAACGGACTTGCGCTTGGGCTGAGGTGCCCTCGCGACTACCACATTTGGTCTCCTGCCTTTCGAGACCGGTTTGTCTGCCACCGGGGCTTGAGGAGCTGGGATGGCCCCAACTGGCATGAACACAATAGAGCCGAATGGTAGCAGCGGCTCCTCCCATTGTCGCCCGAGACTGGCCGGAAGGACCGTCCTAGAGTCTATCCTCATCGTGTAGGAGACGAGAGTCGTGCTGAGAGCTGAGTTCATCTTTGGAGACATGGTTGAAAAGTGATTGCTTGAAGACCTGCATGAAAGAGCATTATTTTAGTATAAATACAGATATGTACATTGATTGAGTTCGCATGAATGCTTAACCCGAAATATGGGAGGAGAGATCGTCCCACCGGGCGTGCCAGAATCTGTAGGGTGTTTTTCGTCACCCCATTGAGATGGGAATACGCGCGCGCTTGTCAGGCGTACTACAGATTCCCCCTGCCTAGGGTAGACCTGGGTTTAATGATTGTGGGGATCCGAATCTCCGGCAGCCGCGGACTAAGCTGCCGTTAATTACCCCTCGCTTTTGGAGCGAGAGAACCTCCGATTGACGGGTTAAACTGGTCATGCGAACTCAATATGCAGTGTTATGTTTTGGAGGGGGCTATGGATATGTCGGGAGCCACGCAGAGTTTTCACGGGGGTCCCGCTACCCGGATAGCGTGCTGGGGCCCCCTTGCGGGGTGCGGGGCAGCGCCCCGTTAGAAATTTTTTCTAACGAGGGAGGCATATTTAGTGTGGAATGCATAAAAAAGGGGGGGGGGAAAGCGTCTTAAAGACACGTGGCGCATGGTGCCCAGGGTCACGTGCGCGCACGTGACCAATGGGCATTTTGGCGCCCCCAGGAGTCACGTGGGCACACGTGACCGATGGGCGTCTTGGCGCCCCGGGGTCACGTGGGCACACGTGACCCGCCCACGTGACCCATGGGCGCCTTGGCGCCCCGGGGTCACGTGGGCACACGTGACCGATGGGCGCCTTGGCGCCCCGGGGTCACGCGCGCATACGTGACCGATGGGCGCCTTGGCGCCCCAGGGGTCACATGCGCACACGTGACCGATGGGCGCTTTGGCGCCCCAGGGTCACGTGTGCACACGTGACCGATGGGCACCTTAGCGCCCAAGGGGTCACGTGGACACACGTGACCGCGGGAAAAACCCGCGGAAAGGGGAGCCTAGCCCCTAGGCTGGGGAGTTGAACTCCCAAGGGAATTTTCGGAGTTGAACTCCTATCAGAAACAAATTTATGGAGTTAAACTCCAACAGAAATTAATTTATGGAGTTAAACTCCAGCAGATTTAGAAAGGAGTTAAACTCCTGGGGACTTATTGCTCTTCTTTTGAGCCTTGGGTCTGTCCAAAGTTAGATTTTTGGAGATGGGTCTCCTTCTTCTTCTTGTCTTTTGGCCGGATCTTGAAGATCAAGAGATGTGAGATTTTAAAAATCTCTTCTTTTCGAGATCTGGTGGGAGATCTGAGTTCCCCTTTGTGGGTTTTGTGGTGAAAAACTATTTATTTTGGGAAAAAGAAGAGTTAAACTCTTGATTTAATTCAAAAAGAAGAAGAAGGTTTTTGGAACCTTGGAGAAGGAGCAGGAGGCACAAAGAACCCTAGTTTTTGGGGGAATGAAAAGTATATGCTTTATTCATCATTATGTTGCCTTTTATAGGCTTACACATTTACATATAGCCCCTTGGGCTTTTCAAAAATGGCATTTTAGCCATCCCATGGCTCATGTGCCATTTCATTTTTGCACATAAGCCATGGGCTTACAAAATATCGGCTTTGTGCCCATTTTGTTTACATTCATGCACAAAAAATTACATAAAAACTATTTGTTACATGATTTTTGTTGTTGGCATGGAGGAGGCTGGCCGCGGGCTCGACTTGGGTATGGGCCCGCTTGACCTGGGCTTGGGCCCATCTTGCTTGGGATTGACCTTGACTTTGACTCGGTCAACAGGGGTGTAAATTTTTACCCCAACACCTACCGATGACGAGGCCACAGGGCCTCGTGCCCTTTTCAACTATTGTATAAGTACAAATGCTGGTGCCGAAACATGTGAAAAGATTGTGAAAGGTACTCTAATTCTACGAGCAGAATACCGTGCAACATATAAATCAAATACTTCATTTAATGAATATTTAACCGTTGCAAATATATTCATCAACATCAACATCTATATCAATCTACATTTGCCTCAATTTGACCGTTGCACTAAGCGTTAGGGGAATCTCGAGATGAGAAAAATTTGATCATTGCACGAGTTGTTGGGAGAATTTCGAGGCAAGGCGAATTTGATCATTTCACTAGCCTTCGGGGAGAATCTTGAGACGAGACGAGACTAGTCGTTGGAACTCGCCAACAACTAGTTAAATGAGATGACTCATTTCACACCCAGCTTTCCAAAAGACGGAGAGCGAGAGCGGACGAGATCGACAACGTATTCACACCGAGAAACACTACTTCTCGATATGAATACGCTAAGCACAATTACAAGCAAAAAGATAATAAATAGAAGAATTTAAAACAATAACAATGTAATAACATTTATTACAGTCCCAAAAATATAGCTGAACACAGTTCGAAAATTTAAGAAATTAGGAATGAAAGATAGCCTTACACAAAAGAAGGCATACTGTAACTAAAGTTAACATTCAACTTGAGAAGAAAGGTAGTTCATATACTGCTCGCTCGAACAACTTCGTACTGAGCCTGGTTTCCAGCCTCAAAGTCTCCTGACGGACATTCTCAAACAAAGAAAAGAAAATAAAGAAAAATGGAATGCCCATCAGCGAACTAGAGATCGGTAAGTTCCTAATTTTTAAAAAATGTTAAAATAGAACATGATATATATAAAAAGAAGAACAATCAAGCACATATGAATAAAAGTGGCATAAATAAAGAAACAATAACATGATATTTATTCTCTAGATTGTACTATCATGTTTTTAATTTTTAAGCTCGACTAGTGAGGGTTTTACACGTAACAAGGATTTTCTATTTTCCCTCGGAATGACAAAAATATTGATTCAAGAGATTCATGAGTTAGTAATGGATTGTCTCGTAATACCTGGGACCATGACAATCATGTATGACCCCAGTTACACGTAAATACCCCTATTCGTTGAACTTTCCCATCCCTATGTCAATTAATTGTTTAAGTTCCAGAGTTTGACACAAATGCTAGCAAGAATTCATGAATACTTGATAAATTATGGCTTCATGTCAGGTTCATGGATTCACGAGTTCATGAGTTTCAAGTATTCAAGTGGTTTATGTCAAGTTGTAACATGGATTCATGTATTCAAATATTCAAGGGATTCATGTCAAACATATGACCAGTTGAATTCAAAATAGCAGTAGTATAAACAAGGGTAGGAAACCAGAAGATAACAAACTACTATGAAAATAAAACCAACACGAGAAAGGTAGTCCTGGGTGTTTAGTAAACATTGTTAGTTATGTATATACCCTAGAGACCATTGTTGTACATATGATGTATATTATAGTGGATGCTTGGATATATATAGAGAGGACTTTCTTGCTCGATATGATAGTATGCTATCTGGTTGCTCTTTGTCTTAACATGTTGACTTGTATAGTGTTATTTTCTTGCTCTCACATGTTGATAAAGCCCTTAGGATATGTACTTGACTACTAGGATTGTGATGCAGATCATACTAGTGGGGCTAGAGTAGTTCACAAGTACATCCTATAACTATTCCTAGTCGAGGGTGTATCGAGACAAGGCATCGATACTCCAGAGTAGACTAGCGTATACGCATCATGACCCATATGATGGGCGATGGATGATCCCACATCCATTGGTGTTTGACATCAAAGATGGTATACGGGTGCTCAGTGGAGACTGGGTACACTGAACGGACTCGCCGAGAACTCCTTGTTGGTATTATACCTATCGTCAGATAGCAGTTCTCTGGTGACACTGATACAGGTTAGTCTGTAGACCCGAGATCGTCATAGAGTCTTTTGTGATTCCCACTGTGCTTTGATTTCCACCTTACCACGTTCAAGAGAACGTGCAAAATAGCGGCCTTCGGGTACAGTCCCGAATCACATGGAGGTAATGAACGATAGGAGGGGTTTCGTCTCTCCCAGTATTGGGGGTTGATGTTGTGCTGTATTCGATTGGCTATAACTGGAAGTGCCTGGCCAGGGCTGATTTGGAGATCTACTGGTAAGTGTTATCAGTAGTTTCTCGACCTGTTATGAGCCTCACATCGACACGACTTATCGGTTACTGGGGTCTAACGTTTACCACCTCTAGACTGGATATGCGTGTCATGCCCCGCTTCCCGGAATACGGCGAAGGGGACGCGACAAGTCCGCTACGTATTTACTCTAAATTAAATACGCTAAGCGTAACTAAGCAATATAAAAGAAATATACACAAGAGACAAGATATAATAAAACAACAACTTTATTTATTCACATTCTTTTTACAATACATGGAAAAGTAAATACAACTGAATGAAATCAATTCCTGAACAGTGGCATAACAGAAATGAAAAGTACTGAATAAAAATGTGTACAATGAAGCCAGAGCTCTGGGTCGTAGGAAAGCTGGTCCAAGTCCTCACTAGTAGGCTCGATCTCCTGAGTGTTCAGATCATCTGACAACATTCCAAAGAAGAAAGAGAAGGAATGTCGTCAGCGAACAATCGTTCGGTAAGTCCCAAAGTTAAGGGAGAAATAGAAAAGATAGAGAGTAAGAGAGAGAGAGAGTGTAGCTTTTAAAATTGTATTATATTGTTATACTGTTGTATTCATTAACGCTGTTGTATTCATGTTGAATTATAGTTTTGTAGATTGTACTTGAATCGTATTCAAGTCAGATTATTTATAATGAGATTCAGTCTGAGTCAGAACAATTAGAAAAGAAATTGAAGTCCTGATTGTTTTTATGTTATCGGTAACCGCTGCACATGGGTGACAGGATTTGTGTCTTTTTCAAAGACGATTACCATGTTGATAACACCGTTGTTAAGTTGTCTACCTTAAATAGGCAAACCAATATTTATTAGGGTCCTTAGGGTAATTTATAGAACTTGAGAGGGTTTTATGTAAAAATACTTTGTATAATTTTCAAAATACACCCCAAGTGTTTATTTATCGTCTTTAGAGTTGTAATAAATGTAGATTTTATATTTGTGACGTTTCTAGTGAGAATAACCTATTTTTCATAATACATGGTATTTGTAATATTGAACTTGTATGGAATTCATGGTATTTTAATATAAAGTGATCCTTGGAATATTATAAAAATTTGAATATTTATATTATCACAAAATATATATTTTAATGATACATATATATATATATATATATATATATATATTTATATAAAAATAATTTTACTATATATTATATTTCTAGAAATCTCATTTTCTTAAGATTTTCGTATTTTAAATCTCTCGAGACCTATGCTCCTTGCGGAGGTCTGCATCTCGCACTACTCAGCTCAGGGATGTGCGATAATCCACACCATCCCAGTCGGGTTTCCCAAAATGGGTTGTAGCGGCACTTTGCAAAGATTTGTAAAATACTTAATCTTTTTAGAAAACGGTTTTATTAGTAAATGGTATTTATTTGAAAGGTTTCGTTTTCCCGTATTCTAGGTTCCCGACAGTATTGTGCTATGTTGCATATGAGTGTTGTGAGGAGGTAGGTCATTTCCTCGTGATCTACTTAAGAGTATAGCAAGTTTGTGATAATTTAATGTCGAAATGAAACTACATGGTATTTTAATGAAAAAGAGCGGTAAAAGTTACAAAATGAAATAGATCATCATAAGACTTGTTCAACATGTTTATTAATGTTTAATAGTCAACATGTGATGGTTTGGTATGATTTGTATTTAAGAAAAGGTTGAATTTGTAGAAAGAACTGAATCGAAAATCGGATTAATTCCGATTCCGTCGGGTTTTATTAAAAGATGTTTTAAGACTAGAGAATAGAAAAGGAAGGTGGGACTTACCCGCTAAAAAGAAGGAGAGGAGATAGAGGGTGAGAGAGGAATCGTCGGTGTGTCGTTTCGTCGCCGGTTGCTCCTTAAAATGTCGTCGGAAGATCGTCGGAGTTTCGCCCTTCGCTACTTCAAAAGTACACAAAGCTTCTAGGAATTTCTTAAGAGTTTTGATCAGAATTTTGGAGTGAGGATGTGTGTGTTTAGGGTTTGTATTTATAGGGTAAGGATAGGGTTTGGGGTAGGTGAAAGGTTGGATTGAAAAAAATGTGTTAAATTGTATTAAAATGTATTAAAATAGAGTAAATAGGATTTTAAAGAGGCCCTGGAACCGATCCAAAGAAATAAAGTGTGCATGAGTGATGGGGAGGTGAAGAGGCAGACTTTTCATGTTGACCGATTCAACATTGGAGTCGCCGGCCGAGTCACAGCCGCCGCCGGCCCGAGTCGGCCGAGTCAGGCCGATTCGAGGGTCCCCTGGGTCCTTCGTCGGTTGGTGTAGCCCCCGGGGACAGTTTGTTTTATTTGTGTAGTGGGGTTTTTACGAGTTATGCACGTGTAAACCCTTGGTATTCTAAAAGTTCAAAATAAAACAATATTAAAAATAATGTGGGGTATAGGATTTGAACTCTGGTGGCTTGGTTCAGCAGTGCAAAGTCTTACCAATGAGCTACAAGCTCTTGCTTGCTATTAAAAAGCAAAACAAACTTATATCTTGTGCTCAGGCAAAAATACCCCTTTCTGAAATTTTGAAAAAAAAAATTGTACAGAAAGTTTGGGGTTGTTACAATGCGACATATCAGACGAAGAGGCCGGACTATACGATAGTGTTATTGATTGGATCTGCAGGAGTATATACAGGCTTGCTTGTTGATCTTCTGGTCGCTCAATACTCGGATGGCTATTACATTTAGCTGACCGCTTGCAGCTTGTGGGTGTTTGATATGATCATCACCTACTGCCGGCGTATTGACAAGTCTTTAAAGTCCTACACAGAGGTTTCCTGGCTCAGGAGAAACGTTGTAGGAGCACATATGCGATATGTGCGGGACTGAGATTAATACGATATGTGATACTGTATTCTATTCTCGCGATATATGATATCGGCCAGTTATATGTGATATAACCGGGTTATCGGATCAAGTGTTGATTCGATAAAAAGATACATGTTATATTGGTCGGTTATATGTGATATAGCCGGATTATCGGATCAAGTATTGATTCGATAATTTAATGTGTAATTATATATGTGATATATTACATTACATTAACTAATATAAGCTCACTTAAGTAATTCTTTTTCTCATTTTGGATACATTGATATATATGTGATATATATTAAATGTATTCTTTTCTTTTGTTACTACATTATATATATGTGATATGTATAATTGTAACATGATAGGTTATAAATGCAACTAGGGTTTATGAGAGTTAAACCATACTAGGGTTAATATTAGGGTTGATATTTATCATTAAGTAATTCAAATATTGTGGATTTTTGTCATGGTGAAAGCTTGTAGAAGCTTGTAGACTTCTTTGATTTTGTCTACTCTTTTTGTCTAGCTTAAGATATTTATCAACCATACCTTTAACCATAGATCATGGTTAAGCCTCTACAAAGGTTAAGGATGATATACTTAACCTATGGTTGCATTTCTAACCACACAACAATTATTCTCATCACTTCATCTTCTTCTTCCTCAAAAAACTTGCTAGCTTTTTCATTAGTGATGAAATAAAGTGAGAAAAAGAAAACTAAAGAGAGAAAAATTCCTATTTTATCATCCTATTGTATACTAGCCATATAGATTAGTGTATTAGCTTCACTAATTCATAATTAGGGAAGAGTTAGCTTGAGTTTGTGTTTCCTCAAGGTAGATCGTCTTGGATTTCGAAGACTTCAAGTAAGATACATCATTCACCTCATGGAGCCTCTCTAAAGTCCGGGAGCTTGATGATCGCAGCGAAGAGACCACAACTCGGAGCTTATGTAGCGAAGGAACGGACTACAAAGGTTGTAATCCCCCTCTCTTAGATGTAAAGTTGTTTACATGCAAAGTTAACCCTAATTCTCTAGTTAAGATCTTGGTTAGGGTTTCATAGCACCCCAAAATTTTATAAAATAGCATGGATGATGCCTTCCTAAACCTTGTTGTCGTGTTATACAACCCTACAGTGGTATCAGAGCCAAGCTAGAGCATTAGGCGTTGTCTAGACGAAGTTAGAATTCCGATCGAACTCCGAAAACCCGAAACGGACCCCCTCTCTGGAAATTTTTCAAAAAGTTAGATTTTTCCATGTTAAAAAAACTCAGAAAAACATGCAGGGAATTCTATGGACACACCTGAAGAATGAAACCCTAACTCGTCTAAGTGACCGCGGATACTTGGTTTTGGTGGCGGATCCGTGGCGCCACTTGAGAGGTTTGGGTCGGGCCTTTAGCTGTAGGTCCGTAGGAACTGTGGTATGTCTCTGGTTAACTTTAACGGTGCTTAAGTTTGAGCTCTCTGGGAATTTTTGGGAATTCGTTGAATCGATCGAATTGTCTAATTTCGCCTAGCTATCTGTGATTATGATAGAATATGTGGAATTCATATAGTTAGGCATGAAATCCGTAATATGTGATATTTCGGGTTTATGATGTCTAAGGTAATTGTGGATTCCAAATGTTATAGTTTTTCACTTTCTTTTCTGCGACCGTAAGTGTAATATGTGGTGTATCGCCGATTTCGCTGCTATACATCAACGAAAATTGGGATACGCACATTTACTTACGTTGATGACACCTGGTGTTATGTGTTGCCGTGATATGTTATATTGGATCGTCGTGATTAGAATAGCCGATGGTTTTATGTGAGATGAGAGTTTTTATTTTAAGTCATGTAAAATTCATTGTATGTAATATTCTTTTATTGGGGCACTTCCGGGTTGAGGATGATGTCACCATTGTTGTATATTATTCACTTTTCCGCATTAGGATAGATCCAAGGTGGAAAGCACAAGCAACCGGGTTCTAGAGTCCAGTGGGAGACCAACTCGAGGAGTCGAGTCCGGGTCTCCTAACTCTAGAATTGGTAGGGTTGCTTGCCGCTCTCGTAGGGGTCTAGGGATGTGGATTTGGCTATTCATCACGACCGTGGAATCCGTGTTTTTACTGGCTTAAATAAAACACGGAATTCCTAGTATATCCAATATTTCATATGTGATTCTTCTGCTGCTGATATTCTGTGATGTGATCATTTTATATGCGCGAGACAAATGCTTATACTATATATATATGATATATAAATATTATTGCTTTCGTTTCTTCTGTGATACTTAGGAAGCATAAATGATGAGATTCATTAATGAGATTAATGAAAGAAAAAGAAACCTAAAATATGTTGTAGAATCAAATTTATAAAAAGGGTAGCTCTAGTTTTTGCTTTGCATAGCGGTATTCCTTGTAGAATATCCAGCACCTTATTCGATAAGGAAAGAGCCGAGATCCCTTCACCGGGAGTGACCTCTTTAGCAAAACTAGCAGATGCTACAACTCACTCGGTTTTGTTTTTGATTGCTTCTATAGTTCTTGCTATGCATAGTGGTATTTGTGAAATATCATGCACCTTATTCGATAAGGAAAGAGCCAAGATCCCTTCACCGGGAGTGATCTCTTTAGCAAAACTAGAAAAAGCCTAAAAAACACTCATTTTCAAAATCACTTGTTTCTACAACGATATCAAGTTCATTATGCAAAAGGTTTTCTGAAAAACCAGTATAGCCCTCCGTCATTTCAGATAGGTACTACTTAGTATTCGTGCTACGTTTGTTGAACTGCGTCAAGACGTAGTGTGCGGTAGCTAACTAGTGCTTATCTGCAACATAAGATGAGATTGGATTAGAGTAGTCATACGACTTTGTTGGCCTGTGTCAAGCGTCGTGCGGGTGGGTTTAATTCAATCAGGAAATGACGGGTTGAACTTGACTAGCGGACTATGGTTTGTTGGCCTGCGTCAAGATCATGGCACGCTAGGGGCAAAAGCATTATCGGGAATTTCAAGTGTTAAAATTTGCAATGAGATTGCATACCTTCTATGAGATAGTTGGATCCCGATACCCACTGCGATTAAGAGTTGCTCCTAGGAGAGTTTTACACAGGACAATTAGCCGATCAAGTAGGTGACTAAAAAAGTGTTAACGAGGTTATGCCTCTAGGAAAACGATGTTTATTTTAATTAGGTCCGTGCGAAAGCACGGGGAACCTCCCTCAAAGTACCAACACTGGCCTGGCCGAAAGATTGACGAACTTGTAAGGTGTAATTAATCCTGGCTAGTCTTACCTTTTAGGGTTTGAAGGAAGATTTGATGAAAAAAAGTGGGAGCCATCCTGATTAGATAAATATAATAACCAATCTAATTTTGCAAGAGCGCACGCTAAAGTGTTTTCTTCTCTCTCCAGACAGCGACCATGTCAGGCCTTAATGAAGATAATAATATGGATGTAATGACCACACCTGCTTATAAGACTGAGCAGGGGAACGTTAGTCCCGTTCTTTCTTATAATTGTTATAAGACTGTGCAGGGAATAGGAACATATCCGGATTCCCACGCAGCCCAAATGATGAATAAGCATGTTGATGCATCTTCTTCGGGTGTGTTAGTTATCGAGAACTGTTTCTCAGTTCACTCTACATCCTGGGTATTAGATACCGGATCAGGATCCCACATATGTAATATGTTACATAGGCTACGGAAAGGTAGAGAACCAGGAGAGGGTGATCATGTAGGGTTACTTGGCACTCTAATAAGGTTCTACAAAGCATCAACCATGCCCGTTTAAAATTTTAGCCGTGCCGAATAACCCTAAACAAGATCTTTGCTAGATAATTAGGGTTTCACATGCAAGTAAATTACATTTACCACTAAGTGAATACGAAATACAACTTTTGTAGATCGGTCCTTCACTTCTAAAGCTCCTTGTTGTAGTCCCTTCGCTGCGATCATAGTTCTCCCGGGCTCTTGCATGGCTTCACGAGGTGAAAGATGCGTCCTTGCTTGAAGTCTTCGAGGCCGAAGATGATCTACGTCAAGGGAATATCAACTCAAGCTACTACTTCACTAACTAGAGAATTAGTGAAGCAAACACCCTATACTAAAGTGCTAGTCTAGTAGAGGATGGAGAAATAGGAAGTGGGTTCTCATTAGAATTTTATTTCTCACAATCATTCACTCTCTTTTTGAAACCCTAGCATGCTTTTCTTTTTCTCAAGGAAGAAGAAGAAGATGAACAAAAGAAAAGATAAGGATAATGATCAAGGGAGTGAGCTAACCATAGTGAGTGAGTATCATATACTAACTCATGTAGAGACATTACCATGGCTAATCCTAAATGGTTAGGTTAATAAAAATCCAAAGTAAAACAAAGTTAGTGAACTTTGTCAAAGCATCCACAAGCTTCATGCTTGTGACAAAAGGTCCACTAATTTGTAATTACCTTAAATAATTATTAACCGCCATTTAAAATAGAATGGTGTATGTCTTGCACACCTATTGTTCCCCTCCGAATGGCGGCCAAGACATGGACTGTCTTGCCTGAGATTCGGGGCAGATGCTAATTGGTGCTATCCGTCCACCTCTCCGAAGATGCCAAGTTGATTTATGGCACCGTGTATCGGAGGTTTAGACGGATGCGGCCGATGTAGCAGACTTCGTCAGATTCCCCCTCGTTTGAGGGGTTTTTGATTGTGGGGACGCTCTTCCCTGCAGGCGCAAGCCCCTACAGTTAATTACGCTACCGTATCGCGGTAACAACTTTCTCCTTCTCCAGCTGGTCACTTCGTGTCATGGGTGTTTGTTTTGTGTGTGGTTGCCCGTGGATTGTATACGGAGACTATTTATTTCGTCGCCCGTAGGACGTGGATTAGTCCAAATCCGTATTTTCTTAGATTTGGGTTTGGGGTTTTGGTTTAAGGATACGTTATCCATTTTTGAGGCTAAGATCAACTTAAACGTTTGTTAAGGATACGTTAGTTTAGTTTGAGACTAAGATCAACTTAACGAGATCGTTTAGATCCGACATTGCATGTATGGCCATCGGGACCCGTCACCTCTCTGACGACGTTGAAGGATTACAACGACAGGTGTCAGAGGAGTTCAGAGATGTACCCTTGAACCAAAATTGATTGGGGGGATTCATAGTCCAATTTGGGACTAAAGTCTGTTTGAAGGTTTAAGAATACGTTAGCCATATTTGAGGCTAAGATCAACTTAAACGGGATCGTTTAGATCCGACAAAGGAGCATTTGGAGGCTCTATTGTTCCAATTTAGGGACGTGGTGGTCCAATATTAGTTTAAGGACGTTTCGGTCCATCGCCAGTTTAGGGACGTGGTGGTCCATGCTCCAGTTTAGGGACGTGGTGGTCCGACATTAGTTTAGGGACGTCTCGGTCCGATATTAGTTTAGGGACGTCTCGGTCCGATATTAGTTTAAGAACGTTTCGGTCCAACATTAGTTTAAGCACGTTTCGGTCCAACATTAGTTTAAGGACGTTTCGGTCCACGAGTTTAAGGACCCCGCAGTCCGTATCCATGTGTGGTCGTTGGGACCCGTCGCCTCTCTGACGTCGTTGAAGGATTACAACGAGAAGTGTCAGATGTACCCTCGAACCGGAGGTAAATTGATTTAAGGGAGCAATATCGCTCAGTCAATTTAATTTGAGGACTTACGGCCATGATTGGGCTAAGTCCAAAGTATTCAACGCCTTTTATTTGTTTTTGGTCTGTTAGACCTGTGTTAAGGTTTGGCCCATTTTTAAATAATGCATTGCATTATTTTCTATTTTTTTTTGTTTGGGCTCTGCCCATAAAAGATGTAGAGCATCAATTTATTTTGGACTCTGCAAGGCATCTGCATAGCATTTTTATTATTTTGTTTGGGCTTTGCCCATTTATAAATGATGCAGAGCATCAATTTAGTTAGGCCTGTTTGGTCTTTTAATTGGGCCGGGCCCTTCAGGAAAAGAAATGCATTGCATTTGTTAGGCGCTTTGCGCCAATTACTGAGCGCAAGCGCTTGTGGTGAGGACACGTGTCATGCTCTGGTGAGCGCAAGCGCAACAGCGCAGTGCGCTGCGCTAGTGCGCTGCGCTGTTGCGCTGCTGACACGTGACGCGCTCTGGTGAGTTGCGCCAATTCCAGAGAGCAAAGCTCTATTTCAAGAGCGCGTAGCGCAAGTGGTTCTATTGCAGACACGTGGCGCTCTCTTAAGAGCGCAACAGTGCAGTTTGGAAGTGCAAAGCACTAAGAATCTTTTAGATTCAAGAACAGAAGTGTAAAGCACTGTTGGATTTCTTGATCTAATTTAGATCAAAGGAAAAGATAAGTTTTTTCTTATCATAAAGAACCAAAGGTTCATGAAAAAGTGCAAAGCACTATTTTTATTTTATTTATTCATTTTATTTAGTTATGTTTAAAGATCAATGATTTTGTTTTTAGATCATTGATCTATTCATAAGAGAATTTTCTCTTCTTTCAAAGGTTTTTACCTTTTGTTGTTCTTGAGGAGTTCTCAAGAGTTCTCTTCTTTTTTTTTTTTTAGAAAGATCTTGATGCCTTTTAATTGAGGTCTGGGGTCCTTTTTATAGTGCCCATAAATTAGTTAAATTTGTTAAAGAGATCTTTCTCTGAGTGATTTGGGAAATTTTCCCCACCGTTGGATCTTTGATCCAAGGGCTTCTGCTTTGCAGAAGAAAATCTTCTTGTTTTAACAAGAACAGAAAAGATTTCTTGAAATTTTAATTCTGTTTGGCGCGATGCCCCAGCGCGTGACACGTGTCGCGTAGCGCAAAGCGCAGCGCAACTGCGCTGACACGTGTCGCGCAGCGCACAGCGCAGCGCAACTGCGCTGACACGTGTCGCGCAGCGCAGTGCATGCGCAACTGAAGCGTTGCTTCCTTTAATAGAGCTTTGCTCTGATTGGGTGCGCTGCCTTGGACGCTGCGCTGATGCATCTGCGCCTGACACGTGGCGTGTTGCGCGGCGCAAATAATTTGAAGCGTTGCTTCATTTATTAAATTTTCAAAGCAGAGCTTTGCTCTGATTGGGGAAAGATGAAGCGTTGCTTTATCTCCCGCCTCGGAATTTGAACAGAGCTTTGCTCTGATTGGGGTAAACAAATGCCCCCCCACCGTTGCGCTTACGTGGCCCCAAACGTGAGCGCAATGGTGGTGGAATTCCAACCGCCGTGACAACTTTCGGAAGTTGAAGAGGCACTTAATGCCTATAAATAGGACCTATGGTCCCCCACAGATGCTTATCATCTTTTAGATTTTCAAAAAAACTTCAGAGCTTTGCTCTTGCCTTTAAGAACTCCAGAGCTTTGCTCTCCTTTCCAAAGTTTTTAGAAAAACTTTAGGTAAAATTGATTCTTTGATTAAATTAATTTTAATTAATCTTAACCAGCAGAGCTTTGCTCTCATAGATCTTTTAATCTAAAGAGATCCCCATTGGGGTTTCACTAGCAGAGCTTTGCTCATTTTCAAAGTTAGAAACTTTAGGTATAAATCAAATTAATTTAAATTAATCTCTGTCAAAGAGCTTTGCTCTCACAGATCTTTTGATCTAAAGAGATCCCCATTGGGGTTTCATTAAGCTTTCATTCATGGGTTTTAATCCCTGAACAGAGCTTTGCTTTTTAGGAATTTAGCCCTCTATGTATATTATTTTTCTTCTATCGCTAATCTTCTTATGGTATTTCTTCCAGGCATAATGGCGGTGCATCTATACAGTTTGCACGAGTTCATCACCTATGACGATATCCGTGCACAGGGTCCTCAACAAAACCAGGAGTTTACGGACGCTCAATGTGCAGAGGTTATGGGTCGTCTGAACGCAAGCGGTGGTTGGCTTCTACCCCGTCGTTTGGCTCTTTTAAAAGTCGTGCTGGGAGCAATATGGAGAGCACTTCCGGGTCTTCACGAGGCTTTGCCGCTCAATGCGCTGGATGATGCCGAGGACAAGGTGCATTCAGTGTACCTGACGGGGCTGATCTCGAAGAAACGGCGGAACAGCCTCATTGACATCTTACATCAAATCTTCCAGCAGACGACGATAGTTGCTGCTTATCGAAGGCCGGGAGGGCTTGCCGATGATATTGACACAGAGGAGCGCGAGAGGCTGCGCATAAGAATAACCAGAAAGGCCAGAAGGACTCTGGATGGCCTTACTTTTGACTTTCTCAATCCGTGCCCTGGATCTGAAGTTATTCCATTGTAATAATATTTTTCGTTCATTGTTTTTTTTATTTTTATGATTTTAAGAATTTTTGGCAATATGAATGGAAACTTTTTATTTCAGCTTGTCTTATTTCTCGTCCTGAGTCTTCTTGCCCATGCATGAATGAATGTGTCTTGAACGCTTGATCAAATGTAAATCGGATGCTCTTTCTGTTGCTTTTCCTCTTTCTCAGCATGTCGTCACAATTAGCAGGTAATAGAGTAAGCTTCTTGATTTCTTCACGAGATAGCGAGGGCTTAGGCCGCAGGTTCAGATCTGCTGCCTAAGACTTTTCAACTCTATGAGCAGTGAGGGTCTCATAGAAACTTTTCTCCCTACGGATCGAGAGGATCTCGTAGGTGGGTTTTTTTCTCCTTAGGAATCGTGAGGATTCCTAAGTGTGGTTTTCTTTTGTAAGTCGTAAGGATCCTACAAGAGAATTTTTCCCTCTTACGAGTCGAGAGGACTTGTAAGCGGTTGTTTCCCTCATTGTCGAAGTTCGATGTTGGAGGGTGAGACCCGTGGATGGTATGCAAGAGACCGTTTTGGGCTAACTTGCAGGGTCCCAGTGCTTAGGAAACAGGCTTTTTTTTATGCCCACTGCCTAAGGCTTTATCTCACGAGTCGAGCCACCTCAACAATTTTTTTTCGCAAGTTGAGGCGAATCGAGCGTTTCTCGCAAGAATATCTTAACGTCGCATTTAACCTCTGCTCTTTACGACAGAAGCCCGTTAAGGTTGGTGGTACTTAGGGTTTTCGCCATTGTACCGTCGCATAAGCTGATATAGTTCTCGATAGGCAATCGTGCTATTCGAGTAGCCCTGCGACTGCCGTGTCTCTGATCCCTTCGGAGGCTGGACAAGACGTCTTCAAGCAATCCTCCTTGGCAGTTTGACCGTCGGAAGAGCAAGCGTTAGGAATTTGCCATGTCACTTTTTACTTGAGGTTAGGCTTATTTTGGTGAGCCCCGATGAGTCATAACCACTCCGCGCTGGTGTGGGGATGATCTCCGATAGTCTTTCGGGCTTTATGTGAGTTGCCGTCAAGACCCTGAAGCTAGGAATTTAGCTTTTGCTTTGTTTGCTGGCATTGCGTCTGCTGTATCGAGACGAATGTTGCGGTGGGAACTAGGGATTTTGCCGTGGCTCTGTTTGTTTGATGACGTTGCGTCTGCTGTGTCGAGACGAACGTTGGGGTGACATCTCGTCTGCTGTATCGAGATGGACGTCGAGGTTGTCTCTAGGTTGCTGGTGAACCGCCGAGGTTTGGAACTAGGGATTTTGCCGTGGCTCCATTCGTTTAATGATGTTGCGCTTGCTGTGTCGAGACGAACATTGGGGTGACATCTCGTCTACTGTATCGAGACGGACGTCGAGGTTGTCTCTAGGTTGCTAGTGAACCGTCGAGGTTTGGAACTGGGGATTTTGCCGTGGTTCCATTCGTTTAATGACGTTGCGTATGCTGTGTCGAGACGACCAATGGGGTGACATCTTGTCTGCTGTATTGAGACGGATGTCGAGGTGGTGACCATTCTGTGCTGGTGCGAGATGATCTCCGATTGTCTTTCCGGTTTTATATGAGTTACCGTCAAGACGTCGAAGCTAGGAATGTGGCCTTCGCTTCGTTTGCTTTGGTGTGTCCAAATCCTGTTGGAGGAAGAATGCTGGGGTTGACATTTCGTCTGCTGTATCGAGACGAACGTCAAGGTGGTGACCACTCTGTGCTGGTGCGAGATGATCTCCGATTGTCTTTCCGGTTTTATGTGACTTATCGTAAAGACGTTGAAGCTAGGAATGTGGCCTTCGCTTCGTTTGCTTTGTCACGTCCGAATCCCTGTTGGAGGAAGAATGCTGGGGTTGACATTTCGTCTGCTGTATCGAGACGAACGTCAAGGTGGTGACTACTCTGTACTGGTGCGAGATGATCTCCGATTGTCTTTCCGGTTTTATGTGAGTTACCATAAAGACGTTGAAGCTAGGAATGTGGCCTTCGCTTCGTTTGCTTTGTCACATCCGAATCCCTGCTGGAGGAAGAACGCTGGGGTGACAACTCGTCTGCTGTATCGAAACGTACGTCGAGAAGGTGACCACTCCATGTGAGATGATCTCCGGTGGTCTTTCAGGCCGTATATGACTTGCCGTTAAGACCTTGAAGCTAGGAATTTGGCCTTCGCTTCATTTGCTCACACTGCGTCTGGTGTATTGAGACGAATGCTGAGGTGGAGCTGGGATTTTGCCGTCACTCCGCTTTGTTTCAACCATGGGGTCTTTTGTTAACTTTGCATGTACACCCTGCTGGACTGCGAAGGAACGCCGTTGTTGACATTGCGTCTGCTGTAACGAGACGCATGCTAAGGTGGAGTTGGGATTTTGCCGTTACTTCGCTTTGTTTCGACCGTGAGGTCTTTTGTTGACGTTGCATCTGCCTCTAGCTGGACTGCGGAGGAACGCCATTGTTGACATTGCGTCTACTGTATTGAGACGAATGCTGAGGTGAAGCTGGGATTTTGCCATCGCTCCGCTTGTTTCCACCGTGAGGTCTTTTGTTAACTTTGCATGTACACCCTGCTGGATTGCGAAGGAATGCCGTTGGTGATCTCTAAGTTGTCGATGTTGACGTCGAGACCCTGAAGCTCGGGATCTTCGTTTGCTTCATTTGTTGACATCGTGTCTGTAATATTGCGACAAATGTTGAGATGGTCTCTAGGTTGTCTATGAACCGTAGAGATTTGGCTTCGCTTTCTGATGGAGCCTGTTGGGAAGGTATGGTTCCCTCCTTATCTGTGCCCCTGGATTGTATACAGGGATCGATGTGATTTTACCTGTAGGGAAAAAAGTTTCATTCTTTCATTTTTTTTATTCTTTCCGCGATGCTCTATCATTTCAGCTTTTATATCGCGAAGGTCGCGATTGCCCAATCGTTTCGGCTATTTTTTGCGGTGCCTAATCGTTTCGGCTGTTTATTTTGTTTTTACTCGCTGCTTTTTATTGCGAGTTGCCCAATCATTTCGGCTGTTTATATTATTTTTACTCGCTGTTTTTTTATTGCGAGTTGCCCAATCATTTCGGCTATATATATATATAATTTTTTTTTACTCGCTGTTTTTTATTGCGAGTTGCCCAATCATTTCGGCTATTTAATATGCATTTTCAGCTCGCTGATTTTTATCGCGAGCGTAGAACTTGGAATCTGGTGCCAATCTCAGCATCAGCATTGCTACAATCGGAATATTGCGAGGAGCGAATCATCATCTGCCATGAAAGGACTTGGAATTTGATACCGATTTAGGCATCAGTATCGCTACAACTGGGATATTGCCAGGAGCGAATCATCATCTGCCATGAAAGGACTTGGAATTTGATACCGATTTAGGCATCAGCATGCTACAACTGGAATATTGCCAGGAGTGAATCATCATTTGCCTCTGTCGATGTCGAACAAAGGTGGCTTAGTAAACAGGATTAGGATCCCGTCGACTAAGGCTTTTGACTTCATGAGCCGTAAGGATCTCATAAAGGTGTTTCTCCCTACGAGTCGTGAGGATCTCGCAGGTGCGTTTTCTCCTTAGGAATCGTGAGGATTCCTAAGTGTATGTTCTCTTATAAGTCGTAAGGATCTTACAAGAGTGTTATATCTTTATGAGTCGAGAGGACTCACAAGGGTTGTTCACCGTGTGGACATATCCCCAGTCACGGATGGGACTTGGTTAGGGAAATGTTTATTCGCGCCCATGGATTGTATACAAGGGCCAATATAGGACCATTTGTAGGGCAATATCGAAAGTTGTGGGGGTTGCTTAAGCACAGGTTTAGGTCTTTGTAACTTAAGACTTTCAAATCCTATGAGCCGCGAGGGTCCCATAAGAGAGTTCTCCTTACGAGTCGTGAGGATCTCGCAAGTGTATTTTCTCCTTAGGAATCGTGGGGATCCCTGAGTGCGTTGCTCCCTTGTGAGTCGTAAGGATCTCACGCGGGTGGTTTCTCCTTACAAGGTCGAGGGGGCCCTGTAAGTGTCTTTTGACGAGGTTGCGCCCTTTCGGGTTTTCACAAACACTCGCCGGTAGTCCTGCTGTTTTTACTCACGGAGCCCTTTCGGGTTTTCATCCATGCCCGTTTTGCTTATGGACATACCGTTTTTTTTTCTTCTTCTCTTTTTTTATTAACGAGGTCGCGCCCTTTCGGGTTTTCACGAACACTCGCCGGTAGCCCTGCAGTTTTTACTCACGGAGCCCTTTCGGGTTTTCATCCGTGCCCATTTTGCTTATGGACATACCGTTTTTTTTAATTCTTTTTATTCTTCTTATATTTTCTAACGAGATTGCGCCTTTTCAGGTTTTCACAAACACTCGCCGGTAGCCTTGCTGTTTTTACTCACGGAGCCCTTTCGGGTTTTCATCCGTGCCCATTTTGCTTATGGACATACCGTTTATTTTTTTTTTTATATTTTTTTTATATTCTCGTCACCCTGAGAATGCTGCGGCAGTAGTTTAAAAACATTTCGGTCATTTGCAAGTTTTAGGACATTGCGGTCCATCATTAGTTTAAGGACATCTCGGTCCGTTGTTAGTTTAAGGACGTTTCGGTTCGTTGTCGCCGTATTTGAGGCGAATATCTGGTTTATTGACTTTTTGGTCTATGAGTCCTTCTCCATGAATGAACATGATGCCCCCGGCGTATCCATCTTCTTCGGAGCGTGCGGTTGTGGCGGACTCACCTTCTAGTTCTCAGACAGCGCAAACTTGCCCTGTTGGTATTGGTCTTCAACCCAGTTTTTGAAGATGTAGCAGTCCTCGATCAGGTGACCTACTGTTTGGTGGTAAGGGCAATAATTACGATTATTAATATCGCCTGGCCGCAACGGACGTTTTGGACCTGACAGATTGATGAGTCTGTCGCACACTGCCAGCTCGAACAGTCCCCTTGTTTTATCTTGCGGAAACGAGTAAGGACGTTTCAACTTTTCCTGGAGGGGTTGCCGCTTGTTGCTTTGGCAAGTAACCGGTCTAGGGTCACCTGATTGTTGTTGAGCGCTGGCGACGAGGCCCTTTTTTCCTTTTCTTTTATCCTTTTTGTTCGCTCCGTTGTTTGCGGGGCCGGGATTCTTTCCGAGTAGCATGCGATTGCATGGCTGAATGTTCTCGCAGCTTCTCAATTCCTTTATTTTTGAAATAGATTCCCCGAGGGAAGAGTTGGGGATAGCTTCTTCGTCAGAGTTGCTTCCAAAGGTGATAATTTGCGATATCTTAGAGTCGGCTATATGGCAATCGTCGGCGACTCTTTTGCGCTCATATATCGCATTTTTCCGATGTCCACAAGCTTCACACTTTGTCCCGTCGAAGTGTTGCTTTTGAGCGACATACCCTTGCCACCAACAGTTAAAGGATTCGCAGTCTTCGGTAGGATGTATGATCTTCTGATGATATAAACAGAAGTTAGGGTGCATCTCTGCCTCAGCGAGAGTATTTTCTTCAGAGGGCGGTAGCTTCATTCCTACTGACAGAGCTTTGGCGAACCTTTTCCTCGTCTTGAATTTGTTTTTATCCGCAGTGGATGGCTTTTGATTTGACGGGAATGCCTTGGCTTTTTCCAGTATGGCCATTTCACGCTCTTGATTGGCTTTTGCTTTCAAACGAATTTCATTTAGGAAGACATCGATCAACTCGTCTGATGGCTGTAGAATCTCTGGCTCAGGGTTCGCCATTGATTTCTCAGCGCAAGGAGCCTCCTCATCATCCGTCAGTGAATGAGAAATCACATGACAAGTCGCTACGTAGTCTTCGGATTCATCCGATAAGTTTTCTCCATCGTTTTCATCCTCGACGAAAGAACAAGTTGCCCCCGGCGTGTCCGTTTTCTTTGGAGAGTGTGGCTGTGGTGGGTTTACCTTCCAGTTTTCCGACAGCGCGAACTTGCCTTGTAGGTACTGATCTTCGATCCATCCCTTAAAGACGAAACAATCCTCAATCGGGTGACTTACCGTTTGGTGGTAAGGGCAATAATTAGGATTATTAAGATCGCCTGGCTGCGACAGACGCTTTGGACTCGGCAGATTAATGAGTCTGTTGCGTACGGCCAGCTCGAACAGTCTTCTCATTTTATTCTGAGGAAACGAGTAAGGACGTCCTAGGCTCTCTTCGAGGGATGGGCATGGACGCACGTTGTTTTGGCGAACGACCGGCTTTGAGTTGCTCGACTGTTGTTGAGCATTGGCGACGACGATCGCTTTCCCTTTTCCTTTCTCATCCCGGGAATCTGATTTTGGAGGAGACGGTCTATGGCCTATCTGGTCCATTTGGGCTAATTTGTCAATCAAGGCCTGGAAGGTGGTCGGCCTGAAGAACATCATGAATTGTGAGATGGTCGCCTGCGGATCGAGAGTACCCACAAACATGCCTACTGCAGGAGCCTCTTCTATGCGTTGTTCGCATTTCGACCATATGTTCCGCCATCGTGTTGCGTATTGGACCCATGTTTCGTCTGACCTTATCCTGGCATTAATCAGTGCTGTTATCGGGGTGCGTCCACTAGCACTCACGAATCTATGTGTAAACAGCAGTTCCATCTCCATAAATGTCTTGATAGAGTCATTTGAGAGTTCAGAGTACCACTCAAATGCCGTTTCTGACAGGCTGCCAACAAACTGGCGGAGCAGCAATTTATCATCACCTCCAGTGTTGCCGCACATGGCTCTAAATTGAGCGACGTGCTGATGCGGATTTCCCGTTCCCTTATATACGTGGAACTTAGGGATCGTATATCCCGGCAGGTAACTAATTTGGTCATACCATCCCGGGTAGGGTCATCCGGTTCTAGCAATTTGCCCAGCAGCTTCATTTTCCTGGTGAGCTCGTATTTGCTGAGCTATATGGTCATCCAGTGCGGCCTTGGAAATGGTTTCTTTCTTGGCTGCTGAAAGAGCCGGAGGAGGATTCGATGTCTCTCCTTTGCCATCTTCAAGGACAATCGGAGGATCTTCAGCAGGAAGATCTTGTTGGATCATCATCCCTACCATATCTTGGAAGAGAAGCGCCATTTGTTTTATGTTAGCCGCTTGCTCTGCGGCTTCTTTGTCCTTCTTTTCGAGGAATCTGCGTAAGAAGTCAGCATCAGTTTCTTGTTCGAGACGCTGCTCTGATGATGCCTCTGGGCTTTCTTTTGGCTCGGTAAGTGCGGCCATTGTAGTCAGCATCTCTTGAAGCTTCTGCTGTTGCTGTTCTTGAGCTTTTGTCACGGATCGGGTGAGCGGTCGGTGACCCGTCGAAGCACGGCTTTCCTCCTTTCCGGAAGCCATATAAACGGTGTGCAGCACCATGCCCCCAGACTTGGGGCGTTTGCGCTCTGCGCTTTTACGGTTCGCCATGTTCACAGGGGCCTTTTGCGGCCTCCTTTTCTTTTGAGTGATTGACGTTGAGGGAGCCGTCGCAGTGGGTACCTGAGTAGCTGTTGCTTTTTCTGGTCTGACAGAGTAGTATTTCTCCTGCCGAACTTTCATCTTTTTCTGTCGGCGGAGATAGTCTTGATCCATCGCGGAGTCTTGGACTTGACGCCGGATCTTGTAAATTTCAGAGGATAGCCGTTGAGAGGAGTGTTCTGGCTTGGCTTCTGCAACATTTCCCACCGGGGGAGGGGATCTTTTTAGTACGGCGGTAGGAGAGTTTCTGCGCACCGTGTTCAGCAATTCAAAGCTGTTCCCGATTGGAACAGTAGCATCGGTCTCCACCGTTGGAGCGGGTGGAGTAAGTCCAGACGGAGAGATGCCCCCAGCCTTTCTTACTCGGTGCCAGTGACGACGTCGAGCATGTCGTGCGGATGAGATCACCTCCGTTGTTGGATAAGCTTCTTCATGCCCCCTGCTTTGAGGAGAGACTGTTATTGGTGCTAGCCTATCGAAGACTGACGCCCGTTGAGAAGCAATGTTTAATCTATTAAAGACAGACCTCTGAGCAGGGGAAGCAGCTTTGAGGACCTCGCCTGGAGCAGCAACCAGAATGGCCGGTCTTGTAAAAACTGACTTCTTGGAAGGAGGAGCCTTTCCAATGATTTCGTCCGCTTGAGCCGGGATAGCTATCCGCTTTAGGATGACAGCTTCGGGTATCGCGGGTTTGCAGACGTTCTGGCCCAGTCTGTTGAAAACTGAGGTATTGAAGCTGGGCGACCCATTGAGAGGGGTCGCGGCAGTGGTAAGCCGATCAAAGACCGACTTCTTTGGGGCTTCTTTCAACGTCATTATGGCATCAAAGCTCAACGGTGGGAGCATGGTCCCGAAGAATAATCCAGTGGTGTCCTGAGTTACCTGCTCCACTGGCATCTTGAAAAGGGAGGCCGCTTGGGGCCCATAAGTCACTCCTCCAGCAAGGACCGAGCGAGAGTTGCAGTTGCAGGCAGTGCAGTTCGAAGCCATTGATCTTCTGTTTTCTGCACGGAGCAAGACACCAAATCTTAGTACCTCGAATCCACAGGAAACCACAGTAAACCGCGATTCGTTCGCGAACACGACACACGAAGTGTGGAGTGGAAAGTGGAAAAGGTCCTACCGGGCGTGCCAGAATCTGTTCCCCTCCGAATGACGGCCAAGACATGGACTGTCTTGCCTGAAATTCGGGGCAGATGCTAATTGGTGCTATCCGTCCACCTCTCCGAAGATGCCAAGTTGATTTATGGCACCGTGTATCGGAGGTTTAGACGGATGCGGCCGATGTAGCAGACTTCGTCAGATTCCCCCTAGTTTGAGGGGTTTTTGATTGTGGGGACGCTCTTCCCTGCAAGCGCAAGCCCCTGCAGTTAATTGCGCTACCGCATCGCGGTAACAACTTTCTCCTTCTCCAGCTGGTCACTTCGTGTCTTGGGTGTTTGTTTTGTTTGTGGTTGCCCGTGGATTGTATATGGAGACTATTTATTTCGTCGCTCGTAGGACGTGGATTAGTCCAAATCCGTATTTTCTTAGATTTGGGTTTGGAGTTTTGGTTTAAGGATACGTTAGCCATTTTTGAGGCTAAGATCAACTTAAACGTTTATTAATGATACATTAGTCTAGTTTGAGACTAAGATCAACTTAACGAGATCGTTTAGATCCGACATTGCATGTATGGCCATCGGGACTCGTCACCTCTCTGACGACGTTGAAGGATTACAACGACAGGTGTCAGAGGAGTTCAGAGATGTACCCTTGAACCAAAATTGATTGGGGGGATTCATAGTCCAATTTGGGACTAAAGTCTGTTTGAAGGTTTAAGGATACGTTAGCCATATTTGAGGCTAAGATCAACTTAAACGGGATCGTTTAGATCCGACAAAAGAGCATTTGGAGGCTCTATTGTTCCAGTTTAGGGACGTGGTGGTCCAATATTAGTTTAAGGACGTTTCGGTCCATCGCCAGTTTAGGGACGTGGTGGTCCATGCTCCAGTTTAAGGACGTGGTGGTCCGACATTAGTTTAGGGACGTCTCGGTCTGATATTAGTTTAGGGACGTCTCGGTCCGATATTAGTTTAAGGACTTCTCGGTCCGATATTAGTTTAAGGACGTTTCGGTCCAACATTAGTTTAAGCACGTTTCGGTCCAACATTAGTTTAAGGACGTTTCGATCTACGAGTTTAAGGACCCCGCAGTCCGTATCCATGTGTGGTCGTTGGGACCCGTCGCTTCTCTGACGTCGTTGAAGGATTACAACGAGAAATGTCAGAGGAGTTCGGAGATGTACCCTCGAACCGGAGGTAAATTGATTTAAGGGAGCAATATCGCTCAGTCAATTTAATTTGAGGACTTACGGCCATGATTGGGTTAAGTCCAAAGTATTCAACGCCTTTTATTTGTTTTTGGTCTGTTAGACCTGTGTTAAGGTTTGGCCCATTTTTAAATAATGCATTGCATTATTTTCTATTTTTTTTTGTTTGGGCTCTGCCCATAAAAGATGCAGAGCATCAATTTATTTTGGACTCTGCAAGGCATCTGCATAGCATTTTTATTATTTTGTTTGGGCTTTGCCCATTTATAAATGATGCAGAGCATCAATTTAATTAGGCCTGTTTGGTCTTTTAATTGGGCCTGGCCCTTGAGGAAAAGAAATGCATTGCATTTGTTAGGCGCTTTGCGCCAATTACTGAGCGTAAGCGCTTGTGGTGAGGACACGTGTCATGCTCTGGTGAGCGCAAGCGCAACAGTGCAGTGCGCTGCGCTGTTGCGCTGCTGACACGTGGCGCGCTCTGATGAGTTGCGCCAATTCCAGAGAGCAAAGCTCTATTTTAAGAGCGCGTAGCGCAAGTGGTTCTATAGCAGACACGTGGCGCTCTCTTAAGAGCGCAACAGTGCAGTTTGGAAGTGCAAAGCACTAAGAACCTTTTAGATTCAAGAACAGAAGTGCAAAGCACAGTTGGATTTCTTGATCTAATTTAGATCAAAGGAAAAGATAAGTTTTTTCTTATCTTAAAAACCAAAGGTTCATGAAAAAGTGCAAAGCACTATTTTTATTTTATTTATTCATTTTATTTAGTTATGTTTAAAGATCAATGATTTTGTTTTTAGATCACTGATCTGTTCATAAGAGAATTTTCTCTTCTTTCAAAGGTTTTTACCTTTTGTTGTTCTTGAGGAGTTCTCTTCTTTCTTTTTTTTAGAAAGATGTTGATGCCTTTTAATTGAGGTCTGGGGTCCTTTTTATAGTGCCCATAAATTAGTTAAATTTGTTAAAGAGATCTTTCTCTGAGTGATTTGGGGAATTTTCCCCACCGTTGGATCTTTGATCCAAGAGCTTCTGCTTTGCAGAAGAAAATCTTCTTGTTTTAACAAGAACAGAAAAGATTTCTTGAAATTTTAATTCTGTTTGGCGCAGATGCCCCAGCGCGTGACACGTGTCGCGCAGCGCAACTGCGCTGACACGTGTCGCGCAGCGCAAAGAGCAGCGCAACTGCGCGAGCGCATCTGCGCTGACACGTGTCGCGCAGCGCAACTGCGCGAGCGCATCTGCGCTGACACGTGTCACGCAGCACAGTGCATGCGCAACTGAAGCGTTGCTTCCTTTAATAGAGCTTTGCTCTGATTGGGTGCGCTGCCTTGGGCGCTGCGCTGATGCATTTGCGCCTGACATGTGGCGTGTTGCGCGGCGCAAATAATCTGAAGCGTTGCTTCATTTATTAAATTTTTAAATTTTCAAAGCAGAGCTTTGCTCTGATTGGGGAAAGATAAAGCGTTGATTTATCTCCCGCCTCGGAATTTGAATAGGGCTTTGCTCTGATTGGGGTAAACACCCATGTATGATGTATCATCAATCATGATGCAAAAAGAAAACACATTTTAATATATATCATATATATATATTAAAGTTGTGCACATGTGAGAAAAATCCTTAAGTGAACAAATGTTAGTTAATGTAAATTAGTATATCATATATACAATTATACACTAAATTATTAAATCAACACCTGACTTAATAATCCGGTTATATCTCATATAACCGACCAACATCCAATGTATCGACTTATCGAATCAACTCTTGATTCGATAACCCGGCTATATCACATATAACCGACCAATATAATAAGTCATGAGAATAGAATACGGTATCACATACTCGCATTATTCTCGGTCCCGCACATATCACATATGCACTCCTATTTCGTTTTGCCTGAGCCAGTAAAACCTCTATGTAGGGCTCTAAAGACTCGTCAATACGTCGGTAGTAGGTGATGATCACATCAAGCACCCACAAGCCGTCAGCGGTACTAGCTGGACATAACGGCTACCCGGGTATTGAGCGATTAGAAGATCAACAACCAAGCCCGCTCCAACTCCTATAAAAGCCTAACGGTAACACTTCCCGTACAGTCCGATCTCCTCGTCTGATATGTCGCATATCAAGTCTAGGGGTGGTAAACGTCAGACCCCAATAACCGATAAGTCGTGCCGATGTGAGGCTCATAACGGGTCGAGAAACTACTGGTAACACTTACCAGTAAATCTCTAAATCAGCCCTGGCCAGGGACTTCCCTGTTATGGCCAATCGAGTACAGCGCAACATCAACCCCCAATACCGGGAGAGACGAAACCCCTCCTATCGCTCATTGCCTCCATGTGACTCAGGAATGTACCCAAAAACCACCGTTTTGCATGCCCTCTTGGACGTGGTAAGGTGGAAATCAAAGCATAGTGGGAATCACACAAGACTCTATGACGATCTCGGGTCTACAGACTAACCTGCACAAGTGTCACCAGAGAACTGCCATCTGACGTGAGGTATAATACCATCTGGGAGTTCTCGGCGAGTCCGTCCAGTGTACCCAGTCTCCACTGAGCACCCGTATACCATCTCTGATGTCAAACACCAATGGATATGGGATCATCCATCGCCTATCTCATGGGTCGAGAAGCGTATACGCTAGTCTACTCTAGTATATCGATGCCCTGTCTCGATATACCTACGACTAGGAATATTAAATGATGTACTTATGGACTACTCTGTCCCCACTAGTATGATCTGCATTATAGTCCAGGTAGTCAAGTACTCATCCTAAGGGCTTTACCAACATGTAACTATAAGACAGTATCAAGAGACAAGTATACATGTTATGATAAAGAGCAACCAGATAGCATACTATCATATCGAGCAAGAAAGTCCTCTCTATATATGTCTAAGCATCCAATATAATATACATCATCTGTACAATACTGGCCTCTAGGGCATACATATAACTAACAATCTCCCACTTGCACTAGGGCCAGCTGCTGTAGTATCGCATACCAAGCATCCCGAAGAGTCTCTCAAACTGTATCTGGGGAATGGCCTTCGTGAGTGGATCCGCTGTGTTGTTCTTCGTGTCAACCCTCCTGACTTCGATCTCCCGGCGATCTACTATCTGCCGGATCAGGTGATACCGCCTCAGAATATGCCTGGATCGTTGATGGGACCTGGGTTCCTTGGCCAAACCCACCGCTCCATTGTTATCACAATACAAAGGTATTGGATGCTCAATGGATGGAACCAATCCAAGTTCAGTAATGAACTTCTTGATCCAGACAGCCTCTTTGGCAGCATCGTTGGCATCGATGTATTCAGCCTCCATCGTCGAGTCTGCCACGGTTTCCTACTTGGAACTCTTCCAGCTAACCGCCCCTCCGTAAAGGGTAAAGACAAATCCCGAGTGCGACTTAGAGTCGTCCTTATCACTCTGGAAGCTCGAATCGGTAAAGGACTCCACTTGGAGTTCTCCGTTACCATACACCAAGAGCATCTCTTTAGTCCTTCGTAAGTACTTGAGAATGCTCTTCACAGCTGTCCAGTGACTCTCTCCAGGATCAGCTTGATACCTACTCACTACACTTAGTGAGTGTGCTACATCGGGTCTGGTACATAGCATCGCGTACATGATAGAGCCTACAGCCGAAGCATAGGGTATTCCTTGCATGCGAGCTCTCTCCAATTCAGTCTTGGGAGACATCTCTTTGGAGAGAGTGAGTCCAGAGATCGTGGGTAAGTTCCCACGCTTAGATTCTTCCATACTAAACCTCTTTAGTATGGTGTCAATGTACCTGGATTGGGACAATCCCAATATCCTTTTAGATCTATCTCTATAGATCATAATTCCCAGTATGCAGGAGGCATCACCTAGATCTTTCATTGAGAATCTTTGTGATAAGAAGAGCTTGACCGATTGCAGCATAGGAATTTCATTTCCTATCAAGAGTATGTCGTCCACGTACAATACGAGGAAGACAACCTTACTCTCTGCCACCTTCTTGTAGATACAAGGTTCATCTACTTTTTTGACGAAATCAAACTCTTTGATAACGACGTCAAAGCAGATGTTCCAACTCCGCGATGCTTGCTTTAATCCATAAATGGATTTAAGAAGCTTGCACACCTTCCCGCTGCTCCCACTAGCCACGAAGCCCTCTGGCTGAGTCATGTACACGCTCTCTTCTAAATCATCGTTTAGAAAGGCGGTCTTAACATCCATTTGCTAGATTTCGTAGTCATAATATGCAGCGATGGTAAGCATGATCCGGATGGATTTAAGCATAGCCACTGAAGAAAAGGTTTCGTCATAGTCCACACCTGGTCTTTGACGAAAACCCTTTGCAACAAGTCTAGCTTTGAAAGTCTCCACTTTCCCATCTACATCAAGTTTTTTCTTGAAGATCCACTTGCTCCCAATGGGTTTTACCCCTTTAGGAGCATCTTCCAAAGTCCATACTTTGTTGGTGTACATGGATTCCATCTCGGATCGCATTGCATCCAGCCATTTCACTGAGTCCCCACTCATGATGGCCTGCTCGAAGCTAGTTAGGTCATCATCAACCATGATGCAATCCTCGCTCCAACCATCCATGAGAAAACCGTAGTATCTCTCAGGTGGGTGAGGAACCCTACTAGATCGGCGGAGTGGCTGGGGTTCATCGGGTACTACCGAATCCTCTGGTTCCACTAAATCTTCAGTTTGAGTTTGTATAGCCAGAATTTCTTCCAGTTCTACCTCGTTGCCACTAATTTCTTTTGTAAGAAATTCCTTTTCTAAAAAGGTGGCATGTCGAAAAACTAACACCATATGATCCTCGCTATGGTAGAAAAGATATCCATGTGAATATTTGGGATATCCCACAAACTTGCATAGAACTGACCGTGCCTCGAGTTTGTCCGGATTTTGCCTTTTGACATAGGCCGGACAACCCTATATCTTAACTCGTTTAAGACATGGTCTCTTCCCACTCCATATCTCATATGGTGTGGTAGGTACAGATTTAGATGGAACTTGATTCAATAGGTATGCTGCTGTCTCCAGCGCGTACCCCCAGAAGGAAATATGTAACTCAGCAGTGTTCATCATAAAGCGCACCATATCTAATAGGGTGCGGTTCCTCCGTTCCGATACATCGTTGTGCTGTGGTGTATATGGAGGAGTCAGCTGAGATAGAATCCCATTCTCTTTTAGGAAGTCCAGGAATTCATTGCTCAAGTTTTCACCTCCTCGATCAGATCGAAGGATTTTAATACTTTTCCCGGTTTGGTTCTCGACTTCTTGTTTATATTCTCTAAATTTCTCAAAAGCTTCTGATTTGTGTTTCATCAGGAACACATACCCGAATCTAGAGAGTTCGTCAGTGAATGTAATGAAGTACGAAGAACCATCCCTGACATGTGTAGACATGGGACCGCATACATCGCTATGTATCAGTCCCAAGAGTTCCGTAACTCTTTCTCCGTGTCCCGTAAACGGAGTTTTGGTCATCTTGCCTTTGAGACATGACTGACAAGTGTCATAAGATGAAAATTCAAACGGATTCAAATATCCATCCTTATGCAACTTAGCTAGTCGTGTCGCATTGATGTGACCCAGTCTACAATGCCACAAGAAGGATTCGTTCAGTTCTGAACTCTTCCTCTTGTGTGTGTTTGTTATGCTCAGAACTGTTGATTGATTTAGAACATAAATGCCATTGCACATCGTGCCTGATCCAACCAACTTTTGGTTTAGAAAAATGTTCATAACATTATCCTGTAATACAAAATTATATCATTCTTTACTCAACAAAGAAACCGATATAATGTTGCATATCAGGTTCGGCATGTAATAGCATTCGTTCAGAATCAATGTATTACTAGTTGGCAATACAAGGTGATATTCCCCGACGGTTTTAGCTGCAACAATTGCACCATTTCCAACCTTTATGTCTTTATCACCTTCTCCAAGTTCTCTATCTTTCCTAAGCCCATGTAACTGATTACATATATAGGATCCTGACCTGGTATCTAATACCCAGGACGTAGAGCAAATGGAGAAACGGTTCTCTGTAACGAACACACCCGAAGAAAATACATCAATATGTACTTTCTTCATTCGGGTGGCATAGGAATCTTGGTATTCCCCTATATCCTGTTCAGTCTTATAACTTTTATAAGAAAGAACGGAACCAACGTTCCCCGGCATAGTATAACATGCGGGTCCGGTCAATACATCCATATTATTATCTTTATTAAGGCATGATATGGTCGCTACCTGGAGAGAGAGAGAAGAAAACACTTTAGCGTATGCTCTTGCAAGATCAGATTGGTTATTATTTTATTTAATCAGGATGGCTCCCACTATTTTTATCAAATCTTCCTTCAAACCCTAAAAGGAAAAGACTAGCCGGGGTTAATTACACCATACAATTTCGCCAATCTTTCAGCCAGGCTAGTGTCGGTACTTTGAAGGAGGTTCCTTGTGCTTTCGCACGGACCTAATTAAAGTAAACCTCATTTTCCCCGAGGCGTAACCCCGTTGACACCTTTCTATACACCTACTTGATCGGCTAATTGTCATGTATAAAACTCTCCCAGGAGTAATAATTACTCACAGTGGGTATCGGGATCCAACTATCTCATAGAAGGTATGCAATCTCATTGCAAATTTCAACATTTGAAATTCCCGATAATATTTTGCCCCTAACCCCTATGACCTTGACAAAGGCCAACAAATCATAGGATGCTAGTCAAGTTCAACCCGTCATTTCTTGATTGAATCAAACCCACCCGCACGACCCTTAACAAAGTCCAACAAGGTCGTACGACTACCCCAAAACAATCTGCATCATATGCATAAACAGATAAGCACCATTCAGCTACCGCACACTACGCCTTGACAAAGGCCAACAAACACAGCACGAATACTAAACAGTTCCTATCTGAAATGACGGAGGGCTACGACAGGTTTTTCTGAAAACCTATTGCGTAATGAACTTGATATCGTTGTAGAATCGAGTGAATTTTGAAATGGAGTGATTTTGAGGAGGTCACTCCCGGTAAAGGGATCTCGGCTCTTTCCTTATGGAATAAGGTGCAGGATATATCATATATATCGCTATGCAAAGAAAAAACTCCAAAAGCAATAAAAAACAAACCGAGTGTTGTAGCATCTGCCAGTTTTTCTAAAGAGGTCACTCCCGGTGAAGGGATCTCGGCTCTTTCCTCATCGAATAAGGTGCAGGATATATCATATATATCGCTATGCAAAGCAAAAAACTGTAGCCACCCTTTTTGAAAATTTGATTCTACAACATCTTTTAGGTTTCTTTCTTTCATTAATCATATTAATGAAGTCCCATCATTTAAGTCACCTAAACATCACAGATAAATACGACGTACACTTATGCCATCCGCATTCGCCTCGATATCCCCTCGTGCACCGTTAGGTTAGGTAGCTAACGGCAGAGCGGGGCAGGGCTAGCGCGAGTGTAAAACATAAGTAACGTCTATATAATATATCATATATACTATATACAGTATTTATCACAACATATCAAATCATCACATCACAGATATCGCAGCAGAAGAAACATATGAAACATTGGATATTCTAGGACGTCCGTGTTTTATTTTGAGCCTCTATAAAACACGGATTCCACGGTCGCAATGAATAGCCAAACCCACACCCCTACGAGAGTGGCAAGCAACCCTACCAATTCTAGAGTTAGGATAACCAGACTCAACTCCTCGAGTTGGTCTCCCACTGGACTCTAGAACCCGGTTACTTGTGCTCTCCTTCTTGGGTCTATCCTAGTGCGGAAAAGTAAATAATATACAAATGGTGACATCAACCTCGTCCCAGAAGTGCTCCAATAAAAGAATATTACATACATTTAATTTTACATGAATGAAAATAAAAACTCTCATCTCACATAAAACCCCCCGGCTATTCAGAACGCGACAATCCAATATAACATATCCAGCAACACATAACATCACATGCCATCAACGTAAGTAAATATGCGCATCCCAATTGTCGTTGACATATAGCAACGAAACCGGCGATATCACATATTACACTTACGGTCGCAGAAAAGAAAGTGTAAAACTACAACATTTGGAATTCATAATCTCTTTAGACATCGTAAATCCGAAATATCATATATTTCGCATTTCATTCCTAACTATATGAATTCCACATATTATATCACATTCCAGATAAATAGACAGTATTAAACTTTCCGATCGAATAATTAAATACCCAAGATTTCCTAAATAGCTCAACACTTGAGCGGAGTTCAAAAATTCCAGAATACGTCACAGTACCAACGGTCCAGCCGTAGAAGGGTCAAGCCAACGCCTCACATGTGGCACGCCGTACTGCCCCAAACCCTAAGGTTTAGATGCAGTTCAAGACGGTCACATAATCGAATTAAGGTTTGTGTTCTTCTAGAGGGTCCAGCGCGTTACTTGCACATTTTTCCGAAAGATTTAAACTCAAGAAAAATTCAACACTTGAAAGTTTTTCGTGCCGGGAAAAAATGAGTTAATGATATCCGCTCTAACATTTTAACAGTTTCTAAATATCCGGAAAACATTACGAATTTAAATTTTCCATTCGAATCAACGAATACAAAATAATCCCCAGAACACTCAATACTTGAGTCAGAATAAAAAAATACCCAGAAAATATATAAGCAGCAAAGGGAATTACTGTGAAAACCAAATTGTCAAATCAAACAGTACTGCCGTGGATCCACGGCCCAAGCAAAGTATGGCCGCGGTTCCGCGGCGGTCTGTACGGATGACGTCATCGTTTTTCACTGTTATTCTTTAAATTGCCTGCTGATTTTTTTAGGTATTTTTAATTTAGAAAAATCACAGTTTTAAAAAAATGTCCAAAGAGGGGTATATTTCGTCATTTCGGAGTTCGTTCGGAGTTTTAACTTCGTATACACGTCGCCTAATGCTCTAGCTAGGCTCTGATACCACTACAGGGTTACTTGGCACTCTAATAAGGTTCTACAAAGCATCAACCATGCCCGTTTAAAATTTTAGCCGTGCCGAATAACCCTAAACAAGTTCTTTGCTAGATAATTAGAGTTTCACATGAAAGTAAATTATATTTACCACTAAGTGAATACGAAATACAACCTTTGTAGATCGGTCCTTCACTTCTAAAGCTCCTTGTTGTAGTCCCTTCACTGCGATCATAGTTCTCCCGGGCTCTTGCATGGCTTCACGAGGTGAAAGATGCGTCCTTGCTTGAAGTCTTCGAGGCCGAAGATGATCTACATCGAGGGAATATCAACTCAAGCTACTACTTCACTAACTAGAGAATTAGTGAAGCAAATACCCTATACTAAAGTGCTAATCTAGTAGTGGATGGAGAAATAGGAAGTGGGTTCCCTTTAGAATTTTATTTCTCACAATCTTTCACTCTCTTTTTGAAACCCTAGCATGCTTTTCTTTTGCTCAAGGAAGAAGAAGAAGATGAACAAAAGAAAAGATGAGGATAATGATCAAGTGAGTGAGCTAACCATAGTGAGTGAGTATCATATACTAACTCATGTAGAGACATTACCATGGCTAATCCTAAATGGTTAGGTTAATAAAAATCCAAAGTAAAACAAAGTTAGTGGACTTTGTCAAAACATCCACAAGCTTCTACAAGTTTCATGCTTGTGACAAAAGGTCCACTAATGTGTAATTACCTTAAATAATTATTAACCGCCATTTAAAATAGAATGGTGTATGTCTTGCACACCCATTTATGATGTATCATCAACCATGATACAAAAAGAAAACACATTTTAATATATATCACATATATATATTAAAGTTGTGCACATGTGAGAAAAATCCTTAAGTGAACAAATGTTACTTAATGTAAATTAGTATATCATATATACAATTATACACTAAATTATTAAATCAACACTTGACTTAATAATCCGGTTATATCTCATATAACCGACTAACATCCAATGTATCGACTTATCGAATTAACTCTTGATTCGATAACCCGGCTATATCACATATAACCGACCAACACAATAAGTCGCGAGAATAGAATACGGTATCACATACTCACATTATTCTTGGTCCCGCACATATCACATATGCGCTCCTATTTCGTTTTTCTTGAGCCAGTAAAACCTCTATGTAGGACTCTAAAGACTCGTCAATACGCCGGCAGTAGGTGATGATCACATCAAGCACCCACAAGCCGTCAGCGGTACTAGCTGGACGTAACGGCTACCCGGGTATTGAGCGATCAGAAGATCAGCAAGCAAGCCCACTCCAACTCCTGTAAAAGCCTAACGGTAACACTTCCCGTACAGTCCGGTCTCCTCGTCTGATATGTCGCATATCAAGTCTAGGGGTGGTAAACGTCAGACCCCAATAACTGATAAGTCGTGCCGATGTGAGGCTCATAACGGGTCGAGAAACTACTGGTAACACTTACCAGTAAATCTCTAAATCAGCCCTGGCCATGGACTTCCCTGTTATGGCCAATCGAGCACAGCGCAACATCAACCCCCAATACCGGGAGAGACGAAACCCCTCCTATCGCTCATTGCCTCCATGCGACTCGGGACTGTACCCAAAAACCACCGTTTTGCACGCCCTCTTGGACGTGGTAAGGTGGAAATCAAAACACAGTGGGAATCACACAAGACTCTATGACGATCTCGGGTCTACAGACTAACCTGCATAAGTGTCACCAGAGAACTGCCATCTGACGTGAGGTATAATACCATCCGGGAGTTCTCGGCGAGTCCGTCCAGTGTACCCAGTCTCCACTGAGCACCCGTATACCATCTCTGATGTCAAACACCAATGGATATGGGATCATCCATCGCCCATCTCATGGGTCGAGAAGTGTATATGCTAGTCTACTCTGGTATATCGATGCCCTGTCTCGATACACCTACGACTAGGGACATTAAAGGATGTACTTATGAACTACTCTGTCCCCACTAGTATGATCTGCATCATAGTCCAGGTAGTCAAGTACACATCCTAAGGGCTTTACCAACATATAACTATAAGACAGTATCAAGAGACAAGTATACATGTTAAGATAAAGAGCAACCAGATAGCATACTATCATATCGAGCAAGAAAGTCCTCTCTATATATGTCCAAGCATCCAATATAATATACATCATCTGCACAATACTGGCCTCTAGGGCATACATACAACTAACAGATCATTCCGTAAGAGTAGGGAATGATGAAAATGTTGCAGCCAAAGCAGTTGGCGAATATCACCTTGTATTACCAAATGGCAATACATTGATTCTGAACGAACGCTATTACATTCCGACCCTGATATGTTATATCAGTTTTTTTATTAAGTAAAGAAGGATATAATTTTTTAGTACATGATAATATTATGAACATCTTCCTGGATGTGGATTAGGCTCGTTAAATAATGGCATATACGTTCTAAATTAAACTACAGTTCTTAATGTACAGAACACACACAGTAGGAAGAGTTCAGAAATGAACGAATCCTACTTGTGGCATTGTAGACTAGGTCATATCAATACGACACGAGTAGCTAAGTTACATAAGGATGACTATTTGAATCCGTTCGAATTATCATCTTATGAAACTTTCTATTCATGTCTCAAAGGAAAGATGACTAAAACTCCGTTTAGTGGACACGGAGAAAGAGTTACGGAACTCTTGGGACTGATACATAGTGATGTATGCGGTCCCATATCTACACATGCCAGGAATGGTTCTTTGTACTTCATTACATTCATTGACGATCTCTCAAGATACAGACACGTGTTCCTGTTGAAACACAAGTCTGAAGCTTTTGAGAAATTCAAAGAATATAAGCACGAAGTAGAGAACCAAATGGGTAAAAGTATTAAGATCCTTCGATCTGATCGAGGAGGAGAATACTTGAGCACTGAGTTCCTGGACTATTTAAAAGAGAATGGTATTCTCTCTCAGTTTACTCCTCCTTATACACCACTGCACAACGGTGAATCTGAGCGGAGGACTCTCACCCTATTAGATATGGTGCGCTCTATGATGAGCACTGCTGAGTTGCCTATTTCCTTTTGGGGATATGCACTGGAGACAGCTGCAGACCTATTATATATGGTTCCTACCAAATCTGTGCCAACTACTCCATATGAGATATGGAAAGGAAAGAGACCATATCTTAATTATGTTAAGATATAGGGTTGTCCGACATATGTGAAAACACAGAATCCGGACAAGCTCGGGGCATGGTCTTTTCTGTGTAAGTTTATTGGATATCCCAAACATTCACGAGGGTATATCTTCTACCACACCGAGGAATAAAAGGTGTTTGTTTCTCGACATGCCACCTTTTTAGAAAAGGAATTTCTTGAAAAAGAAATTAGTGGAAAGGAGGTAGAACTGGAAGGGGTTCTAGCTATACAAACTACGACAGAAGATTTGGTAGAACCAGGGGATTCAGTAGTTTCCGACGAACCTCAGCCGCTCCGCCGATCTAGTAGGGTTCCTCATCCACAAGAGAGATACTACGGTTTTCTCATCGATGGTGGGAGCGAGGATTTCATCATGGAAGATGATGACCCGACTAGCTTCGAACAGGCAATCACGAGTGGAGACTCTGTGAAATGGCCGGATGCAATGCAATCAGAGATGGAATCCATGTACACCAACAAAGTATGGACTTTGGAAGTTGCTCCTGAAGGGGTAAAACCCATTGTGAGCAAATGGATCTTTAAAAATAAACTTGGTGTAGATGGAAAATTTGAGACTTTCAAAGCTAGACTTGTTGCGAAGGGTTTTCGTCAACGACCAGGTATGGATTATGACAAAACCTTTTCTCCAGTGGCTATGCTTAAGTCCATCCGGATCCTACTTGCCTGCATACCATGACTACGAAATCTGGCAAATGGATGTTAAGACCGCCTTTCTAAATGGTGATTTAGAGGAGTGCGTGTACATGACTCAGCCAGAGGGCTTCGTAGACAGTGGGAGCAGCGGAAAGGTGTGCAAGCTGCTTAAATCCATCTACGGGTTAAAGCAGGCATCGCGGAGTTGGAACATCTGTTTTGATGTTGTAGTCAAAGAGTTTGACTTCATCAAAAACGTAGATGAACCTTGTATATACAAGAAGGTGGCAGAGAGTAAGGTTGTCTTCCTCTTATTGTACGTGGATGACATACTCTTGATAGGAAATGATATTCCTATACTGCACTCGGTCAAGCTCTTCTTATCACAAAGATTCTCAATGAAAGATCTAGGTGATGCCTCATGCATCTTGGGAATTAAGATCTATAGAGATAGATCTAAACGGATACTGGGATTGTCCCAATCCAGGTACATTGACACTATACTAAAGAGGCTTAGTATGGAAGAATCCAAGCGTGAGAATTTACCCACGATCTCTGAACTCGCTCTCTCCAAAGAGATGTCTCTTAAGACTGATTTGGAGAGAGCTCGCATGCAAGAGATACCCTATGCTTCGGCAGTAGGCTCTATCATGTACGCGATGCTATGTACCAGACCCGATGCAGCATACTCACTAAGTGTAGTGAGTAGGTATCAAGTAGATCCAGGAGAGAGTCACTGGATAGCTGTGAAAAACATTCTCAAGTACTTGAGAAGGACTAAAGAGATATTCTTGGTGTATGGTAACGGAAAACTCCAGGCGGAGTCTTTTACCAATTCAAGCTTCCAAAGTGATAAGGATGACTCTAAGTCGCACTCGGGTTTTGCCTTTACCCTCAATGGAGGGGCGGTTTGTTGGAAGAGTTCTAAACAGGAAACCGTGGCAGACTCGACGATGGAGGCTGAATACATCGCCGCCAACAATGCTGCCAAAGAGGCTATCTGGATGAAGAAGTTTGTTTCCCCCAATCAGAGCAAAGCTCTGTTCAAATTTTGAATTTTGAAATGAGGCAGCGCTCACGTGCAAAGCACGAGAGCGCTCGCGCCAAGAGCGCCAGTGCTAAGAGTCAAAGATTCGGAGGCAGCGCTCACATGCAAAGCACGAGAGCGCTCGCGCTAGATACGCCAGCGCTAATAGTCAAAGACTCTGATGCAGCGCTCACGTGCAAAACACGAGAGCGCTAGCGCTAAGAGTTAAAGACTCTGATGCAGCGCTCACGTGCAAAGCACGAGAGCGCTAGCGCCAAGTGCGCCAGCGCTAAGGGTCAAAGACTCTGATGTAGCGCTCACGTAGAAAGCACGAGAGCGCTAGCGCCAAGTACGCCAGTGCTAAGAGTCAAAGACTCTGAGGCAGCGCTCACATGTAAAGCACGAGAGCACTAACGCCAAGTGCGCCAGCACCAAGTGTCAAAGACTCTGATGCAGCGCTCACGTGCCAAGCACGAGAGCGCCAGCGTTGGAACTAAATGTTCCCCACCCTTAGATCAAAAATCTAACAAAGATCACTAAAAATCATCAGATTATCTCTGAAAATTAGAGCACCGTTGGATCAAAAATCCAATGGTGATTAAAAATCACCATGATACAGAATAAGAAAAGATTTTCCCAATCCTGTTAAAAACAAGAAGATTGCCTTCCGTAAAACAGAAACCCTAGGATCAAAGATCTAACGGTGGGAACATCCCCAAATCAATTAGAGAAAAGATCTCTTCAACTGATTCAAAAAATTAGCCTCCCCTATATAAAGGACCGAAGACTTCAAGTCTTGCTTAGAGGAACCCCTCCACAAACTTTGAGAAATTTCAGAGAGAAGAGCAAGCTCTCGGAAGAAGAAGAATTTCTTCAAGGTAAATAAAACAGAGAGATCAAAGCATATCATCAAGAGAAGAAGAACTTAGTTCTTTTTCTAGATCATAGATCTATAAAACAGACTTCTTTCATAAAAGAGATTATAGCTTCTCATCATAAAAAAGGGGGGAAGAAGAATTCAATTCTCTTCAGATCACAGATCCATAAAGGCAAAGCCTTTCACAAAAAATAATAATAAAAATAAGAGATTGTAACATCTCCTATAAAAATAAGAATTTTGTTCTTAGACCCACGAGACAAAATCTCTTATAAATGAGAATTTAATCCTCAGAGCGCAGAACTGATCAAAATTGCCTAAAAAGAGCCTTAGCGCTCAAAATTAAAAAGAAGCGCCTCAACGCTCCAAGACTGACGCACAGCGCCACAACGCTCCAAGACTGGTGCTTCAGCGCTTTAAGACTGGCGCACAGTGCCGCAGCGCTCCAAGCGCTATTTTAAAAGAAGCGCCCAGCGCCTTAAGGTTGGCGCCCAGCACCAAGCGCACCATGTGCTCCTCACGTGTGCGCTATTTCACAAGGAGCGCTCTGCACTCATTTACTGGCGCTCAGCGCCAAGCGCACTATGTGCTCCTCACGTGCGTGCTCTTTCACAGGAAGCGCCTTAGCGCTCTAAATCTGGCGCTCAGCGCCTAGCACACCACGTGCTCCTCACGTGTGCGCTGAAGGAAAATAAAATGTTCTTTAAATAAATCCCCAGAGGTATAATGAGTGCTCAACACTCAACAAAAGATAAAAAGTTGTCAGAACCCAAACCAATGCTCAGCATTGTTAAATAAAAAGGGTCGAGCCCAAATAAATGTTCAACATTTTAACTGAGTGGGCCGAGCCTAAGTTGGCCACAGATCCCTCATTTAGATTAATTGGGCCCATATGCTCATAAATCTTTTTAACCGATCTTAGTCCCAAACTTGACTATAGAACTCCCAACCAACATTGGTTCAAGGGTACATCTCTTCGTACCTCTGATATATGTCGTTGTAATTCTTCAACGTATTCAGAGAGACGGAGGGTCCCAATAACCAATAATTTTTGGTGCATCCCCAAACGGTTGAATCAAAACCATACAGGCTATGATGTCTTTAAACTGGACTATGATGTCCTTAAATTTTACGGACTGCAGGGTCCTTAAACTCATGGACTATGATGTCTTTAAACATTATGGATTGTGAGGTCCTTAAACTAATAGACTATGATGTCTTTAAACTTTACAGACTATGACATCTTTAAACTATCACGGACTATGATGTCCTTAAACCCAATAGACCGCAATGTCCCTAAACTAAAACAATAGAGTTCAAATGCTCTTTTGTTGGATCTAAATGATCCTGTTAAGTAGATCTTAGTCTAAAATTAGACTAACTATCCTTAACAAACGTTTAAGTTGTTCTTAGTCACAAATGACATTAACGATCCTTAAACCCAACCCAAAACCAAATCTAAGAAAATACGGATTTGGACTAATTCACGCCCTACGGGCGACAACATAAATTAGTCTCCTTATACAATCTATGGGCAACCAAAAATAAAACAAACACACACGACACGAAGTGACTATCTGGAGAAGGAGAAAGTTGTTACCGCGATGCGGTAGCGTAATTATCTGCAGGGGCTTGCGCTTGCAGGGAAGAGCGTCCCCACAATCAAAAAACTCCTCAAACGAGGGGGAATCTGACGAAGTCTGTTACAACGGCCGCATCCGTCTAAACCTCCGATATACGGTGCCATAAATCAACTTGGCATTTTCGGAGAGGTGGACGGATAAAACCAAATAGCATCTGCCCCCAAATTCAGGCGAGACGAACCTACATGGTTCCGTCTCCCGTCTTTCGGTGGCGAACAGATTCTGGCACGCCCGGTGGGACCTTTTCCTCTTTCCACTCCACACTTCGTGTGTCTTGTTTGCGAACGAATCGCCGTTTTATATGGTTGCCCCTGGCTTCGAGGTACTAAGATTTGGTGTCTTGCTCCTGTGCAAATCAATGGCTTTCAACTGCATAAACTGTAACAACTGCAACAACTCCCTCCCTGCTAGAGGAGTGACTTATGGGCCTCAAGCGGCCTCCGTTTTCAAGATGCCAGTGGAACAGGCGACGCAAGCCACCACTGGGCTGTTATTTGATACCATGCTCCTACCCATGAGCTTCAACGCCCCACTACCGTCGCAAGAAGCTTCGAAGAAGTCGGTCTTTGATCGGCTTATGACTACCACGTCCCCTCTCAACGGGTCGTCCAAATCCAACGCCTCAGTCTTTAACAGACTAGGCTAAAACTCTAATGGGCCCATGAAAAAGCCCATGATACCTAAGGGGGTTATCCCAAAATGAATAGCCATTCCTGCTCCTGAAGTCGCCAAAGCGGCTTCTCCTGCTAAGGGGTCGGTCTTCGCAAGACTGGCCGTTCGAGCTCCCGCTCCAGGCGAAGTAACCAAGGCTGCTTCCCCTACCAAAAAGTCGGTCTTTTCAAGATTGATCATTCTCTCTCAGCGGACGTCAGTCTTCGATAGGCTGGCACCAAAAGCAACCCCTCATCAGAGCGGGGGGCATAAAGAAGCTCATCCAATAGCAGAGGTGGTCCCGTCCGCAAGGCATGCTCAACGTCGCCACTGGCGCTAAGTGAGGAAAGCTGGAGGCAATTCCCCATCTGGACTTATCCTGCCGGCTCCAACGGTGGAAGTCGACGCTGCTGTTCCAACTGGGAATAGTTTTGAACCACTCAGGAGGATCCGCAAGAACTCTCCGATTGCAGCCTTGAAAAGATCTCCTCTACCTGTGGAGAATGCAACAAAGACAAAGCCAGAATAGCCCCCTCAGCGTCTGTCCTCTAAAATTCACAAGGTCTGGCGACAGGTCCAAGACTCGGTGATCAACCAAGACCACTCCTGATCAGTCGAAAATATTGCATTTTTAACACATCAATTTCCTTACTATTTGCAATCATCTAAAGGTGTTTGGTATAAATATAGTATATATTAGCAATTTGTCTGCCAAAATACCAAATAACACGTGTTATACATTATAACCGGCATTTTGAGGGAAATTGAGTGTTTATTATTGCACGCATGATCTTTGTATATCGCAACACTTGTCTCGAGATTGTGTGCAGGAAATTCTCCAGGTAAAAGAACCGGAACTGCTAAAAGTGCCGATAAAAATACACCAGGTCGAAGAATGAGAATCTGGCAGTAAACAAGAAAGAATAAAAAGATTCCAAGAATCCCATGAAGACCCAAAAGAATACACCAAACACTATAGAAGATTTCAAGCACCGATTCCACAATTCGGCCGCGGATCCGCGGCCGAGTTGGCCGATCCGCCGTGGATCCGCGGCCTGTTAGACACGTCATCGGCTCATATTTCTCCACATGCCTTCTTGTAACGACCAAGCTTCCAGAAGACTCTCAAAGACCACGTGGCTTCTTCCAGAAGGCTCTGCATACTCACTCTAGAATTTTCCCTCCAACAACCTTATTCTAGAAGGTTCTCTCCAACAACCATATTCTAGAAGGCTCTCTCCAACAACCTTATTCTAAAATATTCCCTCCAACAAACTTCTTCTAGAAGCCTCCTTGTAACAACCTTCCTCTAGAATATTCCTTGTAACAACCCCATTCTAGAATATTCCCTCTAACAAACTCATTCTAGAAGGCCCTCTCTAACAACCTAGCTTTGGAGGGAAGATTCAAATGAGGTGGTTATAAAAAGAGATCTAGATCTAGGGTTTGAAAGGTTGTTGAATTGGACGGAAATCATTTTGAGTGGTGAAAATTGTAGATCCAAACCATTTCAAAATCAAATTGAGTGACACAATTTGATCCAAATCAAGATCCACCGAGTACCGAGCCAAAGTAAGCCTTCAACGAGCCTTTTGAAGTAACGCCGATCTTCATCTGAGCAAGAGATCCACGACGATCCGCTACTCAAGAAGACGATGCGAAGCTAGTTTCAACGATCGAGTTCTCTCCTCAATTCTTGTAGTCTTTGAGTGAATTGTAACGAAACGTTGATTTATAAAAGGTGAAAATTCTTGATCTTGCTTTTCATTACATTTGAGCATTATGATGAGTTGTCAATTCTTGATTGTTTTCTTTTTCATGATGTTTGAGTGAAAACTCCGCTTATGGAGGAATCGAGAAAATAGGTAGATGATGATGATTAAATTCTTGAACGATTCTTAAGTCTTATGAGTTTTGTAAACTTTAGGAAATTGAATCATCGACAACCTAATTTGAGCGAAATGCTTTCTTGAATGTTTTCGCTCCAAATTAGAGATCAACGATCGATGATTGAATTTCCTAGAGGCTAGAATTTGAATGCTAATCAACGAAAGGACAAGGGATAGAAGGAGAAACCCTAGTTTCTTCAATAGATCCCTAATCCTCGTTGATCGTCATCGATCCAGCAACAAGTCATCAAAAGATAAGAATTTGTAATCATAATTCTTCATCATCACTATCAATTGGATCGATTCCTACAAGCCTCTTTACAAATCTTGATAATTCAAACTATTTGGATATTTTCTTGATCTTTATTGATTCTTGATTCTAGATCTATTTTCTTTATGTTTGTTGAAATCAAATCTTTTAAATCTTGAATCGATTTTTCTTGCAATTTCTTTTATCTTTTAAATTTCGACTCATCTAAAACAAGATCGATCAAAACATACATCTCAGTGGACGATCCGCATTCATTAACGTGCTACATCGACACCGTTAATTGATTGCGGTATAAATATCTTTGATTGTGAACACTTTACATTTCATCACAACTTAGACGATTAATCAAATGGCGCCGTTGCCGGGGATGTGTGCTATTTTGTTCGTTTTTGTTATTTGAGTTGAAAAATTATTATTCCATCATATTTTCATCCAAGATTCGCTTCAAGTGCTTAACGATTAGTGTTTGAATTTTTGCGAGAGAATCTGGAATCATCGGAGCAAAGGGAAAAATATTCATATCATTTCAGGAAGTCCAGTGGAGTAAAAGGAGCATCTGTACCAAATTTTGTGCAGAGATCTCGTCAACTCACCGCGGAACCGCGGCCATAGCAAGCATTTAGCGGCAGATCCGCGGTGATCTTGAAGCTTCAAAATTCCATTTCTCTGTGGTAACTTCTATACTTTCTTATCTCTTTCCTCCTCTGTCCATTAACCAATTTCTGCAGGATTCTTTGCAAAATTCAGCGCTGCTAAAAAAAATAAATTTGTTGCGATTCTTGAAATTGGTTGTTGTGTGCATATTTTAATACGGAAATTAAGGGGCAAAGACCAAATTAGATTGTGTGAGGAGTTCATTACCCTTCCTAAGCCCCAAAAATCACAAAATTGCATCCGCATTACCCTCATTAACTAAAAAATATCTAGACATGACTCTAAGGACCGTCACGCCCACTTAGGACAGAAGGAGGTTGTGGGTAATCTAATTCTTATCCGTGTTTCTTTTGTGGTGTCTAAGCTAAGTGTGTCTAAGGAAAGTGGTTACTTAATTAGGCCCACTACTTACGTAGTGGAGAACCTCCAACTTACCTGACACTTACCTGGCCACAGAAAGGATAAAGAGGCAGTAGAGGATTTATCTTGCGATTTGTTTTCTGGAAGTCTAGGAGCGGTCTAGAGACTTGACCTAGGTGACCATTAGATCTAGGGTTGTGTGTGCATTTTTTGTTATTTTATTTTTCAAAAACCGTATTTTTTCAAAACAAACACCAACCAACTTTTCCCTTAATTATCACAACGCTGCCACTTGTGCTAAACCCTTTAGTGCAAGCTCGGCTGGACACGGGATTCTAGTGCCCGTCTTGTCCGCGTTTCCCCCATCGACCCCAAAATCTGTATTTCTACATTTTCTTTTTCCCACCACCGCCGCGATGGACAGATATCCATCACACTTTAACACCACTCTGCCACCGCCCACAGGTGCGCAGAATCCTCCACACATTTCTCTCCAAGAGAGATGCTATCCTATATGTGTTCCCCTTCCCACCTGTCTTTCTATACCACCTACCAACGGGGAAAATTTTGAAATCAACCCCCAATTTATCAAACTGTTACCCAAATTTCACGGTCTTGAGTCCGAAGACGCATACGTTTTTATCTCCAAATTTGAAAATGAATGCGCAATGATTGGAACGTCATAACTGTCTTTGGATGCTCTGCGTTTACGTTTTCTCCCATTCACTTTGTGCGATTTAGCCGAGAAGTGGCTTTATAATACAACTGCACATTCTATTTCAAAATGGGATGAATTTGTTGCAGCATTCCTTAAGAAATTTTATCCCAATCATAAGACCAGCCGTGTTCGGAGCAAAATCTTCAAATTCACCCAACTTCCCAATGAACCATTCTGGAAATGCTTTGAACGGTTCAAGGATCTTCTTTTACAATGCCCTCATCACGGAATCCCCAGATGGGATTTGTGTCGAGTTATCTATGAGGGTATTGATCTCACGACTAAACAGATGCTTGAAACCATGTGTCATTGCCAATTCCTATCTATCTAAAGATGATGGTGAAGCTTGGAAATACCTTGAAGATTTAGCTCAAAACACATTACAATGGGAAAGTGTTAGACCACCATCGTCTAGGGATGATAACCATCAGCCCGATGTTTCCGTCACAATGAGAGCCGAAATGGCCGCAATACAAAGGAAGCTCGACGCTATAGAAAACAAAATCTCTTCAACCTCCCTAAACCAATACACACTTCCCAAAACCGTGTGTGGCTGCTGTTCAAACTCATCACATTTGACGAAAGAATGTCCTTTGAATGTACCGTTTCAAGGTCACACTAATACTGCATTTCAGCAAAGACCTGGAAACGATCCTTCTTCTTCCTCATATAATCAAGATTGGAGGAATAACCCTGATCTTTCTTGGATCCAACACCAAACTCAATACACGGATCTAAGCCAGAATAACTTTCAATGGGTCCCTCCACATCAACATCAACAACCACAACTGAGTCAGCACCCCTACTGTAGGGTTCCTAGGCACTCTTGTGAGGGTTCATAAGGATCAATCATGCCCGAATAAAATTTTAGACGTGCCGAACAACCCAAAGCTAGGATCTTTGCTAGATTATTAGGGTTAAACATGCAAGTAAATATCTTTACAACTAAGTGTGAGGGATTACAACCTTTGTAGTCCGCTCCTTTGCTTCATAAGCTCCGAATAGAAGTCCCTTCGCCACGATCCACGATCCACGATCTCCCGGACTCAAGAGAGGCTCCACGACTCGAACGATCCATGCTAGCTTGTAGCATTCCTTTTCTCCGATGATCTATGTCGAAGTTGCAATAACTCAAGCTCTCTCACTCTAATGAGGTGAACACCCTAATCTAATGTGCTAGATTAGATGAGGATGATGGAGTAGTATTTATGCTATCTTTTTATATCAATTTCTCACAAGAAATCATCACAAAATGAATAACTAGTAAGCTTTCTCAAAGCTCAAGAGAGAAGAAGAAGATGAATAATGAGATAATCCTTTTGTGATGAATAATAGAAATGGATATATGATTAATCATGGAACCATGGTCAAGGATGACTAGGATAACCTTTGTAGAGAATAAACTAGGGCTAGGGTTTGGTTAGGTTAAAGAATGAGTCATAGATAAATATCAAGCATAATATCTAACTCATGACAAAAGGAAAGCTTCTAGATGTTGCAAGAATGAGCCAACCCTAATCAAACCCTAACCTTGCTTAATCTCTACTAAACATGTTCCATTATTAATTATATCATGTTGCAATAATATATATCACATATATATTATATATTTGCAACAAAAGAAAATAATACAATTAACATATATCGCATATATATAAATGTATTACCCGGTGAGAAAATGAAATAATAAAGTGAGCCAATATTAGATAATGTAATACAATATATCATATATATTATTATACATTAAATTATCGAATCAACACTTGATCCGACAATCCGGCTATATCGAATATAACCGACTAATATATCATGTACCGATTCATCGAATCAACACTTGATCCGATGACCCGGTTCATATCTATATATCGCGAGAATATAATATGGTATCTCATATCGCATTATCCTCGGTCCTGCACATATCACATATGTGCCTCTACTCCGTTTTGCCTGAGCCAAGAAACCTTTGTGTAGGACTCTAAAGAATCGTCAATACGCCGGTAACAGGTGATGATCATATCAAACACCCACAAGCTGCAAGCGGTCAGCTAAACGTAAAAGCCACCCAGGTATTGAGCGATCAGAAGATCAACAAGCTAGCCTATACGTTCTCCTGTGAATCCAATCAGTAACACTCCCGTACAGTCCGGTCTCTTCATCTGATATGTCGCATATCAAGTCTAGGGGTGGTATACGTCAGACCTCAGTAACCGATAAGTCATGTCGATGTGTGGCTCATAACGGGTCGAGAAACTACTGGTAACACTTACCAGTAAATCTCTATATCAGCCCTGGCCAGGGACTTCCAGTTATAACCAATCGAACACAGCACAACATCAACTCCCTATACCGGGAGAGACGAATCCCCTCCTATCGCTCATTGCCTCCATGTGATTCGGGACTGCACCCAAAAGCCACCGTTTTGAACGCCCTCTTGGACGTGGTAAGGTGGAAATCAAAGTACAGTGGGAATCACACAAGACTCTATGACGATCTCGGGTCTACAGACTACCCTGTACCAGTGTCACCGGAGAACTGCCATCTGACGTGTGGTATATCACCATCTGGGAGTTCTCGGCGAGTCCGTCCAATGTACCCAGTCTCCACTGAGCACCCGCACACCATCCTTGATGTCCAACACCGATGGATATGGGATCATCCATCGCCCATCATATGGGTCAAGATGCGTATACGCTAGTCTACTCTGGTGTATCGATGCCCTGTCTCGATATACCCTCGACTAGGAACAGTTATAAGATGTACTCATCGACTACCGTGGCCCCACTAGTATGATCTCATCATAGTCCTAGTAGTCGAGTACAGATCCTAAGGGCTTTATCAACATGTGAGAGTAAGACAGTAAACCAATACAAGTCAACATGTTAAGATAAAGTGAAACCAAATAGCATACTATCATGACGAGCAAGAAAGTCCTCTCTATATATATCCAAGCATCCATTATAATATACATCATATGTACAACAATGGCCTCTAGGGCATATACATAACTAACAATCTCCCACTTGCACTAAGGCCAGCTGCTGTAGTATCTCATACCTAGCAACCCGAATAATCTCTCAAAATGTATCTGGGGAATGGACTTCGTGAGTGGATCCGCAGTGTTGTCCTTCGTATCTACTCTCCTGACCTCGATCTCCCGGCGATCAACTATCTCCCTGATCAGGTGATACCGCCTCAGAATATGTCTGGATTTTTGATGGGACCTGGGTTCCTTAGCCAACGCCACAGCTCCATTGTTATCGCAATACAGAGGTATTGGATGTTCAATGGATGGAACCACACCAAGTTCACTAATGAACTTCTTTATCCAGATAACCTCTTTGGCAGCATCGTTGGCAGCGATATATTCAGCCTCCATCGTCGAGTCTGCAACGGTATCCTGTTTGGAACTCTTCCAACATACTGCCCCTCCATTGAGGGTAAAGACAAATCCCGAGTGCGACTTAGAGTCGTCCTTATCACTTTGGAAGCTCGAATCGGTAAAGGACTCCACTTGGAGTCCTCCGTTACCATATACCAAGAACATCTCCATAGTCCTTCGTAAGTACTTGAGAATGTTCTTCACAGCTGTCCAGTGATTCTCTCTAGGATCTGCTTGATACTGACCCACTACACTTAGTGAGTATGCTACATCGGTTCTGGTACATAGCATCACATACATGATAGAGCCTACTGCCGAAGCACAGGGTATCTCTTGCATGCGAGCTCTCTCCAAATCAGTCTTGGGAGACATCTCTTTGGAGAGAGTGAGTCCAGAGATCGTGGGTTGGTTCCCACGCTTAGATTCTTCCATACTAAACCTCTTTAGAATGGTGTCAATGTACCTGGATTGGGACAATCCCAGTATCCGTTTAGATCTATCTCTATAGATCATGATTCCCAATATGCACGAGGCATCACCTAGATCTTTCATTGAGAATCTTTGTGATAAGAAGAGCTTGACTGATTGCAGCATAGGAATATCATTTCCTATCAAGAGTATGTCATCCACGTACAATACGAGGAAGACAACCTTACTCTCCGGTACATTCTTATAGATACAAGGTTCATCTATATTTTTGATGAAGTCAAACTCTTTGACTACAATATCAAAACAGATGTTCCAACTCCGCGATGCTTGCTTTAATCCATAAATAGATTTAAACAGCTTGCACACCTTTCCGCTGCTCCCACTATCTACGAAGCCCTATACGAAAATTCTTAAGAACTTGTGCACTGGGAAGAGGAAGTCTCAAGTGCCTAAAAAAGTTTTCATGTCGAGTACCGTAGACACGGCTTTTCCCCAACAATTACCAAGGAAACGTAAGGACCCTGGCTGTCCTACTATTTCTATTTCTATTGGGGATAAACACATTAACCGTGCTTTACTTGACCTTGGCGCTAGTGTTAACTTGCTTCCATATTCAGTCTATGAGCAACTAGGTATCGGAGTATTAAAGCCCTCAAACATAACTCTCCAGATGGCCGATCGATCAATCACCAAACCTAGGGGTGAACTTGAGGATGTGTTGATAAAAATCGGAGAATTTGTATTCCCTGTGGACTTTATTGTTCTTGATACACAGCCTGTAGTGAACCCACGGAACTAAATTCCGGTGATTCTTGGTCGCCCCTTTTTGGCTACTTCCAACGCTGTAATCAACTGTAGAAACGGCTCTATGAACCTATCTTTCGGGAATAGGTCAATTGAGCTCAACATTTACAAGTTGGGAAGTCAACCCTCCGATCCTCATGCTCGAGTATGTTCTATCGAATTAATGGATGTCGACAGCAGCGAATTTGATCAGCTTCACGATACAGATCCAGACTTCCTTTATACGTTGTTGTTTGACCCAGATATGTATCATATACATACGGACCCTTATTTCGAGTTGTCCAGGTCAACATCTAACGTCGATGATGAACCTATTCTGGAGTCTGAGTATTATCCTGTTCTTGCCAATGACATTATTCTTCGAAATATCGATGAAAGCTTCGCTGATAGACTTGCATTCTTAGCAAACACGGGTGTTGAGATGAATCATCTCCACAACGAAGAAATTGAACCTCCACCCCTTCTTCTTAATAATCACGAGAATGCGAGTAATCCATCACAATCATTGTGTCGTCCCTTCAAAACGAGACGTAAACCCTTTCTTTTACACCACTTATCTTTTCCCCACTTCTTCTTGGCTTTTTTCAACTTATTCTTCCACCAACCGGTGCACTACACTGATAAAATCTTTGAATGGTTATTGTTGACTTTCGGTCTTTGTAAAGCTTGGCATTGACCAATAACTTTGACCCCCTCTTATGATTTTAAAAGATTAACATTGTTTAACTCAAGTTTGGGGGGGGGGGTATAAGCTGGCTCTTGAAAATAAAAGTTGTCCTCAAAAATTGTGAGCCAAAAAAAAGTTTGGGGGAAGATTTTCACGATCATATTTATTGCCCCCATTAATAAATTTCCTCCCAAGCTTACAGGTTTTTGAGTTTTAGCAGAAGACAACAGTGAGGACACTGTTGAAAACAAGTTTGGGGGAGGTTTGTGCTTATTTACGCATCACTTTGCATCATACTTTGCATAAGCACAAAACATATAATTAATTTTTTTTTTATATAAATAAGATAATAAAAGATTAGATAGTCAAAAATTACTTCCAAAAGATTAGAAAAATTTAAGAAAACCAAAAAAATTAGAAGTTTTCTTAAACGAAACTAGTAATAAGTAGTTATGAGCCGTTGTCCCAAGGGTTAGTAAGATGAAGGAAGTCACCAATCTGAGGATAAAAATAAGTCTGAAAAATAGTTCCTATTCTGGAAGCTAAATATTTGAATGTTGATACCCTCCTATACACACTTACACACGTCTTGAAACTCGGGATAGTAGAGGATACCTTGAAATGCTCTTGTCTAAAAGCCAAAGTATGAAGGAAATAATAAATGAAGAAAATATAAATGGTGTAGAAAAATAAACACTGGTTTTGTTATCGCCAAGGCAACAATAAAAAAATATAGCGAGGGTGCTTCATCACCTAGTGCCTTAGACCAACTGGTTTGGGAGTCACTGCTAAGCCTTAGGTGTTGTAAGACGAGGAAAATACTAATACGCATAATAAGCAAGCACGTGAGTAATCGGTCGGTTAGTACCTCAAGAAGTATTAACGGTCACATGAAAAATGTGTGAGCAAATGCATCTAAATATTCATCAATTAAAAGTACCGAGGTAGATGGACAAGAGTATGATAGCTTGAATTGAATTCTCCGAGTGTAGGGATGTTTTGTACACACAGTAGGGGTATATGATCGATGTTTGGAAGAAAGGTAGGAATGAAGAATAAAGACGATGTTTTATTGAGAGATGATGTAATTTCTAACAACTTTTCATGACTATTAAGATAGGGCTCATGACAACTGAAAAGCTAGTATTAGTTGAAAACTCTAATTTTCAAAGTCTTTCTTTTACAATTCTTATCTTTACATGTAACTTTCACGGTCTTCCTTTTATTATTGGATTTTGTGGGTGTAATCCGCTAAAAACCCTCAGGAGAAAACACTCCTCCTACTAGGGACACCTAGAGATTTAAAGGCATGTTGCACATGCTCGGTGCAATCGTGTTGCCTACGAAAGTGTGCTAGTTAGTTTTTCTTTTTCTTATATTTTCTCCTTCTCTTTCTAATAAAACAAGTTTGCTCGAGACGACCAAAATTAAGTTTTGGGGAATTTGACCAGTCGAAAATATTGCATTTTTAACACATCAATTTCCCTACTATTTGCAATCATCTAAAGGTGTTTGGTATAAATATAGCACATATTAGCAATTTGTCTGCCAAAATACCAAATAACATGTGTTATACATTATAACCGGAATTTTGAGGGAAATTAAGTGTTTATTATTGCACGCATGATTTTTGTATATCGCAACACTTGTCTCGAGATTGTGTGCAGGAAATTCTCCATGTAAAAGAGCCGGAACTGCTAAAAGTGCCGATAAAAATACATCAGGCCAAAAGATTCCAGGAATCCCATGAAGACCCAAAAGAATACACCAAACACTATAGAAGATTTCAGGCACTGATTCCACAATTCGACCGCGGATCCGCTGCCGAGTTGGCCGATCCGCCGCGGATCCGCGGCCTGTTAGACCCGTCACCAGCTCATATTTCTCCACATGCCTTCTTGTAACGGCCAAGCTTCCAGAAGACTCTTAAAGACCACATGGCTTCTTCCAGAAGACTCTGCATAACAAACTCACTCTAGAATATTTCCTCCAACAACCTTATTCTAGAAGGCTCTCTCCAACAACCTTATTCTAGAATATTCCCTCCAACAAACTTCTTCTAGAAGCCTCCTTATAACAACATTCCTCTAGAATATTCCTTGTAACAACCTCATTCTAGAATATTCCCTCTAACAAACTCATTCTAGAAGGCTCCCTCTAACAACCTAGCTTTGGAGAGAAGATTCAAATGAGATGGTTATAAAAAGAGATCTAGATTTAGGGTTTGAAAGGTTGTTGAATTTGGAGGGAAATCATTTTGAGTGGTGAAAATTGTAGATCCAAATCATTTCAAAATCAAATTGAGTGACACAATTTGATCCAAATCAAGATCCACCGAGTACCGAGCTAAAGCAAGTCTTCAACGAGCCTTTTGAAGCGACGTCGATCTTCATCCGAGCAAGAGATCCACGACGATCCGCGACTCAAGAAGACGATGCGAAGCTAGTTTCGACGATCGAGTTCTCTCCTCAATTCTTGTAGTCTTTGAGTGAATTGTAACGAAACGTTGATTTATAAAAGGTGAAAATTCTTGATCTTGCTTTTCATTACATTTGAGCATTATGATGAGTTGTCAATTCTTGATTGTTTTCTTTTTCATGATGTTTGAGTGAAAACTTCGCTTGTGGAGGAATCGAGAAAATAGGTAGATGATGATGATTAAATTCTTGAACGATTCTTAAGTCTTATGAGTTTTGTAAACTTTAGGAAATTGAATCATCGACAACCTAATTTGAGCGAGATGCTTTCTTGAATGTTTTCGCTCCAAATTAGAGATCAACGATCAATAATTGAATTTCCCAGAGGCTAGAATTTGAATGCTAATCAACGAAAGGACAAGGGATAGAAGGAGAATCCTTAATCCTCGTTGATCATCATCGATCTAGCAACAAGTCATCAATAGATAAGAATTTATAATCATAATTTTTCATCATCACTATCAATTGGATCGATTCCTACAAGTCTCTTTACAAATCTTGATAATTCAAACTATTTGTATATTTTCTTTATCTTTATTGATTCTTGATTTTAGATCTATTTTCTTTATGTTTCTTGAAATCGAATCTTTTAAATCTTGAATCAATTTTTCTTGCAATTTCTTTTATCTTTTAAATTTCGACTCATCTAAAACAAGATCGATCAAAACATACATCTCAGTGGACGATCCGTATTCATTAACGCGCTACATCGACACCGTTAATTGATTGCGGTATAAATATCTTTGATTGTGAACACTTTACATTTCATCACAACTTAAACGATCAATCAACTCCTGCCGACCGAAGAAGATGAAAGTTCGGCAAGAGAAGGACCACCCTGTTGTACCACAGAAGGTGTCGTCTACTTGGGTTCCTGCTGCAACGACCCCCTCAAATTTGACCGCTCACAAAAGAAGAAGGCCAGAGAAAATCCCCATGTCTGCGATGAATCTAAAGGGCACTGAACCTGACGCCCCAAGTCCGCGGGCATGGTATTGCACACTATTTATATGGCATCCGAGAAAGAGGATAGCCTTATTTCCACGGGCCATCGACCTCTCACCAGATCAGTGACAAAGGCTCAGGAGCAACAACATCAATAACTCCAGGAGATGCTAACACAGATGGCCGCACTCACTGGGCAAAAAGAAAGCCCGGAGACGTCGTCAGAGCAGCGTCAAGAACAGGATACCGACACTGAGTTCCTCTTCAGAATCCTCGAGAAGGGAGACAGAGAGGCCGCGGAATAAGCGGCCAACATAAAATGAATGGCGCTTTTATTCCAAGATATGGCCAGGATGATGATACAGCCGGATCTTCCAGCTGAAGACCCCCCGATTATCCTTGAAGATGACAGAGGGGAGACATCGAACCCTCTCCGGCTCTATCAGCAGCCAAGGAAGAGACCATCTCCAAAACTGCCCTGGATGACTATATCGCTCAACAGATACGAGCTCATTAGGCGAGCGAAGCGGCTGGCCAAATCGTCAAGACTGGACGACCCTATACGGGTTGGTACGACCAAATTAAGTATCCGCCAGGATACACGATCCCCAAATTTCACGTATACAAGGGGACGGGCAATCCCCATCAGCATGTCGCTTAGTTCAGGGCTCTCTATGGCGATACCGGAGGTGACGATAAGCTACTGCTTCGCCAGTTCGTCGGCAGCTTGGCGTAGACGGCCTTTGAATGGTATTCAGAGCCGCCGAATGACTCCGTCAAAACGTTTACAGAGATGGAGTTGCTATTCACTCAGCGGTTCACAAGCGCCAGCGAACGCACCCCGATCACGGCATTGATCAACGCCAAAGTGAAGCCAGGAGAGACATGGGTGTAGTATGCAATCCGGTGGCGGAACCTATGGTCAAGATGCGAACAACGCATAGAAGAAGCTCCTGCCGTGGGCATGTTCATGTGAACCCTTAACCCTCAGTCGACCATATCTCAATTCATGATGTTCTTCAAGCCGACCACCTTTCAGGACTTAATTGACAAGCTGACCCAAATGGACCAGATGGGTCATAGGCCTTCCTCTTCAAAGACGGAGTTTTGAAATGAAAAGGGAAAAGGGAAAGCAACCTTCGTCGCCAACGCTCAACAACAACCGAGTATCCCGAGATCGGTTGTTCGCCAAAGCAACAAGCGGCGATCCTTCGATGAGAAGTTGAGCCGCCCTTACTCATTCCCTCAGGATAAAACAAAGAGACTGTTTGAACTGGCGGTGCGCAACGGGCTTATTACCCTGCCGGAGCCGAAATGCCTACTGCAGCCCGGTGACGTTAACAGTCCCAATTATTGCCCCTAACACCGAACATTGGGCCATTTAATCGAAGATTGCTACGTTTTCAAAAACTGGGTTGAAGACCAATACCGGAAAGGCAAATTCGCATTGTCTGAAAACTAGAAGGTGAACCCGCCACAACCACATGCTCCGGAAAAGATGGACATGACGGGGGCATCGTACTGATTTGTAAAGGAAGCTCCATGGGAAGTTGTTCTCTCGGCAAAAACTAAAAGAATGCTGAAAGATCTTCAAACATGTCCGGCGATCAGGTGGAAAAGCCCGCTAGAGCCGGAGATCATCGAGGGGATGCTGAAACCACGCCCAACATTAAGAGCTAATAGCGATGGGCAAAACACCCAGGCCCAGCCGTCAAAGTCTTCGAAGAAAAAGAAGAAGACCAAAAAGCCCGCGCAGTTTGATGACAAGCGCACGGATCTGCAAAACCATATTGACGCGCTGGAATATTACAACCAGAAGGCACGGAACCCAGTCACACTCAAGGAATTTCTCAACCATATCCTTGAGAACAGAGGCAATGACAATGACGGGGGAGACGGCGCGACAAAAGAACCCGAAGATTACATGGCAGGTTGTCACATGATCTCTCACTCGTCAATAGATGATAAAGAATCTCCTGGTGCAGAGAAACTGGGGGAAGAACCAGAACCGGAATCAAAATCCTTGGAGCCATCAGACGAATTGATTGAAAGACTGCTGAGCGAAGCTCTTCAGAAAAGCAAAGTTGACAGAGAGCAGGAAACGACCATATACGAAAGGGCTAAGCGTCGGCGTCAAGTTAAAGAAGCTCCGGTAATGAGAAGCCATAGAATACCCCAACCGGATCGAAGCATCCCTGTCGCCAGCAAAAGCAAGCTTAAATCAAGAAAACGATTCGCTAGGACCCTGTCAATGGGAATAAAGTTGCCTTCTTTCAGAGGAAATACTCCTGGCGGTATACATCTTGATGAAGCGGACGTACATCCTAACTTCTGCTTATACCATCAGAGGATTGCACACCCTATCGATGAGTGCATAGCCTTTAAAAACTGGTGGCGGGGATATGTTGCCTACTGAAAACACGTCCAGCGAGTGAAGCGCAAGGCTCGTCGGGAATAGAGAAGTACGACAGTTGAGCGCAAAAGAACTGCCGACAACTGTCACATGGTTGACACCAAGGGATCGCAAGTTCTCACCTTTGGAGGCGACTCTGATGAAGAAATAGCCCTCAGCTCTCTCTTCAAAGAATCCACCTCCGACACAAAAGATATGACGACTTGCAAGAACATCTAGCTGCGTAATCATACGTTGCCCAAAAAAATCTCGGACCTACGAACAACTGACCGAAACGTCTGTAAACTACTACGAACCACAGCATCCTTAAGCTAACGCGCAAAAAAGAAAAAACGGTACATCCGTAAGCGAAATGGGCACGGATGAAAATCCAAAAGGGCTCCGTGAGTAAAAACAGTAAGGCTACCGGCGATGTTTGTGAAAACCTGAAAGGGAGCAGACTCGTAAAAAAACAAAAAAAAACGGTACATCCATAAGCAAGATGGGCACGGATGAAACCCCGAAAGGGCTCCGTGAGTAAAAACAGCAGGGCTACCGGCGAGTTTGTGAAAACCCGAAAGGGCGCAATCTCGTTAAAAGACACTTGCAAGGTCCTCTCGACCTTGTAAGGAGAAAACTACCTGCGTGAGATCCTTACGACTCATAAAGGAGCGACACACTTAGGGATCCCCATGATTCCTAAGAAGAAATTACACTTACGAGATCCTCACGGCTCGAAAGGAGAACTCTCTTATGAGACCCTCACAGCTCATAAGATTCAAAAGCCTTAAGCTACAGGGATATGAACCTGTTCTTAAGCCATCACCTTTCCCAGACTGCCCTACAGGCGGTTTAATACTGACCCTAGGGCGTAAATAATCATTCCTTTCTGAGTCCCATCAACGACAAGGAATGCCCTCATTTGATGAACAAACAATTGTAAATCCTCTCGGCTTATATGGAGAAAACACTCTTGTAAGATCTTTACGACTTAGAAGAGACACACACTTAGGAATCCTCACGATTCTTAAGGAGAAAATGCACCTACAAGATCCTCACGACTCGTAGGGAGAAACACCTTTATGAGATCCTTACGGCTCATGAAGTCAAAAGCCTTAGTCGACAGTATTCTAACCCTGTTTGCTAAGCCATCTTTGTTTAAATCGACAAAGGCAAATGATGATTCTCTCCTGGCAATGTCCCAGTTGTAGCGATGCTGATGCCTACATTGGTATCAAGTTCCAAGTCCTTTCACGGGAAATGATGATTCGCTCCTGGCAATATTCCAGTCGCAGCTATGCTGATGCTAATATTGGTATCAGATCTTGAGTTCCGTACACGGAAAAAAATGCATGTAAAATATACGAAATGATGGGGTAACTTGCAACAAAATCAGCAAGTAAAATATATGCATACAAAATAGCCGAAATGATTGGGCATCGCGAAAAACAGCCGAAATGATTGGGCAATCACGACTTTCACGATATAAAAAGCTGAAATGATAGAGCATCGCGGAAAGAAAACAAAATACGTATAAAATGAAAATTTTTCCCTACAGGTGAGTCTATACTGACCCCTGTATACAATCCATGGGCATAAACGAAAAGGGAACCACATGTCCCAACAAACTCTATTAAAGGGAGAGTCAGATCTCAGCGGCAATATCTGCATCCCAGAAGACCAGCAACGACATTCCTCCTCATGCTAGTAGGACACGGACGCGACACCACGAATCGGAGCCATCGCAAAGTCCTCAGTTCCAAGACTCTACGGTTCACAGACAACCTAGCGTCATCCAATGATCCTGTCACGGAAACACGTCATCAAATGACCCCTTCTCGGAAATACGCCATCCAATGACTCTGTCTCAGAAACAAGTCAACCAACCTCAGGGAAATCAGTGTCCTTGGCAAAACCTCTCGATTCAGGGAAATCAATGTCCTTGACGAGAGCATCTCGATTCGCGTCGAACCGCAAGGAAATCGGTGTCTTTACAGGAATCTCTCGATTCGTCTCAACCCCGAAGAAATCAGTGTTTTTGGCAAAAACCTCAATTCAGGGAAATCAGCATCCTTGACGAGAGCATCTCGATTCGCGTTGACCCGCAGAGAAATCAGTGTCTTTGCAGGAATATACGACTTCAACAAACGGAGCCATGGCAAAGTCCCCTAGTTCCAAATCTCGATGGTTCACAGACAGCCTAGAGACTACAACGGAGCTATGGCAAAGTCCCCTTGTTCCAAATCTCGACGGTTCACAGACAACCCAGAGACAACCTCGACATTCGACGCAATATTGCAGGCACAATGTTAACCAACGAAGCTAAGGAAAATCCCCCGCTTCAGGGTCTTGACGGCAAATCAAATGAGACCTAAAAAGACTATCAGAGATCATCCCACACCAGCATGGAGTGGTCATGACTCATTGGGGCTCCCAAACTGAGCCTATGTAACACCCTAGTTCGTTATACCATGCTTGATTTGATTACTTTATTTATTGGATGGATATTCTTGATTTATTGTTGTTTTGGGTGCGAATAATATAATTGGTGTCTGTATTTGAATCCGACCCGACCCGCTTGCTGGAAACCCGTCTTGATTCCTATTTATGATTTATCCCGGCTAGTTATGAGAATCCGTACACCTTCATATTGTTTATACTGCATACTTGCATTATATCTGGCATCTGCATTTTTTTATAAAACAAATAAAGTCAAATAAAATATTTTAAAAATACCCAGCATGACCTGTATCATACCCCTAACCCTGTCGTGGCATCCGTACATCTTGTTCTCGTTCCGTAAAATGGACTTGTTTGGATAGCTACGTGCACGTTACGTGTATCTGTTCTTGGGGGTATGCATTTTCGTTATCTGGATATCCTATTTTGGTTTTGGTCAGTACGTATATTATTCGTATTTCAAAACTAGATTTTTTGACTCGACCCGGGCATGTTTTGGACTATTTTTGTATTTAGCCTAAAACTCAAACTTTATTAATATTATATTCTTTGTAATATATACAGTTAACCAAATATATTCTAAATATTCTTTCAATCCTAATCTCGCCTACAATCTCACCTGCCTCTCTCTCTCCCTCTTTTCCTTATGTACGGCTCACCAAACCCACCTCAAATCTCTCCTCAATCACTCTCTCCTCTCTTTACATATATTATATATTATATATACATATTAAATTTTAACCCCTGCCCTCGTCTCTCTCTCCTCTTAATATATATATTAATTTTAAAAAAAAACAATTCTAAAAACCCAGCCCCTCCTCTCTCTCCCCACTTCCTTCTTCTTATGAACCCTAACCCACGCCCGAGCCTTGCCCTCGTCACCGACCCCTCGTCGGCACCCTCGCCTTCACCCGACCTCACTGTGCCCCTTGTCACCTCCTCTTCCTCTCTATCCCCGAGCTCACAACCCCGACAAACCCATCACCAGGCCGCCTTGCCTCGCCGTTGCCGCCTCCACCCTCGTCGATCGTCGTCGTCGGCCCTTACGTCATCGACCACCCCATCACCATGACCTTTCCTCCTCCTCACCAACAACCCCAAGCCGACCGATTCCCTGCACATAACCGACCCTGCTCACCCTCCTCGTCGGAGTCGCCTCGCCGCCGACCACCCTCGTCGGCCTCCCCTCACCTCTACACCTCGTCGACTACCTCTATCTTCTCCCCTCTATCCTCCTCCCCCGCTCTTCCCTGCACAAGACCCGGATCCCCGACTTCAAGAGCCTTGATCCACTACCTCGCCGGAAAAACACCATCGCCGGTGATCCACTACCTCGTCTTCGCCCCTCGTCTCTGCCTCCTCTGTCCCATACCCAGAGCCAAACCCAGAGGACCACCACAACCCTCTTCACTTCTTCTTATTCTTCTTCCCTCTCTTCTTGTTTCAAGTTTTCCGGTCATCACCGGAGCCGTGCCGCCGCCGATGATCCGGGCAACCCAGTGGGCCTCCTAGCCAGCGTGGTCACATTCTTGCTTTGCTTGGTTCAGTTCTGTACGCCCGTGTATGCATCACGATAGTTACCGACATCGTACGCGGCGTACGCACCCCGTCGTGAGATCCGTTCAGGCAATTTTATCTTACTACATGCTATGTTATTATATTTGCATCCATATTAATAATAATATTACATGTTCATTGCATTGTGCATCCTATGTTACAATTTTACAGTTTTACAATATCCGTTCGCATCTGTATAGTTTATTACATATCTAGTCGCATGCAAGTTTAGCTTGCTACATGCTATGATATTATATTTATATTCATATGAATAAAAGTATTACATGTCGTTTAATTGTGCATCATATGTTACGGTTTTACATTTTTACAATACCCGTTCGCATCCGTATCATTTATTGCATCTCTAGTTACATGTCATATCATATAATTTCATGTTACTGTTATGTTAGTGCCCCATGCTTGATAATGTACATCATATGACTCATTAACTCATGTTATGATATCACTGCTTATTACTCGTGCATTCGTACTTTTACCGTAATTCGACACTTACTACAGTTTTACTTTGAGCATCCGTGTGATATATATGCACCACATGACATGACCTGATACACCACTGCTTGACCTGTTACTTGATCCCGTTACTAATGCCGACAATCCTGACTTGTTGTCCCGACGGACATATCATGTTGTCTATTCAGACAAAACCTGTACCTGCTTGATCCTGTGTTGGCATTAGCTCCAGATTTATCAATACCTGACTTGAACACATAACCTTGGGGGTAAGGGGAAATCAATAATGAAACCTGACTTGTAACTCAACAGTTCGATGCTTATACTGATCAGTTTTACGGGCAAGGCCAGCCCCGGGATGCTGCTGCTGACATCATTCATCTGTACATGTTTCCTGTTTAATGCCTAGCGGTATGTCTCAGTTTCAGCCCGAGAATTTAGACCGTGGTCCTGGGCATGCACGGGATACTATTGAGTTACATCAACGATTCATTAAATTGATTTCAAAGACTTGAGAGTAATTAACCCAGTAGCATAGATTACTCACCGCATGCACATACACTTCACTATTCCTTATTCGTGTTACTGTTATACACTTATTACTGTTCATACTCATGCCCGCATATCTTGTTACCTCATGATTATATTTTATTGTTTGATACTATGACGCACCGACGTCTGGATTTTGCATGGCCCAGATCCTCTATCTCTTTTGCAGGCTGGTCAGGAGTATTTCCACCGTCACGACGAGCAGTGAGGATCCTATTAGTACCTAGTTTAGTTTAGTTTTATTTCCATACTTTCATTTCCTGTTGTGAGCCCGTATTTGGTACGTACTTTCTAGATGTTATTGTTTATTGTATTTATTGCTTCCGTATATTATTTCTTGACTCATTTATTTTGGCATATGGATATGTACAAGATAGTTTATTTTTATTTCTACTGTTCTTGATATCTTATAGACAGCCGTAATGTGACTGTGGAGGGATATTTCCTAGCCACAGGTAGCATGGTTGGCTCTGTCATGTGCCGATCGTAGCGCACTCTGGGAAGCGGGGCGTGACAGGGTTTGTTTGGTATCAGAGACATAGGATTTAGGTTAATCGGGTTTGATTCTTTTGTATTTGTGTATTGGACCCAATACACGAATCAGAAAACTCGTAATTAGGAACATGTCCTGCCATATTGTTCTCGTGATTCTTGAATCTTATCTTTCTTTTGATCCTTTGTCTTGACGATATGCAAACAAATTTGCATCTCGGCTTGAAATCCTTTTGGTTTCCTATTGTTTCTCCCTTCCTGTTCTTTCAATTCTGATACTAGGATTTGGGCGACTTAAACGGAATTATGTGATTGTAAGTATGAACTGCAGCATGGTTACAATGCGGTACTCTATTTAAGTAACTTGGAGTCCTAGTCTTGATTCATTTCCTTAATTTATGGTCGTGATATTACCTTACTTCTTTCGGTTTCATTGCTTACCAGTTCGTATTTTATCGCAAGCTTGAATCCTGTTTATCGTGCTTATCTTCTTCAGAATCTTGGCTTCAGATGAAGTCATTTCGGGTATCCTGCTTGTTCATGTTTTTCCTGCATTAGCATTTTTCGATTCTGATGCATCCCATCGTTGTATGTTGTCCAAGTTTATTGCTGCACACTTGATTGCTTGCACGGCCCTGTCTTGTTGTTGGGACATACACACTGGGAACGGGAAAATCATATCTAGTAGTGAGTACAAGGATTGTTCGGTTGTTATCTGCGGACGAGAGTTATTTGCAGATTTCTTGGTGATTGATACCGGCAGTTATGATATTGTCTTGGAAATGGACTTTCTCGGCATTTTTTCACGCTCACATTGATTGTAGGGTAAAGAAAGTGATTTCCAGATTTTCGGACATCCGGAGTTTGTTTTTACTGGAGGTAGCAGTTCTGTCGGGCTAGTCGAGTTTAGGGCTAGGCAGACAAACACCGTTCTTTCGTCGATGGAAGTTGATAAGAAGGAAGCGCCAGCAGTAGTTCAAGAGTTCATTGACGTGTTCAAGGACATCTCGGGTTTACCGCCAAAATGAGATGTAGAGTTCGCGATTAATCTTATTCCTGGTGCAACGTCAATTTCAATGGCGTAGTATCAGATGGCACCGGTGGAGTTGGAAGAAGTTGAGAAGCAGGTTACCGAATTGCTAGAGAAGGGTTGGATTCACAGCAATAATTCACCTTGGGGGGCTCCAGTTCTTCTAGTCAAGAAGAAAGATGGCGCAAGGAGGATGTGCATCGATTATCGAGAATTAAACCGGGTGACTATTAAGAACAAGTAACCGATCCCTCGCATTGGCGAATTATTCGAGCAACTCAGTGGCGCGAGGGTATTCTCGAAGTTGGATTTGAGATCCGGATATCATCAAGTCCGAGTTAAATTAGAGGATATTTGCAAGACTGCGTTACGAACTCAATATGGGCATTTCGAGTACTTAGTGATGCCATTCGGAGTCACGAACGCACCGGCGATATTTATGGACTGGATGAACCGAATCTTTTCACCGTTCTTAGACCAGTTTCTAGTGGTGTTTATCGATGATATTCTGGTCTACTCAAGGAGCCTAGAAGAGCATGCAGAACACTTGAGGATCGCACTGCAAACGTTGAGTCAAGAAAGATTATATGCAAAGATGAGCAAGTGCGAGTTTTGTCTTGAAGAAGTGAAGTTTTTGGGGCACGTCTTATCCGGAGATGAAATCGCCGTTGATCCTAAGAAGATTGCAACATTTCAAGATTGTCCGATTCCGAAGAATGTAGTGGAGATCAGAAGTTTTCTTGGACTTGCTGGATGTTACAGTAGGTTCGTGGAGAATTTTGCTCGTTTAGGTGAGCCTTTGACCAAGCTTATGCGAAAGGAGGTACTAATCGTGTGGACGGATAGTTGTGCGTCAGCTTTTGGGGCGTTGAAGCAAATATTGTTAACCGCTTCTATTTTGACCGTACCAGACGGTTTCGGAGGATTGGTGATTCACAGCGACGCATCTGGGAAAGGTTTGGAATGTGTTTTGATGCAGCATGGGAAATTCATAGCCTACGCATCGAGACAGTTGAAGACCCATGAGAAGAATTACCCAACTCATGACTTGGAGCTTGCGGCAGTGATTTTCGCTTTGAAGATTTGGAGACACTACTTATTAGGCGAAAAGGTCGAAGTATTCACCGATCACAAAAGCCTAAAATATGTGTTCACACAGAAAGAGCTTAACATGAGACAACGTAGATAGTTGGAGCTGATGGCTGACTATGATCTTGATCTCAAGTACCATCCGGGGAAAGTTAATGTAGTGCCAGATGCGTTTAGTCGGTTGCCAGCAATTCGGATGTTGACAGTACAGAAAGAGCTTATCGATTATTTTCGGAGATTCGAGTTGGAGATCGTGCTACCGCATTCTTCGGGACAGTTGATGCAGCTGCAGGTACAGTCATCGTTGGTTGATAGTATTAAAGTAACGCAGTCACAGGATCCAAGATTGCAGAAGTTTTGAGAACAGGTTGAAGCGGGACTTCAAACGGACTTGTTGATTCATGAAGATGGTTTGTTGCGATATGGTAGCTGTTTGTGTGTGCTGAAAAAAGATATTCGTGAAGAAGTTATGATGGAGACGCATAGTTCCGCATTTTCCCTACATCCAGGAGGCACAAAGATATACCGTAACCCACGACAGCATTTCTGGTGGGAAGGCATGAAAAGGGAGATCTCCCGCTTTGTAGCGAAGTGCTTGGTGTGTCAGCAAGTTAAGGCCGAACATTAAAGGGTAGCTGGTTTATTGCAACCACTTCTGATTCCTCAATGGAAGTAGGAACATATAATCATGGATTTCGTGACAGCTTTACCGCGGAGTTCAAAGGTCAACAATGCAATTTGGGTGGTTGTTGATCGATTGACCAAGGCAGCTCATTTCATACCATTTCGAGTTGGTCAGTCAACGGAAGCGTTAGCAGAACGGTACATGCAGGAGATTGTAAAATTGCATGGAGTACCTGTGAGCATCGTTTCCGATCGTTATACCCGATTCTTATCGCACTTCTGGAATAGATTACAGGAAAGTTTGGAAACACGATTGTTCCCTCATGGGAACTGAATAAAGCAGCAAGGAAATACACAGGAGGAGCATAACGTGTCCACACGTGATCGGGCATCACGTGGGGACACGCGACCTTCTATGAGCAAAGTTATAGGCGCTGGGATACACAATTTGAGGTGGGGTCACGTGCCAGCACGTGATGGGTTCCTGAACCCTTTGAACTAATAGAATTGAATTCTGATCAAAAGGGGTCACATGCCCACACGTGAAGGGCCTTTAAAATCACTGAAAGGAATTAAAAAGGTATAATAAAACAGCAAGAAAAAACCCCAATGGGGCATCACGTGCCCACACGTGACCAGGGGTCACGTGCCGACACGTGATGAGTTTCCGAGTTCTTTAAAATAATGGAATAAAATTCTGGTTAAATGCTAAATCAGTGGGTCACGGGCCACCACGTGATAGGGCCTTAAAACTCTCTATGTTAATGGAAAGAAAACCCTAAATGGGGCATCACGTGCCCACACGTGACAGGGGGTCACATGCTAACACGCGATGGGTGCCTAAGATCTCTGAACTAATAGAATTAAATTCTAATTAAATGGTCAATCAGTGGGGTCACGTACCAACACGTGATAGGCTCTTAAACCTTCTGAACTAATAGAATTAAATTCTAATTAAAGGGAATCAAAAACCCTAATGGAAAAATATTTCTCTAGATCTTTCCAAACAAAAAAGATTGCGCTCTGTAAAGCGGAGCATCGTTGGATTAAAAATCCAATGGTGATTAAAAATCACCAGTTTATAGAAAGATTCTACATAAGGAAATATTTTCCTAAAATCTTCCAGTAACAACAAATAAAATATCTTTTGGATTAAAAAATCCAATGGTGAATAAAATTCACCGAGTGATCTAAAAGATCATGTTGGTTACAAAATCAATCAAAATCTTTCAATGAAAGATTGACTAAACAAAGTGATTCTTTTCTTTCTCCTATAAATAGGAACTAAGAAGAGAGAATAAAAAAGGAGAAAGAAAGACACAACAACAAAGAGAAAAAAGAAGAGAATTTAATTCTCCAGAGAGAAAAGAAGATTTCTTCAGAAAAGAAAGAAACCCTAGGTAAGAGAGGGTAAGAGATCATTATCTAAGCTCCTACAAAACAAAAAAGAGAATTTAATTCTCAAACTAAGAGTTTAACTCTTATGAATAAGAACTTAGTTCTTCCTTTGGTTAAAGATCTGTAGAAGCATATCTCCCCATAAGTTGAGAATTTAATTCTCATCGGGGGGATTCTGCTATGTAGATCTAAAACCTAAGGGGGGATCTAAGTTCAGAGAATTTTATTCTCCCATAAAGCACATAGGAATTTAATTCCTCCAACAAAGATAGGGTTTAACCCCTAATATAAGAACTTAGTTCTTCTTCATGATTGAAGATCTGCAGAAGCAGATCTCCCCATAAGTTGAGAATTTAATTCTCATCGGGAAGATTCTGCCATGCAGATCCAAAACTTAGAGGGAGAATTGAGTTTAAAGAATTTAATTCTTCCAAACACATAGGAATTTAATTCCTCTAAATAAAATTAGGGTTTAACCCTACAAAAGAATTTAATTCTTAAATAAGGGATTCATCTCTCCATGCACGTAAAAAGATCAAGTACCCAACATGATCACGTGGCAACACGTGACCTTCCCCTCAATGGTCAAAAAAGAATTAATGAGATGGGGTCACGTGCTCCCACGTGACCCTTGGATAAATCCCTCAAAATAAAGAGAACAAAGCCAACTCAGAACAGATTTTGGGCGCCCTCACGTGTCCCCACGTGACCCCTAACAAACACTTTAATATCCAAATCATGGATACCCATCACGTGCCCACACGTGATGGTCTTAAAGGCAAAGTGTTTAACACTTACTTGCATATTCTGAGAATAAAATAAAAGAAGCCTGGCCCAATTCTCAGGTGCCTCACGGGATCCCACGTGAGCGCTTCACTTTTAGTATTTAACACTGTTTTGAGTGCATCACGTGGGAACACGTGATCGCCAAATATGTGTTAGTGTTTAACACTATATTTGAACCAGTCTTCCAGAGGCAAGACTTCCCTTTGACTGAACCTCAAATACACTCTTGTCTTCCAAAATTGGTCATCTCATATGACATTCAAAGCAAAACCCAGAGCCTTTCAATCAACTTTGGTTCAAGGGTACATCTCTTCATATCTCTGATACATGTCGTTGTAATTCTTCAACGACTTCAGAGAGGTGGTGGGTCCCAATGACCAATAACTATCTGGTGCATTTTCAAACTCATGTTTGCATCTGAACTTGGACCGTAATGTCCCTAAATAAACAATAGAGCCCAAATACTCTTTTGTTGGATCTAAATGATCCTGTTAAGTAGATCTTAGTCTAAAATTAGACTAACATATCCTTAACACACATTTAAGTTGATCTTAATCTCAAACGAGATTAATGATCCTTAAATCAATCCAACTACAGATCCCCCAACCAATATTGGTTCAAGGGTACATCTCTTCACTCCTCTGATATTTGTCGTTGTAATTCTTCAACGTCTTCAGAGAGGTGATGGGTCCCGACAACCAAACATTCCACGGACTGTGAGGTCCTTAAACTCATAGACTATGATATCTTTAAACTTTAAAGACTATTACATTTTTAAACTATGGACTATGATGTTCTTAAACTCTATGGACTATGATGTCCTTAAACTTATGGACCGCTAAGTCCCTAAACTAAAACAATAGAGTCCAAATGCTCTTTTGTTGGATCTAAATGATCCCGTTAAGTTGATCTTAGTCTAAAATTAGACTAACGTATCCTTAACAAATTATTAAGTTGATCTTAGTCTAAAATTAGACTAACGTATCCTTAACAAACGTTTAAGTTGATCTTAGTCTCAAATGAGACTAACGATCCTTAAACCCAAACCAAAAACCAACTCTAAGAAAATACGGATTTGGACTAATCCACGCCCTACGGGTGACAACATAAATTAGTCTCTGTATACAATCCACGGGCAACCGAAAACAAAACAAAAACACACGACACGAAGTGACCATCTGGAGAAGGAGAAAGTGGTTAACGCGATGCGGTAGCGTAATTAACTGCAGGGGCTTGCGCCTGCAGGGAAGAGCGTACCCACAATCAAAAACTACTCAAACGAGGGTGAATCTGACGAATTCTGCTACATCGGCCGCATCCGTCTAAACCTCCGATACATGGTTCCATAAATCAACTTGGCATCTTCGAAGAGGTGGACGGATAAAACCAAATAGCATCTGCCCCCAAATTCAGGCAAGTCGAACCTACGCGGTCGCATCTCTGTGTTTCGATGGAGAACAGATTTCGGCATGCCCGGTGGGACCTCTTCCTCTTTCCACTCCACACTTCGTGTGTCGTGTTTCGCGAATAAGTCGCGGTTTGACATGGTTGCCTTTGGATTTCAAGTACTAAGATTTGGTATCTTGCTCCGTGCAGAAAAAAGAAGGTCAAATGGCTTTCAACTGCACAAGCTGCAACAACGGCAATAACTCTCATTCCGTCCCTGCTGGAGGAGTGACCTACGGGCCTCAAGCAGCCTCCGTTTTTACAATGCCAGTAGACCAGGTAATGCAAGCCACCACAGGGCTATTCTTCAGGACCATGCTCCCGCCGAGGAGCTTCAATGCCCCTGTACCTTCGCAAGATGCTCAGAAGAAGTCGGTCTTTGATCGGCTTACCACTACTGTAGCCCCTCTTAATGGATCGCCCAAACCAAGCGCCTCAGTCTTTAACAGATTGGGCCGAAGCTCCAACGGGCCTATGAAGAAGCCAGCGATACCGGAAGGGGTTATCCCGAAGAGGATAGCCATTCCTACTTCAGAAGTCATCAAAGAGGCTTCCCCTGCTAAGGAGTCGGTCTTTGAAAGACTGGCTGTTTCGGCTCTCGTTCCAAATGAAGTCACCAAGACTGCTCTTGCTCGAAAGTCTGCCTTCGACAGGTTGGCTATCCCCGCTCAGTGGACGTCCGTTTTCAATAGGCTGGCGCCAATAACAGCACCTGACCAGAATAGGAGGCACGATCAAGCCACCCCTATAGCTGAGCCAGTACCGTCAGCTCGACATGCTCGACGTCGCCTCTGGCGCCGAGTAAGGAAGGCTGGGGGAAATTCCCCTTATGGATTGACTCCGCCGGCTCCAACGGTGGAAATTGATGCTGCTGTTCCAACTGGGAACAGCTTTGAACTACTTAACAGGGTGCGCAGGAATTCGCCAACTACCGTGCTAAAAAAGTCTCCTCCGCCTATTGAAAAGATCACAAAGGCGAAGCCAGAGCAGCCCCCTCAGCGGCTGTCCTCTAAAGTTTACAAGGTCTGGCATCAAATCCAAGACTCGGTGATTGATCAAGATTACTCCCGCCAACCGAAGAAGGTAAAGGTTCAGCAAGAGAAGGACCACTTTGTTGTACCACAGAAGGTGTCGTCTACCTGGGTGCCCATTGCAACGGCCCCCTCAACTTCACCAGTCCACAAAAAGAGAAGGCCGGATAAGATCCCCGTGTCTGCGACAAATGTCAAAAGCACTGAACTTAAACGCCCTAAGTCTGGGGGCATAGTGGTGCATACCGTCTATATGGCATCCGGAATAGAGGACAGCCATATCTCCACGGTTCATCGACCGCTTACGCGATCAGTGACTAAGGCTCAGGAGCAACAACAACAAAAGCTCCAAGAGATGCTAACAGCCATGGCCGCACTCATGGGACCAAAAGCAAGCCCAGAGACGTCCTCAGAACAGCGTCGTGAGCAAGAAACGGATGCCAAATTCCTTCAAAGAATGCTTAAGAAGAAGGACAAAGAGGCTGCGGAACAAGCGGCCAACATAAAACAAATGGCCCTTCTATTCCATGATATGGTAGGCATGATGATCCAGCCAGACCCTCCAGCCGAAGATCCTCCAGTGATAATTGAAGATGATAGAGGAGAGACATCAATCCCTCGGCTCTACTAACGGCTAAGGAGGAGACCATCTCTAAAGCCACTCTCGATGATTATATAACTCAACAAATACGAGCTCACCAGGTGAATGAAGCGGCTGGTCAGGTTGTTAAGACTGGGCGACCCTATCCGGGTTGGTACGACCAGATAAAGTACCCGCCGGGATATATAATCCCTAAATTCCATGTATATAAGGGGACGGGGAACCCGTACCAACATGTGGCTCAATTTAGGGCTCTGTGTGGAAACACCGGAGATGACGATAAGCTACGGCTTCATCAATCTGCCAGATCCTAGACGCTCGCTATAGCCCGGCGATGCTAACAATCCCAATTACTGCCCTTACCACCAAGAAGTAAGCCATCCAATTGAAGATTGCTTCTTCTTTAAAGGCTGGATTGAAGACCAATACCAACATGGAAAATTCGCACTGTCCGAGAATTGGAAAGTAAGCCCGCCTCAACCGCACACTCTTAAAAGGGGGGGGACACCGGGGGCATCGTGCTTTTTTGTTGAAGAAACTCCATGGGAGGTCGCTCTTTCAGCCAAGACGAAAAGGATGCTGAAAGATCTTCAAACATGCCCGGCGATCAGGTGGAAAAATCAGCTAGAACCCGAGATCGTGAGGGAATGCTGAAGCCGCGCCCGACGCCGAAAATTGGTAGTGATAATCAAAACACTCAGGCCCAGCCGTCAAAGTCTTCGAAGAAAAAGAAGAAAACCAAAAATCCCGTGAAGCCTGCTGACAAGCGCACGGACCTGCAAAAACACATCGACGCGCTGGAAGAATATAACCAGAAGGTGCGAACCCCGGTCATGCTCCAAGATTTTCTCGATCACATCCTTGAGGATAGAGACGATGGCAATGATGGTAGAGAGGACTCGGCAGATGAAGCTGAGGGCTATGTGGCAAGCTGCCACATGATCTCTCGCTCGTCGATGGATGGTGAAGAAGCACCTGATGCAAAGAAACTGGGGGTAGATCCAGAACCGGGATCAAAACCCTTGGAATTGTCTGACAAGATCATCAACCTACTGCTGAACGAAGCCCGTCAGAAAAGCAAAGATGATCAAGAACGCGAAATGGCTATATTCGAAAAGGCCAGGAGTCGGCGTCAATTTAAAGAGGTTATGGGTCATGAAATACCCCTACCAGATCAAAGCACTTCAGTCGCCAGCAAAAGCAGGTTCAAGACAAATAAACGATTCGCCAAAGCCATGTCGATGGGGATGAAGCTGCCACCTTCCGAAGGAAACACTCCTGGTGTGATACATCCCGACGAAACAGACGCACATCCAAACTACTGCTTGTACCATCGGAGGACTACACACCCTACTGAAGAGTGCAACGCCTTTGAAAACTGGTGGCAAGGATATGTTGCCCACCAGCAGCATTTCAAGCGAATGAAGCGCAAGACGCGTCGAGAACAAAGGAGCACGCCAGATGAGCGTGGAAGAACTGCCGGCAACTGTCATATGGTTGACAGCAAGGGATTGCAAGTTCCTACCTTCGGGAGTGATTCTGATGAAGAAATGCCCCTTGGCCCTCTCTTCAAGGAATCTACCTCCGAAGCAGAAGAAATGAAGATCTGCGAGAACTTCCAGCTGCGTAATTGTACATTACTTGAAAAGATTCTCGGACCGTCAAACAAGGGATCGAACAAAAATGATAAAGGGAAGGAAAAAGTCCCTGAGGATTTTGCCCTCGACGATCGAGTCATCGAAGAGCTGGCAGCCAAGGACCCGCCCAAGAAAAGCAAGGTGGATTATAATGTTCTAGCACACCTAAGAAAGATTCCTTCACAGTTGAGCATTCTCGATGCCCTACTACTATCTAAAGAGGCGCGAGATTCCCTAATCAAATCGTTACAAGACCCCGGCCAGTTTCAAGCTTTTCTCGCCGAAGAAAAGATGAAGGACGAGTTGGAAGAAGTTCACACAGCCGACATCACCTTCAGCGACGAAGATCTCCTCCTCGGGACATGCAAGCAGAACCGTCCCTTGTATGTCACCGGATACTGTCATGACATCAAGATAAGAAAAATCCTGGTCGACAATAGGTCCTCCGTTAACCTTCTTAATGTAAGGGTGTTGAAGGAGATATGCTCAGCGTTCAACACCTCGCTCGGGATAAGATCATTATCTCCGGGTTCGACTCTCAGTCATCACGGACGCTCGGGTCTGTGATACTGACGTTACGCTTTGGGCTTCTCGTCACTGATATCAAGTTCCACATCATTGACCCCAAGACTTGCTACAACGCTTTGCTCGGCCGGCCTTGGTTACACGAGTACAACATTATCCCTTCTACACAACATCAGTGTATGAAGTACTTCAAAGATGGTCTCGAGTACACTGTGACGGGGGAACTAAACCCATTCTCCATGAACGAAGTCCGCAAATATGAAGGTGCCAAGTACTTCCTGCCAGATTTCGAAGACACAGAAAGATGTCGCAAACCGGAGAGCAAACAAAAAGCTATCACCACCATTCTCGTCTTCGGGAGCGATACTGAGGAAGACGAAGAGATGTCTATTCCGGGCTGCCCCAATACACCAAGCTGGGACCATCCACCCCTATGTTGGTCTTCGGCAGTGACTCTGAAGACGAAATCAATGCAGTATTCTCTGCTCGGCCATCAATACAAGCCTTCGCTGGCGATGATCGAAGTTTGAAAATTGCTATGGTTCCGCAAGAGCGTTACAAAGAGCTTGATGCACTTGAAACCTATAGTGTGCAGGAACTGCAGACGTTCTATGTCCCTCCCAGGCGAAGAGATGAAAATGCGATCCTCATTTATCAATCCACGGAAATCAAAGTGGAGAAAGAAGTCTGGCATGGTGCCGATTCGACACTTAACAAACTTCAGCCCATCCGACTGCCCAGATACTACACAGAAGGATTGAAGAGGCTGTTGAGGCACCAAGGTGTATCCTTTAAACAGACTGCTCGACAAGCTCAGTTCTACAATATGATCTGGAACGTCTCCGGAACTCAGCGAAAATTACCCACCGGGAGAATGGAAACGATCGGGCTTGGATATATTCGATCCAAGAAACGGGAGTGAGTCCATGGCAGCTACGTCATATATGACTTCGATGAAGAAGGAGATGTTTTGTTATAAGACGCTAACCCTGAACCAAAACGAGGTCCCGCCATGAAAATGACAAGTCCGTCGTTTGAAGAACAGATGGACAAGCTAATAAAAGAAGCAGGTCAAAAGGTCCGGGACGATCACAACCGCGAAATGGCTATTTACGAGAAAGCCAGGACGCAGCGCCTGCTTCAGCAAGCTACAAAGAATGATGATGCTCTTCATCGCCATCCCGTCATACAGAAAACCCGACGCAGAGGTAAAAACAAGCTAAAGAACGAAAGAAACGTTCGACAGCAGCAAAGCGGGTCCAAGAAGCCACGCGATCAAGAATTGAGCAGCCGTGATCTGTCTCTTATAAGAAAGATGGATCAAGCATATTCTTTTCCCCAAGACAAGAAAAGGAAGATATTCAGTCTTGTCATGAAACATCAAATGATTACGCTCTCGGAAGCCAAACCTCCCGAACAAGAAGACGAAGTCTCTCACCCGGATTATTGCTCCTATCACCGAGCGATAAGACATCTTCTCAAAGACTGCTTCACCTTCAAAAACTGGGTTGAAGACCAGTATCAGCAAGGCATGTTTGCTTTGTCCAACAGTTGGAGGGTAACCCCGCCACAGAAGCATGAACCGAAAGCCACATATGCAGCGAGAGTAGATCCGGATCAACATCGGTCTTGGAAGAGGTCTCGTACCAGTCACGTGATAACGCTATCAGGAGAAGGAGTACGTGAGGATATGGCTGGCCTCCCCTGGTGCTTCGAAAATGATGATGACGAAGTGATCTTAGAGTTTCCACCGGTGCCAAAAGAGCTGGAAGATGGGTTACACACTACTGCGGATAACCTCAGAAAAATCGACTTAGGAACGACAAATGACCTACGGCCGACGTTCGTCAGTCAATTGTTGTCTGAAGAAAAGGTGGCTACGCTTAAAGATGTGCTCACGCAGTATAAAGACTGTTTCGCATGGAACTATTCCGAGATGCCGGGATTATATCCAGAAATAGCCGTCCACAAATTGGCGATTTCTCCGGACATCAAGCCAATCAAACAAGCGCCAAGAAGAATGCGTCTTGAACTTGAAATGAGCATCAACGCCAAGGTCAAGAAGCTAATCGACTCCGGCTTCATCCAAGAGGTGCAGTATCCTGACTGGATCGCCAACATTGTCCCAGTGATGAAGAAAAATGGGACGGTGCGCATCTGCGTGGACTTTCAGGACCTCAATAAAGCATGTACAAAGGATGACTTTCCCGTGCTGGTCACCGAGCTGATGATAGACAACACGTCCATTCACAAAGTCTTCTCCTTCATGGACGGCTCATCAGGATATAATCAAATAAAAATGCATCCCGAAGACCAGAAGCATACCGCTTTCCGGACCCTGCTGGGCATATTCTACTACAAAGTGATGCCTTTCGGTCTGAAGAACGCCGGCGCCATCTATCAGAGGGCCATGACAAAGATTTTTGATGACCTCATACACGAAATCGTCGAGTGCTAAATTGACGACCTTATGGTGAAAAGCAAATCGCACGAGGAACATTGGGAGCATCTAAAGATAATGTTCCAACGTCTTCGGAAATACAACTTGAAGATGAACCCTCTGAAATGCGTGTTCGGAGTTTCCTCAGGTAAATTCCTAGAGTTCATTGTACGACATCGAGGCATCGAAATCGACCCGTCAAAGATCAAGGCGATTATGGAAATGCCCTCCCCACGAACTTTGAAGCAACTGCCGAATCTTGTTCTCCCGGTGCGAAAGAAGTTGGTTTCGTAGTTTGAGAATTCTGCTGATCCCAAGTACTCTCTCCAAGGGAAGCTCGAGTATATCCAGCGGTTCATAGCTAACCTCTCCGGAAAATGCCGCCCTTACAGTCACTTGATGAAGAAGGGAACCCCGTTCGTCTGGGATCGCAAATGCCAAAGCGCACTGGACGAAATCAAGAAATACCTACAGAATCCCCCGGTGCTGACCGCTCTAGTCAATGGAAAGCCCCTCATTCTGTATACAACTGCCCTTGAAGGTTCCTTAGGCGTGCTATGGGCATAAGAGAATGACCAAGGGAAAGAGAGATCCCTCTACTATTTGAGTCGAGTTCTCCTGGGGGCAGAAAACAACTACTCCCCCATTTAAAAACACTGCCTGGCATTGATCTTCGTGATAACGAAGCTCAGACACTATGCGTTGGCACATGAGGTCCATCTCATATCAAAGGTGGATCCTCTCAAATATTTGATGTCAAAGGCCATATTAACGGGACGGCTCGCTAAATGGGCCCTACTATTAATGGAATTCTCGGTGATATACCGACCCCTCAAAGAAGTGAAAGGCCAGGCTATCGCCGACTTCCTCACTGAGCATCCGATACCTGTCGATTCTCTTTTGAACTGTGAATTGCCCAACGAGCACGCGTTTGACACGATCGATAGGAGAGAAGAGAGAAGGATACCCGGTGGGAACTCTACTTCGATGGAGCATCTTCCATGAAGAAGCACAAACAAAGCACCCCCATAATCAAATCAGGGGTATGCCTCATCTTCGTGACTCCACAAGGAGGGATAATGCGCTTTGCCTGCTCCTTAACAGAGCCGAGGGTGAACAATGAAGCCGAATATGAAGCTTTGATAGCAGGACTTTAGATCGCTATCGACATGGGAATTGAAAACCTCCTCATATACGGAGACTCCCAGCTGGTCGTTAGCCAAGTAAACGGCGACTATCAAACGTGCAAACCAGAGTTGGTAAAGTACGGTGAGAAAGTGCAACAATTGCTGGCTCAAATTCCCACCTACGCCCTGAAAAGCATACCGCGTGCGGAAAATAGCAAAGCAGATGCGTTAGCCAAACTAGCTAAAGAACTGGCTGACGAAAACATCGATGATGTAAGGATCGTGGTATAAAGTCGTCGGGTTCTTGCACCGGCAGAAATATCTCCGGAATCGTCTGAAGAAAAGAAAGCGACCAAGCAAACAACCTTACAAATAAAAGATCAGGAAAATGCTAAGATTGGAGAGAAATCTTTATAGACTACTTCAAATCCCGACGAACACCTGAAGATGCATCCTCAAGACATTAGCTCATGAAACGAGCTCTGTCTTTCGCCTTCTTCAATGATACTGTTTGGGTACCAATGATTTCATCGTTGGTCCTCCTTTGATAAAAAGACGAAATGCACCACATCGCTGTTTCAATGCGGAGCAACCGTTAGGATACCTGGCATCGTGGCCCTGTACAAGAGATCGTTCGACTCTCTATGGCTAAGATGCCTAAGGCCGGAAGAAGCAAATAAAGTCGTCCAAGAAACTCACGATGGACTCTGCGATTCTCATCAGGCCGGGCCAAAGATGAAGCTGAAGATCAAAAGGATGGGCTACTATTGTCCCATGATGATCCAGGACTGTCTTGAATACGCGAAGCAGTGCTACTCGTGCCAAATTCATGGGGACTTTATTCACCAGCATCCAAATCCACTAAATCCAACGGTGGCTTGCTGGCCGTTCGAAATGTGGGGAACCAACATAATCGGGCCCATCGAACCAGCATCGTCCAGAGGACATCCATTCATTTTGGCGACAACGGATTACTTCTTCAAATGGGCAGAAGCAGTACCGCTGAGGGAAGTGAAGACGGAGAATATTCTCTATTTTTTCAAGACACATGTCATCTATCGGTTCGGCACTCCGCAACGGATTATCTCCGATAACGGGCCAGTCTACAGAAGCCACAAGATCAGCCGCTTCGCACAACAGCATAATATAGACTGGAGATACTCTTCGGTCTATAATCCCTGAGCTAACGGTCTAGCTGAGGCTTTCAACAAGATCGTGAAAAAGACAGTGTCCAGAAATAAGAGGGACTGGCACGAGAGACTGCATGAATCTCTCTGGGCGTATCAAACCACATTCAAAATGGCCACAAGCACAACGCCGTATGCATTGGTATTCGATGCCTCCCCTTGGAGATAGAGCTACCCTCCTTACGAGTGGCAGTTCATTACGAGCTAATGGACGAAGAGAATGCTCATCTTCGACTTGAGGAGCTTAATGCCCTTGACGAAACTCGGCTTATGGCGCAGCAAAACTTGGAAGCTTACAAAGCAAAGATGACGCGCTCATATGAGAGATTGACTAGGCCGAGAACATTCCGCCAAGGCGAACTCATGCTAGTGGTCAAGAGACCCATGATCCCCAATCATGCCAAACGGGGGAAATTTGAGCCGAACTATGAAGGCCTATACATCGTAGACAAAGTTTACCAGGGTAGAGCCTATCTCCTCATGGACATGCATGGCGAAAGACCCTTCAGGCTAATAAACGGTTGATTCCTGAAAAAATACTATGCCTGACGAGTCACGGCCTAGGTCAACGATAGATGACGACGCCTATGTCCGCTCGCTATCTTCCTAAACCCAAACTCTATAAGTAGTAGTCGGCAAACAGACCGAAATGTCCTAAATCTAATGACAGACCGAAACATTCTTAAACTAATGACGGACCGAAATGTCCTTAAACTAACGACGGACCGAAACGTCCTTAAACTAACGATGGACCACTATGTCCTAAAACTGACTACGGACCGAATCGTTCTTAAACTAACGATGGACCACTATGCCCTAAAACTGGCTATTGACCGAGACGTCTATAAACTTCTACGGACCGCAACATCCCAAGGCTGACGAAAAAAAGGGTACGTCCATAAGCGAAATGGGTACGGATGAAAACCCGAAAGGGCTCCGTGAGTAAAAACAGCAGGTCTACCGGCGAGTTTTGTGAAAACCCGAAAGGGCGCAATCTTGTTAAAAGAAACTTGCAAGGTCCTCTCGACCATGTGAGGAGAAAATACCTGCGTGAGATCCTTATGACTCACAAGGGAGCAACACACTTAGGGATCCTCACGATTTCTAAGGAGAAATTACACTTACGAGATCCTCACTACTCGTAAGGAGAATTTCCCTTTGAGACCCTCACAGCTTATAGGATTCAAAAGCCTTAAGCTACAGGGATCTGAACCTGTTCTTAAGCCATCACAACCTCCAATGCTGCCCTACAAGCGGTTCAATATTGACCCTTGTATACAATCCACGGGCACGAATAAAAATTTCCCTAACAAGAGTCCCACCACTGACGAGGGATATCTTCATATGGCGAACGACACTTGTAAGTCCTCTCGACTTATAAGGATATAAGAGACCATACACTTAAGAATCCTCAATATTCTTAAGGAGAAAACGCACCTACGAGATCCTCATGACTCGTAGGGAGAAATACCTTTATGAGACCCTTATGGCTCATGAAGTTGAAAGCCTTAGTCCACAGGATCTTAACCTTGTTTGCTAAGCCACCTTTGTTCGAACCGACAAAGGCAAATGATGGTTCGCTCCTGACAATATCCCAGTTGTAGCGATGTTGATGCCTAAATCGGTATCAAATTCTAAGCCCATACTCGCGATAAAAAAAACCAGCGAGTCAAAAATGCATATGAAATAGCCGAAATGATGGGGCAACTTGCAACGAAATCAGCAAGTAAAATATATGCATACAAAACAGCCGAAATGATTGGGCAACTCGCAATAAAAAGCAACGAGTAAATATAAAAAATAACCGAAATGATGGGGCACCGCAAAAAATAGCCGAAATGATTGGGCAATCGCGACTTTCACGATATAAAAAAAAGAGTTGAAACGATAGAGCATCGCGAAAATATAAAAGAAATAATAACAAAATGAAACTCTTGCCCTACAGGTGAGATCACATCAATCCCTGTATACAATCCAGAGGCATAAACAAAGAGGGAACCTTATCATCCCACCAGGCTCCATCAGAAAGAGAGCCAAGGCTTAATGGCAGCATCTACAGCCTGGAGACCCACAACGGCGTTCCTCCTCATTCCAGCAGGATGCAGATGAGATGCCACCACAGCGTTCTTCCCCCAACAGGATTCGGATGCGCCAAAAAAACGAAGCAAAGGCAATATTCCTAGCTTCAGGGTCTTGACGGCAACTCATATAAAACCTGAAAGACTATCGGAGATCATCCCACACTAGCGCGGAGTGGTCACCACCTCGACGTTCATCTCGATACAGCAAACGAGATGTCACAACAGCGTTCTTCCTCCAATAGGATTCGAACGCGCCAAAGCAAACGAAGTAAAGGCAATATTCCTAGCTTCAGGGTCTTGATGACAACTCATATAAAACCGGAAAGACTATCGGAGATCATACCACACCAGCGCGAAGTGATCACCACCGTGACATTCGTCTCAATACAGTAGACGTAATGCCAGCAAATGAAGCAAAGGCGATATTCCTAGCTTCAGGGTCTTGACGGCAACTCATATAAAACCTGAAAGACTATCGGAGATCATCCCACACCAGCGCGAAGTGATCACCACCGTGACATTCGTCTCGACACAGCAGACGCAATGCCAGCCAAAGAAGCAAAGGCAATATTCCTAGCTTCAGGGTCTTGACGGAAACTCATATAAAACTATAAAGACTATCGAAGATCATCCCACACCAGCGTAGAGTGATCACCACCGCGAAATTCGTCTTGACACTGCAGACGCAATGCCAGCCAACGAAGCAAAGGCAATATTCCTAGCTTCAGGGTCTTGACGACAACTCATATAAAACCTGAAAGACTATCGGAGATCATCCCACACCAGCGCTGAGTGATCACCACCGCGACATTCGTCTCGACACAGCAGACACAATTCCAGCCAACAAAGCAAAGGCAATATTCCTAGATTCAGGGTCTTGACGGCAACTCATATAAAACCTGAAAGACTATCGGAGATCATACTACACCAGCGCAGAGTGATCACCATCATGACATTCGTCTCGATACAGCAGACGCAATGCCAGCCAACGAAGTAAAGGCAATATTCCTAGCTTCAAGGCCTTGACGGCAACTCATATAAAACCTGAAAGACTTATCAGAGATCATACCACACCAACGCGGAGTGATCACCACCGTGACATTCGTCTCGATACAGTAGACGCAATGCCAGGAAACGAAGCAAAGCCAATATTCCTAACTTCAGGGTCTTGACGGCAACTCATATAAAACCTGAAAGACTATCGGAGATCATACCACACCAGCGCGGAGTGATCACCACCGTGATATTCGTCTCGATACAGCAGACGCAATGCCAGCAACGAAGCGAAGGCAATATTCCTGCCATCAGGGTCTTGACGGCAACTCATATAAAACCTGAAAGACTATCGGAGATTATCCCACACCAGAGCGGAGTGGTCATGACTCATCGGGGCTCTCAAACTGAGCCTAACCTCAAGTAAAAAGCGACATGGAATATCCCTAACGCTTGTTCTTTCGACGGTAATATTACCTGGAAGATTGCTTGAAGACGTCTTGTCCAGCCCCTGAAGGGATCAGAGACACGACAGTCGCAAGGCTACTCGAACAGCAAAATTGCCTGTCGAGGAATACATCAGCCAACACGACGGTACGACTGACACAACCCTAGTACCACAGACCCTAACAGACCTCTGTCGTATAGAGCAGAGGTTAATTGTGATGTTAGGACATCCTTACGAGAACTTCTCGATTCGTCTCGACTCATAAGGTAAAGCCTTATGCAATGGAGATTAAAAAAAACTGTTTCCTAAGCACTGGGGCCCTGCAAGTCGTCCAAGATGGACTCTCGCATACTATTCACGGGTCACACTCTCCGATGTCGAACATCGACAAAGAGGGAAACAACCACTTACGAGTCCTCTCGACTTGTAGGCGGGAAAATTCTCTTGTGAGATCCTTACGACTCTCAAGAGAAAATGTACTTAGGAATCCTCACGATTCCTTAGGAGAAAATACACCTATGAGATCCTTTCGACTCGCAGGGAGAAAAATCTTTTTGAGATCCTCACGACTCATAAAGTTGGAAAGTCTTGGGCATCAGACCTGGACCTGCTTCCTAAGCCATCGATACCCTACAAGAAGGCTAGGACGAAATATTCTCTACGCTTCCCAGAGTAACATAGCGACAATACATCAAAGTGGAAAAGTGACAGAAGGAGACAAGAAAAATATGTCTTTTATTCAAGAATTAAAATGAATACAAATTACAACCTATGAAAGAATAAAAAAAATACTCTCATTTAGGAGTATGTACAAAAGAAGAATAAAAGGAAAAATATACAATTTTTCAAGCCGGTAGACGATGTAACAGATTTATCAGTTCATCCTTTTTCCGCTGGGCCTCGGCTTCATAATTTGTTATCGCTACGAGACGGGCCTCCACTTGAGACTGTTGGGCCTGGTACGAGGCAAGCCGACTTTCAAGCTCCTATTCAGTGACCTTGTGGGCTTCAACCATCTCGCTGGGTAAAAATGACGGCTTTATCAATAGCTACCACCTCCCTGATAGCTTCTTGAAGTACCCGCCAGAGCTCATACGCACGAGTGGTCTTGGCCGTAAGTTCAGCTTGAAGTTCTTCCAGTGCATTTGAAGCCAGCTTCCTCTCTGAAAATTTTCGGCTGAGCCTCTTCTCGCATGACAGCATATTTGCGGCGCACCGTTCAATCAGCCCCCATAAGCTCGCCTTTGCAGCCATAACCTCTGAAGGAAGGCGCGTACATTCAAGACTATGCAAGCAAGCCTCCACCCGACGACAAAACTCAACCCAGACTTGCACCAATATTTCGCTATGGTAAGCAGCAAGAAAGGGGAGAGAACTGTTGGCTTCGGCGGCAAATTCTTCGGCCGTGATCAAACTACCAGCACGAAGGTCCTCGATCAGAGCTGAAAAAGAGTGAAGGCTTAGATTTTCCATTCATTCAGAGGCACGTAGAGCATAGGGGCCGTGTGGCATGACGATGCGAGATTCCAGCGTGGTAAAAACTGGCAAAGCTGTTAAGATTTATAAACAATCAGCGAAACTTGCAAGCAAAGAGCAGATGGAACAACGTCGAAACTTTACTTACCCACAGTCATGCAAGAAGGGTTCAAAAGATCCCCAGGCCCGTCAAGAATCTCAACTTCGTCATCGGTTTCCAGAACTACAGAAGGCATCAATATCGTTATATAAAATAATAATAATGCCGTGAGAAGAAGGCAAATAACACTAACCTTTCCCGGAAGAGAGGACGATGCGTTAAGGGGATTTTGCCTGCGGAGCAGCCATCTCTAGCAAACGCTGAAAGGATTTTCTAGGAAACAGATCAGCGATAGAAGCCGCCAACCCGCGTAATTCTGAAAAGACAGAAAGGTTCAGATGATGGAGAGATTATTAAAATAAAATATAGAAGGCTACCTTCGATACTCCTCCCGCTCTGAACTGGAGGGATAGCAGTTTCGGCAGCCTCCTCCATGCCCCCAGGCACATCATCGAGGACATGGGTCGGTATAACAGCTTCCAATTGAGGAGCAGCGGCCACCACTTCAGGCTCCAATAAAAGGACGGTGGCCTCGACTACCTGTCCTATAGTCCCCGGGCCGTCCCCAGAAAGATCCATTGAATCTGCGGCGAATGAAGATGCCTCTTTTGGGAGAGCAACCACCGGGAGAACGGAAACCACCAATGGGAGCTCCGTGGCAGGAAGAACAGCTATATCGACCCCCTCCACACTTACTGGTGTCTCATATGGGATGTTTACAGAGTCCATAGTCAAGGCGCGACTTGAACTCAGATCCTCTGTCATAGCCGAAGTCCCTGCAAAAGTTTTACGAAGATAAGAAGACGTAAAAAGCGAAACAAATTATTTGCCAAAGGAAAAATACAGAAATCATGCATACCGATACGCCAGGATGCCTCTAATATGGCATTTTCAAGCCGACGTTCCTTCCTGAGGAGGTATGCTCGCCGGGGTTCGAGGTTAGACTCGTGGCCACCAGTCCACAACGACAGCGCATCTTCGGCATCGGCCTAGATAAGCCGCTTAAAGGCTATCTCGCCCCCCTCTTCCAAAGGACCTATAAATATCCGCCATATCGATGGAGGATCTTCGTAGAAGATGACGGCAGGATAAGGCCTCTTCGGGACCCTCACATTTTCAGTCTCATCTTGGGAGCGTCTTATAGCCTCAGCCAATTGTTCGGCTTCCTCGGCAGATGAACCTGGAAAAAGAAGACCAACATCCGGCTCTTGCATATCTATTGGTTCATCTTGAAAGATAGGCTCGGATTCCACTAAAAAGTCGAGCAGATTGGTGACCGTCTTCTTTTGCCTCTTTGACCCAGAACTAACACCAGAAGACGATCGCTTCTTTCCCCTCGGTGCTTTGGTGCGACGTTGACCCACTTCACCTTCAGTATCCTCTCTCGGCGGCGCTACCGATGATGACACTGCTATTGTTGACGCCGCAGCTGATGAAACTGCTACTGATGTCTTATCAGAAGCCTTTGCCTGAGCTCTAGTATGCATCGGCATACCAATTTTCGGAATCAAGTCCACATCCGCCGCCTCAGGAATAAGTACGGTACCGGTATCCCTCAAGGGAGGGCAAACCATTGTCCACGGTCGCGGCGGGACTCCCGTAGCCTGGAGTTGGGCGGGAGCTTTAAGCCCAAAAAGTATCCTCCTCTCCTCAGCAATGATTGGACTAACCCGGTGGCGGTACCAACCCGTGAAAGACCCCATGCACCTCGGAATATAGTTGGCTTCGGGGATCATGAAATGAGAACTGGTGTTCAGCCTCATGAAATGGTGGGTGGCGTCACGAACAGCTTCCAAAGAAAGGCTGGGCTCCACTATGAATGCCTTGAAGGGGACACCCTGGTTATATCCTAATTGCCGGGCAAAGCGGTGTGGATTGTAATGTATGAAAAGAGCCGCATCGTTTCGATGGAACACCAGATAACCGGGTCTGATCGAGTACAGGTGCATGGCTTCCCTGGGCTTCAAGGATGGTGCTCCTTCTTTCGATAAATCAAACAACTGTTGAACAGGTCCCGAGGGAGCAGAGCGGATTCGATCATTAAATGCCATTCTGCCTTTGTTGGCATACGGATTGAGCAGCACACAAAAAGCCCCTAATTGAGTTGGGTCAGGAGCAGAAGCGTCCACCAACATCATGAGCCGCGGAAAGGTATAAGCATCATAAAAGCTGGGTCTCTGGTGCGCAGCAAACGCCCCTAGCACGTGCATCTCAATCCATGACGTAAAATAATGAAGAGAGAAACTTACTACGTTCACGCCTGGGGTTAAGGTATTAGCTGCAGTGCTTAGCCCATGGTACAGATGCGATAGCCCTGCAATGCCCATAGCTAGTCGTGTCCTTTCGGCAATGCGATAAGCAGGGTAAATGACCGAGGCTCTCATGAATCGACGGTGCGTTGGAACGACAAACCAACTGAGCTAAACGCTGATAAAACCGACGAAGAAAGTTTCTTCATCCATGCCAGGAGCTGCGATCGACTCGAAAGATACAGCCGACAAGATTGGAATGTAGAACTGTGGCAAATCCTCTTCTCTAGCCGGTAGCTTATTTAAACCAAACCTGAAGGGGTCATTAATATTCGCGAACTTCGGAGCCGCCTTTGATAGAACGTCTCCACGAAGGAAGCAGGCGATAAATCTTTTAAAAGTGATGCCCTGTTCCTCCGACTCTGTGAACAGCTTCTCAAAAATACCCAGGGTCTTGATTAGACTCGGGTACTTGTGGCGGATGGCATTTTCAGTCAACAAGCCGTCAAGCGTAGCGGGGTATAGTCTCGAAAACATACTCGTTAGAGGGCAACAATTCTTCGTAAGGCGCTCCCCTGATCGGTAAACCCGAGATCTCGCGAACTCTTCCAAAGAAATCGAAACTTCGCGGTCCCCTAACAAGAAAGTATTGGTGGGAAGATTCCATTGATTAAGGAAAGCTTTAACCCACCATACGTGAGGAGACTGATAATGGAAGATAGACGCGTACACCGCCTGGTAGAGCCCGACCTTGTGCAGTCGCGCACGATGGATGGACAGGATGTAACGAGCCCAGAGAAGATAGCCCGTGGGATGGCGAGGGGTAATCCCTATCTTGTAGACTTGTCCCTAGGGCTAGGCTTCACCTTGGCAAATACGACGCCCTAAGATATCTATGTCCGGCACAGGTTGGTTTGGTATCCTAACTGTCGACGGCTCGAGCCGGCCTATAGGAGTCCAATCTGCCATCTCTACAGTAAAAGCAGTCTGCGAACGGTCCATCGGCAAGAACGGGCGGAGAGGTTCTGTTGGCACCTCGCAAAGAAAGCTTCGGCGATCGCGGATGATATGCCCGTACCAGGTTCCCTATAAAAGTAAGTTGGTGCAATCCGGGTCATGAGCCTTGATCATTGCCATCGCTTCTTCGTCCGACGGTAATTGAGGAAAAGCCGCCTCCGAGGGAGTAAAGGGAAAGTATGGAAGAGAAGCCATTGTTCCTGAAATAAAGGAAGGGGAAACTGTTAATGAAACCCACACGTGTATATATCTATATCTATCTATCTATCTATATATATATGTGTGTGTGTGTGTATATATATATATATATATATATATATATATATATATAAAGATAGTGGAAGAAAATGACAAGCCACTTATTTCATGGGACCATTGGTTGCAAAACACAAGGGCCCCACAAAATCAAGAAGGCGGCTCACTAATGATGAGGCAGGGTAATCATTATGAGAACAAAAGGAAGATTCTCAATGAATGAATAAGGTAGTTTAAACATCTATGCACATTCCCCCAAGGCAAAACCCATCATGAACTCTGTGCAAATCAGGCAGAATATCTCCTAAAATTTTGTTGTCAAGAACAACTCAGGATAAAAGAAATCCCAAGAAGTCTTCATTTAAGAGTTAAGTTCTTTAGAGGAATTAAATTCCTTTTGAACAGAGGAACTAAATTCCCAGACAAATTTTCAGAGCTAAGCTCTTTGAAATGGAATTAAATTCCAGAAGGAAACAGATACCATCATTAAACCCTTGAAATCAGAAAGTGCCCAACATTTGGGGTTTACTACCTAAAAATCAAAAATATGAGTTCTTTGAAGGGAAAAACCCTTGGTGTGGATTTAAAATCTAAAGAGTTTTCTTTTATATATAAGTTCTTCGGTTGTTCAAAACCATTACCTGAAGAAAATATTCTTTCTGGGACAGAGTTAAACTCTGAAATTTTTGGAACAGAGAACTGAGCTCTAAGGAAGAGAATTAAATTCTCAAAGGAAAATGAACAAGGAAGAAGATGAAAGAATGGAGGCACTTCTGAAGAGACCCTTGCATTTATAGGATGTGATGGGAAGCGGTTCATCTTCACTGTTCCCTAGGCAGATCCAACGGCCACAAGAGTGACAGCGTTGCACTCACGTGCAAACACATGAGCATAACGCTGTGGGGGCATTTGTTCCCTCATGGGAACTGAATAAAGCAGCAAGGAAATACACAGGAGGAGCATCACGTGTCCACACGTGATCGGGCATCACGTGGGGACACATGACCTTCTATGAGCAAAGTCATAGGCGCTGGGATACACAATTTGAGATGGGGTCACGTGCCAGCACGTGATGGGTTCCTGAACCCTTTGAACTAATAGAATTGAATTATGATAAAAAGGGGTCACATGCCCACACGTGATGGGCCTTTAAACCCACTGAAAGGAATTAAAAGGTATAATAAAACTGGAAGAAAAAACCCCAATGGGGAATCGCGTGCCTATACGTGACCAGGGGTCACGTGCCGATACATGATGAGTTTCCGAGTTCTTTAAAATAATGGAATTAAATTCTGGTTAAATGCTAAATCAGTGGGTCACGGACCACCATGTGATAGGGTCTTAAAACTCTCAATGTTAATGGAAAGAAAATCCTAAATGGGGCATCACGTGCCCACACGTGACAGGGGCTCACGTGCCAACACATGATGGGTGCCTGAGATCTCTGAACTAATAGAATTAAATTCTAATTAAATGGTCAATCAATGGAGTCGCGTGCCAACACGTGATAGGATCTTAAACTTTCTGAACTAATAGAATTAAATTCTAATTAAAGGGAATCAAAAACCCTAATGGAAAAATATTTTCCTAGATCTTTCAAAAAAAAAGATTGCGCTCTGTAAAGCGGAGCATCGTTGGATTAAAAATCCAATGGTGATTAAAAATCACCAGTTTATAGAAAGATTCTACATAAGGAAATATTTTCTTAAAATCTGTCAGGAACAACAAATAAAATATCTTTTGGATTAAAAAATCCAATGGTGAATAAAATTCACCGAGTGATCTAAAAGATCATGTTGGTTACAAAATCATTCAAAATCTTTCAATAAAAGATTGACCAAATAAACTGATTCGTTTCTTTCTCCTATAAATAGGAGCCGAGAAGAGAGAATAAAAAAGGAGAAAGAAAGATACAACAACAGAGAGAAAAAAGAAGAGAATTTAATTCTCCAGAGAGAAAAGAAGATTTCTTCAGAAAATAAAGAAACCCTAGGTAAGAGAGGGCAAGAGATCATTCTATAAGCTCCTACAAAACAAAAAAGAGAATTTAATTCTCAAACTAAGTGTTTAACTCTTATGAATAAGAATTTAGTTCTTCCTTTGGTTGAAGATCTGCAGAAGCAGATCTTCCCATAAGTTGAGAATTTAATTCTCATCGGGGGGATTCTGCCATGTAGATCTAAAACCTAAGGGGGGACCTAAGTTCAGAGAATTTTATTCTCCCATAAAACACATAGGAATTTAATTCCTCCAACAAAGATAGGGTTTAATCCTTAATCTAAGAACTTAGTTCTTCTTCATGGTTGAAGATCTGCAGAAACATATCTCCCCATAAGTTGAGAATTTAATTCTCATCGGGAAGATTCTGCCATGCAGAACCAAAACTTAGAGGGAGGATTGAGTTTAAAGAATTTAATTCTTCTAAACACATAGGAATTTAATTCCTCTAAATAAAATTAGGGTTTAACCCTACAAAAGAATTTAATTCTTAAACAACGGATTCATCTCTCCATGCACGTAAAAGGATCAAGTACCCAACATGATCACGTGGCAACACGTGACCCTCTCCTCAATGGTCAAAAAAGAATGAATGAGATTGGGTCACGCGCTCCCACGCGACCCTTGGATAAATCCCTCAAAATAAAGAGAACAAAGCCAAGTTAGAACAGATTTTGGGCGCCCTCACGTGTCCCCACGTGACCCCTAACAAACACTTTAATATCCAAATCATGGATACCCATCACGTGCCCACACGTGATGGTCATGAAGGCAAAGTGTTTAACACTTACTTGCATATTCTGAGAATAAAATAAAGGAAGCCTGGCCCAATCCTCAGGTGTTCCTCGCCGAAAGACGCGGACGAAGATGCGGCGGGCGTCTCGCCTGAATTTCAGGGTAGAAGCTAATTGGTGCTATCCGTCCACCTCTCCGAACATGCCAAGTTGATTTATGGCACCATGTATTGAATGTTTAAATAGATGCGGCCGATATAGAAGACTTCGTCAGATTCCCCCTCGTTTGAGGGGTTTTTGATTGTGGGGACGCTCTTCCCTGCAGGCGTAAGCCCCTGCAGTTAATTACGCTACCGCATCGCGGTAACAACTTTCTCCTTCTCCAGATGGTCACTTCATGTCGTGGGTGTTTGTTTTGTTTGTGGTTACCCGTGGATTGTATACGGAGACTAATTTATATTGTCGTCCGTAGGGCGTGGATTAGTCCAAATCCGTATTTTCTTAGATTTAGGTTTTGGTTTGGGTTTAAGGATACGTTAGCCTTATTTGAGACTAAGATCAACTTAAACATTTGTTAAGGATACGTTAGTCTAATTTTAGACTAAGATCAACTTAATGGGATCATTTAGATCCAACATGAGGGCATTTGGGCTCTATTGTTTAGTTTAGGGACATTGCGGTCGATTACCAATTTAAGGACATGGTGGTCCAAGGTTAAGGACATCATAGTCCGTGGGTTTAAAGGGACCCCACAGTCCGAGGTTAAGGACATCATAGTCCGTGGGTTTAAAGGGACCCTACAGTCCGAGGTTAAGGACATCATAGTCCGTGGGTTTAAAGGGACCCCACAGTCCGAGGTTAAGGACATCGTAGTCCGTGGGTTTAAGGACCCCACAGTCCGAGGTTAATGACATCGTAGTCCGTGGGTTTAAAGGGACCCCACAGTCCAAGATTAAGGACATCATAGTCCGTGGGTGTAAAGGGACCCCACAGTCCGAGGTTAAGGACATCATAGTCCGTGAGTTTAAGGACCCCACAGTCCGAGGTTAAGGACATAGTAATCTGTGGGTTTAAAGGGACCCCACAGTCTGAGGTTAAGGACATCGTAGTCCGTGAGTTTAAGGACCCCACAGTCCAGTTTAAATACGTCATAGTCTATTAAATGTATGGTTGTCGGGACCCGTCACCTCTCTGAAGACGTTGAAGGATTACAACGACAAATATCACAGGAATAAAGAGATGTACCCTCGAACCGGTGTGAGTTGTTTGAACGATCTGTAGTCCAATTTGGGACTAAAATCTGTTAAGTATTCATGAGCAGATAGGCTCAAGTAAATATAAGTTGAGGACTTATGGCCAAATATTGGGCTAAGTCCAATCATGTTAAAATGTTTAACATTTTATTCTGGCTATTGAGCCTTTATTTGGGCTTGGCCCTTTTAATAATGCTGAGTATTGATCTTGGCAAAAAAATCATTTCTTTTGTCTTATATTGAATGCAAAGCATTCATCAGAGCTCTGGCCCATTAAAGAACAATTTGTATTCTGTCAGCGCAACCTATGGTGCGCTAGGCGCTTTGCGCCAATGCAATGCGCTTCGGCCACATGGAGCACATGTAAGGGACAAGTGTTGCACTCTACACTAGGCGCCAGATGATGAGCGCAGATACCTGTTTGTGAGCGCTGAGTGCTGGTCCATGAGCGCATTGCGCTTTTAATTTAATGGCGTATACGTGGTGCGCTTGGCGCTGAGCGCCAGCACATGAGCGCAGTATGCTATTTCAAAAGCGCAAAGCGCAAGTTGCATGCGTGGTTGACACGTGGCGCATTTTGGCGCCAATCGCCGATCCAAGGAGCGCAGAAGCGCTGTTTAAGAGCGCAAGGCGCATTTCAAGAGCGCAAGGCGCATTTTAAGAGCGCAAGGCACAGTGCGCTATTTCACCACCGTCATCAACTCCATCAGTGAACAAATTTATGTTCTTTTAAAAGAGACTTTGTCTCAAGATTCAAGAACAACAGTTCTTATTTTGAAAGGGCTTTGCCTTTATAGATCAATGATCTGTGTGAAGAATATGTTCTTCTTTATTATGTGATGAGATCTTTTGATCTCCTTTATGAAAGACCTTGGTCTTTGTAGATCTATGATCTTTTAAGAAGATAGTTCTTCTTTTTAATTATGAGATGAATCCATCTCTCTGTTCATCACCATTTTTTTACCTTGAAGAAAAAATCTTCTTTTGCTGAGAGCTTGCTCTTCTTTCTTTGAGTTTTCTCAAAGTTTATAGGGGGTTTCTCTATATTCTTGGGGCCTTTATATAGGGTAAATTGATTTGTTAAATCAGTTAAAGAGATCTTTCTTTGATTGATTTAGGGATGTTTCCCCACCGTTGGATTTTTGATCCTAGGGCTTCTGTTTTACAGAAAGTAATTTTCTTGTTTTTAACAAGATTGAGAAAATCTTTCCATAACAGAATTTTAATTCTGATTAATTAATGATTTATCATTATTATTAGATCTTTTGATCTAACGGTGGGGAATTTTATAATTCCAGCGCTGGCGCATCCGTGCTTTGCACGTGGTGCGCTGCTTAGAGCGCAGCGCACCTTGCGCTAGCGCACCTGCGTTTGACACGTGGTGCGCTGCTCAGAGCGCAGCGCATCCTGCGCTAGCACACTCGTGTTTGACACGTGGCGCGCAGCGCGTCTAGCGCTACCGCATTCATGATACGCTGCCTAGGGCGCAGCGCACTTGGCGCTAGCGCATCCGTGTTTGACACGTGGCGCGCAGCGCGCCTAGCATTGGATCTGAAGCGTTGCTTCAATTTTTGAATTTTGAATTTCAAAATAGAGCTTTTCTCTGATTGGGGATGCACTGCCTAGGGCACAGCGCACCTGGCGCTAGCGCATCTATGTTTGACACGTGGCGCGCAGCGCGTCTAGCGGTGGATCTGAAGCGTTGCTTCAATTTTTAAATTTTGAATTTCAAAACAGTGCTTTGCTCTGATTGGGGAAAACAAATGCCCCCCCACCGTTGCACTCACGTGGCGTACACGTGAGTGCAGCGGTGGCAGCATCTGTGCCCTTGGATCAACTCAGAAGTTGAAGAGGCGTTTCAATGCCTATAAATAGGACCTTTGGTCCCTTAGATGATTTTCATTTTCTTCTTGAGAATTATCTCTTCTGAGAATTTCATTCTCCCACAGAGCATAGCTCACTTGATTAAGAACCTTTTAAGGGTCAGAACTCTGTCAAAACTTTGGTAAAGTTTAAAACTTTTAATAAATTAGGGTTTCACCCATTAATCAGAGCCTTGCTCTTCATAGATCTTTGATCTAAAGAAAACCAATTTAGGGTTTCATTAACAGAGCTTTGCTCTCTTGAACCCATAGATCTTAAAGAGATCTTTTCTTGGGGGTTCTTAACCCATGAATCAGAGCTCTGCTCTTTTGATAACATGTAGATTTCTTAATCTTTGATGAAGAACTCTTAAGAGTTTGTTCATGGATCTTGAAGATCCCAGAATTTTTTAATTCATAAAAATTAATTTTAATTAATTCTTTTCTGATGGGTTTTTCCATCATCATTACAGAGCCAGGCTCTTAAGGAATTTTATTCCTTCATGATCAGAGTTTGACAAGTGTCACTCTGTCATAGAGCTTTGCTCTCAAAGAGAGATTTTCTCCTTTTCCCAAAGGATCTCTCATTTAATAAGAATTTTACTGAGCATTTCCTAATTTAATTAACAGTTTCATCCAATGATGAGGCTGTTTTATTAATTGATGCATTGTCATCTAGATTTTGTGGGTCCTCCTTTGGTCCCCTTTCCACTGCATTGCAGTGTGGTACAAATTTTAAAGTACTGAGTGTCAAAATTTAAAATTAAATTATAGCACTGACAGTTGACTTCTGTCCCCCTTTTTTTGCAGGCGACATGTATTTCGATGCTACGTTTCTATTCATCCGTTCAGAGGGAGGATTCCCTGAGGCACCTGTGGACCGGGAGGTTCTCGCGCTCATCAAAGACCGTAACCCGGAACACAAAAATCTTCACTTGTGGGGTAGATGGTACGACAAGATTATCAGAGGTCGTCGAAGCTTCTCTTTTGCGACGCCTTCGGAGCCTATCTCGGAGATCCCGTACGCAGATGCATCCCCGGTGAACTATGCCGTGGAGGCTGTTAATTGGACTTCGGAGGGTCTCCTTCAACCTTTGATCACCGCCGTACCCATGCAGTCGCCGGCGGCTTTGTACACCTTAGGGCGACGCATATGCCAGGGTGAGTCGCGACCTTGGGGACTGTCATGCCCCGCTTCCCAGAGTATGCTAAGATGGGCACGTGACATAGCCAACCATGCTACCTGTGGATAGGAAAAATCCCTTCATAATCACATTACGGCTGTAGAGATATCAAGAACAGGAAAGTAAACTAACTATCTAGTACATGTCCATGAGCCAGAATAAATGAGTCAAGAAATAATATAGTATGCGGAAGCAAAAGATCAAATAAACACCTGGAATGTAAGACTGGATACCAACAGGATCCCTACCGCTCGGTCTAACAGCGGCAAAACTCCTGATCAGTCTGCAATAAAGGTAGAGGATCTGGGCCATGCAAAACCCAGACGTCAGCGTGTCATAACATCAAGCAATAATATATAAACATGGTAGCAAGACATGCAAGTATGATCATAAAAGGTGAAGCAAGTGTAACAGCAATATAAATCAAAGCAGTGAAAGGTAGTGTGCAGTGAGTAATCTAAACCGGTCTATTGGGTTAACTACTCTCAAGTCTTTGAAATCAATCTGATGAATCATCGATGTAACTCAATAGTATCCCGTGCATGCCCAGGATCACGGTCTATGACTCTCGGGCTAAACCCGAGACGTGCCGCAAGGCAGTAAACGATGGTAGGTAATGACGAGTGATGTCCGTAGCATCACTCCGGGGCTGGCCTAGCCCGTAAGACTGATCAGAACAGGTATAGAACTGTCGAGTTACAAGTCAGGTTTCATCATTGATTTCCCCATACCCCAAGTTATATGTATTCAAGTCAGGTATTAAATAATCTAGAGCTAATGCCAACACAGGATCAGGCAGGTACAGGTTTGTCTGGATAGACAACAGGAACAGTCCGTAAGGACAACAGGTCAGGTTTGTTGGCATTAGTCATAAGATCAGGTAACAGGTAGAGCTATGGTACTTCAGGTCAAGTCAAGTAATGTATATAGGTGTCATGTCATGTCAAGATTCGCACGGTACCATGTCGTGTCAAGTAATAGGTGTAACAAGTCATGTCAGGGTGTACAAGATATCATGTGGGTGCTCATAATCAAACTAGCATAAGCATAGGTATACAAAACAAGCATGTGTACTAATAGAATAATAAACTGGCACATGTAATATGATATGCAAATAGGTACATATTAAACTATAAGGATGTAGATCCACGGTTATCAGTTTGGATTTAAGGGATGGTTTCAACATTACATGAATGCAGTTTAGAAAATATGGATGTTAAAATCATGTTAATATGTACTAAATAATCTAGAGATGCAATTGAATATAAATTAGGCTAGCTGTATGTAAACGGTCGTCCGATAAGGTATAAACTATAAAAGGGTTACTATGGGCTATGCAAATAAGTGTTATATGATTTAAATATGGATGTTAGTACTATGTATAGTAACACTAAATGCAACATGGTATGTTCCGGGCTATAAATCTAAAATGATATAACGGGACATCGGAATGTTAAAATGGAAATTATGGTATTAAATTTAAACTACAGGTTTAATGTGCATTCAAATAAGTATAAAATAGATTAAATAGCATGTAGCAAGTTTCACTTGCCTTGATCGGATCACGATACGGGATGCGCACGCAGCGTCCAATTTCGGCAAATGGTGCAACATCCACGCGTGCACACGGGAATGTCCAGGCACATCTAGAAGTTGAACACGCTGGCTGGGGATGTACTCTGGGTCGGTTTGAACGTCAGCGACGGCACATCACCGGTGATGGCCGGGAAAAACCAGATCAAGAAAGAAAAGAGAAGCAAAGAAGAAGAAGAAGAAGAAGAAAGAAGAGAAGAAGGAGACTGGGGTTTGGTGTGGCTCTAGGGTTTGGGAGAAGGCGAGGAGATGGTTGCGAAGGTGTTGAGGCGACGACAAGGGATCGCCGGCGAGGAAGCAGGTGATGGCAGTGAGGTGCTGGGTTCTAGAAGTCGGGAAAGAAGGTGATGGAGTTGATGACGGTGGTGATAGCGTCAAGATTCAGAGGTGGTGAAGGTGATGTCCTTGGGGATTGAGGAGGTCGGCGGAAGTGAAGGGTGACGACGAGGTGATGGGTCGCCGGCGCTAGGGTCCGCTTGCAGGAAGCTAGGGGTTCGGGTTATGGGTTACGGTGGTTGTGGGTCGTCGGGAAAGAAAGGAGGAGACGAGGTCGGGGATCAGGAGGCGATGAGATCTCCGGTGGTGGGGTGCCGGCGATGGGTAGTGGGCTGTTGGTGAGGTTCTCGGGCTGCACAGGGATCTCGAGGGTTTAGGTCATCGGGGTTGGAGAGAGGGAGTGGAGGTCGGAGAACAGGAGAGGAGAAGAAGAAGGAGAAGGAGGAGATAGACGCCGAGGGTGGAGCGGCGAGGCCGTCGCAAACGTGGGTTAGGGTTTTGGTTTCGGAGGGAGGGAGAAAGAGAGAGGTGAGGAAGAGATGCTGGGTTTAATTTTTAAAAATATTAATAAAAAAATAAAGGAGAGAGAAAGATACGTGCATGTGAATCTGGTATAAAAAAATATGTTAGTTAAAGAAATATATTTATGTAGGGGGGAAAGAGAGAGAGAGAGATCAGGGGGGAGAGAGAGATATGTTGATTTTAATTGATTAAAAAATATTTATATAGTTAAAGAAGGTTTGAATGAATAAAGAATATAATATTATAATATTAGTCCGTTTTGAGATTTTGGCAAATACAAATTTACTCCAAAACACGCCTGGGTCGGGTCTAAAAATTCAGATTTAAAATATGAAAAATATATGCAACTTCCGAATTTCAAAACGAATGCTCAGGTAACGAAAAAGCATACCCCCAAGAACGGATGCACGTACGTGTGCGTAGCCATCCAAACACGTCCGTTTCACTGAACAGGACAAGAACAAGATGCGCGGATGCTACCACGGTGTTAGGGGTATCAAGCAGGCCATGTTATGCAATTTTAAAATATTTTACATGACCTAAAATGTTACATGATAAAATATGCGATGCTAGATGAAATGCCAAAAATGCAGTTTACACTAGATGCACGTGTCTATGTAACAAGCCAGGTAATCTATAAATATGAATCAACAAGTACAAGTAAGCGGGTCGGGTCAAATGCAATGTAAAATGTAAACTACCATTCTCACCCAAACACGATAAATCAAGAAATATCACGAATAAGAAATATGAGAACTGGAATTGGTATAAATGAACTCGGATGTTATAGGGACAGCCTTACAACATCGGGCTAACTTCCCATCATCCGGCCGGGTACTTGTAGTGGACCCGGTACATCTTGTCGGCGAAGAAATCGCAGCTGCTAAAGCTCGGTTTATACCCTGTAGTTTATGCTTCGTTGTTCCAGTATTCTGCACCTCCCACATGGTGGATTAAGGCGTTTTTGGAGCAGTGGAACATCTCGACTCATACCTTCCTCCTATTGGATAGAGAGGTCTCCATCTCCTTAGAAAAATTCGCCGAGGTTTCTATTCTACCAGTTAGGAGGGAGCACTACGAGGAGGTGCTTCCTCCGGACGAATATGTTTTTGCCACCAAACCAGTGGTGATAGGATTCACACCAGAGAACGCCATTCAGCACCAGTTCCTAAGTCTGATAAAGGTGTTGAACATGTACGAGAGCCTCTTCCTTGAATCCGGAGGCCGGGGGGGTCAGTTTTGCGAACTTCATTGCCCGTTTTCTTCGCCCGGAGATTCTATCGCGACAAGGCGAAAAGTTCGCTAAACTTGACGATCCCTTCAGCTTTGGCTTAGACCGTCGGCCGATACTGGAAGCTGATCAGAAGGGTTTCTTCCTTCCTGACATCGCGATCGTCCCTCTGTCAGAAATCGCCACTCCGGGCATTGACGAGGAGGCATTCTTTCTTGGGTTTCTTGGGCTATGGTTGAGTTGGTTCGCACTCCCTATGCATCCTCGTTACATGAGGCCTTCCGTCTTCTACCCCGCGCATCGCATGGTTGCCGGAATACAAGTGGCCATCGGGATCGTCGGGTTAGCCTACTTATACCATGGTCTTAGCGTAGCGGCGGATACCACTGAACTGGGGGTGCATCCTGCCAACTTCTCGATGCATTACTTCACTTTATGGATGGAGCTGCACATGCTTGGGGTCTTTGACATTCACAAGAGACCTTCGTTTTACGAGAGATGCAAGTTCCCTTGGATTATGCGGCTGGTTGACGCCTCCATCGTGAGTCCGTCACAGTGGGAAGCTAGGGCTTTCTCCTTCGTCCGCGCACGGTCGGAGATGGTATGTCTTTCACAGAAGAAGTCTTGACCATCGGCCAGGAAACTTCAAAGGCGGTGCTGTCACTGCAAGACATTTTTAAGGACGGGGCCTCCGTGTTGAAAGCCCGGGAGATTCTTCATTTATACTCCATCAGCCTGGGCTTTCTAGTATTCAGGAAAAATGATGCGGTGCTATTCATGAAATACAACCCCCATCGTTTTGCCCAGCAGCTGAGTTACAATCAGGGAGTCCCGCTGGATGCTTTCTTAGTAGAACCCGCTGCCACCGAAGAGGGAATGTGGGACACGCTGCATCATTTCATGCGCTTGAATACGGCATCTCACTTCTTCATCAGCGAGCCGAGTTGTGTCCCGAGGGCCCTTAATGTACACGTGGCCTGGTATCAACATGCAATGGGTGCTATTATCAGGGAGGAGAAGCGGCTGCTACTCGACCGCAAGGGTGCACTCCCTGCTAGTGACTGAAACCTCCCCTTGAGGCGACGGACCATTGTCCTTCATCCGCTAAGAGAAGCTGCCATGGTTGAAGTCCCTGACGACAGGCCTGAGCTACTGGTTCCCCGTGCTCCCGTAGAGATGGTGGATGTACTACCGGTGCCCCGTGCTCCCACGGAGACAGTAAATGTAGCTTCCCCGAATCTGGCATGGGCTCAGATATCGGGACTCGTTGCCCCAAAGTGCCCACCAAGCGTAAGCTTGTGCTGGCTGCGACTGGAGCTCGCTCGCAGAAGAGGAAGAAGAAGTTGGTCCTCTCTCTAGACGCTGTACTCGGGCTGGAACGTCCCACTGCCCCTACGGATATCTGCGTAGGGGCGAAAAAATACCCCGTAGGTGCAAAGGCCGCAGGTGCAAGTTGAGGCCCTGAACTTGCCCCTACGGGCAAATTCTCGCCCCTACGGATATATCTGTAGGTATTGTTGTCCCTACGGATTACTCCGTAGGGGTAATCAAATCATATATGTATTTTTTTTTGAATATATTGTATGTACCTACGGATACAACCGTAGGTCCTTGTTCTACCCCTACGGATAACTCCGCAGGGGATAGACAGTGGCCCCTACGGACATATCCGTAGGGGCACTCCCAACACCCTGCACTGAGATCAGGGGGGAAAATATCAGGAAACCTGATATTTTGCCCCTACGGATATATCCGTAGGGGATAGACAGTGGCCCCTACGGACATATCCGTAGAGGCACTCCCAACACCCTGCACTGAGATCAGGTGGGAAAAATATCAGGTTTCCTGATAGTTTGCCCCTACGGATAACTCTGTAACATATTGTTTGTATTTTTTTTTTAAAAAATGGGCTGCTAGATTTTTTCCCGCCATGTGCACAATACTATATACATCAATCAAATCATATATTGCAGTATTCATAATCACATCTCACGCATATATATAATATAAAAAAGAAACCCAAAAACTGAATATGATATAAATACAAACCAATATCAATATGGTTTCAAAATGTAGTACAATGTGATATAAATAAATACATGTTTCAAAAAATAAGAACCAAAAAGCTACCCTAGTTCGGTCCAGCTCCACCTCTGAATAACGTTAGAATAACGCGCGCCTGCTCCTCGGTCAATACACTCTGCAATGCGTCGCGAGCGGGAGTCTGAGCGGCATGTGGAGCTGGCGATGTGGTCTGCGCAGCCGCCGTCGAGGTAGTCGCTTGCAGAGCCGCGGCTGCGGGAGTCTTAGTGGGCGGTGGAGCTACAGGAGCTGTCTGCGGAACCGCAGCCGATGTAGTGGCTTGCGGAGCCGCAGCCGAAGGAGATGCATGTGGAGGCTCGGCCGATCTACCCTGTCGCGTCTGGACATAACGTGTGTAAGAAGAGTGTAAGAACTGTGTATTATTCGAATTCGTTTCATTATTAAGATATTTCGAAACTCTGTTTGGATATCTAGTTTGGAAAAGCGTTGTTTATTTTAATTACATATGTATGTATGATTAATCAAACTTAAGTCTAAAACCAAATAAGCTCAAGCTACGTACTAATTATGGATATGTTGATATGTATATAATATGAAATGATATTTTACTATAAAGTAGTATACATACCAGCATCTCCTTCAACTCCTGAACGGTGGCCCTCAAGCTATCCAGTTCCTGATGGACATGCCGGTCACTGGAGACGGAGGAAGTAACCGCCGGGATGGAGTCCAACCTCATATGGGCCCTGCTAGGGCCCAATCCCCGGCCTCTCTCCCAACCTCCGTGGTGCCCTCCGTGTGCGGCGTCCAGAACTGGGGTCAGCAGCCTCGGATCGTTCTGTCCGGTAAAATCGATCCCCGAGGCCTGGGCCTGCTCAACCACCCGCTCCTACACCCACATTAAGCAGTAAAGTATAAGTATAAAATTTAAACTTGAACCTTCCAAAACTAAAATTTCAAATTTGGGTAGAAAAAATATTAACACTTACGCAGTACTCCTGAGTAGCGACGTCGGGATATCGAAGCTCGCCCGTGGCGGGATCTGTCGAGGTGACATGGACGGCAAGATATGCGGACAGCACGCTCGGTGTACCACCTGACGCCACGGTCCGAGATGTCTGCAATATTAGAAAGTAACTCTTAATATTCGAAATATTAGAGAATAACTCTTAATATTGCAGAATATTAGAGAATAACTCTTAATTTACCGATAACTCCATGGCTCGAGTAATGTTCCTCGAGCCACCTGTGTAAGTGGGGCGACCCCTCTTCGCCGACTTCCTGTTATCCGTATTCTGAGCGGCCTGTTTCTGCACAACGCATTAACATTTAGTTTTCTAATTAAGAAACACAAAGAAATAAATTATATCATAAATAATGAATTAAATTTAAAATACATACTTGTTTGCGTTCGGAGTCGAAATAAGCGCACAATAGAGGCCATGTCTCCACGTCGACTCTCGCAAACGCCGGAGTAGATAGGAGGGCCGCTCTCTCTGCCTCGGGGGTCGCTATCCACAGGGAGTAGCAGTCGGCCTTCAGCTCATTCCTGTTGTATCGGACCTTGGCCTGCATGTTCTTCATCAGGCCATTGTACAGAGCATGAAGGTCGAGCACCCTCCCCGGGTGATCAGGGTCGGCTACAGGCTGAAAATCGTAATCCAACTGAAAATACAAAAAAAAACATTGTTATTAGATTGCAAGTGTTAATAATAAATATATTGGATAGATCAAATGAAAATATATATTAATACATACCCGAGCCTGATCAAAGAAGAGGGCGAATGAGCGCTGGTGCTGCTCGCCCCACTCAACATGAAGTGGATAGTTCTTCACGATCCGGCTCTCGTCCCCCAAATACCGGCCGAATCTCTCTGCATGAGGACCGGTATAGCGATAGTCAAGGGTAAAAAATAGGGGGAATGCTGTCTCCCCCCTAGCTCTATCAGGCCTCAGCCTATGAGACTGATTCGGGCCTCGAGCCCCCCTCTGGGGATGGAGAGGCCCTGCGTCTGCACGAAATATCAAGACAATCAATAATAAGACAAAGTTGTATTAAGAAATCAAGGTTAAACAAAAATTCAAGTGTGATATATACCTCCGGTGACTAGCGCACGAGCCTGGGCCCGAGCAGCAGCACGAGCGGAACGATAGTTCCTCCGGTGAGGAACAACCGGGGTCCCGGACCCGGACGCATCCCCTCCAACTATAAAATAAACATCGACGCTAAATTTCCATGAAGTTCATATTTATTCTATAGAGCATATGTAAAATGAATAAATATTTTAAATTTATTCATACTAACCTGCAGACGATGCGGAGGGTATGGAAGCGGCAGGAGTGGCCCCTGTGGAAGGTGTGGACGCACCACCTTTAATTAGACAATTAAAAATAGATTATATAAGTAATTGCAAAAAGAATGTGTAGATCAATAATATAACGTTCTAAATCAATATGCATGCACTATAGGATATATAAACATACCCGCAGGTGCGGTGGTGTCACCACCTACAGCTAGACAATAATAAAAATTGCTAAGTAAGAGCAAAAGGAATGTGTGTATTTATGATATAGCATTCTAAATCAATATACATACACTATATGATATATAAACATACCTGGAGGAGCGGGGGTGGCCTCTGTCCCAGATGTGGACGCATCACCAACAACTAGACAATCAAACATTGACAATATAAGTAATTTTGACATAAACATGCATGAATATCTGTAATATTACATTCAAAATGGATATGCGTGCAGTATACCTAGAGGTGTGGCCAAATCAACACGGAAGGAGGCATCCGAAGGGGTCTTCGATCTGGGTGCAAGACCGGCCTTCTGAAGCTCCCTACGGAGCTCTCCGGGCGGCAGAACCGCTCTGCCTCTGCCTCTGCCGCGGCTGGAGCTCCTGCCGCCCCTCGCTGCTCCCGAAATCGTCATCAAATCTAGATAAACGGTTCGTGGACGCATTAGACAATCATTAAAAGTATGTGCTATCAAAGAATGACGGTGGGAAAATACACTCAAACTTGCAAAGTATCAACGCAATAGAATTTTCTAGTTTATCCAGCGTCGCAACCTCCAGTGTTTTAGCACATAACTCCCTGAAAAAACAACATAGGTCGTTGATTACTAGACCAACCGAGTCGGGGAGAGAAGTCCTGAGGGCTAATGGAAGAAGGTGCTCCACGATAACATGGTGATCATGACTTTTCAGCCCATCGATCTTGCCCTTCACAATTTTTATTTTCTTGCTGAATGATCCTGAGAAACCTGTGGGGACTTTCAAATCATGTGACACTTGCAGGAATCTTTTCTTCTCCGGTTGTGACATATGATAAGCGGCATTGGGAAGTACAAACTTGCCCGGTTTACCCGCTACCGGTTTAGGGTGCTGTTCACTTCTTATTCCCCACTCTTGTAGATCCATCCGGGCATTCATGTTGTATTTCGATTTCCCGTCTTTACACAGAAGCAAGTTAAGTATGTGCTCTGATACTCCCTTCTCTATATGCATGACGTCCAGACAATGACGCACTGAATTTGTAGACCAGTACGGAAGCTCGAAGAAAATGCTTAACTTGTTCCAATATTGTGGTTTGACCTGTTTCGTCGGATCCATCCCGAAGGTCACGTTATTGTAACCATCCCATTTAGCAGTCACGTCCTCTCCGGACAATGGGGATGGAGGCCCAAGAAGCTCCTGATGACCATCAAAGTGAACCGTGTCTAACCTATAGGGGTGGTCTGGAGGCTGAAAACGTCGATGGCCGCAATAACAAACCTTCCTGCTAAAATTCAAAAATTTTGATGTTGTGTGTTCGTGGCAATGAGGACATGCTTTGTGACCATGTACGGACCAACCTGATAGCATTCCATACGCAGGAAAGTCATTAATTGTCCACATTAAAGCCGCACGCAGTATGAAGGTTGTATTTGTGTTTGAATCATATGTCTCTACACCATCAATGAACAAAGTTTTCAGCTCCTCGATCAGAGGTCGGAGATAGACGTCGATATTGTTCCCCGGTGAGTTTGGTCCATCGATAAGAAGAGGCATCATAAAGTATGATTGGTCCATAGCCAACCAAGGCGACAGATTATAAATTATCATTACAACGGGCCATGTACTGTGACTTCCAGCCATATAGTTGAATGGGCAGAAGCCATCGGCAGCCAGTCCGAGCCGGACATTGCGAGGATCGCTACTGAATATTGCGTGCCTCCTATCGAAATCCTTCCATGCTGGTGAATCTCTTGGATGGCTCATTTTTCCATTTTCGCTTGGAGGAGCACGGTGATGCCAAATTATTGCCTCGGCTGTTTTCTTGCACCTGAATAGCCTCTGTAGCCTCTGTGTTATGGGAAAATATCGTGCTATCTTCACAGGTATCAGAATCTTTCGGCTTATACCTGGCCTCTCCGCATGTTGGACACTCTTTCAAATCTGAATTCTCTTTCCGTTACAACACGCAATTTTTAGGACATGCTTAAATCTTCTCGCATTTTAGACCCAAATCAGACATCATTTTCTGGGCTTCGTACCAGCTTTCGGGCACATTATTTCCCGGTGGCATAGAATCTTTCAAGAACGAAAGAAGCATTGTGAATGACTTGTTGCTCCATCCATTTAGGCACTTAATTTGGAAAAGTTGGACGAACCATGAGAGGGTGGAATACTTCGCATTCTCATAAATTGGTTTCCTAGCATCATTCATGAAATTTTCATATTTATCCGCACGCGGTCCTTGACCGGAAGGAATGTCATCTTCGGTACGAATAGATTCATCTAGGGCAGGCTCTACCATATCCTCCATTTCTTCTGATGGAAATAAATTTCCGTCTCTTGCCGTATTACCGAATTCTTCTTCTTCTCCTGCCGCATTATCGTGTTCTCCTTCTTCTTCTACCGCAGTACTGCATTCTTCTCCTTCCCCATGATATTTCCAAGTTGAATAAAGTCTAGTAAACCCATGTTTTACAATATGAAGCTCTTCCAATTCTACCTTCTGCCAGTACTTATTGCCACATCTATTGCACGGACAGAGAATCTTCTCTATTATGATCTTATTATGTGCTCGTGCAAATTCAAGGAAAGCAGCAACTCCTGCGACAAACTTAGGTTGCATACGTTGTTTCCAATCCACATACATCCAGTCCTTAGCTCTGACGTACTCATGGGCCATGTTAGACTGAATAACATATAAATTGTAGGTTATGCTGACTATATTGAGAAATATAAGAACGGGATAGTTACTGACAAAGGAGAAAATCCGTGTATATGGTTTGTGTGTGCGTTTGTCGTTGAAAAGAATAAATTATCGCACGTTATATTAACCGATAGACGGGAACTAAGTGGCGCTTTTACTTTCATATATGGGTATCGATGGGAATATGAAGGTTTCATATTATCATATATTGGTTTTAACCCGAACATCTCGAATCGCTCTCTAATTATGCGTTTGTATGTATGTGTTCCGGCTGTCGGGGATAGGCTTCTATCCCATTAAGAATGTATAGAGCGAACGCCCATCACTTGTGCTTTCAACCGTTTCGAGTAAATTTCGGCAGCACCTCCCCGCTGTTCTCCGAGTACACTGTAATAGAATAGATAATCATTTCAAAGCTGTGAAACAACGTTGAAATGAACATCTAATCTATCTTTGTACACGGAGAACCAGCGGAAAGGTACCGACGAAATATCTCGAAATGGATGAAAACACAAGTGAATGAAGGCATTTTCTTTATACATTCTTAACTTGTCCACACGGGACAAATCTATGGGTTACCATACGATTGAATTTTCTCGTCGCGTAGACTATACGACGGTTGTTAGTATCGAGCTATACTTTTCGATATTTAACAACCTTCGTATAATTCTAGGTCACGACGAGCATCGCACGTATGTTAACCGATAGACGGTGACTAAGTGGCGCTTTTAGTTTCATATATGGGTATCGATGGGAATATGAAGGTTTCATATTATCATATATTGGTTTTAACCCGAACATCTTGAATCGCTCTCTAATTATGCGTTTGTATGTATGTGTTCCGTCTGTCGGGGGTAGGCTTCTATCCCATTAAGAATGTATAGAGCGAACGCCCATCACTTGTGCTTTCAACCGTTTCGAGTAAATTTCAGCAGCACCTCCACGCTGTTCTCCGAGTACACTGTAATAGAATAGATAATCATTTCAAAGCTGTGAAACAACGTTGAAATGAACATCTAATCTATCTTTGTACATGGAGAACCAGCGGAAAGGTACCGACGAAATATCTCGAAACGGATGAAAACACAAGTGAATGAAGGCGTTTGCTTCATACATTCTTAACTTGTCCACACGGGACAAATCTATGGGTTACCATACGATTGAATTTTCTCGTCGCGTAGACTATACGACGGTTGTTAGTATCAAGCTATACTGTCCGATATTTAACAACCTTCGTATAGTTCTAGGTCACGACGAGCATCGCACGTATGTTAACCGATAGACGGGGACTAAGTGGCGCTTTTAGTTTCATATATGGGTATCGATGGGAATATGAAGGTTTCATATTATCATCGAGTATCATATATTGGTTTTAACCTGAATATCTCGAGTCGCTCTCTAATTATGCGTTTGTTGTGCATTCGTGTTGTATGTGTAACATGATTTTAAACCATTGAGATCAAGATTGATAGAACTGATCATCCTACATTGCAATAGCATTCATCAACCAAAAACTATTATTGCAATGGTATACATCTATAACAATCAACAATTAAAACTACAAATATAGGATACTGATATCATAAAGCGTTATGAGACACGTCATCTGCCACGTGTCGTGATCATGGAAATCGCTAATATTGAGCATCATCAAGATTAGATTATGGTTTTGAAGCAAGTTATTGAGCATCTTGGATTGATTGTCAAGTGTTGATTTTTATTTCAACACTTGACAGAATGAAAATCATAAATACAGTTGCAAAATGTGTTCTTCACCCCCATAAAGTGGATCTTAACAATCCAGACAAGACCATCATTGTTCAAATTGCCAAGGTAGACATAATCTCAGCAGTTATTTACGGTTGCTAGCTTGTATTGCTTGTTGCTATTCTTTTTTTTCCTTTCCCTTTCTTTCTTTCTTTCTTTTTTGGGGGTGGGGGGGTTGTGTTTGAAAGGTTTTAACCAACTCACTGCTATTTCTAGGCAATGCAGGAATATAACTAGTTTTATCCCCCAAAAGAAAGAGCTTCAGGTTTCATGCGTCAAGCGATGTGTATAATTATAGGATTTTCTTGCTAGCGGTTCATTTACAACTATTCTTTAGTCTATATGCCTAGCATCTGCTACTAGATATTACATCTTGCATCAACACCCCGCATGTTAAAATCAAAATCGATTATTTTTTTCTTGATCTTTTTCTGATTTTCTACCATTTGTGTCGAGTAAATTATGATTAACATTGTATTTGTCAACTAATCAGAAGAGCCATTCAACCAGCCCCACCATAACCCTAACCCCAACCCCACCGTAACCCTAACCCCAGCCCTACCGTAACCCTAACCCCAGCCCCACCCCAGCAGCAGCCGAACCCCAACCCTACCCCGACCCCGACCCCGACCGCCACCGCAACCCCTGCCCAACCCCAACTCTCGCGCGCGCAACCCAGACCCAGCCATGAACCCTAAGCCCAAAATAATCCAAAAATGCTTTAATTTACCTCGAGATTTATACCTGAACGGCTGCTGGTGGGCTGGAGCGACGACGGTGGCGATTTGGCGACGAAACCGGCGGTGGCGATGACGGTGGCGACGGTGGCAACGACGACGTGGGGATTTGGGGTTTTTTCTCGCGCATGATTGAGAGAGAGAGAGAGAAAGTGAGCGTAGGCGATCGATCTGGCTTTATTTTAAAACGATATTTGCTTTCCCCTACGGACATAACCGTAGGTCTTTTGTTTGCGGCTCCGTAGGGGCAAACACCAAATTAAGAATTAATATTTTTATTCTTGGACGTCTGTGCCCGTAGGGGCAACCTTTTAGCCCTACGGATTAATCCGCAGGGCCAAGTTAAATCTGCCCCTACGGATATTGCCATCCGTAGGGGCAACCCCCTATTTTACTAGTGTCTTTCGCAAGAGTCGGGCACTGCCCCGATCGTCGCTCTTTCCCCTTGCGGCTCCCTGTCGCTGCCGGGCACTGCGAGTATCATGACAATTCTCGTAGAGTCGGGGGATGAAGCCACGGGCGGCGAAACCATTCCGATGGAGGAGAGTGAAGCAGTTGCCGTATCAAGTGACGCCCTCGTCGCAGTTCCGACCGGCGACTCACCAGGTAGATTTTGGGTCATTGCTTTTCTTTTTATTCTGCAATCCTTTTCAATTTTTCCTGACAATATTTATCTCATTTCTAATGCAGGTGCGGCAAGCGTTGAGATTGCGCTACCCGAGGCAACGCCATCAGTTACCGCTTTGACGGTGACCACTCCTCTACCCTCTCTCGTACCATCTCAGATGTTGGAAGGTGCGGATTTATGACCCATCAGTCTTATTTCTAGGCTGTATAATTTATGTACTGACATTGCATTACTACGTTCTTGCAGGAGTCCTTTTTGATCACCTGTATCAGGTGCTGCACCCACACTTCTCTTTCCAGTCATAGATTAGCCCACCTGCTGGTGTCGGTGAGTATCTTTTCTAAACGACATCCTTTCTTTAACGGGCAGTCACATTATTGTTAATTCTTCTTTGTATTGCTTGTAGCCTTACAAATTGAAGGAGGGGAAGAGGCTATCGTTGCGCCACCAGTACTCCCAGCTCTGCACCCCGTTGCAGCCGGTATATTAGACTCTATTGTTCATGTATTTTCTTTATTTCTTGAGCCGACATCTGATTGCGATTTGTTTTGTAGCGGTCACATCGACTCCAGCCCCGTTCGAGTCTCGCACCATAATGCCAGCCGGCCCTTTTTCTCGACGTGCATCCTCGAAAGGCGTCGCAAATAGTCTACGCATGTTGAGCGACTATATTAAGGAGCTTGACGTGGAGACTCCCACATCTGCTGTGGATTTTGCCGCAGAGGTTAACCCTATGCTAGCGATGCTCGTGAATTTTCATAGTGAGGGCGTCGTTGAGTCTTGGGTTAATCACTGTAGGGAAATTGAAGCTTGCCTGCATAAGCTCGAGGTTGGATGTTCTGCTCTAGAGGTCCTGGCTGTGAACGCTCAGCGGGCTGCGTGGGTTGAGCGGAGCACTCCCTACTTCCGTCATCTTGAACAAGAGGCGGCTTTAAAATGTAAGGAGTGCGGAGAGACTTCGAGCGAATCTGCCCGACTGCATGCTCAGGTTGATGCAAATGCTGCAAAGTTGAAAGTTATCTTTGAAGGCCTTCTGCGATGCATCTTTAACGGGTTAACACTGAGGCAGCAGCTTGACGTCGTCAAGCGGGATGCACAAAATTGTGGGGCAGCTCAGCAGGCAGTCGACGAGCAGCTTTCGTCCTATTTGCAGCAACGAGCTCAGGTTGAAGCAAAGTTGGCCGCGACTGCTGATCATGACGAGAGGCTGAGGGGAGTGCGTGAGCAATTGATTGGCTTACTTAAGACGCTTCCCTCCCAATAGTTGCTTTTGCGTCATTTGTAAATTTTGAATAAAATGTATTCATTCTTTTATTCTTTCATATGATATATTTTGTATCTAATTGAATTCATGAATAAAAGATACATTTCTTTCGCAATGTCTTGTGTCATCTCTCTGCTTTCTTCTTTCTTTTGTTATCAGCATGTTACCTTAGCAAACATAGTCTGCAGATGATAGGGTGAGCATCTTGTTTCGGCTTCTTCGAGGGGTAGTGATGGCTTAGAAACAGGTTCAGATCTGCTGCCTAAGAATTTTCAACTTCATGAGCCGTGAGGGTCTCATGAAGACTTTTCTCCCTACGAGTCGTGAGGACCCCGTAGGTGTATTTTCTCCTTGGGAATTGTGAGGATTCCTAAGTGTGTTTTCCCTTATAAGTCCTAAGGATCTTATAAGAGAGTTTTCTTCCTTACGAATCGAGAGAACCCATAAGTGTTTAATGAGATTGACGTTATATGCATTTCACGGCGTCATTGGGTGACGTATTTCCGAGGCGGGGTCATGTAGATGGTGTATTTCCGAGACGGGGTCACGTGGATGACGTATTTCCGAGACGGGGTCATATGGATGACGTATTTCCGAGATGGGGTCATGTGGATGACGTATTTCCACGACGGGGTCATGTGGATGACGTATTTCCACGACGGGGTCATGTGGATGACGTATTTTCGAGACGGGGTCATGTGGATGACGTATTTCCGCGACGGGGTTATGTGGATGACGTATTTCCGCGACGGAGTCATATGGATGATGTATTTCCGTGACGGGGTCATATGGATGACGTATTTCGGAGATGGGGTCATGCGGATGACGTATTTTCGCGACGGGGTCATATGGATGACGTATTTTCGAGACGGGGTCATGTGGATGATGTGTTTCCGCGACAGGGTCATATGGATGACGTGTTTCCGAGGCGGGGTCATGTGGATGACGTGTTTCCGCGACGGGGTCATATGGATGACGTGTTTCCGCGACGGGGTCATATGGATGACATATTTCCGAGACGGGGTCATGTGGATGACGTGTTTCCGTGACGGGGTCATGTGGATGACGTATTTCCGAGATGGGGTCATGTGGATGAAGTGTTTCCGCGACGGGGTCATGTAGATGACGTATTTCCGAGACGGGGTCATGTAGATGACGTATTTCCAAAATGGGGTCATGTGGATGACGTATTTCCGCGACGGGGTCATTTGGATGACGTATTTCCATGACGGGGTCATTTGGATGACGTATTTCCGCGACGGGGTCATGTGGATGACGTTGCGGCTGTTGTAATGAGACGAATATCGAAGTGGTCTCCAGGTTGTCTGTGAACTATCGAGATTTGGCTTCTTCTTCTGATGGAGCCTGGGGATAAAAAGTATGATTCCTTCTTTTTTTGCGCCCCTGGATTGTATACAAGGATTGATGTGATATCACCTGTAGGGCATAAATTTCATTTTTTATTTCTTTCCGCGATGCTCTATCATTTCAGCTTTTATATCGCGAAGGTCGCGATTGCCTAATCATTTCGACTATTTTTCGCGGCGCCCAATCATTTCGGCTATTTATTTTATTTTTACTCGCTGCTTTTTATTGCGAGCTGCCCAATCATTTCAGCTATTTTGCATGCATACATTTTTGCTTGCTGATTTTGTTGCAAGTTGCCTCATCATTTCGGCGATTTCGTATGCATGTGTGGCTCGCTGGCTTTTTGCTGCAAGCTTGGAATTAGACACCGATTTAGGCATCAGCACCGCTAGAACTGGAATATTTCCAGGAGCGAATCATCATTTGCCTCTGTCGGTGTCGAACAAAGGTGGCTTAGCGACCAGGGTTAGGATCCTGTCGACTAAGGCTTTTGACTTCATGAGCCATAAGGGTCTCATGAAGGTATTTCTCCCTACGAGTCGTGAGGATCACGTAGGTGAATTTTCTCCTTAGGAATCATGAGGATTCCTAAGTGTATGGCTTCTCATAAGTCGTAAGGATCTTACAAGAGTATTTTCACCTTCTAAGTCGAGAGGACTTACAAGGGTCGTTTACCGTGTAGACATATCCCTAATCACGGATGGGACTTTATTAGGGAAATGTTTATTCGCACCCGTGGATTGTATACAAGGGTCAGCATTAAGCCGCTTGTAGGGCAAAGTTGGAGGTTGTGGCAGCCGCTTAAGAACAGGTTCAGATCCCTGTAGCTTAAGACTTTTAAATTTTATGAGCCGTGAGGGTCTCATAAGAGGGTTCTCCTTACGAGTCGTGGGGATCTCGCAAGTGTAACTTCTCCTTAGAAATCGTGGGGATCCCTAAGTGTGTTTCTCCCTCGTGGGTCGTAAGGATCTCACGTAGGTGGTTTCTCCTTACAAGGTCGAGAGGACCTTGCAAGTATCTTTTAACGAGATTGCGCCCTTTCGGGTTTTCACAAAACTCGCCGGTAGCCTTGCTGTTTTTACTCACGGAGCCCTTTCGGGTTTTCATCTATGCCCATTTTGCTTATGGACATACAGTTTTTTTCTTTCTTTTTATTCTTTTTTTATTCTTTTATTCTTTTTTTATGTCAGCCTTGGGATGCTGCAGTCCACAGTAGTTTATCGACGTCTCGGTCAACAGCTAGTTTTAGGATATAGTGGTCCATCGTTAGTTTAAAGACGTTTTGGTCCGTCGTTAGTTTAAGGACGTTTCGGTCCGTTGTTAGTTTAAGGACGTTTCGTTCCGTGTTAGCCGGCTACTACTTATAGAGTTTGGGCTTAGGATGATAGCGAGCGGACATAGTCGTCGTCATCTATCATTGACCTAGGCCATGACTCGTCAGGCGTAGGACATTTTCAGGAAGCGACCATTTATTGGCCTGAAGGGCCTTTCGCCATGCATGTCCATGAGTAGGTAGGCCCTACCCTGGTAGACCTTGTCTATGATATACGGGCCATCATAGTTCAGCTCGAATTTCCCCCGTTTGGCACGATTGGGGATCATAGGTCTTTTGACCATTAGCATGAGTTCGCCTTGGCGGAATGTTCTCGGCCTGGTCAATCTTTCGTATGAGCGCGTCATCTTTGCTTTATAAGCCTCCAAATTTTGTTGCGCTATGAGCCAGGTTTCATCAAGGGCGTCGAGCTCTTCGAGAGGATGTCCTATTGCCCTATGATAGGAGAAATAGTCCGGGTGAGAAACTTCGCCTGCTTGCTCGGGATGCTTGGACTCCGGGAGTGTCATCATCTGATATTTTATGACAAGATCGAATATCTTCCTTGTCTTGTCTTGGGGAAAAAATATGCTCGACCCATCTTTTTTATAAGAGACGAATCCGGGCTGCTCGATTCCTGATCGCGTGGCTTCTTGGACCCGCTTTGTCGCTGTCGAACGCCTTTCCCGTTCTTTGGTTTGTTTCTTCCTCTGCGTCGAGCCTTTTGTACAACGAGTTGACAAGGAGGAGCATTTTCATTTTTCACAGCTTGTTGAAGGAGGCGTTGCATCCTGGCTTTTCGTAGATGGCCATTTCGCGATTATGGTCATCTCGAACCTTTTGACCTGCTTCCCTTATAAGCTTGTCCATTGGTTCTTCGAACGACGGACTGAGCATTTTCACGGCAGGAGCTCTTTCTGGTTCAGGGTTAGCATCTTCCCACAGAGCATCTCCTTCTTCATCAAAGTCATGTATGATGTAGCAGTCGCGGAGTAGCTCCCGTTTCTTGGATTGATCATATCCAAGCCCGGTCGTTTCCATTCTCCCGTTGGGCAACTTTCGTTGAGTTCCGAGAACGTTCCAGATCCTGTTATAGAACCGTGCTTGTCACGCAGTTTGCTTAAGGGGTACACCTTGGCGTCTCAAGAGTCTCTTTAGTCCGTCCGTGTAATATCTGGGCAAACGGATGGGCTGGAGCTTGTCAAGTGTAGAATCCGCGCCATGCCAGATTTCTTTCTCCACTTTGGTTTCCCCGGATCGGTAGAATAGGATCGCCTTTTCACCTTTTCGCGTGGGAGGGACGTAGAATATCTGCAGTTCTTCCACACTGTAGGTATCAAGCGTGTCTAGTTCTTTATGATGCTTGGGCGGAACCATGGCAACTTGCAAACTTTGATCTTCATCGGCAAATGTTTGTATTGATGGCCGAGCAGAGAATATGGTATTGACCTCATCTTCCGAGTCGCTGCCGAAGATCAACATAGGGGTGGACGGTCCCGGCTTGTTGTACTGGGGTGGACCTGAGTAAACTATCTCCTTTTCCTCCTCGGTATCACTCCCGAAGACCGGAATGGTGGTGATAGCTTTGTTCTTCTGTTTGTGACATCTTTCCGTGTCCTCAAAATCTGGTAAGAAGTATTTTGCATCTTCGTACTTGAGGACTTTGTTCACGGAGAATGGGTTTAGCTCTCTTGTCACAGTATACTCGAGACCATCTTTGAAATATTTCATACACTGATGTTGTGTAAAGGGGATGATATTGTACTCGTGTAACCAAGGCCGGCCAAGAAAAGCGTTATAGCATGTCTTGGCGTCAATGACGTGGAACTTAATGTCCGTGACAAGCAGCCCAAAGCGTAGTGTCAATATTACAGATCCAAGCGTCCATGATGACTGGGAGTCAAATTCGGAGATGGTGATTTTATCGTGAGCGAGGTGTTGAACGCTCATGCAGATTCCCTTTAACACCCTTATGTTAAGGAGATTGACGGAAGACCCATTGTTGACCAAGATTTTACTTATCTTAATGTCATGACAGTATCCGGAGACATATAGGGGACGGTTATGCTCGCATGTCCCAAAGAGGAGATCTTCATCGCCGAAGGTGATATCAGCTGTGTGTACTTCTTCCAGCTCGTCCTTCATCTTTTCTTCGGCGAGAAAAGCTTGGAATTGCTCGGGTTGCAGTTCCTTGATTAAACAATCTCTCGCTTCTTTGGATAGCAGAAGGGCGTCGAGAATACTGAGCTACGTGGGTATCTTCCTCAAGTGTGCGAGAACGTTGTAGTCCACCTTACTTTTCTTTGGCGGGTCCTTGGCTGTCAGCTTTTCGACGGCTTGGTCATCAAGGATGATATCCTAAGGGACTTTTTCTTTTCCCTTGTCTTTTCTATTTGACCCACTGTTCGAAGGCCCAAGATTCTTTTCGGGCAGCGTATGGTTGCGCAGCTGAATATTTTCACAGGTCTTTGGTTCTTCCTCTTTTCTCGAGGTGGACTCCTTAAAGAGAGGGCCAAGAGCCATATCTTCGTCAGAGTCACTCCCGAAGGTGAGAACCTGCGATCTCTCGGCGTTGACTATGCGACAGTTGCCGGCAGTTCTTTTGTGCTCCTCGGTCTTATTTCTTTGCTCCCGACGGGTTTTGCGTTTCATCCGCTTGAAATGTTGCCGGTGAGCAACATATCCCTGCCACCATCTTTTAAAAGCGTCGCACTCTTCGGTGGGGTGCGAAATCTTTCGATGATATAAGCAGTAGCTAGGATGTGTTTCTGCTTCACCAAGGGCGTTCGCTTCGGAGGATGGCAGCTTCATTCCCATCGATATGGCTTTGGCGAACCTTTTCCTTGTCTTGAACCTGTTTTTATTTGCAACGAAGGTACTTTGATCTGGTGAGAGTGTTTCGACCCTTTCGTCCAGTCGCCGACGTTTGGCCTTTTCAAATATGGTCATCTCACGCTCCCGATCAGCTTTACTTTTTGAAAGAGTTTCGTTGAGGAATGCGTCGATCATTTCGTCTGATGGCCCCGGAAGTTCCGGCTCAGAATCTGCCCCCAGTTTCTCGGTGCAAGGAGATTCTTCATAGTCTATCGACGAGTGAGAGATCACATGGAAACTTGCCACATAATCTTCAGATTCATCCGACGAGTCTTCTCCATCATTTCCGTCCTCAAGGACGTGGCTGAGGAACTCTTAGAGCGTGATTGGAGTCCACACCTTCTGGTTATACTCTTCCAGCGCGTCAATCTGTTTTTGCAGGTCCGTGCTCTTGTCACTAGGCTTCACGGGATTTTTGGTCTTCTTCTTCTTTTTCGAAGACATTGACGGCTGGATGTGAGCGCTTTGGCTATCACCACCAATCTTTGGAGTTGGGCGCGGCTTCAGCATCCCCTAGATGATCTCAGGTTCCAGTGGATTCTTCCACCTAATTGCCGGACATGTGTGTAGATCCTTCAGCATTCTTTTCGTTTTGGCTGAAAGAGCAACCTCCCATGGAGCTTTTTCTACGAAAGAGCATGATGCCCCCCGGTGTATCCGTCTTCTTGGGAGTGTGTGGCCGAGGCGAGTTCACCTTCCAACTCTCAGATAATACGAATTTGCCCTGCTGGTACTAATCTTCTATCCAGCTTTTGAAGATGTAACAATCCTCGATCGGATGGCCCAATATTCGGTGATAAGGGCAATAGTTAGGATTGCTAATGTCGCCGGGTTGTGCTGGGCGTCTTGGCTCCGGCAGATTGATGAGCCTGTTGCGCAGTGCAAGCTCGAATAACCTCTTCATCTTGTCTCAAGGGAACGAGTAAGGGCGTCTCATTTTATCTTTGAGAGATCGAGTTCTATTATTTTGGCGATCAACTGGTCTCGGGCCACTGGGCTGCTGTTGAGCGTTGGCGACGACGATCACTTTCCCCTTTCCCTTCTCATTTCGAGACTCCGGCTTTGGAGGAGACGGTCTATGACCCATCTGGTCTATTTGGGCCAACTTGTCAATGAAGGCCTGGAAAGTAGTCGGCTTGAAAAACATCATGAAATGGGAGATGGTCGCTTGCGGATCAAGAGTGCCCACGAACATGCCCACAGCCGGTGCTTCTTCGATGCGTTGTTCGCATTTCGACCACAGATCCCGCCATCGTATTGCGTATTGAACCCATGTCTCTCCTGGTTTCACCCTGGCATTGATCAATGCCATTATTGGGGTGCGTTCACTAGTACTCGCGAATCGCTGGGTGAATAATAGCTCCATTTCTGCGAAAGTCTTGACGGGGTCATTTGGAAGTTCAGAGTACCATTCGAACGCTGTCTCCGACAAGCTGCCAACAAACTGACGGAGCAAAAGTTTATCATCACCCCCGGTGTTACCATATAGAGCCCTGCACTGGGCGACATGCTGGTGGGGATTGCCTGTCCCTTTGTATACATGAAATTTAGGGATCGTATATCCTGGCGGATACTTTATCTGGTCATACCAGCCTGGATATGGTCGCCCAGTTTTAATGACTTGGTCGGCCCCTTCATTCGCCTGGTGAGCTCGTATTTGCTGAGCAATATAGTCATCCAGAGCGGCCTTGGAAATGGTCTCCTCTTTGGCTGCTGAAAGAGCCGAAGGAGGGTTCGATGTCTCCCCTCTGTCATCTTCAATGATGATAGGAGGGTCTTCAGCTGGCGGTTCTGGTTGCAACATCATCCCGGCCATGTCTTGGAAGAGGAGCGCCATTCGTTTTATATTAGCTGCTTGTTCTGCTGCTTCTCTATCCTTCTTTTCGAGGACTCTGCGGAGGAAGTCAGCATCGGTTTCTTATTCATGACGCTACTCTGATGATGCCTCAGGGCTTTCTTTTGGCCCAGTGAGTGCGGCCATTTGCGTTAGCATTTCCTGAAGCTTCTGTTGCTTCTCCTGGGCTTTTGTCACGGATCGGGTGAGCGGTCGGTGACCCGTAGAAGCACGGCTTTCCTCTTTTCTGGAAGCCATATAAATAGTATGCACCATTATGCCCCCAGACTTGGGGCGTTTGGGCTCAGCGTCTTTGTGGTCTGCCGTAGTCATAGGGGCTTTCTATGGCCTCCTTCTCTTCTGAGCAGTTGACGTTGAGGGGGTCGTTGCAGCGGGCACCCAGGTAGTTGTCGTCCTTTGTGGTTTGACAAGACGGTTCTTTTCTTGCTAAACTTTCACCTTTTTCTGCCGGCGAGAGTGATCTTGATCAATTACTGAGTCCTGAACCCGTTGCCAGACTTTGTAAATTTTGGACGACAGCCATTGAGGGGGCTGCTCCGGTTTCGTTTCTGTAACATTCTCCGCGGGTGGAGGAGATCTTTTCAGTACGGCGGTAGGAGAGTTCCTGCGTACCTTGTTCAACAATTCAAAGCTATTCCCAGTTGGAACAGCAGCATTGACTTCCACTGTTGGGGCTGGTGGAGTTAGCCCAGAGGGGGAGTTGCCCCCAGCTTTCCTTACTCAGTGCCAGTGGCGACATCGAGCGTGTCGAGCTGTTGGGATTGCTTCAGCTTGAGGGGTGACTTCGGCATGCCCTCTGTTCTGGTGAGGCGCCGCTGGTACCAGCTTCTTGAAGACCGACGTCCGTCGAGCGGCCGTGTCTAATCGGTCGAAGATAGACCTTTGAGCAGGGGAAGTAGCTTTGAGGACTTCGACTGGAGCGGGAGCCGGAAAAGTCAGTCTTGTGAAGACCGACCTATTGGCAGGAGAAGCCGCCTTGACGACTTCGGGAGCAGGAATGGCTATCCTCTTCGGAATAACCTTTTCTGGAATTGCAGACTTCATCATGGGCCCACATGAACTTTGGCCCAATCTGGCGAATACTGAGGCGCCGGAGCTGGACGACCCGTTGAGAGGGGTCGCAGTGGTGGTAAGTTGATCGAAGACCGACTTCTTTGGGGCTTCTTGCGGCAACATCGGGGCATTGAAGCTCATGGGTGGGATCATAGTCCCAAAGAACATTCCAGTGGTGGCCTGAGTTACTTGATCCACCGGTATCGTGAATAGGGAGGCCGCTTGAGGTCCGTAAGCTATGCCCCCAGATGAGGCGGAACGCGAGTTGCAGTTGCAGCTGGAACACTTCACGCGAGTAGACGCCATTGATGTTTCGTTTTCTGCGCCAAGCAAGAAACCAAATCTTAGTATCTCGAACCAAAGGGCAACCATATCAAACCGTGATTCATTCGCGAACACGACACACGAAGTGTGGAGTGGAAAGAGGAAAAGGTCCCACCGGGCGTGCCAGAATCTGTTCCGCGCCGAAAGACGCGGACGAAGACGCGGCGAGCGTCTCGCCTGAATTTCGGGGTAGATGCTAAATGGTGTTATCCGTCCACCTCTCCGAAGATGCCAAGTTGATTTATGGCACCATGTATCGAAGGTTTAAACGGATGCGGTCGATGTAGCAGACTTCGTCAGATTCCCCCTCGCTTGAGGGGTTTTTGATTATGGGGACGCTCTTCCCTGCTGGCGCAAGACCCTGCAGTTAATTACGCTACCGCATCACGGTAACAACTTTCTCCTTCTCCAGATGGTCACTTCGTGTCGTGGGTATTTGTTTTGTTTGTGGTTGCCCGTGGATTGTATACGGAGACTAATTTATACTGTCGCCCGTAGGGCGTGGATTAGTCCAAATCCAACAAGAGGGCATTTGGGCTCTATTGTTTAGTTTAGGGACATTGCGGTCGATTACCATTTTAAGGACATGGTGGTCTAAGGTTAAGGACATCGTAGTCCGTGGGTTTAAGGACCCCACAGTCCGAGGTTAAGGACATCGTAGTCCGTGGGTTTAAAGGGACCCCACAGTCCGAGGTTAAGGACACTGTAGTCCGTGGGTTTAAAGGGACCCCACAGTCCGAGGTTAGGGACATCGTAGTCCGTGAGTTTAAGGACCCCACAGTCCAGTTTAAAGACGTCATAGTCTATGAAATGTATGGTTGTCGGGACCCATCACCTCTCTGAAGACGTTGAAGGATTACAACGACAAATATCAAAGGAGTAAAGAGATGTACCCTCTAAACTGTGTGAGTTGGTTGAACGATCTGTAGTCCAATTTGGGACAAAGATCTGTTAAGTATTCATGAGCAGATAGGCTCAAGTAAATATAAGTTGAGAACTTATGGCCAAATATTGGGTTAAGTCCAATCAGGTTAAAATGTTTAACATTTTATTCTGGCTATTGAGCCTTTATTTGGGCTTGGCCCTTTTAATAATGCTGAGCATTGGATCTTGGCAAAAAATCTTTTGTTTTGTCTTATATTGAATGCAAAGCATTCATCAGAGCTCTGGCTCATTAAAGAACAATTTGTGTTCTATCAGCGCAACCTATGGTGCGCTAGGCGCTTTGCGCCAATGCAGTGCGCTTCTGCCATGTGGCGCAAATGTAAGGGACAAGTGTTGCACTCTACGCTAGGCACCAGATGATGAGCGCAGATGGCGGTTTGTGAGCGCTGAGCGCTGGTCCATGAGCGCATTGCGCTTTTAATTTAATGGCGCACACGTGAGTGACACGTGGTGCGCTTGGCGCTGAGTGCCGGTACATGAGCGCAGTGCGCTATTTCAAAAGCGCAAAGCGCAAGTTGCATACGTGGTTGACACGTGGCGCATTTTGGCGCCGAGCGCCGATCCAAGGAGCGCAGAAGCGCTGTTTAAGAGCGTTAGGCGCATTTCAATAGCGCAAAGTGCATTTAATCAATTTTATGATCAGTGAACAAATTTATGTTCTTTTAAAAGAGACTTTGTCTCAAGATTCAAGAACAACAGTTCTTATTTTGAAAGGGCTTTGCCTTTATAGATCAATGATCTTTGTGAAGAATATGTTCTTCTTTATTATGTGATGAGATCTTTTGATCTCATTTATGAAAGAACTTGGTCTTTGTAGATTTATGATCGTTTAAGAAGATAGTTCTTCTTTTTAATTATGAGATGAATCCATCTCTTTGTTCATCACCATTTTTTTACCCTGAAGAAAAAATCTTCTTTTGCTGAGAGCTTGCTCTTCTTTCTTTGAGTTTTCTCAAAGTTTATGGGAGGGTTCTCTATATCAGACTTGAAGTCTTGGGGCCTTTATATAGGGTAAATTGATTTGTTAAATCAGTTAAAGAGATCTTTCTCTGATTGATTTGGGGATGTTTCCCCACCGTTGGATCTTTGATTCTAGGGCTTCTGTTTTACAGAAGGAAATCTTCTTATTTTTAACAAGACTGAGAAAATCTTTCCATAATAGAATTTTAATTCTGATTAATTAATGATTTATCATTATTATTAGATCTTTTGATCTAACGGTGGGGAATTTTATAATTCCAGCGCTGGCGCATCCGTGCTTTGCACGTGGTGCGCTGCTCAGAGCGCAGCGCACCTTACGCTAGCGCACCTGCGTTTGACACGTGGTACGCTGCTCAGAGCGCAGCGCATCCTGCGCTAGCACACCCATGTTTGACACGTGGCGCGCCTAGTGCTAGCGTACTCATGATGCGCTGCCTAGGGCGCAGCGCACATGGCGCTAGCGCATCCGTGTTTGACACGTGGCGCGCAGCGCGCCTAGCGCTGGATCTGAAGCGTTGCTTCAATTTTTGAATTTTGAATTTCAAAACAGAGCTTTGCTTTGATTGGGGGTGCACTGCCTAGGGCGCAGCGCACCTGGCGCTAGCGCATCTATGTTTGACAGGTGGCACGCAGCGCGCCTAGCGCTGGATCTGAAGTGTTGCTTCAATTTTTAAATTTTGAATTTCAAAACAGAGCTTTGCTCTGATTGAGGGAAACATCAGGTGCCTCACGGGACCCCACGTGAGCGCTTCACTTTTAGTGTTTAACACTGCTTTGAGTGCATCACGTGGGAACACGTGATCGCCAAATATGTGTTAGTGTTTAACACTATATTCGAACCAATCTTCCAGAGGCAAGACTTCCCTTTGACTGAACCTCAAATATACTCTTGTCTTCCAAAATTGGTCATCTCATATGACATTCAAAGCAAAACCCAGAGCCTTTCAATCAACTTTGGTTTAAGGGTACATCTCTTCACACCTCTGATACATGTCATTGTAATTCTTCAACGTCTTCAGAGAGGTGGTGGGTCCCAATGACCAATAACTATCTGGTGCATTTTCAAACCCATGTTTGCATCTGAACTTAGACCGCAATGTCCCTAAACTAAACAATAGAGCCTAAATGCTCTTTTGTTGGATCTAAATGATTATGTTAAGTAGATCTTAGTCTAAAATTAGACTAACGTATCCTTAAAAAACATTTAAGTTGATCTTAATCTCAAACGAGATTAACGATCCTTAAATCAATTCAACTACAGATCCTCCAACCAATATTGGTTCAAGGGTACATCTCTTCACTCCTCTGAAATTTGTCATTGTAATCCTTCAACGTCTTCATAGAGGTGACGGGTCCCGACAACCAAACATTCTACGGACTGTGAGGTCCTTAAACTCATAAACTATGATGTCTTTAAACTTTACAGACTATGACGTCCTTAAACTATGGACTATGATGTCCTTAAACTCTATTGACTATGATGTCCTTAAACTTATGGACCGCAAAGTCCCTAAACCAAAATAATAGAGCTCAAATGCTCTTTTGTTAGATTTAAATGATCCCGTTAAGTTGATCTTAGTCTAAAATTAGACTAACGTATCCTTAACAAATTATTAAGTTGATCTTAGTCTAAAATTAGACTAACGTATTCTTAACAAACGTTTAAGTTGGTCTTAGTCTCAAATGAGACTAACGATCCTTAAACCCAAACCAAAAACCAAATCTAAGAAAATACGGATTTGGACTAATTCACGCCCTACGGGAGACAACATAAATTAGTCTCCGTATACAATCCACGGGCAACCAAAAACAAAACAAAAACACACGACACGAAGTGACCATCTGGAGAAGGAGAAAGTGGTCACCGCGATGCGGTAGCATAATTAACTGCAGGGGCTTGCGCCTGCAGGGATGAGCGTCCCCACAATAAAAAACTCCTCAAACGAGAGGGAATCTGATGAAGTCTGCTACATCGGCCGCATCCGTCTAAACCTCCGATACATGGTGCCATAAATCAACTTGGCATCTTCGGAGAGGTGGACGGATAAAACCAAATAGTATCTGCCCCCAAATTCAGGCAAGAAAAACCTACGCGGTCCCATCTCTGTGTTTTGGCGGAGAACAGCGATTGAAGTTTAGCACTACTTATCATCCCCAGACAGATGGCCAGTCGGAGAGAACGATCCAAACTCTTGAAGATATGTTGAGAGTTTGCATATTGGACTTCTAGGGTTCATGGGAGGATCATCTACACTTGGTGGAATTTTCTTACAATAACAGCTTTCAGGCGACCATTCAGATGGCTCCATTCGAAGCGTTATATGGCCGCAAGTGTCGCTCACCCGTTTGTTGGGACGATATTGGAGAACGAAGATTGTTGGGACCGGATCTTATAGTGCAAACAGTAGAGAAGGTTAATACTATCCGGAGTCACATGAGGGCAGCACAGGATCAGCAGAAGAGTTGGGCCGATACATCGAGAAGACCTCTAGAGTTCGCTGTTGGTGATATTGTATTCTTGAAGATATCACCGACTAGAGGAGTGATTTGTTTTGGGAGTCGAGGCAAGCTTAGTTCTCGATTCGTGGGGCCTTTCGATATTATTGAGCGTATTGGAGAAGTGGCTTATCGATTGGCTTTACCACCATCTTTGGCGAGTGTTCATGACGTGTTTCATGTATCTCAACTCCATAAGTATGTTCGAGATGAGACACACATTCTAGATCATTCGGAGCTAACTGTAAAGGAGGACTTAACCTATGAAGAACGACCGATGTCGATTGTTGATCGAAGAAAAAAGGTCCTCAAGAACAAGGTTATCCCTCTCGTACTTGTTTCACAGGGGAATCACTCGCATGGAGAATCGACTTAGGAACGAGAAGACGAGATTCGACAGAAGTTTCCACACCTCTTTTCCTAGATTCATGCTTGCTTTTCTTTTCTTGTTCCGGGAATTTCGAGAGCGAAATTTTTTTGTAGTTGGGTATAATGTAACACCCTAGTTCATTATACCATGCTTGATTTGATTAATTTATATATTGGATGGCTATTCTTGATTTATTGTTGTTTTGAGTGCGAATAATATAATTGGTGTCTGTATTTGCATCCGACCCGACCCGCTTGCTGGAAACCAGTCTTGATTTCTGTTTATGATTTATCCCATAGTTATGAGAATCCGTGCACCTTCATATTTTTTATACTGCATACTTGCATTATATCTGACATCTGTATTTTTTTATAAAACAAATAAATTCAAATAAAATATTTTTAAAATACCTAGCATGGCCTGTATCATACCCCTAACCCTGTCGTGGCATCCGTACATCTTGTTCTCATTCCGTTTAGCAAAATGGACTCATTTGGATAGCTACGTGCACGCTACGTGTATCTGTTCTTGGGGGTATGCATTTTCGTTACCCGAATATCCTATTTTGGTTTTGGTCAGTACGTATATTATTCGTATTTTAAAACTAGATTTTTTGACCTGACCCGGGCATGTTTTGGACTATTTTTGTATTTAGCCTAAAACTCAAATTTTATTAATATTATATTCTTTGTAATATATACAGTTAACCGAATATATTCTAAATATTCTTTCAATCCTAATCTTGCCTGCAATCTCACCTGCCTCTCTCTATCCCTCCCTCTTTTCCTTATGTACGACACACCAAACCCACCTCAAATCTCTCCTCAATCACTCTCTCCTCTCTCCACATATGTTATATATTATATATACATATTAAATTTTAACCCCTGCCCACGTCTCTCTCTCCTCTTAATATATATATATATATATATATATATATATATATATATATATATATATTTTAAAAAACTATTCTAAAAACCCGGCCCCTCTCTCTCCCCACTTCCTTCTTCTTCTCACAAACCCTAACCCACGCCCGAGCCTTGCCCTCGTCACCGACCCCTCGTCAGCACCCTCGTCTTCACCCGACCTCACTGTCCCCCTTGTCACCTCCTCTTCTTCTCCATCCCCGAGCTCACAACCCCGACGAACCCATCACCAGGCCGCCTTGCCTTGCCGTCGCCGCCTCCACCCTCATGTATCGTCGCCGTCGGCCCTCACGTCATCGACCACCCCATCACCATGACCCTTCCTCCTCCTCACCAATAATCCCAAGTCGACCGATTCCTTGCACATAACCGACCCTGCACACCCTCCTCATCGGAGTCGCCTCGCCGCCGACCACCCTCGTCGGCCTCCCCTCACCTCTACACCTCGTCGACTACCTCCATCTTCTCCCCTCTATCCTCCTCCTCTGCTTTTCCCTGCACAAGACCTCGATCCCCGACTTCAAGAACCTTGATCCACTACCTCGCCAGAAAAACACCATCACCGGTGACCCACTATCTCGACTTCGCCCCTCGCCTCTGCCTCCTCTGTCCTAAACACAGAACCAAACCCAGAGGACCACCACAACCCTCTTCTCTTCTTCTTCTTCTTCCCTCTCTTCTTGTTTCAAGTTTTCCGGTCATCGCCGGAGCCGTGCCGCCGCCAACGATCCGAGAAATCCAGTGGGCCTCCCAGCCAGCATGGTCACATTCTTGCTTTGCTTGGTTCTGTTCTGTATGCCCGTGTGTGCATCGCGACAGTTACCGACATCGTACGCGGCGTACGCACCCCGTCATGAGATCCGTTCAGGAAAGTTTATCTTGCTACATGCTATGTTATTATATTTGCATCCATATTAATAATAATATTACATGTTCATTGCATTGTGCATCCTATGTTACAGTTTTACAGGTTCACAATATCCGTTCGCATCCATATAGTTTATTACATATCTAGTCGCATGCAAGTTTATCTTGCTACATGCTATGATATTATATTTATATTAATATGAATAAAAGTATTACATGTCGTTTAATTGTGCGTCATATGTTACAGTTTTACATTTTTACAATACTCGTTCGCATCTGTATCATTTATTGCATCTCTAGTTACATGCCATATCATATAATTTCATGTTACTGTTATGTTAGTACCCCATGCTTGATAATGTACATCATATGACTCATTGACTCATGTTATGATAGCACTGCTTATTACTCGTGCATCCATGCTTTTACCGTGATTCGACACTTACTACAGTTTTACTTTAAGCATCCGTGTGATATATATGCACCACATGACATGACCTGATACACAACTGCTTGACCTGTTACTTGATCCCGTTACTAATGCTGACAATCCTGACTTGTTGTCCCGACGGACATATCATGTTGTCTATTCAGACAAAACCTGTACATGCTTGATCCTGTGTTGGCATTAACTCCAGATTTATTAATACCTGACTTGAACACATAACCTTGGAGGTAAGGGAAAATCAATGACGAAACCTGACTTGTAACTCAACATTTCGACGCTTATACTGATCAGTTTTATGGGCTAGGCCAGCCCCGGGATGATGCTGCTGACATCATTCATCTGTACATGTTTCCTATTTAATTCCTAGTGGCATGTCTCGGTTTCAGCCCAAGAATCTGGACCGTGGTCCCGGGCATGCACGGGATACTATTGAGTTATATCGACGATTCATTAAATTGATTTCAAAGACTTGAGAGTAATTAACCCAGTAGCATAGATTACTCACCGTATGCACATACACTTCACTGTTCCTTATTCGTGTTACTGTTATACACTTATTATTGTTCATACTCATGCCCGCATATCTTGTTACCTCCTGATTATATTTTATTGTTTGATATTATGACGCACTAACGTCTGGGTTTTGCATGGCCCAGATCCTCTGTCTCTTTCGCAGGCTGATCAGGAGTATTTCCGCCGTCTGGCCGAGCAGTGAGGATCCTGTTAATACCTAGTTTAGTTTAGTTTTATTTCCATACTTTCATTTTTTGTTGTGAGCCTGTATTTGGGACGTACTTTCCAGATGTTATTGTTTATTGGATTTATTGCTTCCGCATATTATTTCTTGACTCGTTTATTCTGGTATATGGATATGTACTAGATAGTTTATTTTTATTTCTACTGTTCATGATATCTTATAGACAGCCGTAATATGACTGTGGAGGGATATTTCCTAGCCATAGGTAGCATGGTTGGCTCTGTCATGTGCCGATCGTAGCGCACTCTGGGAAGCGGGGCATGACAGCCTAACCTCAAGTAAAAAGCGACATGGAATACCCTAACGCTTGCTCTTTCAACGGTAATATTACATGGAAGATTACTTGAAGACGTCTTGTCCAGCCCCCGAAGGGATCGGAGACACGACAGTCGCGGGGCTACCCGTATAATAAGATTGCATATCGAGGAATATATCGGCCAACGCGACGGTGCGACGGGTAAAAAAAACCCTAGTACCATAGACCATAACAGACTTCTATTAGCAGGAGTTAACTGTGACGTTAGGAAACCCTTGCGAGAACTTCTCGATTCGTCTCGACTCATAGGGCAAAGCCTTATGCAACGGGGATAAGGACCTGTTTCCTAAACACTGAGGCCCTGCAAGTCGGTCCAAGATGGACTATTGCATACTATTCACGGGCCACACTCTCCAAAGTCGAATCTTGATAATGGAGGAAACAACCACTTACGAGTCCTCTCGACTTTTAAGCGGGAAAAATTCTCTTGTGAGATCCTTATGACTCTCAAGAGAAAACACACACTTAGGAGTCCTCACGACTCCTAGGGAGAAAATACACCTACGGGATCCTCTCGACTCGTAGGGAGAAAAGTCTTTATGAGATCCTCACGGCTCATAAAGTTGGAAAGCCTTAGGCAGCAGATTTGAACCTGTCTCCTAAGCCATCGCTGTCCTACAAAGAGTTTAAGATGAACTGTTATCTATTGTCCACAAGTTACATTTGCTAAAATCACATGCCAACAACACAACAGAGCAAAGAAAGCGATAATCGGAGATAAAAAAAAGTGTGTCCTTTATTCATGAATTCAATTGAATACGAGATACATCATATAAAATAAAAATGAAATGAATACATGTTATTCATAAATTACAATTGATACAAAGACGACTATTGAGAAGGAGGCAATTTTAGCAATTCAGCAAGCCGTTTGCGCACTCCTCTCAGCTCCTTTTCATGAGCAGCCGCCGCGGCCAGCTCAGCTTCGACTCGGGCCTGTTGCTGCAAACAGGATGAAACTTTTTCATCGATTTCCCGTCGATCTGCCTCACGACTCTGCGCATCCCGCTCAATGAGATCAAGCTTCTGCCTCAGCGTTAGCCCGTCAGAAATACATCGTAGGAGGCCCTCAAAGATAGCTTTCAGCTGTGCAGCATTTGCATTAACCTGGGTGCGCAACCGGGCGGATTCTCCTGAAGCCTCCTCACATTCCTTCCGCCTTAAGGTCGCCTCTTGTTCGAAATGGAGGAGGAAAGGAACGCTCTGCTCAACCCACACAGCCCGCTGGGAGTTCAAAGCCAACACTTCCGGAGCAGGACGCCTGAGCTCAATCTTATGCAGGCAAGTCTCGATCTTTCTGCAGTAATTAACCAAGACTCGACGATGCCTTCATCATGGAAGTTCACGAGTGTCGCCAGTATAGGATTAACCTCAGCAGCAAAATTTGCAGAAAATATGAGGGCTTCAGCATCAAAATCCTCAATGAATTCACTTAACATGCGCAGGCTAGTTGCAGCGCCTCTAGAGGATGGACGTCTGGAAAAGGGCCCTGCAGGCATTAAGATTCGAGACTCGAAGGGAGCTGGAGTCGGTGCGATCACTACAAAACGAATCATAATTAGATGTCGGCTCAAGAGATAAAGAAAATGCACGAGTAATAGGGTCTACTATACCCGCTGCGGCAGATGGTAAAGCTGGGAGTACTGGTGGTACGACGATTCTCTCATCCCCTCCTTCAATTTGTAGTGCTGCAATCAATTTAAAATTAAAAATGGTAAGGTCGTCCGTCAAAGAAAGGAAAGGACGTCGGTTAAAAATTATACTCACCGGCACCAGCAGGCAAAGTGACTTCCGACTGGAAGGAGAAATGCAGATTCAGTACTTGATCCAGATGATCAAAGAGAACTCCTGCAAGGTTGCGATGATACATGGTCGGTACAAGAAAGACGGTGGTCATAGTTCAATTAAATGGATCGCACATCTATACCTTCCAGCATCTTAGAGGACATAGGAGAAGGCGAGGGAGCAACCGTCATGGCAGTGACCGCAGGTGTTTCAGATGACACAGTCTCGATGTTCGCTACACCTACAAATAAAATACCGTCAGAAAAATCTGAAAAGGATTGTGAGATAGAAAATAAACAGCGACCCGAACCCACCTGATGGGTCATCAACCAAAATTGCAACGGAAGCATCACTCGGTGTTGCGGTTTCTTCGCTCTCCTTCAGTGGAATGGTTTCAGCACCAGTGGCTTCATCCCCTGATTCTACAAGAGCCGTCATGACACTCGCAATGCCAGGCGAGGGCGGGGAACCGCAGAGGGAGAGAGCGGCGGTTTGGACAGTCCCGGACTCCCGAGGGAGAGTAGCTGCTTCGGGCTCTGTGGTCGTCGTCATCTCACCTGCCGCCTCATCGTCAGGACTTGGCCCTGCAAGATACGGTATATAAGAATTTGAAGATCAAATTCCATGAAAGACTCAGCATTATGTTACCTTGGGACGGCTTTGTGGCTTCTTCCCGAGCCGCGTGCACCATTTGTCTATGGATAGTAGACAGGGCAGCTGGAGCGTCTTTGGAAGAAATATTGATGGATGGAATGACGCTTGAACCTGCACCCATGGCCAAGCTGACTTCACATTCCCTCGCCGCACGCTTTCTGCGCTTCTTATCAGCCTTGGCAGTGAGAAAAGACCTCCTCAAGACTTCCGTCAAAGTGACGTCATCATCTGAGCCAGGAGCTACCTCTGGAGCTGTTACGGCATCCGTCATCGGCTTCTTAAGCGAAGCCTCTTTTGGCAATACTGGGGGAGCTGGGATTTCGGCAGCCGGCCCTGGAAGCGTCGCTGCGCCACCATGCAGGATTGGCACTGCGCTCGGGATAACCTGAGTCGAAGTAGTCCCTGCAATAAGATGAAAAAGAAGGGTCAGACTACCCATGAAGAAAAAGGGAATGAAAGCACAATGAGCCGAAATATACCGAGGCCCAAGGAAGCGCGAAGCCTCTCTTCCTCTTCAAAAGTCTTGAAGGGAAGCTGTGAGAGCCTCTTCGGCTGAGATACCTGTTGAGAAAGAAAGCGTCAGTTAAAGCATAATAATTAAAATAGCCGTGGAAAGATATGACTGAAGTATACCGGATTGTGCGATGGTTATTAATGCTGCTTCATCGTGAGCTAGCTGCTTTGAAACCGCGATAGCAGCCTCCAGATCGGTGTCATCCGGTGCTATGAGTAAACCCTCATTGGTCCCATACTCACTTAGGCCCTCTCTGTAAGGAGCATGAGGCTCCTGGCCGAATACAACATCCGCAGAAAGTATCGAATTCTTTTTTTTCTACGAGCGAGTGCCAGCAGGCGATAACATAAGCTTGCGATTGGCGGGCAATTTCGGGCGGCGAGTCCCGATCTCCGCGCCCAGGCACGCGGGGTAGGGGCAGCTCAGGGATAACACGTGGTACCACAGCCGCAGCAGCTTCTCTCAAGAGAGGCCGGACGATGGTCCGTCGCTTCAAGGGAACGGCTGGATTACCAGCGGGGGCGGTGCCCTTGCGATCAACCAATAATCTCTTTTCTTCCCTAATAACGGCGCCCATCGAATGTTGATACCACGCCACATATGCGTTCAAGATTGGCGGAACGTAACTCGGCTCACCGATAAAGAAATTGGAGCCGGTATTCAACCACATAAAATGGTGTAATGCGTTACGAATACCTTCTTCTATGGCAGTAGGCTCAGCTAAGAAGGTTTCGAGCGGGACACCTTGATTATAGCTTGATTGCTGGGCGAAACGGTGCGGGTTGTACCTCATAAACAATGCCGAATCATTCTGCTTAAACACGAGAAAGCCCGTCCTGATGGAGTATAAATGAAGAATCTCCCGAGCTTTCAAGGTAGATGCCCCATCTTTAAAAGTATCGTGCAGAGGCTGCACCGTTTTTGCGGATTCTTTGCCGATGGTTAAAACCTTATCGACAAAGGTCATGCCATCTCTAATCATACGTGGACGAAGGAGCACACCCGTAGCCTCCCACTGTGACGGATTTACAACGGACGCGTCAACTAGGCGCATAATCCGAGGGAAGTTGTAACTGTCGTAGAAATGAGGTCATTTATGGACACCAAAAGCGCCGAGTATGTTCAGCTCGATTCATGACATAAAATAATGCAGCGAGAAAGTGACAGGCTGTACCCCCGGCTGAGTGGTATCCGCCGCTAAGCTGAGACCATGGTACAGGTGTGCCAACCCAGCAATCCCGATAGCCACTTGCATTCCCGCAACCATACGATGGGCTGGGTAAAAGACCGATAGCCTCATATAACGAGGATGCATTGGAAGCACGAACCAGTTTAGCCATAAGCCAATGAACCCCAGCACGAACGTCTCTTCATCGACGTCCGGAGCAGCAAGCTCCGCGAAGGGAACAACAGGAGCAGTCGGAATAAAGAAACTTTTTAAATCTTCCTCCGCCATCGGTTGGTTATCCAAACCAAAACCAAACGGGTCGTCAAGCTTGGCGAACAGTGCAGCTTGCTTCGATAAGGCTTCCGGACGAAGAAAGCGAGCGATGAAGTCTGCATAGCTAACTCCATGCCTTCCGGACTCCAGAAATAGACTTTCATATATATTCAACACCTTGATCAAGTTCGGAAATTGGTGTTGAATGGCATTCTCCGGGGTAAGACCCATTACCGCTGATTTGGTGGCAAAGATGTACTCGTCCGGAGGAAGTAACTCCTCGTAGTGTTCTCCCCTAACGGGTGTGCCAGAGATTTCTGCAAACTCCTTTAAAGATACTGAGACTTCTCGATCCAACAGAAGAAAGGTGTGGGTCGGAATATTCCATTGCTCCAGAAAAGCCTCGACCCACCATGCAGGAGGCGCGGAATATTGAAAGAGAGAAGCGTAAATCGCAGGATACAACCCGAACTTCAGCATCTGCGACTTGGACGAAAAAATGCAGCGGGCCCACTGCAAATACCTGGCTGGATGGCGAGGAGTTAGGCCTATCATGTACGGCTTTCCCTACGGGCGCGATTCGCCCTGACATATATGCCGCCCCAGAGTATCCAAAGTCGGCGGCGGTTGTACGGGTATCGCAGCCATAGAGGATTGAAGGCAACCCTCTGAGGTCCAGTTGACCTCTTCCACGACGTAGTTCACTGGAGGTGCGTCAGCATAAGGGATCGCCGAGATAGGTTCCGAAGGTGCTGCGCAAGAAAAGCTCCGCCGACCCTTGATGATATGATTGTACCATGTTCCCCATAAATGAAGATTCTTTTACTCCGGATCGTGATCTTTGATCAACGTGAAGACTTCCTAATCCACAGGCACTTCAGGGAATCCTCTTTCCGAACGGACGAACGGGAAATGTCGAAAGACATAGTACCTGTGCGAAAAAGAACAAAAAAAATTAGCCGTCAATGCTACAATTTAAGTTCTGGCACTTGGTACTTTAAATTCGTGCCACACTACAATGCTGTAGAAAGGGACCAAGGGGGACCCACACAATCTAGATAACAGCTCATCATTGATGAGACAGTCACTCATTAATGAGGAAATCCTAAAAGGATTCTTATTTAATGAGGAACCCTCGGGCCAAGGAGTAAAACTCCCTTGAGAGCAGAGTTCTGCAACAGAGTGACATCTGTCAACTCTAATCATGAGAGAAATAAAATTCCTTAAAAATTTTAAGAGCTATGCTCTATGAAGACGATGAAATCATTCATCAAAAATTTAAAAAAAAACAAGGCTTTTACAGAATAAAAACTCCAAGATCTTCAAGATCTGTGAACAAACTCTAAAAGTTCTTCATGGAAGATGAACAGTATTTCAGTTCATGAGTTAAAATCGCCCTAAAAAAGATTATATCTTGAAGATCTATGATCTAAAAATGAGCACAGCTCTGTTGATGGGTAAAACCCTAAAATATATCTTTCTAAGATCTATGATCTGAGAAGAGAAAAGCTCTGTTAATAAGTTCAATTCTTACCGAATTTGGGTAGAGTTTTGGCTCTGAAAAATTTCTTAAGGGAGATAGCTGGGCTCTGAAAGAGAATTAAATTCTCAAGAAATAAGAACAAATCAAGAAGATGAACAAGCAGTCATCTTAAAGGTCCTATTTATAGGCATTGGAAGTTGATCCGACTTCCAAGAACAATCCAACGGTGGAAACTCTGCCACCGCCGCACTCACGTGTGGGCTATGTGAGCGCAACGGTGGGGGGGCATTTGTTTCCCCCAATCAGAGCAAAACTCTGTTCAAATTTTGAAATTTGAAATGAGGCGCTAAGAGTCAAAGACTCTGAGGCAGCGCTCACGTGCAAAGCACGAGAGCGCTAGTGCTAGATGCGCCAGCGCTAAGAGTCAAAGACTCTGATGCAGCGCTCACGTGCAAAACACGAGAGCGCTAACGCTAAGTATGCTAGCACTAAGAGTCAAAGACATTGATGCAGCGCTCACGTGCAAAGCACGAGAGCGCTAGCGCCAAGTGCGCCGGCGCTAAGAGTCAAAGACTCTGATGCAGCGATCACGTGCAAAGCACGAGAGCGTGCTCATATCATAAATTTGCATTATTATATTCCCCATTCTTATTCATTTTACAAATAAACAGGTGCTTTTGATCCATGTCTGCTACATAGTTGCAGGTTATAGGTTCTCGAAACAAAACAGTGAAAATGATGAAAAGACGATACAAAAGTGAGACTACGACCAACAAATAGAAGAATCTTGATCATGCCTACAGTTTGAGGGACAGATGCATATCAATGGATAATTTCACAAAGTACAAAGGCAGCGCAAGGTTCAAGACTTCGACACGAAGCAAAGGGTAAAAGTCCACAACATTATGCACTGTGGAAATCTGGAAGAGACTAGAAGACATTCTGAAGAACCAAGTGAAGAAAAGCCAAGTAAAAAGCAACAGAAAGAACCCCAGAAAAATCCAGCCAAAGACCCCACTAGATGGCCGCGGATCCGCGGCCAAACAGGGCATATGGTCGCGGATCCGCGGCCATATGCCCTGTTTTGCAAACTTTGACGGTGTGGCGGTGCTTTGACTAGGCTTCTTAGGGTAATTTTGTAAATGTAGATAGGGATCAGATGTAACCCTAGGGTTTTTATAATCTATAAATAGGAACCCTACAGCTCTTTTTGGAGCATGCCTTTTCTTATGCCTCTTTTTATTGATAAAAATTCAGAATTCTATGTAATGTTTTGAAGAGTGCATCGAATAAAGTAAGTCTTCTTTTTATGCCTTAGTCTAATTTTCCTTTCTGCCCTAGTATAAATTTCATTTATCTGTCCTAGTTAATTAGTTTAGCACTTTTATTTAATTGCCGTAGTTTAGATAATTAGGTTATTAAAAACAATCATAAAAAATGTCTTTTATCAATTTCCTAATGAGTGAGTAGTTACTCACTTGTTAGGGTTAGGAATAGGAAAAGTTTGAGAGATGAAAATCTCTCACCCCTTTCTTGCCCATCACATAATTTTTATAGGACTCCATGCATATATACACACACCGCTCACTACGGCACCCTATCCCACGAGGTAGCGGTGATACCGTAGTTTAAAAGACCGGTTGTGTATGTTTTCCATGGAGGTTAGGGTAAGAGTTAAGAAAGAACGGACAAGGACCTAGAGGAAGAAATATCTTTTCTTCCCGATCGTGCTAATCCCCTTTATTAATTATTACCATAATACTTAAACAGATCTAAATTAGGGCATTGAAAGCGGTGAGAAATATTAAATTTCCAAGCTTAACCTAAACCTAACCCTAGCAAAGTTTTAATCCTAGTCTAAATCAACCTTAGTTTTTAGTGATAATCAATCCAACACCAATTGGAATTAACTCGTTAGAACAAATAGAAAATACACAAATCTCTGTGGACCGACCCGTACTCATCGGCTAGCTACCTAGCGACGCCGTTCTTGATTGCGGTAAAAATTCTTTGATTCATCTTTTAAAAGCGAAAGCGCAAAAAATCTCGTTCAATCAAATGGCGCCGTTGCCGGGGATGGCGTAGTTATTTTCTTTTTGCAATTTCGGGTTAATATAAAATCATAAAATTCATAAAAACTGAAAAATAAAAAAATTATAAAAAATTTATCTTCTTATTATTTTTTGAAGGGTGTTTTGTTTGAATTGTGCAGGATCGACGAACAAATTCAAATCTGGAAAATTCTAGTGAGCAAAACAACAAACATCAGATCTAAACAGACAGAGGAAAATCAGAACAGAGGAGCAGAAGAAATTTCGGGAACTGAACCGCAGTGTCCACCGTGGAACCGCGGCAATAACTAACCTTCGGCGGCAGAATTGCGGTCTTGTGGTGACGTCAGCACATGGAAATCCCTCTGTAAGATTTATCTTCTTCTATGTAACCCCCTTATCTCCTCTGAAAAATTTTCCTGCAGGGTTCTTTGCGCAAAAACGTCCTCCCTTCTCCAATAACTTGATCTTGTGCAGGATTCTTTGCGCCGCAATAAAAAAAATTGTTTGCAAGTGTTTGATTGTGTTTACTGCTTTGCATCTTTAAAATTGATTTTAAGGGGCTTTAACACCAATCCAGATTGGGTGGGGATTTCATTACCCTTCCTAGGACCCCAAAAATCACATAAAACATATTGCATTGACCATCGAGTTAAATTAAAAAAGATTAGACTCGGCCTTAAGGACTGTCGCGCTCAATAGAAGAAAGGAATAATTGTAGACATCGATCGTTTATCTAAACCAGACTTTGTGGTGCCTAGGCTAGACAAGTGGGGAAAGGTAACTTTAAAAGGCCCGTCTCACGGTGATTCATGAGCGGATCCCTCCTTTCTCTACTTGTGGTTACCTGGCCACATTGGCGGTGAAGAGGCGATTTGAGGTCCTCACAACTTGCCCTTTGGAACAGTTAGGAGCAGTCTAGATGACCTAGGTGACTCTAGATCTAGGCTTGATTGTGCATATTGTGATTGTTTGAACGGGTGTCTAAGCTTTTTATTGAAAATATTTTTGCAAAAAGCTCCTTATAAATAAAAAAACACAAAACGGAAAATTTTTACAAAGACTTGCCAATTTTGTCGCTAGAAATCCATTGCACCCCACTTGCACCCACATTCTTTTTCTTCTCCTTCTTACATCATGGATACCCCACCTCACAAAACTCTTGCCGAACTTTGGTACTCTCATCCAAACATTGCTTCCTACGCGAATTGTTTTGGTCGAATTACGGACGACCCCTCCATGCCCAAAATTTCATTAAAAGATCGAATAGAAGCGTCTAGGAGAAACAGTTCGACTCCGCAATCCACTTTGTATCAACCATTTCAACCTTCACCAACTTCGTATGTTGATACTACTTTTTCGAGTTCTGTTGTAACTCCGAAACCCATGTCTATTGCTGAACATATTGAACAATCTCGTAACCGATCTTTCACTCCTTTCAACACTTCCAGTTCTTGGGATCAACAAGTCCATTCACCTTTTATCCAAATGTTGATCCTACTCCTGTCCAACCATTTAAATCCTACCAGTCCTACCCGACTTTCGCACCTTCCCTAGACATTGCTTCTACACAACCATTTGGGAGTTTCACGTATCCAAACAACTTTGAATCTTTTACTGAAACCCCTTCACAACCCATGTCTAGTCTGGAACAGTCGTTGGAAGCTTATATTGTAGCGACAAACCAACAGATGAGGAATTTGGATGCGTCCATTGCCACCCTTATGCAACCTAGTAACCCGGTAGCTAGTTTCCAGCTAGCTCCAAAAATTCCAATGTATGATGAGACGGTTGGACAGATTGAGAATTTGAGTGGAGAGAGTGAGCTGTGCACCCTTCCAAATCAAACCTACCCATCACCAATTGAATCTCACAACTCCGGTTTTGAATGTCTATCAAGTGTCCCAAATGATTCACCAGTTGAAAATAAAACGTTTAATGAGTTGTGTGACTTTGTAGTGCTTGATTTGCCAGATTGCGAAGGGTCCCTTTCGAGTGAAACCATCACCAATCCTTTCGACCTCTACAGCTCTAATCTAGAACCTGAATTGATAAATATCCATGCTTTTGATGAGGTTTCCGAAAAAAATTGATTTTCACTTGATTGAGGATATTGACGCATGGAATAATTTGGATGATGAACCCGCAGATTTGACTGAATTTTTCTCTCCAATTCATCATTCCGAGTCATTAAATGTTTCTCCCGAACTTCATATGCGTCTTGATTTTGATGATAATTGCATGGATGAGATAACTTTTGAGGAGAATTATGAGGATAGTATTGAGGATGAACCAGTTTTATTTGATGAGTCGGATTTTCCAATTCATCCTCCTAAACCTTTAACTGTTATACTTCATAAATCACCCCCTTTCATCCTTTCCATCGTTCCGACCATGCAAGAGATCACGCAGGAGGACTGTGAGCTTGAGAAATTTCTATTCGATCACAGCAGTTTTGACGCCACTAGTGCGTTCCTCCTTGAATCTGACACGGTTCTCACAACCGATAACGATTACGAGTGTTTCACTTTTTCGGACGATTTTGAAGACTCACCGCCCGAGTTTGAGTCCTTTGAATTTTCAGATCAGTTAGTTGAACCATCAGACTCGGTTGCTTACAGTCATTTTGAACCATTGATGGAATCCTTCGAGTTCGAGACAGTTTCACCAATTTCACCTTCAATTGTTTCACCTCTGAAACTCGAACTCAAGATGTTCCATCTCACCTTACATACGCTTACTTAGGTGAGAATGAGACCCTTCCTAAATCACTCCCCTTCGTCCTTTCCATCGTTTCGACCGCGCAAAAATCCGTCACGCTTCCATTTTCAATGGATGGTTTACTAAGTTCAACGTACCCATGTTTTCTCGCGAATCTTGAGGGATTTGACCCCATTTCTCGACGGGTTGATAGATTATCATAATCGCTTTTAACACATCGGTCATCACAATTTGTGCTAATTTATTCACTCAATTTACACCCTCAAGTTCGTACTACACTTCTTTCTCTCTTCCGCCATTCTTCTCCTAATATACCGAGACCATATTCCACCTTTCTTCCTATACGGTCTCGTGTGTTTCTCATTTCTTTTCTCTACACTCTATTCTTTCACCACCCACACCATTATAACGATAAATTTTTTGAATGGTTGGTGCTAACCTTTGGCCTGTGTAAGGCCTTATATAGCTTGATACTGTGTTTTTCTCCTCCCTAACTCTGAACTTTAATGCTTCAACAGCGGAAACACTATTTCACTTAAGTTTGGGGGGACCTTTTGTATATATATATTTTTTTCTTTTAATAATAAAAAATATATAAATAAATAAACAGGGGAATGCCGACAATTTTGACCCTCTTGGTATAGCCTGACAGTGGGGACACTGTCAAGTTTAAGTTTGGGGGTGTACTCGGTAAGGTTTCTTCCTTCGCATTCATATGTACATTTTTGCATTTGCATACTTATTTTAAAATCCATAAAAATCAAAAAAATTTGAAAAATTATAAAAATTGAAAAATTCAAATTTGGCCATAATTGACTTGAGTTTGACAAGACGGTTAACTAGCTAGGAAAAACTAGATCCTAAACTTAGTAAATTAAAAACCCTAAAAATAATCTTTCTTAAAGTTTAACGGTGGAAAATATATGTCTTTGTAGTATACTTAGAAATAGGCAAATTTTGAGTTCACTTCTTGGGCTAAGTCAAAATAAGAGAAGAGTATTGATATTTTTATTAAAGTATAAGTCTGAAAAATAATTCCTAAGCTTAAGTCTAAATCCTGAAAATATATACCCTACAAATTGCACAAACACAAACCTTGAAACTTGGAATAGTAGAAGAGACCTTGAAATGCTCTTGTCTAAAGTCCTTAGTATGAAGGAAAATAAAATAAAAATACAAGTGTGAATAAAAGAGAAAAAAAATGAACACTGGATTTTGTAATTACTTAAGGCTACATAAATAGAAAAAATATTTAGCGAGGGTGCCTTATCACCTAGTACCTTAGACCAACTGGTTTGGGAGTCATTGCTAAAGCCTTAGGTGTTACAAGTCTAGCAATTACGCCTTAATGTGCAAACACATTTTGTAATCGGTCGTTGGAACCTCAAGAAGTATTAACGGTCGCATGAAGAATGTGTGAGCAATTTCATCTAAAAATTCACCAACTAAAAGTACTTTGGATGATGGACAAGAGTATAATAGCTTGATTTGAATTTCCAAGTGTATGGGTGATATATACACACACGTAGGGGTATATGTTTGGGGTTTGGATGAAAGATAGGATTGAAAAATAGGACTTATATCTTTAGTAGAGATGATAAAAATTCCTAAGTTGAGATGGAACCTTAGAAGGAAAACTTAAAAGATGTTAAAAGCTAAGTAAATTTACAGAACATATACAATCTTAAGTTAAATGATAAGGAAGCGTGAAAAATACGGGTTGATAATTTCTGAGTTGAACATAATAGAATTTCTTGTTAGAAAACCTAATTGGAGAATAAAAGTCAATATGCTGAATTGATAGGATTTTGTGGGTAGTATCCGCTGAAAACCCTCAGGAGACAATACTCCTCCTAATAGGGACACTTAGAGGTTTAACGACTTGTTGCACGAGCTCAGTGCAATCACGTTTCCCTGCGAAAGTGAGGCTGGGTCTTTTTCGAGAATAAAACTAGTTTTGCTCGAGGACAAGCAAAAGATAAGTTTGGGGGTATTTGTTCATATCATAATTTTACATTATTATATTCCTCATTCTTATTCATTTTACAAATAAACAGGTGCTTTTGATCCATGTCTGCTACATAGTTGCAGGTTACAGGTTCTCGGAACAAAACAGTGAAAATGATGAAAAGACGATACAAAAGTGAGACTACGACCAACAAATAGAAGAATCTTGATCATGCCTACAGTTTGAGGGACAAATGCAGATCAATGGACAATTTCACAAAGTACAAAGGCAGCGCAAGGTTCAAAACTTCGACACGAAGCAAAGGGTAAAAGTCCACGACATTATGCACTGTGGAAATCTGGAAGATACTAGAAGACATTCTGAAGAACCAAGTGAAGAAAAGCCAAGTAAAAAGCAACAGAAAGAACCTCAGAAAAATCCAGCCAAAGACCCCACTAGATGGCCGCGGATCCGCGGCTATGGTGAGCACGTGTCGGTGCAAACTTTGATGGTGTGGCGGTGCGTTGACTAGGCTTCTTAAGGTAATTTTGTAAATATAGATAAGGATCAGATGTAACCCTAGGGTTTCTATAATCTATAAATAGGAACCCTACAGCACTTTTTGGAGAATGCCTCTTTTTATTGATAAAAATTCAGAATTCTATGTAATGTTTTGAAGAGTGCATCGAATAAAGTAAGTCTTCTTTTTATGCCTTAGTCTAATTTTCCTTTCTTCCCTAGTATAAATTTCATTTATCTGCCCTAGTTAATTAGTTTAGTACTTTTATTTAATTGCCGTAGTTTAGATAATTAGGTTATTAAAAATAATCATAAAAAATGTCTTTTATCAATTCCCTAATGAGTGAGTAGTTCCTCACTTGTTAGGGTTAGGAATAGGAAATGTTTGAGAGATGAAAATCTCTCACCCCTTTCTTGCCCATCACATAATTTTTATAGGACTCCATACATACATACACACACCGCTCACTACGGTACCCTATCCCACGAGGTAGCGGTGATACCGTAGTTTAAAAGACCTGTTGTGTATGTTTTCTATGGAGGTTAGGGTAAGAGTTATGAAAGGACGGACAAGGACGTAGAGGAAGAAACATCTTTTCTTCCCGATCGTGCTAATCCCATTTATTAATTATTACCATAACACCTAAATAGATCTAAATTATGGCATTGAAAGCTGTGAGAAATATTAAATTTCCAAACTTAACCTAAATCTAACCCTAGCAAGGTTTTAATTCTAGTATAAATCAACCTTAGTTTTTAGTGATAATCAATCCAACACCAATTGGAATTAACTCGTTAGAACAAATAGAAAATACACAAAATCCATGTGAACCGACCCGTACTCACCGGCTAGCTACCTAGCGACGACGTTCTTGATTGCGGTAAAAATTCTTTGATTCATCTTTTAAAAGCGAAAGCGCAAAAAATCTCGTTCAATCAGAGCGCTAGCGCCAAGTGCGTCTACGCTAAGAGTCAAAGACTCTGAAGCAGCGCTCACGTGCAAAGCACGAGAGCGCTAGCGCCAAGTGCGCCAGCACCAAAAGTCAAAGACTCTAATGCAACGCTCACATACAAAGCATGAGAGCGCTAGCTCTGGAACTAAATGTTCCCCACCCTTGGATCAAAGATCCAACAAAGATGACTAAAAATCATCAGATTAGCTCTGAAAATTAGAGCACCGTTGGATCAAAGATCCAATGGTGATTAAAAATCACCAAGATACAGAATAAGAAAAGATTTTCCCAATCTTGTTAAAAACAAGAAGATTGCCTTCTGTAAAACAGAAACCCTAGGATCAAAGATCCAACGGTGGGAACATCCCCAAATCAATTAGAGAAAAGATCTCTTCAACTGATTCAACAAATCAGCCTCCCCTATACAAAGGACCGAAGACTTCAAGTCTTACATAAAGGAACCCTCCCCACAAACTTTGAGAAATTTCAGAGAGAAGAGCAAGCTCTCGAAAGAAGAAGAATTTCTTCAAGGTAAATAAAACAGATAGATCAAAGTATATCATCAAGAGAAGAAGAACTCAGTTCTTTTTCTAGATTATAGATCTATAAGACAGACGTCTTTCATAAAAGAGATTATAGCATCTCACCATAAAAAAGGGGGAAGAAGAATTCAATTCTCTTCAGATCATAGATCCATAAAGGCAAAGCCTTTCACAAAAAAAATAATAATAATAAGAGATTGTAACATCTCCTATAAAAATAAGAACTTTGTTCTTAGACCCACGAGACAAAGTCTCTTATAAATGAGAATTTAATTCTCAGAGCGCAGAACTGATCAAAGTTGCCTAAAAAGAGCCTTAGTACTCCAAATTAAAAAGAAGCGCCTCAGCGTTCTAAGACTGGCGCACAACGCTGTAACACCTGAGCCCAGTGCTACTAATTTCAGTTACTGTTTGAGCGTAGTGTGGTACTCATTTCACTTATCTTACTTGATTGTTATTTATTGTAAAATTTTACCCGGCAAATTCATTTCTGCATATAACAATGCGGCACTCTATTTAAGTATCTTGTAGTTCTAGCCTTGATCTATATTTCGAATCCATCATCATGCTAATGTTGGGTGTTTTGAGTTCAGGATTATGGCCGATAAGAATTTGAAGACGTACCAAGAGCGTGTGGACGAAGCCGCCATGCTTGGAGTGATAAGAGGAATGCTGGAGAATCAAAAGAAACAGACCGGGCTGATCCAGCAGCAAGCGGAATCGTTTCAGGAAGGTTTGCAGATCGTTCAGAAGTCTGTGAACAATATTGGGGCTAAACCAGTTGACCGAGTAGGGACAGTAGCAGATTTCAGGCGTTTGGGTCCGTCTACATTTACTGATCTGGAGGAGCAGTTGCCAGCGGAGCAGTGGTTGGTGGACACAGAGAACTTTCTTATTGCAGCACAGATTCCAAATGAGAAAAGAGTGGATGTGGTACGCATTCAGTTAGTGGACTACGCCCGAGAATGGTGGCTTGTGGAGGAGAACAGTTTGCCCAAGACGATCAAGTGGGCGGATTTTTCGAAGAGTTTCCTGGATAAGTTCTTCCTGCGGACTGCACGGGAGGAAATGGAAGAGAAATTCATCGGGCTAAAGCATAAGGGAACACCCGTAGATGTGCATGCAGCAGAATGGACAAGACTCAGTAGATTCGCTGGACCTTTAGTTGCCAACGAGGCAGACAGGGCACGAAGGTTCATGCGCAGCTTGGACGTGGATATCCAGAGGTAGATGGTCTCCCTGGGTTTGACCACTTTCTTATAAGTACTTGCGGCAGCCGAGAGCAGCAGAGTTTATCTGGGATGAAGGGGAGTTTGCAGCAGGCAGCAGTTGCGGTAAGGAAGCAGTTCTGTCGGGCCAGTCGAGTTTAGGGCTAGGCCGACAATATTCTTGCATCTATAGAAGTGATGAAAGCAAAGAGCCGGCTGTTGTTCGCGATTTTATGGACGTGTTTGAAGATATATCGGGTTTACCGCCGAAGCGAGACGTGGAGTTCGCAATTGATCTTATTCGTGGTGCAGCGCCAGTATCCAAAGCGTATTATCCTATGGCACCAGTAGAGTTGGAAGAAGTCAAGAAACAGGTTACTGAATTGCTTGAGAAGGGTTGGATTCGAAGCAGTAACTCGCCTTGGAGAGCTCCAGCTCTTCTAGTAAAGAAGAAGGATGGCACAAGAAGGATCTGCATCGACTATCGAGAATTGAACCGGGTGATTATTAAGAACAAGTACCCTATCCCTCGCATTGGAGAACTTTTTGAGCAGCTTAGTGGCGCGAGGGTATTCTCGAAGCTGGGTTTGCAATCCGGATATCTTCAGGTCCGAGTGAAAGCAGAAGATATTTGCAAGATGGCGTTCCGAACTCAGTACGGATATTACGAGTATTTAGTGATGCCCTTCGGAGTAACGAATGCGCCGGCAGTATTCATGGACTTGATGAACCGAATCTTTTCAACGTTCTTGGATTAGTTTATTGTGGTATTCATTGACGATATTCTGGTTCACTCGAAGAGTTTTGAGGAGCATGCTGAGCATTTGAAGATCGCACTACAGACATTGAGACAAGAGAAGTTATACGCGAAAATGAGTAAGTGCGAGTTTTGGCTGGAGGAAGTGAAGTTTTTTTTTTGGGGCATGTTGTGTCTGGCGATGAAATTGTCGTCGATCCAGAAAAGATTGCAGCAGTTCGAGATTGGCGGATTCCAAAGAATGTTGCGGAGATAAGAAGTTTTCTTGGACTCGCCGGGTATTATAGAAGATTTGTAGAGAACTTTGCTCGTCTGGCAGAACCATTAACCAAGCTTACGCGCAAGGAGGTACCTTTTGTATGGACGGATAAGTGTGCGTTATCTTTTGAGACGTTGAAGCAGAAATTGATAACCACCCCTATTCTGACCGTGCCAGACAATTCCGGAGGATTGGTGATTCACAGCGACGCATCTGGGAAAGGATTGGGATGTGTTTTGATGCAGCATGGGAAGGTTGTGGCGTACGGATCGAGACAGTTGAAGATCCATGAAAAGAATTACCCAACTCATGACTTGAAACTTGCGGCTGTGATTTTCGCTTTGAAGATTTGGAAACACTACCTTTTGGGCGAAAGGGTCGAAGTCTTTACTGATCATAAGAGCTTGAAGTATGTATTCACACAGAAGGAGCTTAATATGAGGCAGCGTAGATGGTTGGAGCTGATGACTGACTACGATCTTGATCTTAAGTACCATCCGGGGAAGGTTAACGTCGTGCCGGATGCACTTAGTCGGTTACCAGCAATTCAGGTGTTAACTACGCAGAAGGAGATCGTTGCAGATTTTCGAAGATTTGACTTAGAAGTTATGCTACCGCATTCTACTGGACAGTTGATGCAACTGCAAGTACATTCGTCTTTGATCGAGAATATTAAAGCAGCACAATCGCAGGATCCTAGACTGCAAAAGTTTCGAGGGCAGGTTGAAGCCGGACTACGAACAGAGTTATTGATCCACGAAGATGGTTCGTTGAGGTATGGTAGCCGTTTGTGTGTGCCAAAGAGAGATATTCGCGAAGAGCTTATGAAGGAGACACACAGTTCAGCTTATTCTGTACATCCTAGAGGCACAAAGGTGTACAGAGATGTTCGACAGCATTTCTGGTGGGAAGGTATGAAATGGGAGATTGCTCGCTTTGTGGCAGAGTGCTTGGCGTGTCAGCAAGTTAAGGCTGAACATCAAAGGGTTGCTGATTTATTACAACCACTTCCGATTCCTCAGTGGAAGTGGGAACGTATAACCATGGATTTCGTGACGACTTTACCGCGGAGTCCAAAGGGCAACAATGCTGTATGGGTGATTGTTGATCGATTGACCAAGGCAGCTCACTTTATTCCTTTTCGGGTTGGTCAATCAACAGAGACGTTGGCAGAACGGTACATGCAAGAGATTGTAATATTTCATGGAGTACCGGTGAGCATCGTGTCCGATCGGGACACTCGGTTCTTATCACACTTCTGGAGGAGTTTACAGGAAGGTCTGGGGAATCGATTGAAGTTTAGCACAGCTTATCATCCTCAAACTGATGGTCAGTCGGAGAGAACGATCCAAACTCTCGAGGATAGGTTGAGAGCTTGCATGTCGGACTTCAAGGGTTCTTGGGAGGATCATCTATATTTGGTGGAGTTTTCTTACAATGACAGTTTTCAGGCAACTATCCAGATGGCTCCATTTGAAGCATTGTATGGTCGTAAGTGACGTTCACCTGTTTGCTGGGATGATGTCGGTGAACGAAGATTGTTGGAACCAGATTTGGTTGTGCAGACCGTTGAGAAGGTTAACACTATCAGAAATCATATGAAGGCAGCACAAAACTGACAGAAGAGTTGGGCAGACACGTCAAGAGGACCTCTAGAGTTCGCCGTGGGTGATTTGGTATTCTTGAAGATATCACCGACTATAGGGGTGATTCGTTTTGGGAGTCAAGGAAAGCTTAGTCCTCGATTCGTTGGACCCTTTGAGATCTTGGAGCGTGTTGGTGAGGTAGCATATCGTTTGGCGTTACCGCAGTCCTTGGCGAATGTGCACGATGTGTTTCACGTATCTCAACTCCGTAGGTCTGTTCGAGATGAAACGCACGTATTGGATCATTCGGAGCTAACAGTACGAGAAGACTTGACTTTTGAGGAGCGACCGATGGAAATCGTGGATCGAAGGGAAAAGGTTCTTAAGAACAAGGTGATCCCTCTTGTGCTTTTCTTGGGGTAATCGCTCGCATGAAGAGTCCACTTGGAAATGAGAAGATGAAATCCGGCAGAAGTTTCCTCACCTTTTCTTGTTGTTATCTATCTTTGTATTCTTGGAATTTCGAGGACGAAATTCTTTTGTAGTTGGGTATAATGTAACACCCGAGCCCAGTGCTACTAATTTCAGTTACTGTTTGAGCGTAGTGTGGTACTCATTTCACTTATCTTGCTTGATTGTTATTTATTGTAAAATTTTACCCGGCAAATTCATTTCTGCATATAACAATTTTTGGCATCTAAAATAAAATTAAAAATATTCATCTTGGCCTGCTTGACACCCCTAACCCCGTTGTAGCGTCCGTGCGTCGTGTTCTCGTCCCGTTCAGTGAAACGGACGAGTTTAGACGGCTACGTGCACGTACGTGTGTCCGTTTTGGGGGTATGCTTTTTGATCATAAAATACTTCATTTTCACTTTTGGGATCCCACTTAAAATTTTATTATTTCAATTTCGAATTTTTGGACCCGACCCGGGCGCGATTTGGAAATGTTTTACTTTGCGCCAAAACCCCAAATTTTAATATTTTAAAACCATCATATATTTTTCTTAAACATACATATATTACTGTTCCCGTATAATCTTCTAAATCTTTTATTTTATATTTCCTAACCTAATCTATCCCTCTTCAGCCAATCGCAAACATCATTTAACCCCCGTGGGCCTCTCTCTCTCTCTCTCCCCCTCTCCCGTACGTCTCCCTCTCATCTCTCTCTCTTCTATATATTATTCCCAACTTCCTTCATCCTTTTCTTTCGCTGAATCCACCATCGCAAACCCCAGCCGTCTTGCCCTCGCCGCCGCAGCCCCAACGCCGGCACCACCATCACCACCGGGCTCGTCGTCCCCTCGCCCTCAACCGAGCCCCCCTCTCCTCGCCACCTTCTCCTTCTTCTCTCGTGTACCCGAGCCACACCCGCACCCTCAACCTATCGCCGGCGGTCTCTCGTTGTCGCCGACCGCACTACCACCTTCACCCTTCTCACCCCCCTGTACACTCCAACGCCCCGACCATCTCCTTTTCCTCTCCTTTCTCCATTTCCCGTGCACCTTGCACCAGCCGCGGCCACCTGCACACCCCCGCGCGCGTCGGCGTCGCTGTATGTCGCCGCCGGTGACCTCGTCCCCATAGCCCCGACCCTCGCGCACACTACTCAGTGAGTTTCACCCCCCCTCCTCTCTTCATTTCTCCTTTTCTCTGTTATTTTTTCTGATCTGCAGATTTTTTTAGCCATCGTCGTTAGCCACCGCCGGAGCTCCGTCGGCGTGGTCGACCGTCACCACCCTTCCCGCAGATCCTCGTGAGCACCCTCGTCTCTATCCTCATTCTCTTCCCTCTTCTTGATTCTTCTTTTATTGTTTCATGAATTCTTGAAATTTGTAGATTCGCTGTTTTTTATCTCGCCGGAATCCGGCCGTGCTGACGACGCGTCCCGACGTTCCAGCGGGGTATCCCGACCCGTGTGGTTCCTTTGTTCGTCGTTTGGGTTCATTCCGTGAACCGTGCGCCCGTCGCGAGTTTCCCCGCCGATGTTTCACGTTCCGTTTTCCCGATTCGCGACCCGTCGAGGCAAGTACCCCTTGCTACATGCTATACAATATTTACATATTCATTAATGACACCCTAGACCTGCTATTTAACTTTCGTATTATAATTTCCCATTTTATATCAATATTGTTATATAACATTTTATCTTTCAAACTTGGAACTTATAGAAATATATCATTGCATCCATGAAGTCTTAAACTTGTTAACATGATTAAATGGCTATAAATTGTCTTACTGCATTCTTATAATGTTGAAATCATATCTGTTACACAATTGATAACGGTATTGCTAATTGAATAAAACTGCCTATTGCTTACTTCATTGCTTATCTCATATTGTTGATATCCATGCTTGATTATATAACTGATTGTGAGCACACCTGTGATATTGCTTGCTTCTTGACCTGTCTTGTTACCTACACATTGATTGACCCGACATGGTACCGTATACTGCTTGACTTGACATGATGTGCCATGACCTGATCCGTTACCTGATCTTGTGTCTAATACCAATAAACCTGACATGTAGTCCTCATGGGTCGTTCCTGTTGTCTATCCAGACAAACCTGTTTACCTGATCCTGTGTTGGCATTAGTTTCTTGATTTCGGGATACCTGACTTGACATACACATATAACTTGGGGGTATGGGGAAATCAAAGGTGAAACCTGACTTGTAACTCGACAGTTCATTACCTGTCCTGAGTGTACACACCCCTGTTTTGTGCCTAGCGGCATGTCTCGGTTTAGGCCGAGAATATTGTCACCGTGATCCCGGGTATGTACGGGATACTATCGAGTGTACACATTCCTGTTTTGTGCCTAGCGGCATGTCTCGGCCGCAGCCGAGAATATTGTGGCCGTGGTCCCGGGTATGTACGAGATACTATTGAGTTACATCGATGATTCATCAATTTGATTTCAAAGACTTTAGAACAGAGAACCTGATAGAACAATTTAGTTTACCCACTGCACACTACCCTGCACTGCCCTGATTCATATTATTGTTACTCTTGCTTTATTCATGTTTATACTCGCATTGCCTGTTTATTATGTTATTACTTGATGTTATGACGTGCTGACGTCTGGGTTTTGCATGGCCCAGATTCCTCTACCTTTGTTGCAGACTGATCAGGAGTTTGCCGCTGTTAGACAGAGCGGTAAGGATCCTGTTGGTATGCAGTTTTACTTTCCAGGTGTTTCATTTATTGTATCTTTTGGCTTCCGCATATTATTATCTCTTGACTCTTTTATTCTGGCTTATGGACATGTACTAGATAGTTGGTTACTTTTCCATTCTTGATATCTCCACAGCCGTAATGTGACTGCGGAAGGATCTTTCCTATCCACAGGTAGCATGGTTGGTTATGTCACGTGCCCACTTTAGCGTGCTTTGGAAAGCGGGGCGTGACAAGCGCTCCAAGCACTATTTTAAAGGAAGCGACCAGCGCCTCAAGATTGGCCCTCAGCGCCAAGCGCACCACGTGCTCCTCACGTATGCGCTATTTCACAAGGAGCGCTCTGCACTCATTTACTGACGCTCAACGCCAAGCGCACCACGTGCTCCTCACATGCGCTCTCTTTCACAGGAAGCGCCTTAACGCTCTAAATCTGGCGCTCAGCACCAAGCGCACCACGTGCTTCTCACGTGTGTGCTGAAGGAACATAAAATGTTCTTTAAATAAATCTCCAGAGTTATAATGAGTGCTCAACACTCAACAAAAGACAAAAAGTTGTCAGAACCCAAACCAATACTCAGCATTGTTAAATAAAAAAGGTCGAGCCTAAATAAATGTTCAACATTTTAACTGAATGGGCCGAGCCCAAGTTGGCCACAGATCTCTCATTTAGATTAATTGAGCTCATATGCTCATAAATCTTTTTAACTGATCTTAGTCCCAAACTTGACTATAGATCTCCCAACCAACATTGGTTCAAGGGTACATCTCTTCATACCTCTGATATATGTCGTTGTAATTCTTCAACGTCTTTAGAGAGACGGAGGGTCCCAATAACCAATAATTTTTTGTGCATCCCCAAACGGTTGAATCAAAACCACACAGACTATGATGTCTTTAAACTGGATTATGATGTCCTTAAACTTTACGGACTGTAGGGTCCTTAAAGTCATGGACTATAATGTCCTTAAACTTTATGGACTGTGAGGTCCTTAAACTCATAGACTATGATGTCTTTAAACTTTACAGACTATGACGTCTTTAAACTGTTACGGACTATGATGTCCTTAAACCCAATGGACCACAATGTCCCTAAACTAAAATAATAGAGTTCAAATGTTTTTTTGTTGGATCTAAATGATCTTGTTAAGTAGATCTTAGTCTAAAATTAGACTAACGTATCCTTAACAAACGTTTAAGTTGATCTGAGTCTCAAATGAGATTAACGATCCTTAAACCCAACCCAAAACCAAATCGAAGAAAATACAGATTTGGACTAATCAACGCCCTACGGGCGACAACATAAATTAGTCTCCGTATACAATCCACGGACAACCAAAAATAAAACAAACACACACGACACGAAGTGACCATCTGGAGAAGGAGAAAGTTGTTACCGCGATGCGGTAGCGTAATTAACTGTAGGGGCTTGCGCCTGCAGGGAAGAGCGTCCCCACAATAAAAAAAACCTCAAACGAGGGAGAATCTGAAGAAGTCTACTACAACGGCCGCATCCGTCTAAACCTCCGATATACGGTGCCATAAATCAACTTGGCATCTTCGGAGAGGTGGACGTATAAAACCAAATAGCATCTGCCCCTAAATTCAGGCGAGACGAACCTACGTGGTTCCGTCTCCCGTATTTCGGTGGCGAACAAAGTTCATAACTGAACTTGGAGTGATTCCGTCCATTGAGCATCCAATACCTTTGTATTATGATAACAATGGGGCTGTGGCTTTGACCAAGGAACCCAGATCCTATCAGAGATCCAGACATATTCTGAGGCGGTATCACCTGATCCGAGAGATAGTTGATCGCCAGGAGATCGAGGTCAGGAGAGTAGATACGAAGGATAACACTGCGGATCCATTCACGAAGGCCATTCCCCAGATTCAATTTGAGAGACTCTTCGGGATGTTGGGTATGAGGCACTACAACAGCTGACCTTAGTGCAAGTGGGAGATTGTTAGTTATGTATATGCCCTACAGGTCATTGTTGTACATATGATGTATATTATAGTGGATGCTTGGATATATATATAGAGGACTTTCTTGCTCGATATGATAGTATGCTATCTGGTTGCTCTTTGTCTTAACATGTTGACTTGTATAGTGTTATTTTCTTGCTCTCACATGTTGATAAAGCCCTTAGGATATGTACTTGACTACTAGGACTGTGATGCAGATCATACTAGTGGGGCCAGGGTAGTCCACAAGTACATCCTATAACTGTTCTTAATCGAGGGTGTATCGAGACAGGGCATCGATACTCCAAAGTAGACTAGCGTATACGCATCATGACCCATATGATGAGCGATGGATGATCCCACATCCATTGGTGTTTGAAATCAAAGATGGTATACGGGTGCTCAGTGGAGACTGGATACACTGAACGGACTCGCCGAGAACTCCTAGTTGGTATTATACCTATCGTCAGATAGCAGTTCTCTGGTTACACTGGTACAGGTTAGTATGTTGACCCGAGATCGTCATAGATTCTTGTGTGATTCCCACTGTGCTTTGATTTCCACCTTACCACGTTCAAGAGAACGTGCAAAACGGTGGCCTTTGGGTACAGTCCCGAATCACATGGAGACAATGAGCGATAGGAGGGGTTTCGTTTCTTCCGGTATTGGGGGTTGATGTTGCGCTGTGTTCGATTGGCTATAACTGGAAGTCCCTGTCCAGGGCTGATTTGGAGATCTACTGGTAAGTGTTATTAGTAGTTTCTCGACCTATTATGAGCCTCACATCGACACGACTTATCGGTTACTGGGGTCTGACGTTTACCACCCCTAAACTGGATATGCGACATATCAGACAAAGAGACCGGACTGTAAGGTAGTGTTACTGATTGGATTTGCAGGAGTTTGTACAGGCTTGCCTGTTGATCTTCTGGTCGCTCAATACCCGGGTGGCTGTTATGTTTAGCTGACCGCTTGCAGCTTGTGGGTATTTGATATGATCATCACCTACTGCCGGCGTATTGACAAGTCTTTAGAGTCGTACACAGAGGTTTCCTGGCTCAGGCGAAATGGAGTAGGAGCACATATGTGATATGTGCGGGACCGAGATTAATACGATATGTGATACCGTATTCTATTCTCGCGATATGTGATATCGGCCAGTTATATGTGATATAACCGGGTTATCGGATCATGTGTTGAGTCGATAAAAAGATACATGTTATATTGGTCGGTTATATGTGATATAGCCGGATTATCGGATCAAGTATTGATTCGATAATTTAATGTATAATTATATATGTGATATATTACATTATATTAACTAATATAAGCTCACTTAGGTAATTCTTTTTCTCATTTTGGATACATTGATATATATGTGATATATGTTAAATGTATTCTTTTCTTTTGTTACTACATTATATATGTGTGATATGTATAATTGTAACATGCTAGGTTATAAATGCAACTAGGGTTTACGAGAGTTAAACCATGCTAGGGTTAAGATTAGGGTTGATATTTATCATTAAGTAATTCAAATATTGTGGATTTTTGTCATGGTGAAAGCTTGTAGAAGCTTGTAGACTTTTTTGGCTTTGTCCACTCTTTTTGTCTAGCTTAAGATATTTATCAACCATACCTTTAACCATAGCTCATGGTTAAGTCTCTACAAAGGTTAAGGATGATATACTTAACCTATGGTTGCATTTCTAACCACACAACAATTATTCTCATCACTTCATCTTCTTCTTCCTCAGAAAGCTTGCTAGCTTTTTCATTAGTGATGAAATAAAGTGAGAAAAAGAAAAATAAAGAGAGCAAAATTCCTACTTCATCATCCTCTTCTATACTAGCCATATAGATTAGTGTGTTAGATTTACTAATTCATAATTAGTGAAGAGTTAGCTTGAGTTTGTATTTCCTCAAGGTAGATCGTCTTGGATTTCGATGATTTCAAGTAAGATGCATCATTCATCTCATTGTGCCTCTCTAGAGTCCGGGAGCTTGATGATCACAGTGAAGGGACCGCAACTCGGAGCTTATGAAACGAAGGAATGGACTATAAAAGTTGTAATCCCTCTCTCTTAGATGTAAAGTTGTTTACATGCAAAGTTAACCCTAATTCTCTAGTTAAGATCTTGGTTAGGGTTTCATAGCACCCCAAAATTTTATAAAATGGCATGGATGATGTCTTCCTAAACCTTGTTGTCGTGTTATACAACCCTACAAACATGAGTCCAAGTTTCACCGAATTTGTAATCCGAATGTGGGAGTTATGGGGGTTTTGGTGTCGTTGTGAAAAACAACCCAAAACCATTTTTCAGAAAATGACTCTGAAGTTAGGGTGTCTTTTTGAAAGAGTTCTAATCAGTAAATGGGAAAAATTATAATACAGAAAATGAACATCTATCTGTTAAGAGCAGTGTCCAGAAAGAAATTCTATATTTCGATAAAAAGATAGAGTTATGCGCGATTTACGACAGCTACGCAGATATTTCCTGCTGTTATCCAGATTCGTCGCCTATTTTTAAAACGCAAATTAAACTATTTTCTATCGGTTTTCAGAAAAATTAACCTAGTATGAAATCTTAGCTCTTTCAATGTACATATTCTAAAAATCAAATTTTATAGGAATTGTGTAACGACTCTGAAATCACTGTACAGAAATTTCTTGTATTTCACATTAAAGGGTATTTCAGCCTGTGTAAGAGTTAAAAGTTATTTTTGTTAAATAAAAACAAGAAATAACTTGTAGCTCACTGGTAAAACCTCTACATTGATATGACATAGCCTGTGCATTCGAATCCCCTCAGACCCAATTATTTTATTTTGATTTTTCTTTTTAATTTTTGAAAGCCCAAGAGTTGCACATGCAATACACGGAGAAATGAAAAGTTTCAGAAAAATCAAACAGGCGCAATGAGGTGTACACACCCAACTTGACACGTGGCACAAATCTCAAGACAGATCGACAAAATCCGACCGCCCATTTCCTTGATTTGGCCGGCCCCGACGGTCTAAAGTGCTCCAAATCACCTCGTGCTTTACACACTTGTTCTTTCAGCTCTCCTTAACTCCCCTGCACTGTTTGATTTTCCTGTAATCAAATAGAGACTCTTCAATTCACCATTTAACATCTTTTTAATGCATTTTAATCCATATTTTTAATTTCTAAATCTTAATTCTCCACTATAAATACCACCCCATGCCTTAGCTCTTCACCATTCTGAAATTTCTAGCAAAAATTCTCTCAAACTCTTTAAGTGCCAAGTGGAGTTAAGCTCCCCAAGTGAAGTAGCAAGCCAATCTCGACGACCGGAGCACCTCCAACGAAACCACGACACTCGAAAGTTTTCCCTCATTCTTGTTAACGATTTATGCTTGTAAGTCCCTTCATCTCCATTCTTTTCCATCTCAAAACTTTTTTTCAAAACAAATCGACAAAAGAGGAGTTATCTCCGATATCATATTCTTTTTACATTTGTAAGGCATGTGTTAAGCTAATTAAAAGAAACTAACATGCTAACTTAATCTTAACATAATTTCAGATCTTATAGTTTTTAGTTTAACAAAATTTCATATGAAACAAACATATAATGAATTTTTCATTAAAACACCATGAACTTTAGTGTAACCTCTTTTCGATATCTAATATATCCAAACCCTAGAACCTTCACAGGGTAACGACCTACCCCACACGCACACTATAGTTCTATAGCATGGTATTCTAGAGCTATAGTTAATTTTAAAGAAGAACTTTTTCATTAAAATACCACACTTTTACAAAAACGGGTTTCTTTAAATCGGCATTTCGAAATTCTTGGCAATTACGCCTCTACAACCGTCATCATGGGACCCGCTAATTGATGGTGCGGATATCACACTTCCTTGGGACAGTAGAGCGAGATGCAGAACTCCTCATAGAGTATTCTGTCTCGAAAGGAAATAAAAATATGGTTTTTAAGAATCGCGACTTTTCTAATAAAAACTAATTTTTGGGAAAATTATATAAAATTATGAAATCCGTATTTTCAATAAAAGTATATTAAGCAACTATATTTTTAAAATAAAGATTAAAATTGTAAATAAAATATAACCAAGTTTTCAAAAGTAGTAGTTTTCATAAAAATACCACAAACTTTCAAAAAAGCTAGGTTTTATCATCAAAACACCACAATAATTAAAAAACGTGTTCATGAAAACCCTAAATGTTATAAATCACCCTCGATGTTTATTTTTAAACTATATTAAAGTATTTTTCATAAAAACCCCTTGAGATATGTAAACAATACTAAGGACTCTAGATTAATATAGGCTTAAGCGGGATCAATTCTCTTGAGCCCTAGAGAGCCGGAGAAAGTGAGTGCTTGCCTATTCAGGTTAGACAACTTAACGGAGTTATCAAGGGTAATTGTCTTGGAAAAAGACACAATTCCTGCCGTCTATGTGCAGCAGTTGCCGATTTCTCCTGAACATAAGAGTTTAACAATTTATATCAATTCACATGAAAAGACATGAACTCATATCCAAACTCAGATATAAATTTGAACTCGAACTCGAATACAAACTCGAATTCTAACCTAACTCGAATTTAAACTCGAATATGAACTCGAATCCAATCTACTCGAACCAAACCCAGATTGCAATTGTCGTGACTCGCACATATACACGTTTTGAAATCTAGGATTTCGATCAAGACATGTCAATCAATCAATCAAATCAATTAAGTATATTAAACAGTTATAATATATTATACTCGGGGTGCTTGGGATAGTTTCTTATGTGAATCTAATGGAGCTTCAGGAGTCCCGTATTAAGCTCTTTTTTATTTTACTCGAATATCAGTCGGGTTGACTCATCCACGGACTATAGCTCCGATACTAACACATGAAATGAGCCCATGTTTCCTTGATCCTGGGGTCCCACTCTTGAGCTCGTGAATACTTCTACGGCTGCATTGACATTCACACTTGGAACTTAACGTTAACATGGTGACCATCTAGAGACCTATAATATATATTTACCCATGATCATATACTTTTACTCGTCATATATATATATATTCTACACTTGTCATTTTTTTACTCTTATCCATCTTTGGGACTTATCGAGCGCTAGTTCACTGACGGGCATTCCACCCAGTTTTCTTCTCTTGGAATGTTCATCAGATACGGTCGAGACGGAGGAGGTTGAAGCCACAGAGGAGGAATACAACCAGTGTTAGTTATATGTATGCCCTAGAGGCCAATTACTGTACATAAGATGTATATTGTAGTGGATGCTTGGACATATATAGGGAGGACTTTCTTGCTCAATATAATAGTATGCTATTTGGTTGCACTTTATCTTAATATGTACACTGATTGTCTCTCTGTTACGTGTTGATAAAGCCCTTAGGATGTGTACTTGACTACCTGGATTATGATGTGGATCATACTGGTGGGACAAAGGTAGTCGGTAAGTACATCTTTTAATGTCCCTAGTCGTGGGCGTATCGAGACGGGGCATCGATATACCAGAGTAGACTAGCGTATAGCTTCTCGACCCATTCAGATGGGCCATAGATGATCCTATATCCATTGGTGTTTGACATCAGAGATGGTATATGGGTGCTCAGCGGAGACTGGGTACACTGGACGGACTTGCCGAGAACTCCTAGATGGTATTATACCTATCGTCAGATAGCAGTTCTCTGGTGACACCGATACATGTTAGTCTGTTGACCCGAGATCGTCATAGAATCTTGTGTGATTCCCGCTGTGCTTTGATTTCCACCATACCATGGTCAAGAGATCGTACAAAAAGGTGGTTTTTGGGTACAGTCCCGAGTCATATGGAGGCAATGAGCGATAGGAGGGGATTCGTCTCTCCCGGTATTGGGGGTTGATGTTGCACTGTGCTCGATTGGCTATAACAAGAAGTCCCTGTCCAGGGATGTTTCTGAGATTTACTGGTAAGTGTTATCAGTAGTTTCTCAACCCGTTATGAGCCTCATATCGGCACGACTTATCGAGTTATTGAGGTCTGACGTTTACCACCCCTAGACGAGATATGCGACATATCAGACGAAGAGACCGGACTGTACGGTAGTGTTACTGATTGGATTCGCAGGAGTATGAGCATGCATGCTTGTTGATCTTCTGATCGCTCAATACCCAGGTGGCCGTTACATTTAGCAGACCGCTTGCGGCTTGTGGGTGTTTGATATGATCATCATCTACTGCAGGCATATTGACGAGTCTTTAGAGTTCTACACAGAGGTTTTCTGGTTCATGCGAAACGAAGTAAGAGCACATATGAGATATGTGCGGGACCGAGATTAATGCGCGTATGTGATACCGCATTCTATTCTCGCGATTTGTGACATCGATCGGTTATATGTGATATAGCCAGGTTATCGGATCAAGTGTTGATTCGATAAGTTGTTGCATTTGATATTAGTCGATTATATATGATATAGCCGGATTATTAAATCAAGTGTTGATTTAATAATTTAATGTATAATTGTATATTTGATATACTAGATTGTATTAACTAATATTAGCTCATTTAAACTTTTCTTTTTCTCACAAGTGTGCATTAGTATATATGGGATATATATTAGTGTACATTTTATTGTGTCATGCTTGATGCCACATGCTACATGGGTGTATGAGACTCACACCATACTAATAATAATGTAAGGGTTTATATTTATTTAAGTAAATCAAAATTAGTGTTAATTAGTTAAATGCTTGGAAGCTTAGAGAAGCTTGTAGCATTTTTGACTAAGTCCACTCCTTTTGTTTTACTTGTAGATATTTATTAACCTAACCATTATTGTTAGCCATGGTTTAATCTCTACATGGGTTAGTGTATGACACTAACTCACCCATGGTTGCTATTCTCACCTTATTAGTTCATTCTCATCTCTTCACTTCATATTCTTCATCCTTGAGAAAAAGCTTTCTAGCTTTTGGAAAAGTGAGAAAATATTGTGAGAAAAATAAATCTAAAGTGAGCTCATTTCCTACTTCATCATTCTCTACTACTTTCCATTTAGTTTAGGGTGTTTGCTTCACTAATTTCATAATTAGTGAAGAGGCAGCATGAGCTTGAGTCTCCTCGATGTAGATCATCTTCGGTCTCGAAGACTTCGAGCAAGCTTGTTCATTTCTCCAGAAGAACCTTTTCTAAAGTTCGGGAGATCACAACTCGCAGCGAAGGGACCACTACACGGAGCTTTAGAAGTGAAGGACCGGTCTACAAAGGTTGCATTCCTCATTCACTTAAATGTAAAGTAGTTTACATGTTTATTCATCGGATTTTCTAGTAACGATTCTAAGGTTAGGGTTAACTAGAACGACAAATTTTTTAAATTGGTATGGATGATGCCTTCCGAAACCTTGCTGTCGTGCCAGGGAACCTGCAATGGTATCAGAGCCATGCTAGAAAATTAGACGATGTTTGTTAGATTATGAAACCGAAACGACTCCTAAACTTGAAACAATACAACCCAGTTTCTGTCGAATTTATAAAGCCTTCAATTTTTTTTTAAAACAACTGAAGAATGTTATATGTGATATAACATGAACACCAAGAAAATTTGAGGCAATTTAGGCTCAAAGTGGCCGGCCACAATGAGGTTAAAACCAGTGAGCTCGGGTTGTTTTTGGAGTTTTGGCTTCAAATTTTCAGGGTGTTTCAGTCTCCGGGTTTTAGGGTTTCAGGTATTGTTTGTTTTTGCTAAATTTGCATGTGATGTTTACTTTCTGCAAAGGCAATTCGGAGTGTTTCGCAGTCGTAATTCTAACATGTATTCGGGTTATTTAGATGATGTTAAAAATTTTGAATGGATATCAATAACCCATATTTTCCCTTGCTGAAATTTTCTAGGAGTTGGATTTTTCCGAGTTTAAAATTTTCAGAAAATCATGCAAGCGATTCTGTGGACTCTCTAGAAGAACGATACCCAAACTCGACTTTTTGGATCGCGGAACCTCGGTATACCCTAGGGTTTGCTGCGGTTCCGTGGCGATATGAGTGAGGCATGGGTCGGCCCTTCTACGGATGGTTCATAGGAGCTGTGGCAGTTTCTGGGTACTTTTTGAACTCCGCTCAAGTGTTGTGTTGGGAAATTTTGGGTTCTTTCTTATTCGATCGAAAAGTTTAACTTTATCTAGCTATCTGTGATTATGATACAATAATTGGAATCTATTTAGTTGCGTGCAAGTTTAACATTTCGGTCTCGGGTGAAATCGGGAATCTTGTTGAATTACCCAACTTCTTTTAAAAAGTGTTTTCATAGTTGAGACCTAAATGTAAGATTTGCATTGTTAGGCATGAAATCCAGAATATGTGATATTCCGGATTTATGTCTAAGGGCAGTGACGATTCCAATTGTTGTAGTTTTTCGCTTTCTTTTCTGCGACCGTAAGTGTAATATGTGGTGTATCGCCGGTTTCGTTGCTATATGTCAACGACAATTGGGATACGCATATTTACTTACGTTGATGATATGTGATGTTATGTGTTGCTGTGATATGTTATATTGGATCGTCGTTTTTGAACAGCAGGGTTGTTTTATGTGAGATGAGAGTTTTTCATTTTGATTCATGTAAAAACTTGTATGTAATTTTCTTTTATTAGGGCACTTCCGGGTTGAGGAAGATATCACCGTTGATGTATATTATTTACTTTTCTGCATTAGGATAGACCCAAGGAGGGGAGCACAAGTAACCGGGTTCTAGGGTCCAGTGGGAGACCATCTCGAGGCGTCGTGACCGGGTCTCCTAACTCTAGAATTGGTAGGGTTGCTTGCCACTCTCGTAGGGATCTAGGGATATGGGCTTGGCTATTCATCGCGACCGTGGAATCCGTGTTTTATACAGGCTTAATATAAAACCTGGAAATCCTAATATATCCAATATTTCATATGTTGATTTATGCTGCGATATTCTGTGATGTGATCACTTGATATGTTAAAATAGATACTGTATATAGTATATGTGATATATTATATAGACGTTGCTTATGTTTTACACCCGCGCTGGCCCTGCCCCGCTCTGCCGTTAGTTACCTAATTTAACGGTGCATGACGGGACATCGAGGCGAATGCGGATGGCATAAGCGTACGTTGTATTTATCTGTGATGATTAGGTAACTTAAATGATGAGACATTCATTAATGAGATTAATGAAAGAAAATAAACCTAAAGATGTTGTGGAATCGAATTTTAAAAAACAGGTAGCTCTAGTTCTTGCTTTGCATAGTGGTATTCCTGTAGAATATCCAACATCTTATTCGATAAGGAAAGAGCCGAGATCCCTTCACCAGGAGTGACCTCTATAGCAATAACTGGCAGATGCTACAACCCTCGGTTTCGTCTTTTGATTGCTTTTCTAGTTTTTGCTTTGCATAGTGGTATTGTGAATATCCTGCACCCCATTTGACGAGGAAAGAGCCGAGATCCCTTCACTATGAGTGACCTCTTTAACGAAACTAGCAAAGGCTTCACAAACACTCCATTTTTAAATCATTTGATTCTACAACGATATCAAGTTCATTACGCAAAAGGTTTTCTTAAAAACCTGTCGTAGCCCTCCGTCATTTCGGATAAGTAATAGTCAGTATTCGTGCTGTGTTTGTTGACCTCTGTCAAGATGTAGTGTGCGGTAGCTGATTAGTGCTTATCTGCAAAGCTATGATGCGATTGATTTAGGGTAGTCATGCGACCTTGTTGACCTCTGTCAAGGGTCGTGCGGGTGGGTTTATTTCAATCATGAAATGACGAGTTGAACATGACTAGCAGCCTATGGTTTGTTGACCTCTGTCAAGGTCATAGGATGCTAGGGGAAAAATTATCGGGAATTTCATGTGTTGAAATTTGCAATGAGATTGCATACTTTCTATGAGATAGTTGGATCCCGATACCCACTGCGAGTAATTGTTACTCCTGGAAGAGTTTTGCACTTTACAATTAGCCGTTCAAGTAGGTGTATAGAAAGGTGTCAACAGGGTTACGCCTCTATGAAAACGAGGTTTATTTTAATTAGGTCCATGCGAAAGCATAGGGAACCTCCCTCAAAATACCGGCATTGGCCTGGCTGAAAAATTGGCGAACTTGTAGAGAGTAATTAATCCCGGCTAGTCTTTCCTTTTAGGGTTTGGAGGAAGATTTCATAAAAATAGTGGGAGCCGTCCTGGTTAGATAAAATAATAACCAATCTGATCTTGCAATTGCATACGCTGAGTGTTTTCTTCTCTCTCTCTCTCTCTCTCCAGGTAGCGACCATGTCACGCCTTAATCAAGATAATAATATGGATGTATTGATCGAACTCGCTTGTTATACTGAGCTGGGGAACGTTGGTCCCGCTCCAACTTATAATTGTTATAAGACCGAGCAGGAAATAGGGGAATATCAGGATTCCCGTGCCGCCCAAACGAAGAAAGTGCATGATGATGCATCTTCTTCGGGCGTGTTCATTAAAGAGAACAGTTTCTCGGTGTACTCTACGTCCTAAGTATGAGATACTGGATCAGGATCCCACATATGTAATCTGTTACATGGGCTACAGATAGGTGGAGAACTGGGAATGGGTGATAAGTTTCAAGAGTTAGAAACGGTGCAATTGTTGCAGCCAAGGTGTTGGCGGTTATCACCCTATATTATCAAATACATTGACTCTGAGCAAATGTTATTAGATACCGAACCTAATATACAATATCATATCAGTCTCTTTGTTTCGTAAAGAAGGATATAATATTGTATTGTTGGATAATGTTTTGAACATTTCCTATATCAAGAGTTGATCGGTTCAGGCACGTTATCTAAAAGCATATACGTTCTAAATCAAACCACGGTTCTTAACGTATCGGAACACATACAAGAAGAAGAGTTCAAAAATGAACGAATCCTTCTTGAGGCATTGTAGACTAGGTCATATCAATGCGACACAACTAGCTAAGTTACATTTAGATGCATATTTAAATAAGTTTGAATTTACATCTTATGAAACTTGCCAGTCATGTCATAAAGATAAGATGACCATAGCTCCGTTTACTGGAAACAGAGAAAGAGTTAGTGAACTCTTGGGATTGATACATGATGATGTATGTAGGTCCCCTGTCTGCACATGCCAGGAGTAGTTCTTTGTACTTCATTACATTCACTGATGATCTCTTAAGATTCGGACATATGTTCCTGTTGAAACACAAGTCTGAAGCTTTTGAGAATTTTATAGAATATAATTCAGAAGTAGAGAATCAAAATGGGTATAAGTATTATGTCCTTTGATGTGATCAGGGAGGAGAATACTTGAGCATGGAGATCCTGGACTATTCTAAAGGAGAATGAGATTCTCTCTCAGCATTACTCCTCCGTATACACCACAGCACGTCGGTGTATCGGGGCGGAGCATTCGCACCCTATTAGATATGGTGCACTCTATGATGAGTACTACTGAGTTATCTATTTCCTTTTAGGGTTATGCGCTTGAGGAAGCTGCATACCTATTGAATTGGGTTCCAACAAAATCAGGTGCCTACCACTCCATATGCGATATGGTATGTGAAGAGTCCATCTCTTAAGTAAGTTAAGATTTGGGGTTGTCTGACCTATGCCAAAAGCAAAATCCGGATAAGCTCGAGGCAAGGTCAGTTTTATGGAAGTTTGTTGAATATCCCAAGCATTCGCAAGGGGATATCTACTACGGCATCGAGGAACAAAATGTGTTTTATTTCTCGGCATGCCACCATTTTAGAAAAGGAATTTATTTTGGAAACAAATTTGTGGTCATGAGGTAGAACTGGAAAGAGTTCCAGCTATACAAACTACAGCTGATGATTTAGTAGAACCGTAGGATTCAATAGTCCCCGACGAACCTCAGCCTCTCCGCTGATCTGGTAGGGATCCTCATCCACCTAAGAAATACTTCGGTTTTCTCTATGACAGTGGGAGCGAGGATTGCATCATAAGATGATGACCCAACTAGTTTCGAGCAGGCCATTAAGAGTGGGGACTCTGTAAGAATGGCTAGATGCTAAGCGATCTGAGATGGAATCCATGTACACCAACAAAGTATGGACTTTGATTGTTTTATCTGAAGGGTTAAATCCCCATCAGGAGCAAGTATATCTTGAGAAGATTACTTGGTGTAGATGGAAAAGTTGAGACTTTCAAAGCTAGACTTGTTGTAAAAGGTTCTCGTCATTGACCAAGTGTGGATTATGATGAAACCTTTTCTCCAGTGGCTATGTTTAAGTCCATCCGGATCTTACTTGCCATTGCTACATACCATGACTACGATATCTGGCGGTTGGATGTCATGACTGCTTTTCTAAATAGTGATTTAGAAGAAAGCGTCTATAAGTACACAGCCAGAGGACTTCGTAGACAGTGGGAGCAGCGGAAATGTGTGTAAGTTGCTTTGCGGGTTAAATCAGGCATCGCGAAGTTGGAACATCTGTTTTGATGTGGTAGTCAAAGAATTTGACTTCATCAAAATGGTAGATGAACCTTGTATATAGAAAAAGGTAGTAGAGAGAAAGGTGGTCTTTCTCGTATTGTACGTGGATGACATACTCTTGATAGGAAAGATGTTTTCTATGCTACACTCAGTCAATCTTCTCTTATCACATTGATTCTCCATATAAGATCAAGGTGATACCTCCTAAATCCTGGGTTTTGAATCTATGAGATAGATCTAAGTGGATGTTAGGATTCTCACTAGGTGCAGTGAGATGGTATCAATCGATTCTGGGGAGAATCACTGGATATCTTCTACGGTGGTAAGGTCGACTGAATGTCAGTCACATGCATTGTCTTTACCCTCAGTGGAAGGACGGTATGTTGGAAGAGTTCCAAGCTAGATACATCGCTACCAACGATATTACCAAAGAGCAAGTCTGGGTGTATATTAGTTCATGAGATGAACTTCGTTCCTACCATTGTATGACAATGGAGTTGTGGTTTAGGCCGAGGAACCCCCGTCCCATCAGTGATCCAGACATATTCTAAGGCAGTATCACCTGATCATGGAGATGGTTGACCTCCAGGAAGAACGAGGTTAGGAGAGTAGACTTAGAGGACAATACGGCGGATCCACTCACAAAGGCCTTTTCCCAGAGAGAGATTTTTATGGAATGGTTGAGTATGAGATACTACAACCACAGCTATATGATGGCCCTAGTGCAAGTAGGAGATTATTAGTTATAAGTATGCCCTAGAGGCCATTACCGTACATGAGATGTATATTGTAGTGGATGCTTGGACATATATAGGGAGGACTTTCTTGCTCAACATGATAGTATGCTATTTGGTTGCACTTTATCTTAACATGTACACTGATTGTCTCTCTGTTACATGTTGAGAAAGCTCTTAGGATGTGTACTTGACTACCTGGATTATGATGCGGATCATACTAGTAGGACAAAGGTAGTCGGTAAGTACATCCTTTAATGTCCCTAGTCGTGGGTGTATCGAGACGGGGCATCGATATACCAGAGTAGACTAGCGTATAGCTTCTCGACCCATTCAGATGGGCCATGGATGATCCAATATCCATTGTTGTTTGACATCAGAGATGGTATACGGGTACTCAGTGGAGACTGGGTACACTGGACGGACTCGCCGAGAACTCCTAAATGGTATTATACTTATCGTCGGATAGCAATTCTCTGGTGACACTGGTACAGATTAGTCTGTTGACCTGAGATCGTCATAGAGTCATGTGTGATTCCCACTGTGCTTTGATTTCCACCATACCATGGTCAAGAGATCGTGCAAAAAGGTGGTTTTTGGGTACAGTCCCGAGTCACATGGATGCAATGAGCGATAGGAGGGGATTCGTCTCTCCAGTTATTGGGGGTTAATATTACGCTATGCTCGATTGGCTATAACAGGAAGTCCCTGGCCAGGGCTGTTTCTGAGATTTACCGGTAAGTGTTATCATTAGTTTCTCGACCCGTTATGAGCCTCATATCGGCACGACTTATCGAGTTATTGGGGTCTGACGTTTACCATCCCCAGACGAGATATGCGACATATCAGACGAAGAGACCGGACTGTACGGTAGTGTTACTGATTGGATTCGCAGGAGTATGAGTAGGCATGCTTGTTGATCTTCTAATCGTTCAATACCCGGGTGGCCGTTATGTTTAGCAGACCGCTTGCAGCTTGTGGGTGTTTGATATGATCATCACCAACTGCCGGCGTACTGACGAGTCTTTAGAGTCCTACATAGAGGTTTCTTGGTTCATGCGAAATGAAATAGGGGCACATATGAGATATGTGCGAGACCGAGATTAATGCGCGTATGTGATACCGCATTCTATTCTCGCGGTTTGTGCCATCGATCGGTTATATGTGATATATCCGGGTTATCGGATCAAGTGTTGATTCGATAAGTTGTTGCATTTGATATTAGTCGGTTATATGTGATATAACCGGATTATTAAATCAAGTGTTGATTTAATAATTTAATGTATAATTGTATATTTGATATACTAGATTGCATTAACTAATATTAGCTCACTTAAACTTTTCTTTTTCTCACAAGTGTGCATTAGTATATATGAGATATATATTAGTGTATATTTTATTGTGTCATGCTTGATACCACATGCTACATGGGTATATGAGACTCACACCATACTAATAATAATGTGAGGGTTTATATTTATTTAAGTAAATCAAAATTAGTGTTAATTAGTCACATGCTTGGAAGTTTGGAGAAACTTGTAGCATCTTTGACTAAGTCCACTCCTTTTGTTTTACTTATAGATATTTATTAACCTAACCATTATTGTTAGCCATGGTTTAATCTCTACATGGGTTAGTGTATGACACTAACTCACTCATGGTTGCTATTCTTACCTTATTAGTTCATTCTCATCTCTTCACTTCATCTTCTTCATCCTTGAGAAAAAGCTTTCTAGCTTTTGGAAAAGTAAGAAAATATTGTGAGAAAAATAAATCTAAAGTGAGCCTATTTCCTACTTCATCATTCTCTACTACTTGCCATTTAGTTTAGGGTGTTTGCTTCACTAATTTCCCAATTAGTGAAGAGGCAGCATGGGCTTGAGTCTTCTCGACGTAGATCATCTTTGGTCTCGAAGACTTCGAGCAAGTTTGTTCATTTCTCCGGAAGAACCTTTTCTAGAGTTCGGGAGATCACAACTCGCAGCGAAGGGACTACTACACGAAACTTTAGAAGTGAAGGACTGGTCTACAAAGGTTGTATTTCTCATTCACTTAGATGTAAAGTAGTTTACATATTTATTCGTCGGATTTTCTAGTAACGATTTTAAAGTTAGGGTTAGCTAGAACGGAAATTTTTTTAAATTGGCATGGACGATGCCTCCCGAAACCTTGCTGTCGTGCTAGGGAACCCTGCAACCAGATCGTTTCTCAGGGCTAGTTTAGCTTCACTTTTTCTCCAGTTTATATATGCTACTTGTTAGGAATTTTTCTTATTGTATTTACTTTCCAGCATAAACTCTTGTATTTGTAAATATTGGAAATTGAATGTAAATAAAGATATTTATTGAAAAATTTTACAGTCTCAATTTATTATTGCAATGTGTATTATTGTTTCAATACGCTCAGTATATTTATTTAGGGAATGACCTTTCTCTGGATAAATATACCACGGGCTTGCCACGTCACCGTTTTCGTCTATTGGGAAGCGGGGCGTGACAGGTTTTATTGGTGGCCCATTGTAACCCTTCGAAAATCGTTTAGGCAGTTTTTCGGTAATTGGCTAATTTTTCGGCTTTTTCCGTAAAAAGTCAAAATAGGTATTTTTCATTGTAGACCTAATTATACAAAATTTAGATAAGATATTACTATAAATTGGTCACTAAAATGCCACCTATAATTTTCTAGTTAAATAAAAAAAATTCGTAATTAATTAATTTTTTTATTATTTTAAGCTTTTAAAAAATACATTAAATTAGTGATAAATACAAATCTAATTAGGTAAATTTCATAATTAGGAATCTTTATAAACTAAAATAGAGTGTTAATAAATTGTATCATGACTTTGTAACATTTTAGTTTTATGGTTTGAAATTTATGAAAAAAATAATGTAAAAAGGGGTTTTTTTTTGGAAAAAGTTGATGTGAAATGCATTAAATGAGATTTAAGGGGTCTTTTTGACCTAGAAACCTCTACACAAAACCCCCACTACCCTCTCCTTGCTGTTGGCCGAGCTCCAAACTGCAGCAACCCCCATTTTTCTCACTTCTTTCTTGCTTCATTTTCATGCCAAAATCCATTAAAAATTCACAAATTCATTCTCCAATTCAAAACAAAACCCTAATCCACTCTCTCCTCATACCAATTTAGTCTAAAACTTGAAGAAAGGAGGCATCTTTGGTGGCTTGAACAAACTAGGGTTCAACTTGTGAGGTGAAATTTCTAAACTAGTTGTTAAATTGTAGATTGAATGTGCTAAAATTGAAATTTGAAGTGTTAATTTAGTAGTAATTGTTTGTTTAAGAAATTCAAGAAAGGGATTTGATTTTGAATTAGGGTTTGTAGCATAATTGATGGAGTTAAGTTAGGGTTTTGGTTATCCAATTGGTTAGAATGGTTAATTGTGCGATGTTATGCTCGCTAAATCGATAAATTTGCGATATTTGCGTCGAATCGGTATGCAATTGCTTACTAGATTTTTATTAAAATTAGGATGTGATCTAATTGCGTTATATTAGCGATATAATTAGCTTTATATACGACTATTATTGTGTGCGAATGCGGGGTTTTGTCTTGTCGGGTTTTAGTTTTGTCGATTGCCCCGAAATGACGATTCTAGTTAAGATTTAGCGATTTTCGTGTATTTTCCGCGCACCGAGTGCACGTTATGTTTAATTCAAGAGCGCCGATCTTTTTATATTTACTTGGTGTCGTTTTAGGGGTATGTAATCTTATATTGTGTGTTATGCAATGCTAGGATCGGTCGGGGAAATATCGGACGCGGCGCGCAAAGGCAAGGCGGTGGTCGGATCGGATTACCGAGGCATTCAGGTGAGTAGTTGTATTCATCTATGGGGGAATCGTCTGGATGGCGCGAGGCGCCCCCTAGTTAGGATTACCTTATTTCTTGCAAGACTTGTATTGTTAGTTAGCTTACCCCTTTATTTATATTGCATACCCTTATAGCTAACCGTATACTAAATTGCACGGATATTCATACACACATATGTGATATCACTTCGTAGGACACGAACACCATTACCATTGGCTTTTATTGCATGCGCACTATTCATGTGACACACACGCCTTTGGTAATTGCCATGCCACGTGCACTATAAAACCTGTTTAGCTTAGTATCGCCACTTGCATCATACATGATATATGAAATTGCATAGCATGTATATACCTCGCATCATCATCATACTTACATAGATTTCTAGCCACAATTCACATCGCATACCTTGATATTATAGACATTTATCATATATAACATGTTGGACATTATGATTTTCTTGAGGATTTCAGTATTGCTGCGATTTCTGGATTTTTGGGGAAAACCGCAAGAATTTAACAAAAGCTTATATTTATCATTCTTAAAACAAAGTTGCAGTTTTCTCGTGATGTATGTGTCGTCCACCATGAGTTTTCATGTTTTCTGTTGGATTTCGAGACCCGATTCGAGGAGTGGATGAACCGTCTCGGGTACATGGTGGGCCCGGTATGGTACCCCGGGACAAGAAGATCGAGTTGTAGACGATGAGCCTGGCAGGGGAAGACTACCTACCGGTGATGTCTGGCGCGGCGGATATCCGGAGGATACCGACAGTTGTCGTGAGATTTGATGATTTGGGCCGATCCGGACTGACGGAGCCCGATATTTGAGACATTGATACAGTGAGATATTGAGACAGATATGATTTCATATTTGGTGTCGATGCTTGACACCGGTTTTCAGATGATTTCTTGATGCTACTTAGCTATTATACAGATATTCATTTTCTAAGTTAAGAATGCAGTACCCTTAGCATTTAAAACACTTAAAGATTTAGTAATGACATTGCATACATGTGCATGCATACTAGAGGTATTATAACACATATGGACATACATGTTGTGACGCATTGCGTGCATTCTTACGATTGCCTTACTAGATGTTATATTCTACTCACGAGCTGGCAACTCACCCCCGTTGTGCTACAGTGTCTTGCAGGTCGAACTCATCAGTCTTGTAGCGGCGGCTATCTTAGCATCAGCTCCTTTTGCCCAGACTCGCGACATCGCCCGTAGGTGGGTTGCGAGCACACTTTGTTTCTTTTTGTTCTATCATTGTATCTAGTATTCTCCATCTACCACTTTATATTGTATATGCGACCTAGTGATGAGACTGAGAGATTTGTATATTTGTGGTTTCTTTTGGGTCGAGCTCACTTGAGCCGACGTGTGTTTTCTGATATTTTGCATTTCTTTTATGCTCTTTTTCTTGATATTACTTATATATTGCATGTGGTTGTGATCCGCCTTGGACGAAGAGCTAGCTCTCGCTTGGGGATGCCATTTTATGATTACAGGTTATATATAACTTGTTGTACCCATTTTGAGTGATAGAAAATACAGGGGAGACTCTGCCGAAATTTTCGGGAATTTTTGATGTTTTTTTTAAAAGGGATTCTATGCAACTTAATTGATTTAAAAACCGTTTTCATTAAAGGTTTTCCTTCACTCTCTTTTGATTTTGGTTTAGATTTTTCTGGGCTTTGGCTGACTTAGGTTACGGTACGTCTTTTGACGTCTCGTAATCTAAGTGCCAGTCACGTTCCATACTTTCGGGTCGTGACACCCATGCAGGTCAGTTCTGTATGAAGTCGTAAACAATATACCACAAGAATTAATGAATTCAACAAACATTTACATTCCTTATATTTCTAATTCTTTAAATCTATCCTAACCTATCTTTTATATCAAGGTGGTGGAATCTCCAAATAATACCAACACAAACGTCAACGGCAATACTCCACCGCCTACTCTACCACCACCATCTACCATTGCAGCTCCTATCAATGAGAAAACGGTACTGCTTGAGGCTATCAAGAGTCTATTGGAGGGTCAGCAGCAGTAGACTGCTATCTTCATCGAGGACTATCTATATATCTTGGATACCAGTCGAGACATGCTTGATGGAGACCCGGTCTCCAATTCTCACGTAGACTTATCATAGAGCGACTAGTACTTAGATTTATGGTTCGTGTTTGATATAGACCGCGGGGTGTGGGGTAGTTTGAGTGTGGGTTCGATTAACGAAATCTCAGGAGTCCCACTGCCGGCATATTTTGTGATTCCATGATTTTGTTACTGATTCTTACTGATCATGATTCGGACCCGTATTTCCTTACCTCTGGGGCTTACCCTTGGGTTGGGAATACTCCTGAGGTGATTGACGCTCACACTTGGACTGACGATAGGTTTAATGACATGGGCATTGCATTGATTACTGATTCGATACACATGCTTTACTGTTGACTTGTACCGGTTATTTCATTTCACGTCATTACTCTATGTTTACTGCTTCATGTTTGTCATCATTGCACGTATTATATATATATATATATATTGCTGTTGTGTCGCTCTGACGACCTAAATATCCATGCTCAGAGTGAGAAGTGGACTTAGCTCAGAACAGGACCTGCTTTACCTCGAGAATATTGCGGACATCTAGATCAGCGACGTCAGTGCTATCATTTCCTTTGACTCTATCTGGTTAGTTTTATATCTGTTTTTATAAAATTAGTGAGTCCATTTCTTATTACTTGTACTATGATTACTGCTTTCCATATACTACTAGAAACCGAAGTGTGACTACGGTAAGATATTTCCTTAACCGTAAGAGCATGACTGGCCTAGTCACCTCCTGCATTCCATATTTTGGTAAGCGGGATGTGATATTCTCTCTCCGTCTCTCTCTCTCTCTCTCTCTCTCTCTCTCTCTCCAATCAAGGATCAATATGAGATTCATAGAAATTTTCATAAGTTTCATCCCCAATGGAGAAACTTGACAATCATGGTCATGGGTTCTACTATATCTTCCTAAAATGAAGACGAGGATATCAGAACACAAATTCATGTGTTCTTCACATATTGTACTGAACTTAGAACATTGGTCACCCTGTGTTCTGCATATCAGTGAAGTAGGCCACCCTATTTCCTTCAAAATTTTGAAATGGGGATGATAGCCCCATTTTCTTAAATTAGAAACATGGATCAAAATCCCATATGTGAATTGGCAAATACTATTCACTTTTGAGATATGAAAATCATATCTCCATAATGGAAATATCTCATTTCCTTAAAATAAAAAACATGGATCAAAATCACCATATTACTTTAATAAAAATATATATGGGTATGCAAAGCTTATTCATCTCTGAAATATGAATATCATATATTCATGTTGGAATCATGAATGAAAACAATATATTCCTTATATAGAACATGATCTAAAATCATGTTCTGTCTTTTGAGCATAATCCTTAAGTTTATATTTATAAAAAAAATATAAAAATGATAAACTATATCATTTTTATACCGTGCATAAAGTTCAATTTAATGAAGTTTCATGTGGAGAAGTTCTATAAGAAGAACTTTCCTATTATTGTCAATAATGAGTCATAGGAAGCTCCAAAATTGGCATCCTGACTATTGTCGGGGCTATTCTCCCGACAGCAGGAAGCTCCAAAGTGAGCTTCCCAAATTGAATATCGGGAGGCCTCAAAATAAGGCTTCCCGCGGTCGGGACCCCCCTTCCCTAGTCTGAAGTATCCAAAAATGGGTCTCCTGCAAGTGAAACATCTATGTTTTATGATAATTTAAGGGCCCCATATAGGGTGGCCCCACTTCTATCAACTTTGGGTATAATATGGCCCCCAGGCAGAGCAGTGCTCATTCATATGTGTCTAAGTTGATACTAAAATATCCCAAAGTATAGAATTAAACTCTCAAATTAGAGTTTTCTGACAATTTTGTACTTTTAATATTGATATAATTTATATTCAAATTGTATGCAATATAAATGAAATGCAATGATATTCCTCTGTGTTCTCATATTATTCTCTATTTGCAAGTATTTTATATCTATAAATGTGATCTTTGGTGATGTGATTTGAGCAACCTAATAAGGTATCCCGTCTGGATAATTTCTTAAACAACATGGTGTAATTAATTATATGTGCTTACGTCTATGGGAAGTATCACCCCCTAGACCTTCTGGTCATAATTTTAATAAACAAACTTGTTTTGTTTAAACTCTATGTTCACTTGCTAAGAGGTCTTAAAATGGATAAACTTCAAGCACATATGAATAAAAGTGGCATAAATAAAGAAACAATTACATTATGTTTATTATCTATATTGTACCATCATATTTTTAGTTTGTAAGCTCGACTGGTAAGGGTTTTACACGTAACGAGAATGTTCCGTTTCCTCTCGGAACAACAGAAACACGTATTTAAGAGATTCATGAGTTGGTAAAGTATTGTCCCATAATACCCGGGACCACGGCGATTCTGTATGATCTCGTTACACATAAATACCCCCATTCGTCGAACTTTCCTATCCCCATGTCAATTAATTGTTTAGGTTCTAGAGTTTGATACAGATGCTAGCAAGAATTCATGAATACTTGATAAATTGTGTGTTCATGTCGGGTTCATGGATTCATGGGTTTTAAGTATTCAAGTTGTTCATATCAGGTTGTAACATGGATACACGTGTTCAAGTATTCAAGTGGTTCATGGCAGGTTTATGTCAAACATATGAAATGCAAATAGCCGAAATTAGAATAGTAGTAATATAAATAAGAGCAGGAAACCAGTAGAGAACAAACTCCTATGAAAACCATGCCAACATGAGAAAGGCAGTCCTAAGTGTTGGATAAACATGAGCCCAAGTTTTACCGAATTTGGAATCCAAAAGTAGGAGTTATGGGTTTTTTGGTGTCGTTCAAAATAGCCCATAACCATTTCAGAAAACGACTCTGAAGTTTGGGTGTGTTTTCGAAAGAGTTCTAATTAGTAAATCGGAAAAATTATAAAACAGAAAATGAACGTAAATCTATTTTTCAAGAGCAGTGTCCAAAAAGAAATTCTATATTTCGATAAAAAGTGAAAGAGTTATGTGTGATTTACGACAGCTATGTTTCCTGCTGCTGTCCATATTCGTCTCGTATTTTTAAAACTCAGATTAAACTATTTTCTATCGGCTTTCAGGAAAATTAAGCTAGTATGAAATTTTAGCTCTTTCTTTGTACATATTCTAGAAATCAAATTTTATAAGATTTGGGTTTCGATGCTAGAAGATATGGTTGTCCTAACTTGGGTGTAAAAATAAATCTGTTTAAACTGCACCGTAAACATCAACTAAAAAAAACTCCTCCTAATCCTGAAAGCGAACTACGACTAAATTTTTATAGCAGCTAGAAAAAAGAGTATTATTTTACAGATTTTTCTTAGAATTCTAGAGGCGATTAAGATAATAAAACAGGATCAGAAATCCGACTAGGTACAAGGATTCATGAAACAGTCAAAATTTTCTTTAAAAGAGAACCTTATTGCATTTTACAAAAAAAAAAAGTTTATGCATGTGACATAGGGTATCGAACAAAGGATCGCACAATATTAAAATACATCAATCATGATATAGGCATACGATGAATTAGGAAGTCGGAAAATGAAATTTAAACACAATCAACATGATATTGACACCCATTACATAGGATGTCAAAAAATGAATATAAGTAAATAGAAACAACATAAAAGAACACCCGTGACCTAGGGTGTCAGGTTAAATGAAATATAATATATTTAATCGCAACAATCATGGTATGGACACTCAGAACATTGGATGTCAAAATAATTAAAGTTCAAAGATAATCATCATGGAATAGACACCCATGACATAGAGTGTTAAGATAATTATAAGAAAATTGTATCGATGAAGGTATAATCAACATAACGAAGGTGACTCTTTGGTGTTATCCTAAATATATGAAATTTTTAATGACAATGATAGAACCAAAATAACGAGATCACATTTTATAATACAAACGATTTTTTTCCTAACTAAAAATTAAGGTTTTCGAAATCTGTGACAAAACTGGAATTTTTAATTAGGGTTATTATTCTAGAGAGAGTATGGAGTAGAGAAGATGAGGGAATTTACAATGAGACAACTTGATTTTAGTATCAAGTCGCTCAATTTCAATGTAAAGATAGTCTCGATTTGATTTTCGAGGCTCTAATGATGGATCAACCACTCCTGCTCCTTCTTCGATAATGGGTTCCTTAAAAGCGATTGGAGATGAGAAAGAAACGGAGATGGGAAAATTTTCAGAGTGGAAGAGAAGAGAAAGACGGCTGGTGGAAATAAGAGGAAATTAGGATTTACAGCTTTTTCTTAAAAGAGATAAGATACATAACTTTTTTGCTTAATTTTTTTTTCATATCTAACATGTATCTTATAAAATCTAAAAATTATTTATTTGTCGCATTTATTAAACATTTCAAATATGGTTAAACTTAAATTAACTTACACAACTAAATAAGTTAAATATTACATAGTATATTATATCTCAATATTTTATTCTCTTTTCAAATTATGTAATTCATGTATCTAACTTTGTTCTCAAGTCTGTTTTCCAAAGAGAAAACTTTCCTAAATAAAATCTTAACACCCAAATTTTCTTTTCGGAAGAACTAATAAAATAAAATAAAATAAAAATTCCTTTTTCTTCTCTTTAAAAAGATGATTTTATAATGCGAAATAATTTAAATAAAGTAATAAATAACTTAAAGAAGTTAGGATTTGAACTTAAGACTTGTGGGTTAGTAATGTAAAGTGATAATCAATAGATATAAGAGCGGATAATATATGTAAATAGAAAGAAAATTAATTTATACAAACTTGATTGAAAGAAAAGGGTTTTATTAAAGAATGAAAACTATAAGGAAAGTATAATGGATTTTGCAGCTGTTACAGCTCATGAGTGACAATGCAAGGCACCTCGCGAATCAACTGAAGCAGTCTGACACGGGTTGGATTTGAAAATATCTGAATCGCCCACTTCGCGTGACTCATTTGGACGAGCGAGTCAACTTTTAACGTCAGCTAACAAGGCAAATAAAATTTTCCGTGTCACGAGTCAAGGGGGACCGAGTCAACAAGTACTCACCTCGTTTGCCTGACCTAATCTGCACACTTTGTGGATCAAGAATTTAATTTTTATTTATGTCTAAATAAACTTTTTTTTGATGGCTTTTTTAAAAATAAACTAGACTCTGCTTTACTATTCACTGAACCTCTGTTGGCAGCTTTCGAGGCAGTGGGACCTACACTAAAATCCAAAACCCAAAACAGAAAGCCACGTCCCATCATCCACAATCGCCCACCACATCCTCAGTATTTACAAAACGAACATCTAATCCAAAAGCAATGGCATCCCCGTAATTAACGTAAACGCCAGGACGGTTTCCTCAAAGTGGATGGGTCCATCTATGTCCAAACGGTCCGTTAAAGTTTTGGACGCACTCATAGGCGGTGCGTTAAAGCCAGCGTACTGAAACGGATACGGAAAACCCGAGCTGCCTCTTCATCACCATCCAATTTACATCTACAACTACAAATTTTTATTTGCAATGACTATCCATATCCGTATCAATATCTAATTTTTTCTACTTATGGATAGTATATTTTATTACTATTGAAAATATACTGTGTTTGAATTTGCTTATATATACCACATACATATGGGAACACCTATATTCGTTTCATATCAGATCTATTTATCCACTTGTGTGTACAAGATACAAATATGGCAAACACCAATTTTTCGTTTCATATCAGATCCGTTCGTTATCTTATGTGCACTAGATAACGACATAGTAGTACCTATATTCACTTGTGTGTACCGAAAATAGATAAGGTAACACCTTCGTTTCAAATCCAGACATGTCATGAAAATATTTGCTTCGGATCAGATTCGTATTAAATCCTAATACAGCTAGCCCTGTCCGCATGCAATAAGCCACGTCAGCAACCAAACAAATGGACATCGACACGTGGCTATCAACGGGTTTGGCCCGTGACGATTTGAATGGTGTACGTACGATCTGCTGTCTCTTCGCATAAATACAGCAGGGCTCTCTTTTCGGTAAATTTTACGGATAACGCCCGCTGTTTTATCTTTTTGCAGGAAGAGGACATCGCTGGGATAAGAAGCAAGGGCTATAAATAAGGAAGTGGGAGGGGGGTCTGGGGGCTTTTTACAGAAGCGGTGCCATCTTTTTCTTTTGTTCAGCGATTTATTCGTGAATATTCGGCGAAAATGTGCGGAGGCGCTATTATTTCCGATTTCATCGCTTTCAAGGGCGCTCGGAGTCTGAAGCAGAGTGATCTTTGGTTGTCGGAGTTTGAGAGTCTCGCCGATTCTTTCGATTCGAACGAATCATATCGTGGCGCTCAAAAAGGTGAGCAAAATGCAAACTTTCTGTGTTTTTTTGCAAATATATAGCGTGAAGCTCCTCCTTTGCTGCATATTTTTTTTTTTGGTATTTTACTGGATTTTTTTTAGCTGAAAGCGAAATTTTGTCATAAGATTACATTCTAAGAAGAAATTTTTGATCTAGAAGCTTGGTAAAATATTTGGAAAAAATTTGGGAAACGAATTAACTTGTTATCTCTGATGGGTGAAAAAGCAATTTTTATGGGGATAAAAAGCTTATATTTGGAAAATTAACTCGATTTATCTAATGTTTTAAGGGGAAAAAGTAATTTTTATAAACTAAAGGGTAAATCACACTAAAGTACCCTTGACTATTGCGATTTTAAGCAAGATACCTTACTCCCTGCGTGCTGGTTTTTGAGCTATTTTGCTGTAATAGAAGAATTAGAAGGTATTTTGGTGAATAAACGCAATAGATAAGGGTATTTTAGTGCAATCTATCATTCAGATCATAAAAGTTATTGAATGTTTGATGTAATTTTACATTTATATTCCATTTAAAAAAATTAAGCAAAAAATGGAATGCAAATTTGGAGTGCTTAATTTTCAGGGCGAGGTAAGAAGACGAAAACGCCCCTGGAACCGAACTCACCTACCCCTAACAACGGGGGTAAAGAGCGTAAAAACGTCTACAGAGGGATCAGGCGCCGTCCATGGGGGAAATGGGCGGCTGAGATTCGCGACCCGAGGAAAGGCGTCCGTGTCTGGCTCGGGACCTACAACACGGCTGAGGAAGCCGCCAGAGCCTACGACCAAGCCGCACGTGAGATCCGCGGCGCCAAAGCCAAGCTCAACTTCCCCGACGAGCCGCCGGCTCCGAAGAAGCGGAAGATAGTCGCCGAGCCGGAGTCCAGCTCGGCCTCGTCGTCGGCTTTCGAGGTGGAGCTGAGGGAGCAGATCTCGAGCCTGGAGTCGCTGTTGGGGCTTGAACACGAGACAGCGGAGTCGTCCAATGATTTGCTGACATGGGATGATTTGTATTGAGATTTCTTCCTAATCTTGGGAATTTGGTGGTATTAATTTGCGAAATAACAAATATTTAATGTAAATGCTTTGGTTATCTTTTTGTGTGGTGGTGATTAGCACGAGGATTAAGGCGGTGATTTGACTCTCTGTTGCTGTGTTTTTATTTTGGGTAAATTGTCAAGATCCCAAGCATTTTTTTCCATTGTCCAAAACCCCCGGTCTCGAAACTATGGTTAAAACCCCACTAAAAAGGTTTTAAGTTGTCAAAAAACCCCTTACATATCTAGTAGTTATCTGCTATATCGAGTTTTTAGATGTCAAGAAACATGTTTTATTCCATGATTTTAAAAACAATACACTCTATATGAAGTTATAAATTTATCTCTAATTGGAAGAAGAAATTAAGACTACCATAGGTTAAATCAGGGCATTTTCATTATTGACATTTTTAGATTTTAAAGTGGTTATATTTTTCTTGACAAGTGTTGAAAGGAAAAACGACTAGTCAACAAAGTAGGGAGTGTTAAGAAATCGGCACATGCAGAAGTCCTAATGCTTTAATTTTCTATATATTGTTTTCCTATTCAAGTTAAATGATGCGGTGAATTATTTCTTGGGAAAACTTCTATGAAGGTCCCTTCATGTGTTTATTAATGGTCTTTTCTCGACAACGTAGGTATATTCTTTTTCTATTTTTTGATAGTTTAGTCCTTGATCCCACACTTTTAGCTTTTTTCAGGATGTGATCTTTTTATGAAGCCCAAGCCATATTGAATGATTTGAGGAAAAAGTTCATGAGCTATAATGACTAATTACGGGTCCGTTCGGGGGGGGGGGGGGGGGCCCTCACCGCTGAGGCGAGCGTTGAGCAGCGCCCGCCGCTCACCGGGCGACCGCTCACCGTTGGAAAGAGCGGTCACACGGTTCATGTCCATTTTCTAAATTTTTTTAAAATCCTTTTTTGTAAAAATTTGAAGGGCGATGGTCAATTTTTTTTGGTAATTTACATTTTAAAACCATGTTTACAAAACCATGTATTAGGCTATTCATATACCCCTTATCTATAAAATTATGGTTTCACACCGTTCCTACGAACATATCTTAAAATATGATTTGGTTATATGTGATTTTAAACCGCTCAGCCGAAAGTAGCCTGCATCTCAACCTAAGCTGTCAACTTAACTAATTTGAAGCACATCACCCAAAATACAGCGACCAAGCACCAATTTTTTGACTATCACGTCAGAATATTTACCAAACTTGACTGGATTAGTAGGTGAATAATAACTTTTTGGCTAAATAAGAATAGACCAGTCATGAAAAGTCTTCATTAGACATCAAATGTTGTGGGCATTTATGGGATCAAGTGAATTTCTTTTAAGTTGCAGACCGAAACAATCAGTCATTTTGCTAGCTCATACAACTCTTTTGGCTTGAATAAGCCTTATACTTGGTCTTTTACAACCTCGATATTACATGTATAAAAAATAGCACTCCATTAAAAAGAAAAAGAAAACACCCTAGGGTTAAACTCAAACTCTCTTCAAGAGGCTGCTTCTTGTAACTCTGTATCTACCTATTTTTGCTCTCTTTCACACCAAAACCTGTCACCTGAGAAAGGTTTGATTCACAAATTTATCTAAGTTTGATGTATTTTCCTTTCCTTTTGTGATATGTTGAGTTACATATGTTTAGACCATATTATATTTAGAACTATTGAAGATTGTAACTATATCTTTGTCATCCTTATTTAAGAATTATACTATTTCTCTCCATTATATTTGTTGTATTGTAGAAATAATGACTGTATGAATATTTTAGTTTCTTGATTTAAACATATAGAAAGATATAGCATATGGAAATGAAACAATTGATTGATCTAACATTACATTCAATTTTCAAAAGCTAGGATTTTAAGAAAATACCCTTAACTTTTAAAAGTTTAGGTTTTACTAAAATAAAATCAAGCTAGCATTTTCACTAAAATACCCTAATTTTCTAAAAGTATATTTTTAGCAAAACACCCTCAACTTTTCAAAAAGTATATTTTCATCTAAAGGCCCTCGATATTTTAAAATAGAATATTTCACATAATACCCCTCAATACTTTAAATAGGGAAATTTTACATAAAACCACTCTCGAGTTTTAAAAATTGAAATAACTATTATCTTTCCTTTACATATTCTGCCTCTACAACCATCTTTAGGGGAAACCAGTTGTGACTGGTGCCGGTTAAAGTACAACTTGGTGTCTAGTAGAGTAACACGCAGAGCTCCTCAAAGAGCACGGTCTTGAAAGGGAAAATTGTTCTATAAAACTAGAATTTTAAAGGTATTTAGATAGCAGATGGGTTTAAATGACATCTTCTCTTTTGAGCCTCGGGAAGTCGGAGACAATTGTTAGTTATATATATGTCCTAGAGGCCATTACTGTACATTGGATGTATATTGTAGTGGATGCTGGGACATATATAGGTAGGACTTTCTTGCTCGACATGATAGTACGCTATCTGGTTGTTCTTTATCTTAACATGTATACTTTCTGTATCTCTGATTACATGTTGATAAAGCCCTTAGGATGTGTACTCGACTTCCAGGACTATGATGAAGATCGTACTAGTGGGGCCTGGGCAGTCAATGAGTACATCCTTCATTGTTCCTAGTCATGGGAATATCGAGACGGGGCATCGATATTCCAGAGTAGACTAGCGTATATCTTCTCGACCCATGTGATGGGCGATGGATGATCCCATATCCATTGGTGTTTGACATCGAAGATGGTATGCGGGTGCTCAGTGGAGACTGGGTACACTGAACGGACTCGCCGAGAACTCCCAGATGGTATTATACCTCACGTCAGATGGCAATTCTCTGGTGACACTGGTACAGCTTAGTCTGTTGACCCGAGATCGTCATAGAGTCTTGTGTGTCTCCCATTGTGCTTTGATTTCCACCCTACCACGGCTCTACTGAGTTGTGCAAACAGGTGGTTTTTGGGTACAGTCCCGATTTACATGGAGGCAATGAGCGATAGGAGGGGATTCGTCTCTCCCGGTATTGGAGGTTGATATTGTGCTATGCTCGACTGGCCATAACAGGAAATCCCTGGCCAGGGTTGCAGTGATATACTGGTAAGAGTTATCAGTAGTTTCACGAATGTTATGAACCTTATGTCGGCATGACTTATCAAGCTATTGGGGTCTGACGTTTACCACCCCTAGGCGAGATATGCGACATATCAGACGAACTGACCGGACTATACGGTAAGTGTTACTGGTTGGATTCACAGGAGTGTGAGTGGGCTTGCTCGTCGATCTTCTGATCGCTCAATACCCGGGTGGCCGTTACGTTTAGCAGACCGCTTGCGGCTTGTGGGTGCTTGATATGAACATCATCTGCTGCCGGCGTATTGACGAGTCTTTAGAGTCCTACACAGAGGTTTCCTGGCTCAAGCGAAACGAAATAGGAGCGCATATGAGATATGTGCAGGACCGAGAATAATGCGTGTATGTGATATCGTATTCCATTCTCGCGATGAATGTATCGACTGGTTATATGCGATATAACCTAGTTATCGAATCAAGGATTGATTCGATAAGCCGATACATCGGATATTAGTCGGTTATATGCGATATGACCGGATCGTTAAATCAAGTATTGATTTAACGATTTAATGCATAATTATGTATTTGATATATTACTTTGCATTAACTAGTATTGGTTCACTTAAGAGGATTTTCTCACTCGGATGTGCACATTGTATATACGATATAATTTTGTGCACTAGTTTGTATCATGTTTGATGATGCATGCAACATTGGCTAAGTGTAAAGATTAAACCATGGTTGTGTAATGGTTAGGGTTTTGTTTTTACTTATTCATTTATTTATTTATCTATTCTTTTTTGAGAAATGGATAAAAGAAAAGCAAAATGGTTTCTTTCTTTGTTTTCTTTCATGAAGCTTGTTGAAGCTTCATGAAGCTTTGACCAAGTGACCATTTTGTCTTCTTCTTTTAACCCTAACCATTCACATAACCTTAGTTAATTCTCTACACTTGACCATGGTTAATTATATGATAAGTATTATTTTCTTTTCACTTATTATATGATTATCTTTTATCTTCTTCTTCTTCTTCACTTGAAGAAAACCTTGCTTCATCAATGGCAACTTGATGTAAAGAGTGAGAAATCCAATTCTAAAGTGAACCCACCTCCTATTTCTTCATCCTCTACCTCTTGCCAAGTAGTATAGGGTGTTTTCTTCACAAGTTTCATGACTTGGTGAAGTGGGAGCTTGATCTTGTGATGCCTCGACGTAGATCATCTTCGGCATCGTTGTCGATGATCTAGCCCGCCCATTTCTCCGATGAAGCCGACGCTAGAGCCCGGGATAGGATTTGGACAGCAAGGGGACTTCATCATGGAGCTATGGAGGTGGTGGACCGGATCTACAAAGGTTGTATTTCCGTTCTTTTAGTTAAAGTCGTTAACTTGCATCGCATAGCCTAAATATCTAGTCAACGATCCGTGTTAGGGTTTGTAGGCACAAGGAAATTTTTGAATTGGGCATGTTTGATCACTTGTGAGACTTCGTTAGTGTGCCTAGGAACCCTACAGTGGTATCAGAGCCTAGCTAGAGCATTAGGCGATGCGTAGACGGAATTAGAAGTCCGATCGAATCAAAACCCAAACCCAAAAGTGCTCTCTGTACATTTTTGAAATTCGTGGTTTTTTGAGAATTAAAAATATGCAGAAATATCAGCAGGAATATCTAAGAGTTACTATAAATTTCGATGCCCTAATTCCATCAAGGCGCCGCGGTTCCGCGGCACGAGCATGGCTCGTGCGGCGGTTCTGCGGCCTGTTTGTCGTTTTATGCGTTGAAGTTTGCACAGTAACTCCTACTTAACAGTGCTGGTTTTCCTGGGAATTTTTAATATTTATTCAAGAGTTGAATTTTCTGGGTTGTATTGAGGACTCGATGTTTCGATCGGATTGTCTAATTTTGTCTGTGTGTTTTTCCGGATAATTTTGGAATATGTTAAAAAGTTCGACCGGATAAAAATACCCACTTTTTCCCCTGTCGGGAAATTTCCAAGTGTTGGATCTTTCTGTGGTTTAATAACGTTCTAAGTAGTGCAAGTAACGCAATGGACCCTCTAGAAGACAACAAACCTTAACTCGATTATGTGACCGTCTTGAACTGCCCTTTGAACCTTAGGGTTTGGGGTAGTACGGCGTGCCACATGTGAGACGTTGGCTTGACCCTTCTACGGCTGGACCGTTGGTACTGAGGAATGAACTGAATGTTTTTTAGACTTATTTCATGTGTTGAGTTGTATCGGGAAAACTTGGGTGTTCGAATGTTCGATCGGAAAGTTTAACATTTTCTGTTTATCCGGAATGTGATACAACAATTGGAATTCACAAGTAGTTATGAGATAACTGAATGAATGTTATAAACATAGCAGTTTAGTCTCACTTGATCGGTTGCCATGGAATTTTGATGCGATCAAAAGTCCGTTGCAATCACGTAGCGTACGCGGATACTCGCCGGGTAAACTTAATAGACAGCCCCACTCCATAGACCCGACCAAGTGACTGTAGGAGAACCCCGTCGCCGAAAGCATCCGTTCGGGTGCTCGCGGCAGCGGTGTTCCGCCTTGGTGCACTTTGTCGACGGCGTCGGGGGTGCGGCCGCCTACTGAAGTTTGCGACGAGCATTCGATCAAAATGTCTGGAATCTTGTTGAATTGCCCGACTTTATATTGAAAAGAGTTTTCGATAAAGAGACTAAAATGCGTGGTTTATAATTGTTAGGCATGCGATGTCTAAGTATTTCATTTGATTAGGCATGCGATGTCTAAAGAGGATGCGGATTCCAACTGTTGTAGTTTTACACTTTCTTTTCTGTGACCGTAAGTGTAATATGTGATATCGCCGGTTTCGTTGCTATATGTCAACGACAATTGGGATGTGCATATTTACTTACGTTGATGACATGTGATGTTATGTGTTGCTGGATATGTTATATTGGATCGTCGTGTTCGAATAGCCGGGGTTTTTTTTATGTGAGATGAGTGTTTTTCATTTTCATTCATGTAAAAACTTGTATGTAATATTCTTTTATTGGGGCACTTCCAGGTTGCGGATGTTGTCACCATTTGTATATTATTTACTTTTCCGCATTAGGATAGACCCAAGGAGGGGAGCACAAGTAACCAGGTTCTGGGGTCCAGTGGGAGACCAACTCGAGGAGTCGAGTCCGGGTCTCCTAACCCTAGAATTGGTAAGGTTGCTTGCCGCTCTCGTAGGGGTCTAGGGGTGTGGGATTGGCTATTCATCACGACCATGGAATCCGTGTTTTATACTGGCTCGTATTAAAAACACGGACGTCCTAGTATATCCAATATTTCATATGATATTTTCTGCTGCGTTATCTGTGATGTGATCATGTGATGTTCTGTGATAGATATAATATATAATATATATGATATATTATATAGACGTTACTTATGTTTTACACCAACGCTAGCCCTGCCCCGCTCTGCCGTTAGTTATCTAACCTAACGGTGCACGAGGGGACATCGAGGCGAATGCGGATAGCATAAGTGTACGTCATATTTATCTGTGATGTTTAGGTAATTTAAATGATGGGATATTCATTAATGAGATTAATGAAAGAAAATAAACCTAATTGATGTTGTGGAATCGAATTTCAAAATAAAAACAGGTAGCTACAGTTCTTGCTTTGCATCACGGTGTTCCTTGTAGAACATCCTACACCATATTCGATAAGGAAATGACCGAGATCCCTTCACCGGGAGTGACTCCTTTAGCAATAACTGGCAGATGCTACAACTCTCGGTTTGTCTTTTGATTGCTTCTATAGTTTCTGCTTTGCACAGTGATATATATGATATATCCCGCACCTCATTCGACGAGGAAAGGGCCGACGATCCCTTCACCGGGAGTGACCCCTTTAGCAAAACTAGAAAAAGCCTCAAAAACATTCCATTTAAAAACCATTTGATTCCGCAACGAGATCAAGTTCAAAGCGTTAATGGTTTTCATAAAAACCATTCGCAACCCTCCGTCATTTTAGGAAGTAGAGTACTTAGTATTCGTGCTGTGTTTGTTGACCATAGTCAAGGCACAGTGTACGGTAGCTAAGTGATGTCTTCCTACACCGCATATGATGCGATTAGTTAGGACAGTCGCGTGACTTTGTTGACCTTAGTTAAGGGTCATGTGGGTGGGTCTAATTAATCACGAAATGACGGGTAGAACTTGACTAGTACTTATGATTTGTTGACCATAGTTAAGGTCATAGGTGCTAGGGGTAAAAACCTTTATCGGGAGTTTCAAGTGTTGAAATTTGCAATGAGATTGCATACCTTCTATATGATAGTTGGATCCCGATACCCACTGCGAGTAATTGTTACTCCTGGGAGAGTTTTGCACTTTGCAATTAGCCGATCAAGTAGGTGTCTAGAAAGGTGTCAACGGGGTTACGCCTCTGGGAAAACGAGATTTACTGTAATTAGGTCCGTGCGAAAGCACGGGGAACCTCCCTCAAAGTACCGACACTGGCCTGGCTGAAAGATTGGCGAACTTGTAGAGTGTAATTAATCCCGGCTAGTCTTTCCTTTTAGGATTTGAAGGAAGGTTTGATAAAAACAGTGGGAGCCATCCTGATTAGATAAAATAAATAACCAATCTGATCTTGCAAGAGCGCACGCTGAGTGTTTTCTTCTTTCTCTCTCCAGGTAGCGACCATATCACGCCTTAATCAAGATAATAATTTGGATGTATTGACCGAACCCGCTTGTTATACTGAGCTGGGGAACGTTGGTCCCGCTCCAACTTATAATTGTTATAAGACCGAGCAGGAAATAGGGGAATACCAGATTTCCTATGCCGCCCAAACGAAGAAAGTGCATATGATGCATCTCCTTCGGGTGTGTTCATTATAAAGAACTGTTTCTCAGTATCCTCTGAATCCTGGGTATTTGATACCGGATCAGGATCCCAGATATATAATCTGTTACATAGGGCTACAAAAAGGTAGAAAACTGAGAACGGGTGATAAGTTTCATGAGACAGAAAACGGGGCAAGTGTTGCAGCCAAGTCTGTTGGTCACTGTCACCCTGTATTACCAATACATTGATTCTGAATAAATGCTATTAGATACCGAACCTGATATACAAAATCATATCAATCTCTTTATTTATTAAAGAAATGATAAAATTTTGTATTGATGGATAATGTTTTGAACATTTCCTATATCAAAAGTTGATCGGTTCAGGCACGTTATCTAAAAGTATTGACGTTCTAAATCAAACTACAGTTCCTAGTATACAGAACACACACAAGAAGAAGAGTTCAGAAATGAGCGAATCCTTCTTGAGGCATTGTAGACTAGGTCACATCAATGCGACCCGACTGGCTGAAGTTACATTATAGATGCATATTTAAATCAGTTTGAATTTACATCTTGTGAAACTTGCCAGTCATGTCACAAAGATTAGATGACCATAGCTCTGTTTATTAGAAACAGAGAAAGAGTTAGTAAACTCTTGGGACTGATACATGATGATGTATGTAAGGTCTCTTGTCTACACATGCCAGGACTGGTTCTTTATACTTCATTATATTCTCTGATAATCTCTCAAGATTCAGTCATATGTTTCTGTTGAAACATAAGTCCGAAGCTTTTGAGGTATTCACAGAATATAAGTCAGAAGTAGAGAACCAATAACCGGGTATAAGTATTATGTCTCATGATGAGATCAGGGAGGAGAATACTTGTGCATAGAATTCCTGGACTATTCTAAAGAAGAATGTGATTCTCTCTCAGTGTTACTCCTCTGAATACACCACAGCACAACGGTGTATCGGGGTGGAGCAATCGCACAATATTAAATATGGTGTGCTCTAGGATGAGTACTACTGAGTTTCCTATTTCCTTTTGGGAGTTATGCGCTTGAGAAGCTGCATACCTATTGAATTAGGTTCGAATCAGATCACTGCCTACCATTCCATATGAGATATGGTATGGGAAGAACCTATCTCTTAAGTAAGTTAAGATTTAGGATTGTTCGGCCTATGTCTTAAGCAAAATCCGGACAAGATTGAGGCAGGATCAGTTCTATAGAACTGGAAAGGTTCCAGCTATACAAAATTGCAGTTGATGATTTGACAGAACCAAAGGATTCTATAGTTCCCGACGAACCTCAGCCTCTCCGCCGATCTAGTAGGGTTCCTCATCCGCCTGAGAGATACCTCGGTTTCTCGATGACAGTGGGAGCGAGGAATGCATCATGAGATGATGACCCAACTAGTTTCGAGCAGGCCATCAAGAGTAGGGACTCTGTAAGAATGGCTGGATGCTTACCGGTCTGAGATGGAATCCATGTACACCAGCAAAGTATGGACTTTGGTTGCTATATCTGAAGGGTTAAATCCCCATCAGGAGAAAGTATATCTTGAGAAGATTACTTGGTGTAGATGGAAAAGTTGAGACTTTCAAAGCTAGGCTTATTAAAGGTTTTAGTCATCAACCAAACATGTGTAAGTTGCTTTACAGGATAAAGTAGGCATCGCGGAGTTGGAACATCTGTTTTGATGTCAAAGTCAAAGAGTTTGACTTCATCAAAATGATAGATGAACCTTGTATGTACAAAAGGGTAGTATGGAGTATGGTAATGATCCTCGTAGAGTACATGGATGACATACTCTTGATAGGAAAAGAGTTTCCTATGCTACGATCGGTCGATCTCCTTTTATCACATAGATTCTCCATATAGGATCAAAGTGATACCTCCTAAATCCTAGATTTTGGATCTATGAGATAGATCTAAATGGATGTTAGGATTCTCACTAACTATAGTGAGATAGTATCAGTTGATCCTGGGGAGAATCATTGGAAGTGTTCCAGGGTGATAACGATGACTGAATGTCAGTCACAGGCTTTGTCTTTACCCTCAGTAAAGGGACGGTATGTTGGAAGAGTTCCAAGCTAGATACCGTGGCAAACTAGATGATAAAGGCTGGTAACATCGCTATTTAAGATACTACCAAAGAGGCAGTTTGGGTGTATATTGGTTCATAAAATGAACTAGGTTCCTGCCATTGTATGACAATGGAAGTGTGGCTTTGGCCCTGGAACCCTGGTCCCATAAGTGACCCAGACATATTCTGAGGAAGTATCACCTGATCATGGAGATAGTTGATCTCCGGGGTGATCGAGGTAAGGAGAGTAGACTCAGAGGACAACACGGCGGATCCACTCACGAAGGCCTTTTCCCAGAGAGAGACTCATATGGGATGGTTGAGTATTAGATACTGCAACCACTGCTACAGATGGCCCTAGTGCAAGTGGGAGATTGTTAGTTATATATATGCCCTAGAGGCCATTACTGTATATTGGATGTATATTGCAGTGGATGCTGGGACATATATAGGTAGGACTTTCTTGCTCGACATGATAGTACGCTATCTGGTTGTTCTTTATCTTAACATGTATATTTTCTGTCTCTCTGATTACATGTTGATAAAGCCCTTAGGATGTGTACTCGACTTTCAGGACTATGATGAAGATCGTACTAGTGGGGCCTGGGCAGTCAATGAGTACATCCTTCATTGTTCCTAGTCGTGGGAATATTGAGACGGGGCATCGATATTCCAGAGTAGACTAGAGTATATCTTCTCGACCCATGTGATGGGCGATGGATGATCCCATATCCATTGGTGTTTGACATCGGAGATGGTATGCGGGTGCTCAGTGGAGACTGGGTACACTGAACGGACTCGCCGAGAACTCCCAGATGGTATTATACCTCACGTCAGATGGCAGTTCTCTGGTGACACTGGTACAGCTTAGTCTGTTGACCCAAGATCGTCATAGAGTCTTGTGTGTCTCCTACTGTGCTTTGATTTCCACCCTACCACGGCTCTACTGAGTTGTGCAAACAGGTGGTTTTTGGGTACAGTCCCGATTCACATGGAGGCAATGAGCGATAGGAGGGGATTCGTCTCTCCCGGTATTGGGGGTTGATGTTGTGCTATGCTCGACTGGCCATAACAGGAAATCCCTGGCCAGGGTTGCAGTGATATATTGGTAAGAGTTATCAGTAGTTTCACGAATGTTATGGACCTTATATCGGCATGACTTATCAAGCTATTGGGGTCTGACGTTTACCACCCCTAGGCGAGATATGCGACATATCAGACGAACTGACCGGACTATACAGTAAGTGTTACTGGTTGGATTCACAGGAGTGTGAGTGGGCTTGCTCGTCGATCTTCTGATCGCTCAATACCCGAGTGGCCGTTACGTTTAGCAGACCGCTTGCGGCTTGTGGGTGCTTGATATGATCATCATCTGCTGCCGGCGTATTGACGAGTCTTTAGAGTCCTACACAGAGGTTTCCTGGCTCAAGCGAAACGAAATAGGAGCGCATATGAGATATGTGCAGGACCGAGAATAATGCGTGTATGTGATATCGTATTCCATTCTCGCGATGAATGTATCGACTGGTTATATGCGATATAACCTAGTTATCGAATCAAGGATTGATTCGATAAGCCGATACATAGGATATTAGTCGGTTATATGCGATATGACCGGATCGTTAAATCAAGTATTGATTTAACGATTTAATGCATAATTATGTATTTGATATATTACTTTGCATTAACTAGTATTGGTTCACTTAAGATGGATTTTCTCACTCGGATGTGCACATTGTATATACGATATAATTTTGTGCACTAGTTTGTATCATGTTTGATGATGCATGCAACATTGGCTAAGTGTAAAGATTAAACCATGGTTGTGTAATGGTTAGGGTTTTGTTTTTACTTATTCATTTATTTATTTATCTATTCTTTTTTGAGAAATGGATAAAAGAAAAGCAAAATGGTTTCTTTCTTTGTTTTCTTTCATGAAGCTTGTTGAAGCTTCATGAAGCTTTGACCAAGTGACCATTTTGTCTTCTTCTTTTAACCCTAACCATTCACATAACCTTAGTTAATTCTCTACACTTGACCATGGTTAATTATATGATAAGTATTATTTTCTTTTCACTTATTATATGATTATCTTTTATCTTCTTCTTCTTCTTCACTTGAAGAAAACCTTGCTTCATCAATGGCAACTTGATGTAAAGAGTGAGAAATCCAATTCTAAAGTGAACCCACCTCCTATTTCTTCATCCTCTACCTCTTGCCAAGTAGTATAGGGTGTTTTCTTCACAAGTTTCATGACTTGGTGAAGTGGGAGCTTGATCTTGTGATGCCTCGACGTAGATCATCTTCGGCATCGTTGTCGATGACCTAGCCCGCCCATTTCTCCGATGAAGCCGACGCTAGAGCCCGGGATAGGATTTGGACAGCAAGGGGACTTCATCATGGAGCTATGGAGGTGGTGGACCGGATCTACAAAGGTTGTATTTCCGTTCTTTTAGTTAAAGTCGTTAACTTGCATCGCATAGCCTAAATATCTAGTCAACGATCCGTGTTAGGGTTTGTAGGCACAAGGAAATTTTTGAATTGGGCATGTTTGATCACTTGTGAGACTTCGTTAGTGTGCCTAGGAACCCTACAACAATGAGTGCTTTCACTTTTCTATCTCTTTATTTAAACACAGTTAGTTCATACCGTCTCAAACTATTAAGAAAATGGGCATGATATTTAACTTGAATCGATCCTGGTGTTATACTTGTTCTATTTCATGCTATGTACCCCCTGCATAATGTATCTACATGATTTACATGAATGAACCTATTACATGCTAGACTCGACTTGAATCGAACCATGAATACACTTGATATGACTTTAATATGATATGAATACTTGATCTTGATACAAACTCAATCTTGAAAACTTGATATTATACATCATCTTTTGTATTCATGGATTCAATCAAGACTTGTAATATTAATCATAGACCAATATACACGCGTGTTAGGGTAGTTGAAGTGTGAAGCCAACGAAATCTCAGGAGTCCCACTAGTTTATGAATTCATGTCCATTAACACATGCAATTTATCATGAGAGCCCGTGTTTCCAAGTCTCTGCGGCCCTACTTTTAGGTTTGGAATACTTCAATACTAGATTGAAATCCCGTTACTAACACTTGATTCGGGCTCGTAATTCCTTGCTCCTGGAGACCTATCCTTTAGTTCGAGAATACTCTTGAGATTGGTTGATATTCACACTTGAACTCACGTTAGTTAGCTTACCCTTTTAGTGATCTCTTTAGGACACTTTGTCAATACACTTCATGTTCACTATAGCTACACTACACGACCATGCTATACTTATTTGCCATACTCATATTATATTTCCATATTTATATAGTTGCCATTAAGATTGTAACACCCTAGTACGATTATAAAATGTTAATTGGTATTTTAACACTTGTTTTATATTTCTTCTATTTTATTCATTTGGGTTGCGATCGATTCAAACAGTAGAGGTAACTATCCGACCTGACCCGCATATGTGAAACCCAGTATGGTGCTAGATTATATATGATATTTATCAGTAAACTGAATCTATGTGACTCCAGTATGTGTGTGTGTATATATATATATATATATTTTAGTAGCCACACGTTAAGAATAAATTATATTTTGCTAACTGCTATCACATGATTAATCTTCCCATATCTTATTTTTTTGCTTTTATCCATAGCGTTTAAATTTCAAGATATCCAACACCAAATATTTGTTAAATCTAGATATATATTTAAAATCCTTTTTAATCTTATATTAGAGGGTATAATTTATTTAAATTATATCCTTATATTATGGTTTAAAAGTTTACATAAGTGAATTATTTTCCAAAATATATATTTGATGAGATTTTGGTGGAGATTGGTTGTAATTTGATATTATCTATATACCTTAAAACCTATAATATAATATATATATAACCTAATAAACAATAATATATATCTATATATATATATATATATATATATATATATATATAATTCATATAATTTGAAACAAAATAAACCCCCCTTCTCTCTCTCTCTCTCTTTTCCAACTCCCTTCGCCGTCAAACCGAGACTCTCGGCTCACTTCAATCCCGACTTGACCACCGGTACTGCTGTCTTGCCGCCACGTCACATCCATCGTCATCGAGATCATCGGATTTGTCTCGAGCAAGTTCTGATCGTATTGTGCACCGTCGTGGTATCGTTTCGTTCGTGTGTTCGTAACCGATGCAAGTATTTCTAAATACTTGTTGCATGCTAGTTACAACCGGATCATATATTGTGTAACAATATTATTATTGGTTTCCTAATATTATTATTTTCTATTTGATAGATTGATATTTTTACAAACTAGATCGATATGAATTTAATACAAATATGGTTAATTAATATTTACTATTATGATTGATAGTTTGGTTGATATATGTATGCATATTGATTATATTTTTAGTTAGTGGTTGTTTAATTTGAGTTCATTGTACTACAGTTTTCTTCAGAACAATTGTTATATTAGAATAATGCATAATTGTTTCACCATCATTTGTCGTTATATAGCCAATAATATACTTTATCAACAAATAATTATTTAGTAAAGATATTGTTTAAATCTGTAATACCCCAGGTATTATCCGGTATACTCATTTATACCAGATAAGCATGGGGGGCCCACTGTAAAACAATGGGGAATTTTCCGAATACATTCCGAAAGAGGACAGATCTGTACTATAAATGGAATGATGCCGCTCTTCAATACAGAGGCGTCTTTTAAGTGAACCGGCACTACAGGAGCTTGAGAACTCCGTAGTTAAGCGTGTTTGAGCCAGGGAAGTTCTGGGATGGGTGACCTCTTGGGAAGTGACCTCTGGTCGGATCCAGTTCGCCCCGAAGGACAAAATCGTACGGCTTCAGCCAGAGCGGACAATACTCTCTGTATTGGGGGTGGGTCATGACAGAATGGTATCGGAGCTGGTTCCTCAATAGTATGTCTGTGGTTCGAGAATGAACCATTGTTCTAAGTGGGGGGAGAATGTAATATCCCAGGTATTATCCAGTATACCCATTTATACCAGATAAGCATGGGGACCTACTGTAAAACAATGGGGAATTTTCGGAATACATTCCGAAAGAGGACATATCTGTACTATAAATGGAATGATACCGCTCTTCAATACAGATGCGTGTTTCCTGATTTAAAATCAGGAAAGCCTACGGAAAAGGCTTCAGAAAAGGGTCACGTGCTTACACGTGACCAGCAGTCACGTGTTGGCACGTGACATCTAAAGGAATCGGCAAGGCAAATTCAGTTTCCCAACTACATCGAAGAAAAGGGCTTCAGAAAGGGTCACGTGCTCCCACGTGACCTGGGTCACGTGTTGGCACGTGACAATTAAAAGCGGCTTCAAAGGCAAACCGGTTCCCTGATCAAATCAAGGAAAAGGCTTCAGAAGAGGTCACGTGCTCCCACGTGACCAGGGTCACGTGTTGGCACGTGATACTCAAAAGCAGCAGACTTGTTCTCCGGTTAAATCAAGAAAAAGAGTCCAGACGAGGGTCACGTGCTCACACGTGACCAGGGGTCACGTGATGGCACGTGATGGTTAAGCAGCAACCAGAAGACAGAGCGCAAAAAGAAAGAAGAAGGCTCGTTCCAAGGGGGTCACATGCCCACACGTGACCAAGGGTCACGTGGCCACACGTGACCGACTTCAAAGCCTATTTGTTAACAGAATTAAATTCTGAGAAAAGACCTCTCAAATCTTTCCAAAAGAACCGATTGAATTAAAGATTTAAAGGTGATTAAATATCATCTATCTATTGGAAAATCTCGAATTTGGAAAGATTTCCCCTTAAAATCTAACCGAAATAACAAGGGAGAATCTCTGGATTTACAATCCAATGGTGAATAAAATCCACCTAATAATCCAAAGGTCCAAAACGAATGATGGATACAAATCAAATCTCTCAATGAAATATTCATCAAAAAACTAATTGGCTCGGCTGCTTCTCCTATAAATAGGAGCCAAGAGACACACAAGAGGCATAGATAGGCAGAGGGAAGAAAAGAGAGAGAGCCTTGATACTTTGGAGGAATTTGGATCTTCTGCAAAAGAAAACCCTAGGTAAGAAAGGGAAGGTTTTTTTAATTCTCAACAGAGTTTAACTCTGATATAAAACAGAATGACATATTTCTTCTCTCTTTGATGGAGGATCTGTAAAGTGCACATCTCCTCTTGAGTTGAGAATTTAATTCTCAATGGGTTGAGATCCTGCCATGCAGATCCAAAGCATAGGGAGGGAATGGAAGCACGAGAATTTAATTCTCGCAGAACTATAGGAATTTAATTCCTTTAAAATAAAATTAGGGTTTGACCCTGTGTTATGGGAATTTAATTCCTTCAGAATGAAAAGAATCAGGGTTTAACCCTAGTTAAGAACTTAGTTCCGTTAAAACAACAAGAATTTAATTCGCTTAATCTTATTCCCCAGAATAATTCTCTAACAGAGAGTGGGAGTTTAATTCCTTAAAACTTTTATTATGGTTTAACCCTATTCAGTTCTTCACATATATGAGGAATTTAATTCCTACAGAAAATTCAGAGTTCAACTTTTCAAAAGGAAGTAGGAATTTAATTCTTCTGAAATTATTGTCAGGGTTCAACCCTACGAGGAATTTAATTCCTGAAAGGGATTAACAGATCTTCTAAACAATTACAGAAAGCCCTTTGAGGCAGTGCCTCACGTGACCCACGTGATCCTTGGCAGAGGCTTTAACATACTCCATTCAAACACCCGTCACGTGATGACACGTGATGCTCCAAAAGATGCGATCTTCTCAGCAGAACAAACGAAGGGAGGGCGCCCTCACGTGCTACCACGTGACCCCTCTTGCCTCAGCATCTAACGCTAAATTGGAACCCCTGAATCTAGTGTTAAAACATTGTTTGGCCTTAGTGTTCAACACTAAGCAAAGAACTTTATTTGCAGTGTTCAACACTGATTACCTTAGTGTTTAACACTAATTTGGGATTTCTGTTGCCAGTGTTTAACACTGGTCTGTTTTAGTGTTTAACACTAATTTGAAGGCCTTGTTGCGGGCGTTTGACACCAACTATCTTTTAGTGTTAAACACTGACTTATCAATTTCATTCCCAGTGTTCAACACTGATTGGTCTTTAATGTTTAACATTAGGCATTGGCCCAATTGGCTAAATGGCCAGAGGCAAAGCCTCTTCTTCAAGGGACCAACAGGAGGGCCGATATCCCAGACATGATTGGACTTAGCCCAAGCTGTCCATAAGTCCTCAATTCGTAATTAACTAGGCTAATGGGCTCATAACATAATTAATTGGTCTTGATCCCAAATTGGGCCAAAGACTATTTAATCTACTCCGGTTCCAGGGTACATCTCTTCACTCCTTTGATACTTGGCGTTGTAATCCCTCAACGTCTTCAAAGAGGTGACGGGTCCCGATGACCACACATTGATACGGACTGTGGGGTCCTTAAACCCATGGACTACGACGTCCTTAACCTTGACCGAGATGTCTTAAAACTAACAACGGACTGTGGGGTCCTTAAACCCATGGACTACGACGTCCTTAACCTTGACCGAGATGTCTTAAAACTAACAATGGACTGTGGGGTCCTTAAACCCATGGACTACGACGTCCTTAACCTTGACCGAGATGTCTTAAAACTAACAATGGACTGTGGGGTCCTTAAACCCATGGACTACGACGTCCTTAACCTTGACCGAGATGTCTTAAAACTAACATTGGACCGCAATGTCCTTAAACTACCCACGGACCGCAATGTCCCTAAACTACCCATGGACCGCAATGTCCTTAAACTAGCAATGGACCGCCATGTCCCTAAACTGGAACAATAGAGCCACGCATGCTCTTTTACCGGATCTAAACGATCCCGTTTAAGTTGATCTTAGCCTCAAATATGGCTAACGTATCCTTAAACCTTCAAACAGACTGGACTATAGATCCCCCCAATTAACTCTGGTTCAATGGTACATCTCTGAACTCCTCTGACATCTGTCATTGTAATCCTTCAACGTCGTCAGAGAGGTGATGGGTCCCGACGACCATATGTGTAATGGACCACTATGTCCCTAAACTGGAACAATGGAGCCCAAATGCTCTTTTGTCGGATCTAAACGATCCCATTAAGTTGATCTTAGTCTCAGGCTAGACTAACGTATCCTTAACAAACGTTTGAGTTGATCTTGGCCTCAAATATGGCTAATGTATCCTCAAACCAAACCCCCAAACCCAAATCTAAGATAATACGGATTTGGACTAGTCCACGCCCTACGGGCGACGACATAACTCGGTCTCCGTAAACAATCCACGGGCAACAAAACATAAAATAAACACACACGACACGAAGTGACCATCAGGAGAAGGAGAAAGTTGTTACCGCGAAGCGGTAGCGTAATTAACTGCAGGGGCTTGCGCCTGCAGGGAAGAGCGTCCCCACAATCAAAAAACCCCCCAAGCGAGGGGGAATCTGACGAAGTCTGCTACATCGGACGCATCCGTTTAAATCTTCGATGTACGGTGCCATAAATCAACTTGGCATCTTCGGAGAGGTGGACGGATAGCACCAATTAGCATCTGCCCCCGAATCTCAGGCGAGACGCCCATGTCTCGGCCGCCATTCGGAGGGGAACAATGCGCCTTTTAAGTGAACCGGCACTACAGGAGCTTGAGAACTCCGTAGTTAAGCGCCCTTGAGCCAGGGAAGTTCTGGGATGGGTGACCTCCTGGGAAATGGCCCCTGGTCGGGTCCAGTTCGCCCCGAAGGACAAAACCGTGCGGCTTCGGCCAGAGCGGACAATACTCTCTGTATTGGGGGTGGGTCATGACAAAATCAGTGTCAACATGTCATGATATATAATATTATTTAATTAAATTTTGGCGATTCAAATTACTCTATATTGTAATGTTACTAATTTCAATTTATTATGGTCTCATGTCGTATGTATGCACAATTTCGATCCAGTTCTATGCAGGCATCATAGTTGCTATATAGTTATTAAACTAGTTCAGTATAGTATGCACAGTAACTTAAGTGGTATAATTTACATGTTTATTAATAATTATTGTTATAGTATAGATAATTATTGCAATTATTGTTATTGTTGTATCATTACATTGATTGTTTACCTAAAACGATATTAATCTTAATCATACTAATACACTGATTGATTTCATGTATCCATATTATCTCGTTATCGTTATCGTGCTAGTACATACTTGACATGTAATGTTTACCAATGCTAACAATCCTGATATTGACGTGATTGACCGGACCTGTTGTCCTGATGGACGTGACATGCACCTGATTATTCCTATGTTGGCATTAGGTAGATAATATATTGATACCTGAATTGAACACGAAACCTGGGGGAAAATGGGAAATCAATAATGAAACCCGACCTGTAATTCAACAGTTCACTACTTTCAAGAGATTGATCAGTCGATACGGGCTTCGGGCCCCGGGTCTATACATAACATTGTTTTTACTACGTGGCGGCATGTCTCGGATTCAGCCTCGATAATCATGATCGTGGACCCGGGCACCCACGGGATACTATTGAGTTACGATAAGAATTATATTAATTGGTTTCAAATACCGTTAGGGTAGATAACATAGAAACACATACTTTAAGATACATATGACATGCCTATAGTATACCGTTATAACATCTGTGATTGTTTGTTTATACTTATACCTTATTTTGCACGTGACATCCTGTATAGCACACTGTTCTGGTTATTACTATTATCATGATATTTATGACGCACCGACGTTTGGGTTTTGCATGGCCCAGATACTTGACTTAACACGTGAGTACTTCGACGGAACAGCCGATCAGTGAGAACCATCTCTGTCACGACCCGAAGGTACGGAACGTAACTGACACTTAAATTACGAAACATCTAGAGGCGTAACGTAATCTAAATAAGTCAAATCCTAGAAATCTAAACCATTTAAAGAAAATAGAGTGAAGGAAAACTTATTTAAAAGTTAACATATGAAATCACTTTGAAAGTCGTAGTAAGTATTTTTAAAAGCATCAAGTTTTTCCAAAAATTTTGGCAGAGTTTCCTTGTAAATACTGGCCCCAAACGGGTACAAACAAGAATATACATAAGTAATGAATAAAGACATCCCCAAGCGGGAGCTAGCTCTTCGCCAATTGGCGGAAACACCCATGCAAGCAATACAAATATATAACGCCGAAGGCGAGGATTAAAACTCAGAAAGAAAACCAACATCCTCAAGAAAACCAGAGAAGAACCATAATAATACAAGCGCGCAACTCTAAGGTCGAAAGAATAACAACTGGTTTTCTAAGTCTATCAAATATACAAGGTTGATGGAGCTTACTAAATACAGATGAAATAAATAAAAGTATAATGGTGGTCACGATGCAAGTGAACCCACCTACCCAAGCAATCACCCGAAAGGAAGTGGTGTGCCAGCAAAGACGCCATGGAACCTGTATGGAAAAACCTTCAAGAAACTGTGGTACAACGAGAGTGAGTTGCCAACTCGTGAGTAGAAGACACCACCGAAAAGAAATCGCATGTATGATGCTCTCTTAGGTCATACAATAAAAATACTCAATAATACAACAAGGGTAACAGTATATCATAAGTGTGATATCAAAGTACTCGTGTCCGTGTCATGAGTAATAATATATCGATACGTGGCATGTACGAATGTACCATCCAACGTGTGTCCAGCAACGACACTCAAATCATGATAAAACCCGAGTGCCCAGCACCGACACTCAAAACATCATAAAGTCCGTGTCCGACATCGACACTTAATCCTCAAATCTCGGGCTCCGTAAATCCGGATCATCCCGTCACATCATATCTTACGACTACGTCGGTATCCTCCGGATATCCGCTGCGTCTGACATCACCGGTAGGTAGTCTGCCCCTGCCAGACTCATCGTCATCCCCACAAAAACACTCTCGTTCTGGGGTAGCGTACCGGGTCCACCATGTACCCAAAACGGTTCATCCTACTCCTCGAATCGGGTCTCGAAAACCAACAGAAATCAGGAAAACTCATGGTGGATGACACATACACCATATCACGAGAAAATGGCAACTTGCATTTTTAAAATGATAATGAGTTTATAAAATCCCTGCGGTTTTCCCTAAATCCAGAAACCTCATTGAAAATCCGAAATCTCAAAATCAAGAGTCAATAAACAGTGAATACCGGCATAAAACCCCACAATATTGCATAACAGAATGAATGTATAAATGCATGAAGTATCTAAGTAAGGAATGCAATATCTAAACTAGCATATGAAAGTAAGCATACTAGTACTATGTTGAAACTACCAGCTAGCAAATTATACCAATGAAGAAATGTTTTCTAGAGTGTACATGATATGGCAATTTCCGATGATGATGTGTGTGAGCCGGCAAGCAAGTGTACATGGAGCATACGCATCATCGGTAATGATGTTGGTGTCCTGATAGACGGGGTTCATAATAAATAAAGAAAACACATGTATAAATATGCAATGCGATGAGAACAACATGAATATACGGAGAATGATGTAGTAACCGCAACATTGAAGAATATACATTTCTATATACAAGTCACACAGTTTTTGGTGTTTGAAACAGCACGAATCGTAGTTTTAGAAAAAAATAGTGGCTACGGGGTTTTTGAGAAAAGATACCTCTTTTGAAAAATCCGTAGTATCTCTCGGCCTGTATTTAAAAGTACTCACGATTCGTTAGTTTAAAAAAATAAGTATGACTCGAGCCTAGTCTAACATCTACCTAATCAACCACAGGAATAAACTTAGAGACTAGTCGAAGGGGTAAGAAAATCCACCTAAATTCCGAGTCGTTATACCTAGTAGTCGGCGATCCAGCCTCATAACGTCACGTACTGTATAAATACATAGTATGACATTCTCGAGTCAAGAGTGCGGATCAACTGTCATATATACATCATCATCAATACGGTGTCATCATCGCACAATATCGTGATCAGGGGTACTGTTTTAAATTCTCGTACATTCTAAGATCATCAAACACAAATTATCGTACATATATAAATACATGTCGCACAACGATCCATTATAATATCATGTCGTATAACATATCGCGACTCAATCACATATCACAATCTCACGGCATCATGCCCGATAATATCGACTCACCTCCAAGTATCATATACTGTCCTCATTTCACCTGTATATGTATATATATATGTGTGTGTGTATATATATGTGTGTGTGTATATATGTGTGTGTATATATATATATGTATATATATATATATATATGTATATATATAAATTTCCATTTCCATCAATGAAATCTTTCTATATTTTTCCAAGTCCCCCGAATGTTTTCCTATTTTTCCTCGTATTATTTTGTGTGAAATCGGTTGCTTAGGTTTTAATATTTGATTTTTCTAAACCTTTAAAATCAAAGCCCAAAACAAACAAAATTAATTAAACAAATTCCCGAAAAAAAACCAGCCCAAAACAAAACTAAATATATATAAACAATCACCCAGCCCAACAGAATAATAAAAAACAAAAGCTAATAAAATAAAACCTAAAGTTAAAGACGGCCCACTCACTTTTCTCTCTTTTTCCTCTACAAAAACTAAATACCTATATTTATAATCCCCCGGCCCGGCCCATGCCTCTCCTTACCCGCGACGCGACCCGACCCGACCCGTTAGCATCCCTTTCTTCCCCACTTCGTTCAGTTTTTTCCCGCACCTTTTCTTTTACGCGCTCCATGTCGCCCCACGCCCCCGAGTCGTCGCCAACGTCCCCGTCTTCGTGCCCCACGACCCCAACCCACGATCGCGCGCGCCCGCGACCTCGTCTCCCTCGCCTCCATACAAGGACGAGCACTCACCTCCACTGCATTTTTATCTTCACTACACTCACCTCCTCCTTCCTCCCATCTCCGACCACTCCTCGGACCACCGTCCACACCTCCCCGCTGAGCCCAACAATGACGACCACAATCACCGACCAACACCTTAAACCATCGCGGCTCCTCACCATCTTCAACCCACCGCAGAGCCCCCTGCACCCCATCTCGCCGACGATCACCCGCTCCCCACTGCCCCTGAACCACCGCGTCGACCCTTTGCGTCATCAGCATCATCTCCTACTAACCCGAGCACCACCCACTGTTTCCTCCCTCTCTCCTCGGCCGCTGTCACGCCCCGCTTTCCAAAATACGGAATACGAGGGGTAGACAAGGCCGGCCATGCTCCTACGGTCGAGGAAATGTCCTGCCGTAGTCACACTTCGGCTTCTAGTTTTCATGGTAAACAGTAAATGATGCATAGGTAATGAGAAATGCAGTAACTGGAACAAAACAGTAATATAAACTGACCTGATGGGAACAAAAGGGTATAACCCTGGATAGCTAAACAAGATGTCTGTGAAGTGCGTCTAGTCCTGGTCCAGGCTAAATCTTCTCATCACACTGAGCATGCATACTCAGGTCGTCAGAGCGACACAATAGCAATATAATATATATAAAATCATGTGACAACTCTAACAGTGGTAATAGATATGTATAACAGTAAATCAATGAAAACATGAATATGAATGTGCAGTAATCAATGCAGCGGAACAGTAAAAGCAGTAGAACGATATGCCACGTATGTCACTACAGTAAGTAAGATATATCAATGCCAGTATCCCTATCAGTCTCTAAGTCTCACTGTACAGGTCACTGAGCCTATCGTCAGTCCAAGTGTGAGAGTCAACCACTCGCGAGTGTCCTCCACCCAAGGGTAGAACCCAAGGGCAAGGGACTACGGGCCCAACATGTATATCACGGTGATAATCACATACCATGTAAATCTCCATATATCTCCCTAAATATATAAGCCGGCATGGGACTCCCGAGATTCTGTTGAACTCACACTTAAACTACTCCACACCCCGTGGTCTACATCAAACGCTAACAATAACCCTAAATACCAATCGGTCGGTGACAAGTCTGCGCGAGAACTGGAGGCAGGACCTCCATCAAGCACGTCCCGACTAATACCTAAGATAAATGGCAGTGTCTGGTGTCTTATCTATGACACCCGTGCAAGAGCTTCCATAAGTGTCCCATACCACTTATAGTCACACGTACACGTGTCCCACAGACGTCGACAATGCATCATAATAATAAGGTTCACTGATTGTGTACAAGTACGTATCACTTTCACTTAATCACTTATACACGAACACTGACGTACTTGCCACAATCATCACTAAAACTTAATACTGGGTAAATACACGTTATCACTATGTTATCAATGCAATGACATGTGTATGATATGATGCGTAAACAGTATATGAAGCATGATTAAGGTGTCATAAAATAGTATTCTATCACTTGCACGATTTATCATGAAACGTACGTGTATAGTTTAGCGAAACGATAAACAGGTAATAATTAGTATGTTCAGTTGTCCATTCGTCGAATTTAGTTTCATGCCAATCGGGTTCCAGGATTATTAATTATAACCATTTCCTTTTAAGCGTTTACGGCTGGAAATCCGGTTTCAGAATCAGAAGTCCGTTTCGCAACGCAATTTAATCCCAGTTGGGATTAGAATTTAGCAATGCTATAGTTGAATGAAATATAGGGTTTTCAGTAAGGTTTTCAACGCAATAGACGGATCTTCGATCGCGTCTGTACGTCAGGAGATATACACTGTTTAATATTAATATGTCAATTCTGATTCTGTTGGGACTGTTATGCGTCCCGATATTTTAAATTGCAGATAAAATAGTAAATGATGACGAAACAGGGTGAAACCACCTGTATTATCTAGATAACAGATTCACCTATAATAAACAGTGGAGTTCCGCAATCTACGAATTAAGGAAATCTTGTGGTACCCATTACGGAACAGCAAGCAACAATTTGAGTCGCACTGGACTGCAGTCCAGAGTCCCACTCCGATCCAAATATCGTCACAGTTTAAGTACAGGAATGTCTGGAAACTAGCATAGGGTTAAAGTTCGTCGAGTTGGATTAGATTTGAGCTTTCGAACGCATCGTTCCAATGTGTATATAATTTATAGTGATTTTAACGGTTTTCAGGTACAATAAAATTACAGTTTTACGATTAAACTTGGGGGTAGTCGTTTTAGTCGTTAACGGTCATATTTTCCAGCGAAATTTGCACACGTTATCCATCCCTACAAGGGCCAATGTAATTTATCCAGTTCCGTCAAATTTGATAATGATTTCCTATGAGAACAAGCATCGAACAGTTGTGTCGAATAATCTAACGGAAAAGTAAAGCATGAATTATATACGATGTTGATTTGTAATTAACAAAAGATAGCATGTAGCAAGTAAGGAACTTTCCTGGACAAGTCTCGGGGATGTACGGTGACGGCAATGTCACGAACGCACGACGAACGGCGTGAATTGGTTTGCACGACTTTGGCTCGAGTTTCAGTTTCATCGTTGGATTTGTCCGGGGACGACTCGTGAATGTTGGAAGCGGGAAGGTGCTCTGTGGGTCTCCTGGGTGTGCTGGGATCGTCGACGGTTGGTGGCGCTCCGATGATGGCAGCAGTGGCTCGCAGGTTTGGTGGTCGGGGCTCGGCTGTGAAACTTGGGCCTTGCGCATCAATGGGTTCGACGATGGGTGATGATGACGATGGTGATCGAAGGTGGCACTGGGGTGTCGCTGGTGACGTGAGTGGCCGGTGGTTGGCTCGACTTAGGGTAGTTCCGACGGTGGGGTTGGAGGGAGGCGGCAGCAGTTGAAATGGGTGGGTCGAGGAGGTGCAATGGCGAGGTGGTTCTGGTTGAGGGGCTCACCGGTCAGGTAGTGATATGAGTGTCGTGGAGGAGATTGGTGGCGATGACTCGGGTGCTCGGTGGTCCCGTTTGTGGTCGTCGGCGATGGCGTTGGAGTTCTGGCGAGGCAAACAGGGCTGTGGGTGGGTGGAATTCGGTTGGAGGAAAAATGAGGGGAGAGGTGCTCAGGTCGACGAGGCTGATGGTGGTGGTCGGGAAGGAGAGGGGTGCCTGGAGGTGGCTCGACGTTGGGTCGTCGGGAAAACTCGAAGCTTGGAGGAGGAGGGTCGGGGTTCTGGGTCGCGGGTATGGGTTCGGGATGAAGAGAGGGAAAGAGAAGAATGGGAGAAAGAGAGAGAACGTGAGGGGAGAGAGATAGGGAAGATGAGGGAATCGTGAGGGGGCACGTCGTGGGGTAACGGCGCTGCGACGTAGGCGCGGGCGAGGGCGGAAGAGGCGGATCGCGGGGAGCAGGGAGCGGGAAACGCGGGGGTAGCCGTTGGGAAGATGAAGTGTCGGGTCGGGTTTGTGAAACGGGTCGGGAGCGGGCTCGGGGGAGACTGGGCCGGGCCAAGGGAGAAAATGATTTAATTAAATATTCGTGGGCTCGGGCTGCTGGGCTGAAGGGCTGCAGAATTTAATGGAAAATCACATGGAAAGAATATAGGGGATTGGGCCGGGGAAACTGTTGGGCTTGGGAAGGAGTTGGGTTTTAAGGGAAAATTTTAAGTTAATTTAAAAAGAATGGGTTTGGATTTTTGGATAAGAGAATAAATGGGTTTTTTTTAAAAAAATAAATAGAATTATAAATAAAATAAATAGAATTCTAGAGTAACGAAATACAGGTTTTTGGTATAAAAGGGGCTGGGTATTACATCATACCACCCTTACAAAAATTTCGTCCTCGAAATTTAAAATAAACAATAAGTTGTACAAACATAGGCAAAAGCAATTATATTGCAAACTAACACGTAATACTTTATTTGACATTGGCAAATAACGAAATTTGAAGGTTTATATATGTAAGAACAACATACAAGGGTATATATTTAATTAAGTATAAAACATGATCAACTACAAAGGCAACCTATATGTATATAAGAATAGCAATAACAACAATAATGAACAATAATATTCGAGACTTACTCAATAAAATCGAAACTCAATTATATGCACATGTAAGTATATCAAAAGTAGCACATCAGAAATAGTAAGTATAAGGCACAAACATTGATAATAGTAACCATATGCACAATATTCGAAAATAAAGTAACGACAATAAAATAGTGAGGGATTTGTCGGTTAAAACATTTTAGGATGATGTATCGATCAAATAGCTTTAAAATAACTTAGAAAACTCATTTCGTGAAAATAAGAAACATGGAACAAAAATATGCGCAGTGTAAGGTTGCGCTACTGAAAATGAGAGTAATAATATTGTACTTAAAATAAATAAAACGGAGTAATCAATAACACGCACTCTTTAATAAATACCAAAGTATTGAAAACTAATATTCGAATAACACAGTCCCTAAATATAGTTAGGGTAATAGGAAGAACACAAATAGGTATAGGGCTAGTTAGGGTAATGATTACAATGAAGTGTGGATCATTCAAAGGTTGGGGTATGGCGGCTTTAGGCTAAAGGTCAAGGAGATTGGGATCGGGTCAGCACAGGAAGTAAGGATGAGCAACAAAGGACTACTAGGGGAAAAGTATGGGGAGGACGACGGTCGGTATATTATATGAATTAAAGATTTGAAGAGTTAGCTAACTCGGAAATTTCACAAGAAACGTTCTCCTCCCAAAAGGATCTCAAACGGGCACAGACGAAAGATGAAGAGTGGACCTCTAAACGATCGTGTGTGGTACTGGTTAATCTGAGTGAGGGTTAAGGAAACGTAAGGAGTAGAGGTGGACAGGTCTCAGTAGGAAAATAATTATATAGTAGAAATAATCAAACTTCAAAGGGGACTAAGAAGATCGATGGATTAGCGAATTCAACAATTTATTCCATTCTAGAAAATTTTAAACAAAGCATCATCAAAATGAAATGTGGCCCTAAACTTTACACAGATTTTATTTGGCCAAGGAAGACAGCATCTAAAATAAATCCCATCAGTCGCGGTTGTGGAGATTCAGCAGGTTGCGGTAGGCTCGCGCGCTCAGATAGGGGCGCCCATTTCCATAGCGCCTCGCGGGTATCGCCATTGGGAGTTCTTCCACCGCAGGGTCTTGATCTTTTGGTCCTTCTTCCTCGGATGGAGCTTCTTCATCGAGGTCCGATTCCATGTGATCCTCTCCTTCTGGGTTCTCTTCCATGGGGTCTTCCTCCACTGGATTTTCTTCTATCGGCTCTTCCTCGGGATCTTCTCCTATTGGGTTCTCTTCAGGGTCTTCTTCCTCTTCGTCGGAATCGCCGATCATGTCAAACTCTAGGGCGGCTAACCCTTCGTCCTCTGAATCGTTGTTTCCGAAATTGACCTGAGGACCGTTGATCTCATCGTTAGAACTCATCAGCGTGTGGTCTAAGGAAACGCATGACTGTGCATCCTCATCTAGATGCGGTGCTGCTCCAGGGTGGGCCATGGCCTGAAAGAAAAAGTCATGATTAGACAATGGAATATATCAGGAAAATAGCTCAGTGTACGAAGTATACGAAAATATGCGGTGGCAGGAACTGAAAATCAGGATAGAAACGCTGTGATAACGAATAATATAAATAAGGAGAAAACAGGAGAATGATACATATATTATGATTCAAGTTTTATTGCATTCAATCAAAAGTTCAGCGGATACAAGATTTCAAACGGAAGGAAATATTCATAAAAAGATGACAACATTATTACTGAAAGTAGATAACATGAAAAATTCTTCTTCGACTACTATAACGTTGCATTCTCGTCGCGTGAGTTGAATCCTGCGTTAGGTCCGCCTTATCGTCGAAGTTCGAACTACGTGATAATCATCACTTGTCAGAAGTGTGGAGAGTGGACGAGTCTCCTCCTTGTAGTTCCTTTCTTTCTGGGCAACCGTTGATGAGATGTTTGTTGGACCCGCATATCAGACATTTCCCTTGGGCGCGGCGAAAATCCCTCTGAAGATGTCCCGGCCTCTTACAGTACCCACAACAAGGGGTCTTCTGCTGCTTCTGTCGTGGGGAAACAAATTGACGCTTCATCTTCTTCTCTTTTCCTCATCTAATAGGGATCCCTTTATGATTGGAGACTCCCGCTGGTGCCTGATTTATCTGTCTTCTCAGTCCTTCAGCCAACAAGTCGTTTGTTCGCTCCTGGGCTTCCTTTAGACCTTGCAGTACACTCAGAATCTCAATGGTCTGATTCTGGAGAGTGGCGGTAGAGAAAGAGTCGCTAGAAGACATGGTCCTGAAACAACAATTTTGAGGACGATATAAGGCACAAGCTTTAAGAATTAAAATACAATATGGATTTGGCAAGGAATCAAAAATATCAGGTGTGATGAAATTCAAACAAGTGGAAATCAACAGTAGAACTCCAAGTCACTCAAACAGAGTACAGTATTGTAACTATGCTGCAGTTCATAATTACAACCACGTAACTCTACTAAGTCACCCAAAATCCTAGCGGATGGATCAAAATGTATAGCAGAACACACTATGTGAACAAGATCAAGGATAACAAGTTTACAATCTAGAACGAAGGATGTCTTAGATTGTCAAGCACTACACGGAAACTGCAATACCAATCGAAACAAAACCTGGCTTTGATACCAACTAAACCATGTCACGCCCCGCTTCCCAAAATACGGAATACGAGGGGTAGACAAGGCCGGCCATGCTCCTACGGTCGAGTAAATGTCCTGCCGTAGTCACACTTCGGCTTCTAGTTTTTCATGGTAAACAGTAAATGATGCGTAGGTAATGAAAAATGCAGTAACTGGAACAAAACAGTAATATAAACTGACCTGATGGCAACAAAAGGGTATAACCCTGGATAGCTAAACAAGATGTCCGTGAAGTGCGTCTAGTCCTGGTCCAGGCTAAATCTTCTCATCACACTGAGCATGCATACTCAGGTCGTCAGAGCGACACAATAGCAATATAATATATATAAAATCATGTGACAACTCTAACAGTGGTAATAGATATGTATAACAGTAAATCAATGACACCATGAATATGAATGTGCAGTAATCAATGCAGCGGAACAGTAAAAGCAGTAGAACGATATGCCACGTATGTCACCACAGTAAGTAAGATATATCAATGCCAGTATCCCTATCAGTCTCTAAGTCTCATTGTACAGGTCACTGAGCCTATCGTCAGTCCAAGTGTGAGAGTCAACCACTCGCGAGTGTCCTCCACCCAAGGGTAGAACCCAAGGGCAAGGGACCACGGGCCCAACATGTATATCACGGTGATAATCACATACCCTGTAAATCTCCATATATCTCCCTAAATATATAAGCCGGCATGGGACTCCCGAGATTCTGTTGAACTCACACTTAAACTACCCCACACCCCATGGTCTATATCAAACGCTAACCATAACCCTAAATACCAATCGGTCGGTGACAAGTCTGCGCGAGAACTGGAGGCAGGACCTCCATCAAGCACGTCCCGACTAATACCTAAGATAAATGGCAGTGTTTGGTGCCTTATCTGTGACACCCGTGCAAGAGCTTCCATAAGTGTCCTATACCACTTATAGTCACACGTACACGTGTCCCACAGACGTCGACAATGCATCATAATAATAAGGTTCACTGATTGTGTACAATTACGTATCACTTTCACTTAATCACTTATACACGAACACTGACGTACTTGCCACAATCATCACTAAAACTTAACACTGGGTAAATACACGTTATCACTATGTTATCAATGCAATGACATGTGTATGATATGATGCGTAAACAGTATATGAAGTATGATTAAGATGTCATAAAATAGTATTCTATCACTTGCACGATTTATCATGAAACGTACGTGTATAGTTTAGCGAAACGATAAACAGGTAATAATTAGTATGTTCAGTTGTCCATCCGTCGAATTTAGTTTCATGCCAATCGGATTCTAGGATTATTAATTATAACCATTTCCTTTTAAGCGTTTACGGCTGGAAATCCGGTTTCAGAATCGGAAGTCCGTTTCGCAACGCAATTTAATCCCAGTTGGGATTAGAATTTATCAATGCTATAGTTGAATGAAATCTAGGATTTTCAGTAATATTTTCAACGCAATAGACGGATCTTCGATCGCATCTGTACGTCAGGAGATATACACTGTTTAATATTAATGTGTCAATTCTGATTCTGTTGGGACTGTTATGCGTCCCGATCTTTTAAATTGCAGATAAAATAGTAAATGATGACGAAACAGGGTGAAACCACCTGTATTATCTAGATAACAGATTCACCTATAATAAACAGCGGAGTTACGCAATCTACGAGTTAAGGAAATCTTGTGGTACCCATTACGGAACAGCAAGCAACAATTTGAGTCGCACTGGACTGCAGTCCAGAGTCCCACTCCGATCCAAATATCGTCACAGTTTAAGTACAGGAATGTCTGGAAACTAGCATAGGGTTAAAGTTCGTCGAGTTGGATTAGATTTGAGCTTTCGAACGCATCGTTCCAATGTGTATATAATTTATAGTGATTTTAACGGTTTTCAGGTACAATAAAATTACAGTTTTACGATTAAACTTGGGGGTAGTCGTTTTAGTCGTTAACGGTCATATTTTCCAGCGAAATTTGCACACGTTATCCATCCCTACAAGGGCCAATGTAATTTATCCAGTTCCGTCAAATTTGATAATGATTTCCTATGAGAAAAACATCGAACAGTTGTGTCGAATAATCTAACGGAAAAGTAAAGCATGAATTATATACGATGTTGATTTGTAATTAACAAAAGGTAGCATGTAGCAAGTAGGGAACTTGCCTGGACAAGTCTCGAGGATGTACGGTGACGGCAATGTCACGAACGCGCGACGAACGGCGTGAATTGGTTTGCACGACTTTGGCTCGAGTTTCAGTTTCGTCGTCGGATTTGCCCGGGGACGACTCGTGAATGTTGGAAGCGGGGAGGTGCTCTGTGGGTCTCCTGGGTGTGCTGGGATCATCGACGGTCAGTGGCGCTCCGATGATGGCAGCAGTGGCTCGCAGGTTTGGTGGTCGGTGCTCGGCTGTGAAGCTTGGGCCTTGCGCATCAATGGGTTCGACAATGGGTGATGATGACGATGGTGATCGAAGGTGGCACTGGGGTGTCGCTGGTGACGTGAGTGGCCGGCGGTTGGCTCGACTTAGGGTAGTTCCGACGGTGGGGTTGGAGGGAGGCGACAGCAGTTGAAATGGGTGGGTCGAGGAGGTGCAGTGGCGAGGTGGTTCTGGTTGAGGGGCTCGCCGGTGAGGTAGTGATATGAGTGTCATGGAGGAGATTGGCGGCGATGACTCGGGTGCTCGGTGGTCCCGTTTGTGGTCGTCGGCGATGGCGTTGGAGTTCTGGCGAGGCAAACGGGGCTGTGGGTTTGGGTGGAATTCGGTTGGAGGAAAAATGAGGGGAGAGGTGCTCAGGTCGACGAGGCTGATGGTGGTGGTCGGGAAGGAGAGGGGTGCCTGGAGGTGGCTCGACGTTGGGTCGTCGGGAAAACTCGAAGCTTGGAGGAGGAGGGTCAGGGTTCTGGGTCGCCGGTATGGGTTCGGGATGAAGAGAGGGAAAGAGAAGAATGGGAGAAAGAGACAGAACGTGAGGGGAGAGAGATAGGGAAGATAAGGGAATCGTGAGGGGGCACGTCGTGGGGTAACGGCGCTGCGACGTAGGCGCGGGCGAGGGCGGAGGAGGCGGATCGCGGGGAGCAGGAAGCGGGAAATGCGGGGGTAGCCGTTGGGAAGATGAAGTGCCGGGTCGGGTTTGTGAAACGGGTCGGGAGCGGGCTCTGGGGAGACTGGGCCGGGCCAAGGGAGAAAATGATATAATTAAATTTTCGTAGGCTCGGGCAGCTGGGCTGAAGGGCTGCAGAATTTAATGGAAAATCACATGGAAAGAATATAGGGGATTGGGCCGGGGAAACTGTTGGGCTTGGGAAGGAGTTGGGTTTTAAGGGAAAATTTTAAGTTAATTTAAAAAGAATGGGTTTGGATTTTTGGATAAGAGAATAAATGGGTTTTTTTTAAAAAAATAAATAGAATTATAAATAAAATAAATAGAATTCTAGAGTAACGAAATACAGGTTTTTGGTATAAAAGGGGCTGGGTATTACAGCCGCCAAGCCTCGAGCCTCGAACCCCCGCTACACCTATCGCTGGAGCTACCTCCGCTGACCACCACCGACCCCAGCACATCCCCAGGAGCTTCACAGCACCCCACTCCGCCTCCAGTGATCACGAGCCATCCCCCGGGCAACTCCGACGACGAACCCAAACTCGAGCCGAGGCCGTGAACCCAAACCGTGCCGTTCGTTGCGCGTTCGTGTCGTTGCCGCTGCCGTGCGTCGTCAACGCGTTTTCAGGCAAGTACCCTACTTGCTACATGCTAGATTATTTTGTTATAATTCAAAATCCTATTAATCCCGTGTATATGATTCGTGTAAAATCTTATGATGCAAGTGTTTGATGCGAAACCCGTACGAAAACTTTCCATTAAACTGATGAAAATTGATTATATAAGCTGGCCCGTGTGGTAAAGAACATTTTGTTAAAATTTGACTGAAAAATATAATCATTACTGACTTGAACGATCATCCCCAATTACACCCGTTAAAACTGAAAATTTCCCTCGTCTGAAACTTGTAAGAACCATAATTAATTGTTTACAAATTGGAATGATACGTTCGAGGGCTCAAATTGAAGCCGACTCGACGACCTGGAACCCCATAAAAGTTTTAAACTGTTTCTGTACTGAAAAGACGACGGAAACTGTTTCGGAGTACGGCTCTGGACTGCAGTCCAGAGCAGCTCTGGCTGTTGATTTCTATCTCGTAATGCTTACCCTTTTGCTGCTTGAACTTGTACGTTGCGTAACCCTATACTTTAGTGAAGATGAAACAGTTAGATAAATAATGAAAGTGATTTCACCCCTTTTACCGTCGTTTACTTTTTAAACTGTAATTTAGATGAACAGGACGTATAGCAGTCCCAAACAGAAACAGAATTGACACCCTATTGTTGTACAGTACATAACTTCTGACGTAGAGGCACAATTGAGAATCCGTCTAGTGAATTGGAAACCCTATTGAAAAACCTAAATTTCATTCAACTACAGCATCGCTAAATTCTGATCCCAACTGGGTGAAAATTGTGTCGCGAAACGGACGTTTAGTTCAGAAACTGAATTTCCTGCAGCGAGCACTTAAAATGAAACGGCTGTAACTTGCAAACCCGAAATCCGATTGCACTGAAATAATTTTTTCTGAACTGCCGACTGAGTTTAATTGTTACCGTCTTTGTATCGTTTCACTGAATTTTGAACGTATGATTTAATGAAATTTTTATAAGTTCATAAGGTGTATAACAGTTCGTATTACACATGACTTGTTAACTGCATAAATGCACATATCTTACCCGATTGCCATACACCTAATGATAGTGCGCGTTATTATTCAGTATACAATGCATTATCGTACGTGAATGGTATTGGTTTAGGAGTGTCAAGTACGCCAATGGAAAAGTGAATGATTCGTGACAGTGAATAATACAGTGAACAGTAAAAAAACCGTGTTATTGGTGCATACTTGTACATGACTAGACCATACTCATCAATGGTGTAAACCTGGGGAAAAAGGGGAAATCGAAGTGGAAAGAGCATCGTATTTAGCGAGGACGGTGATTTAGAGGATGATCATTCCAACAACGACTCTTATATATATTAGGTTGGGTCTAGCGGTCCAGCTGACAGGGTTATATCCCGGGCGATAGCAGGCCGTAGTCTCGGGTATGTACGAGACCCTCGTTAAACATGATCCTCCTTTCCACAACTCGATTTCAAAGATGACTTAGAGACTGATAGGGACACAGATCATACTTTGCATCAGTTAGTGACATATTGATTACCTGCATTTTACTTCCACTGTTATTACCTTCTGTGCTTGTTACTTGTCACTATTATAATATTGTTATTACGTCGCTCTGACGACCTGAGTATGCATGCTCAGACCTCGAGGAAGAACCAGCGCAGGAGTCGGACTTGCCCTTCGAGCTTGCGGGGATTTAGTCGGGAGTATCTCATTCACTTTTTCTGCTTTCCCTAAAGAGACCTTGTATTCGAACTTGGTTAGTAGCTCTTTTTCTTGTTTTATTGTAAATTGTGAACATGAAAGTCGATGTAATAATTTAGTGATGGATTTCCTTTACTTCTGTGCTTTGTTTACTGATTACCATGTAATACTAGAATCTGAAGTGTGACTACGGCGGGATTATTCCTTGACCGTAGGAGCATGGCTGGCCTAGTCATCCCTCGTTTTCCGTATTTTGGGAAGCGGGGCGTGACATGGTTTTGTTGGTATCAGAGCCGCATTTAGTAGTAAGGGATAACATTAACTACACTGTATTACATTATTTTCGATTCACTATTCCAGAATTTCATCCTTGTATCTAATCATATCCTTTTAAATATCTTCCAGCGATATGACGTCCCCGAACGACCACTCCTCGGACTCAAGTTCTCAAGATCGCACGGAGAGGATACTTAGTGTACTGACGTCTCTCGCAGAAGCTCAGAAGAGAAAGACGTACCTACTCACCGAGGGACTCAGGGCTATTACCACTGTAGGGGGACTCTCCGCCCTCATTGCCGCCTCCGAGGGCACTGCTCCACCATCTTTTTCTGCCAGGGCTGGCACCGTGTCAGAATTTCGGAGGTTACATCCTGCTGCACTTACGGGACTAGCCGAACCACTCGAGGCCAAGCAATGGTTGGTTAATATGGAGAACCTACTGACGGCCGCCAGGATACCAGATGAAGATAAAGTGAATGCGATAAAGATCCAGCTGGAAGATGAAGCCCGTACTTGGTGGTCAGTTGAAGAAAGCAGACTAGAAAGGCCAATCGAATGTAGCAAATTCAAGGAGTGCTTCTTAGACCGCTATTTCCCTTCCACCGCCAAGGCAAAGATGGAAGAAAGATTCATCCTACTGAAGCAGAATAGCCGTCCCGTAGATGTATACGCGGCAGAATTTAACCGTCTGAGCCGGTTTGCTCCGTACATGGTCGCTTCAGAGGCCACCAGGGCCAGGCGCTTCTTACAGGGACTCGATTTCGAGCTACAACAGTTGATCGCGTCACTCGAGTTGCAGACTTTTGCACAAGTACTCAACGCGGCACGAATTCAGGAGAAGCTGATCAACAAATTTAGGAAGCCCCAGTTGTTCCAGCACGTACCCATGCACCGTCTCGAGGGGTCATACCAGTTCACAGGGCAGGAACGACACAGATGAAGCGTCCATTCGTGCTCGAGCATCGCCCCCAGAGCAAGAACGTAGTTTGCGGCTACTGCAACAGAGATGGGCACACCCAGAAGGACTGTCTACGCGCCAAGGGACAGTGTTTGATTTGCGGATCCAGCCAGCACAGAGTTAGTGGTTGTCCCGAGCGATCAGAGTTACAAGGAGGGTCTAGACCGCAGCAACAGAGATCACAGGAGCAGAGGCAACCCTACACAGGCCGCGGTCAGGGACGGGCTTTCACCTTGACCGCCGAGCAGGCATAGGCTTCAGGCGAAGTTGTCACAGGTATTCTACTCGTACATTCCATGCCAGCTAGAGTACTATTTGATTCTGGAGCATCGCACTGTTTCATATCTGCGTATTTCGTTGATACACACTCCATACCACACGAACCACTAACCAAGGGCTGGGAAATACATATGGGTAATGGTGTTATAATATCTAGTCGAGAATGTAGATCATGTCCGGTTGTAGTGTGTGGCAGTGAACTCTATGCGAATTTCCTTTCGATCGGAATAGGCGGCTATGACGCAATTCTCGGGATGGATTGGATGAGTACATTCCATGCAGTTATTGATTGCCGAGCAAAGAATGTGATTTTCCGCATTCCCAATCACCCAGAGTTTATTTTCGAAGGCGGGAGCGAATATTTGGAGCCAGCAAAGTATAGAGCCAAGCCAAAAGAGTTGACAGCTACGGAGATTGATGAGAGCCCAGCCCCAGAGATTGTTCGGGATTTTCTGGACGTGTTTCCTGAAGATTTACCAGGTCTACCACCTCCACGCGTCTTGGAATTCTCGATTAATTTGACTCCAGGTACAACACCAGTTTCTAAGGCCCTGTACAGAATGGCACCGGTTGAATTGGCAGAATTGAAGAAGCAAATTGAAGAACTCCTGGAGAAGAGATTTATCCGGCCAAGCGTTTCACCGTGGGGTGCACCGGTTCTGTTAGTGAAGAAGAAGGATGGATCGCTGCGGATGTGTATAGACTATAGAGAGTTGAACAAAGTCACAATAAAGAACAAGTACCCAATTCCGCACATCGACGACTTATTCGATCAGTTAAGTGAGGCCAAGGTATTTTCGAAGTTGGATCTTCGTTCTGGCTATCATCAGATCAGAGCAGCGGCCGAGGATATATGCAAGACGGCTTTCAGGACCCGATACAGACATTATGAGTTCCTTGTGGTGCCGTTTGGTGTTACCAACGCTCCAGCGATATTCATAGATTTGATGAACAGGGTGTTTGCGAAGTACCAGGACACGTTCGTCGTTGTATTTATCGACGACATACTAGTCTACTCGAAGACCCGGGAGGAGCACGTCGAGCATTTACGCACGGTTCTACAAATTCTTCGTGAAGAGAAACTGTACGCGAAATTGAGCAAGTGTGAGTTCTGGCTCGACAAGGTTCAGTTCTTGGGACACATTGTTTCGGGCGAAGGCATCTCAGTGGATCCGGCAAAGATAGAGTCTGTCAGAGATTGGCCAACACCGAAGTCGGTGGCCGAGATCAGAAGCTTTCTGGGACTGGCAGGATATTATCGGCGGTTCGTCCAAGACTTTTCAAGAATCGCCGAACCGTTGATGGGACTGACACGGAAGGAGGTACCATTTGTGTGGACAGAGGAATGTACCCGGGCATTTGAGACACTGAAGCAGAAGTTTACCACGGCGCCCATTCTTACAGTACCAGATGATTCCGGTGGTTTGGTGATATATAGTGATGCCTCAGGGAAGGGCTTAGGCTGTGTCCTGATGCAACACGGTCGGGTGGTTGCTTATGCCTCTCGACAACTGAGAAATCACGAGAGGAACTACCCTACGCATGATTTGGAGTTAGCCGCAGTGGTTTTTGCATTGAAGATCTGGAGGCATTACCTGTTGGGCGAGAAGGTAGAAGTGTACACGGGTCACAAAAGTCTAAAGTACGTCTTCACTCAGAAAGAACTAAATATGAGGCAGCGCCGATGGCTAGAACTGATGGCGGATTACGACTTGGACCTTTAGTATCACCCGGGAAAAGTAAATGTTGTACCAAATGCTCTCAGTCGCAAGCCAGCGGTCATGATGTTGACCAATCAGAGGAGCATCATTGAGGATTTTCAGAGACTCGAGCTTGAGGTCGTCATACCGAGCGCAATCAGTCAATTTTGGCAACTACAGGTGCAGTCTTCCCTTGTGGATCGCATCAAGGCTGCACAAGCGGATGATCCTCAATTGCAAAAGTTCAGAGCGCAAGTAGAAGCCGGACTGAGAACGGACTTAATCATACATAAAGACGATTCTCTGAGATTCGGTAGCAGACTCTGCGTACCCAAAGGGGATGTTCGAGAAGAGGTACTGGCTGAGGCGCATAGTTCAGCTTATTCTATGCATCCGGGAGGTACAAAGATGTATCGAGATCTAAAGCAGCATTTTTGGTGGAACGGGATGAAGCGAGAAATTGCGCGGTTCGTATCCAGTACTTGGTATGCCAGCAGGTGAAGGCGGAACATCAGAGGACAGCAGGACTGTTACAACCGCTTTCGATACCAGAATGGAAGTGGGAGCACATTACTATGGATTTCGTGACGGCCTTACCCCGGAGCCCTAGGGGCAACAACGCCATTTGGGTTATCGTCGACCGCCTCACGAAAGCTGCACACTTCTCACCATTCCGAGTGGGACAGTCGACAGATACATGCAGGAGATAGTGCGACTTCATGGTGTTCCGGTCAGCATTGTGTCAGATCAAGACACCAGATTTGTTTCGTACTTTTGGAGGAGCTTACAGAAGAGTTTGGGTACCCGCCTCAAGTTCAGCACAGCTTATCACCCGCAGACGGACGGACAATCCGAGCGTACGATTCAGACGCTCGAGAATATGTTGAGAGCCCGCATGTTGGATTTCCAGGGTTCCTGGGAAGATCATCTGCATCTAGTTGAGTTTTCTTATAACAACGGTTACCATGGTAGCATCCAGATAGCCCCTTTCGAAGCACTTTACGGGCGGAAGTGTCGATCCCCATTTTGTTGGGATGATGTGGGAGAACGAAGATTACTCGGTCCCGAGCTTATTGTTCAGACATTCGACAAGGTCTAAATGATCATGCAGCGCATTAAGACGACTCAGGATCGACAGAAGAGTTGGGCGGATGCCAGCAGGAGAGCACTAGAATTTAAAGTCGGAGATCACGTTTTCCTGAAGATTTCCTCTACCCGCGGAATTATCAGGTTTGGAGGTCGCGGGAAACTCAGCCCCCGTTTCATCGGACCTTTTGAGGTGCTAGAGCGAGTGGGAGAGGTGGCCTATCGACTTGCCTTGCCTCCATCACTAGCTGGTGTGCACAATACCTTCCACGTGTCTCAGTTGCGGCGTTATGTTCGGGACGAGAGCCATGTTCTGGACTATTCAGAGTTAGCTTTGGGTACTGACCTATCTTATGAGGAGCAACCCACCACCATCCTCGACCGCAGGGAGAAAGTGCTGAAGAATAAGGTCATTCCGTTAGTCCGAGTGTTTTGGGATGGTCGTTACCCAGGAGAATCTACCTGGGAGCGTGAGGAAGATATCCGTGCACGTTTTCTACATCTCTTTGTTTAGTACTGTTGTTTCGTTATCTCCTTTTAAATTTCAAGGACGAAATTTTTGTAAGAAGGGTATGATGTAAATTTCCGTTTCCATCAATGAAATCTTTCTATATTTTTCCAAGTCCCCCGAATGTTTTCCTATTTTTCCTCGTATTATTTTGTGTGAAATCGGTTGCTTAGGTTTTAATATTTGATTTTTCTAAACCTTTAAAATCAAAGCCCAAAACAAACAAAATTAATTAAACAAATTCCAAAAAAAAACCCAGCCTAAAACAAAACTAAATATATATAAACAATCACCCAGCCCAACAGAATAATAAAAACCAAAAGATAATAAAATAAAACCTAAAGTTAAAGCCGGCCCACTCACTTATCTCTCTTTTTCCTCTACAAAAACTAAATACCTATATTTATAATCCCTCGGCCCTGCCCATGCCTCTCCTTACCCGCGACGCGACCCGACCTGTTAGCATCCCTTTCTTCCCCACTTCGTTCAGTTTTTTCCCGCTACTTTTCTTTTACGCGCTCCACGTCTCCCCACGCCCTCGCGTCGTCGCCAACGTCCCTGTCTTCGTGCCCCATGACCCCGACCCACGATCGCGCGCACGCCCGCGACCTCGTCTCCCTCGCCTCCATACAAGGACGAGCACTCACCTCCACTGCATTTTTTCCTTCACTACACTCACCTCCTCCTTCCTCCCATCTCCGACCACTCCTCAAACCACCGTCCACACCTCCCCGCTGAGCCCAACGACGACGACCACAATCACCGACCACCACCTTAAACCACCGCGGCTCCTCACCATCTTCAACCCACCGCAGAGGCCCATGAACCCCATCTCGCCGACGATCACCTGCTACCCACTGCCCCTGAACCACCGCGTCGACCCTCTGCGTCATCAGCATCATCTCCTACCAACCCGAGCACCACCCACTGTTTCCTCCCTCTCTCCTCGGCCGCCAAGCCTCGAGCCTCGAACCCCCGCTGCACCCATCGCCGAAGCTACCTTCGCCGACCACCGTCGACCCCAGTATATCCCCAGGAGCTTCACAGCACCCCACTCCGCCTCCAGTGATCACGAGCCATCCCCCGGGCAACTCCGATGACAAACCCAAACTCGAGCCGAGGCCGTGAACCCAAACCGTGCCGTTCGTTGCGCGTTCATGCCATTGTCTCTGCCGTGCGTCATCAACGTGTCTCCAGTCAAGTACCCTACTTGCTACATGCTAGATTATTTTATTACAATTCAAAATCCTGTTAATCCCGTGTATATGATTCGTGTAAAATCTTATGACGCAAGTGTTTGATGCGAAACCCAAACGGAAACTTTCCATTAAACTGACGGAAATTGATTATATAAGCTGGACCGTGTGGTAAAGAACATTGTGTTAAAATTTGACTGAAAAATATATTCGTTACTGATTTGAACGATCATCCCCAATTACACCCGTTAAAACTGAAAATTTCCCGCGTCTTAAACTTGTAAAAACCATAATTAATTGTTTACAAATTGGAATGATGCGTTCGAGGGCTCAAATCGAAACCGACTCGACGACCTGGAACCCCATAAAAGTTTTAAACTGTTTCTATACTGAAAAGACGGCGGAAACTGGTTCGGAGAGCGGCTCTGGACTGCAGTCCAGAGCAGCTCTGGCTGTTGATTTCTATCTCGTAATGCTTACCCCTTTGCTTCTTGAACTTGTATGTTGCGTAACCCTATACTTTAGTGAAAATGAAATAGTTAGCTAAATAATGAAAGTGATTTCACCCCTTTTTACCGTCGTTTACTGTTTAAACTGTAAATTAGATGAACAGGACGTATAGCAGTCCCAAACAGAAACAGAATTGACACCCTATTGTTGTACAGTACATAACTTCTGACGTAGCGGCGCGATTGAGAATCCATCTGATGCATTGGAAACCCTATTGAAAAATCTAAATTTCATTCAACTATAGAGTCGCTAAATTCTGATCCCAACAGGGTGAAAATTGTGTCGTGAAACGGACGTTCATTTCAGAAACTGAATTTCCTGCAGCGAGCACTTAAAATGAAACGGGTGTAACTTGCAAACCCGAAATCCGATTGCACTGAAATAAATTTTGCTGAACTTCCGACCGAGTTTACTTGTTACCGTATTTGTATCGTTTCACTAAATTTTGAATGTATGATTTAATGAAATTTTTATAAGTTCACAAGGTGCATAACAGTTCGTATTACACACGACTTGTTAACTGCATAAATGCACATATCTTACCCGATTGCCATACACCTAGTGATAGTGCACGCTATTATTCAGTGTACAATACATTATCGTGCGTGAATGGTATTGGTTTAGGAGTGCCAAGTACGCCAATGGAAAAGTGAATGATTCGTGACAGTGAATAATACAGTGAACAGTAACAAAACCGTGTTATTGGTGCATACTTGTACACGACTAGACCATACTCATCAATAGTGTAAACCTGGGAAAAAGGGGGAAATCAAAGTGGAAAGAGTATCGTATTTAGCGAGGATAGTGATTTAGAGGATGATCATTCGAACAACGACTCTTATATATATTAGGTTGGGTCTAGCGGTCCGACTGACAGGGTTATATCCCAGGTGATAGCGGGCCGTAGTCTCGGGTATGTACGAGACCCTCATTAAACATGATCCTCCTTTCCACAACTCGATTTCAAAGATGACTTAGAGATTGATAGGAACACAGATCATACTTTGCATCAGTTAGTGACATATTGATTACCTGCATTTTACTTCCACTGTTATTACCTTCTGTGCTTGTTACTTGTCACTATTATAATATTGTTATTACGTCGCTCTGACGACCTGAGTATGCATGCTCAGACCTCGAGGAAGAACCAGCGCAGGAGTCGGACTTGCCCTTCGAGCTTGCGGAGATTTAGTCGGGAGTTCCTCATTCACTTTTTCTGCTTTCCCTAAAGAGACCTTGTATTCGAACATGGTTAGTAGCTCTTTTTCTTGTTTTATTGTAAATTGTGAACATGAAAGTCGATGTAATAATTTAGTGATGGATTTCCTTTACTTCTGTGCTTTGTTTACTGATTACTATGTAATGCTAGAAGCCGAAGTGTGACTACGGCGGGATTATTCCTTGACCGTAGGAGCATGGCTGGCCTAGTCATCCCTCGTTTTCCGTATTTTGGGAAGCGGGACGTGACAATATATATGAAAACCTACACACACACACACAAAGTCAAGTTTACGTGTGTGCGTGTGTGTGTGACTACTTGTAACCTGTGATTCACCTCCAAGGTAATCATCGTCTGGATAAGTCTTCCTAAATCAACCTAATCTAACATAAGGTCTTCTAAATACCCTACTCGCTAGGTATCCAATATCACATCGAAACTCATTATAATAATACGGTAATAACCCTATTCTACGTTTGCGGGGGTGCTATACGGATCCACCCGACTTCCTCCGTAGATATACATCTACTCACTTCAATTCTCGCTTGCCGAAGTCAATGACGCCACGCTCTTCCTTGTTATCTGAAGTCCACGTGAAGGTGCCTACATATATAAACACATAGTATCGTAAACAGAAATCGCGTACGAAAACCAAAACGGCACACGAATCACACATAGGTTAAAACCTATGATCTACGCATGCAAGAATAACCAAACAACTCCCGATATCGACGTACAAACGTCAAGTGACCGAGACAAAACACAAATATCCAAAGTTCAAGTCATTAAAAGTCACAAAACAAAACAACAACTCAAGAAAAATGGTTCTAGATTTATTCTCAGGTAAAATTAGGCTAAACAAATAATTACAGAGGCTAGATCATGAGGTAACTGAGCTATACACCAAAATCCAACCCCATCTGCAACCATCGACCCGGCGAGATTGTGAAAAAAATGGGTGTCGCCTGTTCAAGTAAGGATATTTGGCCATGACAAACTGTCACGCCCATGACAAACTGAAAGACTGGTATCGACAAAATGAAAGATCGTGATACTTATCTGTACGTTTCCATTCTAATATTGTTTTAACCATGACAAACTGTCACGCTTCGCTTCCCAGTATACGGGCAGAGGACGCGACGATGCCGCTACGTATTTACTCAGAAGTAAACACGCTAAGCGTATCCAAGCAATATAAAATAAAATGTACACAAGAGACAAGATGTAAATAAACAACGACTTTATTTATTAAACATTCTTTTTACAATACAACTGAAATGAAGATACATGGAATGAAAGCAATGCCTAAACAATGGCATAACAGAAATGAAAATGGAATAAGTACAAGCGGCTACAGCTCTGGGTCTTCGGTGTGCTTATCAGGGGCCTGCTCCAGATGCTCCTGACTGGTCTCGTACTCCTCAGCGTCGGGTCCTCCTGACAACATTCCAAAGATGAAGAGAAATAGGAATGTCGTCAGCGAATAATCGCTCGGTAAGTCCCAAAGATAAGAGAGAAGTAGAATAAACAGAGATATAGTATAGTTTTATAATGTTTTATCATAATGTTAGCGCAGTTGTTTGTAGCTTGGTACAGAAAATGCCAGCGTATACAAGAGGAGTCTCACTTACACCGGAGACTTTGGTAACCCGTAGTACAAGGCTCCGTCGATAATACCATGGAACAACGACATGGATGTAATTACGTCTTAAGTGACCATCACGTGCCACCTTTAACACGTTCCGTACCAGTCTACCCCTTTATAAACCCCGCGATGTCTTGATTGTATTGATTGTATTGTATTGTCTTGTAAATTGTATAGATGGATGACTTTCCAAAACCATGATATCAATAATGGAACGGATATAATGGAAGAACATGTAAATGGAATATATCCATGGTTCGGTTCAGTCAATACAGATTGATATAGGTTGAATAGATGGATGCATATTGAATCATGTTGTATTGTAGTTTGTACTTGAATTACATTCAAATCAGATTGATCAGATTGAGACTCAGTCTGAGTCAGACACTTTTAAAAGAACTTGAAATCCTGATTGCTTTGGTGGTATCGGTAACTGCTGCACATGGACGGCAGGATTTGTATCTTTTTCCAAGACAATTACCGTGTTAATAACACCATTTGTTAAGTTGTCTACCTTAAATAGGAAAGCACCCATATCTCCGGCTCCCTGAGGCTTAAGAGACTGGTCCCGCTTAAACCTATGTTTACTAAGGTCCTTATTGTAATTTAGTATAACTTGAGGGGGTTTTATATAAAAATAGTTTTGGTATAATTTCAAAATACACCTCAAATATTTAATTATCGTCTTTAGGGTTTTCATTGATGTATATTTTATAAATGTGACATTTCTAGTGAATAAAACATAATTTCATAATATATGGTATTTATTTGTAATATGAATATTGTTTTGAATTTATCATGGTAGTTTCATGTAATATTTGAATTCTTTTCTTGAGTTTTGGAAACATGGAATAATATATATATTTAAAATAATTATTTTGGTAATATTTATATATACATATTTAACGAAAATAAATTTATTTGTTTTCTTGTAAAAATCTCATTTTCTAAAAAAAATGTATAAAAATTCCATCGAGATCGAATGCTCCTTGCGGAGGTCTGCATCTCGCTCTACTAAGCCTGAGGATGTGCGATAATCCGCACCATCCCAAACGTGGTCCCCAAAATGGGTTGTAGAGGCTCAATTGCTTGAAAAGTTACTTACACTTTTTAAAGAAAACGGTTTTATAAGTTAAAGAGATTTATTTGTAAAGTCGTATTTCCCGTATTCTATTGTCCTAAAATTCATCGTGCTATGATAGATATGTGTGTTTTGAGGAGGTAGGTCATTATCTCGTGGACTATCTAAAGGTATAGCAAGGAATAAAGGTTATAATGTCGAAACGAATAGTTTGTGGTGTTTTTTATGTAAAAATGCGATAAATATCACCGAAATGATTATTTTGATGTGAAACTTGTTTTGTTGAGTTTGTTAATGTTTATTAATCAACATATAAGAATATGGTTTTATCTTGTTAAAGAAAAGTGCAGTTTTTAAAGAAAACCGAATCAGAAGTCGGACTAACTCCGCTTCCGTCGGGTTTTAAAAATGAAACTTTTTAAATATGAAGATGAGAGGGAAAATGGGACTTACTGGCTTGGGGTCAAAAGGGGGGATAGGGGGTCCTAAAGAGAGCTTCGAGGCGTTGTTTCGTCTCCGGAAACTTCTCGTATCGTCACCGGAACTTCGTCGGAGTTTCGCCCTTCGCTAACTCCACTTGCACAATATAAAGACTTGGGAATTTAGTATAATTTTTGCAAGAGAATTCTGAGTGTGAGGGGTGTAAGATGGGGTAGGTATTTATAGGGCAATCTAGGGTTTTGGGGGAATGAATAATGCATTAAAATTTTGCATTAAAATAGAATTTGAAGGGTTTACTATTCTCTATAAATGTGCAGAGTAAATAAGTAATACAGGAGTTAAGGATGGGTCCAAGGGTCTAGGTTTTTCAAGAAAAATGGGATTTGGTCCAACAAGAACCGGTGGCTCCGGCCTAACAGTGAATCTCGCTGGTCGGATACAAGGGGTGGGGGCTCGGATTGGGGCCACGTGTCCCTGACGCTTCAACTAGCCTATTTAACATGTTTGATTATTCTGTAATCTACCCTATTACTTATATTGCACGCGTAGACTCTTGGGCTTCTAAAAGGTTAAAAGAAAATTAAATAAAAAAATAATATGGCTGAGGGGATTCGATCACAGGGGCTACATCACAGTAGTACAAAGCTTTACCAATATTCTATAAGTACTTTCTTATCGTTTAAAAGTAAATTAAACTTTTAACTCGTGCTCAGGCTCAAGTGCCACTTTCTGTATTTTGGAAAAATTCAGTAAAGAAAGTTAGGGTTGTTACACAAACTTCATTTAAAAATTCATATAATATTTAGATTAGACTTGTCAGGTAAGATTGATAAAAGGGTAAGTGATGTGTTCCTATAAACATAAAATTTATATCGGATATGTCAATGTTCGCACAACAGTTTTAATAAAAAGGTATTTAATCTTAAAGAATCCTATTATGGTGAAAGAGGGAAAAACGAAGGAGAGATTGAGGGGAGACTTATGGGTTGTGCACGATCAAGATGAAGTAGAGGAGGAAGAAGAAGCTTTGGTTGGTAGAACAAGACCGACGATGCGAGGGTAGACGTGCTTTATGGCTTGTTGGCTTCAAAATAGACTTAACTTGAAATAGAATTTGAGATGAACTTTGAGAGTGAAATTTTCAAAATAGTTTCAGAATGAGGATGAGCTTTGGTAGTTAGATATTTATAAGGAAGATATGGACTAGGGTGTGTTAAAAAGAAAATTAAAAAATTGAATTAAAAGGTGTAAATAGGATAGGTGAAGTGACCGCTGCTCTCTTTGGATTAATTCAAAAGTTTTAAAATATTAAATGAAGTAGTGAAGAGTCCAGGAGTCGCCAGTGCAAAGCACGGACCCAAACTAAGCAAGGGGGCCGCTACTTGCGGTCCGGTGGCGGCCAGAGCAGAGGCAATTGCCTCGGGGTTCGTGCTAGGGGTTTGGGTTTTATTTTAATACTTTGTTTCGGTTGCAACGTTTCATAAACCTGTGTGAAGCTCATGCAACCTTTTGGGCTTCCAAAATACTAAAAAGAAAAAAATAAAATAATTAGGGTTAATGGGATTCGAATACACGGGCTATGGAGCAGTAGTGTAGAGGCTTAATCAGTGAGCTACAAATTGCTTCTTGCACTTATTTCAAAAGAATTTTCTTATTACGTAAAATCAGAATAGAATACATCCTCTTTTATGAACTGAAACGAAAGGTGTGGTATGTAGAATTTAGGGTCGTTACAGAAGTTGTCCTCCTCTCCTGCGGTGGTAGCCGTATGTCGTAAGGAGTCTTGTAAGAAAAAAATGATATTTTACCCCTACGGTGGTTGCCGTAAAGGCATATGCTTGCCCCTACGGTGAAGACCGTAGAGGTGGAAAATATAAATATTTTTAAAAAATTTAAAATGGATGAAAAATTAGCACCTGCGGTGAAATCCGTAGGGGCAGAGCACCGTAAGGACACGATATTATTTTTTTTTAAAATAAACCAAAAATAAAAAATGCCCCTTGGACACCGTAGGGGCATATACCCCTACGGTGTTTTCTGTTGGGGCAATTTTTCATTCGTAGGAGTAAAAACTTGCCCCTGCGTCGTTTAAATCTACGGATCAAATTTTGGTCCCTACGGCGGGAACCGTAGAGACACCATCTCTTTGTAGTAGTGGCAAAAAATATTAAATTCTTGCAACATTTGTGTTGACTCGTTTTGATTGTAACAAGTGTTGCTACTTTGAGAATGGTGGGCATAATAATTATTTTGAGGTGTCATATAAGCTTTGTATATGTCACATATGCAAATTTGCAACAAATATTGCATTTAGTTTAGTTTTTTGTTCAATCAAACACAAAAAATGTTTTGGATTTGGAAATCCAAAATAACCAAAGAATGGATTTTGACCATTTTATATGCAACAAATGCAGCATAGTTGCAATTTTTTGCAGAGTTTTGGTAAGTGTGTGTGAAGCAGCACCATGACCTATGTTTGCTCATGACCTGTTCCTGGTTCAGCATTTGAGGTCTTCCCCATAAAGCTCATGAACCACTCCCCCTTTGAATAGCATTTACTGTTCACCCTTCTTCCAATGCAAGCAATTTATAAAGTTCACCATCTCAAGAAAAAGATGAAGAGTGGCATCAATATTATAACTCTCCAACTACTTGCCACTCAAAATATTAATAAACTCCCCCCCCCCCCCACCCCACCCACCCCACCCCACCCCTCTTCTCTATATATACCCTTCCAAATGAAAAGTTAAGAATATAGACATAAGTTTTTTTTAAAAAACATGGAAGGAGAGGAGATTAGCCATAGAAAATTGCTGGTGAATGGGATAAACATGCACATAGCTGAGAAAGGAGAAGGCCCAATGGTCCTTTTGTTGCATGGCTTCCCTGAGCTTTGGTACTCTTGGCGCCACCAGATAGCCGGCCTCGCGGAGCGCGGCTACCACGCGGTCGCCCCCGATTTGCGCGGCTTCGGGGACAGTGATGCTCCTTGTGAAGTTTCATCTTACACTATGATGCATGTTGTTGGTGATCTTGTTGCTCTCATTCATGCACTTGGTCAAGATCAAGTGAGTCTTTTTGTAGTACTGGTCACTTATTACTAATTTAAGGTCTTGCTCACAAATCTAAAAAAAATTAGAAAGTGCTAATTACCGCAGATTTTGTAACTTATTTTAAATTCATATTTACATTGTTGCTATCAAACATGAAAATTATTGAATGCAACTTAATTTTTTTTTTTTTATTTGTTCTAAGGTGTTTGTGGTGGGGCATGATTGGGGTGCACTTGTGGCATGGGCTCTGTGCATGTTTAGGCCTGATAAGGTGAAAGCCTTGGTCAACCTCAGCGTCTCTTTTAGGCCGAGAAATCCTGCCAAAAAACCTGTGGAGACCTTGAGGGCTCTCTATGGCGAGGACTACTATGTCTGTACTTTCCAGGTGACGCCTTTCTCTCTTCGCCCGATTCGATACGATAGCAGATGTACCATTTGCTGCATGTAACATATATCTGATAAATGAGCCGGATACATCGATCAATTATGTGCAACTTTTGTTCTAAAGAAACCAGTCAGAACACTCGATATGGTATATTCTATACCGGTCATGACCGATACTCAGATAACTAGTTCTTCAAGTATTCATCCAGATGTGTTCTATAATGCCACATTTGAACATCGAGAAGAAATAAGGAATTAAAAATACACTAATAGTAATTTCAAAAGACATACTAAAGACCTGGTAACGAGTAAGTATATTGTTCTAATATCTTCCTAAAAAGAAATATTGTTCTACATTTTTTTTTCCAGGAATTTGGTTGTAATTTTTTTTCCCTACAAGATAAACTATTTATGATTTTGTACTTGTTGCTTATTAAAGTCAAGCTCATAGTTTGACCCAAAATAGGTTGGAAAAATATGACTCAACATTCACCAATTGTGACTTAACTATGATAAACAAAAATATAATCATTTTTTTTTATGAAAACATATTCGTTATTCATTGGCATCGAACTTTTCGGACTTGATGGAAATTTTCATGGGATTTATTTTAACATAAAAACATTTCAGGAACATGGGCAAACAGAATCGGAATTTTCTCGAATTGGCGCCGCATCAGTGATCCGGAAATTTTTAACTTATCATGAACCTACACCCGCTATTGTTCCAAAAGAAAACGGATTTGCATCTAACACCGAGAAAGAGATATCTTTGCCGCATTGGTTGACAAAAGAAGATATCAATTATTTTGCAGGACAATTTGAGAAATCTGGATTCACTGGAGGATTAAACTACTACCGAGCTCTGGACTTGTACGTAATACAAATAACAATTCAATTTTTACTATATGATAGTAAAATATTATCTCAAAGTTATGGTGCCGGCTATACTAACCATTTTCTATGTTATCATTTGTTTATTTAAATTTAATCATCTATAATATATTTTTAACTTCCTTTTGTCTAGTATTTTTTCTCCTCAGTTACTGCAACATCAATTTTCTAGCTAACACACTAATCGAACTCATGTCCAAACTATTTCCATGATCTTATACTCTTTTTATTCTCTATGAAATCTACCTTTGACCTTTTGTTACCATAACCGTTATTTATGATCCTGTATATCTCGGCAAAGTTTTCCTGATCTTTTTCGCTTAAAATAATCATCCTTTCTTTTCTTTTCACGAGCAATATTTTTACCGACGGCACAATCTTAAACAACGAAAATGATAGCTCTTATCTATTATTTTTTTATTCACTCTTCAAACTTTGCCTGGGTTCAACTTGTGCAGGAATTGGGAGCTGACAGCTCCATGGACAGGGGTGCAGATTAAAGTACCGGTCAAGTTCATTGTTGGTGATTTGGACCTCACTTACCATGTACCAGGGGTCCAAGACTACATACACAAGGGGGGTTTCAAGAAAGATGTTCCATTTCTTCAAGACGTGGTAGTTATGCAAGGAGTTGGTCACTTCATAAACCAAGAGAAGCCAAATGAGATCACTCATCACATCTTAGATTTCTTTGGCAAGTTCTAGTCTTGCATTATAAGTTCTAGCCTTGCATTAACAATGGGCTTCCCTAATTTTATAGATGCATGTTGGGTAGTAGCTTGGGAGTGTTCCTAACATAATGTATGACAATTCTATAACCACATCATCAAATTTGGGATGTTTACTTCTCCTGTTCCTTTTCCATGGTCATATTCTTGGTAACTCTGCCATTGCTATGCTTAAGCTTAAATGTTAACTTTACCGTTCGGCTGCGCTTGGTAGAAGGTAATCTAGGTTGTAATCCAAAATTACCATGAAATATTACCATGTTTGTTTAGGTGTAAACAGTATTCTCGGTATTGTAGACGTATCATAGTAATCAAATGAATTCATTTCATGTTAATTTTGTTTCTCCTAAAATATGTATTTATCCTGTATTACCATGAAACATTCTCGCATAACATGAAATGAGCCATGACCATCCACCGCCGGCCTCTCTTGCCACCCGCTGGCCGGCCATCCCGCCCCCCATCATCGGACATCAGCCGGCCGTCCCACCGTGGATCCGCCGTTCTCCGCCGGCCGGCTACTCGTTCATCGGCCGGCCCGCAGTAGATCGAACGTTCGCCGCCGCCGGCCCCGCCATCCGCTGCCGGCCGTTCGCCAGCTCGCGCCGATTAACCGTTTGTCGCCGGCCTCGCCGCCGTCCACCGACCCTCCTCCGATCTCACCGTCGGTCGACGGTTGCACATGCATATATTGCCGGGAATGATTAAAATATATCAAGCACGTTGATACAAGATTCCTTGGAATTAAATATTCGATCATCCCATTTCCGGAAATGCAAGGATTCCCGGTATTCTTCCATTCCATGTACCAAGCGCAACCTTCTTGTGTTAGGTAGAAGATGGTTTTGTGTAACTTAATCTAATTGTTTCTGCTTGTAGTTTTTTTTTTTACTTCCTTTTGAAATCAACCAGATGGAACTTGTCATCTCTCACATTGTAGAGTAAATTGATACCAACTGAGCTAAGTCCAGTGTAGCGTTGATGCTGTGTTCATACAATGATTAAAAACATATTTGACAAAAATGGTTGTTGACTGGAAAAGATATAAAATTCATTTAATGGATCCTAATAGAGTTGGGTATTATCTTTTTCTTGTGGCCATTTATCATGCTTGTTGACTCCCTGATTCGATCTCTATATTGGGGACCGTCCCCTTGATCCTAACAAAGCCCAAACAAAGTTTAATGGATTCAGACTCATTTATTTGCCGAACGTGTGTCTATACAGAATGGTGACACGGATCCATTAATAATTGAATCAACCTTGTTTATCCACACCCGTTTATCTAACTTAGTGTATTTATAAAATAAATAGAAAAGTATATTTATAATTAAAATAAGGGTGTCACGGCCTAAGATATGGATGAAATGTATTTAAATATGAAAACTTACAACTCTAAAATTCTAGTACATCAAAACTGAAAATGATTGGACAAAAAACTTCTCAAACCAATCAAACCATTGGGTGGTCTACTATATTTTAGAATATGGCAATATTGGACAACAGACGACGCCGATGTCTTCATCGTATGGCGACGTGTTTTAGAACTCCGTTCCTGGCTATGGGGCATAGCGGTGGCACTTATTGCTGTACCTCTCCAAAGATAACACAACAGCTGTTTTATGCTTATATATAAAGTTGGTCATAAAGCCTATACCGACAGTCTAAACTGCTTTTGTTGCCTATATTTGCTGTAGCCGTACGTAAATGAATCGGGCTTGAGGCTATCGGGCTATAAAAGAATAACATAGCATACTATGATCTCGAGTAAGATAGTTCTGTCCATTTAGGTCTAAGTACAGTTACAATAATTGCCGTCGTCATGGCACTTATATCCAACAATATCACGCTTCCACTTAAAACCAATTATTGCAGTATCGCATACCCAATTTCTCTAATAGAAGTTTCACAAACTGTATTTGAGAAATAGTATCAGTGAGTGGATCCGCTACAATGTCTATAATTTCATCTCTTTTATTCTCAATCTCGCGGAGATCAATTATCTTCCGAATCAAGCGATACCAACCTTATAATTTGTTTGGACATGTGATGGGACTAAGTTCAGAAATGAACTTATTTATTTAAATATCTTCTTAGGCTGTATTCTTTGCCGAGTCATACTCAGCACCCAGCGACATGTCCATCTCAGTATCCTGTTTGGAATTCTTCCAATATACTGCTCCTCAAAAGGGAGTAAACTTATAACTCGTGACAGACATTCCGTCATCGATGTCATCTTGGAAGCTGGAATCGGTAACCACCTCCAGTTGGAGGCTGCTATTACAATTCACCAAGAATATCCTCATATGTTCTTCACTTCTATCATTTGTTTCTCCAGTATTAAACTAATATCTGCTTACTAAATCAAGTGCATAGGTTTCGTCTGGTCTGATACATAACATGACATGATTGACTCCACTTTCGAAACATGTGGAATGACATTCATACGAGCCTCTCTCCTAACCAGTCTAGAAGAAATCTCTTTAGAGAGGATGATTCCATAATATGCGGTTACACTACCGCTCAAGGAGTCTTCAATTCTAAACCGCTTTAGAATTGTGTCGGAGTATCCGGATTGGAACAATTCCTAAATCCTACTAGATATATCTCTGTAAATCTAGTCACCAGAAATAATGATATGTTACCCAAATCCTAAATGGAAAAACATCTATGACAACCATAATTTAACCGAATTGTAGCATAGGAACACCATTTCCTATCAGAAGAATGTCATCCACATGACAGTACTCCCTATATCATTCTTATAAATATTAGGTTCATCTACAATTTTAATAAAATCAAACACTTTGATTTTCTCATCAAAATAGACCATCCACCTCGGTGATGTTTGCTTTAGTCGATGAGTGGACTTAAGCTACTTGCATAATTTTCTGCTGCTCCCACTGACTACAGCCCCCTAGCAAAGTTTTATACACGTGCACTTCTAAATCTCTATTTAGAAAAACGTTATAGACATCCACCCGGTAGATATCATAGTCATGAAAAGCAGCGATGGCAGGTGATATCCGAATGTACTTCAGCATAGATACCGAAGAAAAAATTTCATCACAATCCACATTAGGTATTTGACGAACACCTTTTCACTACAAGTCTGTATTTATTAGCTTGATACTTTTCTACCTGCACTGATCTTCTTTTGGAAGATTTACATGCTCCTAATGGGTTTTACCCCTTCAGGAGCATCTAACAAGGTCCATACCTTATTGGAGTGCGTGGAGTCCAACTTGGATATCTTGGCATCCAGCCATCGGTCGGAAGTCACTACTCTTTATGATCTACTAATAACTAGTAGGCTTATCATCATTCATGAAGCAAACATCCCTGTCACCGTCTACGAGGAAACCATAGTATCTTTCGGGTGGCTGAGGTCGTCTACTAGCTCGCGGAGTGGCTAAGGCTTGTCGAGTTCAATTGAAATTTCAGGCTCTACTAAATTTTTAGTAACAGTTTATGGTTCTAGAATCTTTTACAGTTCTATCATACTCCCACTAATATCTTTTGCAAAATGTTCATTTTCTAAAAATGTAGCATGTCAAGAGCAAAACAAACTTTTGATCATGAAATGATAGAAGTTAAACCCTTGCGAATGCTTGGGATAACCCACAAACTGCTCATTACTGAAACGTGCATTGAGTTTGTCCGGATTTTGTTATCAACACAAACCGGAGAACACCGTATGTTAACAAACTTAATACATGGTCTCCTTCTATTCTATATCACATATAGAATCTTAAACACATATTTAGTCGGAACTGTTGGGTTTTGCCGGCGTCCCGGCCATCAAACCGTGGCCAAATGCGGAACAAAAAATTTCAAAACATTGGCACAAACAAAATCCACACAAGATCGAACCAAAAACCCTATACTAGCAATACGTAAATAAGGAGTCAGATGGTTATACCGAACGGATTGTGTCCTTCGGTCTTCTACCATTTCCAAGCTCCTTAAGGTGTTGCGGATCGGATTTGATTGCCGGTCTTTCTCCATCCATGATGATCCACCCGAGGGAAACGGTGCAAGCTCCAGCCTCGCCTAGCGAGGCAACCGACGCTCCAAGGTTGCTAGCAATAGAGAATGGAGGTGTAGGATTATCTCACCATTGTTTTTCTCTCATCATAAATGCTCAAAGAGCAACCATAGAAGATGAAGAAGGAGGTAGGGAAACAAGTGGCATGAGCAACTAAAGAAAATTTGCTAAGTGTTTTTCTCCAAGTGAGAAAAATGAAGCAAGTCAAGAAAAGAAAAATGAGCAAGGCATGTAAATAATTGTGGCTGCCATTTCAATCATGCAATGAAAAAAATCTCTTTTCATTTATCAGATAAACTAATGTGGTGACATACCTCTCTACATGCCATCAAGCTATGCTTATACCAACTGACCCCTCCACGTCATTTATAAAACAAATGAATTTCCTAAAAAGAAAATCATACAAATGGGGTGTCCATCTTCTAGAAACTATTCCGTATAAATACGGAATACAACCTGGTATATGTATCGAAATACACATACGCGTATTCGTACAAAAATACGAATAGCCAATAGAGAAAATGAATAATGAACAACAATACTAGAATACATATATATAAATGAGAATAATGGAGGAAAGAGGCCATAGGAGAGAATTTCCTCCTATTGCGTCGAAAAAGTAGACCCTCTGTCGTATGTTTTGACGATCGGAATCCATTATCTTCATCGTTATAATCTAAGATGTGGGTATGCCAAATTTCATGTGATTCTACAACTTTTTCACTGTTGATTTAGCAATGAAAAAAGTTCTATTGTCGGTAAACCGTTAATTTTGAACCCACTAATTCAATGGTGAAAAAGTTGTAGAATCACATGAAATTTGGTGTACCCACATCTTAGATGATAACGATGAAGATGATGGGTTCCGATCGTCAGAAAATACAATGGAGGACGTACTTTTTCGACGCCATAGGAGGAAATTCCCTCCTATGGCATCTTTCCTCCATTATTCTCTATATAAATACATATATATAAATTATTAAATCAAAACCTGATTTAACAATCCGGCTTAATCCTAAGCCATTAGTATTATCAACCATCCGATTAAAATCTGTGTAGCCTGTACACATATTTAATCGGACACCTGTATGTACCAACATACGTCATCTACACCATATCGCCTGAACCGTGAAAACCCTCTGTGTGGGACTCTAAAGACTCGTCAATACGCTGGCAGTGGGTTTAACCACAAGCATGTCAGCGGCACTAATTGTACGTAACGGCTACCCAGGCATTGAGAGAAAGGAAGGCCGACGAGCAAACTCATCCATACCCCTACTGAGCCTGACAGTGACAATCTCCGTATAGTCCGGTCCGTTCGTATATGAGTAACGCATATCGAGTCTAGGGGTGGATAAAGTCAGACCCCTAATAACGCGACATTTAATGTCGGTATGAATCCCATCACCACCTGAGAAACTACTGATCCGAATCAGTAATTCTCGATTACTTTGGCCAAGGATTTCTGGTGATGGTCACCCGTACACTCCGCGACATCAACCCCCAATACCGGGAGAGACAAATCCTCTGACGATTTGCTCACTGCCTTTATGTGACTCGGGACTATACCCAACTAAAACCTGTTTGCACGACTCCTTTCAGCCGTGGTAGGATAGTAATCAAAGCACAGTGGGAACTCACACGAGACAAATGACGATCTCAGGTCGATAGACTAACCTGTACACATGTCACCAGGGAACTGTCATCTGACAATAGGTGTAATACCAACTAGCATGTTCCCGGCGAGTCCGTCCAGTGTACTCATAACCCAATGATCATCTGTATACTATCTTAGGTGACTAACTGACACCAATGACTTGTGAGACCGGCCACCGCCCCTCGTCAGGGTCTGGATAAGTATACACTAGTCTACTCTGGAGTACTGATGCCCAGTCTTGATATTCCTACGACTAGGAACATTTAAGGATGTGCTTATAGACCACCCAGCTCCCACGTATATGATCGCCATCATAATGCTGGTAGTCAAGCATGAATCCTATGGGCTCTATCAACGTGTAATAGTGATCTGTAATGCCACCTTATGCTGTACATGATGATAAAGATAAACCAGATAGCATACAATCATCTTGAGTAAGACAGTTCTACCGGTATAGGTCCTCCCTCAATCATCACAATCGCGTGCCTGCGATTCAATAATTGACTTGAGGGCACTATAGCCAACAATCACCCACTTGCACTTAAGGTTAATCATTGCAGTGTCGCATACTCACAGCCCGTATGATACCGAACACCCAACTTCTCTACTAATCAGACTCGCAAAGCCCGTTTGCGAAACTATTGCGTTCGAGAAATAGCCTCAGTGAGTGGATCCGCTCCAGTGTTTCTATCTTTATCTCTTAATATCTTAATTTCGCGGAGAAAGACTATCTTCCGAAATGAGCAATACATGTCTTAGAATTTGTTTGGATATCTGATGGGACCCAGTTCACAAATGAACTCTAAATCCAACAAACTTCTTAGACTGTTTCATCCTCTGAATTTAATCAGTATCATACACCATGCCATCCACAGTATCCGCTTAGACCACCTGTCCAACATACTGTCCCTCAAAAGAGGGAAAACTATAACTCTGACAGCCGCTCTGTCATCTAGATCACCTTGGAAGCCTGAAATGATAACTGCCTCCCGAACGAAGCTGCCGTTACCATATACCAAGAACATCCACTTATGTTCATAACTGCTTCTCAATGTTTCTCCAGGATTGGATTAATATATGTTTATTGCAGCTAGTGCAATAACAATATCTAGTGTTGTACTTGACATTTCATGATTGATTCAATTGCCTAAGCAAGTGATATGCCAATCATGCAAATCCCTCTCTTCATCAGTCTAGAAGACATCACTTTAGAGAGGGTGACTCCATCATCTGCGGGTACACCACCTCGCCAAGAGTCGTCCATTCTAAAACACTTTAGAATAGTGTCAAAGTACCCGAATTGGGACAATTCCCAAATCTAGATCTAAAACCAAAGATCTAGTCACCAGAATTCCTTATATTTTATCCAGATCCTATGTGGAGAAACAACTTATGACAACCACAGTATAATCGATCGTAATATAGGAATATTACTTCCTATCAAGAGCATGTCATCCAAATACCAGGATATCCCTGCCTACTACCTTCTCAAATCTAGATTCATCTGTTGTTCTGATGAATTCAAACTCTATGACTGTCACATCAAAACTAGATAATCTATATCCGCTATACTTGCTTTAGTCTATAAATAGATATAAGCTACGTGCCCACCACTCTTCCGCTGCTCCCACTGACTATAACAACCCTCTGGCAGAGTCATATACACGTGCACTTCTAAAGCTAGTTTAGAACAACACGATACTCATCCTCATACCGGGTCTCATAGTCTAGAATAGTAGTAATGGCAAGTCTGGGTAAACAAGAACCTTCCTGTCACCGTCTTTGAGGATACCGAAGTACCTCTCAGGCGCCTGAGGTTACCCACCATATCTGCAGAGTGGCTAATGGAATGTCAAACCCAATTGAATCTTTAGATTCTATTAAATTTTCAGTAATCATTTGTGGTTCTAGAATTACTTCCAGTTCTACCATACTCCCACTACTGTTTTCTAAAAAAGTCCATTTTTCTAAAACCATAGCGAGTCAAGAACAATATCACTATTGATCTTCCAGATGGTAGAAAGTTAACCATCGTCATAGCCCAGGATAACCCACAAACTGCCATTACAGAAACGTGTCTTGAATTATCCAGAGTCTGGTTTTAAGCATAAGCCGGACAACTCCATATACCTTAACATCGTTAAGATATGAACCATTCTATATACAATATAGAAATAGGGGAACTAATTTAATTGGAACCAGATTCAAATCATGCAGCTGTCTCCAGTGCACGTCAACTAAATGGAAAGAGGCCGATCAACATTACTCAACTTAGGACTGCATCCAAATATGAGTAACCTGAAAGGGAAGCTAGTTCTCAAAACCATTACTATCAACTGAATACCAAACAAAAGTATCGACATTTTCGATCACCTTGAAGAATCCCAATACTTGCAACACATGGTTATCTACTTTATTTTTGTACCTATAACTTCTCAAAATTTGGACCTTTTATTTCTACGAAATACTTGTCTAAAACTGGAGAAGTCACAAATAAACAGAATATAGTACGATGATCAACCCTTTTGTCCTAATGGACACTGGACAACATAAAATACTTTGTATAAGTCCCCTGAGTTGAATAACTCAAACCCTGTGTGTCGTAGGTCGAAAACTGTACTATGGTTAAGAAGAATTACACCGCTGTTTAATGCTCCTTACCCAATCATCAACTGATATAGGTAAATGTCGTGTACATAATTTCAAAAATTTATATCCCACTTTATAAAATAAACGTACAGATATATCAATTTGAAATTGGTGCATAACAACGGATATTCAAAACCAAATATTAGCCGTCAGGCAAAACCCCAGGCGATTTTCTCAAATATCACCAATTACAACGAATTCCAATATAAAGAAGATATAATCACCTAATTCCCAATAATTTACTCCCACTCATCATCTGTAAAACCATATAGATGTGAGAATCAAACCTGGTAAATACATACCCTGGAGTAAGGATCTAATTGGGAAATCAGTTTTCAATTAACAACGCATAGTAAAACTGAAACATGAAAATGTTTCGAAGGGGTAGACGGGTATTCCAAGTAATGCCTCTTCCATTATCCAGATTCATGACTGTTGTTCACACCATAATATTGCATTATTAAATTCCCCATTCTTATTCCTTTTATAAATAAACAGGTACTTTTGACGCATGTCTGCTACATGTTACAGGTTACAGGTTCTTGGAGCGAAAACAGTGAAAAAGACAAAAGACGACACAAAAAAGGGACTTTGACCAACAAATAGAAGGATCTTAATCAAGCCTACACAAAAGATCAGTACAAGGCAACGCAAGGTCCAAGATTACAAAGCAAACGGTTAAAAGTCCACTTCAATTGTTCACTGGAGATCTGGAAGAAATAGAGAAGCCAAATTGAATAAAGATCCAAAGAAATAAAAAGCCCAAGAAGCCCAGAATCAGTTCCAAAATTTCCAGACATAAAATTTTACCAAACCTTGGAAGTCTACTTTGACTAGGTCTTTCTAAGGATATTTTGGTAAATGTAGACATGCGAATCAATTGTAACCTAGGGTTTCTATCTCCTATAAATAGAAGCCCAAATCATTGTATTCTTTTCATGCCTCCCTTTAATGAATAAAATTTAGAAATCTTTTGGAGAGCATCGGTGCATCTCTTCAATTCAGAAATTCAGATCTGATAACCCTGCGTTGATGTTTGGAGAGAGCCATCTGTAAGTAATTTAATTTCTTACCCTAGTGTAGATTTCAATTCCTTGCCCTAGGTAGATTTAATTTTATGCCCTAGGAACTTGTTTAGGGTTTAGCTTTGAGGAAGGATTTTGAGAGATGATATCTCCCATTCCTTTCTTACCCACCAAATATTTACAATAGGATTCCATGCATACACGCACATACCGCGCCCTACGGCATCTTACCCCTCGAGGTAACGATGACACCGTAGTGTAAACGCCCGGTTGTGGTGTTTTCCATGGAGGTTAGGGTAAGGATCTCTAAAGGAAGGACAAGAACCTAGAGGAAGGAACACCTTCCTGAACGGATCTATTCCCCTTTATTGATAATTACCATAACTCATCACAGATCTTCATTCGGGTATTGAAAGCGGTGAAATTTAATTACATTTCCAAACCATCCCTAAACCTAGCCCAAGCAAGAGTAGATCTAGATAATTGCCCTAGGTTAATTAGGTTTTTAGATTTAATAATTAATCCGAACACCCTTCGGAATTAACTCGTTAGAGCGAATCGGAAATTCACAACATCCCTGTGGACCGACCCGTACTCACCTGCTAGCTTCATGCGACGCCGTTCTTGATTGCGGTTTAGAAATAGTTTTTAAGAAAAATCAAATGGCGCCGTTGCCAGGGATGGCGTAGAATTTTCTTTTCGCAATTTCGGGTTAATCATAAAATTTAAAAAATTCATAAAAATCTGAAGAAAAAAAAAATATAAAAATATATATAATTTGTTATTTTTGGAAGGGATACTTTGTGGTTGAATTTTTGCAGGATATACAAATTCGGATCTGGAGATTTTCAGAAAGCAAAACAGGAAACAAAATATCGGAACAGAAGAGATTTTGAACAACAGAATAGTGCAAATATTTTGGAGCAGTGAACCCCCCATCCCGCAGCGATTCCGCGGCCAAATCCCACCTTAGGCCGCGGAAACGCGTCCGTCTTGTCGATTCGTTGCACCTAAAAAATTCTAGGGACCTGAACCGACTACCCCACCGCGGAACCGCGGTGGGAACCTACCATTTGCCGTGGAAGGGCGGTGATCTTAAGGCATCATCTGGCGAAAATTTTTCTGTAAGCTCCGCTCTTTCTCTTCTGCAAATATTTTCTGTAGATTTGCGTGCAGGATTTTTTGTTGTTTAAAAACATATTCCCTTCCATATAACAATCTTGTGCAGGATTTTTGGGCCCCGCTTAAAATAAAATAGATTGCAAGTAATATTTTGCTGTTGCATATCTTTTCTATAAAATATTTTGCTGTTGCATATCTTTTCTCTAAAATCTTTTTGCAACAAAATTTTTCCAAATAAAGAGAAAGAAAAAATTAATGAAAAATGAAAATAAAAAGGAAAAATATTTTATAGAACTTGCAAAATTTTTTAGCCCCAAATAAATCCTTGCACGACCCAACCTTCCTTCTTGTCACCTTTCTTCTTCTAACATGGGTACCCCACACAATAAATCATTAGCCGAACTTTGGTATCCCGAACCTAATTTTGCGTCGTACGTTAATTTGTTCGGTCAATTTAAAAACAATCCTTCCTTGCCAAAAATTTCGTTGAAAGATCACATAGAGGCCTCTAGGAGAAACAGTTTGACTTTTCAACCCACTTTGTGTCAACCAAATCAACCTTCACTACCTTCGTATGTTGACACCACTTTTTCAAGTCCTGCTGTAACTCCTAAACCGATGTCCATTGCTGAGCATATTGCTCTATCTCGCAGTAGATCTTTCACCCCTCTCCACTCATCTAGTTCTAGGGATCAACAAGACTATTCACCTTTTTATCCACATGTTGACCCTACCCCAGTCCAATCACCCACTTCCTACCAGTCATACCCGACCTTCCCACCTTCACTAGACACCGTTTCTACACAGCCATTAGGGAGTTTTACATATCCACACGATTTTAAATCTTTTACCGAAACCCCCTCACCACCCAAGTCTAGTTTGGAAGAGTCGTTGGAGGCATATATTGCTGCAACAAATAAAATGATGAGGAATGTGGAAGCGTCCATGGCCGCCCTTATGCAACCTAGTGAACCGGTAGCTAGTGTCCCGCTAGCTCAAAATTTTTTAATGTATAAAGAGGCAGTTGGACAGAGTGAGAATGAGAGAGGATTTTCAAATCAAACCTACCCTTACCCAATTGAAGTCCACAACTCCGGTTTTCCATCGATTGTTCCAAATAGTTCACCTGTTGAAAATAAAAATGAGTTGTGTGATTTTGTAGTGTTTGATTTGCCAGATTGTGAGGAACCCCTTTCGAGTGAAACCGCACCTAATCCTTTCGATCTTTACACCTCCACTCTAGAACCTAAATCGATAAATATCCATGCTTTTGATGAGATGTCTAAAGAAATTGATTTTCACTTGATTGAGGATACAGACGCCGGGAATATTTCGGATGATGAACCTGTCGATTTACTTGAGATTTTATGTTCAAATCATCATCCCGAGTTATTAAATATTTCTCCTGAATCTCATATGCGTCTAGATTTTGATGATAATGGCATGGATGAGTTGAATATTGTGGATAGTATTGAGGAGAGTCTTGAGGATAATATTGAGATTGAATCATTTTTGTTTGATGTGTCTGATTTTCCAATTCATCCTCCTGAACCTTTGACTGTTATATCACCCTCCCTCCCTCCCATCGTTCCGACCCCGCTTGAAGACTGTGAGCTTGAAACCTTTTCCTTTGAATCTGACACAATTCTCACAGACGAAGACACCTACGAGTGTTTCACTTTTTTGGACGATGTTGATGACTGACCACCCGAGTTTGAGTCCTTTACATTTTCAGATGAGCCATCAGACTCGGTTGATTATAGTAGTTTCGAACCATTAATGGAATCTTTCAAGTTCGAAACAGTTTACTACGGTGAGAAAGATACTATCCCTAATTCACTCCCTTTCGTCTTTCCCATTGTTCCGACCGAACAAATGACCGTTACGCTTTCATCTCCTATACCAAGTTCGGCGTACCCATGTTTTCTTGCGAATCTTGAGGGATTTGACCCCATTTCCCGACGGGTTGATAGGTTAGCGCAATCGCTTATAACATATCGGTCATCACATATTGCGCTAATTTATTCACTCAATTTACACCCTCAAGATCGTACTCCACTTCCTTCTTCTTTTCGCCATTCTTCTCCCCCATCGAGACCATATTCTACCATTCTTCTTTCCACACGGTCTCGCGTGCTTCTCATTTTCTTGCACCAACTATACCATTTCTACGATAAGATTTTTGAATGGTTGGTGCTAACTTTTGGCTTGTGCAAGGCCAAGCTTAAGTTTGGGGGAATCTTTGTATATATGTATATATTTTTTGTTTTCTTTTCTATAAAAAAATAAAAAAATTTCAAAACATTAAAAAATATATTAAAAAAATTTATAAATAAATAAACAGGGGAGTATCGGTATTTTGACCCTCTTGGTTTAGCATGACAGTGAGGACACTGTCAAGTTCAAGTTTGGGGGTATGCTCGGTACGTCTTCTTCCTTCGCATTCATTTGTACATATTTTTGCATTTGCATACATATTTTAAAACCCATAAAAATTGAAAAATTTCAAAAATTATAAAAATTATTGTATTCAATTTTGGCTAATTGACTTTAGTTTGACAAATAGGTCAACTGGCTAGGAACAACTAGATCTTAGACTTAGTGAATTAAAAACCCTAAAGATAACATTCCTTAAAGTTTAACGGTAGAAAGTATATGCCTTGTAGTTTATTTAGAAATAGGCAAATTTTGGGTTCACTTCTTGGGCTAAGTCGAAACAAGGGAAGAGTATTGATGTTCTTATTAGAGTATAAGTTTGAAAAATAGTTCCTAGCTTAAGTCTAGATTCCGAAAACGTATACCCTACAAAATGCACAATCACGCACCTTGAAACTTGGAATAGTAGAAGAGACCTTGAAATGCTCTTGTCTAAAGTCCTTAGTACAATGAAAATAAATGTAAAAAAAAAAGTTAATAAAGAAAAAAATGGACATTGGTTTTTGTGATTACTTAAGGCTGTAAAAAATAGAAAAATATTTAGCAAGGGTGCCTTATCACCTAGTGTTTTAGACCAACTGGTTTGGGAGTCACTGCTAAAGCCTTGGGTGTTGCAAAACTAGGAAGTACGCTTTAATGTGCAAACACATCTTGTAATCGGTTGTTGGTACCTGAAGAAGTATTAATGGTCGCATGAAGGATGTGTAAGCAAAATTCATTTAAATTCACCTACTAATAAGTACTTTGGACAATGGACGAGAGTACGATTGCTTGATTTGAATTTCCAAGTGTAGGGGTGATATTTACACACACGTGGGGATATGTGATTGGAGTGTAGATAAGAGAAAGGAATGAAGAATAGAACTTGTATCTTTAGTAAGAGTTGATAAAAATTCCTAAGTGGAGATGGAACCCTAGAAGGAAAACTTAAGAAATGCCGAAAGCTAAGTAAGTCTATAGAACATATATAATCTTAAGTTAAATGATAAGGAAGCGTGAAGAATATGGGTGGATAATTTACAAGTCGAAGATAATATAATTCCTTGTTAGAAACCCTAATTGGAAAACAAAAGACGAAAAGCCAAATTGATAGGATTTTGTGGGTGTAATCCGCTGAAAACCCTCAGGAGACAACACTCCTCCTACTAGGGACACCTAGAGGTTTAACGGCTTGTTGCACGTGCTCAGTGCAATCGCGTTTCCCTGCAAAAGTGTGGTTAGGATTTTAGTGAATAAAAATAAGTTTGCTCGAGGACGAGCAAAAGATAAGTTTGGGGGTATTTGTTCACACCATAATATTGCATTATTAAATTCCCCATTCTTATTCTTTTTATAAATAAACATGTACTTTTGACGCATGTCTGCTACATGTTACAGGTTACAGGTTCTTGGAGCGAAAACAGTGAAAAAGACAAAAGACGACACAAAAAAGGGACTTTGACCAACAAATAGAAGGATCTTAATCAAGCCTACACAAAAGATCAATACAAGGCAACGCAAGGTCCAAGATTACAAAGCAAACGGTTAAAAGTCCACTTCAATTGTTCACTAGAGATTTGGAAGAAATAGAGAAGCCAAATTGAATAAAGATCCAATGAAATAAAAAGCCCAAGAAGCCCAGAATCAGTTCCAAAATTTCCAGACATAAAATTTTACCAAAGCTTGGAAGTCTACTTTGACTAGGTTTTCCTAAGGATATTTTGGTAAATGTAGACATGCGAATCAATTATAACCTAGGGTTTCTATCTCCTATAAATAGAAGTCCAAATCATTGTATTCTTTTCATGCCTCCCTTTAATGAATAAAATTTAGAAATCTTTTGGAGAGCATCGACGCCTCTCTTCAATTCAGAAATTCATATCTGACAACCCTGCGTTGATATTTGGAGAGAGCCATCTGTAAGTAATTTAATTTCTTGTCCTAGTGTAGATTTCAATTCCTTGCCCTAGGTAGATTTAATTTCATGCCCTAGGAACTTGTTTTGGGTTTAGCTTTGAGGAGGGATTTTGAGAGATGAGATCTCTCATACCTTTCTTACCCACCAAATATTTACAATAGGACTCCATGCATACACGCACATACCGCGCCCTACGGTATCTTACCCCTCGAGGTAACGATGACACCGTAGTGTAAACGCCCGGTTGTGGTGTTTTCCATGGAGGTTAGGGTAAGGATCTCTAAAGGAAGGACAAGAACCTAGAGGAAGGAACACCTTCCCGAACGGATCTAATCCCCTTTATTGATAATTACCATAACTCATCACAGATCTTCATTCGGGTATTGAAAGCGGTGAGATTTAATTACATTTCCAAACCATCCCTAAACCTAGCCCTAGCAAGAGTAGATCTAGATAATTGCCCTAGGTTAATTAGGTTTTTAGATTTAATAATTAATCCGAACACCCTTCGGAATTAACTCGTTAGAGCGAATCGGAAATTCACAACATCCCTGTGGACCGACCCGTACTCACCGGCTAGCTTCATGCGACGCCGTTCTTGATTGCGGTTTAGAAATAGTTTTTGAGAAAAATCAACTGTAACCGTATGTTTCCTTGCCATCTCTCCAAATTCCTTTATTTGTCTTTACTCATTACCTTCTGCACACCACCCTTAGGCTAAATGGTTTCCTTCCCTACCGTTCGACACCAGCCTATGGTTTGGAAGAAAACTATCCTATAAGCGCAATAGGTGTACTCTCCTAATCTTAGGAGCCCTCACAACCTGAGAGAATGTAAAGATAAAAGACAACTGAATAAACCTTATTCTATTTCTCCTGAACCAGAATCCATCCTCGAACTGGAATAAGTTCTTTCGAGTTCGTATATAACTATACGATGGATTATCCAATAAATGTGGATTTTCGTAGTGATACGGGGTGTTCTAGAGAAATCCATAGGTGAAGTAGGAGTGACGATGATATACACGGTTTCGTCATGAATGATAGCAGTCGCATTTTACTTTGCCTTCTTTCTAATCCCTTTATTTTTTCTTTACTTATTATCTTCTGTACACCACACTTAGGCTAATTGGTTTTCTTCCTTCCCCACCTTTCGGTACCTGCCTATGGTTTGGAAGAAGACTATCCAATAAGCGCAACAGGTGTACCCTCTCCTTATCCTAGGAGCCCTCACAAGCTGAGAGAAGGAAAAAGGAAAAGACAACTGAATAGTCCTATTCATTTTCTCCAGAACCGGAAACCATTCCCGAATCTAAAACGAGTTTCTTCGAGTTCGTATGTAAATATACGATGGTCTTATCCAATAAATGTGGATCTTCGTAGTGATACAGAATGTTCCGGAGAAAAGAAAAGGGTAAAAGTAGGAGTGGCAATAAAATATGCAATTCTGATAATCCAAAAGCTAAAGTGTTTTAAGAAGGTACGGTTAACTTGGTTTATGAGTTCTAGTCTAGGGTCGGACCATGGTCGCTGCCAAAGAGAGAGAGAAAAGAAACACTCAGCGTGCACTCTAACCTAGATCAGAATGGTTAATCATTTTATTTAATCAGGATATCTCCCACTGTATTCTCAAATTCTCCTCCAAACCCGAAAGAAGAATTAGTCGGGATCATCTAAAATCACCCAAGGAGTAAACCAACTTATCAGTAGGAATCGGAATCCAACTATCATCGCATGATAACTTAATGGAATCCACTCAAGTTATCACACTCTAGAAGGTATGTGCATGCCCGACAAGTTTCAGTTTCTTTAGAAACCCCCGATGTGATTTTTTCCCCATACTCTTATGACCTTGACTAAGGCCAACAAATCATAAGTCACATGTCAAGTTCTACCCGTCATTGTCCAGGTTAATTTGAACCCACCCGTACTCGCCCTTGAGTAAGCCAACAAGGTTGTACGACTGTCCCAAACCAACGCATCTTTCTATGCAACAGAAAAGTAACAAATAGCTATTATACACTATACCTTGACTAAGGCCAACAAACGTTGCATGAATACTAAGTGCTACCCGTCTGAAATGACGGAGGGCTATGAATGGTTTTTGGTGAAAAACCTTTAACGTAATGAACTTGATATTGTTGAAGGAACCGGATTGTAACGTTTCAGAAATCTTTTTGCGAATTTTCCCGTTTTAGGGCAAAATTGTCGGTTTTTCCCATTTTAACCCGATTTCGATCAAACGACCGTATAAGCTTACCGGCACCTATTTTAGCTAAAATAAAGCTTGTGCGCGAACTTTAGGGGTATTTGGGAGGTTTTGGTTCATATAGTTTTTTTTCAAATTTTTTTTTTATTTTAAGCGGTATTTTGTGCACGTAAATCAGGAAAATTTTTATTTTGTGAATAAATTAATTTTGTCACAAGAATTATTTTAGAAGGTTCTTTTTAAATATCTAGATTTTTTTTGGTGACTAATGGTTTCTTTTTAAAATTTAAAAGAAAAGGATGTAATGGTGGCAAAATGCATTAATTAGCATTAATTACTCTTTTTCCTTACTTTTTCTTCACAAAATATTACACAAGACCCCCCCTCTCATCTTGGCCGACCCTCATTCCCCCATTTCTGTCCTAAACATTTCCAAACTCATTTCTCTCTCATTTTCTTTCAAAAACACAAAAAGAAATCCAAAAATTCCTATATAAATATTAAACCATTTTTCCTTCACTAATCCTTCATGGATCTTCATCAAAGCTTGATTTTTGGAGGCTAAAGTGATGGATCTAATTTCTTTTTGGTGTTCTTGAGGAGGTATAATTTCTTACCTTAATCCATAATTAATTGCTTTAATCTTTAACTAGCTAATTTAGTTAACTATTTAAGTGCTTAGTTTAGCATTTAATTCATGATTAATTCATTATGTTTGGTTTAAGAAATTCATGTTAGGGTTAAATTTTGATTAAGTGATTAGTGTTTAATTCAAGTGTTAAATTGTGTTTTGGAAAAGCTTAATCTAGTAGAAAATATTAATTTTTGCTAATAAGCATTTTGTTTAATTAAGCAAAATTGCTTACTAGATTTTTGCTAAAACTTAATTAAGCAAGTTTAAAAATATAGGATTGGTTTAGATAGCTTAGTTAAGCTATTTTAAGGTATTTGTAATTGTTAGATTTGTGTTATCTTGAATCTAGTGCGATATATTGCGATAGGTTGCTTAATAGATTTCGGGGTTTTTCCGACGTAGGGTTCGTTTGGTAGTTGCGAGATTATATCCAGTGTATTCCTCGTAATTTTTGTGTTGTGTTGCGCGATCGGGGTCCAGACTTGGTGTTTTGTAGTTTAGCGACCACAATTAGGGTTTTGGTCGGTATCGTGCGCGTTAGATGCGCTAAGCGCGCAGTGTAATTTTCCGGGCGTTTTCGTCGCGTTTCGTTGTCTTTTCGTCAATGTAGAATATATGCTTATGTGATGTGTTTATGAAATTTTAGGTTCGCAAGCGGGGACATCGGACGCTACGACAAGGGGAAAACAGGTGGTAGGCTTCACCTAGCTTGGAGCGTTGGTGAGTAGATTTAACATCTACAGGGGAATCGCCCGTATGGCGTTATGCGTCTGGGCTAGAAATATTTACATTGTCGCATATTCTATGTCATGTTTAGAATTGCGCATTTACCCTATTAGTTAGATTGTAGTGTGCCTAGACTAGTAGTAGTAGGACACTGCACATATTATTGACGATTTATGTTGCACTAGCACTGTTTGTATGCTACACACACCGTCAATAATTACCATGTCACACACATAACCACTTATAGATGTTATATTTCTTGGTTAGGGACATTGTGACATTGATTCATATTTCTTATCACATTGACATACAGTTATCTTTTTACCTATAGGGTATTGTACCATTAGCGACAGGTACATACACACCTAAGGACATAACTACAGGTGTACTTGCATTTTATACTTTACTTATACCTGATAGGTATATCACATCATCATATAGGTAGATACCTATATTTCTGCTATACCATTCATGTGTTCATTTATATCTGGTGAATGCTATGCTTTTCTTTTATACGCTTTCATTACAGTTTTTATGTTGCGTATACTTTATTCATGGATTATCGCATTGTTATATGGATTTTTCATGATGTTTTCTGGATTTGGGAACCGTGGTAGTTCATGAAATTATGCATACATTGAAAAACCCGGTTTCCTTGATATGATATTTTAGCAGCCACCATGAGATTTATCGGTGCTGATATATATATACCTTACGCGAGGAAAGGAGGGATCCGTGTATGGGTACATGGTAGGGCCCGGAGGTACCCTGAAGCAAGAACGTTGTCGCTGTGTGAGTCGACATCGCGGTGCTAGGCGATGAGGCTTAGGGGAACCGTACTTTCCGGTGACAGGACCATTGACTCATCGGCTATCGAGTGGATACCGACGGGAGTCATGTACGTATGGATACGTCGAGAGGCGAGGGTCAGAGCTAGGCACTCAAGCTTTCGGGATAGCGTATGATACGTACCTATCAGGGGGCCAGTCATGGAGACAGCACCTGATGGATCAGCATTTCTGTGTCGATGCTTGGCACATTGGTTTCATGATATTTCCAATTACTCTTTTGTATATATAACAGGGGATTGAGTCGCTGTTATATATACCCTTACACCAATATTAGTGGAATGAGACGCTAATATATGTGTATTGCCCTCATCATATTTATTTATGACATTATATTAGGATGTTAGAACTGTGCTGGAGATTTGATTTGGGACTTAAGAGATTCATTGGGATTGGATACTGATATTATACATACGAGATATGTGAGATCCACTTGCTGTTGTATATTTGATATATGTGAGATATACTGATATTGTACATACGAGATATGTGAGATCCACTTGCTGTTGTACATTTGATATATGTGAGATATACTGATATTGTACATACGAGATATGTGAGATCCACTTGATGTTGTACATTTGATATATGTGAGATATACCTGATATTGTACATACTAGATAGGTGAGATCTACTTGATGTTATACATTCGATACATATGCGAGATATACTTGATATTGTGCAGTTGAGGCGATGTGACACTTAGATGATATGAGAGCCAATTTGGGGGCTGATTTGAGGAATTGGGATTTTGATTTGTCTTGCTAGATTGTGATCCTACCACGATGTCAGGATTCCGTGGAAATGACATATTTCACTCCATACCCCATCTTTATATACTTGTGCACTGTTCCATGTATTAGGAGTACCTATGAGTGTACCTTTCATGAGTGTTGCACATTTACTTTCTCATATCCCCAGTGCATGATTATTGCATACTGTTGTCATATCATTATTGCTTTATATATTGGTGGTATTTGTTAGTGTACTTTCCATTATTTCGTACTCATGACCTGTTATTACTGCAATTGTCATATATTAGATTCATGATATACGTACATTCTTGGGATTACCTGCATATGTTATTTACTATTCACGAGTTGGCAACTCACCCCCGTTGTGCCACAGGTGTTACAGAGTGTTCCCCAGAGTAGTCGAGGCTGGCTATTCATCTATCATCTTTTGCTACGGATACCGCATCAGCTCACAGTGTGCAGTTTGCTTAGGTGGGTTTTGTGGTTATTCGTTGTATTGTATATTCGTTGTATCCCTGTACTCTCTATCTACTATTTTCATATTGACTTAGAGACTTGGTGAGGACGATGTTGTATATTATGTTGGATTTATTGTCTTTTGTACAGTTTCCTTTCTATCGTCTTCTATTTCTTCGCTACGGCATCGTATATTTGTTGTGGTGGTTGTTTTCCGCCTTTGGGCGTGGATTTGCTCCCGTTTGGGATGCTTTACCTTATATTTATGTTGTACCCATTTTTGGGGCTAGCTTTTACAAAGGAGGTGCTGCCAAAATTTTAAAGAAAAAGTGGACACTTTTAAAGAATTTGGGTTGTGATTTCAAATGTTTCAAAAAATTTTTATTATCTTTTCCGTATTTTTATGGTTTAGATTTCTGGGTTTTGGCTTTCTTTTACTGCGTTACGTCTGGAGGCGTTGCGTAGTATTAGGGCCGTCTCGTGCCAATTTCGGGTCGTGACAAAGTTGGTATCCGAGCGCGGTTTTACCTTTCGGAGTGTAGGATGACCTTGGTATGATGGAGTAGGTAACCTAAGCGGAGTAACGTAGTGTGTGTATGTCTGCAGCATACTCACAATGCAGTATTTCGCCTAAAGTGCCTAAGTACAAATTGCTTGAAATTCCTTCCTTGATGATTCATATCCTTGTGATTCGATTTCCTTGTTCTTATCGAATCCTATCTCTATTTATAGCCTTGCCGTCGATTACTATGGGGACTCAGAGTGGTGCAGCGAGGGCCGAGGTCAGAGTTGGCTCGGGTGAGACGAGCACTGACCAGGATGGCACTTTTGTTGCACAGGTGCAGACGGTTCAGCCTTCGACAGATCAGCTCGCTAGGCTTTTGACAGAGATGCAGGACTTGCGCCAGACGATGAGATCATTGGTTGATGTCATTCGAGCGTAGCGACAGGAGGTTGACACCCCTGTTACTCAGTTGTTCCTTGGGATCAGCATGCAGCAGTCTGTCACCTACGTAGCACCAGTGGATGTAGCCCCAGTCGACGAGACACATATTCCAGAGACTTTGCGAGTTCCAGGACAGTGGAGGACCCGTACAGGTGTGCCAGTCCAGGGACAGAGGCCTAGTCGTCGAGATAGATTTCGTGACCTTCACGGGAGCAGCAGAGGCATAGGACGTGGACAGACGTTCAGCTCTTATCCCCAGGAGGGTCAGCAGCGTTATATTGGATGCTATCGATGTGGGAGCCTTCACCACTTCATCAGGGGTTGTTCCTTAGCGCCGCGTCAGAGTCGTGTTCTAAGAGGTCATGGGCGTGGAAGGTTCGCTCAGAGGGGTCAGTCTGGCAGAGGAAGAGTTTTGACAGTTCCGGGTAGAAGGCAGACATGAGAGTTTGTTTCTACTCATCCGGACGCACAGGCGTCCAATGCAGAGTTTTCAGGTATCCTTGTTCATGTTCTTTGATGTACTTGTTGGTTTTTCGCACTTTATGCCGTGGTTGGGACGAGGATCGTGTTAGTTAGATCAGCCGTTTTGTTGTGTTCACTTCTGTCAGCGATTCTTTTGTTGCGCGACACGTATTTCAGTGGTTGCCAATCGGTGGGGAGATTTTGCCGTCATTGGATCCTTCTAGAGATGTTGGATTTGACATTCTCCTGGGCATGGATTGGTTAGCTACGTGTTAGGCATCTGTGGACTACCGTGTGGAAACAGTCAGGAATTGTTTTTCCGGCGAGTCAGTTCTTGTTGTGCAGGTGGATAGTTGTGCCGCCTCTCACAGCTTGAATTCAGCCTTTTTCGCTAGTCAGCTTTGGAGGAGATGTCGTGGATTCTTGGCGTTCATTCGAGATACCGGAGCCACAGTGGGATTGTTGGACCGGGTACTTATCGTGCGAGAGTTTTCCGACGATATTCCAGGAGAGCTAGCGAAATTCAGGGAGCTTAAGGATCTGCTGCAGAGTTGTTTGTTGGGAGGTTTGTGTGTCCAAGTGTTTCTCTTTTGGGAGCTCCTATTTCTGTTCGTCAAGGAGAAAGACGACAGATTGTGGTTGTGGATTGATAGATCGTCAATTGAACCGGCTTACGGTGCGGTTAGGTATCATTTACCTCGCTTTGACGATTTCTTCGATCAGCTCCAGAGTGCGAGACTTTTTCTAAGTTTGTTTGGGATCAGGTCATCATTGTTGCGGGTTCGGAGTGGTGGCATTCCGAATACTTTTTTTGTGCGTGCTATGGGCAGTTTGTGTTTTGCTGGTGTCGTTGAACTCGCCAATGCCCTAGTAGCATTTGTAGTTATGATGCACCAGATTTCTTCAGGCCGTTCCTCGACCAGTTGCTGTTGTGTTTTGACGACATTCTGGTCTATACTTTGTGTCTTGAGGAACAGAAGCAAAACACTTGAGAATTTGTTTTGCAGACATTGGGAGAGCCCCAGCTGTTTGCTAGATTCTCGGAGTGTTCCTTCAGGCTTGTTTGTGTTGACTCCTAGGTCTTGTAGTTACGGGAGACGGTTTCGTATGGTTCCGAGGGAGATCGAGACCGTACAGCTTAGGCCCGGACTTGTGTGCAGGATGGAGGTCCTTTGATTTTGGGCTTAGCAGGTTTTTACCGCCGTTTCGTGCAGGATTACTAGCGTATTGTTGCACCGTTGACTGTACAGACCTGAAAGTAGGTTCTTTTCTTTGGACTGAGGCATGTGTACAGAGTTTTCGGCAGTTGAAGATTCAGTTAGCAACTGCATCAGTTCTTGCTTTTGATTCGGAGTCTCTGATTGTGACAAGGTTGTGGTAAGTTAGGAATGCGTTTGTGTACCTGATGTTTTCGGGTAGAGACGTGAAATCCTAGAGCAAGCATATCAGTCAACTCTCTATATTCATTCAAGTTCCGCCAACATTGACGTGACTTGTGAGATAGTTACGGGTGGACAGGAGTGTAAAGAGAAATTTTAGGTTTCGTTTCAAGGTGTTTGTCTTGTTGTGCGTTTGTGTTCTTTTGTTGTTTGCGGTAGTTGGGACCGTCACTCGCCATTGTAGGATTTTTGGGCCTCAGCTAGTCTAGAGATTTCGGAGATGATCCAGTTGGTTCAGGTCAGGATGAGTAGCCCAGTGCAGACAGAGGTCTTATGCCGACCATGTTGGTCGCAGACTCGAGTTCGCAGTGGGAGATCATGTATTCCTACGGATTTTTCCGATGAACGACGTGTTGAGTTTTGGTAAGCTTACCCAGAATTTATGTCCTTTCGAGATCCTTAAAGTGAGTTAGTTCTGTTGCCTTTAATTTGGCACTTCCGCCCAGATTACTGAGTATTCACCCCGTATTCCTTGTGTCGATACTTTGCAATTACCATCATGACCTTTCTCACATGATTCAGCACCAGACCATTTAGCTTGGACGCGATCTTTCATTCACCAGCAGCCAATTGTGTTAATGGCTAGGCGGGTGGAGAAACTTCGGTCAAGGGTCTTTCCATCTGTGGAGAGTTTTCTTGGACGTAGCCGTATAGTGATGGGGATCACCTAGGAGGCTGCGAGCAAGATTTGGGAGTTTTGTACTCTTCTCTTTGAAGGTATGCTTGGTGAAAAATTTAAATTCGGGAACGAATTTTTATAAGGGGGGGAGATTGTAACGTTTCAGAAATCTTTTTGCGAATTTTCCCGTTTTAGGGCAAAATTGTCGGTTTTTCCCGTTTTAACCCGATTTTGATCAAACGACCGTATAAGCTTACCGGCACCTATTTTAGCTAAAATAAAGCTTGTGCGCGAACTTTAGGGGTATTTGGGAGGTTTTGGTTCAGATAGTTTTTTTTCAAAAAAAAATATTATTTTAAGCGGTATTTTGTGCACGTAAATCGGGAAAATTTTTATTTTGTGAATAAATTAATTTTCTCACTAGAATTATTTTAGAAGGTTCTTTTTAAATATCTAGATTTTTTTGGTGACTAATGGTTTCTTTTTAAAATTTAAAAGAAAAGGGTGTAATGGTGGCAAAATGCATTAATTAGCATTAATTACTCTTTTTCCTTACTTTTTCTTCACAAAATATTACACAAAACCCCCCCTCTCACCTTGGCCGACCCTCATTCCCCCATTTCTGTCCTAAACATTTCCAAACTCATTTCTCTCTCATTTTCTTTCAAAAACACAAAAAGAAATCCAAAAATTCCTATATAAATATTAAACCATTTTTCCTTCACTAATCCTTCATGGATCTTCATCAAAGCTTGATTTTTGGAGGCTAAAGTGATGGATCTAATTTCTTTTTGGTGTTCTTGAGGAGGTATAATTTCTTACCTTAATCCATAATTAATTGCTTTAATCTTTAACTAGCTAATTTAGTTAACTATTTAAGTGCTTAGTTTAGCATTTAATTCATGATTAATTCATTATGTTTGGTTTAAGAAATTCATGTTAGGGTTAAATTTTGATTAAGTGATTAGTGTTTAATTCAAGTGTTAAATTGTGTTTTGGAAAAGCTTAACCTAGTAGAAAATATTAATTTTTGCTAATAAGCATTTTGTTTAATTAAGCAAAATTGCTTACTAGATTTTTGCTAAAACTTAATTAAGCAAGTTTAAAAATATAGGATTGGTTTAGATAGCTTAGTTAAGCTATTTTATGGTATTTGTAATTGTTAGATTTGTGTTATCTTGAATCTAGTGCGATATATTGCGATAGGTTGCTTAATAGATTTCAGGGTTTTTCCGACGTAGGGTTCGTTTGGTAGTTGCGAGGTTATATCCAGTGTATTCCTCGTAATTTTTGTGTTGTGTTGCGCGATCGGGACGATCGGGATCCAGACTTGGTGTTTTGTAGTTTAGCGACCACAATTAGGGTTTTGGCCGGTATCGTTCGCGTTAGATGCGCTAAGCGCGCAGTGTAATTTTCCGGGCGTTTTCGTCGCGTTTCGTTGTCTTTTCGTCATTGTAGAATATATGCTTATGTGATGTGTTTATGAAATTTTAGATTCGCAAGCGGGGACTTCGGATGCTACGACAAGGGGAAAACAGGTGGTAGGCTTCACCTAGCTTGGAGCGTTGGTGAGTAGATTTAACATCTACAGGGGAATCGCCCGTATGGCGTTATGCGTCTGGGCTAGAAATATTTACATTGTCGCATATTCTATGTCATGTTTAGAATTGCGTATTTACCCTATTAGTTAGATTGTAGTGTGCCTAGACTAGTAGTAGTAGGACACTGCGCATATTATTGACGATTTATGTTGCACTAGCACTGTTTGTATGCTACACACACCGTCAATAATTACCATGTCACACACATAACCACTTATAGATGTTATATTTCTTGGTTAGGGATATTGTGACATTGATTCATATTTCTTATCACATTGACATACAGTTATCTGTTTACCTATAGGGTATTGTACCATTAGTGATAGGTACATACACACCTAAGGACATAGCTACAGGTGTACTTGCATTTTACACTTTACTTATACCTGATAGGTATATCACATCATCATATAGGTAGATACCTATATTTCTGCTATACCATTCATGTGTTCATTTATATCTGGTGAATGCTATGCTTTTCTTTTATACGCTTTCATTACAGTTTTTATGTTGCGTATACTTTATTCATGGATTATCGCATTGTTATATGGATTTTTCATGATGTTTTCTGGATTTGGGAACCGTGGTAGTTCATGAAATTATGCATACATTGAAAAATCCGGTTTCCTTGATATGATATTTTAGCAGCCACCATGAGATTTATCGGTGCTGATATATATATATATATACCTTACGCGAGGAAAGGAGGGATCCGTGTATGGGTACATGGTGGGGCCCGGAGGTACCCTGAAGCAAGAACGTTGTCGCTGTATGAGTCGACATCGCGGTGCTAGGCGATGAGGCTTAGGGGAACCATACTTTCCGGTGACAGGACCATTGACTCATCGGCTATCGAGTGGATACCGACGGGAGTCATGTACGTATGGATACGTCGAGAGGCGAGGGTCAGAGCTAGGCACTATAGCTTTCGGGATAGCGTATGATACGTACCTATCAGGGGGCCAGTCATGGAGACAACACCTGATGGATCAGCATTTCTGTGTCGATGCTTGGCACATTGGTTTCATGATATTTCCAATTACTCTTTTGTATATATAACAGGGGATTGAGTCGCTGTTATATATACCCATACACCAATATTAGTGGAATGAGACGCTAATATATGTGTATTGCCCTCATCATATTTATTTATGACATTATATTAGGATGTTAGAACTGTGCTGGAGATTTGATTTGGGACTTAAGAGATTCATTTGGATTGGATACTGATATTATACATACGAGATATGTGAGATCCACTTGTGTCACGACCCGAAGTTTGGCCCGTAACCGGCAACTTAACCACGTAACGTCTACAGGCGTGACGCAGCTAAGTGAACCGAAAAACCCAGAAAATCAAACCAGTGAAAGTATAGAGTGATAGAAGTTTTAAATGGAAACACTTACGAACATGATAAGAAATCTAAGTAAACAAGCACCAGATAGTAATATATGACGCCGTAGCGAAGATCAAGATCCACAAGTGGGAACATCACAGATAGAATAAACTAAAAGTACAGCCGGCTCACAACGAGCTCGACACCAGAATACAAAATAATACAACATCGTCCTCACACTGTTTCTAAGTCAAATATATACATGGTAGATGGAGAATACTAGATACAACAATGTACATACTGAAAGATAAACAGATACCGCACAAAACCCACCTATCAGCAAAAGAGCTAGCACACCAACTGTGGGGGTATCTGTGTCAAAAGATGCAAGGCAGCCTGCCGCGACTACTCCGAAGGGCAACCTGCAAACACTGTGGCACAACGGGATGAGTTGCCAACTCGTGAATAGAAACATCTACAAGCAGAAATTGAATGCAAGACATAATCCTAAGTCAACGATCAGTAATATAATCCACAAGAGTATATCTGAGTGTGATAAGGTGGCAAGGTAACATCTAAATATATATGTAGTGCCAGGTACTCAGGTAATAACATGTCATCAGTGTAAGGTATGTCTGCATGAGGTAAATATGATGAAGTATCAATGATATCAATACACATATATTAGCGTCCCATACCACTAATATTAGTGTAAGGGTATATATAACAGCGCCCTCATACCCTGTTATATATACAATGAAGTATGATCAGTGTAAATGCATGTCTGTAAATATATGTGGAACCCGTCCACCGTCACCCACTGACAATAAGCATCATGTATGCCATGCATATGCAATAAATAGGGGGTAGGGGAATATAATATACCATCAACCATAAAGGTCCCGAGCACAGAGGCTCCTCTCCAATCGAGCTCATAGGCTCCGAGCACATAGGCTCCCATCACATCGAGCTCATAGGCTCCGAGCACATAGGCTCCCATCACATCGAGCTCATAGGCTCCTCTCACATCGAGCTCATAGGCTCCGAGCACATAGGCTCCTCTCACATCGAGCTCATAGGCTCCGAGCACATAGGCTCCCATCACATCGAGCTCATAGGCTCCGAGCACATAGGCTCCCATCACATCGAGCTCATAGACTCCTCTCACATCGAGCTCATAGGCTCCGAGCACATAGGCTCCTCTCACATCGAGCTCATAGGCTCCGAGCACATAGGCTCCCATCAGAGATCATCATGATAAAATATTAAGTATGCGATACAATGCGAGCTGTAGAGTGAATAGTAAATGAACAGTAACGCGGCTTGCCATTTGAAATGAGCATGACTCGGGAATAGTCAACACCACAGTGAAGAATCTACAATGCAAACTACATCTAAGTATCAGGTCAAATCAGGGGGGGTAGGTGTGGAAACTACCTAAATCTGAGTCAATGTATATCTATAGGTATATAGTCGGTGATCTCGCCTCAATGTCATATCGTAAGATATCCTCAAGTATGAGTGCGGATCTATCATCAATATCGGCTCGTACGGTAAATCATCATACGGCATCCCCAAAGCTGGGTACAGGTCAATACCTCACTATCTCGTCACATAACAGGTATCACTATCATCAGATCATACAGTCTGGGGGTACTACTCTATGTCTAGTACAAGTCGATACCATCAAAGAAATATACAAGTAATTGTGATGTGATATGTGTATCAGGTATGAATATCAAGTCATGTCGCATATAGATAAGCTACAATGCAATGATCCAATGTGCTATAGGTATCAAATATGAGTATCAAGTCATGTCACATATAAATGAGCTACAATGCAATGATCCAATGTGATATAAGTATCAAATATGAGTATCAAGTCATGTCACATATAAATGAGCTACAATGCAATGATCCAATGTGATATAGGTATCAAATATGAGTATCAAGTCATGTCACATATAAATGAGCTACAATGCAATGATACAATGTGATATAGGTATCAAATATGAGTATCAAGTCATGTCACATATAAATGAGCTACAATGCAATGATACAATGTGATATAGGTATCAAATATGAGTATCAAGTCATGTCACATATAAATGAGCTACAATGCAATGATACAATGTGATATAGGTATCAAATATGAGTATCAAGTCATGTCACATATAAATGAGCTACAATGCAATGATCCAATGTGATATATGTAGTAGGTATGCAATGCACTAGCTAGTAACTATGAACATGCAATATATATATATATAGAACACTATAAGGTCCTATCAGCCCTGACGTAGAACGCCATGCGGGCGATACCCCCGTAGATGTGAAATCTACTCACCGTAGCCACCCGCTAGGTATAGCCAACAGCCTGCTTCCCTTCCTGCGCGGCGTCTGCCGTACTTGCCTGCGAACCTAGAGTTACACAATATATCACACGTAAGCTTGAAATCACGAAAACGCGACATTTAAGCCGAACCAATAACTCGTGTCGCGAACCAAGCGTGCGTGTGCGCGATACGCTAAAACGTGTGGTTACGCACCTAAACGCATCCTGACGCGTCGCGATACGCAGAAACCCAAAACCCACACACACGTATCACGCGTGTCGCGAAAGGTTGAAAATACGGGAAAAATAGGTATTCTACCCCAGATTTTGATACAGGAAAGATATTGCAAAACTATATATACCAAAACAACCCAAATAGCAGCAGACACCCACACCTCAAACCCCAACCAATGACTCCCCCATCTGGCCGCAATTTGCGGCCAGAATGCAATATTTGGCGGCCTCACTTGGGAATTGGGCTCCCAGGTTTGGTTGGTGCACTCAAGTTTCCCCATACATGCTGCAGTAACATCTAGATTTCTACTGAAAAGTCTCGGGTGACAGCAGATCCTACAGTGCCCAAATTCTAGTTAAAATCCACACTTTGCACTAAAAATGGAACTTTAGGGTATTTTTGTGCAACCTGAGGTATAACCTAGTTAAAATAGCTCTAATAACACTTAAAGGAGATAACCAAACTATGAGAATACCAATCTAACATATACATCACAAATATCCTATAATTTCACTAAAAATGCACGAAAAGGGGATTTTTGCGAAACAATACAACAAGTTATGGAAAAAGAGGTTAAGACTAGAGTTTATACCTTCTAGAGACCTTGCTAAACACCAAAGTCTCAGCTTTTCCACTCGTGTATGCAGATTTGCCTCAAACACCCTAAAAAGCTCACTTTTCTTAAATTTTTGTGATGAAAAGGTGTGGTTTTTGTGTAGGATTTGCTTGGGAATTGAAGGGAATGAAAAGAGGAAGAAGAGGTGAAGAGAATGGAAGGGTTTCCTCTGCTGGAGCTCCAGAATTTCTGAAGTGGGAAAAGGAGAGAGAGAGAAGGGAAGAAAAGGGTCTCAAGTCAACCTTTTACCTACTCCCCCATGCCTCATTATTTAATGGTATTTTGAATTATGATAAAGGTTTAGAAAAGATCAAAATGGTGGGGAAAAGATAAGTTAATAACCATGCACAAGGAATGGTTAACAAGTCACAAGAAAAAGTCTAAGTGTGCAAGTGTGCTCAACAAGGGAAAATTTCTAATATGCTAACACCACCAATAATAACTATAAATCCTATGAACACACAAATATAAAAACATGCACGACTACTAATTATCACCAAAACAATCAACGAAAATTTCAAAGTGTTACAATCTACCCCCCTTAAGGAAATTCGGTCCCCGAATTTAAAAATCTAACTATACGCACTTCAAAAAGGTGGGGATACCTCTTCCTCATCCCGCTCTCAGTCTCCCAAGTGACTTCCTCGACGCTCTGGCCACGCCAAAGCACTTTGACGGACGGTATCTCTTCGACCTCAATTTCTTCACTCGTCGGTCTAAGATTATCACTGGCTGCTCTGCGTAGGCAAGGTCGCGCTCACGCTGGGTCGTCGGATGCTGAATCACATGTGAAGGATCATGAAGATATCTACGGAGCATCGAAACGTGAAATACGGGATGCACGTCTGGAAAACTGGGCGGAAGGGCTAAACGATACGCAACTGCACCAATTCGCTCAAGGACCTCCAATGGGGCCCACAAATCTGGGACTAAGCTTCCCCTTCTTTCCAAACCTCATTACGCCCTTCATTGGGGAGACCCTCAAGAAAACATGATCACCAACATAAAACTCAAATCTGCGTCGACGACGGTCCGCATAAGATTTCTGCCTACCCTGGCTGCTCTCATCCTATCGCGAAACAATTAGATCTTCACTGTCTTCCACAACCTGTGGCCCTAATACACTGCTCTCACCGAGTTCCATCCAACAGGTGGGTGATCTGCATCTCCTCCCATAGAGAGCCTCAAATGGTGCCTCCTGAATGGTCTCCTGGTAGCTGTTGCTGTAGGAGAACTCTACTAAGGGCAAATGATGATCCCAGCTACCTCCGAAATCTACAACGCATGCTCTGAGCATGTCCTCGAGAGTCTGAATAGTTCGCTCTGACTGTCCGTCGGTCTGCGGATGGAACGCTGTGCTGAAACTCAAACGGGTGCCCCAAAGCCTCCTGAAGCCTCTGCTATGGCCGGCTGATAAACTGGGTGCCTCTATCGGACACGATGCATGTCGGAACTCGGTGCAGTCGTACAATCTCATCAATGTAAATCTGGCATACTGGGCAAATCCGAATGGCGTCCTTGCCGGTAGGAAGTGAGCCGCTTCCGTCAAACGATCCACGATCACCCAGGTGGAGTTATACCCTTGACTAGTCCTGGGTAGACTTACAATGAAATCCATAGATATCTGTTCTTATTTCCACTCCGGGATGGGTAACGGCTGTAGCTCTCCCGTTGGCCTCTGATGCTCAGCCTCGACTTGTTGACAAGTCAGGCATCTCGATACAAAATCTGCAATATCCCTCTTCATACCGTCTCACCAGTAAACATCTCTCAAGTCATGGTACATCTTGGTGACACCGGGATGAACACCATATAACGATCGATGTGCCTCCTCGATAGTCTCGCGCCGCAATCCCTCAGCATCTGGTACGCACAGTCTAGCTCCAAATCGTAGTATCTCCTGATCATCGATCACGAACTCGGAAAGTCTGCTATGTCCCATCTGTGTCCTGATCTCTGAACAGCGGTCAACACTATGCTGTGCCTCTTATATACGGTCAAGCAACTGTGGGCATGCACGAACATACGCAATCTGTCTTCCGGTCGGCGTAAACTCGAACTGTACCCGGCTGTCGCATAAGATCTATCAATCTGCCGACGGCTGTCTCTGTACTGCGCTCAAACAAGATAGACTACACCCGGGCCTCCTATTCAAGCATCCGCCACTACATTAGCCCTGCCCGGTTGATGCAAGATCTCACAATCGTAGTCCCTCACTAACTACATCCGTCGGTGCTGTCTAAGGTTCGGGTCTCGCTGCTGACATATGTACTTTAAGCTCTTATGGTCGGTGAATATCTGGCACGACTCCCCATACCGATAATGTCGCCAGATCTTGAATGCAAAGACCACTGCAGCCATCTCCAGATCATGAGTAGGGTAATTCTGCTTATGTCTCTTTGCTTGCCGTGAAGCATACGCAATCCCCCTATCATGCTGCATCAAAACGCATCCCAACCCTACTCGTGAAGCATCGCAGTAGACCACAAATCCGACTGATCCCAAAGCCAATGATAACACTGGTGTCGTAGCCAGTAGAGCCCGTAGCTGCTGGAAACTGTGCTCACACTCCTCCGTCCAATCGAAGTGAACTCCCTTCCGGGTCTGCAGTGGAATCCGCAGGTGCTGCTCGTGCTCCTCTCTACTCCAAGAATATACCAAGATATCGTCCATAAACACCATAATGAACAGATCAAGATACGGCCGAAGAGTACGGTTCATCATGTCCATAAATGCTGCTGGCGCGTTGGTGAGTCCGAACGACATCACCAAAAACTCATAATGGCCGTAACGTGTGCGGAAGGCCGTCCTAGGAATGTCCTCCCGTCGAACCCGCAGCTGATGATAACCCGATCGTAAATCGATCCTCGAAAAGTATCCTGCCCCCTGAAGCTAGTCGAACAAACCGTCGATGTGTGGCAAAGGATATTGATTCCGCACTGTCACCTTATTCCGCTGGCGGTAGTCAATACACAAACGCAACAGCCGTCTTTCTTCTTGACGAACAGGACTGGAGCGCCCCAAGGAGAAACACTGGGTCGAATAAATCATTTATCCAGCAAGTCCTGCAACTGACCCTTCAACTCTCTAAGTTCCGCCGGGGCCATCCAATAAAGCGGTACCGAAATAGGTCCCGTGCCAGGAACCAAATCAACGCAGAAAGAATTATCACGCTCGGGCGGCCGTCCAGGAAGCTTGTCAGGGAACGCATCAGGAAACTCGCTACCAACCGGAACCTGATCCAAAAGAACCTCTATAGCCCTAGTATCGCAAACATATGCAAAAAAATTCCTGACATCCCTTCCGCAAAAGCTGTCCAGCGCGAACCGAAGAAATCACTCTGTGAGGGGTGGCACTACGGTCCCCCAACGCAACAACAACCGACTTGCCGGGAAAACAAAATCGAACTGTCTCCTCACGGCCGACCACAGAAGCATAGCACGTGACTAACCAATCCATGCCCAAAAGAACGTCGAAGTCCAACATCTCATGATGGATCAAATTGATCGGCAACTCTCTCTCGCCGATACGGACGGTACAGGATCGGAACACATGCCTAGCAACAAACGACTCTCCCACAGGAGTAGTCACAACTAGCGGTTGACCAAACAAACCGGACTCTTTACCCAAACTCAGCACAAAAGTGCGTGGATACATAAGAGCACAAGGATCCGGATCAAATAATACGTGTGCAACAAAGGACAAACTAAAAGAGTACCTGAAACCACAGCATCGGACACCCGCAAGTCCCGATGAGTCGAAGCAAAAACTTGTGCCTGTCCTTCATTTGCGACCGACTGAACTCCTCCTCTACTAGCCTGACCCCTCTGTGCAAACTCCCCGCGTCCACGACGTCTCCGAGCACGACCCTGACGTGCTGTGAAGAAGCACTGCCTGATGAGGTGTTGAAGGCTTCCGCATCGTAAACACCTACGCACTGAATGCTGTCCTGCCTGGGGATGAAAGCCAAACGACTATCCTCGTCCTAAGCCTCTGCTCTGGGCTGGTATACCAGTGTGATTCCTCAACTGTTCCGGAATTCTCATGGCTGCTGGAAGACGTGTCTCATACATGGGAGCTGCCTCCACCGGTGCTATGTAGGGAACGGAATACTGCATGATGATCGCAAGGAACAACTGGGTAACAGGGGTGGCAACCATCTGTCGCTGCGCTCGAACGACCTCTACCAATGAGCTCATCGCCTGGCATAGGCCCTGCATCTCTACCACTAGTCTAGCGACCTGAGCTGCCGTAGGGGAAACAATCTGTCCTGGTGCAACAGGAGTACCACTCGGATTAGTCCTTGTCTCAGATGAATCAACTCGAACCTCGGCCCTCGCGGCCGCTCTTTGTGCCCTCGTAGTCCTTGGCGGCATATTGGCTATCAGAAACAACAGGATTCGATAAGGATACGGAAATCGAATCGCAAGAATGTATATACTCAAGGAGGAATTTAAATCAACAGGTCCTAAGGTCGCGTAGGCGGAGTACCGTGCCGTGAGTATGCCGCGGAACATACGCACGCTACGCTACCCTGCCGCAGCTACCTACTCCATCATACCAGGGTCGTCCTACACTCCGAAAGGTAAAACCTACGCTCTGATACCAACTTTGTCACGACCCGAAGTTTGGCCCGTAACCGGCAACTTAACCACGTAACGTCTACAGGCGTGACGCAGCTAAGTGAACCGAAAAACCCAGAAAATCAAACCAGTGAAAGTATAGAGTGATAGAAGTTTTAAATGGAAACACTTACGAACATGATAAGAAATCTAAGTAAACAAGCACCAGATAGTAATATATGACGCCGTAGCGAAGATCAAGATCCACAAGTGGGAACATCACAGATAGAATAAACTAAAAGTACAGCCGGCTCACAACGAGCTCGACACCAGAATACAAAATAATACAACATCGTCCTCACACTGTTTCTAAGTCAAATATATACATGGTAGATGGAGAATACTAGATACAACAATGTACATACTGAAAGATAAACAGATACCGCACAAAACCCACCTATCAGCAAAAGAGCTAGCACACCAACTGTGGGGGTATCTGTGTCAAAAGATGCAAGGCAGCCTGCCGCGACTACTCCGAAGGGCAACCTGCAAACACTGTGGCACAACGGGGTGAGTTGCCAACTTGTGAATAGAAACATCTACAAGCAGAAATTGAATGCAAGACATAATCCTAAGTCAACGATCAGTAATATAATCCACAAGAGTATATCTGAGTGTGATAAGGTGGCAAGGTAACATCTAAATATATATGTAGTGCCAGGTACTCAGGTAATAACATGTCATCAGTGTAAGGTATGTCTGCATGAGGTAAATATGATGAAGTATCAATGATATCAATACACATATATTAGCGTCCCATACCACTAATATTGGTGTAAGGGTATATATAACAGCGCCCTCATACCCTGTTATATATACAATGAAGTATGATCAGTGTAAATGCATGTCTGTAAATATATGTGGAACCCGTCCACCGTCACCCAATGACAATAAGCATCATGTATGCCATGCATATGCAATAAATAGGGGGTAGGGGAATATAATATACCATCAACCATAAAGGTCCCGAGCACAGAGGCTCCTCTCCAATCGAGCTCATAGGCTCCGAGCACATAGGCTCCCATCACATCGAGCTCATAGGCTCCGAGCACATAGGCTCCCATCACATCGAGCTCATAGGCTCCTCTCACATCGAGCTCATAGGCTCCGAGCACATAGGCTCCTCTCACATCGAGCTCATAGGCTCCGAGCACATAGGCTCCCATCACATCGAGCTCATAGGCTCCGAGCACATAGGCTCCCATCATATCGAGCTCATAGGCTCCTCTCACATCGAGCTCATAGGCTCCGAGCACATAGGCTCCTCTCACATCGAGCTCATAGGCTCCGAGCACATAGGCTCCCATCAGAGATCATCATGATAAAATATTAAGTATGCGATACAATGCGAGCTGTAGAGTGAATAGTAAATGAACAGTAACGCGGCTTGCCATTTGAAATGAGCATGACTCGGGAATAGTCAACACCACAGTGAAGAATCTACAATGCAAACTACATCTAAGTATCAGGTCAAATCAGGGGGGGTAGGTGTGGAAACTACCTAAATCTGAGTCAATGTATATCTATAGGTATATAGTCGGTGATCTCGCCTCAATGTCATATCGTAAGATATCCTCAAGTATGAGTGCGGATCTATCATCAATATCGGCTCGTACGGTAAATCATCATACGGCATCCCCAAAGCTGGGTACAGGTCAATACCTCACTATCTCGTCACATAACAGGTATCACTATCATCAGATCATACAGTCTGGGGGTACTACTCTATGTCTAGTACAAGTCGATACCATCAAAGAAATATACAAGTAATTGTGATGTGATATGTGTATCAGGTATGAATATCAAGTCATGTCGCATATAGATAAGCTACAATGCAATGATCCAATGTGCTATAGGTATCAAATATGAGTATCAAGTCATGTCACATATAAATGAGCTACAATGCAATGATCCAATGTGATATAAGTATCAAATATGAGTATCAAGTCATGTCACATATAAATGAGCTACAATGCAATGATCCAATGTGATATAGGTATCAAATATGAGTATCAAGTCATGTCACATATAAATGAGCTACAATGCAATGATACAATGTGATATAGGTATCAAATATGAGTATCAAGTCATGTCACATATAAATGAGCTACAATGCAATGATACAATGTGATATAGGTATCAAATATGAGTATCAAGTCATGTCACATATAAATGAGCTACAATGCAATGATACAATGTGATATAGGTATCAAATATGAGTATCAAGTCATGTCACATATAAATGAGCTACAATGCAATGATCCAATGTGATATATGTAGCAGGTATGCAATGCACTAGCTAGTAACTATGAACATGCAATATATATATATAGAACACTATAAGGTCCTATCAGCCCTGACGTAGAACGCCATGCGGGCGATACCCCCGTAGATGTGAAATCTACTCACCGTAGCCTCCCGCTAGGTATAGCCAACAGCCTGCTTCCCTTCCTGCGCGGCGTCTGCCGTACTTGCCTGCGAACCTAGAGTTACACAATATATCACACGTAAGCTTGCAATCACGAAAACGCGACATTTAAGCCGAACCAATAACTCGTGTCGCGAACCAAGCGTGCGTGTGCGCGATACGCTAAAACGTGTGGTTACGCACCTAAACGCATCCTGACGCGTTGCGATACGCAGAAACCCAAAACCCACACACACGTATCACGCGTGTCGCGAAAGGTTGAAAATACGGGAAAAATAGGTATTCTACCCCAGATTTTGATACAGGAAAGATATTGCAAAACTATATATACCAAAACAACCCAAATAGCAGCAGACACCCACACCTCAAACCCCAACCCATGACTCCCCCATCTGGCCGCAATTTGCGGCCAGAATGCAATATTTGGCGGCCTCACTTGGGAATTGGGCTCCCAGGTTTGGTTGGTGCACTCAAGTTTCCCCATACATGCTGCAGTAACATCTAGATTTCTACTGAAAAGTCTCGGGTGACAGCAGATCCTACAGTGCCCAAATTCTAGTTAAAATCCACACTTTGCACTAAAAATGGAACTTTAGGGTATTTTTGTGCAACCTGAGGTATAACCTAGTTAAAATAGCTCTAATAACACTTAAAGGAGCTAACCAAACTATGAGAACACCAATCTAACATATACATCACAAATATCCTATAATTTCACTAAAAATGCACGAAAAGGGGATTTTTGCGAAACAATACAACAAGTTATGGAAAAAGAGGTTAAGACTAGAGTTTATACCTTCTAGAGACCTTACTAAACACCAAAGTCTCAGCTTTTCCACTCGTGTATGCAGATTTGCCTCAAACACCCTAAAAAGCTCACTTTTCTTAAATTTTTGTGATGAAAAGGTGTGGTTTTTGTGTAGGATTTGCTTGGGAATTGAAGGGAATGAAAAGAGGAAGAAGAGGTGAAGAGAATGGAAGGGTTTCCTCTGCTGGAGCTCCAGAATTTCTGAAGTGGGAAAAGGAGAGAGAGAGAAGGGAAGAAAAGGGTCTCAAGTCAACCTTTTACCTACTCCCCCATGCCTCATTGTTTAATGGTATTTTGAATTATGATAAAGGTTTAGAAAAGATCAAAATGGTGGGGAAAAGATAAGTTAACAACCATGCACAAGGAATGGTTAACAAGTCACAAGAAAAAGTCTAAGTGTGCAAGTGTGCTCAACAAGGGAAAATTTCTAATATGCTAACACCACCAATAATAACTATAAATCCTATGAACACACAAATATAAAAACATGCACGACTACTAATTATCACCAAAACAATCAACGAAAATTTCAAAGTGTTACAACTTGCTGTTGTACATCTGATATATGTGAGATATACTGATATTGTACATACGAGATATGTGAGATCCACTTGCTGTTGTACATTTGATATATGTGAGATATACTGATATTGTACATACGAGATATGTGAGATCCACTTGATGTTGTACATTTGATATATGTGAGATATACCTGATATTGTACATACTAGATAGGTGAGATCTACTTGATGTTGTACATTCGATACATATGCGAGATATACTTGATATTGTGTAGTTGAGGCGATGTGACACTTAGATGATATGAGAGCCAATTTGGGGGCTGATTTGAGGAATTGGGATTTTGATTTGTCTTGCTAGATTGTGATCCTACCACGATGTCACGATTCCGTAGAAATGACATATTTCACTCCACACCTCATCTTTATATACTTGTGCACTGTTCCATGTATTAGGAGTACCTATGAGTGTACCTTTCATGAGTGTTGCACATTTACTTTCTCATATCCCCAGTGCATGATTATTGCATACTGTTGTCATATCATTATTGCTTTATATATTGGTGGTACTTGTTAATGTACTTTCCATTATTTCGTACTCATGACCTGTTATTACTGCAATTGTCATATATTAGATTCATGATGTACGTACATTCTTGCGATTACCTACATATATTATTTACTATTCACGAGTTGGCAACTCACCTCCGTTGTGCCACAGGTGTTACAGAGTGTTCCCCAGAGTAGTCGAGGCTGGCTATTCATCTATCATCTTTTGCTACGGATACCGCATCAGCTCACAGTGTGCAGTTTGTTTAGGTGGGTTTTATGGTTATTCGTTGTATTGTATATTCGTTGTATCCATGTACTCTCCATCTACTATTTTCATATTGACTTAGAGACTTGGTGAGGACGATGTTGTATATTATGTTGGATTTGTTGTCTTTTATACAGTTTCCTTTCTATCGTCTTCTATTTCTTCGCTACGGCGTCGTATATTTGTTGTGGTGGTTGTTTTCCGCCTTTGGGCGTGGATTTGCTCCCGTTTGGGATGCTTTACCTTATATTTATGTTGTACCCATTTTTGGGGCTAGCTTTTACAAAGGAGGTGCTGCCAAAATTTTAAAGAAAAAGTGGACTCTTTTAAAGAATTTGGGTTGTGATTTCAAATGTTTTAAAAACTTTTTATTATCTTTTCCGTATTTTTATGGTTTAGATTTCTGGGTTTTGGCTTTCTTTTACTGCGTTACGTCTGGAGGCGTTGCGTAGTATTAGGGCCGTCACGTGCCAATTTCGGGTCGTGACATAGCTTTGCAAATATATAGTGGCGAAAACTTTTGGTAAAGAGGTCACTCCCGGTGAAGGGATCTCGGCTTTTTTCTCGTCAAATGAGGTGCAGGATATTCCAAACTAAATATCACGATGCAAAGCAAAAAGTAATTGACTATAATGAAGTTATTACCCTGACACAAACTTCTGCCCAAGAGGTCACTCCCGGTGAAGGGATTTCGGCTCTTGCCTCGTCGAATGAGGTGCTGGACATTCATAACCGAATATCGCTGTGCAAAACAAAAGATAACGTCTTTGTAATAACAACTTTAGAAAATTGTTCCAACAACATCGAATTGGTTTGTTTTCCTTGCATTGATCAGAATCAACGTAGTCCCATCAGTTAATCACACCAGAAAAGAACGAAAATAAAATGTACGTATATGCCATCTGCATTCGCCACTGGGCCCGTCATCACCCGTTAGGTTACTTAACTAACGACAGAGCGGGGGCTGGACTAGCGCGGGTGCAAAACATATACAACATCTACTAATATATATATATATAAATATATATATATATATATATATATATATATATATAACATTCGTCTCAGGCATGATATAAGCAACATCACAGAATAGCGATAAGCATCACAAAACAAACGGATAATCTGGGAGCCCCGGGTTTCCTTTGAGCTGCAAGTGAAACCCGACGTTCCCCTATCATGTGGATAGCCTATGCAATGAAAACCTAGACCCCCTACGAGCGCGGCAAGTCATCCGCCAAAACCAGAAGTGAGGCAACCCCCTTCATCAAAGTGAATGGGCCACCCAGCACTTCAAGGAATCCGATAACTTGAGCACCCCTCCGTGGGTCAACCTGTACCCCCTATGAGTGCGGTGAATAGCCCATCAATTCTATAGTAAGGCCCCCTCCATCTCGGTCGTGCACATATCACAATTAGCGCACATGCTAAATATACTAAGGATCAAAAAACAAGTGCACTAAACATCCAAAAAGTCGAGTTTTGAGCCAATTCGGAGGTCCGAATCAAAACGAAACACGCCCGAACCTTCACGGGGAGTTAGAGCACAAAATTAACTTCAAGTCAGGGGGCCTAGAGAGGGTACCCTACCCCCGAGGCCACCACGAGGTGGCCAGAGGGTGAGGCAGACCCGAAACTGCCCATGCAGGGGCAGTTTCGGGTCCCCACCCGCAAGACCACCTTGTGGTAGTCTTAGGAGTGGGCCCAGCTGTTTGGTTCCCTCCGGGGTCTCCCTGGGGTGCCCACGCAGCACCCCGTGTCTTCTCGGTTCAAACCGATAGCCCGAGGGGTGTGCAAACATCTCAAAACTAAAAAATTTAGGACTGTTTTTCGACCGTTTTCGATACCCGAAAAAATGTGAATTCTAATGTCGTAACAAAAGACGAACCAATATGTAAACAACCCTAACCCTAGAATCTTAACTAGAGATTTAGACGAACCAATATGTAAACAACTTTACATACAAAGTGAATGAGGAATACAACCTTTATAGACCGGTCATTCACTTCTAAAGCTTCGTGTAGTAGTCCTTTCGCTCCAAGTAGTGAACACCCGAACTCTAGTAAGGGTTCACATGAAGAAATGAACAAGCTTACTCCAAATCTTCGAGGCCGAAGATGATCTACGTCGAGGAGACTCAAGCTCATGCTACCTCTTCACTAATGGTAGATTAGTGAAGCAAACACCCTAAACTAAATGGCTAATATAGTAGAGGATGATGAAGTAGGAATTGGACTCACTTTAGATTTATTTTTCTCACAATATTTCCTCACCGTTTGAAAAGCTAGTGAGCTTTTTTCATGAGGAAGTAGAAGATGAAGTGGAGATGAGAATGAAACTCATGAGGTGAGAATAGCTACCATGGGTGAGTTAGTGTCATACACTAACTCATGTAGAGAATAAACCATGGCTAACAATAATGGTTGGGTTAATAAATATCTACAAGTAAAACAAAGTTAGTGGACTAAGTCAATGGTTAGCATAAGCTTCTCTAAGGTTTTAGCCATGACAATTTCCAACTAATTTTTATTTACTTTGATAAATAAAAACCCTACATTAACATAAGTATGGTGTAAGTCTCATACACCCATGTAGCATGTGGTATCAAGCATGACACAATAAAATGTACATTAATATAGCCCACGTAGCACCCCGCGGCTTCTCGGTTCAAACCGAGACCCCGCAGGGTGTGCAAACATCTCAAAACTCAAAAATTCGGGACTGTTTTTTCAACAGTTTTCGATGCCCGAAAAAACGTGAATTCTAATCTCGATCCCGTACATATCACATATGTGCTCCTACTTCATTTCGCATGAACCAGGAAAGCTCTGTGTAGGACTCTAAAGACTCGTCAATACGCCGGCAGTGGGTGATGATCATATCAAACACCCACAAGCCGCAAGCGGTCTGCTAAATGTAACGGCCCTCCGGGTATTGAGCGATCAGAAGATCAACAAGCAAACCTGCTCATACTCCAACGAATCCAATCAGTAACACTACCGTACAGTCCGGTCTCTTCGTCAAATATGTCGCATATCGCAGCCTGAGGGTGGTATAACGTCAGACCCCAATAGCCTGATAAGTCATGACGATGCAAGGTCCATAACGGTTCGAGAAACTACTGATAACACTTATCAGTAGATCTCAGGAACCCTGGTCAGGGACTTCCTGTTATGGCCAATCGAGCATAGCGCAACATTAACTCCCGATACCGGGAGAGACGAATCCCCTCCTATCGCTCATTACCTCCATGTGACTCGGGACTGTACCCAAAAACCACCTTTTTGCATGATCTCTTGAACGTGGTATGGTGGAAATCAAAGCACGGTAGGAATCACACAAGACTCTATGACGATCTCGGGTCGACAGACTAACCTGTACCAGTGTCACCAGAGAACTGCTATCCGACGATAGGTATAATACCATCTAGGAGTTCTCGGCGAGCCCGTTCAGTGTATCCAGTCTCCACTGAGCACCCGCATACCATCTCTGATGTCAAACACCAATTGATATGGGATCATCCATCGTCCATCATATGGGTCGAGAAGCGTATACACTAGTCTACTCTGGAGTATCGATGCTCTGTCTCGATACTCCCGCGACTAGGAACATTTGAAGGATGTACTTACCGACTACCATTGCCCCAATAGTATGATCTGCATCATAATCCTGGTAGTCAAGTACTCATCCTAAGGGCTTTATCAACATGTAATATAGAGACAATAAGTGTACATGTTAAGATAAAGTGCAACCAGATAGCATACTATCATGTCGAGCAAGAAAGTCCTCCCTATATATGTCCAAGCATCCACTACAATATACATCACATGTACAGTAATGGCCTCTAGGGCATACATATAACTGACAATCTCCCACTTGAACTAAGGCCATTTGTTGCGGTATCTCATACTCAACGTCCTATAGAAGTCTCTCTAAGAAAAGGCCTTTGTGAGTGGATCTGCCGTGTTATCCTTTGCGTCAACTCTCCTAACCTCGATCCCTTGGAGATCAACCATCTCCCTGATCAGGCGATACTATCCTCAGAATATGTCTGGATCACTGATGGGACCTGTGTTCCTAGGCCAAAGCCACAACTTCATTGTTGTTACAATAACAGTTATTGAACGCTTAATGGTAGGAACCATGTTCATCTAATGAACAAGAAATGTCCAGACAACCTCTTTGGTAGCATCGTTGGTAGTATCGTTGGTAGCGATGTATTCAGCCTTTATCGTCTAGTATGCCACGGTATCTAGCTTGGAACTCTTCCAACATACCATCCCTCCACTGAGGGTAAAGACAAAGCCCGTGACTGACTTTCAGTCATCCTTATCACTCTAAGAGCTGGAACCAAGAACATTCCTTTAGTGCTTCTCAAGTATTTAAGAATGTCCTCCACAGCTGTCCAGTGATTCTCTTAAGATCCGATTGATTCCTGATCACTACACCTAGTGAGTCAGCTACATCTGGTCTAGTACATAACATCGCATACATGATATAGCCTACTGCCGAAGTATAGGGTATCCTTTGCACGCGAGCTCTCTCCAAATCAGACTTGGAAGACATCTTTTTGGAGAGAGTGATTCCTGAGTAAGTGGGCGAACCACCACGCTTAGAATCTTCCATACTAAACCCCTTTAGTATGGTGTTAATGTACCTGGATTTAGGACACTCCCAACATCCACTTAGATCTATCACCATAGATCATAATCCATAAGATGTAGTAGGTATCATCCAGATTTTCTATTGAGAATTCTCGTGATAAGAGGAGCTTGACCGAGTGTAGCATAGGAAACCATTTCCTATCAAGAGTATGTCTTCTACGTACAATACGTGTAAGACAACCTCACTCTCTACAACCTTCTTGTATATATAAGGTTCATCTACCATTTTGATGAAGTCAAACTCTTTGACTGCTACATCAAAACAGATATTCCAATTCCGCGATACTTGCTTTAATCCTAATGGACTTAAGCATAGCTTTGAAAGTCTCAACTTTTCCATTTACACCAAGAATCTTTTCAAGAACTATTTACTCCCAATGGGTTTTACCCCTTCAGGTGCAACATTCAAAGTCATACTTTGTTAGTGTACATGGATTCCATCTTTGATCGCATAGCATCCAGCCATTTCACAAAGTCTCCACCTGTGATGGTCTGTATGAACCAAGTTGGACCATTATCTACCATGATGCAATCCTCGCTCCCACTGTCACCGAGAAGACCGTAGTATCTCTCAAGTGGATGAGAAACCCTACCAGATTCGCGGAGAGGTTGAGGTTCCTTGGATACTATTGAATTCTTTGGTTTCACCAAATCATCAGCTGTTAGTTTGTCTAGCTGGAACTCCTTCCAGTTCTACCTCATGACCACTAATCTCTTCATAAGAAATTCCTTTTCTAAAAAGGTGGCATGCTGAGAAACAAAACACCTTTTGCTCCTCAGTGCGGTAGAAGATATTCCCTCGCTAATGTTTTGGATATCCTAACAAACTTATACAGAACTGACCTTGCCTCGAGCTTGTCCGGATTTTGCTTTTCAGCATAGGCCGGAAAACCCCATATCTTAACTCGTTTAAGATATGATCTCTTCCCATTCCATATCTCATATAGAGTAGTAGGCAGTGATTTGGATGGAACCCCATTCAATAGGTATGCAGCTTCTCAAGTGCATAACTCCAAAAGGAAACAGGTAACTCAGCAATACTCATCATAGAGCGCGCTATATCTCATAGGGTGCGATACCTCCGCCCCGATACACCGTTGTGCTGTGGTGTATACAAAGGAGTAAGCTGAGAGAGAATCACATTCTCTTTTTAGAAACTCCAGGAACTCCATGCGCAAGTATTCTCCTTCTCGATCACATCGAAGGACCTAATACTTCTACCCGCCTGGTTCTTAACTTCAAGCTTATATTCCTTGAATTTCTTAAAAGTTTCAGACTTGTGTTTCAACAGGAACATATGTCCGAATCCTGAGAGAAGATCAGTGAATATAATGAAGTACGAAGAACCAACCTTGGCATTTGTAGACATAGGACCGTATACATCATCATGTATCCGTCCCAAGAGTTCAGTAACTCTTTCTCTGTTTCGAGTAAACGGAGTATTGGTCACTTTACCTTTGTGACAAGACTGGCAAGTATCATAAGATAAAAATTCAAACAGATTCTTATATTTATCTTTATGTAACTTAGCTGGTCGTGTCGCATTGATATGACCTAATCTACAATGCCACAAGAAGAATTCGTTCATTTCTGAACTACTCCACTTGTGTGTGTTCTATATACTTTGAACTGTGGTTTGATTTAGAACGTATATGCCATTTCATAACGTGCCTGATCCAATCAACTCTTGATTAAGGAAAATGTTCACAACATTATCCATCAATAAAAAATTATATCCTTCTTTAACTTAATAAAGAGACCGATGTAATGTTGTACATCAGGTTCGGTACGTAATAACATTCGTTCAGAATCAATATATTTGGTAATACAAGGTGATATCAGCCAACTGATTTGGCTGCAACAATTGCACCATTCTCTACACTAGAGAACAATCACCTATTCTCAGTTCTCTACCTGTCTGTAGCCCATGTAAAAGATTACATATGCGGAATCCTAATCCGGTATCTCATACCTAGAACATAGAGGATACTAAGAAACAGTTCTTGGTAATAAACACACCCGAAAAATATGCATCAACATGCTTATTCCTCAATTGGGCGGCGTGGAAATCCGGATAATCCCCTATTTCCTGCTCGGACTTATAACAATTATAAGATAGAGCGGAACCAATGTTCCCCAACACAGTATAATAAGCAGGTTCGGTCAAGGCATCCATATTATTATCTTGATTAAGGCGTGACTTGGTCGCTACCAGGAGAGAGAGAGAGAAGAAAACACTCTGCGTGCGCTCTTACAAGATCAGATTGGTTATTATTTTATCTAATCAGGATGGCTCCCACTGTTTTTATCAAATCTTCCTTCAAACACAAAGGCAAGACTAGCCGAGATTAATTACACCCTACAAGTTCGCCAATCTTTCGGCCAGGCTAGTGTCGGTATTTTAAGGGAGGTTCCCCGTGCTTTCGCATGGACCTAATTAAAATAAACCTCGTTTTCCCACGGACGTGACCCCGTTAACACCTTTCTAGACGGCTACTTTGATCGGCTAATTGTAATGTGTAAAACTCTCCCAGGAGTAACTCTTACTCGCAGTGGGTATCGGGATCCAACTATCTCATAGAAGGTATACAATCTCATTGCAAATTTCAACACTTAAAATTCCCGATAATACTTTTGCCCCTAGCGTCCTATGACCTTGACGCAGGCCAAACAACCCATGGTCCGCTAGTCAAGTTCAACCCGTACATTTTCTGATTGAATTAAACCCACCCGCACGACACTTGACGTAGGACAAACAACGTCGTACGAATATCCTAATCCAATCGCATCGTATGCAGCAGATAAGCACTAGTTAGCTACCGCACACTACGCCTTGATGCAGGCCAAACTACCGTAGCACGAATACTAAGTAGTATTTATCTGAAATGACAGAGGGCTACGCAGGTTTTTAAGAAAACCATGAGCGTAATGAACTTGATATCGTTGTAGAATCGAGTGATTTTGAAAAGGAGTGTTTTTTAGGGTTTTACTAGTTTCGCTAAAGAGGTCACTCCTGGTGAAGAGATCTCGGCTCTTTCCTTATCGAATAAGGTGCAGGATATTACACAAATACCACAATGCAAAACAAGAACTAGAAAAGCAATCAAAAGACAAAACCGAGTGGGTTGTAGCATCTGCTAGTTTCGCTAAAGAGGTCACTCCCGGTGAAGGGATCCCGGCTCTTTCCTTATCGAATAAGGTGTTGGATATTCTACAAAGAATACCGCTATGCAAAGCAAAAACTAGAACTACCAGTTTTTAAAACAAGTTTATACAACATCTTTAGGTTTCTTTTATTTCATTAATCTCATTAATGAAGTCCCATCAATTTATGCTTCCCAAGCATCACATAAGAAACGAAAGTATCAATATTTATTATATCTCATATATATAATATAAGCAATCGTCTCAACATATCAAGTGATCACATTACAGAATATCAGCAGCAGAAGAACACATATGAAATATTGGATATACTAGGAATTCCGTGTTTTAAATTAAGCCAATAAAAAACGCGGATTCCACGGTCGCGATGAATAGCCACACCCACATCCCTAGACCCCTACGAGAACGTCAAGCAACCCTACCAATTCTAGAGTTAGGAGACCCGGTCTCAACTCCTTGAGATGGTCTCCCACTGGACCCTAGAACCTAATTACTTGTGCTCTCCTCCTTGGGTCTATCCTAAAGCGGAAAAGTAAATAATATACATCAAAGGTGACATCAACCTTAACCCGGAAGTGCCCCAATAAAAGAATATTACATACAAGCTTTTATATGAATGAAAATGAAAAACTCTCATCTCACATAAAAAAAACCCGACAATTCAAAATACGACGATCCAATATAACATATCACAGCAACACATAACATCACATGTCATCAATGTAAGTAAATATGTGTATTCCAATTGTTGTAGTTTTTCACTTTTTTTTCTGCGACCGTAAGTGTAATATGTGGTGTATCAAAAATTTGAAAACGGTATGGACGATGCCTCTCGAAACCTTGCTGCCTTGCTGAACAATCCTACAGTGGTATCAGAGCATGACACAATAAAATGCACATTAATATATATCACATGTATACTAAAGCACAAAGTGAGAAAAAGAAATGTTTAAGTGAGATAATATTAGTTAATGTAATTCAATATATCACATATATAATTATACATTAAATTATTAAATCAACACTTTATTTAATAATCCGGCTATATCACATACAACCGACTAATATCAAATGTAACAACTTATTGAATCAACACTTGATCCGATAACCCGGCTATATCACATATAACCGTCCGATATCACATATCACGAGAATAGAATGCGGTATCACATATACGCATTAATCTCGGTCCCGTACATATCACATATGTGCTTCTACTTCGTTTCGCATGAACCAGGAAACCTCTGTGTAGGTCTCTAAAGACTCGTCAATACGCCGGCAGTAAGTGGTGATCATATCAAACACCCACAAGCCGCAAGCGGTCTGCTGAACGGAATGGCCACCCGGGTATTGAGCGATCAGAAGATCAACAAGCAAGCCTACTCATACTCCTGCGAATCCAATCAGTGACACTACCGTACAGTCTGCTCTCTTCATCAGATATGTCGCATATCGCAGCCTGGGGGTGGTATAACGTCAGACCCTAATAGCCTGATAAGTCATGCCGATGCAAGGTCCATAACGGTTTGAGAAACTACTGATAACACTTACCAGTAGATCTCAGTAACCCTGGCCAGGGATTTCCTGTTATGGCCAATCGAGCATAGTGCAACATCAACTCCCAATACCGGGATAGACGAATCCCCTCCTATCGCTCATTGCCTCCATGTGACTCGGGACTGTACCCAAAAACTACCTTTTTGCATGATCTCTTGAACGTAGTATGGTAAAAATCAAAGCACAGTGGGAATCACACAAGACTCTATGACGATCTCGGGTCGACAGACTAACCATTACCAGTGTCACCAGAGAACTGCTATATGATGATAGGTATAATACCATCTAGGAGTTCTCGGCGAGTCCGTCCAGTATACCCAGTCTCTACTGAGCACCCGTATACCATCTCTGATGTCAAACACCAATGGATATGGGATCATCCATCGCCCATCATATGGGTCGAGAAACGTATACGCTAGTCTACTCTGGAATATCGATGCCCTGTCTCGATACTCCCGTGACTAGAAACATTTGAAGAATGTACTTACCGACTACCATTTCCCCACTAGTATGATCTGCATCATAATCCTGGTAGTCAAGTACTCATCCTAAGGGCTTGATCAACATGTAATAGAGAGACAATAAGTGTACATGTTAAGATAAAGTGCAACCAGATAACATACTATCATGTCGACCAAGAAATTCCTCCCTATATATGTCCAAGCATCCACTATAATATACATCATATGTATAGTAATGGCCTCTAGGGAATACATATAACTAACAAATGAGCACCTGTATACTATCCTAGGTGACTAACTGACACTAATGGCTTATGAAACCGGCCACCGCCCCTCGTCGGGGTCTGGATAAGTATACACTAGTCTACTCTGGAGTACTGATGCCCAGTCTTGATACTCCCACGACTAGGGACATTTAAAGATATACTTATAGACCACCCAGATCCCACGTATATGATCGCCATCATAATGCTGGTAGTCAAGCATGAATCCTATGGGCTCTATCAACATGTAATAGTGATCTGTAATACCACCTAATGTTGTACATAATGATAAAGATAAACCAAATAGCATACTATCATCTCGAGTAGGACAGTTCTATCGGTATAGGTCCTCCCTCAATCATCATAATCGCGTGCCTACGATTCAATAATAGACTTGAGGGCACTATAGCCAACAGGAACCTTATTCATTTGGTATGCAATTGTTTTCACGGCATACCCCAAAATGAAAGAAGCAACTTAGCAATACTCATCATAGGACGGACTATATCCTATAGGGTGCGAGTCATCATCTCCGATAATCCATTGTACAATGGTATATATGGAGGAGTAGGTTGAGAGAGAATCAGATTCTCAATTAGACAACTACGGAACACCGAGCTTAAGTAATCACATTCTCGATCACATCGAAGAATCTTATACTTCCGATATCTGGTTCTCTACTTTTTTCTTATACTTTATGAACTTTTCAAAATATTTGGACTTTGCATTTCAACAAGAATGCGTGTTTAAAACCAGAGAACTCATATGCAAACAGAATGAAGTAAGAGTACTAACCCCTTATCTGTATAGATATTGGACCGCATACATCAATATGTTAAGTCCTAATGTAAGTCGATGTTCAACACCCCAATACTTATGGGGAGGCGGAAATATGAATAACAATCTTGTTCTATGATCAAACATCGATTAACCGTATGAATCGTTTGCTAAACAAGTTTTAACATAAGCTATAGAGTTCTTAACTACTATATTAAGAGATTATACCAAACGGTTCTAGTCCTTCGTCTTAATGTTATCTATGGCCTCTTTGGATCTCCACGTCCTCTTCGGCTTTCTCCCGTGATAGACGATCCACCCGAGAACCCTAATCCAAGCTATAACCTCTAAACTTGAGGTTACTTAGTTTCTCTAGTTGCTAAATAGAGTAGCTAAGGTGATGTAGAGATAGGTTATGGAGTAATTAGTCTTTCCTAATCCTTGTTCTCAACTCATGAGGGTAGGATTAGGTTTGGTGAAGGAGAGAGAACTTGAAGAGAGAGAGTGAGAAGATGATAATGATAATAATATGATAATGAAAAAAGCTTCTCACTTGATATATGAAACATAATGAATAAAAAAGAAATGAATAATATGAGATTATTCATCATGTTTCATTAATGCAAGTGGGTGATTCATTATGTGAGTCATTAAGCATTTAATAATGCATTAATGACATGATGAATCACTCACAATGAGTCACTAAATCATTAAATAAAAAAGCCACCTCTCCCTCCATGTCACATCCTTCTAGAAGCTTCTCGGAAAATTACGAGAACGCCCCTCACATCCGTGAAAATACGGAAAAACTTTAGACTGTATTAATCCAATAACCTGATACTAGAATCTGGCTTAAACCAAAGCCGACTAGTAAAAACTGTCCGAATGTCGTACGTGCGTTCAAACACGTATGCGTCCGAACCTTTGTCGTAAAACCATACGACCTCTATATCTTTTCGCCTGGGTTTGGGAAATCTCTATGTGGGACTCTAAAGACTCAACTACTACGCTGGCAGTGGGTTTAACCACAGACCGCAAGCGGCACTAGCTGTACGTAACGGTCCCCAGGTAGTTGTCGATAAGAAAGCTGATGAGGTAACCCATCTGAAATCCTACTGAGCCTGTCTGTGACAATATCCGTGCAGTCCGGTCTGTTCGTCTAAGAGTATCGCATGTATGGTCTAGGGAGGTGGTGGACGTCAGACCCCTAATAACCGTACAAGTCATGTCGGTATGGTTCAAGACCACCCGAGAATCTACTGATCAGTCCATCAGTAATTCTCAATCAGCCCTGGCCAGGGACTTATGGTAATGACCAACCGACCACAGTGCGATATCAACTCCCTATACCGGGAGAGACGAATTCCTAACAGTCGCTCACTGCCTCCACGTGGCTCGGGACTGTGCCCAACTGAAACCTGTTTGCACGACTCCTTTGAGCCGTGGTAGGGTAATAATCAAAGCACAGTGGGAACTCACACGAGACAAATGATGACCTTAAGTCAACGGACTATCTGCACACATGTCACCTGAGAACTGCTATCTGACGTTAGGTATAATACCATCCAGTCAGTTCTCGGCGAGTCCTGTCCGGTGTACTCACACCCAGTGAGCATCTGTATACAATCTTAGGTGAACACCACCAATGGTTGCGGGACTAATCCATTGCCCCTCGTCAGGGTCTAGATATGTATACACTAGTCTACTCCGGAGTATCGATGCCCAATCTCGATACTCCTGTGACCAGGGACATATAAGGGTGTGCCTATTGACTATCCAGCTCCCACTAGTATGACTGCCATCACAACGCCGGTAGTCAGACAAAACACCCTATAGGCTTTATCAACATATATATATATATATATATATATATATATATAAATACCAAGTAAAATATATCATACGTTAAGACAAAGTCAAACCAAATAGCGTACTATCATATCAAGCAAGACTGTCATGTACATACATATCCCAAGCATCCTATACAATGTAGGCCTCTAGGGCATATATATCCAACAATCTCCCACTTGCACTAAGGCCTATAATTGGCGTAATGAGTACCCACTGTCTCTACCAGATCCAGTTGCTTGCGTACCGCATGCCCAACATCTCAAATAGCCTCTCGAACTGTACTTGAGGAATGGCCTTGGTGAATGGATCTGCCGTGTTGTCTTTTGTGTCCACTCTCCGTATCGCGATCTCCCGACGATCCACGATCTCCCTGATCAGGTGAAACCGCCTTAAGATATGCCTGGATTTCTGATGGGACCTTGGTTCCTTTGCTAAAGCTACAGCGCCATTGTTATCGCAATACAAAGGTATTGGATTAGCAAAGGACGGAACCACCTGAAGTTCAGAAATGAACTTCCTTATCTAGACAGCCTCTTTTGCGGCTTCACTAGCAGCTATATACTCAGCCTCCATAGTTGAGTCTGCGACGGTATCTTGTTTGGAACTCTTCCAACATACCGCCCCTCCATTGAGGGTAAACACAAAACCCGAAATAGATTTAGAATCATCCTTGTCACTTTGGAAGCCGGAGTCGGTAAAAGCCTCTACCTGGAGGTCCCTATTACCGTAAATCAAGAACATCTCCTTGGTCCTTCTCAGATACTTGAGAATGTTCTTCACCGCTCTCCAATGTTTCTCACCTGGGTCAGACTGATACCTGCTTACCACACTAAGTGCGTAAGCTACATCCGGTCTGGTACATAACATCGCATACATTATTGATCCTACCGCCGAAGCGTAGGGTATAATGCCCATGCGTGCCCTCTCTTCATCAGTCTTTGGAGACATCTCTTTGGAGAGTGTGATTCCGTGACAAGCGGGCATATTGCCGCGCTTGGAATCTTCCATACTAAATCTCTTTAGTATAGTGTCTATATACCTGGACTGTGAAAGTCCCAATATTCTATTAGATCTATCTCGATAGATCTTAATGCCCAGAATGTATGATGCATTTCCCAAGTCTTTCATAGAGAATTTCTGTGACAAGAAGAGCTTTACTGATTGTAGTATAGGGATATCATTCCCTATCAGTAGTATGTCGTCGACGTACAAAACGAGGAAGACTACTGCTCCTTCTACAATCTTCCTATAAATACATGGTTCATCTACATTTTTGATAAAGTCAAATTCCTTGACTGTTTCATCAAAGCAGATGTTCCAACTCCGCGATGCTTGCTTTAACCCATAAATGGATTTAAGCAATTTGCACACTCTTCCGCTGCTCCCACTGTCTAAGAAACCTTCTGGTTGATCCATGTAAACACTCTCTTCTAAATGTCCATTTAGAAAAGCTGTTTTTACATCCATTTGCCAGATTTCATAGTCTTGGAAGGCAGCAATGGAAAGCATGATCCGAATGGATTTAAGCATAGCTACTGGTGAAAAAGTTTCATCATAGTCCAATCCTGGTCTTTGACGAAAACCTTTTGCTACTAGTCTAGCTTTGTAGGTTTCCACTTGTCCAAATGTACCAATCTTCTTTTTGAAGATCCATTTGCACCCAACTGGTTTTACCCCAGGAGGAGCAACTTCTAAAGTCCATACTTTATTGGTGTACATGGATTTCATTTCGGATCTCATTGCATCCAGCCACTTCACTGAGTCGCTACTCGTGATAGCCTGCTGAAAACTAGTAGGCTCATCATCATCGATGATGCAATCCTCTCGATCCCCATCAAGAAGAAAACCATAGTATCTTTCAGGAGGATGAGAAAGCCTACTAGATCTGCGGAGTGGCGTTGGTTCGTCATGTTCTATTGAAATCTGAGATTCTTCTAAGTCTTCGGTTGCAGTTTGATTTTCTGGAATTTCTTCCAGTTTTACCGCGCTCCCACTAATTTCTTTTGCAAGAAATTCTCTTTTCTAAGAAGACAATGTGACGAGCGACAAACACCTTTTGTTCTTCAGTGTGGTAGACCATGTACCCCCTTGAATGCTTGGGGTATCCTACAAACTTGCATAAAACCGATCATGCTTCGAGCTTGTCCGGATTATGCTTTTTAACATATACCGGACACCCCCATATCTTGATATACTTGAGATATGGTCTCTTCCCACACCACATTTCATATAGAGTGGTAGGTACAGACTTAGTTGGAACTCTATTCAATAGGTATGCGGCTGATTCTAGAGCAAATCCCCAGAAGGAAAGTGGCAACTCAGCACTACTCATCATTGAACGCACCATATCTAATAACGTGCGATTCCTTCTTTCTGATACACCATTATGCTGAGGTGTATAAGATGGAGTAAGCTGAGAGAGAATTCCATTTGCTTTCAAGTATTCAAGGAAACTGGTACTTAAGTATTCTCCACCTCGATCAGATCGAAGTGTCTTGATGCTTTTACCAGTTTGTTTCTCTACTTCATTTTTATACTCCTTAAACTTCTCAAAAGCCTCGGATTTATGCTTTATTAAGAACACATGTCCATACCTAGAGAAGTCATCAGTAAAAGTGATGAAGTAGGAATGACCACTTCGTGCATGTATAGACATCGGACCACATACATCACTGTGTACTAGTCCCAAGAGTTCAGTAGCTCTTTCTCCGTGTCCGGTGAACGGAGATTTGGTCATTTTTCCTTTGATACATGATTGACAAGTTGCATATGATGAATATTCAAACGGATCTAGATATCCATCTTTATGTAACTTAGTCAACCTTGTTTCATTTATATGACCAAGTCTACAATGCCATAGGAAGGCTTGATTCGAATCTGGAGCCTTTCTTTTACGCGTGTTTTGAATATTGAAAATTTTTGGTTGATTAAGTATGTATATGCCGTTTTCCAGTGTGCCAAACCCAATCAGTTCTTGATTTAGGAGAATGTTCATGACATTTCTTTCAAGCACAAAATTATATCCTTTATTAGACAACAAAGATACTGATATAATATTACACAACATACTGGGAATACAAAAACAGCTATACAATACCAAAATGTGTCCACTATTCAACCCTAGGTGATATTCCCCTATTGCAACTGCATCTACATGCATTCCATTGCCCATCCGGAGAGTCATATCACATGCTCCCAGTACTCTACTATTTCTCAGATCCTGCAAAGAATTACAGATGTGAGAACCAGAACCGGTATCAAGTACCCATGAAGTAGAGTTTATTGAAAGACAATTTTCGATTACGAACACACCTGAAGCAGAAGCAACAGCTTGCTTCATGTCCTTGGCTTTAAAGGCCAAACAGTCCTTCTTCCAGTGCCCTTACTTGTGACAATAGAAGCACTCGTTCTTTTCTGCTTTTACCCTTCCTGCTTTGTTCGTTCCCTGCACCTTTTTGACCCCACCCTTCGGTTTGGTGGCTTTCATCTTCTTCTTCCCTTTAGCTTTCGCTTTAGATTTAGAAGAAGATGATTGGCCAACATACAGAACAGGGGTCTTCTCCTTTTTCAAGGAGGTCTCTGCTACCCTCAACATATTAAGAAGCTTTGGAAGATCCGCTTCCATTTCGTGCATGTTGAAGTTCAGCACGAACTGAGAGAAGGTGTGGGGAAGGGACTGCAAAATCAAGTCGATATACAAATCATTCTCTAGCATGCATCCCAGGTTTGCGAGTTCCTCAATGAGGGTGATCATTTTGAGGACGTGCTCTCCAACAGGCGATCCTGGAGCTAACCTTATCTGGAAGAGTTTCCTTGAGGTTTCGTACCTTGCGATACGGGAGTGTTCACCATACAATTCCTTGCAATGGAGGAATATGGATACAATATCCATACTCTCGTGCTGTTTCTGGAGTTCATTATTCATGGACGCCAGCACGATACACTTAGCTCGCTCACAGTCTAGATCCCAGGTTTTACGAACTTCCTTGTCCACAACTGAGGAATCTGGTCCTGGGATAAGGGGAGGAACAGCGGTGGTAACATATGCAACTTTGTCATAAGTCAGCGCAATATTGACGTTTCTTAGCCAATCTTTATAGTTCTTCCCGGTCAGTATATTCTTTTCAAGTAATAGTTTTAGTCCAGTCATGGTAGCTGCCAGAGAGAGAGAAAAGAAAACACTCAGCATATGCTCTTGCAAGTTTAGATTGGTTATTATTTTATCTAAACAGGATGGCTCCCACTGTTTCCTCAAATCCTTCTTCAAAACCTAAAAGAAGAACTAGTCAGGATTTAATCATACGTCACAATTCTTGCTTAACCTTTCAGCCAGGCTGGTATTGGTACTTCGAGGGAGGTTTTCCAACGCTTTCGCAAAGTTCCTTAATTAAAGAACCTCTTTTCCTTGGAGGCATAGCCCCTCTAACACCTTTCTTGGCACCTACTTGGTTTATAGCATTGATTGTTAAGTGAGAGAAATTCCCGAGAGTAATCCTACTCATCAGTGGGATCGGGATCCAACTATCATTGCATGATGCCCTAGATGGAAGCCACTCTAGTCACCACACTCCAGAAGGTAAGCTAAATCTGCAAGTTTCCTTTATGTTTGAAACTCCCGATGTGATTTTTACCCCAAGCTCTTATAGACCTTGACGTAGGCCAACAAGTCATAAGACGCAAGTCAAGTTCTACCCATCGTTGTCCTGATTAATTTAAATACATCGTACAAGCCCTTGACGTAGGCCAACAAGGTGTACGTCTGTATTAAACTAATGCATCTATCTATGCAACAAATAGGCACACACACTGCTACCATACACTATGCCTTGACGTAGGCCAACAAGCATAGCATGAATACGATGTGCTGTCTATCTTAAACGACGGAGGGTTACGGCTGGTTTTTGGCAAAAAACCGTTAACGTAGTGAACTTGATTTGATCGAAGGAACTAAGATAGCTTTTATTAAAAGGAGTGGTTTAAGTTCCGCATTTAAAATTTGCTTTTTCAAGAAAACCGAGTGGTTTTTAGAAATTGTTCCAACGATTCAGTTTAGGTTTTATTTTCTTTGCATTAATAATAATGCGTCCCATCTTTAACCTATCATTACAGATAACAACGAAAATACAACGTCCTCTTATGCCATCCGCATTCGCCACGGGGTCCCGTCATCACCCGTTAGGTTACTTAACTAACGATAGAGCGGGGGCTGGGCTAGCGCGGGTGTAAAACATAAGCGACGTCTAAATAGCTATCATATATAGATATTGTACATTCGTCAGACGCAATAATAGGCATTCCAGATCACAGATAAACAATATTGGATTTGCAAGCAATCCGCATTTCATTTGAGCCTGCAATGAAAGACGGATTTACACAGTTGTGATGAATAGCCATTTTCCCACCCCAGACCCCTACGGGTACGGCAAACTACCCGCCAAGTACCAGAAGTGAAGCGGTCTGCCTCAACACTTCAAAATACCCGATAGTTTGTGCACCCCACCTTGGGTCTATCCTAGGAGCAAAAACAGTAAAAAGAAATAATACAACGGTGGCTACAACCGCAAGCTGGATGTGCCCCGCAAAATAATATTACAACTTATTACATTTACATCAAATGAATTAACACAATAACCCATCACAAAACCCGGCTAATCACCACAACAGTCCAATACAGTTTATATACACAAACAGTTATATATAACATCACAAATATGTGCAACCCCCTGCCAACCGACACACTAGCAGTTAGGGGAGGTTTACGAACACATAATATATATCACAGATATAATCAAACAAGCAAATACCGTATAATTTCGATCGATTAAACACATTTAATTTTGCTCCAATACTTCTCTGTAAATCTGAAACCTGAGCAAAAATAAAAATTACCAGAAAACACCAAATATCACAGAGAATCAACACAAGAAACTTGGGATGATGAATCGTCCAAAGCGCGGCGGAATCGCGGCGGATCGCTGGGATCGGCCGCGGTTCCGCGGCGCTATGGCCGATTCATGAGCCCAATTTTCTTGGGTGTTCTCATACATTCATATAGGTCATTCTGAAGGTCCCTGAAAAATTTTTGGACCTCATTTAAAATTCGACAGAAAGTACATGATATCGGGGTTTTTCCGGTTTGTTTTTCCGTTCGAAATTCATACAAATTTGCAAGTGTGTTAAATACTGTTTAGCTAGGCTCTGATACCACTGTAAGTCGATGTTCAACACCCCAATACTTATGGGGAGGCGGAAATATGAATAACAATCTTGTTCTATGATCAAACATCGACTAACTGTATGAATCGTTTGCTAAACAAGTTTTAACATAAGCTATAGAGTTCTTAACTACTATGTTAAGAGATTATACCAAACGGTTCTAGTCCTTCGTCTTAATGTTATCTACGGCCTCTTTGGATCTCCACGTCCTCTTCGGCTTTCTCCCGTGATAGACGATCCATCCGAGAACCCTAATCCAAGCTATAACCTCTAAACTTGAGGTTACTTAGTTTCTCTAGTTGCTAAATAGAGTAGCTAAGGTGATGTAGAGATAGGTTATGGAGTAATTAGTCTTTCCTATTCCTTGTTCTCAACTCATGAGGGTAGGATTAGGTTTGGTGAAGGAGAGAGAACTTGAAGAGAGAGAGTAAGAAGATGATAATGATAATAATATGATAATGAAAAAAGCTTCTCACTTGATATATGAAACATAATGAATAAGAAAGAAATGAATAATATGAGATTATTCATCATGTTTCATTAATGCAAGTGGGTGATTCATTATGTGAGTCATTAAGCATTTAATAATGCATTAATGACATGATGAATCACTCATAATGAGTCACTAAATCATTAAATGAAAAAGCCACCTCTCCCTCCATGTCACATCCTTCTAGAAACTTCTCGGAAAATTACAAGAACGCCCCCCACATCCGTGAAAATACGGAAAACTTTAGACTGTATAAATCCAATAACCTGATACTAGAATCTGGCTTAAACCAAAGCCGACTAGTAAAAACTGTCCGAATGTCGTACGTGCGTTCAAACACGTATGCGTCCGAACCTTTGTCGTAAAACCATACGACCTCTATATCTTTTCGCCTGGGTTTGGGAAATCTCTATGTGGGACTCTAAAGACTTAACTACTACGCTGGCAGTGGGTTTAACCACAGACCGCAAGCGGCACTAGCTGTACGTAATGGTCCCCAGGTAGTTGTCGATAAGAAAGCTGATGAGGTAACCCATCTGAAATCCTACTGAGCCTGTCTGTGACAATATCCGTGCAGTCCGGTCTGTTCGTCTAAGAGTATCGCATGTATGGTCTAGGGAGGTGGTGGACGTCAGACCCCTAATAACCGTACAAGTCGTGTCGGTATGGTTCAAGACCACCCGAGAATCTACTGATCAGTCCATCAGTAATTCTCAATCAGCCCTGGCCAGGGACTTATGGTAATGACCAACCGACCACAGTGCGATATCAACTCCCTATACCGGGAGAGACGAATTCCTAACAGTCGCTCACTGCCTCCACGTGGCTCGGGACTGTGCCCAACTGAAACCTGTTTGCACGACTCCTTTGAGCCGTGGTAGGGTAATAATCAAAGCACAGTGGGAACTCACACGAGACAAATGATGACCTTAAGTCAACGGACTATCTTCACACATGTCACCTGAGAACTGTTATCTGACGTTAGGTATAATACCATCCAGTCAGTTCTCGGCGAGTCCTATCCGGTGTACTCACACCCAGTGAGCATCTGTATACAATCTTAGGTGAACACCACCAATGGTTGCGGGACCAATCCATTGCCCCTCGTCAGGGTCTAGATATGTATACACTAGTCTACTCCGGAGTATCGATGCCCAATCTCGATACTCCTGCGACCAGGGACATCTAAGGGTGTGCCTATTGACTATCCAGCTCCCACTAGTATGACTGCCATCATAATGCCGGTAGTCAGACAAAACACCCTATGGGCTTTATCAACATATATATATATATATATATATATATATATATATATATATATATATAAATACCAAGTAAAATATATCATACGTTAAGACAAAATCAAACCAAATAGCGTACTATCATATCAAGCAAGACTGTCATGTACATACATATCCCAAGCATCCTATACAATGTAGGCCTCTAGGGTATATATATCCAACACCTAAGAGTTCAATAACTTTTACTCCATGTGTTGTAAATTGAGAACTGTATTTTGGTTAAGAATAATTATACTGTAATTCTATGCATCTAACCCAATCAACAATTGATGAAGGTAAATGTTCAGAACATAATTTCCAAAATTTATATCTTTCTTTATCAAATAAAGAGATGGATATATTATTTTCAAAAGTTAGTGCAAAACAATGGTTATTCAAAACCAAAAGTTTTCCACTAAGCAAAATCAGGTGATAGTCCCCAACAACAACATTTGCTCATATTTCTGACTTTGAGAATCAAATCACCCTTTCTCAATACTTTACTCCTTCTCACCATCTATAACACCTTACAGATGTGAGATTCTAATCCGGTATCATATACTCAAGTGTCAGAGTTCATTGAGAAACGGTTTTCAAATAACATACTAGAGGATGAAGCATCATTATGCTTCAAGCGGTGGCTGGGTATTCCGAGTAATACCACTTCCACTGCACAGACTCATGACAGTAGTTGCAATCTTATTTCCCTTCAACTGCAACCCTTTTAAATGTTTCTTCTTCTAACCTTTTGTATATCATACTTAAACTGGTTTTTTTTCTTTATTCCATTTCTTTCAGTTTCAGCCTAAGGTTTGCAAGAAAGCGTAATTGATGTATTCTCGTTATTCAAGACGCTCTCAACTTGAGAGAAGGTGGAGGGAAGAGGAAATAGAATTATATCAATATAAAATTCATTTTCTTCAGAACCAGTGACCATTCTTGAACTGAAACAATTTTTTTGAGTTTGTATATAACTATACGAGATAGTTTTTCAAGCAATATGGATCTCCGTACCGATACAGAGGGTTCTGGAGAAGATAAAGGGGAAGTAGAAGCGGCAATGTCATATGCGACTTTGTTGTGAATTAGGGCAATCATGATATTCCAAAGCTAATGTTTGTCAAAAGGCTCAGTTATCTTGGTTTTTACGAGTTCTAATTTAAGATCAGTCATGGTCGCTGTCAGTAGAGAGAGAAAAGAAACACTCAACGTGTGCTCTTATAAGATTAGATTGGTTTATTAATTTATCTAATAAGAATGGCTCTCACTGTTTCATCGAATTCTCCTTCAAAGCCTAAAAAAAGAACTAGCTGAGATTATGTACACTCCACAACTTCGCTAACCGGTCGGTCGGACCAGTGTAAGTACTTCGAGAGAGGCTCCCTGCACTTTCATACAGACCTAATTAAATAACCCCATTTCCTTAGAGTCATAATCTCGTAAACAAATTTTTAGACACCTAATGGGTTAGCTAATTGTGAAGTGAAAATCTCCCAAGACTAATTATTATTCACAGTGCGAATTGGAATCCAATTATCACATAGAAGATATGCAATCACATTGACAAAGGCCAACAAACCATAAGACATTAGTCAAGTTTAACCCGTCATTTCGTGATTGATTTAGATCCACCCGCACAACCCTTGACAAAGGCCAGTAAGGCCGTACGACTGTCATAACCAATCGCATCATATGCGGCAGAAAAGTATCACTTAGCTACCATACACTACGCCTTAACAAAATCCAACGAATGCAGCTCGAATACTAAGTACTCTACTAATCTGAAATGATGGAGGGCTCTGATTAGTTTTGAAGAAAACTTTAAACGTAATGAACTTGATATCATTGAAAGAAACCGAGTGGTTTTGAAAACGAATGGTTTTTGAAAAACTGATTGGTTCCTACAACATTGGTTTGGGTTTATTTTCTTTACATTAATCATATTAATGTAGTCCCATCATTTACCACCTATCACGCCAGAAAAACTTGATAGGAAAAAGAAAATACAATATTTTTATATACCATGCGCAGTTGCCATAGAGCATCGGGTTTTCACCGTAAGATTACCTAACATACGGCATGGCGGATGCAGGGCTAGCGCGAGTGTAAAATATATAAAAAACACTTATTTATATTTAAAAACACTTATTTATATATATCATACATATATAAGAATAATAGAGGAAAGAGGCCCTCGGAGGCTTTTTGCATTAGGTGGCAACAAAAAGTACGCCCTTCACCATTTTATTCAACGATCAGCACCTTCCAATTTGATATCCATTCACTAATTTTTGGATACACCAAATTTTATATGATTACAACACCATTTCACCGTTGATATAGTGGTGCAAAATTAACGGTTTACCGACAATAAAACTTTTTACATTGCTAAATCAATGGTGAAATGGTGTTGTAATCATATAAAATTTGGTGTATCGACAAATTAGAAGATGAATATCAAGTTGGAAGGTATCGATCGTTGAATAAAATGGTCGAGGGTGTACTTTTTGCCGCCACCTAACGCAAAAATCTTCCTAGGGCCCTTTTCCACCATTATTCTCTACATTTATATACATCACAAGCAAGTAATCACATTACAGACATGCGGTAAAAAGCACAGAAATGCAATTTCGGATATCCTAAGAATCCCACGTTTTGTTTGAGCTGCAAACGAAACACGGCATTCCACGGTTGCGTGAATAGCCCATACATAACCAAATCAAAACCCCAAAAAGTGCGGCGATGCACCCGCCAATCCTAAAACGAGGTGGCCTGGACTCAAATCTTCAAATGGAGACCTAGCGTATTTAAGAATTAGGCAGCTCGAGCACTTCTCCGCGGGGCAACCTATATCATATACATATAACAGGACTCGACGGTCTCAACCCGACCGCGATCCGATAAAAGAATAAAATATCTGGAAATCGACAGAACAAATGAATTATATACAACACTTGTATACAATCACATTCACACGTGGAGCTATTCATCGCGACAATTCGAACCAAACCATACACATCAACAATACATTCATAAATGTGCAAGCCTGTCTAATTGAACACACATAAATTATGCGATCTTTACCAACACATATCCTTATATGTAATCAAACCAACTCGATCAAATACTTTGATTAAGTTAACTTGAAGCCGCAACCAAACTATTTCATAATCCACGAGGTCGCAAACTTGAAATTCCAAAAACCGAATTTCAAGTCCACCCGGCAGTCCAAAAAACCCTCATTTTTCACATTTTTGAGCCCCGAAAGACCCGAAAAGTGCCTAAGACCCTGGCGGAGACCTCGGACATGACCCATAGGGTCCCTAAAGGGCATATATGGGCCCCAACCCAAAGCCACAACTTCGTGTCCTTGGATTGGAAGTCCAAACCCGAGAGCACCCTAAAGGGTGCTCTTGGGTTTGGCTCCCTTCCCAAGGCCACCAAGTGGTGGACTTGGGTGTGGGGCCCACCTTAGCTCCCGGGATAGTCTCGGGGTCACCCCCGAGCCCGCACAGAGTCTTGGTCCGAACCAATGACCCCCTGGGCTCGGGTACGAGTCAAAATGAGAGGTTTTTAATGCAATTTTTGAAAACTAGTTTTAGAAAATTTGGGTTTTTGAAATCTTTTGCCGCTGTTTCCCCAATATTTAACCTAATAAAGAGCAAAGCACTGTTGGAACTTAATGAGGCAGTGCCTCACATGCTCTCCACGAGGGCGCCAGCACTAGAAGCCAATCTTATAGGATTAAATCCTATGGTGGTGCCTCAGGTGCTCCTCACGCGGGCGCCAATGTGCAAAACACAGAAACACTTTCTGAATAAAGAGTGAAACTCTTAGAAGGCGCCACATGTGCTCCTTATCCGGGCGCCAATGTGCAAATCACAGAAGTACTCATCTTAAGAATTAAATTCTTAAGCGGCGCCCACGTGCACAACACGTGAGCGCCAGCGCCCAAGTTCATATCTGTAGAATTAAATTCTACATTTCCCTAACAAATATTGGGATATTCTCTGTTTAACAAAGACGTTGGATCAAAGATCTAATGGAGAAAACATCTCCCAAATCTTTCTAAATAAGAAAGATACTCTCGGTTGGATCAACGATCCAACAATAGAATAAAACTCTAACTTTTGGAAATCTATTCCCTTAATCTTTCCAAATGAAAAGATTGTCCTCTGTAAAATAGAGGACCTTTGGATTAAAAATTCAATGGTGATTAAAAAATCACCATTTTGCAGAATAAATTTTGTGTATGGGTAAATATTTCTCCAATCCTGTTAAAAATAAAAGCAACATATAACGCTTGGATCAAAAATCCAACGGTGGGTAAAATTTCCCAAATCAATTTTGAAGCCAATTAAATCAATTGGGATCTCTCAATGAGAAATTTTCTCAAAACTAATTAACTATCTACCTCTACTATATAAAGGACTCGAGACTTCAAGTCTCATATATACAACCCCCCCCCACAAGCTTCTGCAAAGAAGAATACAATAAGCTCTGGAGAAAAAAGATAATTTAATTCTCAAAAGAGAAGATTTGCTTCATTGAAACTCTAAGTAAAAAAGAAAACACAGAGATCATATTTTCTCTCTTTTGCCTATTTAAGGGTTTAACCCTTCACATAAAAACTGAGTTTTTTCTCTAGATCTGAGATCCATAAGACAAATCTCCCACAAGTTGATAATTTAATTCTCATCGGGAAGATCTTGTTCTTGAGAATCAAAAATTCAGGGAAGAACAAAGAAGAACATCATGAGATTAGAGTTCATAATACTCCAGGAACTTAGTTCCTCCAAATCGAGAGCTTATCTCCTCAAAACAGTGATTTTGATGATCTTTAATGGTCAAAACACCATTAAAAGAGATTTAACCTCCCTGAAAATGCCAACAGAGGTTAAAACCTCCACAAAATGAAAACTAATGCCTCACGTGGTTCCCACGTAGCCGCCCTCTTTAAACAGCGCCTAGCGCCTCACGTGAAAAGCACGCGGGCGCCCAAAACAGAAGGCCAACGCCTCACATGAAACGCACGTGGGCGCTGAAGAAAAAGTGCTTAGCACTACATATACAGCCAAAACGGCTGAGTGCTCAGCACTAATTTGGCAACACCCAGCGCCGCACGTGCACCTCACGTGGACGCCATAAAAAGTGCTTAGCACTTCATGTTTAGTCAAAATGACTAAAGTTTTCAACATCTATGGGGCAACGCCCATGACTGAATACTTCACATGTTATATATGTGAGCATCAGAGCCCAAATAAGTGCTTAGCACTTTTGGAAAAGAAGAAAAGACTAAGCAGACTAGGCCCAAATTGGCTAAGTCTTTGAAGTCTTCTTTCAACAGAGCCCGAATGCACTTTTGTTGGATCCTAAATAAAAATGATCCTAAAAATCTTGTTAAGTGGATCTTAGTCGCAAATTGGACTAATGTATCCTTAACAAAAAACCAATCGAGCCCTAAATGCTCACATACATTTAAGTCGATCTTAATCTCAAACTAGATTAACGGTCCTTAAATAAAAACCCAAATCTAGAATATACGGATTTTGACTAATCCACGCCCTACGGGCGACAACATAAATTAGTCTTCGTATACAATCCACGGGCAACCCAAACAAACAAAAACACATACGACACGAAGTGAACTTCCGGAGTAGGAGAAAGTGGTTATCGCAATGCTGTAACGTAATTAACTGCAGGGGCTTGCTCCTACAGGGAAGAGCGTCCCCACAATAAAAAAACCCTCATAAAAATGAGGAGGAATATGATGAAGTCTGCTACAACGGCCGCATCTATCCAAACCTTCGATACATGGTACCATAAATCAACTTGGCATCTTTGGAGAGGTGAATGGATAAATGCAAATAGCATCTGCCCCCAGAACTCAGGCCAGACGTCCCAACGTCCCGGTCCGTCTTCCGGCAGTAAACAGGTTCTGGCACGCCCGGTGGGACATTTTTCTCTTTCCACTCCACACTTCGTGTGTCGTGTTTCGCGAACAAAATCGCAGTTCGCTATGGTTGCCCTTGGATTTGAGGTACTAAGATTTGGTATCTTGCACCTATGCAAAAGAGAATATCGATGGCTTCCAGCTGCACAACTTGCAACAGCAACTCCTGCTCTGCCCCAACCGGAGGAGTGATTTACGGGCCCAATGCGGCCTCCATCTTCTTAATGCCGGTGGGGCAAGTAACTCAAGCAACCACTGGATTATTCTTCGGGATCATGATCCCACCAGCGAGTTTCTGCGCCCCAGCGCTGCAAGAGGAAGCTCCCAAGAAGTCGGTCTTCGATCAACTTGCAACCACCACGGACCCTCTCAACGGGTCATCCAAATCTGGCACCTCAATCTTCAACAGGCTGAGCAGAATCTCAAACGGGCCCGCAAAAAGGCTTGAAGGGGCTCCCCAAAAAGGATAGCCCTCTCAACTCCTCCTGCAAGTGAAGTCATCAAAGGTGCTTCTCCTACTAAAAGATCGGTCTTGGAAAGATTGGTCATTCCTCCTCAAACTTTGCCAAGGATGTCAGTCTTCAATAGGCTGGCACCAACAGCAGCCCGGGTCCTCAGCAAAGCATGGGGCATGAAGAAGTCACTTCCAAAACTAAGGCGGTCCTGTCTGCAAGACATGCTCGACCTCGCCACTGGCACCGGGTGAGAAAAGCTGGGGGCAACTCCCCCTCTGGACTTACTATGCCGACTCTAATGATGGTAGTTGACGCTGCTGTTCCAACCGGAAACAGCTTTGATCTGCTTAGGAGGGTGCGCAAGAACTCTCCAATGGCGATGCTAAAGAAATCTCCCCCGCGTGCATAAGCCAAAGTGCAGGCAAAAATGGAGTAGCCTCATCAGCGGCTCTCCTCACAAATTCACAGGGTTTGGCGAAAAGTCCAGGACTCCGTGATCGACAAAGACTACTCTCGTCGACTGAAGAAAATGAAGGTTCGGCAGGAGAAAGACCATCCCTCTATCATACAGCGAGGGACTTCTTCTACACGGGAGCCTGTTACAATGGCTCCTTCAACTTCAACCTCCCACAAAAGGACGAGGCTGAAGAAAATTCCACCATCTGCTGCAAATTCTAAAGGCAATGGACCCAAACGCCCTAAGTCTGAGAGCATGATCGTGCATACGGTCTACATGGCTTCCGGGAAAGAGGAAAGTCGTGCTTCCGTAGGTTATCGACCGCAAACTTGGTCGCTGACGAAAGCTTAGGAGCAACAACAGAAGCTCCAAGAAATGCTGACCAAAATGGCAGCACTCACTGGACAAAAAGAAAGTTCAGAATCAGCAAGTGAACAGCGCCAAGAGCAGGAGACGATACAGAGTTCCTGCGAAGGGTGCTTGAAAAAAAGTACAAGGAGACCGCGGAACAATCTGCTAATATAAATCAGATGGCGCTTTTGTTCTAGGACATGGTTGGAATGATGATCCAGCCAGAAACTCCAGCCGAAGATCTGCCGATAATCATCGAGGATGACAAAGGGGAAACATCAAACCCTCTTCTGGCTTTATCAGTGGCTAAGGAGGAAACAATCTCTAAGGCTTCTCTTGATGATTATATAGCTCAACAAATAAGAGCTCATCAAGCTAGTGAAGCTGCTGGCCAAATCGTCAGAACCTGACGACCATATCCAGGCTGGTATGACTAAATCAAGTACCCGCCGGGATATACGATCCCCAAGTTCCATATGTACAAGGGGACATGCAACCCACACTAGCACGTTGCACAGTTCAGAGCTCTGTATGGCAACACTGGAGGCGACGACAAACTGTTACTTCGCCAGTTCGTTGGTAACCTGTTAAAAACGACATTCGAATGGTACTCAGAGCTCCCAAATGACTCCGTGAGAACATTCACAGAGATGGAACTGCTGTTCACATGGCGGTTCGCCAGCGCAAGCGAGATGACCCCGATCACGACATTAATCAATGACAGGGTAAGGCCAGGAGAAACGTGGGTCCAATACGTGATCCGGTGGCGGAACCTATGGTCGAAGTGCGAACAAAACATCAAAGAATCTCCTGCCATGGGCATGTTCATCAGGACCCTTGATCCTCAAACGACTGTGTCCCAGTTCATGACGTTCTTCAAGCCAACCACTTTCCAGGCTCTGATCGACAAGCTGGCCCAATGGACCAGATGGGCCACGGGCCTTCCTCCTCAAAAATAGACCCTCGAAATGCCAAGGGTAAAGAGAAAGCGGCCTTCGTTGCCAACACACAACAACAACCGAGTGACCCAAAACCGGCTGCTCGCCAAAACAATGCGCGACCGCGCCTATCCCTGGAAGAAAGGCTAGGACGCGCTTACTCGTTTCCCCATGACAAGACAAGGAGACTGTTTGAGCTGGCAGTGCGCAACAAACTCATCACATTACCAAACCCACGACTGTTGGGGTCAAAATTTACACCCTGGTTGACCAAGTCAAAGTCAAGGTCAACCCCAAGCCAGGTGGGCCCAAGCCCAAGCAAGTGGGCCAATGCCCGGGTCGAGCACGAACACGAAGCGTCCGGCCTTCCGCTATACCAAAATAAAAATCATGTAACGAATAATTTTGATGTAATTTTTTATGCATGAATGTATGCAAAATGGGCATAAAGCCAATTTTTTGTAAGCCCATGGCTTATGTGCAAAAAGAAATGGCACATGAACCATCTGATGGGCAAAATGCCATTTTGCAAAGCCCAATGGGCTATATGTAAATATGTAAACATATATACGGCAACATTATGATGAATAAAGAGACAATTTTCATTCCCCCAAAAAATAGGGTTCTTTGTGCCTCCTGCTCCTTCCCAAAGGTTCTAAACCTTCTCATTTCTTTTGAATTAAATTAAGAGTATTACTCTTTCTTTTCCAAAACTAAATAGTTTTTCACCACAAAACCCACAAAGGGGAACTCAGATCTGCCATCAGATCTCAGAAAAGAGAGATTTTTAGATCTCACATCTCTTGATCTTCAAGATCCGGCCAACAAAGGAAGAAAAAGGAGACCCATCTCCAGAAACCCCACTTTGGGGAAGAACTAGGGCTCAAGGGGAGAAGCCCTTCATCAGCTTCAAAACATCTTAGGAGTTTAACTCCTCATACACACATACACACACACACAAACACACACACACACATACAGAATAATAACACACACACACACAAAATAATAAGTGCTCCTTTCTCGGAGTACAACTCCCATTGTAGGGACCAAGTCCCTTTTGCTGCTCGAGCTCCCACGTGCTGACACGTAGTGCACTAGCGCTAGCGCTCAAAGCGCTAGCGCTCTAGCGCTCGAGCGCCCACGTGCTAACACGTGGCGCGCTAGCACTCATAGCGCTAGCGCGCTTGCGCTCAGAGCGCTAGTGCCCAAAGCGCTAGCGCTCGAGCACCTACATGCTGACACGTGGCGCGCTAGTGCTCAGTGCGCTAGCGTTCTTGCGCTCAGAGCGCTAGCGCCCAAAGCGCTAGCGCCCGAGCGCCCACATGCTGACACGTGGCGTGCTAGCGCCCACGTGCTGACACATGGTGCGCTAGCGCTCTTGCGCTCAAAGCGCTGGCGCTGGCCCGACACATCCTTGGATGCCTTTTCCCCCCTTTATATACACACACACACACACACACACACACACACACATACACACACACACACATATGTACACATATGTACACACACACATACTCTACAACACCAACCCCCGTAAAAACTCTGCGGGGCCCCCGATATATGCAAAACCCCTTCAAAACACAGCACTGCACATTGAGTTCGCATGACCAGTTTAATCCGTCAATCGGAGGTTCCCTCGCTCCAAAGGCGAGGGGTAATTAACGGCAGCTTAGTCCGCGGCTGCCGGAGATTCGGATCCCCACAATCAATAAACCCCGGCCTACGGGTGTTTTTCGTCACCCCATTGAGATGGGAATACGCGCGCGCTTGTCAGGCGTACTACAGATTCCCCCTGCCTAGGGTAGGCCGGGGTTTATTGATTGTGGGGATCCGAATCTCCGGCAGCCGCGGACTAAGCTGCCGTTAATTACCCCTCGCCTTTGGAGCGAGGGAACCTCCGATTGACGGGTTAAACTGGTCATGCGAACTCAATGTGCAGTGTTGTGTTTTGGTTTGGAGGGGGCTTGGATATATCGGGAGCCACGCAGAGTTTTTACGGGGTCCCGCTACCCGGATAGCGGGCTGGGGGTCAAGGGGGCTAGCAGCCCCCTTGCAGGGCAGCGCCCCGGCCCAAAAAATTTTTTGGGAGGGAGAGTGTTGTAGAGTATGTGTGTGTGTATTTATATATATATATATAAAGAAAAGGAAAGGGCATCCAAATGATGCGTGGGGAAAAAGCGCCAGCGCTCCACGTGTCAGCATGTGGGCGCTCGCGCTCTGAAGGCAAGAGCGCTAGCGCTCCACGTGTTAGCACGTGGGCGTTCGGGCGCTAGCGCTCTGAGCGCAAGAGCGCTAGCGCTCCACGTGTCAGCACGTAGGCGCTCGGGCGCTAGCACTCTGAGCGCAAGAACGCTAGCTGTAACACCCGAGCCCAATAATACTATGTATATTACTAGTTGAGGGTTATTTATTGCTCATTCCAATTTTCCTGATTTTCTGGTGTTTATTGCTAAATTTTACCCAGTTAAGTCATTTTGGCACATAACAAATTTTAACTCCGAAAATGAAATTTAAGATGTCCATGTTGGCCTACTCGTCGCCACTAGTCGCGTGGTAGCGTCCGCGTGTCGAGATTCCGTTCCGTTTGGCTAAACGGGCAAGTTTGGGCGGCTACGCGCGCGTACAAGTGTCCGACTTGGGGCCATGCATTTTAATCACTAAACACCTCTTTTCAAAATTTGGAACCCGCTTAAAATCCTATAATTTGAATTTGGAACATTTGGGCGCGACCCGGGCGCGATTTGGAAATGTTTCATTTCGCGCCAAAAAGGGCCCGTTTCAATTTAATATGTATAACTAAAATATACCTACGAATATATTCCTAACAGTTAATTTTTCCTCAAATCCTTAACCAAATATTTTCCTTTATCACCCTCAGCCAATCACGAGCTCTTATTGAGCTCGTGGGCCCCGTCTCTCTCCCCTATCTCTCTGTCTCTCTCCTCTTTCTCTTTCTCTCTCTCTCTCAACAACTCTCTCTCTCTCTCCCTCTATATAACCCCATGCACGCAGCCGCCTCCTCGACCCACCTTCCATCGCGAGAAACCCCCTCAACCCTAACCCTAGCTCACCGCAGACCTCACCACCGTCGCCACCGCGACCTCGCCGTCGCCGCCTGCGACGCCTCCGCAACAACCGCGCCTTCCTCCTCCCTCCTTCCTCCTCTCTCCCGCACCTGCACGCAACCCCGGCCTCGCCTCCAACCGCGCAAACCTCGCCGTCGACGCCACCCATCGTCGTCGACGACCCCGCGACCCCCTTTCACCCTACTCGACCCGACCTCGTCGTCGTTTCCTTCCTCCCCTCGCCGGAACAGTAAACCCGAGCCCTAACCCATCGCCTACCCCGCTGTTCGCCGGAGAAACGTGCCGGCGACCTCGTCGACCACCTCCCTCTCTCCCACGACCACCAGAGCCGACCACACTCTTCCCCACTCGCCGCAGCACCCTATTCCGCGCACCCCGAAGCCTCCACCCTTGCTGCAGCCGCCGCCGTCGCTTCGCCGGTGATCCAGTGCCGTCGAGCCATCGTGTTTGCACCCTGTTTCTTCGCGGTGAGTTTTCCTTGTGCTTCCTCTTAGTACAATCCCTCCGCTGGTCCGTATCTTGGATGCGTAGTTTATGTTTGCTAACTTTGTTGTTTCTGTTTGCTGCCGGATCCGACCATGCCGTCTGACGAACCCGACGCTCCAGCGAAGTCCCCTGGTCCGTGTGATCCCGTTGACCTCTGTTGGGACTCGATCCGTGGCCCGTGCTTCCATATCACAGTTTCTGCCGACATCGCATCCGTGTTTCGGTTTGCGGAACCGCCGAGGCAAGTATCTGAATACTTGCTTTAACATGCTACAACTTAATCATCATATTATAACCACACAACTAGTATAACATCGATACCTTTTATAACTTAGAATCGCTAGTCGCAATTATCCGTAACTTTAAATCAATGAAATCATTGCTCGTATTAACCGGTCTGCTATTAATTCATACTTAACTAATCAAACCAAGTAGATCATCCCCACTTCATTTGTTAAAATCACTCATGAGACAATTGTTATGCTTAGTTCAAATTCATGTAACTCCATTACGTATATTATCGATATTGTTTCGTCTTGTGGCTATTGCACCTCAAAGGTGCGTGAACCGGATTAATATGAAAATACAAACATCACTGTGTTCACATAGAATAATATTTGTTATTTACTGTTTCCTGCTACTGTTCATTATTTGTTACTATACCTGTTATCATCATATACCTGATTGCATTACATATTGACCGATCTTGATACACCTGACACATGTACTGATACACCGGACACAACACCCTGTACATATCGACTCTACCTGTTGAAAGTAACCTGACCTGTTACCTGATCTCATGCCTAATGCCGACAAACCTAACCATTCCTGCTGTCGATCCAGACAGACCTACCTTTACTTGACTTGTGTTGGCATTAGTCCTTGACTACTGAATACCTGACTGACATACATAGTTTGGGGGTATGGGGAAATCAAAGGTGAAACCGACTTGTAACTCAACAGTTCGATACATTGTTCTGATCAGTCTTACGGGCTTGGCCAGCTCCGGAGTGTTGATGCTGACATCACTCATCTATCCTACTACCTTTTACTGCTTAGCGGCACGTCTCGGATTCAGCCCCGAGGATCATGACCGTGGTCCCGGGCACGCACGGGATACTATTGAGTTACATCGACGATTCATCAATTGGTTTCAAAGACTGTAGAGTAGAAAACCTGATAGGAAAGTTTAGTCACCATTGCACATTTCCCTGCTTGTTACTTCTTGTTATTGCTTTATTCATGTTCATGCTTGCATTGTTTATTACCATGTTTATGCTACATACTTGATATCATGACGCGCTGACGTCTGGGTTTTGCATGGCCCAGATTCCGTACCTTGTCGTCGACCGAGCAGGAGTGCTTCAGCCAGCAGGCTGAACTGTGAGTCCTTAGGATTTAGTTTATTTATTGCTTTTCATTTCCAGATGTGAGCCCGCATTAGGGAACGTACTGTTTATTCATTGTATTGGATCATTAGCTTCCGCACTTATTGTTTATTGATTCTTGTTATTATGGATTTGGACATGTATTAGTTTAGTTTATTTTACTGTTCTTGATATCTCTACAGCCGTAATGTGACTGTGGACGGATGCGTCCTACCCACAGGTAGCATGGTTGGCTATGTCACGTGTCCAATTTTGCATACTCTGGGAAGCGGGGCGTGACATGGTTTTATGGTATCAGAGCCATAGGTTAATTGGGTTGATTCTTTGTAGTTGGGTATCGCACCCGATACACGAATCAGAATACCCGTGATTAGGAAACATGTCCTGCCACTTTGACCATTTTACTATCCTTGAATCATTCTTCCGGATCATGTTGACGTGCAAACTTACTTTGCATTTGTCAACTCAAAATCTAATTTCTTGTTGTCTCTAGGACTCAGGCGACTTGGGTGGAGTTAAGTAATTGCGGCTATGATACCGCGGCATAGCTACAATGCAGCACTCTATTTAAGTATCTTGGAGTTCTAGCCTTGATCTATACTCGAAAACTATCATCATGCTAATGTTGGGTACTTTGATTCCAGGAATATGGCCGATTAGAATTTGAAGATGGACCCAGGGCATGCGGTCTTAGCCGCCAGGCAGAGAGTGATAAGGGGATTGCTGGAGAAACTAAAGGAACAACTCGAGCTGGAACCATCATTTGCACTGGACCCCACGTCCGTACGTAGAAGTATTCCAGTGAACAGGCGCAGCGTGGCACCAATGAAGAAAACAAGTGTCATGCCCCGCTTCCCAGAGTACGCAAAATTGGGCACGTGACATAGCCAACCATGCTACCTGTGGGTAGAACGCATCCGTCCACAGTCACATTACGGTTGTCGAGATATCAAGAACAGTAAGATAAACTAAACTAATACATGTCCAAATCCAGATTAACAAGAATCAATAAACAATAAGTGCGGAAGCTAATGATCCAATACAATGAATAAACAGTACGTCCCATAATACGGGCTCACATCTGGAAATGAAAAGCAATAAAGAAACTAAATCCTAAGGACTCACTGTTCAGCCTGCTGGCCGAAGTACTCCTGCTCGGTCGACGTCAAAGGTATGGAATCTGGGCCATGCAAAACCCAGACGTCAGCGCGTCATGATATCAAGTATATAGCATAAACATGGTAATAAACAATGCAATCATGAACATGAATAAAGCAGTAATAAGAAGTAATAAGCAGGGTAATGTGCAGTGGTGACTAAACTGTTCTATCAGGTTTTCTACTCTATAGTCTTTGAAACCAATTGATGAATCGTCGATGTAACTCAATAGTATCCCGTACATACCCGGGACCACGGCCACAATATTCTCGGCTGAAACCGAGACATGCCGTAAGGCACAGAAAGGAAAGTATTAGTATCCCGTACATACCCGGGATCACGGCCACAATATTCTCGGCTGAAACCGAGACATGCCGTAAGGCACAGAAAGGAAGGTGTACACTCGGTATTACCCCGTACATACCCGGGATCACGGCCACAATATTCTCGGCGGCTGCCGAGACATGCCGTAAGGCACAGAAAGGAATGTGTACGCTCGAACGGTAGTGAACTGTCGAGTTACAAGTCCGGTTCATCTTTGATTTCCCCATACCCCCAAGCTATGTATGTCAGTCAGGTATTCAGTAGTCAAGGACTAATGCCAACACAAGTCAAGTAAAGGTAGGTCTGTCTGGATCGACAGCAGGAATGGTTAGGTTTGTCGGCATTAGGCATGAGATCAAGTAACATGTCAGGTTGCTTTCAACAGGTCGAGTCGATATGTACGGGGTGTTGTGTCCGGTGTATCAGTACATGTGTCAGGTGTATCAAGATCGGTCAATATGTAATGCAATCAGGTATATGATGATAACAGGAATAGTAACAAATAATGAACAGTAGCAGGAAACAGTAAATAACAATTATTATTCTATGGGAACACAGTGATGTTTGTATTTTCATAATAATCCGGTTCACGCACCTTTGAGGTGCAAAGCCACAAGATGAAGCAATTTTGATAATATACGCAATGGAGTTACATGAATTTGAATTAAGCATAATAATTGTCTCAAGAGTGATTTTAACCAATGAAGTGGGGATGATCTACTTGGTTTGATTGGTTAAGTATGAATTAATAACAGACCGGTTAAAGCGAGCAATGTTTTCATTGATTTAAAGTTACGGATAATCGTGACTAGAAATTCTAAGTTATAAGGTATCGATGTTATATTAGTTGTGTGGTTATACTATGATTATTAAGTTGTAGCATGTTAAGCAAGTATTCAGATACTTGCCTCGGCGGTTCCGCAACCGAAACACGGATGCGATATCGGCAGAAACTGCGATATGGAAGCACGGGCCACGGATCAAGTCCCGACAGAGGTCAACGGGATCACACGGACCAGGGGACTTCGCTGGAGCGTCGGGTTCGTCAGATGGCACGGTCGGATTCCGGCAACGACAAAAGAGCGAAGTTAGCAATACGATAAACATGCAAGATCAGCGGGGGTGTTGCACCAAAATGAAGGAGAAGGAAACTTACAGGGAAGAAACAAGGTGCAAACACGATGGCTCGACGGCACTGGATCGCCGGCGAGGCAGCGACGGCGAAGACGGTGGCTGGAACAATCTTGAGTTCGCTGGAAAGGGGTGCTGCAGCGAGTGCGAGGGTGGTGGTCGCCTCTGGTGGTCGAGAGGGAAGGGAGGTGGTCGGAGGTGGCGTCGACGAGGTCGCCGGCGCGTTTTTCCGGCGAACAGGGAAGGTGCAGGCGTTGGGTGAAGGGTCGGGTTTGCTTTTCCGGCGAGGGGAGGAGGGAATGACGACGAGGTCGGGTCGAGTAGGGTGAGAGGGAGTCGTGGGGTCGTCGACGACGATGGGCGACGTCGACGGTGTGGTTGCGAGGGGATGGAGGCGTCGGGGAGATGGGTGCAGGCGCGGGAAGGAGCGGGAGACGGGAGGAGGAAGGTAGGTGGGTGCGGTGGAGGTCGTGGTGGTGAGGGCGGCGACGGCGAGGTCGCGAGGAGGCCGGCGGTGAGACTGCGTGAGCTAGGGTTAGGGTTTCGCGTGGGTTCGCTCGCGAGAAAGACGGGTTAGAGGGGAGGCAGCTGCATGTGAATATATATATATAGAGGAGAGAGAGAGAGATAGGAGAGAGAAACAGTTAATGAGGGATAGAGAGAGAGATTCGATGGAGATTGAGGGAGAGAGAGAAAGAGATAGGGAATGGAGAGGCGGGGCCCACGAGCAAAATCAGCCCTCGTGATTGGCTGATCACGAGGTGGGGAAAAATATTTGAGAAGGATTGAGGAATAAATTGTTAGGAAAAATATACGTATATATATATTTTAGTTATATAAATTAAATTGAAACGCCCCTTTTTGGCGCGAAATGAAACATTTCCAAATCGCGCCCGGGTTGCGCCCAAATGTTCCAAATTCAAATTATAAGATTTTAAGCGGGTTCCAAATCTTGAAAAGAGGTGTTTAATGATTAAAATGCATGCCCCCAAGTCGGACACTTGCACGCGCGCGTAGTCGCCCAAACTTGCCCGTTTAGCCAAACGGAACGGAATCTCGACACGCGGACGCTACCACGCGACTAGTGGCGACGAGTAGGCCAACATGGACATCTTAAATTTCATTTTCGGAGTTAAAATTTGTTATGTGCCAAAATGACTTAACCGGGTAAAATTTAGCAATAAACACCAGAAAATCAGGAAAATTGGAAAGAGCAATAAATAACCATTAACTAGTAATATACATAGTATTAGTGGGCTCGGGTGTTACAACAAGTATGGGTGATCGGAAAGAAAGAGTGATCTGTAGATACTGCCATAAACCCGGACATGTGCGAAAGAAGTGTCGTGTGAGGCTGGGACTCTGTTTTAGATGTGGAGCGGCAGATCACACCGTTGATGCTTGTCCGTCGAAGCCTCGCACAAAGGATGATACACAGAAGCCTCCGCAAGGACCGTTCCAAGGACAGGAACCGCTTACTCAAGGACCACAGCAGGCTCTAGCGTTCACGTTGACAGCTGAGGAAGCCAAGGCATCAGGAGAAGTGGTTTCAGGTACTTTACTCGTTCACGGTTTTCCCGCTTGGCATTACTTAATTTCGGAGCATCCCATTGTTTATGTCATCCAAATTTATAACTACACACTCGATCACCTGCACGACCCTGTCTAGTTTCTGGGACGTACACACTGGGAATGGGAAAATCATAGCTAGTAAGGAAGGTAGAGGTTGTACAGTTGTTGTTTGCGGACGGGAGATTTTGCAGATTTCTTGGCGATAGATCCGGGCAGTTAGGAGGTTGTCTTGGGGATGGATTTCCTTGGCACTTTCCACGCCCACATTGGCTGTAGGGCAAGGAAGGTAATTTTCAGATTCCCGGACATCCTAAGTTTACTTTCATTGGAGAAAGCAATTCTGTCGGGCCAGTCGAGTTTAGGGCTAGGCCGACGGACAGTGTTCTTGCGGCTATGGTAGTGGAGAGTGATGAAGAGCCGGCAGTTGTCCGCGACATTATGGATGTGTTTGAAGACATTTCGGGCTTACCACCGAAGCGAGATGTGGAGTTGCGTTTGACCTTACTCCTGGTGCAGCGCCAGTATCAGAAGCTGATTATCCGATGGCACCGGTGGAATTGGAAGGAGTAAGAAACAAGTGAGTGAATTGCTCGAGAAGGGATGGATTCAAAGCAGCAACTCACCTTGGGGAGCTCCAGTTCTTTTAGTAAAGAAGAAGGATGGCACGAGAAGGATGTGCATTGATTATCGAGAATTAAACCGGGTGACTATTAAGAACAAGTACCCGATCCCTCGCATTGGAGAACTCTTGAGCAGCTTAGTGGCGTGAGGGTATTCTCGAAACTGGATTTGCGATCCGGATATCATTGGGTCCTACAGATGTGGAGACAAGAGAAGTTATTCGCGAAGATGAGTAAGTGCGAATTCTGGTTGGAAGAAGTGAAGTTTCTGGGGCATGTCGTGTCGGGCGACGGAATCGCCGTTGATCCCGAGAAGATTACAGCAGTTCGGGATTGGCCTGTTCCGAAGAATGTTGCGGAGATAAGGAGTTTCCTTGGACTCGCCGGATACTACAGAAGATTTGTGGAGAACTTCGCTCGTTTAGCTGAGCCATTAACCAAGCTTACGCGTAAGGAGGTACCGTTTGTGTGGACAGATGGATGTGCATTGGCCTTCGAGACGTTGTAGCAGAAGTTGATAACCGCCCGATCCTGACCGTACCGGATAATTCAGGAGGACTGGTGATTCACAGCGACGCATCTGGAAAAGGATTGGGATGTGTTTTGATGCAGAATGGGAAAGTCGTCGCTTACGCATCGAGACAGCTGAAGACTCATGAGCAGAACTATCCGACTCACGACTTGGAGCTTGCAGCCGTGATCTTCGCCCTGAAGATTTGGAGACACTACCTTCTGGGCGAGAGAGTTGAAGTCTTTACGGATCACAAGAGTTTGAAATATGTGTTCACTCAGAAGGAGTTGAACATGAGGCAACGCAGATGGTTGGAGCTGATGGCCGACTACGACCTTGATCTTAAGTACCATCCGGGAAAGGTTAATGTCGTGCCAGATGTACTAAGTCGGTTACCAGCAATTCATTTATTGACTGCACAGAGAGAGATCATTGAGGAGTTTCGGAGGTTTGACTTGGAGGTTGTGCTACCGCGTGCTACAGGACAGTTGATGCAGTTGCAAGTACAATCGTCCTTAGTTGAGAAGATTAAAGCGGCGCAATCGCAGGATCCTAGACTGCAAAAGTTTCGAGAGCAGGTTGGAGCTGGACTTCGAACCGATTTACTGATCCATGAAGACGGTTCGTTGAGATATGGTAGCCGTGTGTGTGTGCCAAAAGGAGATGTGCGTGAAGAGCTTATGAAGGAGGCACACAGTTCAGCTTACTCTGTACATCCAGGAGGGACAAAGATGTACCGAGATATTCGACAGCATTTCTGGTGGGAAGGTATGAAACGGGAAATTGCTCGCTTCGTGGCTAAGTGCTTGGTGTGTCAGCAAGTCAAGGCTGAACACCAAAGGGTTGCTGGTTTGTTGCAACCGCTTCCGATTCCTCAATGGAAGTGGGAACATATAACCATGGATTTCGTGACGGCTTTACCCCGGAGTCCAAAGGGCAACAATGCTGTATGGGTGATTGTCGATCGGTTGACCAAGGCAGCTCACTTTATTCCTTTTCGGGTTGGTCAATCGACAGAGACTTTGGCAGAGCGGTACATGCAGGAGATTGTCAGGTTGCATGGAGTACCGGTGAGCATCGTGTCCGATCGGGACACTCGGTTCTTGTCACACTTTTGGAGGAGTTTACAAGAAAGTTTGGGGACTCGATTGAAGTTTAGCACGGCTTATCATCCCCAGACTGATGGACAATCAGAGAGAACGATCCAGACCCTTGAAGATATGTTGAGGGCTTGCATGTTAGACGTCAAAGGTTTTTGGGAAGATCATCTACACCTGGTGGAGTTTTCGTACAACAATAGCTTCCAAGCGACAATCCAGATGGCTCCGTTTGAAGCACTGTATGGTCGTAAGTGCCGTTCACCTGTTTGTTGGGATGATGTTGGTGAACGAAGGTTATTAGGACCAGATTTGGTGGTACAGACAGTCGAGAAGGTGAATACAATCAGGAAGCATATGAAGGCAGCTCAAGACAGACAGAAAAGTTGGGCCGACACGTCAAGAAGACCTCTAGAGTTCGCCGTGGGCGATTTGGTATTCCTGAAGATATCACCGACTAGAGGGGTGATTCGCTTTGGAAGTCGGGGAAAGCTTAGTCCCCGGTTCGTTGGACCCTTCGAGATTCTGGAGCGTGTTGGAGAGGTATCGTACCGGTTGGCATTACCACCGTCATTAGCAGGAGTTCACGATGTGTTTCATGTGTCTCAACTACGGAGGTATGTTCGTGATGAGACTCATGTCTTGGATCATTCGGAGTTGACATTTCGGGAGGATCTGACTTTTGAGGAGCGACCAGTCGAGATCAAGGATCGAAGAGAAAAGGTTCTTAAGAACAAGGTTATCCCTCTTGTGCTAGTCTCTTGGGGTAATCGATCGCATGGAGAATCCACTCGGGAGCGAGAAGACGAGATCCGGCAGAAATTCCCTCATCTTTTCCAGTAGTTAGTTATCTTGTATTCTTGGAATTTCGAGGACGAAATTCTTTTGTAGTTGGGTATGATGTAACACCCGAGCCCAATAATACTATGTATATTACTAGTTGAGGGTTATTTATTGCTCATTCCAATTTTCCTGATTTTCTGGTGTTTATTGCTAAATTTTACCCAGTTAAGTCATTTTGGCACATAACAAATTTTAACTCCGAAAATGAAATTTAAGATGTCCATGTTGGCCTACTCGTCGCCACTAGTCGCGTGGTAGCGTCCGCGTGTCGAGATTCCGTTCCGTTTGGCTAAACGGGCAAGTTTGGGCGGCTACGCGCGCGTGCAAGTGTCCGACTTGGGGGCATGCATTTTAATCACTAAACACCTCTTTTCAAAATTTGGAACCCGCTTAAAATCCTATAATTTGAATTTGGAATATTTGGGCGCAACCCGGGCGCGATTTGGAAATGTTTCATTTCGCGCCAAAAAGGGCCCGTTTCAATTTAATATGTATAACTAAAATATACCTACGAATATATTCCTAACAGTTAATTTTTCCTCAAATCCTTAACCAAATATTTTCCTTTATCACCCTCAGCCAATCACGAGCTCTTATTGAGCTCGTGGGCCCCGTCTCTCTCCCCTATCTCTCTGTCTCTCTCCTCTTTCTCTTTCTCTCTCTCTCTCAACAACTCTCTCTCTCTCTCTCCCTCTATATAACCCCATGCACGCAGCCGCCTCCTCGACCCACCTTCCATCGCGAGAAACCCCATCAACCCTAACCCTAGCTCACCGCAGACCTCACCACCGTCGCCACCGCGACCTCGCCGTCGCCGCCTGCGACGCCTCCGCGACAACCGCGCCTTCCTCCTCCCTCCTTCCTCCTCTCTCCCGCACCTGCACGCAACCCCGGCCTCGCCTCCAACCGCGCAAACCTCGCCGTCGACGCCACCCATCGTCGTCGACGACCCCGCGACCCCCTTTCACCCTACTCGACCCGACCTCGTCGTCGTTTCCTTCCTCCCCTCGCCGGAACAGTAAACCCGAGCCCTAACCCTTCGCCTACCCCGCTGTTCGCCGGAGAAACGTGCCGGCGACCTCGTCGACCACCTCCCTCTCTCCCACGACCACCAGAGCCGACCACACTCTTCCCCACTCGCCGCAGCACCCTATTCCGCGCACCCCGAAGCCTCCACCCTTGCTGCAGCCGCCGCCGTCGCTTCGCCGGCGATCCAGTGCCGTCGAGCCATCGTGTTTGCACCCTGTTTCTTCGCGGTGAGTTTTCCTTGTGCTTCCTCTTAGTACAATCCCTCCGCTGGTCCGTATCTTGGATGCGTAGTTTATGTTTGCTAACTTTGTTGTTTCTGTTTGCTGCCGGATCCGACCATGCCGTCTGACGAACCCGACGCTCCAGCGAAGTCCCCTGGTCCGTGTGATCCCGTTGACCTCTGTTGGGACTCGATCCGTGGCCCGTGCTTCCATATCGCAGTTTCTGCCGACATCGCATCCGTGTTTCGGTTTGCGGAACCGCCGAGGCAAGTATCCGAATACTTGCTTTAACATGCTACAACTTAATCATCATATTATAACCACACAACTAGTATAACATCGATACCTTTTATAACTTAGAATCGCTAGTCGCAATTATCCGTAACTTTAAATCAATGAAATCATTGCTCGTATTAACCGGTCTGCTATTAATTCATACTTAACTAATCAAACCAAGTAGATCATCCCCACTTCATTTGTTAAAATTACTCATGAGACAATTGTTATGCTTAGTTTAAATTCATGTAACTCCATTACGTATATTATCGATATTGTTTCGTCTTGTGGCTATTGCACCTCAAAGGTGCGTGAACCGGATTAATATGAAAATACAAACATCACTGTGTTCACATAGAATAATATTTGTTATTTACTGTTTCCTGCTACTGTTCATTATTTGTTACTATACCTATTATCATCATATACCTGATTGCATTACATATTGACCGATCTTGATACACCTGACACATGTACTGATACACCGGACACAACACCCTGTACATATCGACTCTACCTGTTGAAAGTAACCTGACCTGTTACCTGATCTCATGCCTAATGCCGACAAACCTAACCATTCCTGCTGTCGATCCAGACAGACCTACCTTTACTTGACTTGTGTTGGCATTAGTCCTTGACTACTGAATACCTGACTGACATACATAGTTTGGGGGTATGTGGAAATCAAAGGTGAAACCGACTTGTAACTCAACAGTTCGATACATTGTTCTGATCAGTCTTACGGGCTTGGCCAGCTCCGGAGTGTTGATGCTGACATCACTCATCTATCCTACTACCTTTTACTGCTTAGCGGCACGTCTCGGATTCAGCCCCGAGGATCATGACCGTGGTCCCGGGCACACACGGGATACTATTGAGTTACATCGACGATTCATCAATTGGTTTCAAAGACTGTAGAGTAGAAAACCTGATAGGACAGTTTAGTCACCATTGCACATTTTCCTGCTTGTTACTTCTTGTTATTGCTTTATTCATGTTCATGCTTGCATTGTTTATTACCATGTTTATGCTACATACTTGATATCATGACGCGCTGACGTCTGGGTTTTGCATGGCCCAGATTCCGTACCTTGTCGTCGACCGAGCAGGAGTGCTTCAGCCAGCAGGCTGAACTGTGAGTCCTTAGGATTTAGTTTATTTATTGCTTTTCATTTCCAGATGTGAGCCCGCATTAGGGGACGTACTGTTTATTCATTGTATTGGATCATTAGCTTCCGCACTTATTGTTTATTGATTCTTGTTATTATGGATTTGGACATGTATTAGTTTAGTTTATTTTACTGTTCTTAATATCTCTACAGCCGTAATGTGACTGTGGACGGATGCGTCCTACCCACAGGTAGCATGGTTGGCTATGTCACGTGCCCAATTTTGCGTACTCTGGGAAGCGGGGCGTGACACTAGCGCTTTGAGCGCTAGCGCTCCACGTGTCAGCACGTGGGCGCTCGGGCGCTAGCGCTCTGAGCGCAAGAGCGCTAGCGCTTTGAGCGCTAGCGCTCCATGTGTCAGCACGTGGGCGCTTGGGCGCTAGCGCTCCACGTGTCATCACATGGGCGCTCGGGCACTAGCGCTCCAAGTGTCAGCACGTGGGCGCTTGCGCACTAAAAGGGACTTAGTCCCAGCAATGGGAGTTGTACTCCCAGAAAGGAGCACTTATTATTTTGTATGTATGTATGTCTCTCTCTCTCTCTATATATATATATATATATATATATATATATATATATGAGGAGTTGAACTCCTAAGATGTTTTGAAGCTGATGATAGGCTTCTCCCCTTGAGCCCTAGTTCTTCCCCAAAGTGGGGTTTCTGGAGATGGGTCTCCTTATTCTTCCTTTGTTGGCCAGATCTTGAAGATCAAGAAATATGAGATTTTAAAAATCTCTCATTTCTGAGATCTGATGGCAGATCTGAGTTCCCCTTTATGGGTTTTATGGTGAAAAACTATTTAGTTTTGGAAAAGAAAGAGTAAAACTCTTGATTTAATTTCAAAGGAAAGAAGAAGGTTTAGAACCTTCAGAAAGGGAAAAGAGGCACAAACCCTAGGTTTTTTAAGAGAATGAAAAGTGTTATTCTTTATTCATCATCATGTTGCCTTATATAGGCTTACACATTTACATATAACCCCTTGGGCTTTACAAAATGGCATTTTGCTCATCTTGCATACATTCATGCACAAAAAATTACATCAAAATTATTCGTTACATGATTTTTATTTTGGTATGGCGGAAGGCCGGACGCTTCGTGTTCGGTCTCGACCCGGGTATTTGTAACACCTGAGAATGTGTTTAGTGACTAAGTATATCTTAATATATGATTTTTAATAAAAAGTTTACCAAATTGATTTTCAAATATTTTATCAAAATTAATAAAGATTTTTCTAAAATTTTATCTCGACCGCACACACTTGTGCACGTTAACTAGGGTTAAGACTAGGGTTGCCATGTAAATGAGCTTGTGGGTTAACCATGTTTAAGTTAACCATGGTGGTCTAACACACTTGTTTAAGCTAATTAGGATTAATTTAGGGCTTTTGGTTTTGTCCAAGGGTGTTTAGGGTGAAGGTTGACTTGGTGAGATAAGAGGGTTATGATGGTTGTGCATTTATTGAGTGAGAGAGAATGGTGGCTCCAAGGTTTGGTCACCATCCATCTCCTCAAACCTTTTTGCATGTCATCTTTCACACTCTCCCTCTCACTTACATCCCTCACATCTCTCACTCACGCACCCCCATACCATCTTATACACAACCCCACACCACAACACACACACAACCTTTTCCTCAGCTGCTACAACAGCAACTCACACACCAAAAACTCATAGGTTCAGCTTCTAAATAAAACAACAGAACATAGCAACATCAACACCTTGGTACTGCATCAGCAGTGAGCAGATCAGCAATCCAGCCAAAACATTGAGCACTTGGAGCCTTAGCAGCAGCAATCCAGCAGCACAACTTCCTCCCCCTTCTTCTCTTCCCCTTCATCTAGGATCCCTAGAGGTATAACCCCTCAACTCAACTCCTTATTGCTAAGTTATTGTCGATAGTGTATTTAGTGTTCATAAAATGTAGTTTAGTGCTAGTTTTAGCAATTTTGAGTGAGATTTAGCCAAGTGAAGGTTGTGATGGTTAGTATAACCTAATTAGGTGCTGTTGAGATTAGATCACCCAAGTTTGGTCCCAGATTCCTTAAAAATACCTGAATTGTTCGAGTTGGCGTAATTTAGCGTTTTAGCGACTTTTCAGCCTCTGTTAGATCTGCTGTTGACCCGAACCTCCCAGAATAAAATTGGTGAAACTGTAGCATGGTGAGATTAGCAGACACACACACACAAATCACGGGGACCCACCTCCAAGTTGAGGCCGCCGTTTTATTCCTTCTGGCAGCAAATTGCGGCCAGATCTGGGGTTGGGGTGTTAGGTTTTTGGCTGTAGAGTTCTTCTGGGTAGCTTAGGGTTTTGGTATCTGTAACTTTTTTAGTTTGGCCCAGCGGCAAAATCTGGAGCTATAAACGATTTATCGATGTTTTTAGTACTTGTGCGACACGCGCGTGATCCGCGTGGTTCTGTGGCACGCTGCGCGACACATCGCGTCGAAGATGGTCCTGGTAAGTTCGCACGCATCGCGACGTGTCGTGTGCACGCGCATTTAGTTTCACGCACGCGTATCCTTTTAGCGATAATTATACGATTTTGGTGATTTGTGTGGATTTGTGTTAGGTGATGTTAGTGTTAGTTAGACTATCCTAATTAGGTATTGTTAGGGCCAAGTTAACCTAGGAAAACCCCAGATTACACAAAAATACCTGAGTTTTCAAATTGGTGCAAAACTTGATGTTTTTGAGCAAAACTTAGCTTTTTTTAAGTCTGCTTTAGACCCAGTGAGTTCAGGATGAATTTGAGTGGACTGTAGCCTACAGGAGATGCCCTGATCACACCACCAGAGCCCGACCCCACCAACCCAAACCCAGGCCGCCGGAAAATTCATTATGGCCGCAAATTGCGGCCAAACTAGGGAGATAGGACCCAGGGGTTTTAGGGTAGGTGTCTGCTACTTTTTGTAGGTCCCTGGTATATATAGTTTTGTAATATTATGATTTGGATAAAATCTGGGCAGTATATTGTTTTCTGGTGTTTTTAGTTTGCGCGATACGCGCGATACGCGAGTTGGTTCTGTGATTCAGTGTATCGCGGCGTGTCGGGTTAAGCGTTAGGCACATACACGCACGTTTCAGCGTATCGCACACACGCGCGTTAATTCGCAACGCGAGTTTCTCGCTTTGTTTTGATATCGCGTTTTGCGAGATTTTTTTATTATATTTGGATTCTTGTGTAAATTCCAGGTTCGCAGGCGGGTACGTCAGACGCCGTCAGGAAAGGGAAGCAGGTTGTCTGCTATACTTAGCACGCGACCAGGTGAGTAGATTTAACATCTACGGGGAAATCGCCCGTATGGCGTTAAGCGTCAGGGCGTAATAGGATATTTAGTTTTATATGTTCATGTAAACATACTAGAGTAGCATGCCTTTTGTTATATATATAAAACTGGAAGTATAGAACACTGCACTGTCACTAATGGTACAAGTTGCACGAGCACGAATTATATGCTACACTCACATCGTTAGTGATTGCCATGACACGCACAATATAGGATTGCTAGAAATCATATATCATATTGATTCCGTGTTATTGACGTTGTCATGTTTTGCCACATACTAGCATATGTTATACTCATACCATGTACACTATATAGTTACGGTTGTGCATACCTTCATTGATATATCACTACCTGTGCACATGTACCCTTATATTTCATCATAGTGCATATATATACATATATCTTGATATGTTTTCCCTTGTGCCCCTACACAGCATATAGTTAGACTTGGGCACACATACATCACATGTTCATACTTGTGCCCTATACATCACATCTATCGTACTTGGACACATATACATCATATGTCCACATTAGTGCACATGTACATTGCTACATTCACTTAGCATACTTATTTTTTCGCACATCCATACTTATACTCATATTCATATGTTACATACATGGATGATATCGACTTGATTTAAAAACTAAGGGACCGCATATGATATTTTCCAAACTGGACCTTTTAAAAGGGCGGTTTTCCCTTTCTTTTACTCTTAGTATCATACGACGGATGGCATGGATCTACGCATTTGATTGATTTATGTGATATCTGGATTTGGGAACCGGAGTACTATATTAAGAAAACACGCACTGTTTAAAAACCCGGATTTCCTTGATATGATATTTCAGTGCGTCCACCATGTGTTTTCTCAGTGCTAGAGCGATACATGTGTACCCGAGTCAAGGAGCTGGACGAGGCCGATTGCGGGTACATGGTGAACCTGGTATGGTACCCCGGGGCGAGAACGGATCGCTGTGTAGTAGACGGTGAGCCTGGCAGAGGGACTACTACCTACCGGTGATTGGTTGGACCTGGCGGTTATCCGGAGGATACTGACCAGAGTCAAAAGATGGATACGGGACGACTCGTACTGCCGGAGCCGAGGGCCGATACCGCAGATAGAGCCCGTGGGCTGACCCGGACCGACGGATGCCCGAGATATGAGGTTTTGCGTGTCGATGCTGGACACGGGCTTTCTTGATATTTGGTGCCGATGTTGGGCACTCATAATTTTATGAGATTACAGGATTTGAGGGCCGATGTGGATGACGGCGCCTGAGTTGTACTGGGATTTGGGTGTATTGATAGACCCCAGTTATTTTTCCACGTTGATATTCCGTGCAGACATTATTTCTTCCCATACTCAGCATTCAGTACTTGACATCTCATCCTGTAGCTAGCATACCTGATGCCCGAGATATGAGGTTTTGCGTGTCGATGCTGGACACGGGCTTTCTTGATATTTGGTGCCGATGTTGGGCACTCATAATTTTATGAGATTACAGGATTTGAGGGCAGATGTGGATGACGGCGCCTGAGTTGTACTGGGATTTGGGTGTATTGATAGACCCCAGTTATTTTTCCACGTTGATATTCCGTGTAGACATTATTTCTTCCCATACTCAGCATTCAGTACTTGACATCTCATCCTGTAGCTAGCATACCTGATAAAGTACACATGCTTGCATATCATTGCATACCCTGCTCATCATATATAGGGTTGTTAGATTACATTGCCATGTCTGATTATCACATATCTTGCTCATTACATAGAGATGTTATTAGATCGCACTTGTTGCATGATATTGAGCATCCAGTTCATCATATAGATGTTACCAGTTGGCATAGGTTAGAGTATCGCAGCACGTGCATACTCGCGATTACCTTTATATGTTATCTACTACTCACGAGTTGGAAACTCACCCCCGTTGTGCCACAGTGCTTGCAGGTTTCCCTTTGGAGTAGTCGCTGCTGGCTGTTTACCGCATCTTTTGACATAGATACCATTGCTGAGGCGTGTTAGCCCTTTTGCTATTAGGTGGGTTTTGTACGGTATCTGTTTACTTTCAGTTGTATATTGATGTATCTAGTACTCTCCATCTACCTTCATGTATTGACTTAGAGACAGTTGTGAGGACGACGTATGTTATTTTGTACTCTGGTGTCGAGCTCGCTGTGAGCCGACTTTATTTATGCAGTTCTATATTTCTTTCTGTCTTTGTTTCATTTTTACTCAGTCGTACCTTATCATTGTGATACTCTATTTATTCCACATATCATTTTACTTACATCTTGTCTTTTACCCGCCCCTCGGGACAAATTTTTATAAAGGAAATGTTGCCAAAATTATTAAACAACACTTGAACTTAAAAAGGATTTCTACTAAATTAATTAAAGTTTTCTAAAACATTTATAACTGTTTTTACAAAATGTTTTAACACTCTAAATTTAAATGGTTTTGATTTCTGGGTTTCGGTTTACTTAATCGCGTTACGCCTGTAGACGTTACGTGGTTAAGTGCCGGTCACGGGCCGAACTTTGGGTCGTGACAAAGTTGGTATCAGAGCGTAGGTTTTACCTTCGGAGTGTAGGATGACCCTGGCATGATGGAGTATGTAGCTGCAGTAGGGTGGCGTGGCGTGAGTATGTTCCGCGGCATACTCACGACGCGGTACTCCGCCTAAGCGACCTTAGGACTTATTGATTGAAATTCCTTCTTGATATACATTCTTGTGATTCGATTTCCGTATCCTCATCGAACCCTACTTTCCTTTCAGCCATTATGCCGCCAAAGACTACGAGGGCACAGAGAGTGGCCGCGAGGGCCGAGATGCGAGTTGACTCATCCGAGACGAGGACTGATCCGGGTAGTATCCCTGTTGTACCCGAGCAGACTGTCCCTCCTATGACAGATCAGATCGCCACACTAGGGGCTGGCATGCAGGAGATGCGCCGGACGGTGGGATCCAGCATGCAGGAGATGCGCCAGATGATAGGATCGCTAGTTGAGACGCTTCGAGCGCAGCGACCATAGGTAGCTCCACCAGTCACGGGGCCCGCGATGGTATCTACAGTACAGGCAGTTGCCCCTGCAGCCACGGAGGTGATTACAGTATCGTTAGCAGAATTCATGAGACTGAAGCCTCCGGTCTTCACAGGCATCGATCCAGCCGAGGACCCGCAGTCTTTCATTGACAGGATGGCCCGGATATGCCGTTCGCTCAGATGCTCAGATACGAGATGGGTAGAGTTTGCGAGCTTTCGCCTGGAAGGACTTGCGCAAAAATGGTGCGAATCGGTTGAGAAGGGCAGAGCAGCAGGTCTTCCTCCTATGACCTGGACAGAGTTCGTGACGATGTTCCTTGCCCTCTTCCTTCCCCAGAGTGTTAGGGATGCCCGAGCACGCAGATTTGAGTCCTTACGCCAGACGCCAGAGATGACCATGGCAGAGTACGATGTGCTATTCACCGAGCTATCATTCTATGCTCCTTACCTACTGGCTACTGAGGAGTTGTGAGTCAAGAGATTTGTCTGAGGCTTGCTTACACCACTGTTCCTTGCGATCAGCGCACAGCATTACGAGACATATGCAGCAGCCGTAGACGCATCCCTATTAGTAGAGGCACGCCTTGCAGAGACTTCGGCAGTTCCAGGGCCGAAGAGAGTTCGTACTGATATGCCGGCACAGAGACAACCATTCAGGCGCCACGACAGACACCTCGCGGGTGGCAGAGGCTCGAGACGAGGTCAGCTTTTCAGCTCTTATCCCTAGGAGGGTCAGCCAACATCATCCGGATGTTTCCGATGCGGGAGCTCCTATCATCGTGTACGAGAGTGTCCTGAGATACCCCGTAGGGAGGCAGCCATACCACATGTCACACTACCACCTTCACCACCTCAGAGGGCGTTGCCCATTGTACCCACAGTTGCTCCGCGTCAGACTCAGGCACAGAGAGGCCGTGGTCGCGGAGGGTTTGTTCCTAGAGGGCGAGGCGGTCAAGGCAGAGGACAGCCATCCACCGGTCGAGTACAGCCAGTTGCTAGTAGGGGACCGCCAGTTGCAGGTGGTGGACAGGCATGGGTTTTTACGTTGACGCATCAGGACGCAAAGGCGTCCAATGCGGTGGTTTCAGATACCTTATCAGTATGTTCTATTGATGCACACGTATTGTTCGATCCCGGATCCACGCACTCGTACATTTCTACACATTTTGTGCCGAGTTTAGGTAGAGAGTCTGGGTTGCTTGATCAGCCGCTTGTTGTGACCACTCCCGTGGGAGAGTCGTTTATTGCTAGGCACGTGTTCCAATCCTGTGTTGTCCGTATTGGCAAGAGAGATTTTCCTGTAGACTTGATCCTTCTTAAGATGTTGGACTTCGACGTTCTTTTAGGCATGGATTGGTTGGCCACGTGCTATGCGTCTATGGACTGCCGTGAGAAGACAGTGAGATTTTGTTTTCCCGGCGAGTCGGCTTTTGTTGTGCAGGGAGACCGTGGTGCCGCCCCTCACAGATTGATTTCTTCTCTTCACGCTGGACAGCTTTTGAGGAAGGGATGTCAGGGATTTCTAGCCTATGTTTGTGATACTAGACCCACAGAGATTCCGTTGGATCAGGTTCCGATTGTATGTAAGTTCCCTGACGTATTCCCTGACGAGCTTCCTGGGCAACCGCCTGAGCGTGATGTTGTGTTCTTTATTGATTTGATTCCCGGCACGGGGCCTATTTCTATACCGCCTTATCGGATGGCCCCGACGGAGCTTAGTGAGTTGAAGAGTCAGTTGCAAGATTTGCTGGACAAGGGACTTATTCGACCCAGTATTTCTCCTTGGGGTGCTCCGGTCCTGTTTGTTAAGAAGAAGGACGGTGGTTTGCGTTTGTGTATCGACTACCGGCAGCTGAACCGGGTGACCGTGCGGAACAGATATCCGTTGCCCCACATCGACGACTTGTTCGACCAGCTTCAAGGGGCAGGATATTTTTCAAGGATCGATTTGCGATCGGGTTATTCTTCTCTTCACGCTGGACAGCTTTTGAGGAAGGGATGTCAGGGATTTCTAGCCTATGTTTGTGATACTAGACCCACAGAGATTCCGTTGGATCAGGTTCCGATTGTATGTAAGTTCCCTGACGTATTCCCTGACGAGCTTCCTGGGCAACCGCCTGAGCGTGATGTTGTGTTCTTTATTGATTTGATTCCCGGCACGGGGCCTATTTCTATACCGCCTTATCGGATGGCCCCGGCGGAGCTTAGTGAGTTGAAGAGTCAGTTGCAAGATTTGCTGGACAAGGGACTTATTCGACCCAGTATTTCTCCTTGGGGTGCTCCAGTCCTGTTTGTTAAGAAGAAGGACGGTGGTTTGCGTCTGTGTATCGACTACCGGCAGCTGAACCGGGTGACCGTGCGGAACAGATATCCGTTGCCCCGCATCGACGACTTGTTCGACCAGCTTCAAGGGGCAGGATATTTTTCAAGGATCGATTTGCGATCGGGCTATCATCAGCTGCGAGTTCGACAGGAGGACATTCCGAAGACAGCTTTCCGTACGCGTTATGGCCATTATGGGTTTTTGGTGATGTCGTTCGGACTCACCAACGCGCCAGCAGCCTTCATGGACTTGATGAACCGTATATTCAGGCCGTATCTCGACTTGTTCATCATCGTATTCATTGACGATATATTGGTGTATTCCCGGAGCAGAGAGGAGCACGAGCAGCACCTGCGGATCACGCTGCAGACTTTGAGGGAGCACCAGCTTTATGCAAAATTCTCCAAGTGCGCATTCTGGTTGGACAGCGTAGACTTCTTGGGGCACATGATTACATGGGATGGTACATGTGTAGACCCGAGGAAGGTCGAGGCCATTCGGAGTTGGCCCAGACCTACATCCATTACTGAGATACGCAGCTTTCTAGGACTGTCCGGCTACTACAGGCGATTTGTACAGGATTTCTCCTGTATTGCTGCACCTTTGACCGGATTGACCAGGAAAGGAGTTCCTTTCGTTTGTACGGAGGAGTGCGAGCGCAGTTTCTAGCAGCTACGGACTTGTTTGACTACGGCGCCAGTGTTATCATTGCCTTCAGGATCGGGAGGATTTGTAGTCTATTGTGACGCTTCATGAGTGGGGTGATTGTTAGAGTCTATGCGTGTTCAAGTTTTAGTTAAAATACCGCAATCAAGACGGTTTCGCTTGTAGCTAGCCGGTTGAGTACGGGTCGTCCGCAGGGAGATGGGAGTCTGTTTCAATGTGTTTTAACGAGTTAAGTCCGGTTGTTCAGATTTTGATTGTGATTATCTAAGTGTTGAGTTGATATTTAAAGCGAGCTTGTTAGGGTTAGGATTAGGTTAGTTTGAGTTAGGAGTCTCCACATCTTTCGTTGCCCCTCTTAATATCGGTGTTACGGTAATCGGCAACAACGGGGATTAGCACGACTAGGAAGGGACTTGCGAGTATAAGCTAGGCTTTCCAACGCATAAGTCCTTCCTTTTGGTGCTTGTCCGTCCGTTCTTGGCTCTTAGCCATAACCTCCGGTTAATTCAACCACAACCGGTCTCACTACGGAATCACCGCTATCATGTAGGATAGGATGCCGTAAGGAGCGGATTGTGGTTCAATTAACGGGAGTCGATTTAAGCTATTGGGCAAGGAAAGAGTGAGAGAGATTTCCTTCTCTCAAACTTCCCTTATCCTACCCTAACAAGTATGAACTACTCACACATCATAATACGGAAAAATAAAACAAAACAAAAGAGGAAGATAGAAAGAAGGAGATTAGAAGAATACGACTAGCTATTTGCGACCTCACCTTGGCGAGGATCGAGCGTAAGCATCATTGTCGTATGTAAGGATAAAGAAAAAAGAAGAAGAAAGAAACAACAAGAAAAATAACAACAACTACTTAACGAATTAAAATTGCAACAATTAACAAAATAAAGAGACAAGCATGATAATAAATGGTTCTTCTTTATTCATCACTCTTCACTCATGAGCTCACTACAAGTTTAATGGAGAAGAGGTGAGAAGAGGAGAGAAGAGGAAGAAGAAACACACTAAACTTAGCAAAATGAAAATACAAGAATCCACCCTTTCCTTCACAAAGTTCTGGGCTATTTATAGGCCAAAAAATGAAAACCTAGGGCAACCACCAGAACCCAAACAAAATGACAAAAATACCCCCAAAGTCTCTGCGCATGCGGCGCCAGTAAGGCCGCGGATCCGCGGCCTAGGACCCCCTTTGGCCGCGGATCTGCGGCCGTTTGGTTGAGTTGGACCCCCCAATTTGCTGTGGTTCCCTGGTTTGATGTGTACATTATTCTGGTACATGTATTTTCTCAATTTGGCTCCACGATTTTTCCAGAATTTCTGTTGAGGGAAAGGTGGACTTTTTGTCAAGATTTTGTCATGATTGCCTCGAGCTCCGCGTAGATCTCTTGGATTTTGTGCTACCATTGAGCCTTGTGCATGAGAATGACATTGATTTAACATTTTGTCTTCCTAAACTGGTATCTGGCAACATACGGATGAAGAGCGGAGACCGTGTTTTATTTGTGGTTGGCAGGAACCCGGATTTTGTCGTGTTTTCCATGAATTTCACCGTTTTAGAACCGAGAACCTGTATCCTGCAATTGAATAGCAAACACGGCTCAAAAGTATCTACCGATATGCAATGTGACAAAAATTGGGCGGTATGAAAATGCAAAAATCTGATATGAACAAACACCCCCAAACTTATCATTTGCTCATCCCGAGCAAAGCCAATTTATTCACAAAAAATTTCCTATCCTCACTTTCGCAGGGAACGCGATTGCACTGAGCATGTGCAACAAGCCGTTAAACCTCTAGGTGTCCCTAGTAGGAGGAGTGTTGTCTCCTGAGGGTTTTCAGCGGATACTACCCACAAAATCCGGTCAAGTTGGTTTTGTAAAATAACTAAGCTTCAAATCCTAAAGTTTTGTTTTAGAAAATAACAATTCTATAATCCTAAGTCTAGACCATCGAACCTTTATTTTTCACACCTCGCTTCTTATTTAACTACAGATTTTACATGTCTTTACGTGCAGTGCAAATAGTGTCGTTAAGTTTCCGAAAGGTCGAATAAAGTCATCATGTCGCACAATAAATCCCAGATAACAATTTAAAAAGGATCACATAAGTTTTATAAAGAGTTAAGCATTTTTCAAGTTTCGTTTTCCAGTAAGGTTTCAACTTCAGAATTTCTATCTTCCATAACAGGAAACTAAGTCGTATTTTTCACTCCATCTTTTTCTTGTTTTCATTTCATACACACCTCTGTGAACGTGCAATAGTCTTTATCATAGAATAAAACCTTCATATCTCTGCTAAAATTTTTATAAAAGCCTGTCTTTTATCAAGATTATTCTCACACAAAGAACCGTTAGGAATTTTAACTCGGAGAGAACACTTGCTTGACTTTGTTTTAAAACTGGACTTTCTAGGCTTCTTAGCGAGCTTTGGGCCAATGCACCCAAACCAGTTGGTTTTAGGGCATTAGGTGTAGAAACACCCCAGCGGACTTAATTACTCAAGTTACCTAGTTCCAAAAACAAAAGGCAGTTTGGCGTGAAAATCAGATGATTTAATACGAACGGAGATATAACCGGCAGTTCAATTATTATTTTTGGATAAAAGACGTGTTTAGTGGGTTTGGTGTGTAATCATTCCAATCAAGTTTCCGATGGGTTATTTTTCAGACTTAGCTCCAATTACGGCATCAATAACATTCCTTCATATTCGCTTTACTTCATAAACTATTCTTGAGATTACTTATTTCAGAACAAACCTATTTGATCCTCAGAAAATCATTTATCTGTTTAAAAGTTTAAACATGAAAGACTTGTCATCTAATTCCCAAAATCTTACGGCACGTGTAGTGTGATGTAAAGACGTATATCAGCTATAGTTAACTTCAAAGGAGAGTTATCTTTCAGGTTTTCAAAATCCAAACATAAGATTTAGTTATTCCTATTTTTTCAAACAAAAACCATCGAATGTTGAATCAGAGTTCTTCCACAAGCTAACTTGACAAAAAAGTTTTTATATTTTTAGAAAATTTTCAGATTTTTATGGATTTTATGGATTTAATATGCAGATGCAAAATATATATATGAATGCGAAGGTAAGAAATGCGTACCAAGCGTACCCCCAAACTTAAACTGGACAGTGTCCTCACTGTCGTAGCATGAAGAGAGCAGTTTGAAGGTTCAAAATTGTCGGTTAGTGATACACAATTTTTATTTGTTTTTGTTTTTAAAGAAAAGAAAAAGAATATACACAAATATATACAAAAATGGTTTGTACATACCCCCAAACTTATTTGGAACAGTGTCCGCTGTTCTTGGCTGGATAACCGAAGTTTGGAGGTAGGCAGAGGAAGATCATGCAGGGTAAACCGGCTCCTGTAAGAACAGGAGCTCCTCTGTTGGTTCGGCGCTAAGGTACGGTTTGCATCGGTGTCCGTTTACTTTGAAAAGTGAACCGTCCTTTGGATTCTCCAAATCCACAGCGCCCTGCGGATACACATTCCGCACAAAATATGGCTCTTTCCAGCGAGATCTGAGCTTTCCAGGATGGAAGTGAAGTCGGGTGTCGTAAAGCAGTACCTGCTGACCAGGTACGAAGGTTTTGCGCAAAAGGTGTTTATCGTGAAACACCTTCGTTCGATTCTTAACGACAACCGCGTTATCGTAAGCCCCATCCCTAAGCTCGCATAGTTCGTTCAGCTGCAGCTTCCGATGGCTGCCCGCATCTTCAAGAGACAGATTCAGCTCCTTTATCGCCCAAAATGCGCGATGCTCTATTTCGACAGGAAGGTGGCAGGGTTTTCCGTACACAAGCCGATAGGGAGACATGCCAAGGTCGGTCTTATAAGCGGTTCTAAATGCCCAAAGGGCATCAGTGAGTTTCAGCGATCAATCCTTACGGTTCTTGGAAACCGTCTTCTCCAGTATCTGCTTGATTTGCCGATTTGAAACTTCGGCCTGCCCGCAGGTTTGGGGGTGGTAGGGCGTAGAAAGCTTATGATTAATAGAGTATTTCCGCATCAAGGCTTCGAAAGTTTTATTGCAGAAATGACTTCCATTGTCGCTAATGATCGCTCGGGGGTGCCCAAACCGTGAGAAAATGTTTTCTTTAAGGAACCTAACGACAACCTTGTTGTCGTTAGTTCGGCTGGGCACAGCCTCGACCCATTTAGAGACGTAATCAACATCTAGAAGGATGTACAAGTTCCCAAAAGATCTGGGAAACGGCCTCATGAAATCTATCCACCAAACATCGAAAATCTCCACAACCAAGATCGGTTGGAGCGGCATCTCGTTCCTCCGGGATATCCGGCCCATGTGTTGGCACCGGGAGAAAGTCTTGCAATAGTCGTGAGCGTCTTTGAAAAGTTGTGGCCAGTAGAAACCACATTGCAAGATCTTCTCAGCTGTCTTTCTGGGCCCAAAATGCCCGCCACATGCTTGATCATGGCAAAATGACAGCACACTCTTGAATTCCTCATCAGGGACACACCGACGAATAATCTGGTCGGGACAGTACTTGAACAAGTAGGGTTCGTCCCAGTAAAAGTGTTTTACTTGGGATAAAAAGCGAAGTCTGTCCTGACTAGACCATTCGGTCGGTAGTAATCCCGTGGCCAAATAGTTCACAATATCTGCGAACCAGGGTTCGCATGATACTGTCAAGAGTTGTTCATCCGGGAAAACGTCGTTGATCGGAATTGGAAGCGAAGGCGAAGACGGAAGTCGTGAGAGATGGTCGGCAACTACGTTTTCACATCCTCGTTTGTCCTTAATGACAAGGTCAAACTCTTGAAGCAAGAGGATCCAACGTATTAACCGAGACTTGGCATTTTTCTTCGCAAAAAGATGGCGCAGAGCAGAATGGTCAGTGTAGACAATGACTGGAGAGCCGATGAGGTAGGGCCTGAACTTTTCTAAGGCAAATACAACAGCCAAGAATTCCTTCTCAGTTGTTGTATAATTGAGTTGGGCGTCGTTCAGGGTTCGGCTCGCGTAATAGATTACGTGCGGCATCTTGTTGATGTGCTGTCCAAGGACAGCACCGATGGCAAAGTCGGATGCATCGCACATAATCTCTAATGGGTGCGTCCAGTCAGGTGAAGAAAAAACGGGAGCAGAAGTGAGTGAGCGTTTCAGTGACTCGAATGCAGTCACACAGCTCGAGTTGAAGTCGAAAGGCGTGTCCTTGGCCAGCAAAAGCGTCAAGGGCCTAGCAATCTTGCTAAAGTCCTTGATAAACCGTCTATAGAAACCGGCATGGCCAAGGAAGGCTCGGATATCTCTGACGCATCGGGGAGGAGGCAGATTGGAAATGACCTCAATCTTTGCTTTGTCAACCTCTATGCCATTTTACGAGATGATATGTCCTAAGACAATACCTTCGCGCACCATGAAGTGGCATTTCTCCCAGTTCAACGTGAGATTCTTGTCCTTACATCGGGTAAGGACAGCGTCAAGATGCAGCAAACACTCGTCGAAGGAGTCGCCGAAGATGGAGAAGTCATCCATGAAAATCTCCAGAAATTTTTCCACCATGTCAGAGAAAATTCCCATCATACACCGCTGGAAGGTAGCGGGCGCATTGCATAACCCAAAGGGCATGCGTCGATATGCAAACGTGCCGAAAGGACAAGTGAAAGTGGTCTTGTCCTGGTCTTTTTCGGCGATGGGAATTTGATTATAGCCGGAGTAGCCATCAAGAAAGCAATAGTACTCATGTCCGGCCAATCGTTCAAGCATTTGGTCAATGAAAGATAGCGGAAAGTGGTCTTTCCGCGTTGCGGCGTTGAGTTTTCTGTAATCAATGCAAACTCGCCACCCAGTTTGGGTGCGAGTAGGGATTAACTCGTTCGCCTCGTTGGTTATGACCGTGATGCCCGACTTCTTGGGGACAACATGAATGGGGCTAACCCACTGGCTATCAGAGATAGGGTAAATGATACCACTATCTAGACATTTGACGATCTCCTTCTTCACAGCCTCCTTCATGACTGGATTAAGACGTCTTTGTGGATCCCGGGCTGGTTTGGAATCATCCATCAGATGAATGTGATGCTCAACGATCAGGGGACTAATCCCCTTGATGTCCGCCATGGACCAGCCAAAAGCTTGCCTGTTGCTGTGCAAGACCGCGAGAAGGGCTTTCTCTTGCTCGGGAGCTAGAGAAGCCGAGATGATGACAGGGAGGGTCTCGTTCTCACCTAAGTAAGCGTACTTAAGGTGAGACGGCAAAGGCTTGAGTTCGAGCGTTGGAGGTGAAACGATGGAAGGCAAGACTGGTGCAAAGGTCTCGAACTCAAAGGACTCCAGCAAAGGTTCAAAGCGAGTGTAGGCAACCGAGTTGGATGGTTCAGGTAACTCATCCGAAAAGTCGAAGGATTCAAACTCGGGTTGTGCGCAGCTAAGATCGTTCGAAAACGTGAAACACTCGTAGTCGTTGTCGGGCGCAGAAACAACAGCAGGTTCGAAGAGAAACGCACTAGTGGCGTCAAGATTATCGTGTTCAAACAGAAACTCCTCGAATTCACTCTTCCGGGGTGATCTCCTGGATCGAGCAGACGTCCAGTATATGAGCATTAGGTTCGGCGGGCTGATTCCCCAACCTAAAAATGTTGAGTTCAATCGTCATATTTCCAAAAGAGAGGTTCATCGAACCATTGCGACAATTGATCACAGCATTTGAGGTTGCGAGAAATGGGCGACCGAGTATCACCGGAATTTTTTTCCGGGGGTTAGCTACAGGCTGTGTGTCTAATACAATGAAGTCAACGGGGAATATGAAGTCCCCGACTCTTATCAACACATCCTCTAGCTCACCCCTAGGATGGGTGATCGATCGGTCGGCCATTTGGAGAGTGCAGTGTGTGGGTTTCAACTCTCCGACGCCTAATTGCTCGTATACTGAATACGGAAGCAAGTTAACACTGGCACCAAGATCTAATAGTGCGCGGTTGATGTTCTTATCCCCAATGGTAATTGAAATCGTAGGACAGCCAGGGTCCTTCCGTTTTTGTGGTAAAGATTGGGTAAGGGCATCACTCACAACACTAGCCAAGAAAAATTTCTTGGGTACCTGAGACTTCCTCTTTTTCGTGCACAAGTCCTTTAAGATTTTCGCGTAAGACGGGACTTGTTGGACAACATCTAAAAGAGGAATGTTAATGTTAACTTGCTTAAATAACTCCAGAATCTTCTCCATTTGAGGATTTTGTTTATTAGATCTCAACCGGTTTGGAAATGGAACATTTTGAAAATTGGTTGAGTCTAATGCTGGAGGAGGAGATTGTGGAGTTGGAACGGATCCCAGAATAGGTGTTTTCGTGGAGTGAGAAGTGGGTCCGTTCAGAGAAGAAGAGGAAGGAGAGCCTTGTGAAGAACGGAGAATAGGCTCAGAAGACGGAGAAGAAGAAGGAGAAGAAGAAGAAGAAGAAGAAGCGGCCGGGGTGTCATCGTTGATCCGTTTGCCAATGTTGTTTTGCAGCATCCTCCCCGATCTCAGTGTAGTCACGGCACTCACATTATGGTTTTGTTGTTCAAGAGCAACATGTGCATTATGTGGGTGACCGGGATTTGGAAGTGGCTGGGACGGGAGCTTCCCCTTCTCTCGCTCGCTTAAGGCCGCGTTCAGCTGTGCAATCTGGGCCTCGATGGTCTTGATGCTTTGCCCGTGTGCGGCAGTGTGTTGCACTAAAGATTGAATCGAAGACTGGATGTTAGCGGTGGATTGAGTTGATTGTTTAACAAATGCCTCCAGACTTCGCTCGAGCGAGGAAACCTTATCGTTGTTTGACGGAACAAAGTTGTTTGGTGGAAAAGAGTTGTTGGGTGCAAAGTTGTTCGTCTGGTTTTGGAAAGGCTGGGGTTGGAAGGGCTGCTGATATTGATGTTGAGTTTGTTGTTGCGCTTGTTGTTGCGGTGGAGGGGCCCTTTGGAAATTGTTGCCTTGGAATTGATTCTGATTCTGATTCCAGGCGAAATTGGGGTGGTTCCTCCAACCGGGATTGTAGGTGGAAGAGTATGGATCATTCCTCGGTCTTTGCTGGAAGGCAGCATTAACCTGATCCTGTCCTTGCGAGGGTGGATTGTAAGGACACTCTTCGGTCAAGTGAGAAGGATCGGAACAACAAGCTCAGATGGTACGAAGGGGGAGAACATGGGCAGGAGCAGGAACAGAGAATTTGCTTTCTATCGCTTCAAGCTTTCGTGTTATTGCAGCCATTTCAGCTTTCATCGCAATAGAGACATCGAGTTGGTGAATTCCTACCCTAGGCTGACCGGTAGAAGTGGAGATAGAAGAAGAAGAAGTCGGTCTGGTGCTCTCCCACTGTAGCGTTTGCTCCGCAAGGTCGTCAAAGAACTGCCACGCTTCCTCGTCAGATTTCGATAGGAAGTGGTCCTGACAGATGGTTTCCAGCAACTGCTTCGTTGCTGGGTTCAGTCCCTCGTATAAGGTTTGGCAGAGCTGCCATTTCTCTATACCGTGGTGAGGACACTGAACAAGAAGGTCTTTGTACCGGTCAAAGCACTTCCAGAAGGGTTCAGAAGGAAGCTGGGAGAATTGGTTGATTTCATTTCGAATTCTTGCGGTCTTATGATTCGGATAAATTTTTTTCAGAAACGCTTTAACAAACTCGTCCCAGCTGGTGATTGAGTGGGAAGCGGTGCTATACAGCCATTTTTCAGCAAGATCGCATAAAGTGAACGGAATGACCCGTAGACGTATAGCATCGTCCGACAGCTGGGTGGTTTTCATCATGGCACAGACGTTTTGAAATTTGTTGATGAAGATATAGGCATCTTCAGATTCAAGCCCATGAAAACGTGGAAGCATGTTGATGAAATGGGGCTTAATTTCAAAGTTGTCCCCATTGGCCGGAGGAAGAGAAAGGTAGGTGGGAAGTGCAGAACGGGTGGGATAGAAACGATCCTGGAGCGCGATTCGCTGTGGCGCTACAACAGGCGGAGGTGGTGGGAGATTGGTCTCCGTAGGAGGTGGAGCCAATCCAGCGGTGGTCAAAGAGATGTTCGGATTAAATCCCGACATCGCGGAAGAAGAGGTTGGTGAAGGTGAAGGTGAAGATGTATGAACAGAATTCCGGTCAACGTCGGAGTTGGCCGGCAAAGGAAGGGGTGAAAGAGGAGTGGACGGAGTATCGACTTCGGAGTCGATCGCGTAGTCGGTCGCGACTAACGTAACGCGGACTAGACGGGCGCTAGTGTCCCGAGTCCAAGCGGACATACACTAAACGAGTTTAGTATAGTCAAAGCGGAAAAGGTGAGGGTAAGAAAACGTCAATGGAGAAAGGCGATGGGTGGTGGGTGAAAATGGATTTGGCGACAAAAGGGCAAGTTTTTATAAAAGTTTTTGATTTTTTCTTTCTTTTTTTTGTTTGTTTTTAGAAAGAGATTTACAGAAATATGTACGGAAATACGGCTTAAGCAATCACAAACAAGATATGCACAATCACACCTAGATCTAGGGTAACCTAGGTCTACTAGACCTGCTCCTGAACTTGATTGTCGAAGTTAAACAGTGTCGAGAAACACGCTTAAAAATACACTGATCACGAGGCCAGGTAAGTGCAGAGATAAGGGGAGGTTGTCCAACGCTTTCGCGAAGTTCCTTAATTAAATAACCCTTTCTCTTTCGGCGGTTGCGCCTTTAACACTTTCCTAGACACCCCGTAAACAATATACGGTTAAGCGAGGTTCTAAACACGGTTTATCTTCTCCTAATGAGCGCGAAGTCCTTAGGGCTGAAGTCTAGTATTTTTTTAATTTACAATGGACAATGCATATGCTTTAGTGATTTTTGGGGTCCTGGGAAGGGTGATGAAATCCCCACCCAATCTGGATTGGTTTCAAGCCCCTTAAGTCCGTATTAAAGAAATGCAAAGCAGTAACAAATCAACTGCAAAAAATTTTTATTTGCGGCGCAAAGAATCCTGCACAAGAACAGTTTATTGGAAGGGGGAGAAGAGTTTGCGCAAAGAAGGCTGCAGAAAACACAATTCAGTGGAGTTCAGAGGAGAGGGGAGAGGCAGAGAGACTTACAGAGAGAATTTGGCAGCCCAAGGGCACCAAGTGGCCGCGGATCCGCGGCCTAAGCCCTCTATTGCCGCGGATCCGCGGCAGGAACAGGGACTTGGGGCTTCATTTTTTGTGTGGGTGCTTCTGTGAGTTTCCTCTGCTTGTCTGGATCTTTGGAATTTTTACTTGCTCACTGTACTAGCTCCAGATCTTGACAGTAGACCGTATGCTTCGTTTTGTCCGTCGCGGTGTAGCCGCGAAATGTGGGTCTATCTTCCCACGTCTTTGGCACTGTACTTGAACTCCGTATTTTCAACGTCTTGGCCACTGAACTCGAACCTTGTATTTTCCTACACACTTGCACAAAAGCTAATAAAAAAAAACAACAAGATGGTTTTTCATAAAGTATGTATTTTTTTTCGTTTTTTTTTTGTTATATTTATACTTACAAATTAACCCGAAATTACGCAAGGAAATAAACTACCGTCTCCCCGGCAACGGCGCCATTTGATTGTTAGAGTCTATGCGTGTTCAAGTTTTAGTTTAAATATCGCAATCAAGACGGTTTCGCTTGTAGCTAGCCGGTTGAGTACGGGTCGTCCGCAGGGAGATGGGAGTCTTTTTCAATGTGTTTTAACGAGTTAAGTCCGGTTGTTCAGATTTTGATTGTGATTATCTAAGTGTTGAGTTGATATTTAAAGCGAGCTTGTTAGGGTTAGGATTAGGTTAGTTTGAGTTAGGAGTCTCCACATCTTTCGTTGCCCCTCTTAATATCGGTGTTACAGTAATCGGCAACAACGGGGATTAGCACGACTAGGAAGGGACTTGCGAGTATAAGCTAGGCTTTCCAACGCATAAGTCCTTCCTTTTGGTGCTTGTCCGTCCGTTCTTGGCTCTTAGCCATAACCTCCGGTTAATTCAACCACAACCGGTCTCACTACGGAATCACCGCTATCATGTAGGATAGGGTGCCGTAAGGAGCGGATTGTGGTTCAATTAACGGGAGTCGATTTAAGCTGTTGGGCAAGGAAAGAGTGAGAGAGATTTCCTTCTCTCAAACTTCCCTTATCCTACCCTAACAAGTATGAACTACTCATACATCATAATACGGAAAAATAAAACAAAACAAAAGAGGAAGATAGAAAGAAGGAGATTAGAAGAATACGACTAGCTATTTGCGACCTCACCTTGGCGAGGATCGAGCGTAAGCATCATTGTCGTATGTAAGGATAAAGAAAAAAGAAGAAGAAAGAAACAACAAGAAAAATAACAACAACTACTTAACGAATTAAAATTGCAACAATTAACAAAATAAAGAGACAAGCATGATAATAAATGGTTCTTCTTTATTCATCACTCTTCACTCATGAGCTCACTACAAGTTTAATGGAGAAGAGGTGAGAAGAGGAAGAAGAAACACACTAAACTTAGCAAAATGAAAATACAAGAATCCACCCTTTCCTTCACAAAGTTCTGGGCTATTTATAGGCCAAAAAATGAAAACCTAGGGCAACCACCAGAACCCAAACAAAATGACAAAAATACCCCCAAAGTCTCTGCGCATGCGGCGCCAGTAAGGCCGCGGATCCGCGGCCTAAGACCCCCTTTGGCCGCGGATCCGCGGCCGTTTGGTTGAGTTGGACCCCCCAATTTGCTGTGGTTCCCTGGTTTGATGTGTACATTATTCTGGTACATGTATTTTCTCAATTTGGCTCCACGATTTTTCCAGAATTTCTGTTGAGGGAAAGGTGGACTTTTTGTCAAGATTTTGTCATGATTGCCTCGAGCTCCGCGTAGATCTCTTGGATTTTGTGCTACCATTGAGCCTTGTGCATGAGAATGACATTGATTTGACATTTTGTCTTCCTAAACTGGTATCTGGCAACATACGGATGAAGAGCGGAGACCGTGTTTTATCTGTGGTTGGCAGGAACCCGGATTTTGTCGTGTTTTCCATGAATTTCACCGTTTTAGAACCGAGAACCTGTATCCTGCAATTGACTAGCAAACACGGCTCAAAAGTATCTACGGATATGCAATGTGACAAAAATTGGGCGGTATGAAAATGTAAAAATCTGATATGAACATGGGGCTAGGATGCGTATTGATGCAGCATGGCAGGGTGATCGCTTATGCTTCCCTGCAATTGAAGAAACATGAACAGAACTACCCCACTCAGGATTTGGAGATGGCTGCAGTGGTCTTTGCACTTAAGATCTGACGACATTACCTATACGGCGAGTCATGCCAGATATTCACTAATCACAAGAGCCTCAAGTATATATTTCAGCAGCGAGAACTGAATCTCCGACAGCGCCGTTGGATGGAACTGGTGAAAGACTACGACTGCGAGATCTTATATCACCCGGGCAAGGCTAACGTAGTAGCAGATGCTTTAAGTAGGAGGCCCGAGGGTAGTCTAGCATGTTTGAGTGCAGTACAGAGGCAGTCGTCGGCAGATTGGCAGATATTATGCGACAACCGAGTGTAGTTCGAGTTCACGCAGATCGGGGGACAGCTTGTGCATGTTCGTGCACGCCCACAGTTGCTTGACCGTATATATGAGGCACAGCGCAGCGATGACCGTTGCTCAAAGATCATGGCACAGATTGGACAGGGCAGATTCTCCGAGTTCATGATTGATGATCAGGGGATATTACGATTTGGGTCTAGACTGTGCGTACCAGATGCTGAGGGATTGCGGCGCGATATTATTGAGGAGGCACATCGATCGGTGTACAGTGTCCACCCCGGTTCCACCAAGATGTACCATGATATGAGAGAGGTCTACTGGTGGGACGGAATGAAGAGGGACATCGCAGATTTCGTATCGAAATGCCTGACTTGTCAGCAAGTCAAGGCCGAGCACCAGAGGCCCGCAGGAGAGCTACAGCCGTTACCCATTCCGGAGTGGAAATGGGAACGGATTTCGATGGATTTCGTTGTGGGTCTACCCAGGACTAGTCGGGGGTATGACTCCATTTGGGTGACAGTGGATCGTTTGACGAAAGCGGCTCACTTCCTGCCGGTGAAGACGACTTTCGGATTTGCTCAGTACGCCCAGATTTATATCAACGAGATTATACGACTACATGGGGTCCCGACGTGTATTGTGTCCGACCGAGGCACCAAGTTTACCAGCAGACTATGGCAGAGGCTTCAGGAGGCTTTGGGCACTCGTCTGAGTTTCAGCACGGCATTTCATCCGCAGACCGACGGACAATCAGAGCGGACCATTCAGACTCTCGAGGACATGCTCCAAGCGTGCGTTTTAGACTTTGGTGGTAGCTGGGATCATCATTTACCCTTGATAGAGTTCTCCTACAACAATAGCTTCCAGGACACTATTCAGATGGCACCTTTCGAGGCGTTGTATGGGAGGAGATGTAGATCGCCCGTCTGTTGGACAGAGCTGAGCGAGAGCAGTATTTTGGGGCCACAGATCGTACAGGAGACGACCGAGAAGATACAGCTAATTCGAGACAGGATGAGGACAGCTCAGAGCAGGCAGAAATCGTATGCTGACAGGCACCGCCGCAGATTAGAGTTCGCAGTTAGCGATCACGTTTTCTGAGGGTCTCTCCAATGAAGGGAGTGATGAGGTTTGGACGGAAGGGGAAGCTTAGCCCCAGATTCATAGGTCCTTTTGAGATCCTCGAGCGGGTAGGCGCAGTAGCATATCGTTTGGCTCTTCCACCTAGTCTTTCGAATGTTCACCCCGCCTTCCACGTATCGATGATACACAGATATCTTCATGACCCATCCCACACGATCCGGCATCAGATAGTTCAGCTTGAGCCCGACCTTTCGTTCACCGTGCAGCCAGTTGAGATATTGGATCGGCAGATGAAGAAACTTCGATCTAGGGTCCTGCTGTCGGTGAAGGTTCTTTAGCGCAGCCCCAATGGTGAGGAGATCACTTGGGAAACCGAGGGGGAGATGCGGAAGAAATTCTCTCATCTCTTTGAAGGTACGCGTAGTCATATATTTTAAATTCGGGGACGAATTTTCTTAAGGAGGGGAGACTGTAACACCTGAGAATGTTTTTAGTGACTAAGTATATCTTAATATGTAATTTTTAATAAAAAGTTTACCAAATTGATTTTCAAATATTTTATCAAAATTAATAAAGATTTTTCTAAAATTTTATCTCGACCGCACACACTTGTGCACGTTAACTAGGGTTAAGACTAGGGTTGCCATGTAAATGAGCTTGTGGGTTAACCATGTTTAAGTTAACCATGGTGGTCTAACACACTTGTTTAAGCTAATTAGGATTAATTTAGGGCTTTTGGTTTTGTCCAAGGGTGTTTAGGGTGAAGGTTGACTTGGTGAGATAAGGGGGTTATGATGGTTGTGCATTTATCGAGTGAGAGAGAGTGGTGGCTCCAAGGTTTGGTCACCATCCATCTCCTCAAACCTTTTTGCATGTCATCTTTCACACTCTCCCTCTCACTTACATCCCTCACATCTCTCACTCACACACCCTCACACCATCTTATACACAACCCCACACCACAACACACACACAACCTTTCCCCCAGCTGCTACAACGGCAACTCACACACTAAAAACCCAAAGCTTCAGCTTCTAAATAAAACAACAGAACATAGCAACAGCAACAGCTTGGTACTGCATCAGCAGTGAGCAGATCAGCAATCCAGCCAAAACATTGAGCACTTGGAGCCTTAGCAAGAGCAATCCAGCAGCACAACTTCCTCCCCCTTCTTCTCTTCCCCTTCATCTAGGATCTCTAGAGGTATAACCCCTCAACTCAACTCCTTATTGCTAAGTTATTGTCAATAGTGTAGTTAGTGTTCATAACATGTAGTTTAGTGCTAGTTTTAGCAATTTTGAGTGAGATTTAGCCAAGTGAAGGTTGTGATGGTTAGTATAACCTAATTAGGTGCTGTTGAGACTAGATCACCCAAGTTTGGTCCCAGATTCCTTAAAAATACCCGAATTGTTCGAGTTGGCGTAATTTAGCGTTTTAGCGACTTTTCAGCCTCTGTTAGATCTGATGTTGACCCGAACCTCCCAGAATAAAATTGGTGAAACTGTAGCATGGTGAGATTAGCAGACACACACACAAAGTACAGGGACCCACCTCCAAGTTGAGGCCACCGGTTTATTCCTTCTGGCCGCAAATTGCGGCCAGATCTGGGGTTGGGGTATTGGGTTTTTGGCTGTGGAGTTCTTCTGGGTAGCTTAGGGTTTTGGTATCTGTAACTTTTTTAGTTTGGCCCAGAGGCAAAATCTGGAGCTATAAACGAGTTATCGATGTTTTTAGAACTTGTGCGACACGTGCGTGATCCGCGTGGTTCTGTGGCGCGCTGCGCGACACAGCGCGTCGAAGTTGGTCCTGGTAAGTTCGCACGCGTCGCGACGTGTCGTGTGCACACGCGATTAGTTTCACGCACGCGTATCCTTTTAGCGATAATTATACGATTTTGGTGATTTGTGTGGATTTGTGTTAAGTGATGTTAGTGTTAGTTAGACTATCCTAATTAGGTATTGTTAGGGCCAAGTTAACATAGGAAAACCCCAGATTACACAAAAATACCCTGAGTTTTCAAATTGGTGCAAAACTTGATGTTTTTTAGCAAAACTTAGCTTTTTTAAAGTCTGCTTTAGACCCAGAGAGTTCAGGATGAATTTGAGTGGACTGTAGCCTACTGGAGATGCCCTGATCACACCACCAGAGCCCGACCCCACCAACCCAAACCCAGGCCGCCGGAAAATTCATTATGGCCGCAAATTGCGGCCAGACTAGGGAGATAGGACCCAGGGTTTTTAGGGTAGGTGTCTGCTACTTTTGTAGGTCCCTGGTATATATAGTTTTGTAATATTGTGATCTGGATAAAATCTGGGCAGTATATCGTTTTCTGGTGTTTTTAGTTTGGGCGATACGCGCGATACGCGAGTGGGTTCTGTGATTCAGCGTATCGCGGCGTGACGGGTTAAGCGTTAGGCACATACATGCACGTTTCAGTGTATCGCACACACGCGCGTTAATTCGCGACGCGAGTTTCTCGCTTTGTTTTGATATCGTGTTTTGCGAGATTTTTGATTATATTTGGATTCTTGTGTAAATTCCAGGTTCGTATGGGGTACGTCAGACGCCGCCAGGAAAGGGAAGCAGGTGGTCGGCTATACTTAGCACGCGACCAGGTAAGTAGATTTAACATCTACGGGGAAATCGCCCGTATGGCGTTAAACGTCAGGGCGTAATAGGATATTTAGTTTTATGTGTTCATGTAAACATACTAGAGTAGCATGCCTTTTGTCACGCCCCGCTTCCTAGTGTACGGCGAAGTGGACGTGACGAGGCCTGCTACGTATGTACTCAGAAGTACATACGCTAAGCGTAACTAAGCAATATAAAATAATCACAAGAGACAAATGATATTGAAATAATAGCAACTTTTATTAATATCATTCTTTGTACAATGCATGAAATGAAAAGGCAACTGGAATGGAAAAGCAATGCCTAAACAGTGGCATAATAATAAAAGGAAATACTGGAAAGAACAAAGTACAATTATCTAGAGCTCTGGGTCTTCTTGGAACTGCTCCAAATCTTCACTTGTGGGCTCGGTCTCAACTTGGTCCAACGCACCTGACGACATTCAAAGAAGAAAGAAATAGAATGTCGTCAGCGAACAGGTCGCTCGGTAAGTCCCAAAGAAAAGAAGAATGAGAATGGCAGAATAGCAGTATTTTCTAAAGTATTATGTTGTTGAATATTATGGAATATTGTTTAACGCCGTTGTTTGTAGCTTGGTACAGAACGATGCCAGTGTATACGAGGGGGATCTCCATATGCTAGAGATCAGGGCAAATGGAGAGTACAAGGAACCGTTATGCCACGGTACAACAGCAACAGTATTCATGTTAGGTGTCTTAATCTGACCACCTCGTGCCACCTTTAACACCTTCCGTACCAATCTACCCCTTTAAACCCCGTAGTGTTTTAACAGTGTTGTAGTATTGGAATATGTAAACTGGATGAATGACCAAAACCATGATATCAGTAAACATGTTGTAACTGTATAATCAGGAAAATGGAATATCAGGATAATGGATGAATATCCATGGTTTGATTCAGTCAAAATGAATATATTGTTAACTGGATTCAGGGATTCTTGTATTCAAATTTGTATTGGAATATGATTGAATATAGGTTGACTTGAATTATATTCAAGTCAGAATTAGTCAGACTCCAACCCGAGTCAGACTAAAAGAAAGATAATTTGAAGTTCAATATTAGTTAGGGGCCTTATTGTAATTTGTGAAACTTGAGGGGGTTTTATGTAAAAAGTACTTTTGTATAGTTTTCAAAATATACCTCAAGTATTTAATAATCATCTTTATTATTATATTGAATGTGAATTTTATTTGTGTTATTCTAGTGAATATATCCTAATAGAAGAATTAATTGTTTATTTGAAATTCGTGGTATTTTAATGTAACTTTTAATCTTGAATTTTAGGAAAAAGTGGAAACTTTATATTATAACAAAATAGGTGTTTAAATGATAATTATATATAATTAAACACATAAATAATTTTCTTTTATATGAATATTTTATTTACAAAAAGTCTCACGTTCCTTAAATATCGTATTTTAAACCTTTCGAGACCGAATGCTCCTTGCGGAGGTCTGAATCTCGCACTACTAGCCTGTGGGTGCACGATGAACCGTACTATCCCTAACAGGTTCCCCAAAGATGGGTTGTAGCGGCACTTTGCTTAGGTTTTATAAATACTTTTCATTTAGGAAAAACGGTTTTATAAATATAGGGTGTTTATTTGCAAAAGAGTATAGTTTCCGTATTTTAGTTATTAGGGTTTCCTAAGCCAACTAGCCTATTTCTATGGTCTAAACGATGAGTCATTAGAAGTCTCAAATCGCCTCTTCACCGTCAATTGCGGCCAGATAAGTGCCAGGTAAGTGGGAAGGAACCACAGTCGTGGGCCTAATTAAAAACCACTAGCCTTAGACACACTTGCCTAGACCCACAAGACAGTTTAGATAAACGATCGATGTCCATGACCAATCGTGCTTTCATTTTATATAAGATTTTATTTAGAAAAGTTTACAATTTAAAGATTTAACTAAAGGTTATAAAGGTTATGGTATTTTAGTGAAAAGTCCTGTAATTTCGTATTCTGTATTTTTGATATTTATCATTTAGGGTTATATTGAGTGTGTGTAAGGGTAGGTCATTACCCCGTGACTTATATTAGGTTTTGGTGAAGTTTAAAGGTGAAATAAGCTATGTTAAATCTAAAGGTATTAAAGTGCAAGAATATGGTATTCGTAAACGTTATCATTTCATGTGTGAAATTTCATTCAAATTGATTGAAACAAGTTTAGTTATCACAATAAACATGTTTAGGAGTGAGGTACTTGATTACATTAAGAAAAATGAACTTCATGGTATTTTAATGAAAGAAATACGGTTTTGTAAAGAACTTATCATTTCATGTGGAAAAGTGTGATTAAATTGGTTTAAGGGTGATTAATAGTCAACATGCATATGGGTAGATAATATGTATTAGGTGACAAGTGGAATTTTAAAGAAAAATCGAATCGGAAATCGGTTTGTCCGATTTCCATCGGGTTCCAGAAATTCGTATTTTTACATTAAAGAAAAAGAAGGTAGAAGAGGTGGGACATACAGGTTTAAACTCTTCTAAAGAGTAAAGAGAACTAGGGAGGAAGGCCGAGGGGTGATTACGTCGCCGGTTGCTCCAAAACGCGTCGTCGGAATTGTTGGGGTAAAAATTTACACCCCGGTTGACCAAGTCAAAATCCAAGTCAACCCTAAGCCAAGTGGGCCCATGCCCGGGTCGAGCCCGAACATGAAGCGGCCGGCCTCCCCCCATGCCAAGATAAAATTTTTGTAATAAATAATTTTGTTGCATTTTCTTTTATTTTATTTTATGGATAAATGTAAGAAAAATAGGCATAAAGCCAATTTTTGTAAAGCCCATGGCTTATGTGCAAAAAGAAATGGCACATGAGCCATGGGATAGGCAAAATGCCATTTTGTGAAGCCCAAGGGCTATGTGTAAAATGTATAGCCTATAAAGGCAAGATAATGAAAATATCTCACAACTTTTTCTCTCTCCAAAAAAAGTTTCAGAGCTGAGCTCTTTCTTCCTTCTCCAAGGTTCCAAAACCTTCTTCTTTCTTTTGAATTAAATCAAGAGTTTTACTCTTCCTTTTTCAAAACAAATTAGTTTTTCACCACAAAACCCATCAAGGGGAACTCAGATCTTCCATCAGATCTCAAAAAGAAAAGATTTTGAAATCCCACATCTCTTGATCTTCAAGATCCAGCTGACAAAGGAGGAAGAAGAAGAACATCTTTCACTAAACCCTCAAAAAAAGAAGAAAAACACATTCAGGAGTCCAACTCCTCTCTGATTTCTCTTCTGAGAAATTTTTTTAGGCTAAAAGCCTCCTGTGCCTCTCCGGCGCGCAGCGCAAGTGTGCAAGGCGCCAGCGTGCCGACACGTGGCGCGCGCGCTTGCGCACCTGCGCGCTTGCGCAAGTGCGCAAGGCGCCCGCGTGCCGACACGTGGCGCGCGCGCTTGCGCAAGTGCGCAAGGCGCCCGCGCGCCGACACGTGGCGCGCGCGCTTGCGCAAGTACGCAAGGCGCCCGCGCGCCGACACGTGGCGCGCGCGCTTGCGCACCTGCGCAAGTGCGCAAGGCGCTCGCGTGCCGACACGTGGCCCCCACGCATCCCTTGGATGCCTTTTCCCTCTCTTTTTATGTACATACATATACACATACATATGTATAAAAATTCACACATATACATACTCCGCCACATTCTCCCCCTCTAAAAAATTTTCGGGCCGGGGCGCTGCCCCGAACCCCGCAAGGGGGCTGCTAGCCCCCTTGACCCCCAGCCCGCTATCCGGGTAGCGGGACCCCCGTAAAAACTCTGCGTGGCTCCCGATATATCCAAAACCCCCTTTCAAAACACACGCACACTGCACATTGAGTTCGCATGACCAGTTTAACCCGTTAATCGGAGGTTCCTTCGCCCCAAAAGCGAGGGGTAATTAACGGCAGCTTAGTCCGCGGCTGCCGGAGATTCGGATCCCCACAATCATTAAACCCCAGCCTACCCTAGGCGGGGGGAATCTGTAGTACGCCTGACAAGCGTGCGCGTATCCCATCTCAATGGGATGACGAAAAACACCCTACAGACTCTGGCACGTCCGGTGGGACCTATCTCTCCTCCCATATTTCGGGTTAAACGTTCATGCGAACTCAATCAATATACATATCGATTGCCTATACTGAAATGATGTTCCTTTTTTTTCCGTGCAGCAATTAACCTTCGACGACAATGTCTCCCCAGATGAATTCAGCTTCCAACGTGACCCCGATTCCGTACGTGGTCAAGATCAACGCTCGTGTGGTTCTCCCCGCAAGCCTCGGTCGACAATGGGAGGAACCGCCCCGCCAGTTTGGCTCTGTCGTCATCTACCCTGCCGGGAGCGCTCATCTGGCAGAGATCCGGCGGAACAAGTGGCCAAGCCGGTCTCAAGGGGTAAGAGGCCGAATGTCGTGATCGCCAAGGCACCACAAGCGAAACTTAAGATGGTGTCTGAACGAGTCCCCTGGCGCTCTAGCTGGGGGAAAGACTTCCGATGCGAAGGGCAGCATTAAATTTTGCGTACGAGCTCAGGCGATGACTCCAACAAATGCACAATCGGGCATATCTCCAAAGCCCTCCATTTACCGGTCTGCGGCATCTTCCCAAAAAGCCGAAGTCTGCCAGGTGCTTAGAACAGAAAAGTTAAGGCAGAAGCGGCTCAGGTATCGAGCCAACAAGAGGGCCAAGGCTTCGGCCAAATGGAATCGTGTGAAGTTCCAAGTGCAGGGTTGCCCGGCGACGACGGCCGAGTCGGACGTAAGAATCAGCAATTCCTTCGAGCCTCTGAAGTGGGTTCAGAGAAACGCCATGACCGCCAGAATCAAGAAGACAGCGGTCCGAACAGTGCCACAAAGAGACGTATCCCGGCCCCAACAGAAAAAGTATGACACTGTCTCTTCAAGAGTCTATCAAGCACTCTGTGCCGCGCGAAAGCAGCGGGGCAAACCCAGAAAAGAAGCGCCAGCACCATTCAAGAACCTGGTTAGGCCGGCCGCCTTCAATCGACTACCATCTACCGAAACAAGGGGGTCAAGACAGCGAGCCGTGAAATCAGCTGTCCGATGATAGAGAGACGGCCGGATATATCATCCATACGGTCTATATGGCGGGCGGGCGCCCCAGCGACAACCTTCGCAGCAAAAGCAAGGATGGGGCCACCACATCCCAAGCCCAATCTAGCCTGAATGTGGTTGCCGCCGCCCAAGAACAGCCGCCCCTGCTGGATGAAGAAAACCCTCTCGATGAGGATGATAGGCAGATAGACCCCTCGGTCCATGTAGAGTCAAGCTCGGAAAGCGAGGAAGAGCCGACTTTCCGCCCTAGGACTGCGGAGCAAGAGCTGCTTCAAGAACTTCGAAAACAGCTCAGGAGCAAAGATAAAGAGATGGCCAAGCTCTATTCAAAGATTGACGACTTAACGAACGTGGTGATGCAGCTTACAGCTCAAATTGCTCGAGCGCCTCCTAATCAAGCACAAGCCGCTACTAATCAGCCGGGTGATGACAATCCGAGGCAGCCAATGCCTGTTCCTTTGGGACCAAGACTGTTGAGCCGAATGAAAGCCGGCTACATTCCGCTTCTGGGGACGCCTTGGCCCCAGATAGCACTATCCCGCTAACACAGGATCGGATAATGGATTTGGTCACCAGCAAGGTTAAAACATTGGTGGCAGAAGCTGAAGCTCAGAAAGAAATCGGCAGTAGTGGGCGGCCATATCCCGCGCAGTACGATCTGATGAGTTCCCAAGCGGCTACGTCATTCCTAAGTTCGGAAGATTTGATGGAACGGGGAATGCAAACCAGCACGTCGCCCCACTTCAAAGCATCGTGCGGAAATACAGGGGCAACGATGCGCTCCTTCTTCGTCAGTTTGTCAACAGCCTGACCGGCGTCGCCTTCGACTGGTATGCGAGTATACCGGACGGGTCCGTCATTACCTTTGCCCAAATGGAGTCTCTGTTCCGGCAAAGGTTCATAAGCGTCAGTGATAAAATCTCCATTGCCGACCTTGTGAGGACCAAGCCGGGGAAGAATGAAAGCAACACCGACTTTATCGCCCGATGGCGCAATCTCACAGT